>OX336388.2:1738111957-1739468291 GCA_946902985.2 Meconema thalassinum | reverse complement strand
GTTAAAAGACAGGTGATTGTATCACGACATTTTAATAAACAGTATTGACGAGGCGGAACCATTTGGAACTTTGTTCTTAATATATTCCCTCGGTACTAATACCCGGAAATATCATCATCTAACCCAGTAGCGTATCCAGGATGTTAGTTTGGGGGGGCATTAGGTCCTTATCTAATCTATTACTGCAGCAGTTCATATATATTTCTGAATATAAGTACTTTGTTGTTGTTTGAGTCTTCAGTCTTTTGACTGGTTTGATGCACCTCTCCATGCCTCCATGTCCTGAGCTAATCATTTCATCTCTACATAGCTACCACACCCTACATCCGAGGCCATCTGTTTAACATATTCTAACCTTGGTCTACCCCTACAGTTTTTGTCCTCGACCCTTCCTTCCATAACTAAGCTTGCTATTCCTGGGTACTTTAGGATTCATTTTTGGCTTAGGGCAAAAATATTCAGTCTGTTCATGACTCTCTGAATTCTGCTCTTCATTGCTTTGTTTTGAGGCAGATCACAGCTGTGTCATCCTCTGTCACTCAGATTTTCAATTATCAGTTGTCAGAATACTGCTATTATGGCATATTCACGGGTTTCAGTTCAGATGTTCTTTACATTAATATCGTACTATGTCTTGGTGTTTTTTTAAATAGTTTACTTACCAGAAATGTTTTTAGTCAATTGAATGTATATGTCCAAAAAAGAAACATGAGGAGTAGATAACAGGAAGAAGGCACAAGAAAGAATCATGTAATCATAGTTGCAGAACAGAGAAGCAGTGGCATGGCCAGAGGAGGGGCCCAGAGGGGCCGCCCCCCCCCCCACCCCCCCAAAATAAATCCAGAAATTTGGGTGGGCATCAGCCTTCATATTTTCTTTCGGCTCAAACAAATTTAGAACCAACAACGAAGTATTAAATACAATAAATGCGTTGTACTAAGCTTGTAACGGTTTTCGCTTTGCTCCACGTTGAGAGTACAAATGAAATGGTTTCTCTTGCCCTCACTGTTGCGTGACAAATGCAATGTTTTCTACTAAGATATGTTGTTTTAATGGGCGCCAAGACCTCAACGCTATGTTGAAATCTAAATTTGTATTTAACAACACCTAGCTCTGGTAGAACACCTTCAAGAATCTTTACTCTCAGATCGTGGTATGATTGGATCATTAACCCAACAAACAATTGTATCAGGAGAAGGAATTGGTCTATATCTAATGCTACCTACTGAAAGCAAAGATTGCATGGTTAAAAGAAATGAATTTATTATATCAAACAAGTATGCAAAATCAATAATAATAATAATGAATTTAAATTTAAGTTGGAGCGTTGGGATTTGAATATTACCGCTAGAAAATTACGTGAAAACGGAGTCGGATGAATTACTGATTTTACTCTTATTCCCAAGCTATGAAGTTACTGAAATACTGAATACAAAAAAAAAGAAACGAGAGATTGCGTAGTTATGAGTCATTCGCGCTTACCACTGGAAATTGCCGAAGCATTTCCCTCGTACTGGATGTTGAAGTGAGCTTCCCACAGCCTCCTGGATGTCGTCATCTTCTTCGTTAGTTGATGATATATTTGTAGATATGAAGATTTATGGTCCGAACATCGGAACCGACACGTACAACCACAACGGTTAAGTTTCACAAAGATAGTCCTCTGCCTCTACGGAACATCGGAGCCACTCACTCGTGCAACCATACTGGTTAAATTTTCCAAAGATAGTTCTCTACTCCACGGAACATCGGAGCCACTCACACGTGCAACCATACTCGTCAAGTTCTACACAGATTGTCCTCGCTCCACGGCGCGCAAACACTATATGCACCCGCCACATCCCCACACTGCAGCCGACTTCTTCACGCTCGCTCACCACTGATTGGCTGACCTCTCACGCGCTACTCCCCTCCTCTGGCTCATTACACTCGGCGGGAGGAAGATGTCGTTTGCCGGTCCAGGCCAATTCGCCTTTTCCTGACGCTGCAACCCAGGATTGCGTCACGCTTCTCGACAAGATTAAGCCTGTATCCGAATTCCCAATGAGTCACCTCTCTCATAATACCCTAACTGACAAAACTCCGTAAAATTCCGTAATCATATAATTTTCTACGCTAATGTTGATCGTAATAAATTGCTTGATAGTGTTTTCTATAACATAGAAAACCTATCTGTATGTTTATAATTTTATAAAAATGCTCCAAAAAACTACCTTAATAATAATAATAATAAGTTAATAATAATAATAAATTAACATGAAAAATTCTCTTGGCTGAACAATTTTCCGCGTAAATAAATATAGAATGGCTTCCTACTGACTTATGCCAGTTGCATAAAAACCCCTCGAAAAACACGTTACAAGCTTAACAATCTCTGGACGGCCAGTCATCATTTTCATGTCTGCAGTGTTTGGATGAGCTGAAATATCAGGGTAGCAATTAGGATTGTAACGTGGGGGGAATTTCCAAGAACAGTCGGTGCCTCAGTACTGAGGATACAACCAGGTGATGATAACAAAAGTCTACCAAGAAATTAGGAGATTACTAATTAGCAAGAGATCTCTCTGGAGGGGGCCAGTTATAGCTTGTCAGCTTACACTCTCTTGTCAGCTTTTAATTTCCATTTCCTGGAAATAGCAGTGTTAAAATGTCCCAGGGTACAATACTGACACAGCGTGGTTGATTGTCGCCACTGTTGGGATTTACAGTGGTTGTGTGTCTGTACGAGAGGAGAGATTCAGTTTGTAAGTGGTAGTATTGGGGAAGAGTCGAAAGTTGTTTGATAGTTGCTCTTTTCTTTCTTCTTCTTGACACATTAGTTAGTGTTTAGAAGACCGACCGTTTTGTCATAAAGAAGGCAAATCTGGATACATCTTCGGTAAGTTATGAAAAGTTTTTATTGTAGGTGTAGAAAATTGAGGCCCCCCATTTCATTATATAGGCAGAGCTTTTACAAATAATTTTCTCTGCACCAGAAAGATGCATTGCTCAAATGTGAAGTTATTCAATTTTTTTAAAGGTTCGTATTTATTTATTTTTATATAAAGGGTGTTACAGTTTTCTCTGAATAATAATAATAATAATAATAATAATAATCAAGAATGAGGTCCACGGCGACCGTTAGGCTTATCTTAAACCAGCACTGTAGACTAACAATAATAGACCTACGTATATGTTTTGCAACGTACCTTCTTTGTTTGATGCCTTTAAAGTGTCTCTTCTTCCTATTATCTACTCATACTGGGTTTCTTGGACATATTCATTACACTGACTAAAAACATTTCTGGTAAATAATCTATTTAAAAAACACCAAGATATAGTGTGATAATAATGTAAAGAACATTCTGAACTGAAACATGTGAATATGCCATAATAGTAGTATTCTATTTATTTTATTTATCATATGGCTTTTAGTGCCGGGAGTGTCCGAGGACATGTTCGGGTCGTCAGAGGCTGTGGATGCTTCAAGCGGACACTACAAGTTCCGTTTAATTTTAAGTTGTTCCAACTTTCGCTACCAGATATCACTGACACCTAGTGGTCAACATTGGAACTTTGATAAAGCGTTCCAACGAAATCTAACCTAGAAATATAGCTTCACACAAGTTTAGGCCTAGTTTGTGGAAGGATCTTTCACATGCCATAAATTGATGACATGGGACCGCCGGCTTTACTTCCCCTCCGAAGGAAGGCATACTGAAGGATTTTAACGCTCTTAAAAAATCCGACGACTTCGACCGGGATTGAACCCGCTATCTTGGGCACAGCTGTTCAGCATGCTACCAACTATGCCACCGAGGCCGCTTAGTAGTATTCTGATAACTGATAGTTGAAAAATCTGAGCGATAGAGACAAATATAGACACTGGCACAGCTGTGAACTGCCTCGAAACAAAGCAACAAAGGGAGGAATTCAGACAGACAGACATAAACAGACTGAAGATTTTTGTCCTAAGCTAAAAATGAACCCTAAAGTACCGTACTTATAATCAGAACAAGTAGTTTCGAGAAGAACTGTGTAGCCTATTTTCATATATCCTATTGGTCTTCTTCAATAAAACATTCTCCCGCCTATGAAAAGGAACACCATGTTGGATTGTTCTGTATGTAGGCCACAGAGTTATGTAGGCTACCATTAGATGAAAATTATTGCTTAGGTACATTATTCAAACTTTCACTTCGATTGCATGATTAGGACACAAGAAATAAAAACTTAATTTTAAAATTTTGCACAGCCGCCATCTTGAGGTTATGTAAACAATTTAACTAAATTAGATGTCAGTAGATTAGAATTGGTATAAACATTTACCGTTTCAAGTTTCACTGCACTCGGATGGTTAAATCGCGTGAAATATCTATTAAAATGTTTCAACTTCGCTTGGCTGCCTTGTTCGTTTTGTAAACAGGTTTTATAAATTCACACATGCAAACTTTTAGCCGTACCCTTTATCACTGTACAAAATTTCAGGGTAATATCTGTTACCATTGAGGAGATGAAGAATGCCAGAGAGATATTTCGCGTGGCCTGCATGTTGAATTGGTGAAACGTATCAAAATTTGAAAGGCACGGTCAAGGTCGGACGAGTTTCATTGATATTGCTCCAGCCGTTTAGATTTTTTTAATTGCACACACACACACACACACGCATGCACACAAATGGACAAAAGGTGACCTCATAAGCCTATTTTTGTTTTCATAAATGGAAATATGCTAAAATATATGAACACCTGCACTAATAGATGAGGACCTAATGGGCCCCCTCCAAACTAAAATCCTGGCTATGCTACTGCAGAAAAGACACTCATAAAGGCATGAAACAAAGAAGGTACCGGTATATTTCAACACTTTTAGGTTTATTATTGTCAGTCTAATTTATACATCGCAGTTTTAAGGTAAGCTTAATACCCCGTTTAGACATCACGGCCGCGATCCTGATCACATCTGATCTGGATTATGTCCTATCGCAATCAATGGCATTTGTCATTGGAATGCGTATAGACGTCCAATCATGAAACAATAGGATAATCGAGTTAAACAGCATGACATCGCTAAGTTCTGTCAACTTTTGAATTCCAAGTGTTCCTACCAGAAATTTACAGTAGTTCGTTTCATCCAGTTTTGAAGTATATTTAAGTTATTCTTTTTACAGAATTCAACCTGATAATGTATATTCTTAATTGTATACAAATCAGATGTGCAGGCAAGGCCTACTCTTGGTGTGGAAAGAAAATAAATAAATATTTATGCACAGGCCTAGGATATTTATTTACTCTTCCAGAGTCATTTGGTCCTATCAGAATCCCTTCTATGTCGTTGTCTATGACAATATATTTATGTCATTATTATTCATCTTCAACGACTTTCCCCAACACTAAGAATTATTCTGTGTTTAAATACTGGTATGTTTGTTCTCCTTCCATCATTTTGTGTCTCTCAATCTTCATATATCTGATATCAACCAACATAAATACAACCATCATACAACATTACATACTTCTTGCTTTCAAAATACAAGACAATCCAAAATGGCCATCATTTCCACTGCCTACTTCAATCACATAGCAGGGGTATAGAACATACTGACGATCGCAATGGCCATGAATGCGATTATCTAGTTGTGGGAACAGTATCGGGCCGATCCTGTTGGAGGGAGAGTTAATCAAGATAATGTAATCCTGTTGCGTTTAGACGTTCCAACTTAATCTGGATCAGGGCCTAATCAGGATCGCGACATCTAAACAGGGTATAACAGTCGCCGTGGACCTCATTCTTGTTGTTTATTATTATTATGAGGAAACTGTAATACACTTTAAATAATAATAAATACGACCCTTTAAAAAAAATCGAATAACTTTACATTCTAATCAGTGAACAATGAGTCTTTCTCATGAAGAGAAAATTATTTGTAAAAGCTGTACCTATATAATGAAATGGGGGCCTCAATTTGCTACACCTACAATAAAAACTTTTCATAACTTCTTAATGACAAAGCAGTCCATTTTCTAAACACTCCCTAATGTGACAATAAGAAGAAAGAAAAGAGCAACTATCAAACGACATGTGACTCTTCCTCAATACTACCACTTACAAACTGTATCTCTCCTCTCGCACAGACACACAACCACCATAAATCCCAACAGTGGTGACAATCAACCACGCTGCGCCAGTATTGTAACCTGGGACATTTTAACACTGCGATTTCCAGGAAATGGAAATTAAGAGCTGACAAGAGAGTGCAAGCTGACAAGCTATAACTGGCCCCATCCAGAGAGGTCTCTTGCTAATTGGCAATCTTCTAATTTCTTGGTAGACATTTGTCATCATTACCTGGTTGTACCCCAGTACTGCGCCACCTACTGTACTCGGAAAATCCCCCCACATCACAATCATAATTGCTACCCCGGTTTTCAGCTGCTACAAACAGTGCAGACACATGATGTCTGGCCGTGCTGAGTGTATTAGTACATTCTTTGTCAATGCATTTACTGTATTTCATTGTAGGTTCTAAATTTGTCCGAGCAGTAAGAAAATATGAAGGATGATGCCCACCCCACTTTCTGGATTGTTTTTTTTTTGTGTGGGGGGGGGGGCAGGCTCTGGTCCCTTCTCCCTGGCTATGCCACTGATCTAATCCCTTTGGTGTTATAAGATTTCGTACCCAAAGTGATAGTCATGTAAGGTTGCGCTTTTTACCCTCTTCAGATTAGGCTAAAAGCAAGAATGCACAGGGTAGAGAGAAATGTAAGTTAATGGGACTGAAGAAGAAATCAATGTTTATTCATAGTGACAGCTAATTACCATATGAAATCATACAGTGCCCTGACTAAATAATTACCAAAGCCTCAAAGTGTTATTTTTGTCACTGCCCTCAGTAAAGAAGCCATGAAACCACCACGACTGGAAATATCCGACATTTAATCACCAAACATTCTGAATTAGTGAATAGTGTTATTCAATTGTGTATTTGAGAGGGGCCATGTTTTCTTTTTAGTGGTTATCTTTGCCGTTATTTAAATAATGTTTATCTGAAGACTTTGGTAGAAATTCAATTTTAATACATAATACTTGATCCCCTAATATGTGAATTTAGCTACAAACAAACAACAACAAAAATCAATGGAGAACTGAAACCTGAGTATTTTTATCAGCAATGGGCTGCAGAAATTTTCTGAACTAATTCGCCGGGCCACAGTCGAATAAAGGTTGAGAACCAATGCACTAGACTACTCGACTTTTATGTTTTTTGGATAAGACATGGCACAGTTCTATTCCACATTAAAGAACCCCCTGAGGCCCCACTTTTTAAGAAATTTATAATTTTTCCTGAACTACACAGACAGGTTTGTAATTTAATGAATAGGATTCTCAATTAAAGCTAATAAACAAATTGTGAACATGTTTTAAGATAATAAACATTATTCAAGAAATATGAATTTTCTTTTCAGACATGAATTTCCACAAAGAGGTTCTGATGTGTTCCACCCAATAAAAAAAGCCCACTACTTAAGTTATACAGTGTATATCTTAAACTGCTGCTCAGCCATTTCAGATTCTGTTAAAGCATAGTTGGCATTTATTTTTAATTTGCCTTTTAATTACCAAAGACTTACTTATTCTCAGAAGATAAACTATCACTGATTCTCTAGCAAGATCTATAAAATTACCTTGAGTTCAGAAGGTGTAATATTTTTCCCACTCTCTGTCATAAAAGCGACAGGGCAATAATTATACACAGTTACATCTCGGAAAAAGTTCCTCGGATCTCCACACAAGTCCTTGAAAAGACCCCAGAATCTCTGTCCACTAACTTCACTCCGTTTGCAGGCAAAGCCTGTCACTGGTCTGGATGGGTTTTCTCTTTTGGGATGTCCTACATCTCCAGTTATACCCATCCAGTCTCGCACAATATTAACCTCACCAAATGGAACCTGCAAAACAGAAGAACTAAAACAAATAACTTATACTTGAATAATTTAGGGGAAAAAAATACTATATTTTTCATTCTGATTTAGACAAGTCATCACAGAAGAGGTGCTTTAGATTAAGTTAAGTAATTTAGTAAATGTGGAGCAAAGGAACCATACGTATCCACAAGTGAGGGCTGCAGGGGACGGGTGTAGTATAGATTGTGATACCATCCACTTCAAAATTCCCCTAGACACAAAATGGTGGCAACCATGTCATAGATGACATTAAAAGGTTTAAACGATGCATACATGTTACATTCTATGTGTTAATGTGGCTTTACATACAAACACTGTTGATGCATTTCACATCTTTATTGTTATTTAATAACTCATTGATATTTAACTACACTAGCGCCATATGTGAGAACACCCACTCACAAAAGCTGGAGTAACCATTCTTATCTTTTTATCTTCTTTGATCCGTCCCATGTACAATAATACTATTCAGTCGCTGTTTTATTAAAACCAAAAAGAGCTTTCAAAGTTTGTTCATTTATTTCAAATAAACCAACAGGTTATGGGTTCAGTCACGCATTGAGATAAAGTGTGTAATTAGACTAAATAAAAATCAAAGTATTTTGTGCGCGAGAAGCCGATCTTGAGGTTAGGACCACAATGGATTCAACCAGGATAATCGACGTTGGCCTTCTGGAAGGAAAAGCGAACTGGAACACATGGAGATACAAAATAAGTATTTGCCAACGAGGGATCCCCGGAGCTTTAGACCTACTTGAAGGCAGGTTAGTGAAGCCAACCTCACTTTCTGAGGACGCGTATTATTTATTATTTATTTATGTATTTTATTTCCTTATGTATCATTGGGGTAAACATCTTTCACCTTTCATTATGGTGCACCATAATATGGTTTTTGAAGGGAATGTTTATTAGTGTTAAGCTATCCAACCATATTTTATCTATATCGGCTGATGAAAGGGCCAAAACAATTAGGCCTCGAAACATGTACCAATGACCACTAAGTGATTACTTATATATAATTCGGAGCTTGCTCGACTTAAGGTTGATAACCTTCGACAGTCAGATATGGAAAAGTCTTTAAGTAGTAAAGGAATTCCACCGTCCAACCACTTAAGGATGGAGGGGACTACATCGGACTCGGTGGGTAGTCACCTAAAAGACAAGAATGAATTTAAGCATTCAAATGCATACAACCAAACACAGAAAAAAAGAATCAAACATAAGCACATTAACTACATTGCGACGCACAACATAAACTCTTTACTGACAACCGGAAAGCTCAAGAACTTCACAGATGAGTTAGATAGGCAGAATATTCTTCTGGTAGGACTCCAAGAAATGAGAATTTAACAGAAGATCCGTTTGTATCTCAAGGTTATAGAGTGTACAATGGGAAGCCA
This sequence comes from Meconema thalassinum, assembly GCA_946902985.2. NCBI lineage: Eukaryota > Metazoa > Arthropoda > Insecta > Orthoptera > Tettigoniidae > Meconema > Meconema thalassinum. The sequence goes on along the minus strand of OX336388.2, from coordinate 1,739,458,948 downwards.
GGACAAAGAGTCATGAAACATCGCCCCCAATTTGGTACAGGATTTATAGTAAGTCTGAAAAAATAGATTCCATAATTGATTTTAAAGCCATCTCACCAAGAATTGCAATTCTAACTTTAAAAGCCACAAACAAAATTTACACCATCATTAATGCTCATGCCCCTACAAATGAAAAAAATTTCCTAACCAAAACTCTGCAAGAAGTCAATAATTTCTGGGATCTCCTGGATCAGACTATGAATAAAATAAATATTTATAACATTAAAAACCTTATAGGGGACTTTAACGCTCAACTGGGTAAAGAAAAGAAGTATCGAGATGTAGTAGGAAAGTGGGCTCCTCACAAATATACTAATAGAAATGGCCAAAGACTCGTAGAAATTCTCTGAACCCATGGACTAATCTCCAAATCTACTTATTATAAAAGAAAACCACACCAACTCAAAACTTGGAAACATCCTGATTGGACAAAAGGAGAATTTCAGCTAGACCATGTATGTATGGACAAATTCTATCACAAGGAAATCCACAATGTCAAAGTTCTAAGAGGAACCGACACTGGCTCAGATCATTACTTAATTAAAATCAAGATCAAATTTACTTCGTTAAGAAGAAAAAGACAAAATTCAGTTGGAGGGAAAAGGACATACGACCCTCATCAGTTAATCCAGAATGACCAGTACCGGCAAAGAACAGGAACTACAAGACTAACAGACAATCTAGATGAACTAATACCAATACTTAAACAGAACGCAGAAGATCCAGCTCCATTAAATCCAAAGAAAAGACATGCCTGGTGGAACTCTGATTGTGATAGAATGCATGAAGAAAGACATCAAGCTTGGTTGAAATTTCAAGCCCACAGAACAGAAGAGAACGCCACTAACCTCAAGAATGTCAGAAAAGAATTCACCCAAACTATTAGAAGAATAAAGAGAAAATATCAAAAAGATTTAATAAACTCTATTGAGGAAAATAATTACAAAACCAATTCTAGAGATTATTACAAAGCCTTTGATAAACAATTGCAAAAATACAGCTCCCCCACATTATTGTTGAAAAATAAAGATGGAAAAATAGCGCATAACAATAAGGAAAATGCAGAAATCATGGCGGAAGCATTTAACAAGCTCTTGAACAATGATGAACCTGAAAAGAATTTATTCATTGATACACATACCCCAATAAAAACTAAACCAGAAAACATAAACCCACCTACAGCGAAAGAAGTTGAAACAGCGCTTAAGGAAATGAAGAACTACAAAGCGTGTGGTGAAGACCAGGTTTCTGCAGAGATGTGGAAATACGCCGGTAGTTCGACTCAGACGTCCCTCCATATGGTATTACAAAAGATTTGGATATCAGAAAAATTCCCAGAACAATGGACTGCAGCTATAATTAACCCAATTTATAAGAAAGGTGACAGAAGTAATCCAGACAACTATAGAGGTATTTCCATTCTGGATATCACTTATAAGATTTCTTCTAAGATACTATATAATCGGATTAAAGATCAACTAGATCAAGAGTTAGGTAAATACCAGGGAGGCTTCAGACCATGGAGAAGCTGCGATGAACAAATAATAACTTTGAAGCTAATCATGGCATATTACAGAAAACGAAACAAGCCCCTTTCAATAACATTTATAGAATTCAAGAAAGCTTATGACTCCATCCACAGACCATCATTATTAAAAATTTTAAGACATTTCAGACTTCAACCAAAGCTGATCAAATTGATAGAACTTACTCTAACGAATACAATTTCTAAAATTAAGTTCAGAGGAGAACTTTCTGAACCATTTTTGGTAACAACTGGTTTGAGACAGGGTGACGGATTATCACCTCTTCTTTTTAATTGTGGCCTGGTGTACGTTATGAGGGAATGTACAAGAACAACTCGAAAAATATAAAAAATGGAACCCAGAAAGACAACATACATCTGAACTGTCTAGGATTTGCTGATGATCTAGCTCTTCTGGCCAATGATATTCAGGAAACAAAACTGCAAATAAAATCTATACACGAAATAGCTCAAAATATTGGTTTGAAAATTTCATTTGAAAAAACAGAAGTTATGCTAACTCAACCTCCGCTTGCAAACAAAATTAAGCTGGGAGACCAAGAAATAAAAACTGTAGAAAAATTTAAATACTTAGGTGAAGTAATCACATACAACCTGAACGAGAAACCAGCATGGCAAAATAGAATAGATAAACTGGTTAGGGCACAGCATGTTACCAAGAATACATATAATAAAAAATGTCTCTCGATAGCAACCAAATTGAAGCACTACAAAACAGTCACCCAGCCACAAATTACATATGCATGTGAAACATTATTCAAGACAACAAACACAGTTGCAATAGATAGAGTACTCAAGTTAGAAAGGAGAATAGTGAGAACCTGTTTAAATAAAAGTTATCAAGTAAATGGAGTCTGGAGACTAGCTTCCAACGAAACAGTTTATAAAGAAATAGAACCAGTGACAAGCACAATGAAAAAGAAACGAATATCATTCTTAGGGCATCTAATACGGTCACCAGAAAATAGAATCAGTAGAAAAATAATAGAAAAATTATGGACGAGTAAGAGTAAGAACAATATTAGATGGATCACAGAACTTAAAGAAGACATGAGAGAGCTACATATTACAATAAAAGATTTAAAATACAAGACAGATACACTCGAGATTCTGAAAGACAAACACACTAGACTACAGACAAAAATCAACAAGCAGAGAATAGGAAGAGTCATTCCTGAAGCAGAAAGAAAATTACATTCAGAAAGGATGAAGAAATATTGGGCTGACAAAAAGAAGAAAAACCTCCATAAACCTGACTAATGTAGTCCTATGTTGGCTAAAAAATTAAAATAAACATATAATACAATAAAGGTATTGATTAGGCGGAACTTTTGCAAAATATTATTCTAATTGTGTCATCAATATGGAACCAGACTGAACCATTCAAATCAGTGGCGTAGCGTGAACTTTGAACTGGGGACGCCAAAGTTTATAATGACAAACTAAGGAAAAAATCAAAAAGCTAATATGAAAGATACTGTCACATACCTCACACAGTCTTGTACATCAGGTCCATTCGTCTTTTCTTCTTTTCTGCGAAAATGTCAATGATGTGTTCAAGAAATGCCGGCTCTGATGAAAGCTCACCTAATAACTGTTTTTCAATGGCCAGTGAATTTAAACACGACAAGCGACTATTGCTCATAGAATTACTAAGGTATGTTTTAATTCTTTTCAGCGTGCTCATGCTGCTTTCACTACTAGCTGTAGTAGTTGGAATAGTCAGTACTAAGCGCAGTAGTTTAGTTACTTCCTGATAGATGGAGTCGAGGCAACAAAATATTTTAAAAGCTCTTTTGGAGCTAAATGCTTTGTCTGATCTCCATAAACAATGTGAAGTTCATTTAGTAATTGGTTAACATTAAAGACTGGATACTGTTTTACCAAAATATCTAATTTGCCCTGGGGGAATGTTTCAGTGTATTCTTTAAACTTCTTTTCTTGTACTAACTCAATGAAATTTAGATGATTAAGATCTTCAAATCTACTTTTCATTTGAGCTGTTAGTGAATCTACTATTTCAAAATTTAGCACTCTCAGAGTGTTCTTTTTATTGCCATCATACATTACGTTTTCATTCAACTGGATGCTTTTTTGAACGTATCTGTCAGTGAAATCTTCATTTCTTAAGTTTTCTATTCTTTTGACGACAGCCTCTATCTCATTATGGCAAGTTACAATACTCACTGTCGATGATTGTAACAATTTGAAAAGATGATCAGTGTAAATGAAACAAGCTTCGAATACACATAGCAAATATACAAAGGTAGGGTCATCCATATATCTTTTGAGACCAATGGCACAGTTCACAGAGTCGTCGTCCCATTCACTATTTTCATCATCAATAATTTCATCAAAAGTACTATACAATCCTTGGAAATGTTTCATAATGGTGAAAACTGCCCTCGAATGAAAATTCCATCTCGTATTGCTAGCTTGTGGAAGTTTAAATCCTCTTTCGGTCAACAAAACCGTCCTTTTAGAAGACTTGCTGAAAAAACTATGAAAAGCAGTCAAGGCACAGGCAAACAAACGAACCTGTTTTATTGTTTTTAAGCCATACAGAAGTACCAAATTTAATTGGTGGGCGTAACAATGGACGAAAAGAGCATATGGGCAAAACTGTTTCACTAGCTTTTGAACTCCTCCTTGTCTGCCTGCCATTACAGCTGCGCCATCGTATGTCTGGCTTACAACTTTTTCTCCATTTACTTCCCAGTCAAGTAAAACTTTGTGCACGATTTCTGATAATCCCGCAGCTGTTTTATTCTTGGAAACGTCATAAAAGCCGACGAATCTCTCCTCTATTCTATCATCCACACAATATCTAAATATTATGCTCATCTGGCTCTTACACGATACGTCTAATGTCTCATCCGCTTGTATGGAGAGAAAGGGGGCTTCATTTATTTCTGATTTGATTTTTTCATTTAATGCAATTGTTGTAACTTCTATCAAGTCATTTTGAATGTCTGGAGATGTTCCTTTTAATAATGATGATGACTGTAAATGGTCTCTAACTATAGATTCATTTTGAGCGAGCAGGTTCAACAATTGCAAATAATTCCCCTTGTTAATAGAACTTTCATCTTCTCTATGCCCACGGAAGGCTAGTTCTTGTGTACAGAGAAATACCACTGATTGAATGAGTCGTCGCACATACTGCCTGTTCGAAGACACGATCTCATTATGTTTTACTGCTTGTAGTCGAGCAGCTTCAGATCTTTCTTTCTTTATTCGTGTCAGAAGTATCGACTTTACACATAGATATTTTAAAATACACGATATATACATTGCTACTATACAAATATACAGATATACACATATAAACAATCCTACTGAGCAACAAAATCGGAAGCTAGATAATTCTTGCCCAGTATTTAATAATGCATGCTCAATGCGAGTTTTACCTAGCAGATGAAATGCTTCACAATGTAACAAGTGGTGTTTTGATGACTGGTGTTTTACAGCCTTTTTAATTAAATTACTCAGGTCCGAAATTTCTTCTGTGCACCATTCAGTATCTTTCGCTCCAAACATAAGGCAAACGTAACAAAACATTTTGTTTTTTTCAACACACCCAGTTAGCCAGGAAAACCTGTCATACCAAGAAAGCTGAAAACTCTGTGTGCGATTTTTACCGACTTCTTTAATTGATAAATTTGGCTTTGGTCTTTTTGTTTTTAATTCACATCGCTGTTCATATGATAAAGTGCTCAAAGGAGTTGCCTTTAAAAAATTAATAACATTAGAGTCAGGTGAACTTAATTCAGTCATATTGGTAGCATTAAACACACACACGCACAATTAAAAGAAACTACACTTCTACAGTTCGAACTAGGCCTATAGCACTAGCGCAGCGATTGGGCTATTGAGTTAACAGAACAGTGATCATACAATTCAAACGCCAGTGTACGGTAGCGTTTCCCTTCCGAGAAACAAGTATGAACTGGCGCATGCGCTGCAACGTGGCCTGGCCAGGGTGGTACATAGCTCTTGACGCCAAGAAGGTCTGGCGTACAGACAAGAAGAGCAACGCACAGCAGTAGACCGCGGCCGGGCTAAGACTAGTTATATGGGGGGTACGGATATAAAATAACTAAGCGCCATGTAATATGCTAACGCCGCATTTATATCAAATAAAAACAATGTTATATTTTACTCTCTGATGAATACACATTTTAAATCAGGGAACGCCCGGCGTATCGGCGTATTATAGCGCTACGACTCTGATTCAAATACTAAAACCACTAACATGTCAGAAGAGACGTTACAAAAAATCATGCGTCTCACGTCAGCCCAGGAAGTGTGGTTAGAACTCCACAAACTATTTGACGGCGTCTCTGAAGATAAAGTGTACAACTTATGCCTGCAATTATTCAGCTACAAAAAAGCAAATGAGGATGACATCGCAACGCACGTTTCAAAATTAAAGAATCTGTGGAGCGAACTAAAGCAGGAAATGTCCAGAGATGCCGAAATCAACTCTGATCTGCCAGATGTATTTATGATTTGTAAAATTCTAGGTACACTGCCAGAAGAATATTTTTCGTTCAAGTCTAGGTGGATGTTGATGTCATAAAGGGACAGGACAGTCGACAACCTGACCAATCAGCTGTGTGCATACGAGAGGGCACTCAGAGGCAAAGGAGAATCACCTCAACAAGAAGCACTCTACTCGGATTCGTCCAAACAGAAAACCCAGCAGCAGAACTCTTCGCCAAACTATCTCCAAAAGAGCAACAAAAAGAAATATTCTGTCCTTACTGCAGGAGACCAAACCACACTATCAAACAGTGTAGGAAGTGGATCGCGGATGGAAGACCGCCCAAGCCCTGCAACTCAGGGACATCAGAAAGCGGTGCCAACATGATTTTGGTCGCTAAAACCTCGACTGTGATGAACTCAGAATGCAACTCTGACGACTGGTTTGTAGATAATGGAGCAACGCGCCATATTTCTAATAACAGGAACATTTTCAGGACATTTGAACCATTTTCTACGGAACACTCAGTGACCACAGCAAACGGTGTGAATGTTGTGGCCATTGGAAAAGGTGACATCGACATTGAAGCAGTGGTTAACGGCGAGCGGCACAAGCTCACGTTGGCTGATGTATGGTGCGTTCCTGGGATCCAGAAAAATCTATTCTCAGTCCTTGCAGCCCAAGACAGAAACAAGGACAGCAGGTTCGTCTCGTCAAGAAGGTCTGCAATTTCGTTGTCAACGGCGAAGTGAGATTAATTGGAGTTCGTGAGCGGTTCGGTGGACTCTACAAGCTGGGAGCGTGAAGACCACTGCATTCAAGGAAGTCAACGCAACAGAAAAGGACAACCTTCTCCAACTTTACCATGAACGATTCGGACATCAGAACAAGCGACACGGGAGAACCCTCCTGAACAAAGAGCTGGGAATCCGCGTTGAGGTGGAGAGAGAACTGTGTGAAGGCTGCGTCTACGGCAAGGCTCATCGTCTGACTTTCGGAACGAGGTCTGGAACAACGAAACCGGGAGAGCGGATTCACACATATGTCTGCGGCAAATTCGACGAGTCGATGTCAGGATACAAGTATTTCGTCCTCTTCAAAGATGATTTCACGAAGTTCAGGACTATTTACTTCATCAGAGAAAAGTCTGAAGTTCCAGAGAAATTAGCCGAATTCGTTGCAGAAGCTAAGACTCTCGGACACCACATCAGGGAGCTGCTGAGTGACAATGGCAAAGAAATCGACAACCAGTATGTCAGAAAAATCTTGCAGAAAGAAGGAATTGTTCAACGACTCATCACGCCATACACTCCGGAACAATATGGATCCAGCGAAAGAGAGAACCGCACCGTGGTCGCATCTGCTCGAGCAATGATGTATGCTCATGGAAAACATCCACAAAAACTTTGGGCCGAGATGATCCAGACAGCAGCCTACGTCCTTAATAGACTGGACCTTCCCACGCTGAGAGAACATCTCCCTACGAGCTATAGTACGGCAGGAAACCATGTCTGAAGCATCTTCGGGTGATCGGGTCTACCTGCTACGCGCATGTTCCCAAGCAGCAAAAGAAGAAGATGGATCCCAAGGCCACCAAAGGAATTCTCATCGGATACGACAACAATGACGGTTACAGGATCATTTGTGAAGAGAAAGGTAAACTAATTCGATCGAGAGATGTCACCTTCGAGGAGAAAGTGTTGCAGCACAAGAATGACGTCAATCTTCCGGGAAGCTTAGACTCCTCTGTTCAACCAGAACAAGATTCGACCCCTGAAGAACATCAAGCTGACGACGAAATGCAGAGCGAAGAGGAGGAAGACGAATTCTGGGACCTGAATAATGGAGACGAGGCTGAAAGTCAACCAGAACAAAAAGGTACTTCAATCTCAGATGAAACCATCGTTCGACGACTTCGTGAGCGTTCGACTCTCAATCCTCCATCAAAGTATGGTATCAAGAATTCGTGATGTATCTCTCAAACCTTCAACAAGAATCTGAATCCTACAGTGAAGCTATGAGATCAGATCAACAAGACCAGTGGAAGGAAGCCATGGGTCGTGAGATGAAAGCTCTTGAAGAGAACAAAACTTGGGAACCGGTTGAACTGCCTCCAGAAAAAGAACCATTTCAAACAAATGGGTCTACCGAGTTAAAAAGAACGCAGATGGATCGGTCGATAAATTCAAAGCCAGATTGGTCATCAAAGGCTATTCACAGCGGAAAGGAGTGGATTACAACCAAACCTTCAGTCCAGTGGCCAGGACATCAACCATCAGAACATAGCTCAGTGTCGCTGCAAAAGAGAAAATGAAACTAGCACAGATCGACGTTTCAACGGCATTTCTCTATGGTGACCTCCAGGAATCTATACAGGGTGTATCTTAATTATACCGACAAAACAATCAGGGACGCTCTGCGTGATATGTAAAAGACGATACCGCAAACGGATTGGCGGCATCGTCTTTTACATAACACGCAGAGCGTCCCTGAATTTTTTGTCGGTATAATTAAGATACACCCTGTATACATGCAACAACCTGAAGGACATGGTGATGGATCTGCCAGGGTATGCCGCCTGAAGAAAAGCTTGTATGGACTGAAGCAAGCTCCTCGATGCTGGAATGAGAAGTTCAGCAACTACATCGTCAGCCTGGGATTTCGGCGAAGTGAAGCGGATCCTTGTCTCTTCGTGAGGCAAAAAGGACGAAAGAAGATGTTCTTCGTTCTCTACGTTGACGATGGAATGATTGCAGCTGAAGATGAGCAGGAACTCCATAATTTATTGACGATCTGAAACGGGAGTTTAAAATCACCTCTAAGCCAGCATCGTACTACCTAGGATTGGAAATCAACCAAGGAAAAGATGGGTCAATACGTGTGAGCCAAGCTCATTACACGGAAACCATACTGGAGAGATTCAACATGAGTAGTTGCAAGGCTGTGAATACTCCAATCACCGAGGATAACGATGCAGAAGAGAGCCCTCAGAACTTTGAGTTTCCATACGGACAAGCTGTTGGAACACTCATGTTTCTCATGTGAGGGACTCGACCAGGCATCGCGTATGCTGTCAGCGAGGCCTCCAGGAACCTTGACAAACCAACCGAATGAGACGTGCTCAGAGTGAAGAGGATCCTGCGGTACTTGAGCGGTACAACAGATCTTGGACTGTTCTATAAAGCCAACCTGGGAGAGGAGGTTTAGGATTGTTTCAGCGATGCAGATCACGGTGGTGACTTCAGTATGGGTCGCTCAACCTCAGGGGTCCTGTGCCTGTACTCTGGATCGCCTATCTCGTGGATGAGCCAGAGACAACCGTATGTGGCCATATCCTCAACCGAAGCTGAAATCGTGGCTTCCAGTGAAGCTGCAAGAGAGATCATCTGGATCAAGAGGCTTCTGACTGAACTAGGCCAGTTGAAGTCGACGCCCATTCTGCAAGTTGACAATGAAGCAGCCATCCGGCTAGCACAAAATCCTGTGTTTCATCGGAGTGTTTTAGATCCCTTATTTGGGGGTGGATCTAAAAGGGAGAGTTGCTGTACTAATTTATGAGTTTGTGCCTAAAGAAGGGTAGCTCCCCTTGACAGGGCAAGCTGACCAGTGTAGTGTGTTGTGATGTGCTAGGAACTAGGGGGCGCTCCTATAAAGACTGTAAATGTGGTTTAAGGGATGTAGCCTTAGCACGCGGGTCGGTGTACTAGTCGCCCAGCCGGCTACTTATTATATAATCACCTTGCTAGTGTCAGCGGTTCGGCACGCGCTTCCTTTGAGCACGCGAGCCGCTGTGAGGAATACAAGGACGTCTGAGTTGGCGTTATTACTACGGTGTGTCACGTCTGACCGTGACGGGAGTAAGGAAGGACGTGGGGACGTGAAGAAGAGTGTAGATCAGTAATGCAAGTGTAAGAGACTGACCAAGTGTTTATTGGTCAGCAATGAGTAACTGTTAGTCCCTTTTAAGGGATCTTGTGATGTTATAATGTGAGTACAAACTGTGGGTGTTAGGTTACAAAAATAGGATTCTGAACACTGACTGACTGACTCACCTCGGTTGACACTGTCGTTAGCCTCCGGCTGTCTCGTCGAAGCACTGATGATGGAGAGATTCTCGTGACCCACTTAAGGCACCTTTTATACCTTTAGCCTCTGTTCTGTCAGCGCGTTGTGGCATAGTTGAACCAGTTTGTAGTATGTCGCTGTGTGTCATAATTACGCAAGGGTTGAGCTGCTTTATGGAGTAGCCAGCTGCCCTTATAGTATTGATGGATATTGGGTAGGCTTTTAAAGGGTTGCCTTTTATGAGATTTAGACAGATGATGGGGGGGATGATCTCTAAGGGGTACATACCCCTTGGGTATTGTACAAGCCTCTTCCTCCATTTGGTCGCGTCCTCGCGACCGGGAAGGGCACTTGGGGTTGGGATGTTGTCGTAGTAGTTTTTGAATCCCCCTCGTCTCTTCTGGTGGTGGCGTCGTAAGCGTCGTCGTATGGAACGGGTGTCGTCGTGCAGAAGTGTAGGTGTGCGGTCAGCCCGTGTTCAGAGGGGAGGGTTATGGGGTGTACATAGATATATATGTATATAAATTTTACATTGCATGGTGAAATGTGCATTAACATTGTTGAATAAAGAAAATAATTGCTATTGAGGCACAATCGCCATTGCCGTTGTCGGCATAAAAAAGAAAAAAAACATGGTTATACATGGTTACATAGTTGTGCAGGGAGGAAAAACCCAGGGCCGAACGGATGATTGCGTCGTCCGCCCTATCTTGGGGAAAAAGTGCTCCCCGCAATAAAGAAGATAGGAGAGAATAGAAAAAAATGGGTGTTCCAGGGTATAATTTAAAGGAAATATTTAAAATGTATTTATTGGTGTGGGATAAAACGGAACACCCTGACAAATGGGGAAGTTAGAAGAGAGAAAAATGAAAGAAAACAATTCACAGACATTGGTTACGTGTTACCTTAGCAAACGAAACAAAACAAAACAAAAATATAGACATCGTGTACACGTGAACTTGATAAACAGACAAAAATATTATGTTGCGATGCTGACATTTAGGAATTTCCATTGGAATAATTGCCCGTGGGCGCATGAATATGTATGTAGTTTACTCTTTAAAATTATGAACTACAATGACCTTATGTCTACTTAAGCGCGCTAAACCCTTATAATTCTAGTTTTTATTTGGATCCTCGCGTGCACGCTACCTGTTTGTACGTACGCTTGCCGTATCACGGCTGATCCTATACGGCCACCTCTTGGCACGGTTGAGTGGTCGTACCGCTTGCAGTGTATTCTTAATACCTAGTCTGTGAAGCATCCTCTGTGGGTGAATGCTTGCACACTTGGCCATGAGGGTCGCCGCCACATGCCGGTTGCGCCCTCATCGCCGTAAGCTGCGTCGCATTTTGACGCTTCAAGTGTTTTTGTTTTATGTAGATCTGCCAGCAAGCTTGATGCCCCACAGGCATCATTCCCGCTGTGCAGATTATTGACGTGTAGCTGTAAAAAAAAATGTAGTGAGTGTGTAAGTGAGAATGAATGTTAAATGGAGGTTAGTATGCACAGGTATAATACTACAATAAGGGGGCATTAAATAGCATGTTGCTGCTATCTGGCAGCAAAATCATAATTACACGTGTCATATTCTAGGTGACAATGCCTGCAAAAAAAAATGGAGAGGTTAACAAAACATTGAAATTCCCTATTCCATATGCCGCTTCCTGTGGCAGCGTTGCCACAGTCTGAAGCCCCTTTTTACCTGTGAAAAGAATGGCATGGTTATTATTACTCGATATATGGCCGGGCTTACCCTATATGGTGCCGTGACGTCATTTCCTAATGTGTTGTAGTATTGGGCTTACCCTGGCAACGAATTTGGGCCGCCAGGCGCCGAAATTTTACCTCAAGATATGGATTAAAAAAAAAATTGTCTTAAATGTAAGACTATGCTACATTATAATAACTTATCATGAGTTATCGGACTTACCCTGATGACGGATTTGTGGGTCATCAGGCGCCGAACGGCGTTCTCTTATACTACTTATTCTACTTATGGTATATATAAAAAAAACTACATCTAAGCCGAGAGGGTTGCCTTAATCTATTGCCGAAAGATTCTGTGCTGAATTGCAACAGTGTTCATTAAATTTGCTTAATCCTAGGTTGCGTGTCAAATGCAACCGTCTATAACTAAATTTGGCCTAGGACGATCGCCTGGGGCAATTAAATCCCCAGATCACCACCCGCACGAGCCCCAGAAACACCGGTTGTCTCTAGGGTCGCTAGATTCCGTCCCCTTAAGTCTAGTGTCGACGTCTATTACTAGGATTAATCTATCCGCGGGCGGCTTACGGTGCCACTAAGCTAATCGTTCCGCCCGCTGTAACTTTCGTGTTCATAACCGGGTGCTGTTCCTATTCGACGTAGGTGAGCCGCCCACTTGGCTCCTGTGAGGGGCGCGCAATGCCCCATCTCTTAATGCCCTCTGACTGCCCGATGCGTCGTCATTTATGTGGGCATTGGACAGTGTGGTCCAATGGCATAATATTGTCTTCGCCTTAATCGGCCGTCGCAACCTGCTTTCGCAGTGATACTTGCCTCTATGGGCCGCCGTAGTATGCATTTTCGCATTGATATATAAAGTTGCCTCTATGGGCCGCCGTAGTATGCATTTTCGCATTGATATATAAAGTTGCCTCTATGGGCCGCCGTAGTATGCATTTTCGCATTGATATATAAAGTTGCCTCTATGGGCCGCCGTAGTATGCATTTTCGCATTGATATATAAAGTTGCCTCTATGGGCCGCCGTAGTGTGTTTTGCTCCAACGCACAGGAGTTTTGCTTCCCGCTATGGAAGCCGTGCCTACTTAAATTTAAACTTAGCTAGCAGTCTAGTCATAATGGGGTCGTCTCTAGGGATAGCTCCCGAGGCCGACGCGGAGTGAGCTATTTCTCCCGCCATTCTCAGAAAGTCTCCCTGCAGGTCTTGTCTTCGACGACCGTGGCACAAAGTGGGTTTAGCATCCCTTCCTCCCAGGGGCGGTTTATGCGCACCTAGGATTCCAGAGCTTGCCCGACCAGGCCGCGAATGCTTTGACCTCACGTGGTTCGTCTGTTTGGTCTAGTCGTCAAGTTAGGTGATTTGTCGAGCCAACTGGGGTAAGGGTTGTCATTACCTACCCCAGTTCTGCCCCTAGTGTTGTGCTTTTGACCTTTGGCTAACGCCGGTATCATCAGCCAGGGTGTTTCAGATTCCCTTTTTTTTTTAAATATAGGTGTAACCTGTGTAAAAAGTGTCAAATGTAAAATACTTCCAGTGTGGTGGGCTGGTAAAACCTCTACATACGTAGACTACTTTAGGCTACCTGTGCTATATCAGCTTCTCCAGCGATAATGCTCTTTTTTAACCTTGATGGAGGTGTTAGTAGGGTCTGTGGCGTCAGGTACCCTGTTATTGTGATCTGGGGGTAGTTATCTGTAGAGTGGGTTAAAGCAGGGTAGGAGGAGGTTGCGCACTTCCGAATTCCGCGTTAGTGGCGGCCTGGAACCGGTTTTTGTGCTAGGATGCTCCTACAGTGAGTGGAACGGGGCAGGTAATTCCCGGGGTTGCAAAAAATAAAATAAAAATCCATGCCGGTCTGATATCAATATCCCCTGGTGAATGGATGGGATATACATGCATGCGTCTGGATATGAGGCGTTTGCACTCATGTATGGATAGGTGTAGGTTGAGGCATAATACTAATATATTTCCCTCTCATGCGGGATGATTTAAATTTAAAAAAAAAAATGGTTAGTATTTATTACTTATGGCCTCATCTCTCATATGGAGATGTGCATTACGCTTAGTTGGTGTTGGCCGATGCACCCCTCTCATTCAGGTGATAGCGGTGGGGCTCAGGGCGTAGCATGCCCTTTCTGTAAACACATGAAGTTTACCAACCCTTATGTATACTTTGTAGTGTAGTGTAGCTGTTTATGGTCGTGTAGATGTGTTTGCGTTGTTTATGTCAGGCTTGAGAAGGTTATGGGAAGGGAGTAGAGTGGGACGCTGTTAGCATGTTCTCTTGTCATCCTCCCTTGGTCCATGTTGGTTTTCTATCCGCGCTTTGGGATAGCGAAGCTTCACGACCTACTCTGGTCCGTTATAGGGCTAAGTCCTAGTCGCCTGGAATGATTTGTTTCGGGACTAGGGTCGCAAAAAGAAGTTGTTAAGGGGAGGTCCCGTTTCCTCAAAGGTCCCTATGTTCGCCCCTGATTGGTGAGCGCGTTTGTGTGTGTGTGTGTGACTACGCTCCGCTACACCACGCGGACGCCTGGTCTGCTGTAGGGCTAAGTCCTACTGTGTATATTGTGTATGGGTAGGAAGCGCCCGTGGCCTGCCAACGTCTTTACGAACGTGCTACTCTGGGCCTGCGACAAGTTTTGGTCTGTGACGTCTGCTTGTTGATAAATGCTTTCGCAGTGTTGAAAAATGTATAGTGTTATGATTGTTCTGCATTTGTTTATTCATGGTCACTGCCACTACACAATCGCGTTTTGTCATCGACAGTGTTGCAAAGTGGCTAAGTCTGCAAGTCATCAGTTTGTGTGTGTAACTTCAGGCCGGGATTTTATGTAGGTTAACCACTGTTGCGTGTTTTTCTGCACGTATGCCAGTGTGGTCATTGTGTTAAATTCCTGGCGGCCCGATGTGGTAATCCGCCCTGCTACTATTGCCGTTGTGTGGCCATTATTCCGTAAGACCGTTGTCTTACGAAATTTATATGTCTCTGTCTGGAAAGTCCATTTTCCCTGTCAAGTGTATTTCTGGAATTTTATGCCTGTCATTTGGCCGCAGGAATGTAGTATTATCTGTCTAAGCCGTTATATGGGCCAATTTTGGTGTGATTGGAAGGCCGTCTGCTTGTTTTTCCCTGGCGTGCAATTTTCTCTGGGGTTCGAACCCGTGTTCTATGTAATCCTCTGTGTTATATGTCTGCGTTGTCCATGTTCTGCGGGCATTCTGTCTGTATTTTGTTTGTGTTTCTCGTACCGAAAATACCGTTGTTTAGTTAGTTTTCGGTACGAGGTTTTTGTGTGTGGACATGGGTTCGAAGCCGGTTGTCTGTAAAGATTTGGTGGCCATTTCTGTGCCGCCTACACTATGGCAAATGGGCTGTGTGTTTTTCTATGCGCAACCCCTAGTATACCTTCCTGCGAGGAGTTTGCTTATTTTTGCCCTCTCCTCGTAGTGTAAATTTTGAAGATATAGGGTTCTTAGGTTGGCTATGAATGATTCCGTGCAGTGTGCTTTGGGAACTGTCGTCTGTAAGGCTCGCAGTTTATACTGCTGAGTATGAGGGTGTCGGGTTGCAATGTCTTGCGCGCTCGCTTGTTTATTTGTTCTGATAACGCTGTGTATCCGAACATGTGTTCTTAATCAGCCTGCTTTTCTGTTAGTGCTCTTCGCATTATAAAAAGGCAAGAGGGGAATTTTGTGGTTTAACGTGACCATTTCTGGAGATCGTGTGCCACGGGATTTCCGTTTTACTTGGAATCCAAACCACAGGCCATGGCATTTCACTTCGGAAATCTCATATGCATTGGCCGTCTGCAAAAGAACCTCCCATTGACTACACTTGTGTCCCCGAGTGTTGTGTTATGTATACCTATGTGTAAAATATATATATAGTTTATTTGGCCATTTTTCTTTCTTGGGCTAAATGTGTGAAACAAAAAAAAAAATTATTTATGCCCCGCTCTGCATTAAGAGAGCACATTGAAAGAAAATAATAGTAGGTGGCGTTAGTCTCTAAAAATTATGTCGTGAGCACTATGTGTTTGAAAAAAAATGGTGATTGGGACCTGAGTGTAGTATTTACCAATTTGGTAACGTGAGTACTACCGTAATCTGGTTACGTCTCAGGGGAATCTACCGACACTGTCTAGTACACCTTAGGAAGGCCATTGCCAGACGTAACTGATACCCTTGTATCCACGTCACGAGCAAAGCCAGTGCACTGTGGGAGTCAAACCTGCCTATCAAAGTAATTGTAACTCACCAAAATGACAGTGTCTCATCCCGGTGTGCAATTGGGCTTTTTAGTTGGTTAAAGCACACCTCCCAAAATTTTTCTTTTTTGAAACTAGTTTGAGATTCTTAATTCTTGCCACACTTACGGCTTTCGCCCGCAACAGGAGAATCTATCAAACTGTGGAACCCTAACATAGAACGTTTAGTCATTTCTACTTAGAAAGACTCACTTAAGCTTTATGCTGTGATTTTATGCCTAAGTTGTGTTCAAAATATCTCTTTCCGGCCTGAAGCCTGCTTGGCTTCCACTTGGCTTAGCATATTAGAGACTTTACGTTATGGCGTTAATCACTTCGCCCAATAACCATTGATGGCCTGAGAGGAAAATGCCATGGTTGAAAAAAAAGAAAAAAAAAAAAAAACGGAAGGATTTAGAATTGTTCCCTCTAATTTGGCTATATTGCACTGTATATACATAAAATAAGAAAGAAAAATATGCGATCTCATGTTGATTATGTACTTGTTGGACCATTTTCCTATCGCCCCCGTGTGAAAGAACTTATGTGGCCTATAATTTTGGTGTTAGCGATGTTAGTTTATTTCTCTGGCCTTGGTGAAAGTCGTTATCGTCTTTCGAGTTTCAGTGCTCAGAAAGGTGAAGGGTTTTGCCCTGTTACGATATTATAGGCCTCTGAAATCCATTGAGGTGTTTCTTTGCTGTTTTCCGGCGGAATTTCTAGCAAAGTAAGCCTTGCCCTACTTCCACCGTAGCGCGTGTTTCTAGGTCTAAGTGTACCTGTATTTAAGGGCGTTATTGCGCTTGGCGCTATCTTAGCAGATTTTGCGGGAGTGTATGTATGTTTGACTGCGAGGTTTTGTGGGGTGGGTAATAATACCTTTCCTAATCCCCGTGTATTGTATGGTAATGCCTGTTTAATCTGTATGTGCGTGTACCGTGCATCCTGAGGGACTAATGCCGGTGTTCGCCTCCGTTCTGGCAAATTTGCCCTTTGAACTGGCGGTGAGGGCCACTTAAGTGCCTGTTTTTGTCCTGCCAATGTGGTGTCGTGTAGCCTGTCCGCTTTCTGGCCCGTGGTCCGTATTTGTGTTTGCCTGATCTGTATGTGCCTTTGGCATCTAACCAATAATGCTACTAATATTGGCATACCCCTATTACCTTCATGGCTTGCAATCTCTTCATGAGGTGCCATTCTGCCTGAAGTGTATGGGCCTAAAGTAACAATAGAGAGAAAAAAAAAATCTGTGCGTGTTTGCCAGTGTATTCCTATATCTCTCTGGTTCTGTATGGGGCTAGGGGGTTGGTTTATCAAGCCTTTCCCTTGTGTAGCTAGTTTAGAGCACCAAAAAAAAATATGGTGCTTTCTGTCTGGGGGAAAAATTTTCTCACTAATTTGCTTGGCTTTTTGCGGTACGGAAGGGGTCGTTTTACCTACGAGGGCTCGTTGGTTGAGTCCCTTTTCTCTATGCGTAGGACCCCGCCTCCACCAGTGTTTTAGATCCCTTATTTGGGGGTGGATCTAAAAGGGAGAGTTGCTGTACTAATTTATGAGTTTGTGCCTAAAGAAGGGTAGCTCCCCTTGACAGGGCAAGCTGACCAGTGTAGTGTGTTGTGATGTGCTAGGAACTAGGGGGCGCTCCTATAAAGACTGTAAATGTGGTTTAAGGGATGTAGCCTTAGCACGCGGGTCGGTGTACTAGTCGCCCAGCCGGCTACTTATTATATAATCACCTTGCTAGTGTCAGCGGTTCGGCACGCGCTTCCTTTGAGCACGCGAGCCGCTGTGAGGAATACAAGGACGTCTGAGTTGGCGTTATTACTACGGTGTGTCACGTCTGACCGTGACGGGAGTAAGGAAGGACGTGGGGACGTGAAGAAGAGTGTAGATCAGTAATGCAAGTGTAAGAGACTGACCAAGTGTTTATTGGTCAGCAATGAGTAACTGTTAGTCCCTTTTAAGGGATCTTGTGATGTTATAATGTGAGTACAAACTGTGGGTGTTAGGTTACAAAAATAGGATTCTGAACACTGACTGACTGACTCACCTCGGTTGACACTGTCGTTAGCCTCCGGCTGTCTCGTCGAAGCACTGATGATGGAGAGATTCTCGTGACCCACTTAAGGCACCTTTTATACCTTTAGCCTCTGTTCTGTCAGCGCGTTGTGGCATAGTTGAACCAGTTTGTAGTATGTCGCTGTGTGTCATAATTACGCAAGGGTTGAGCTGCTTTATGGAGTAGCCAGCTGCCCTTATAGTATTGATGGATATTGGGTAGGCTTTTAAAGGGTTGCCTTTTATGAGATTTAGACAGATGATGGGGGGGATGATCTCTAAGGGGTACATACCCCTTGGGTATTGTACAGGAGAACGAAACACATTCGTATCAGACACTTCTTTGTTCGCGAACTGGTCACAGCTGGAGAAATGGACATTTCAAGAGTTGACACACAAAATCAGCTCGTGGATATTTTGACCATTGAACCTTTGTTTTCAATTCGGTTTCGAAAATTATGTAACGACATGGAAGTCTGTAAATTTATTAAATAAGGGAGAGTGTTGATGTATTTCACATCTTTATTGTTATTTAATAACTCATTGATATTTAACTACACTAGCGCCATATGTGAGAACACCCACTCACAAAAGCTGGAGTAACCATTCTTATCTTTTTATCTTCTTTGATCCGTCCCATGTACAATAATACTATTCAGTCGCTGTTTTATTAAAACCAAAAATCACTTTCAAAGTTTGTTCATTTAAGTTATTTCAAATAAACCAACAAACACAAATCTAACCTGGGGCTTACAGCCCAGACCCCCTTACTTGTAATACAAGCAATAATTTTTGTCCAAGCAGTCGTCTTACCTAGTAGCGACCAATGGTTTCGCCCCGATCGCCGTCTAATCAAGTAGCGGCAAATGGCTTTGTCCCACCATGGCTTGAGAAGACACAGTGCAACTTTTCAATTAAATTGACAACTAAAAGTGATTTATGAACATTCGTAACTCACCACCAAATTTCGCACTTAAACACTTGGGACTGCACCGGCATGTAGCGACGCGCTGTTTGAAACCTCATACAGCTGAGCAGTGTGGCGGCAATTCAAGCCACATCAAACAAGCGAATATCAACATCCGCACGTCATTCATTCATAACGTCATCGACTACACAAAGAAATTCCCCTACATGTACGTATTGTGGCATATACATGAAATGAAGTTCCTGCGAAGTAGGATCGGAGTAACAAGAAGAGACAGGGTGAGGAATGAAAGGCCAGGGAAATGGTGAAAGAGGAGCCCTTGCAAGGTAGGATTGAGACATCAAGACTGAGGTGGTATGGACACTTAAAGAGAATGGATGAGAAGAAGATTCCCAAGAGGATACATGAGATGCAGATGCAGAAGAAACGACCAAGGGGAAGACCAAGAGATAGATGGCTGAAAGGAGTGGAGCAATGTGTCAAGAAGAGAGGCGAGGACCGGACCAGAGTGACAGCGGAGAGGTGGTGGGAAGAAAGAACTAAGTGGCGAGGCTTATGTTCCAAACAGACCCAGCCTGTACAAGATGATGATGATGATGACATGAACCCAGGAAACAGATGATAGCAACATCAGGGGAAGAAACTAAAATTCACCTGAAACTGTTGTAAAGTTAGGGAAATTTGAAGGCTTGAGAATGAAAACCAGATAACATAAGATTGATTCCTCAGGAAAGGAAGAAAAGAAGAAAAATCAGATAACTTATATGTTACATAACCCTACAATTAGAGAGATCTGGTGGCTTATACAAAAAGTAAACTTACAAGATTGTCATACAACACAGTAGAGAGTTTGGAGATTAGAGGTAATCACTTGGGGGGGGGAACTGACAATATGGAGAATAGAGATAATTGCTTAGGCTAGATGTTAAAGGTTAGCGGAGACAAGACTTTGAAACTCGTCACAGTCTTAATGAGACAAAAGGGATAAGTAGCCTATTTTGAAATGATAAATGTATTTAAAAATAAAGCTATGGAAAATAACAACTTACACCAGTTTGTGACATTCCCCATGGACCAGGATTCATTCCAAGAAACATCACTTTCTTTGTGGAATTACAAAATTTGAGCATATAATTAGAATGGACAGCATACGCATAGTCAATCGGGTTGTAGATATAGGATACAGGATCAGGAAATACCATCGACGTTATTTTGGTGGCCAGATTTTGTTCTATTTCAAGGAACTTATCAGCTATGGATGATTTATCAGTTTTATTTCCCAACTTTTCTGAACACGTAGGCCTATTCTCATTAGGTATATTCGAAGACGTATCCTTCCTGAAATATTTACATTCTGTCACTTCCAAAAGTTGAGAATCACCATCACACTCAACGCCAGTGTCCAGACGGATCTTCTTTTCCGGAGACATAATTGACAACAAATCACACGTCACAACTATTGAAGCATTTTCGCAAATGTACCGAGGACGAGAAAAAGTGATAATATAATACTGATAACAGACATGATGCATGCGAAATCATTCCAAACATCAAATCGAATAATTCTCACTGATATAACGTAAATAACAACAAAACCACGTGATCAACTGCCTAGCTGTGAACATGTAGCCACAACAATAAAAACAAAACAACTAGAATAGTCTAAGAATGTTCTATATTGCAAATAAGTGTAATATGAGTACGAAATCGGCTCAATGAATTCGAATTTAAAAAAACGCCTAGATTTTCAATGTGCTTCTAAAAGTCCGATAGGCAAATATCGTTGACTGGCTGCAAGAAAACATTCTCCAACAATTTCACAATGTTGGTGAACACTAATTTAGGGATTGACGTCATTGATTATGATGACATGTGACAAAATTAATCGACATATTATTGGTTGCAGTGAGGTTATTGTTCTTCGCGCTAACTTTGAAAATTGGTGTTTGCTCTTAAGTAATTAGCTGAAGATGAATAACACAATCAATGAAATGATTGAAAAAGTAAAGCTTTCAGAGCGCCATGCAGATATGCAGAGAAAGACTCTGGCTCAAAGTGGGTATTCATTGTGTGAAGTAAGAATATTAAGTAGGCTACCTTGTGAATTATATTGTAAGCTAGCCAAAGTTATTAGATTTTTTTAAATGTATCCAAGTGATTCTTGTTCATTTGACTCTTTATATTTTTATGACACACTACCTACCAAAAGTTTCCAAATATTGAGATATTATTAGACTTCTAGGTCAGCATCTCTCAGTGGCGGCCGATGAGAGGAGGCCAGGCCTCTCTTGCTCGACTTGATGCTTGTGTTATATACGCCTATCTGTTATTTATTTATTTATCATATGGCTTTTAGGGCCGGGAGTGTCCGAGGACATATTCGGCTCGCCTGAGTCTGTAGCTGCTTCCAGCGGACACCCTTAGGGTGAGCCTATCTGTTATACCCTGTACATACATGTACATATCCCCTGAAATGAGGAAACAACTACAACAATACCTGAAGGAGAAGGAACAAGTCGAGGCAAGGGAGGCCTAGCCTCCTCTCATCGGTCGCAACTGGCATCTCTAGGAATATTGCATAAAAATAAGTTACCATGACACCAAAGAGCTAGTGAGTACTTGATGGTGTGGGTTTAGTGTGATACCATTACAAGCAGGTACACATTGAAATTTGCAATTCCCAGCAATACAAAATACTAATCTTAAAAAGGAACAAATCATTTATTGTTCATAGGGAAACAAAAAATTCAGCTCTAAAATTAACAACAGCTAAGTGATTCTTATTTATTTGACTCTTTATCTTATTATGCCACACATCTGCCTTCTGAAGGTTATAATATATACGAGTATAAGTACCAAAACTCTAAAGAGTATGATGGGCTGCATGGCACAGCAGTAACAATCTCGCCTGTTGTGCCCAAGATTGCAGGTCAAATCCTGGTGCAATCAGTTGGCATGTGTGGGTTTGCAAATGTAAGGGAGTCATGTAAGTAGATTTACTGGCATGTTAAAAATCCCCTTTGGGGCAAACTTCCGGCACCCAAGCGTCTCTAAAAGCCACAGTGGTTAAAAGGGACTTAGAATCAATAACATTATTATTATTAATCCAAAGAGTATCTTCCTCTATGTCATCATCATCATCTTGCACAGTTTCCAGCCACTGGCCGGGTCTGTTTGGAACACAAGCCTCTCCAACGTCTTCTGTCTTCCCACCATCTCTCAGCCTCCACCCTTGTCCAGTCTTCTCCTCTCTTCTTCACGCTTTCTTCCACCCCCTTCAGCCACCTGTCTCTCGGTCTCTTTCCTTCCCACTTCGTCTCGTGTACTCTCCTGGGTATCCTCTTCTCCTCCATTCGTTTTACATGTCCATACCATCTAAGTCTAGATTCCTCTATACCATCCTGTAATGGTTCCTCCTTCATTAATTCTCTGGTCCTCTCATTTCTTATTCTGTCCATCTTTGTAGCTCCAATACTGCTTCTCAAGAACCTCATCTCACTGGCCTGTGTTTTGCTCTTCTCCCTTCCTTTCATAACCCAGGTCTCTGAGGCATACGTCAGGATAGGGACATAGTACGTCCGATATATGATCTTTTTGCTGTTCTGAGGGACATCCTTGCTCCATAACATGCTTCTCACACTCCTCCGAAATGCTTCTGCCTGCCTCCCCCGCTCATTTATTTCTCTATTGTTTCTTCCATTATCTTGTATCAGACTTCCCAGATACTTGAAACTCTCCACTTTCTTCAGCTGTTCCCCACCAATTGTTATTCCCGTTGTGGTTCTTTCCTTCTTCCTTGTTGTGATCACCATCTCACTCTTATATATGCTAAATTTCATCCCATATCCTTGTATTATTCCTTCCCACACGTCCAACTGTTCCTCTATGTAACACACTAAATTCAAAGTAAGATACAATTTACATCTCAAAATCTTTGGTACTTCCACCATCCAACTACTGCTCGAGTCCAAGCTCCATGAACCTGAGAGGAATGTGGATCGTGGATGATGAGGATTGATGTGGAGGGTTCCCGGTCCGTGCATAGTAACAGAACCAAATTCAGTACCGTACATTGGTCGGTGACTCACTCACTCATTCGCAACGCCACACTGGTATAGGCAATGGCCCTATGTTAGCAGTATTGGAATAGACAGGAATTCCAGATAACACAGTGGGCTGTTGACAGGCCGTTCTCTTCCTGCCTCCCACGTCACCTCACCCCGCAAGTTCACAGAGGTTGGAACCAAACAGTAGGCTACTTATGGGGAAGACTCCATTGTGACCAAGTTCTGAGTTCCATCTCAAATGTTGTATCCATCCAAACTGGCCCTCTTATTGTTAGTGACTATCCAAGGGACCCCCCTCAAAATATTTTGATTAATGACTAACAATGGTGATTGACTATTTTGTTAATGCCAGGAATATGTGAGCATTTTTGGTAAAAGTTTTGTTGCCCATATTGCACACAATACTTTACAACATTAAATAAAAGAGAACATTTTGACTTGAATGTCCTATTTTTCCACCTTTTTAATCTGGTTTCCTATAGCATGGAAAAGTCCAATTGCAGAGCCTTCATTTTTCAAGACAAATCTCGACATTGCAAGGCTTATTCTCTACTCACCTTCCATATCAGATTGCAGAAATGTCATCAGCTCATTAAATTCAGACAGACATGACTCCACCAGTGGATATAACGTGCAAACACACTTATCTGTCATAATGTCAAGTGGTTCTAGCAAACGCAACTGGGTCTCTCTATTTTATTAAACAGTTGAGACAGTACAACCTAACCTCTGTTAAGCACAGTTCTAATGACAATAGTTCTGGAACATATGCAGTACTTCAATAAACAGATTCTCTCAACGAAAACAAGCTCTCAGATTTTCCACAGCTTTAAAATAATTATCCCAAGTTGGTGGAAATCTTTCTATTACCTGCCTTACACTTGATTTCTTTAACATAGCTTGCATGAGATATTGAAATTTATCTCCAATACTTAGCTACAGTACTTAATGTTAATAATTCTTACAATTCCCTGTAAGAAAAACTGAATGCCAGCTAGTACTATGAGAAACTACAGAACTTACAGTACAATTTATCTCCAAAACACAAAAGTTATGGTGTAAGAATCGTTTGTGATAACCTGCTCCTTCTATTTCCTTTATCACCTTCGTCATTCAACATCAAATAAAGCACTTTAGTATCTATCTCTTTAAAGATTCCTATCTTACTATCCACTATCACTCCACTTACCACATCTTTTGCCTTTTTCTTAGCTCTTGTGAATGCAGTCCTGATTGATCTTCTATGTTTGAGCAATCAATCAATCAATCTCCATACTTGTTGGAAAATGTTCCCACTTTAATCACAAAGGTTCTGTCATGGCCACCACAATATTAAGTGTATTAAACGTGCTAGTACGCATTAAAATTCGAAATCCCCAGTAATTTGAAACACTATCTTTCAAAAAGAATAGATCATTGATTATTGAAAGGACCAACAGTGGTAGCTACATTCGCTAAGGCACAGTACTTGGCTATGGGGCGAAGCTATCTGTGGACTTGGTAGATGGTAGATGACAAGATGAGTGAGCTTACTTTTGAAGACCGTGGGGTTTGTTTTTATCCTTTGTATTTATTTGTCTTTGTCCCTCTTTATTGTTTCTCCCTTCTCCTATCTGACTGTCCTTATGGCCAGCTGCTTGGTAGAGTCGGTACTGTCAGGCTCTTGTCTACTGTATCCAAGGTTGCAGGTTCAAATCCTGGTGATTTTTGTTTTGGCGTTTGAGTAGACTTAAATGTAAGAGACCCATGTCAGGAAATTTACTAGCAAGTTGAAGATGCCCATTATTTGTGGTAAAATTCCAGTATTCTGGTGTGTCGTAAGACCCAGAAGTTAAATGGGACATTAAACCCATAACACTGTTTCTTGTCCTTTTTCATATTTCTATCCTTGCTTTCATGGCTATGATTTTTATATTTATCTAAGGTATTTTATTTGAAATTTAACAAAATATTTTAATTTTCAAACCAATTTTCAAGACACTACTCTTTATGGGTTGGAACATGAGTTCATACAGACCAGGAGCAACATTATTAGTAGTGACGAAAGTTCAATGATACAAAATACTCTGATGACTTCTCTCGTAAGGGAAAATGTCCATAACTTTCACAGGATCCAGTTTGAATTTTAAATTGTAGTTGGCATGTTTTCAGAATAACCTATAATTGTTGTTTAGTTTCAAAACTGTCCATGTCCATCTGTGAATATGGTTCGTTATGATTTGTTCTTCCCCTATTTCAAAGTGATGAATCAAATTAAGTTGTTGATTTTCTTCTATATCACCTCATTGAATATGAAAAAATAATTCTTAGGAGCTAATCATCAATGAATCTCATCTTACTGCTTCGAATTTGGGGAAGAACAAATCAAAGTGAACCTTACTGGCACAAGGGCTCATTACCGTATAGTTTTATTTGAATAAAATGAATATTTTCAGTTGAAGGAGAACTCTACAAAGTTCAAGAAAATACAAAATTCTTGCAAGAAAAAACTCAGAAATTGAACTCAATCTATGAGAAGAAACTTGAAGAATTGAGTTCAAAGGAAGCAGATTTAAAGCTTGCAGAACAGAGTGAAACTATTCTGAAAAATATTCTTGCTGAGAAGAAATTAAATTCACACCATGAAGAAGTTGCTTTGGTAAAGTTCCATTTTAAAAAGAACCCTTTCTATCAATGTGGTCTATTTCTCAAAGAAGGAACATTTTTTTACCCAGGAAGTTCAAAGTTCTATGGGGGGTTTATCCCAGATCACCGATTGCGCTTGTCAATAGATGACTGATACACCCTGTCTTAACCCCTGGTGAGATAGTAACTACTTGGTATGTCCTATTTATGAAGTTCATTGCAGTGCTTCTTTCTAAAGGAGCTACAAACTTTAAGCTCCTTTAGCACTGTATTGGTACAAGTATTGCACTAATGAAATGTATGAGATTCATTTTAATGAAAACTTCCCCAAAGGTTTGTTAGCATCTTAAGAATAGTTGCTATACCTCACAAAACAGTTTATCCCTCTGAAATAACAGATGATCTATTCCCTGTGCATAGAAGACAGTGTCCTTCACTTCTTAGTCTGAGCAAAACCCATGATCTTCCATTTGAATTTCCTTCTCTCCCCAAGTGTAATTGTCAACAAGGCACAAATCTAGACAGTATGTTATAATGTTTCCCACCTGAATGTGGAAAAGAAATTGTTGCAGTGTGGAGACAAGCATAGTCATACACTAGATCCCATGGTAAGCAGTCCCTATGTTCACAAAGATTGGATGAGCTTATGAAAACCATGGATGATACATGGTGTTTTCAAAAGTGAGGAGCTTGATCAACAGTAAGTCCTTGTGGTCATAAAAGAAAGAAAACCTGTCTTTCTGTGCACTGGTCTGAATTTCTTTTGATTACTTGGACAGTCGCGACGACCTTCAGTTGCCACAAGACCACGTCATTCCCATCAGAACCACTCATTATCGAAGTCACAATGGAATTTGCTGCAATACTGTAGTGAGATCAAAACACTACTCATCCACCTATCACTTGTCACCATAGAATTAGGAGCAGGATAGTGGCTTCTCACTTTGAACATAATTTCAAAGTTTTGGAGGGAGTTCACTGCATTGCAGACTATAGGAATACAAAAAATGAGTAGACATAATCACAACTGATGAGAAGTACTGTTTGGTATTTATAATTCTGATTCAACCATATGATTTGAAATAGATTATGAACAATCCGACATATTTAACCATGAGAAACAAGATATACATTGGGTGAATCAGATGCCACTACCAATATTGCTTTCTGTGAACTGCAGTTTTATACATATCCTGAAAACACTTGTCCTTAAGGTATTCACAGTGAACACAGTAAATTGGATACAATTTTATTTATGGCCTAAAAATAAATAGGAATCTGTTATTTCCTAATATTATTAAATAATAGGAAACATGAGTGTCCTCTCTAAATGCAACATAAAATGCAGTGGACATAGCAGCTATGTTAAAACTATCACAAGCTGTAATCTAAAAGGACTGTTTTACTGTGCAGTAGCCTATAGTATAAAGGGCAAGAGCAAGCCAAATGCTATGGTGCACCAGACTTACATGTGATAGGTTTGGGTCAGGGATACTCTTTTAGTTTTTGATTTAACTTACTTAGTTTTTACCATCTCTTAATGTACGATACTTATAACTTTATCTTTTTATTCCACTTATCAATACAATTTATTCTACATCAATTTTCATTAGTACAGTTTTGGTCAAATTGTGTGACCTTTCTCAGTTGATATTGGTTTACTTCACTACCCATTGTCTCATCTAACAAATTTGTATGACATATTTAAAGACACATTAAAAACTATAAAATACATAGATAAAAAACAAGAATAAACACATTCTGGAGTTTTTTTTAAAGAATCAAACACCATACACATATAAAAGTTCGTTCTGTCTACAGTATTACCATAATTGCACTTTATTTAAATACTGAAAGTGTCCATCTGTTCCGGTTCTGAAATTGATGCTTCTACATTAAGAAAGCATTTCAATGTTGTTAAACTTAAAGGTACCGGTAGTCATTTTCTTCATAATAATGTTTGTGTTCAGTGGTGTAGTGGCAAAATTTTTAGTGTGGGAATGCTAAATACTGACTTACCAATGGGAGGAAGTGGTCTGAGGGGTACCCCCTCCCCCCCACCCAGAGAGCGGGGGGTTCGGTTCGGGGGCCCTGTAGCCTATGGAATGGATAAAATTATCACAGGGAAAAAGAAAAAATAGAAGATGTAACATGTTTTTATGTATACGTTTCCTAACAAATTCAAACACAAAGATTAAAAACTGAACATATTCAATAAAATTTTATAATGTATTTACAAATAAATGGCAAATGCATCTTCTTTCTCTTTGTCATCAGGTTGGAGGTTGGCTCGTCGAGTTCTAGTGTCATCAGCTGTGCGGTGTCGTCTTAACCATGTCTTGACGTAATTCTCTGGTTTCCATGTCTGGATACTTGGTCCATTCAACTTGATAAACATTAATGCTGATACGTGCTCGATAGTCAGTTTTGACCGTGTTGGCGATATAATAATATTCATGTGACTGAAGCCACGTTCACATTCTGCTGAACTGCAAGGAATAAGCTTTGTGCAGTTTATCAGAGGGTTTAAGTCCTTCGGAATCGTAGTGCTGTTTTTCAGGTAATCTCTGAAGCTGTTCTTAATTTTGTTGGCGTTCAACCTAAATCTTGCACAGAGATGTTCGATTTCTTGTTCACCGTATCCAGCATATTTTTCTGGAGGCCAGTTGTTACTTTCAAGTACTTTCAGTTCTGAAAGGAGAGATTCATATTCTTTTTCATAATCATAATTGTTGGTCCCTGTGAAGCCTCCGTGGCTTAGGCGGCAGCACGCCGGCCTCTCACCACTGGGTCCGTGGTTCAAATCCCGGTCACTCCATGTGAGATCTGTGCTGGACAAAACGGAGGCAGACAGGTTTTTCTCCGGGTACTCCGGTTTTCCCTGTCAAAATTTCATTCCAGCAACACTCTCCACTATCATTTCATTTCATCTGTCATTCATTTAATCATTGCCCCAGAGGAGTGCGTCAGGCCTCGGCAGCCGGCACAGTCCATATCCTCGCCGCTAGATGGGGGCTTCATTCATTCCATTCCTGGCCCGGTCGGAGACTGGAAGCAGGCTGTGGATTTTCATTCATGAGTTTGTCTGCATAAACAACAGTTGCCTCCCTATTTTGAAGGCATTCTGAAACCATTGTTAATTCAGCTAATATGTCATACATTATCGCCAAATCTGACAGAAACTGAGTTTGTCAAGCGCTTAATCAACCCACCGTACATTGCTTGTTCGGTTGTTGTTCGGTTCTTGTCTTTTTGGGCCTTCTTAAAATGAGAGTACAATATCCATACCAAACGGCCATAACAGTTTTAAATGAACTGGAAACCCATCTCGTACCCAAAATGCGACCAACTTTCTGTAGTTGCAAATCAAGCTCACTAGCACACTCGGCTAGTTCTCTTTGGCATTTAGGCGATTTACTATACAGAGTGTACAGCTTGTCCATAAACATTTGAAAATGGTTAATAGCCCCAATGTCATTGATAGAATCACTTACAGCTAACTCTATCCTATGGTTCATGCAATGCCAAGGAACAATGTTGGGAAACTGTTGTAGTAGCTTTTCTACGACTCCAGATTTTTTTCCTAACATGACACTAGTGCCATCACAGGCAAATGCAACTAAGTTCTCTTTTAGGTACTCAAGATCAAACCCATATTTTTTCAAACAACCTAAGAGTGCCTCAAAAATAGAATCAGCAGTTTGGTTAGGCAATTCAATTAGGTCTAAGAATAAGACATTTGGTGGCAAATCTTTGCTGGTTTCACATTTTAAATAAACAATCAAAGTAGATTTATCACTTAAGGTTGTAGATTCATCGATCAAAATCGAAATTTTACCTGAAATGCTTTTAACCTGTTGAGTAATTCATTTCTTCATTTCATCAGAAATGTGGTCAATGATTTCAGTTGCACTAAATCTAGAGTGTAATCCTACACCAATGTCTACACCATTCATTTTCTGAAGTTGCAAAAGTTTAGTATAATCAGAAAAGGGCCTATCATTTTTTTGCCAAATAGTAAGCTGATCGAAATACTTTAATTGTAGATTCTAGATTGGAAAGGTTCATTTTATCACAAACGTTTTCAATAGTTTCCTCGTTCGCCTTATCGGTTATGCTCTCAGCAGTCAAGTGGGCTGATGATTGCTTGTGAAGATTTATTTTTTTCTTAGGGAAGTAAGTTGGGCAGACTTACTAGACCCATTGAATGTTATTGCAAATGTGCACCATTCTTTAGAAATTATGTACGTTCCTTTTTAAAAGCACCATGATGAGAAACGTTGCTACATAATGTACAGCCTAATGAACCGTTTTTGCAACCCAGCCATGGGAAGGCTTCTTTTTTGCGTTCCCACATATCAATAGTCCATATAGAAGGCCATTCAGATTTATTTTGTACATCATACTCATGCATATTCGAAGTCGAACTTACAGAAGAATTACTTTCAGTTCCTGCCTGTAAACCACTTTTTTCATCTGAATACACACGAAGAGAAGTAGAATTTTTCCCTGAGTGAGATACATCTAAATCGTCATTTACTTCTTCACCTTTATCTTCATTTGGTTGCTTAGAAAAGAACGAAAACAGTGTTTTTTGATTTTTCTTTGACAGCTCCATGTTCGATTGGGATAATTGAGTAATCGCCCTTCAATTCAAGTTCGTTTGAATACTATTAAAATAACACAACTAATTATTAAAGTAATACAGCGCACGATAACCTCACTAACAAACAAAATAAAGAGAACAGTCAAATCAGCGCGTCACCACTTGCCACACGAACGCCAGTAGCGCGACTGCCGAGTGCCGACTGCAGAGGTCAATGACAATGACTTCCCTCCCTCTCTCTCACCTCTTTCTCTGTCGCACGTGAAAGAGGGAGGGGGCTGAACTTGAGCGCCCCGGATACCAGCTAGCACCGCGCCAAAGAATATGGCACCGCGCCGACGACGCGACGGCAAGGTTGCGTGAATGAACTACCGAATCTTAATCTAAGTTAACAATTAGAATATTGAAATTCGGGTAGGTACGGTGCATGGGTGCTGATGCCTCAAATCAATATATGAGGCACTCACACATTTTTTAAGATATTATTTTATTTACTTGCGTAAGTGATTTTAATTTTATTTGTTATTATTATTATTTTTTTACTGAATGAAACCAGTGTGGGAACGCCGTTCCCACGCGTTCCCGCTCCACTACACCCCTGCTATTGTTGCATTCAAAAAGAACTTTGAAATGAAATTCTTTTATCTTAAAACATTTCTTTTTATTTTATTTTTGTCAAAAGGGGACATTAACTTTATGATTTATGGTAGAGATCTGCTTTTATTAAGGCACAATGAAATCATTATGACTTTTCAAAATTATTTCCTTATTCTTCTTTTCCAGTTTGTTTGATGGAAGTTCTTAAATACATCAAATCAAACTTCTTTTTGTTTATCTAGTCGAAATCAGTTTTGTATCTATAAAGAGATAAAATCTGTTTTAAGTAAATGTTGTTGAAGGAAAGATTTAAATTGACATGAAAAAGAATGAAATTTTGTTCTATTCATACTTGAGATATTACTTATATAGATATGTGAACTATGGCAAGGGGCTTCAAAACTTTATATAAAATAGAGCAAGGAAATCATTTTGAAAAATCACAATGATATTAATGTGCTTTAATAAAAACAGATCTCAAACATAAATCATGAGGTTGCCACCCCCTTTTGATGAGAAAATTGTCATAAGAAACAAATTTAATTTTAAAGTTTTTTATGAATGCAATAACAGTAGGCCTATAACACAAAGAAATTTATCAAGACAATACCTTTAACTACCTCTAAGTTTAAAAACAACGAAATGCTATCGTAATACAGAAGC
This sequence comes from Meconema thalassinum, assembly GCA_946902985.2. Taxonomy (NCBI): domain Eukaryota; kingdom Metazoa; phylum Arthropoda; class Insecta; order Orthoptera; family Tettigoniidae; genus Meconema; species Meconema thalassinum. Next base: position 1,739,427,290 of record OX336388.2, on the reverse strand, counting down.
ATCAATTTAAGTACAGATTGACAAGAATAATCAATAGGACATTCTAACTATTTTCAGTATTAAAAGAGAGCAATTAATAGACAGAAAGAACTCTATAAGTGCACGGTATAACTCCAGAATGTAATTTTAAAGTGTTTATTAACTGTGTACCGTATTTTATGTTTTTAAGGTGTCTCTTAATATGTCATACAAATGTTGTATTAGATAAGACTTTGGGTAGCGAAGTAAACCAATATCAACTTAGGAAGGTCACACGATTTAACCGAAACATGTAGACTACTGAAGAAAATTCATGTAGAATAAATTGTATTGATAAGTGGAATAAAACAAAAAGTTATATGTAAAACGCGTCAATACGGACCACAATGATGAGTTTCATAGCTATGTACAGTATATCTCTTAATGTATGTGAAATATTCACTTTTATGCAAATTTTCAATGAATAAAAATGTATAAGGCCATATAAAGGGCCAATATGTCATCAGGGTAGGACAAAGATGGGATAGGTAGTGCGGGGGAACCAAACTGCACTAACAATAGTTAATTATGTTTGCAAGTGCTTGAAGTGATGACCTGCTTGGTTTATGCACATCTGTAAACACCGCTGAAGGGATATTCTAGTGTACTGTTGCATAGCAGCTGCTATTGATCTGCAAGTTTTGGCAAGTTTTTGGCTCACTTCATTTGAATGGTCCTTACAGCTCTTAGTAACAGTTTATTATTGTAATTTATGGAGAAAAAATCTAGGGATGAATGTCATCCCCAAAAGAGGGTATCCTTTTCTCATCTGTGTTGTAAGTTATATCTATTAAGTAATAGAAATAGAAGGGTTGAGAATTAATTTAAATAGTCTATAGACCAAAATTTAGATTTACTTTTCCCTCATTTATTTCATATTGGCCAGTTAAGTCCCACTGAATGCAACTGTTCAAAAATATAAAACATATTGTAACTGTACATTCCGGGGTCATGGTTGATTATACTCAATGAGGGATACTTTTAACAACAAAAAACCATCTTTCTCCATTTATTGTTCTCACTCTCATTTCCACTTCTCAAGCACACACACAATAATCTCCATGGATACTCTCAAAGATATACACTACTAATTAAATCTTGCAGTATGGACTCCTAACAAGAAGTCAAAAGATATATATAAAAACAAAATAGCATCAAAAATAGAAATATAAAAATACATGGAGATCTTAAAATATGAGCATGGCCTCCCCTACCTCACTACTGAACTATATCACGGAAGCCATGTTATAACCCCAACCTACAATCAAAGAGATTGTACTGTGACAATTCACCCCTTTGTGTGATTCTTATGAGAAATACATAAGGATCATACACACATAAAAAATACATAAATGAAAACAATACATTTCACACATACTAAGATATCACACACAGTAAGATGACTTATCAATTATCATCATTTACAGAAGGAAGTCGAGTCACTTCCCAAATGGTCAAAATTCGCTTCCTCATCCACCTCGGAAAGTAATGATGCGTCAGTCCCAATAACTGCCGGCTCCTTCTGTATTTGTTCCACAGACATCTCCCCTTGACTATCTGGTGTAAGGATCCCTGAAGTAGCAACTAAATATTCTGAATCTAAACCATCACCAAGCTGAAATCCATTTTCCAATATTAAATCTCGAAGAGCTGGAAGAATTAGTTCACTTGCCAAAGACACACCATCTCCACACTCTTCATCAGCTAAACTACCATAGTCGATGTCGTTACCATCTCGAATGCATGAATAATCATTTCCATCAACATCCAGATCAATCACCTTCCACTCATCATTGACACCATCGTCTGTCACATCTGCACCTTCCACACAGCTCACACTCGGACCACACGAAGGCTCTCGTGAAACTTCAACCATATCATTCACAACATAATACCCATAATTGTTAACTACATTATTATCAAATGTATGGCGATACTGGTTGCAAACTGGTTCTCCATCACTAACAGAATCCAAAATCATGATTTTATCACTACTGAGAACTTTATCTTCATCTTTTTCATCACTACTTTCCTCCTTATTCCTCAACCTTTCATGCTTCCTTTTCTTCTGTTCTTCTCTTAGTCTTCCTTCTCCTTCCTCCTTGCTCTTCCTTTTCTTCTGTTTCTCCTTCTTCCCCTCTCCCTTCTCTTTCTTTATCAACTTCTTTGTTTTCTTCAGTTGTTCTCTTAGTCTTCCTTCTCCTGCTTTCCATCTCGTCTTTTTCTTAATCCGCCATGTCATTCCGCACCTTGTACTCCTCATCTTCCATCTCCCCCGTTTCTCTCTCCTTCCCTTCCTCATCTTTCTCCTCTTCTTTCTTGTATGTCTCATATTATCCAACAACTCCTTTCTTTCACCTTCATCTTTAGCCTCTTTTTCTTGATTGCTACTGTCTTCATTACCAACCTCATCTGATTCTCCTTTCTCTTCAGTTTCTTCCATTTCACCTTCTCCGTTATCCACTACTCCTTTCTCTTGTACCTTTTCCTTTCTTTCACCTGCCTCCTCTCCTTCAGTTTCTTCCATAGCACCTGCTTTCTCACGCCCCCCACATCTCGGATAATTTTCCTGCTCCTTAATCGCACATAGCTCATTCACTTCCTCCTCTTTTATCTTATCCTCCACTTGACGTCCTCCTTCACCTTCTTCTCTCTCTTGTCCATTTTCTTCCATACGCCTCCTACCATCACGTACTTCACACATCTCCTCGTTATCTTGACCATCTTTCATTCCTTCTTCCTTTCCATTACCATCTTCAACACGCCCCCCAGCATCACGTACTTCACACATCTCTTCCTCAATATTTTGTCCATCTTTCACTTCTTCTTCCTCTCCATTACCATTTTCTACATGTCCCCCAGCATCATACACTATCTCACTCAACTTCTCTCCTACAATGCAAATGATCTCCACTCTGTGCTCTTGCAACTTCCCTTTCTCCTCCTCCTTCTTCTCTTTCTCCTTCTCTTCAACCTTCTCCTTCTCCTGCTCCTTCTTCTCTTTCTCCTCCTCCACAGCCACACTCAAAGACACTTTCCAAGATTCTATTTCCTCTTTCACACCTCCTATTCCCTTACTTTACTCTTTAAGCAACTCTTCCTGCTTCTTCATAGATTCTTTCATATCCGTAAGCATTTGGAGCAAACTCTCTCTGCTATTATGCATAATAAGGCCGTATACTTCCTTTTTCCTGCACCGTAGTCACTTTGTTCAAGTTTGCTTTTCTTTCTTCTTTTCCTTATTCGTGTCCGTATCCCTCTTTCGAACCTCACGTTGTGGCATCAAAATTGTAACCTTACATTCCGGGGTCATGATTGATTATACTCAGTGAGGGATACTTTTAACAAAAAAAACCATCTTTCTCCATTTATTGTTCTCACTCTCATTTCAACTTCTCAAGCACACACACAATAATCTCCATGGATACTCTCAAAGATATTCACTACTGATTAAATCTTGCAGTATGGACTCCTAACAAGAAGTCAAAGATATATATAAAAACAAAATAGCATCAAAAATAGGAATATAAAAATACATGGAGATCTTAAAATATGAGCTTGGCCTGCCCTACCTCACTACTGAACTGTATCAAGGAAGCCATGTTATAACCCCAACCTACAATCCAAGAGATAGTACTGTGACAATATGTTAAAAAAATCGGAAAGAAGACATGAAAAGAAAACTGTATTTCGTAAAATTTCACTTTGATTTTTCTCTTCTGAAAAGTGGCTGATGGATTAATAATTCTCAGTCCTTCAATTGCTTGTAAATTCTCATCTTGAGGATTTGTTGTATCATTGCCATGATTATGTTTAAAGATGACTCTAATGTTGATAGGAAACTGTCCAGCAAAACATTTGGAGTGATCGCAAAACATTTTGTGATGATGTGAGAAAATTTGCAGAGAATTACGGAATAATAGCATTCATGAGACGGGTTGATGAATCTCGCCGCCATAAAGAATCCATTGAAAATGAAGCTAAGGAACCTTCATATGGTATTTATTCTAATTATTTTGTTATGAATATTTACTAAAATAGGCTGGCAGTGTGGAGTAGCTGTAGGGTTCTCACCTGCTATGGCCAATGTTGCAGGATCAAATCCCTGCACAGTAAGTTGGTATTTGAATTTAAATTTATTCATAAAGAAATTCCACTGAGGCTAAAGAGCCCCTTTATGTAGCGTATACAATGTTCTGGCCTGAAATTTTGTAATAAGAAACTAAACCTACGGTAGCTTAACAACTAACAGAACAAAATATAGAATACACTTATTATTAAAACCAGGGCTAGATTTGTGACGGCACGCACCGGTACGCCGTACCGAAACCTCTGATCGGGGGAAAAGTCGAATATATAACATAATTTTTAGAACTGAGGAACGTTAGTTCCTAAGTCAAGGTCAACTTAGTCTTTGACCTGACTGTACTTCAAAGTATGTGGAATCTTGGCTGATTCGGGGACGGCACTCCGCTCTGGATACTAACAGCAAGGTGAGAGAGAGAGAGGAGGCACATACAACGAAATCTTTTCTGAACTCTGGACAATTTTATAAACTGAGAGGTAAATGATGTTTAAGTACAGTACCTATTATAATAAATAATTATTTCATAAATATGTAAAGACAAAATTATAAAACAAGAAATGAAAGATTGTTGGTGAACATGTGTGTATTTTAAAACCGAATGTATCTATTTTTTTAAATTACTTAAAAAATACATTGAAATAATGTACAATGTTTGAATGGTAGCCTAGTTGGCCTACATTAAAATTTGATATACACCAACGGCTATGGTTAAAAAGAATCTTGCTACAGCAGTCTCAATTTAATTTGAAATTGCAATCAAAATTTGATTGCTATTTTGTCCACTGATTAATTTTTAAAGGTGTTCAGAAAAGCATATAAATATTGTTTTTAGAACTCTATATTTCAATATTCCATAAAGCCCCTACCCCCCTCTCACCATCATCCGGTAGCCCACAGTACCGGAACCTCTTATTTTACAAATCAAGCACTGAACAAACCAATTACTAAACATTTTATACAAAATGAATAACGCAAATTAGAATATAATAATTAAACAAATAACCTACCTAATGTATTATTAAATGCAGTGCTTTTCTTCTAAAAACAATTTAAGGGATACTCTCAGTTGTAGTTGACAAAACATCACGATCTTGCAATTTTTGGCAATTTGCAAAGTCTGGTCATTGTTTGTGTTTGAATTATTAACTTTCAGCTTTCTCGATGCCTGGGTGGATGTTAAATAGTTTGTTATTTTCTTCAACCTTGGAAACTTTATTTGAGAGTATTCGAGAGACTAGTCTCAGTAGATTTATTGGCACGTTACAGATCCCCTTCAGAGCAAACTGCATCTTGGCATCTCTAATGCTACTGTAGTTTAGCAAAGCAACCTTGTTATTTCATGTGGATCTTAACCTCATAATCATAAACCTCCATTTAATATGGAATCCAGACCATTGGAAATGACTTTAAAACTCCTACATGCACCAAAAATCAAACCTGGTCTGCCTTGGCAAGATGCAAGCGACTAGACTACTATGTCATTATGTTCCTGAACCAGTAGTTAAATGGGATATCAACCACACAACATTTTTATAATTTTCTAAAATGTCGTGTAGAGGCAGATGAACTCGCTGCTCCGCCCCTTAAAACTCCAATAACTAAAATGTATTTTCAACAGAAGTTCTGATTAAAATTGTGTCCCTGAAATTGATGGCATATTTTGTGTAATAAAATATCATACCGTACCGGTAATAAGAGAAGTATTGTTCATTCCAAGAATGATAGAAAAATCATGCAAAAGTTAGTGACTTTGATATAAGTGCTGAAATTACAGTGAAACCCCTCATATCCGAACCCCGGAAATCCGAAATCCCGGGTAATCCGAACGAGGATCTTTCGATAATTTGAAGTTTGAAAAGATACACGCAAAAAAGAGAAACTTATTTATTTAGTCATAAAACAATCATATGCTCTGCATTATGACCGCATTTTACATAGTTAGTTGAAAAATTAACAAGAAGTACAGTTAGCTTAGTGTAAAAGTGCCTACATAGACTACTTATCCCATCCAGGATTAAGAAACGAGAACGTTGGTTATTATTATTATTCCGTAGGTAATCACTTTGCTAAAACAATGAAATAGCAATAGAAACACACAAAATATCACTTAATCTTTCACTTGAAATCAGTTATCTTCAATATCGCAGAAGTGACAAAAACCATCCCGCGGAGACAATTGCGCGCCAGCGTCGCGCTAAGATGACATCATTTGGCGTGGCTGCTGCGTGTTGTTCTACGAAGCGCAATGCGATGTCAACAACAGATGCAGCTTCAGTATAAGTCGCATTGTCTGCCGAAGTTTCTTTTTCCTCACTGTCATTAACTACATTGCCGTCATGTTGACTTAGGACCAGACTCACTATTTCATGTTCGCTGTTTGCACCAAACCAGCCTGCCTCGCTCAATGTAGGCTACAGTCCCATACCGTAATGAGGGCTGGTCATTGGATATCTTTCGGCTAATCCGAACATATTGAAATCCGAACGGACTACAGCCCCAATTAGTTCAGATTTGAGGGGTTAAACTGCAAGTTTTTTCAATATATGTTACTCAAGGAGTCTTGTTGATGTTTTGTGATGTTACACTGAAATGGAGAGAAGTGAATTTCCTATACAGGTAAATCATTACTGCATGGAAAAAGCATTAAAGAAACTGAATGAAAGTTTTTAAATGTTAAAAATGGCCGGCCATACACATTGCGGCATACCAGAGAGGTTTACCTGTACAGTTGACCTGCACAGGTAAACCGGAGCGTGGGTGGCACCTACGTTTGATGTACCTGCACAGGTGAGGCAGGAAGAATCGAGAAACAATTCCGTCTGCCTGCGCTGTTGAACATAACTGCGCATCTGTGTGTTTCACCCTACACCTGCACTGGTTTCAGCTCAGTTGAGGCAGGACAAGCATGGGAAGAGGGCCTTAAGGTAGCTGTTAGCCTTTCGTGCGGAGGAATCGCAGTTCTCATAATTGTATCCTTCTTTTGGATTAAAGGGGACAACAATGAAAGCAATTATTGGTACACTGGTTCACTCATCCTCAAGTAATTACAGTAGTCTCCTTCTTCTCCCCTCAATTCTTTCAGTAAATTGACGTGAGTGTAGCGATTTCTTCTCAACAACCAGTCTTTACACCATGAGTTGCGGGGTTTCCTTTGCTTTTTTGAACTAGTGGCTAATAATACATCAACCACCGCAATCGCGTCATCTCGTTGTGTCGATGCCATGAGGTCAACTGATGGACAAACCGTACTGTGTATGAGGTCGTTGCCTGAACAAGTTTACCTGCGCAGGTCAACTGCACAGGTATACGTCTCTGGTATACCGGTACGTGTATGCCCAGCCTTATGGTGATACTTGTCTCAGTCATGGATTGATTTGCAAGTGGTTTATGAATTCTGCTGTCGTCACTTAAAGCATGAATGAATGATGCTGTGCAAATAGAACACCCAATTAAGGTTACAACTGAAGGGATGTGATATAGTATAAACAAAATGTTATTATAAAATTCCACCTGTCAATACTGTACCTTTTCATACTAAAAATGTTATTCTATTTTTACATAGTACATGTTTCGAGGGCCATTTCCAAAGTCCCCTTCATGCCATTTGATAAATATAGTTCACTTATTACAGTTAGCACTTTTAAGATAACATCTGGATAAATACACAAATTGTATTAAAATTATGACAATAATGGCATATATTATAATGGCCTTGTCATGTACCGGTACTATGTAAAAATAGAATCAAATTTTTAGTATGAAAAAGAATTTCAGGCAGAATTTCATAATAACATTTTGTCATACTATACCATATTAATTTGTCAATACAGTCCCAAAATGGAATCTACTATTCCCAAACTGAAGGGATGGTCAATAAAACATATGATTTGATATTAGACAATTATCCAGTGGATATACCTAGGTAGCTGATAGGGACTCTACGGCTTGGCCTTGATGAAACACCAGATCTTGAGAGATCTCCAAAGTTAGGCAACATTGGGTGTGGTTAGAACTCGGATGGTTGATCGGTTCTGTGGGATCACGTGCTGTTGGTGAGAGAAGGAAAAGAGGAGCGGAAAGAAACTGGCCACCCTACCACAAGTAACCTCCGGCTCAGGATCGTCTCTTTGTAGGTGCAAACCAGTCTATGAGCTTAAAACTCTACTTCTTCAGCTGAGAGGGAAAACATATCCTGCGTAGTCGACAGTTGCTCAAAATAAAAAATTCATGACCATTTTGCTGCAGTGTTTGTTTTCTGTCTCTTTACTGGATTAATATCACATAGAATTAGAAAAAAGTGCACTTACTTGGCTGGGCTGTACCCACGATTTAGGTATCATGCAGGGTCATATATAAGGGGGGAGCTGTGGGGGCTTCAGCCCCACCCCCTAAAAAAAAAGCCAATATAAATTAAGAATGTTTTGCTTTGATAAAAACATAAAATAATTGAAAATTTGGTTTTACCCTAATCTTAACTTATTGGCTAGGGTAAGTTATAAACAATATTAAGATTGAAATTGGACTACCTCGTGGTATAGCAGCTAGCATTCTTGGCTGCTGCCCCGGAGGTCCGAATTCGATTCCTGGCTCTGCCAAGAAATTTTAATTCTGGTCTAAAAAACCTGTTTACCTTTCTGCTTAATAAATTGACGAATATTTAGATATTTGCTATTCATACTCCATAGGCATTATAGAATATGCATTAAGTCATCATCAACATCATCTTGCACAGTTTCCAGCCACTGGCCGGGTCTGTTTGGAACACAAGCCTCTCCAACGTCTTCTGTCTTCCCACCATCTCTCAGCCTCCACCCTTGTCCAGTCTTCTCCTCTCTTCTTCACGCATTCTTCCACCCCCTTCAGCCACCTGTCTCTCGGTCTTCCTCTCGGTCTCTTTCCTTCCCACTTCGTCTCGTGTACTCTCCTGGGTATCCTCTTTTCCTCCATTCGTTTTACATGTCCATACCATCTAAGTCTAGATTTCTCTATACCATCCTGTAATGGTTCCTCCTTCATTAATTCTCTGGTCCTCTCATTTCTTATTCTGTCCATCTTTGTAGCTCCAATACTGCTTCTCAAGAACCTCATCTCACTGGCCTGTATTTTGCTCTTCTCCCTTCCTTTCATAACCCAGGTCTCCGAGGCATACGTCAGGATAGGGACATAGTACGTCCGATATATGATCTTTTTGCTGTTCTGAGGGACATCCTTGCTCCATAACATGCTTCTCACACTCCTCTGAAATGCTTCTGCCTGCCTCCCCCGCTCATTTATTTCTCTATCGTTTCTTCCATTATCTTGTATCAGGCTTCCCAGATACTTGAAACTCTCCACTTTCTTCAGCTGTTTCCCACCAATTGTTATTCCCGTTGTGGTTCTTTCCTTCTTCCTTGTTGTGATCACCATCTCACTCTTATTTATGCTAAATTACATCCCATATCCTTGTATTATTCCTTCCCACACGTCCAACTGTTCCTGTACCTCCTCCTCCTTGTTTCCCCAAATCATCTACAAACACCATTGCTATCTTCCTTCCCCAATTACTTGTGTCACTCGGGTCATTATGTCATCCATCACCACAATGAAAAGTAACGGTGACAGTGCACTTCCTTGTTTCAGGCCGTTTCTCTGTTCCAACCAGTCTGATCTCTCTCCTCCCATAAGTCCAACCCCTCGTCCTCGTCCACGGGCAACGGCACAAAGTAGGGGATTGCCTGTAGGGGCGAAGTACTGTGGGGACTTCGTGTGCCCCGGGACCGTTACGGTAGCTGTGAAGGTCCTACAGGAACCCTGAAAAGTGACGGCTAACGGGGCTCTGGTGAAGCTACGATAGGCCCAGCAAGCCAGTAGTGGATGAAACCAAATGCTTTCAAAAATGGAACGAGCCTCAGACATGATGGATTTAATAGACGACGACATGGCTGTACACACGGACTAAGATTTTGAACTTTAAACCTAAGAACGCTGACGGGGAAGGTGGAGGAGATTGTGGATATAATGGAAAGAAGGAAGTTGGATTTATTGGGATTGGCAGAAACAAAGTGGAAAGGGGAAGGAAGGAGAGAACTGAGAAAAGGCTATAGACTGTACTGGAGTGGGAACGAAGAGGGAAAGAGGAATGGAGTGGGAGTAGTAGTACGAGATGGTTTAAAAGAAGAAGTGAGGAGAATAAGTGATAGGATGATGAAAGTGAAAGTAGCACTGAGGGGAGAGACCGTAGCAATAGTGCAAGTGTATGCTCCACAAGTAGGCTGCGCCTCTGAAGAGAAGGAGGAGTTTGAAGAGGAATTGCAGAAGCAGCTGGTAGGAAGAAATATGATTGTTATGGGGGATCTCAATGCCCATGTAGGAAGAGAAAGACAAGGTTATGAGAGTGCTTAGGACCAGAGGGTTGGGGCGGAAGAAATGAGGAAGGAAAGAGACTGTTGGACTTCTGCCAGAGGAACAGCCTGCTAGTTGGGAACTCCTGGTTTAAGAAAAGAGAGAGCCACACAAACACATGGTACAGTGATGACTTGACCAGGAAGTCGGTGGTCGACTATATACTGTATGAGAAAGAACTAAATAAGAACATCACGGACATCAAGGTTATACCATCAGAGAACCTGGATAGCGACCATCGATTGCTGGTAATGAACCTGAGAGGGAGCAAGGAGAAGAAAGGGACTGAGAACCAGGAAAGACGTATAAGGATATGGAAACTGAAAGAAGGGGATAGAAGGGTCGAGTACCTCAAAATGGTAAAGGAAGGAATTCCAACAGATGAAGAAAGAGGGGCGGAAGAGGAATGGGCTAGATTTAAGAAGACACTAGTAGGTGCAGCAGAAGCAGTATGTGGGAGGACAAGTAGTAAGAAGAGGTGGAAGGAAACACCATGGTGGAATGAGAAGACAAAAGATATAGTAAGGGAAAAGAATAGAGCCTTTAGGAGGTGGTATCAAAATAGGACGGTAGAGACAAGGGAAGAGTACCAGGAAAGAAAGAAGGAGGCGAAGAGAGTAGTGGCTGAGGAGAGAAGAAAGTGGATGGAAGAGTGGACAAAGATGATGAAGGAGGATAGTGAAGGTACAAAAAAGGTCCTGTATGGGATGGTAAAAAATAAGAGGCGGAAGGATCCTACGGATTATGTTAGAATGGTGAACAAAAGGGGACAAGAGATAGAAAATAGGGAAGAACTGAAGAAAATGTGGAAAGAATATTTTGAAGAACTTCTGAACCCAAATGGAAAAGATGGTGAGGAGGAAGAAATCGGGGAAGAGGAAGATGAACTGCAAACAGAAAGGAACTTAACATGGAAAGAAGTGGAAGATGCAGTGAACAAGATGAAAGGAGGGAAGGCACCGGGTGTGGATGAGTTGAGTGTGGAGATGGTGAGAGCAGCAGGAGAGGTGGGGATACAGTGGTTGTACCGAGTGATGAGGACAGCATGGAAGGAAAGGAAGACTCCAGAGGACTGGAAAAAAGGAATAATTGTCCCGATCTTCAAGAAAGGTAGTAGAACAGATTGCAGAAACTATCGGGGAATAACACTGATGAGTCATTGTGCAAAGATCTTCGAGAAAGTTTTGGAAAAGAGAATTTGGAGAAGGATAGAAGGAGGGATGAGGGTAGAACAACATGGCTTCAGAGCAGGAAGGTCCACAGTGGATTTGATTTTTGCTGTAAGGCAGTTACAAGAACAGCACTATGAGTATGGAACAGATCTACTGATGGCCTTCCTGGACATTGAGAAAGCATATGACAGTGTATGCAGAAACAAAGTATGGAAGTCCCTGGAGGATAGAGGAGTAGAGAAATGGACTATAAAGAGGATAAAGGAGATGTACAAGGGAAGCATGAATATGCATTAAGTGTAAAATTTTATTTGTATTTTACAACTTTTTTGTATTGCCACTAATTGTAGGCAATATAAACTTAGAATTTTTCAATTAACTATTATCTAAAATAATTACATAAAGTTATATGCTCTAAGTCCTAAGATATTGGTTGATATTTCTGGGTATTTTGCGGTGATAACCCCCTGAGAATACTCACAATTCTAGGATAGTCAGACCCCCCCTAAAAAAATTGTTTATACGCCCCTGGTATCATGAGGTGAATACTCTCTCACAGTCAAGGGTAAAATAAATATACATTTATGGAAAACTAAATCAATTTTAGCATTTACTTACAAAATCTATATATTTAAAATTCAAAGTTTTTTTCTTTCTAAATTTACCTGGGGTTTAAAAAAAAAATTATTTTGGACTGTTTGGTAACAAACGTGTGCAATTTATTCTGTCTGTTTACTCAGTTTTGCAGTAACTTGAGAGCTGCTGGGTGGATCAACTTGAAATTTGGTATATGTATCCATCATAGTCATGGTTCCAATCACCAATCATTACATAAAGTTGAATTTACGATGTTTGACTTGAGAAACAAAACATGATGTTGAAAGAGCCTGAAGCAGGGGCGTAGCTACAATGGGGCAAGCGGGGCACCGCCCCGGGGCCCCCGAGGTTAGGGGGCCCCCAAACCCTAAAAGAAAAATCATAAATAAAAATAATAAATAAATAAAAGTAGTACTAGAAAACATATTTTAGAATTCAATTTAGTTCAGGGGCCCCAATTGTACGGAACTAGGCCTAGTCACGTTCTGTGCAATCTGTATGTAAGATATATCCATCCATTTGTGTGGTATTCTATGAGTATTTTTTGATAGCCCGACCCAGACAATGACTCATCGTTCCACCCCTTCCCCCTCCTCTGCGACATCACACCACAGCAATGCACAGTAGCAGAGGATTAGCAGTAGTGCAGTTGGTACGTCGCCACAGCGGTTCCCGGTTAAGTGGCTGAACTTAAGTTGTGGCTGGCATTGTGTTATTTTTTAACGTAGCTATGAAATGTAGTTGTGAAATTGGATCTAAAAAAGGAAGGATAAAAGAAAAATAGAGGAGACGGTTGGTGCTTGTGCTAAATCGTTAACTGCATGGTTGCACCCTCAAACTCAATCAGGTTTAGAGTACGTTTCGGGGCAGAAACAAGATCAAAGCCAAGAAAATGAAAATAATGAATGTAAGAAGAAACCAAAGTTAACTATATTGTAAAAGTGTTATAAGTTGTTAAGCAATGTAAAATTATTGTTATTAAGAGTTCCATTAACAATTTGGTCAGGACGTAATATTTTATAACAAACCAATATCATATTACGTTAATATTATAAAAAGCATAGAATGTGTGATAAAAAAAACAATGAACGGGTTTGCGAATTACGACGGTTTATTCACTTCACTTGGACTGAGCACATTTGTTTGTTTTTCACTTCACATTAAACATCACTGTGTATCGGGTATACAGTATGCATCGTTTCAACGGACGACTATCATTGGTGACAGTCTTTTTGTCCCTTTAACCAACCAATGATCAGTTGGTTGCCTTAGTTCAACAGTTAGTTGAATCTGTTTCTACAAATAAAACACTGCAATCAACTATAAACCACTACACTAAATGTTATTGCTCAATATTATTCACTATGTATTTTTTCAGACGCTCATCAACAGTCTGATGTACATAAAATCGATGTTCCGACCACTCATAGTAGCCTTTAATCTCTTGATCAGCCAGTCGATAATAACAAGGACGCAATAAGCTTGAATGAAACTGGACACGCTGAATATTATGTTTTGCAAGAAAGAATTGAATTTCCCAGTCGCGTCAATTATCCAGAAATGAAAAGGTTAATCATAGCATCAGGACCTTGTCAAGCTAGTGGTCCCTTTCCAAAACAGCCTGATGGACGAGGGAGTAAAAGATCATTTTCAACTAATTACTACAGTTTTATATCAGGTTCTGGGATGAAATGTAACTGACTCTGGCTTTGCTATTCGCATAAGTTAGACCGTGTCTACTGTCAAAACATGTTGACTGTTCCCACAACATTCAGAGAACACTTTCGGTAGTATGGGACTAAACGACTGGAAACATCTTTCTGATAGAATTAAAACTCATGAACAATCGGATGACCACATATTTTCTTGTGTTATATTTGAGACATGGAGAAATGATGAAACAATGAATGATGCTTTAGAAAAACAGTTAAAAGAAGAGAAAACTTACTGGAGGAACGTTCTAGAAAGAATAGTTAATGTTTCATTAACTTTGGCCACCTTTCACCTTGCTTACCGCGGAAGAAGTAGTAAAATGGAAGATCCAAATAAAGGAAATTTCTTGTCTATAATAGAACATCTGTCTGACTACGCCCCTGTACTAAAAACCCTTTTGCAAAAGCCAGCAGGAAGTGTTAACTATTTAAGCCCTAGCATCCAAAATGAAGTCATTTCTTTGACGCAAATGAAATACTGAAAGAAATCAAATGTGAAATACAGAGCTCTCCATATTTCTCTGTTATTATGGATACAACTCAGGATATAAGTAAAGTTGATCAATTAAGTCAAGTTTACATGTACGACAAAGTGGTAAATGCTGAAAAAATAGACCCAAAGAAATAAAGTTTTTGCAAGACGTTTACTTCTTTTACAAAAGTTGAAGATCAAGGTGCATTTGGTTTGGCAAGTAAAATAGTGGAATCTATAAAAGATAAAGGTCTTGAATTGAAAAAATGTTGTGGCCAAGGTTATGACGGCGCAAAAGTAATGAGTGGAGTATACAATGGAGTGCAGAAAAATATTCAAGAAGTTGCGCCACATGCATATTTTGTACATTGTGCAAGTCACAATTTAAATCTGGTGTTGAAAGATGCTGTAGAAGCCAATCGTGAAATATCACAGTTTTATGAGGATGTACAAAATGTCTACAACTTTTTTGGACACAGTATCAAACACTGGCTGGGGCTGCAAGATGCATCTGAAAATGCAAACATAACGTTAAAAACACTCAACCCAACAAGAAAGTCGGGAAGGTACGAAGCAGTTTTTTTTTAAGGAGAGGTTTGACGATGTATTAAGAGAGCTATCCAAATTTATTTTGACAAATAATAAGGCAAAAGAAGGGAATGATGCAATAGGATTGAAAAAGAAAATTGAAAGTTTTAAATTTGTGCTTGTGTTGGTTGTACAAACAAAGATTTTAGCAACTGAACATCGTATCTAAATGTCTCCAAACTGAAAATATGGATATTGTTTCAGCTGTTGATCTATTAGGTGATGCACTTTTAGGTGTTACAGAACTAAGAAATTCATATGAGGACCTTGTAAAAGAAGCTTCAACTATGGGCTCCAAGTGCGGAATACCTTGTGAGTTTTCTGAGAAAAGACTAAAGCAAGTTAAAAAGCATTTTGATGCAGACCACCGATTTCTCAATCCCGAAACTAGATTTCGGGTATCTGTGTTTTACCCCATGATTGATACAATTATGGCTCAGTTAAACAGCAGATTTGAAGGCATGAAGTCAGTTATTAATGCCTGCAAAGTTGTTCAGTCTTATTTCTTGAACAATGCTTCAGATGACGAACTGATTAAAGAGACGAAAGGTTTCGCCGAGACTTTTTCTGATGATGTGTCGCCAACATTTCCTGCACAAATTTCCTGCGTGTGTGCATCTTTTTCCTCTAGAATTAAGAAAATGTCGACTTTTAAGCAACTGATAGACCTCCCCTACATTAAAAATCACATTCTGGTTGAAAGCTAACCTGACGTGTGTGCTGCTTGTTTTATGTTCTTGACTGTACCTATCACAGTTGCTAAAGCAGAAAGATTTCTCTCCAAGCTGAAAATTATCAATTCCTACCTAAGAAGCACAATGAGCCAAGAACGTTTAAGTGGGTTGGCCCTTTTATCGATTGAATTTGAAAGAAAAATTAACTTCTCTCGTGTAATTAACATGTTTGCAGATACAAAGAGTAGGAAGAAAGTTTTGTGTAAATTAGGTTTGTTTATATGTTTATTTGTTTTAAATAGTTTGTTTAATAATAATAGCTCAACAAAAAAATGTAAACAATGAGTAAAAATTTATAGATTTATTTTATTTCAAGTTATTTGTATAATACATTTATAATTTTGAGCTTTCGACCTGGTGTGTATTTTATTTTTAAAGCCTAGTACTTCATAGACGATCCTATTTGTTCCCTTTGGTTTTCTACTCTAGCTTCATTATTGTCAGTAATAAAAGAACAAATAATGTGTACTTATAATATATATTTACATGCAGTTTTCTTCTCTTTCGAATTTATATTTGTGTAGACGTAGTTTTCTTATTACGATATCACAAGTTCACAAATTGAAAAGCTATAACTATTATTTATCATAATTATTTAGGACATTTTATGGAGCCAACAGACAAAGTATAAATTAAATATTTCTAGAAAAAGGGAAGTGGCAAGGGAGGAGGAATTCGAAAAGTACATTAAGTCACTTTGGTAAGTTCTTATCTTCAAACATTATTAATATTAAAGGCCTGCAGTTAGGTCAGGTTTTCAAAAGATAGTGAGGGGGCCCCATTTTAACTTCTTGCCCCGTGGCCCCTTCAGGTCTAGCTACGCCACTGGCCTGAAGGAAAGGTTTTAAGGTCGGATATGTATTAACTATACTGCCCTTGCCTTAGAGGGGTGAAAGAGACACTTACTGCGAGGTGGACATGCTGACAGTTGACACTTCTGTATCCATTGGCTATGACATCAAGTGTGTTGGCTATTGCAGTTGTCTGACAACTGATGATCTCATTTAGTACGGTACCACTGGAGATGGTCTCACCCTGTGAAAAAGACGAACAAATGCCTGGCTGCAGCCATGACAGCACACACATGAAGGATTAATTTTCACTTGCCATTTATCTATGTGAATACTACAGAGTGGGTGTTTTGTTGGAGTGTGACTGCTGGTTGCTATTGGCTAGCTAGGAGCATGCATGGCTGCTGTTAATCAAGCCAGTTTGAGCTGCTGGTTCTGCTTTGTGTACAAGCAGCAGTCCAAACCAGCTTGACTACCTGATAAAACCCCTGTATTTACATCATTTATTACCTACCAAGGGAAGTATTAGGTAAGACAGGTCAAAACCTATCTTGAAACTTTGTGGACGCAATTGTTGTATTATAAGAGGACAGCGTGCGGAAAATCAGCAGCCAGATTGAACTGCAAGGCTTCGAAATCGTACCTGACATCCTGGTACACAGGCATGATGGCTAGAGGAGCTGGACATCCCTGTGGCACTTGGAGTAGTAGCAAGGCGGCAGTGGCGGATCCAGACCTTGTGGGGCCCTGGGCGATACGATAAGGTGGGGCCCACAACAATAGGAAATTTAAAAATATCAAATCAAATGGAAAATAGTTTGGTAATAATAATAAAATATAGAATAGTTACAATATTTTGAATACACTACAGTACATTTTTTAATACTATGAAAGAAACCTTTAAGTCCCCTTGAAGAAGATTAACTAAACTATGAAATATTAAAATATTACTTTGCGACATTTTTCCCGGCTGATGTCTTCTATTATTTCACTGAAATCTAAACTTGCTAAACGGTCACGGGAGGTCATAGCTGCACTGAAAAAAGGAATATAAATTATAAATTAGTTTGAAAAGTATAATTATTTAATTAATTAAATGTTAAAAAATCCATGGCGCGGGGCTGCCCGGACCGCGGGGCCCAAGGCGGTCGTCCTCCTTGCCCTCCCCTAGATCCGCCCCTGCTGACTGGAGTGTGCGGCTCCTTTCCACCGGCCTTGAGTGCTTGGGCCGTCAGGGCTGTCCATTCCAACATGTACGGTACTCGCTACGACCCATTGATTTATATGAGAGGTTTGCCACATGATTTTGGAGCCTTGCAGTTGATGAATGAATGATATTTATTCAATTAATTCCAAAGAGCCATAGGCTCGTACAGAGGAATTGTACAGTAATATGTGTGTTTACACACCAGGAAGAAAATTCTGAAGGTAACACAAATTGATGAATAAGGGCATAGGCCTATTAGTAAAGTTGATACTATATCTAAGATTGTTTAGACCAAGGTCTCTTAAAATGATAAGCACAGGATTTTTGAGCTTATTTGATGTATTACGATGCATCGAATTTTTCCCACAATACTTTCGTAGTTTTCCTCTTAAATACTGACAAAGTTGGTGCACTTTTTACTTCATCGGGAAGTTTATTATATAACTGTGATGCAGAGAACTTGAAACTATTTCTACCGTATTTAGAAGAGTGAATGATATATAAGGCTACGTCCTTCGCATGCCTAGTTCCATAAGAATGATTGTCCGAGTTCAAGATGTAGGGAGAGCTATAGAGTATTGTGTTGTGTTTAATTTTGTATATTAGCATAGCTGCTCGGAGATCTGCACTTATGCTGAGGGGTAGAATTTTACTTCTGATGTACAGATCTTTTACTGGAGTGCAGTAAGGAAGGTTAAATATGTTTCTAATAGCCCTATTCTGAATAGTCATTAAATCATTCAGTGTGGATTTCCTGCAGTGAGCCCAAATAACATTTAAATATTGGAGCTTGCTATGTACAAGTGAATAGTAGATTTGTTTTACAAGGTTTAGGGGAATAAGATACCGAAGTTTCCTTAGGATCCCTACTATAGGTGAGAGTTTCTTAGCAATTCGTTCAACGTGTTCAATCCAGGTCAGGTGTTTGTCGATGATTAGACCTAAATACTTTGCCTGATTAACCTCTTTTATTTCAATATTATTTATATATATTTTGTCATGTGTGATTTCTTTCATGCTTTGCTTTGAAATTACCATGTAATTGGTCTTCTGTAGGTTCATTGTTAATTTATTGGCCTGGAACCATTGTGAGAGAGTATTTATATCTTGTTGCACATTTTGTATGATTTCAATTATGTCTTTCCCAGTGTAGAAGATATTTGTATCATCTGCATACAATTTGATATGCCCTCTCAAATTACATTCCACAATATCATTTATATAAATTGAGAATAATGTAGGTCCAAGTATAGATCCTTGTGGAACTCCATGAGTTATATATTTTCCTGAACTTATGCATTTATTCAAAGCTACATGCTGCTTTCTTCCAATAAGGTAGCTTTGGAACCATTTTAGTGCTATACCTCGGACACCAGCATTTTCTAATTTTGATAACAGTATTTTATGATCTACTGTATCAAAGGCTTTTGTGAGATCAATAAATAACCCAACTGCCATATTATTTTTGTCAATAGTTTCTTGTAGCATTGTTATTAGGTCAATAGTTGCTGCCTCAGTACTAGAATTTTCCCTGAATCCATATTGCATATTATGAAAGAATGTATTCTTGTTCAGAAATGAAAGCAATCTTGTTTTTACCACTTCTTCCAGAATTTTTGAAACTACCGATAAAATAGAAACAGGTCTATAATTATTTGGATTTCTTTTGTCACAACCCTTAAATATAGGAACTACTTTGGCCACTTTTAAGTCATCTGGTATCATGCCAGTAACTAAGGACTCATTAATCATTTCAACCAAGATTTTAATAAATGATTGTATATTGTTTTTAATGAAATTTGTCTTGATCCTATCTAATCCACAGCTCTTTTTATTCTTTAAATTTGTGATGATGGACTTGACCTCTGCTTCATCTGTCGGATATAAGTAGAGAGAATTTGACTGATTGTGGTCCTTACTGAGGATTTCCTTCTGTTCAGGAATAGCTTTTGCTAGACTTCCAGCAATGTTTGTGAAGAACAAGTTAAATGATTCACATAGTTCTTGATTGTCTGTGATAATTTTGTTGTCTATTTCAAGTGAAGTGCATGTCTCAACTGTTGGTTTTTTGTTGTGTATGATTTCTTTGATAGTCTCCCAAGTTTTATTAGAATTGTTTCCATATGTTCTGAATTTATCTGAGTAGTAATTTGACTTTAGTCTTCTTTTTAAGTTTGTTACATTATTCCGGCATCTACAGTATTCTTGGTTCATATCATTATTATTTCTGTGAAGGGGATTTTTGAGCTTTGCATGCAGAGTGTCTCGTTGTTTTATAAGTGTAAGGAGTTCAGCTGTGACCCATGGTAAGTTAGTAGTCTGTCTGTTATTGTTAGAATTGTTTGTTATTTTTCTTTGGCTATGCCTGTTCCTTAGATTCAATTGTTTGATGAAAGAGTTATATAGAGAGTTAACAGTACTATCTGCATCATTATGGGAATCTGCATTTATATCTGGCAGTTAATTTTCCGCACGTTGTCCTCTTATAGTACAACGATTGCGTCCACAATGTTTCAAGATAGGTTTCGACCTGCCTTACCTGATACTTCCCTTGTAAGGTATGTTATATAATGTAACAGAGACATCTCCTTGGACAGGGACTCGGAGATTGTCCACAAGGGTGAAGATGAATATGATTACTAATTGTATATAAATTAAGAGTATCTATCAACAGAGGATCCAGAGTTATCTCAGCTGGAGGGGGAGGTGGCAGCTTTGAAAGTTGAGCTTGAGAAAGAAGAGAAGGCACACCAAGAGTTGAGATTGCGACTGAACTCTGCAGAGAAAGAACATAAACGACTTTTGAATGCACCAACTACTGGTGATGAATTCAAACAGTGAGTTATGATATTTACCTCTACAGTCGTAAGTTACATCCCTTTTCAACTGGGGCTCATTCTTCCTAGGTACTCTGGCAAAACAGAGGATTTGTGTCCAAGCTCGTTCCTACATAGGAAGGATCAGTTACCTTTTTTTTAAAGTTTTATGTTCTCTTTTTGTCACCCAGGACACATACACCAACAGTTTTTCCTCTGGGTATTCAGACAAGTTTATGAAAAAGTGCACAGTGATACTAAACAACAAATGAAAATGCAACAACTACGGTAGCTTATTTCATATGTTCATTTTTAAGAGTGGAAAATAAAAAATCCAACTTCTCTTTGAACATTTTAGAGTATAGGACTGATGTAGAAACTTAGAAATGATTCTGGTACTCAACTGGTGACTGTATTTGCCATCAGGTCAAGCAAAAATAGGCCTCCAGGCAGAGTTGGGCAAAATACTCCCGAAATGTATTTTCGATACTAAATACAAAATACTCACTCAAAAGTATTTTAGATACAAAATACACTTATAAAATTCCTGAAAATACAAAATACAAAATAATATTTTAAAATACATTTCAAAATACGAAATACTTTTTTTAAAATTTGCTTTTCTTCAATTCATACCTTTCAAAATAACATTATTATTATCGTATACTGTATATACTATATTATCAGTAACCTGGATGGGTGCACGCATTAACGTTCAAGGCCAAAGGGTTCAAATCCCACAGTCAGCTTCTATGAATTGGTTTTCCAAGACGGTATTTCCTTATAGGCCATGGCCGCTTTCTTCCAACCCCTTGCCTTATTTCATTTCGTATGCCATCAATCCCTGTGGTGAGGATGTCATCAGGAATGTAATCCAGCCGTGAAAACCATTGCCACATAGAAACTTACCTCACCTCGTCCCCGAACCCATAATATAAGGGAATGTAGAAATTATTATTAATATTATTGTTATACTAATATCATCGTATGACATAAGCCACCAGGTGGAACCTTTAGGTGATCTGCTAGAAGTGCCATGGGGTTTGGCCACCCTTCAAAATCCGACTTCATTGGTCGTGAATCAAACTACCATTAATCCACCACAATGAGACAATAATATTTTGTATACATTTGTAAATTTATTTTTATATCTGTTTACACTGGCTGAAACTCTTGAGAGAACGCTATCTTTCAAAGATTATCTAACAAATACTACTGACAACTGCAAAAACGCAGAACATCATTTTGTGGAAACTTTGTGGTTCCACTTAGGGTCCAACACCAATACTCTCTGCTGTTCAGCTGTTGACTTCGTCTAATCTGTTACTGAATATTGTTCCCTAGTTTGGATAAAGAGATTGTTGTCGTCTAATCATTTAGGGGCTTTGCGACATCGTGTTCATGTATCCCCGTGTACTGGGACGGTGTGTGGAATTTGTCTGATAACTTGTGTTATTGTGATGGCTGATTGGCTGTATTAGTGTTTGTACTTGTAATTGAGACAAGGATCATTGGAGGAAGTGGCCATGCCCTTAATTTAGGTAGGCCTACCATTCAGGCATTTGCCTGAAGTAGAAGTGAGAAACTATGGAAAACCACTTCCAAGATGATTGAGTTGGGAACTGAAAGCACCTCTTGTATGTTTTGCTTCAGACGAGAATTAAATTTCTTGACAGATTCGGGAATGGAACCCGGACCTCAGGGGTGACAGCCAACAATACTAACCACTGGGTTACGATCTCTCATGTCGAGATAATAACACTTAATAACACTGTCTGATCTCGGGAAAATTCTGGCCTACTCCAATTAATTGTCTCCCAGTACGAAGTCATATTCCTCCAACTCACCTACGAAGATGCAACGATTTACCGTGCGAGTAGGCTACATGAAAATTGTAAAATAACACCAATGACATGAAGACATTGCTCATCCACACATCAGTAGGCTTCATTCGAGACAGTCACCCAACTATCCGACGGAGAATCTACTAGTATAAGTAGCTACCAACTTCAGGGGCGGTCCCGGGAGGAGGTAGTGGCCCCCCCCCCCCAAAAAAAACAGTCTTCAAAAATAGAAATGAGAAAGAGAAAGGCAGAGGAGAGAGGGGGAAGAGTAAAAAGGTTTGACTTGACAGTTCCAATTTTGACATTTCTCGATCAAACGATTATAGTGTATACTTGCGGGAGAGAAGTGACACGATGACTCATCCATCCAGTGTACGAAAAATGTTTCTCCTATGACGGAGCCCGAGCCCGTCCCCGGCGCCCGGCCGGCCAGCCCTTATCAGCATCAGGTGCTTTCGGGTGTCTTGTCTTGCCTGTGAGTAACCCCACTCCCGAGCGCACATTGCGAAGGCTGAAGGACTGGCTACGGTCCCGAATGTCGGATGTCTGTTACATTGCCATCGGTCAACGAAAGTCAGTGTGGAGAAAGTAATTGATCTGTTTGCCAAAATGAAGACAAAGCGATTGGATTGTGTTCTTTGATCAGATACCTACAATAAATAGATTTACATTTTATTATGTGTGTTTTCTTTCTAGAGTCTATTCGACCCTCTCCTCGGTTTTTATAAAACTAATAGGTTATTTATTATACGAATTTAAGTCCTTATGATATTATGCGACATGCTACCAGTAAAAATTAAATATATATAAAAGTAGGACGGATGACCCCCCCCCCTCTCTTTATAGGCTTAGCACCCCCAACAAAGTTCTGGCTGCGACCGCCCCCGACCAACTTCTACATTCTGGAGACATGGTCAGATGAATAGAAACCGTTTGTGGCCCCTGAGTGTTGTGATGGGCGATACCGAGCTGCGCTTATGGGTTTTATCCACGGTGGTCAATTAGGAGAATCCTAACAGGGGAAGTTGCCTGAGGCGTGTTTCACAAGCCACACTCCAAACTGGACGTGAAGGTAAATATTGTCAGAATGTGTCCAAATGCGCTGATCTTTACTGTGTTCTTCAATATCTACTCTTGTTATCTCAAAGATTCATTTGCAAGTTTTGCCATTATTCCAGATTCCTGAATTTCTGTAGCCTTGCAATTAAAAATAAAGTACAGCCGCTTTATTTGTGTTTCACAGTTTCTATTCAGATCTGTAAATTTTAATTTTTATGTTGTAGCTCGAATGCAAGTAATAGCAATATCGTGGGAACCAAAATGATTATATGTATTCTGCTACAAAACAAGGTGCATTCGTAAATAAATGGGCAGAATATTATTTGTTCGAACACCTCTACTTTTGGCCTTGTTGTGACAACTCACACTTACAAAATGTTCAGTTTCCTATAACCGAACATTCTCCACTTCTCTGACTGTACATAGATAACATGTTATCTGTACTGATTATTATCTAGGTAACTCCAAGGGCCCAGGTGTATGCAGCTGTCAGTTAACTCATGGTTTAACCAATATTTCAGGAGAGGTTGCCCACCCCCAGTCTCTTCCCAAACCCATTAGCGTAAGCTGACTGGACTCTCTGGGCTTAACCCAATTAACGCAGTTCGACCATCCCGTTTGTGAATTGCCACGCATCAAAGGAAGGCCTCCTGGAATTGTACAATAAAGAGGGATCTGGACCAAATTAAGAGGAAGGCTTATATTTTTGCGTGACATTAAACTCGCGATCATGAGCCACGGGACCTCCTTTTTGCGTGGAATCTGAACCGCAGGACATGGCATTTCGCTTCGAATATCTCGCATGTATTGACCGGGAATCGAACCCGGTCTACCTTGGTGAGAGGCAAACAGCTACGTCTTTTTTTTAACCCTCCCTGGGATAATTATGTAGTGGGAGGGGGGAGGTCGAACCGTAAAGTAACTAATATCAATAACAACATTATGTAAATATGGTTGGCTTTCATCAGAGAAGAAAATTACCTTTTGGGAATTGGAGTTGAGTGGGGGAAGGGGGGAGCGGGGGTGTAGTGGTGGTGGGGAGTGGGGGTTCTCAAAGTTGGTGATTGTAACCAGGAACCATAATTACAACAACATTTCATCATAATTTGGGTATAACAGAAGAAATAAGGCGGAATTCTGCATTTTTGGGCATTTTTAAGCGATTTTTGAAAAATGATATTTTTTTCGAAGCGCCATATCTCGGTAACGAATTAGCATACAAACATGTTTCAACAGTCAACATTATAGGAAATTTAACGCACTACAATAATGCATAAGAATACTTTTGCGGTAGGACGTAAGGGAAAAAGTTATTGAGGAAAAACCGGAGGTAGGTCGAAACTTTTGCAGTTTCCTCCCCCCTGCTCTTTTCGCACAGGGTCCTCGAGGTCCAAAACTCGAGAAAATGTTAATTAACCATCCCTGAACAACATCCCAAAGTTTCATTAAATTTCGACCTTTTCCCACCTAACCCCACTTTTTCCAACCTGTCGACTGGACTAATGAGGTTGGCGACAGGAACGGCATCCTGCCGTATAATCAATCCACCACAAGAGAGGGAAAAGTCATCGATTCTCATTTCCGTCCCAGTTGACACGGGAATAATATACATTATAGTTATCATTTTTATTACCGTATTATTATAATTTTATCATGATCTTCATTACCGACAGCTGTTGCTACGCTCGCTAACGCGCAGAGCTAGGTCATGGGGCCAAGCTATCTGTGGACTACGTAGACGCGAGGGTTCGAGCCCCACCGTCGGCCGTCCTTGAAATGGTTTTCCGTGGTTTCCCCATTTTCAACTTCAGGCAAGTCTTGGGACGGTACCTTCTGACAGGCCACGGCCGCTTCCTTCCACATTCTTGCCCAGTTTCATTCAACTCCACTTCATCTCTCATGAGGTTGGGGTCAGGAAGGGCATCCAGTCGTAAAAACACCCCCCACATATACTTTCATCGTATCTCGTCCCCGACCCCGTTAAAATGGGAATAATAAGTGGGCGAAATTCATACATTATCGTCATCCATCCTTAACGTATGCAACTATCCAAGACAATTAATGAGATCGAAGTTTCTTTTTCTGGCATTGACAGCGGCCATCCTCATTGTGAAGTTTGCTCGTATTTTCCCACTATCAATTTAGGCACATGCCGGAATGGCACCATATTCCAAGTCCCAGGGCATCTGATCAATCCTAGACAATAATGAATACAGCCACGCATACTAACTACTACAGATACCTCACAAACACAACTTATCAGACAGATTTAGCACACACCTAAATACATTGGGCTGATCAAGATTTACTAACAACCACCACCATGTTTATTTTCGTCTGCCTCTTGTCTCAGTGGCTAGAAAACCTGCGAAGAGCGAGGTTTCGATTCGTACCTTAGCCATCCTGGATGTGGTTTTCCGTGGTTTGCCCCTTTTACTTCAGGCAAATGCCTTGATGGTTCCTAACTTAAGGCCACGGTCATCTACTTCCTAATCCTCACCTAAATTTTTGAAAGGCGGAAAAAATTATGACACCATGTCATACGATGTTGGCATGTCAAAGAACCCATTTGAAGTCAGTAGGCCGTGTTCATAATGGCAAAATTAATCTTGGGAGTTTCCGCCAACACAAAGTTCCTCATTTCTCTACTAGAAAGCGCTATAGTGTTCAAGGAGCTTAGATATCTAACTTCCTTGACTTTCATAGTGCTTCAAGGAACAACGAAATTCGACAAGCAAGCTACCCTTTGGGTGTCAAATAACAAAGCTTGCACTCGGCACCCGAGGCCATACCATATTATAATTATCTACATTAAAAATAAACACACTACTACTACATTGACTCACAATAACACTCACAATTATATAACTTATATACAGTAGGCTATATACACATACCCAAGTACACGGGACTAAATGATCACGATGTCAAAGCCCATCAAATGAAACAACAGCAACTTATTTTTCAATTCAAAGTTGTATACGACTGTTCGGAGCCTCCGTGGCTTAGGCGGCAGCACGCCGGCCTCTCACTGCTGGATCCGTGGTTCAAATCCCGGTCACTCCATGTGAGATCTGTGATGGACAAAACGGAGGCAGACAGGTTTTTCTCCGGGTACTCCGGTTTTCCCTGTCAAAATTTCATTCCAGCAACACTCTCCACTATCATTTCATTTCATCTGTCATTCATTTAATCATTGCCCCAGAGGAGTGCGTCAGGCCTCGGCAGCCGGCACAATTCATATCCTCGCCGCTAGATAGGGGCTTCATTCATTCCATTCCTGACCCGGTCGGAGACTGGAAGCAGGCTGTGGATTTTCATTTTTCATACGACTGTTCGGCCTACACTGCTCTTACGGAAGATAATTGCCGCATTTTGTACAGCCCTTGTGTGAGCACTCTAGTTAACAGGTGACAGCCTCATGCGTTTGGGAATTTTATAGGTAGCTTGAGGGTACTGCTTGAAAA
The DNA here is from genome assembly GCA_946902985.2 of Meconema thalassinum. NCBI lineage: Eukaryota > Metazoa > Arthropoda > Insecta > Orthoptera > Tettigoniidae > Meconema > Meconema thalassinum. The sequence continues at coordinate 1,739,400,345 of OX336388.2, read as the reverse complement.
GGTTTCCAAGATTAACCAAGCTGATAACACAACATCCGGGAGACATTCCTCTGGTTCTGGAGACTTTGTTCTAAATGCATCCTAAATAAATATCATTGCACATGGTGTTACAAGGTTGGTGTATTGCTGGCACAGTTGTGTTTATCTCAAACTTACCTATGTCATATCTACCAATTAACTTAAGTTATGAAAAGGGAAGATAATGGAGTATTAAACTGAAAATTGCCTAATGCAATGACTGTATTTTGATTATATTTTGTGTATTTTGAAAATACAAAATACTCATGAAAACTATTTTCGATACAGATACAAAATACATGGTTCAAAATGTATTTTCGATACAAAATACAAGATACAAAAGTATCGAAAATACGTATTTTAAATACATGTATTTTCGATACTGCCCAACTCTGCCTCCAGGAAGGAAACTGTGCTTGCTGGTTGAAATGCATGGGAGTGTAAAAGACAGGAGATGCTGGTGAATTATTATTTTCTAAATACAAAGGACAGTGTGGGCAATATAAAGACTGGTTGGTAATTGTCAGGAAACAATGATCATACAATCAGTATTTTAATTCTATGATAATAACGATGATGATAACAATAATAATGACGACATACATTAAATATTAATCTATGTATATAAAGCACAAAGTTTGTCTGTTAAGTATACAAATCTACTCCGATCTGAACAAAACTTTGTATACTTACCCTTTGGAACACTGCGGGTAACACTGTCCACTTGAAACTTCAGACAGACCACTCCTTTTCCTGCATTTAGGCCCTTTTGCACAAATCTACACCGTTTCACCGATCTGAACCAAAGTGTGTATAGTTATCCTTTGGAACCCTGCGGGTAACAATGTCCACTTTAAATTTCAGTCAGACCTCTCCATTCCCTGTGTTTAGGCCGTTTGGCACAAATCTACATCGGTTTACCCATCTGAACCAAAATTTGTATACTTACCCTTTGGAACACTGCGGGTAACACTGTCTACTTTAAATTTCAGAGAGACCACTCCTTTCCCTGCATTTAGGACCTTTGGCACAAATCTACACAATTTCATGATCTGAAGCAAAATTTGTATACTTACCTTTGGAACCCTGCGGGTAACACTGTCCACTTTAAATTTCCCTGCATTTAGGTCCTTTGGCCCAAATCTACACCGTTTCACCGATCTGAACTAAATATTTCATACTTATCCTCTGGAATCCGACGAGTAACACTGTCCACTTTAATTTTCGGACAGACCACTCCATTCCCTGCATTTAGACCCTTTGGCACAAATCTACATCGTTTCACCGGTCTGAACCAAACTTTATGTACTTACCCCTGGGAACTCTACGAGTAATACTGTCTGCATGAAATTTCGGAAAGACCACTCCATTCCCTGCATTTAGGCCCTTTGGCACAAATCTACACTGTTTCACTGATCTGAACCAAATTTTGCATACTTAGTCCTACTCTTTGGAACCCAGTGAGTAACACTGCCCATTTTAAATATCGAACAGACCACTCCATTCCCTGCATTTAGGCCCTTTAGTTCAAATCTGCACCGTTTCACCTAATTGCACCAAATGTTACATACCCTTTGAAACCCTGCTGATATTTTGGAAAACCTTCTCCATTCCCTACATTTAGAATAACAGACAAGAGGAACTTGAAAACCACGTTTTAAGGCCCTACAACCATTCATATCCGTATTAGTGTATATTTTAATAAGTCTATTGTCGGCTGGCAATGTGGGCTGCATCACGCCGCCCCTACCCGTGTTCTGGTGCAGAATTGCAAACATAGTTACATCGTGCGCTGCTTATAAATTGCAGTCACGGGGAGAAATTAGTGCAAAAAGATTTCTTAGGCCCCTTAAAACAGTTATCATAATGTAAATATTATGCCTCTGTATAAGTGCGAAGGTGTTGGTGCAGTACATTGAGGTTATCAAATGCAATAAGCGTTGGTGCTTTCAAATTTACTTTCATTTATTCCGATCATCCTTGAGCACTATGTGGCGATAAATAACACTATTGCTGCCTCAGGAGCTTGGGACAGCCCACGTTTTCCAAAGTGCTCTGATTATTTTTCTACGGAGCTATGCGACAAATTACGACACTGTTGGTCTCTACATTTCTAACAGCCAATGAGATATAGGCCCTAGGCAGTGTCTTTTATTTTACTTACTCCTCTTTCTAATCATATTTTTCAATTAGTTTTTAACTTACATGTGTCAGTTCTGTAGTTAGTAAATAGCCGTTTCCCTGTTCATTATTATCATTACGGGAAAAATACCAGGATGTTACGTCCATTATACTGTACTACGTATCACTCGCACTACCACCACCACAAAAAGTTATATTATAGCCTATATATTTTTTCTGTTAGTTTAAGTATCATGTGCCAGTTCTGCAGTAGTATTCATTATCATTCACAAAACAAATAAATCCACCGAGCGAAGCCGGGCACTACTGCTAGTATATTATATGCCTGTTGTCAGCTATTATGAATGCAGTACTTACGTCTCTTGGCACAGGCTAGATAAAATGTAGCTTTTCACCAATGAGTACCAGAATTGTTTCTGTTCACATTAAAAGTGGAAGTTTGAAAGGGTAACCAGGGAGTAACGAAGTAGGAAGTAATGTTGCATCAACATCAAATTCAACAGATCATTCAATGCATCAGTGCATCGATCTGACAAAGGTGAACCATGCCCAAAGGAAAGAAAGTACAATGATAATCACATTAAGTTTGGATTTTCATATCAAGGTGACAAGGACTATCACAGTCTGATTAATGACTGTGATTGTTTGGAAACTACTGAGGTAGGACGGATGCCGAGTAATGGTATTCTAGGCACAATCATTGTCTGTGGAAGCTGTGAAGGGTTCTACTCATACTATTGTATGACTCAGTGAGGAAAGCAATGGCAAACAAAATCACTACTTTCTTTGCCTAAATGGGTTTTTGTGGGTTTCTACCCGCATAATCTATAGCGGTGCTTTTTATTAAGAATCCAACTTGCCTCCAGACTGACTCCGTAACAGACAAACGGCCATACATCTTTTATAATGAATATGTTAGAATGAAAGTAATGATATTTATTAATTTGTCCCAGTTTTTCATAGAAACTTTATGGAACACTTAACATTCAACCACTGCATATTCTCTGATAACAATTACTTTGTCTCTATTGTTTGTTGTATTTTCTCATAAATTTCTTTCTATTCATAATCCTTCCCCACTGATCAAAGTACATACAAATAGGCCTACTTGCAGAGGCGGTTCTAGCCCTGGGCCGCCCCCCCCCCCCCCCCCCCCCCCAGTTTTAGTGAAATAATTATTTTAAAATTCCTTGGTTACTAAATAAATTGACTATTTATAGATATAATTTATCTGATATAAAACAAACTAATGCATTTAATTAAGTTAATTTTTCTTTCAATTTCAAGATTTATTTATTTTATTATATGCAATTTAAACACACAATTGAAATCGTGTATAAATATACCGTAATATTTTTAAAATGCATAGTGCATACACCAAGATCAACATGTTCAGATATTTCTTTACAACAATCAGTCAAAGCGGTCTGCATTCAAAGTCTCACAGACGATAGTGCCGACTGCTCGTTATTCTTACAATCACAGAAAGGATTTATCGTTTCGCAACAGTCTTCAGTAGCAGATTGTTAGTCGCTATGCTTGAGTAGACATGTTCTTGTATTAGTTACGGCAAGTCTAAACAGAGTAATATTTTGAAGTTCTTTTCCCATGACAAGCGGAAGTGCGATGAAAGTGCATGTGAACCCAATGAACCGAAGAGTATTAAACTCTTTCCCCATCTTTGTGACTTAAATGCAAGTTCAGAAGTTTCCAATGTAGACAAACCTCCATGCGATACAAGTGCATCGATATCTCCCCAACTTTGTGACAAAAGTGTGAGTGCAACTGTTTCTAATATAGACGAACCAGTACCATTTGATATCAGTGCATCCATCTATGATGGTTCATGCCAGCCACGTAAATCAGGTTATAAACAAACGTTTCTATACAATAAGAACAGAAGTTTTAACAGTAAATGGTTTGATAGGTATACATTTATTCAATACTCGGAGAACAAAGATGCTGTTTTCTGTTTTCCGTGTCGGCATGTCGTTCAATCTGATTCAAGCAATGCTGAACATGTTTTCACTAAATCTGGATTTTGCAATTTTAAAAGAATAGGAGAAAAACTTGCAAAGCATGCTGATAGTGAATGTCATAAATCTTCAATAGTGAAGTGGAACAATTTTCTGGAAAGTGAACGTAGCGGCACAGTGATTTCGAAGCTAAGCGAGAAACACAAAGGTGACATATCGATCGCGTAACAGCTCAGCTGTGGCAACAATGGCCCGAGTCTCATTACTTTGTGCTCGGCAACACATTGGGCTTAGAGGTCATCGCGAAACAGTTTCGGATGACGAGAGTGGTAATAATAAAGGGAATTTTGTTGAAATTGTAAATGTAATTAAACTAGAAAGTGAAAGCACAAGGGAGAATGTAAACAGTCTACCAAAGAATGCAACTTGCTCATCTAAAGATTCTCAAAATGAATTTTTCGATATCTCAGCTAATATAATAGTTCAACATATTGGAGCAGAGACGGAAAAATATAACAATGGTTATTTTTCCTTAATCCTGGATGAAGCTAGAGATGTTAGTAAAGTGGAACAGATGTCCGTATGTGTTCTGACACGAATAAATAAATAAACTGAATGCAGAAAGTATACCGTAGCTAATTCAGCTTTAGAGTACCTTGTTTCAGTGGATTTCGATCCATGTAAGTGCATTGGACAAGCATATGATGGAGCCGCGGTAATGTCACGGAAGATAAACGGTGTGCAAAGTTTATTGCGACAATAGGTCAATAACCCGTGTGTTTACGTGCATTGTTATGCACATCCCTTAAATTTAGTTTTGGTGGACGTTTCAAAGGCAGTAGACGTGGTAGGGGACACTTTTGGTTTACTGGAAGCAATTTGTGCTTTTCAGTCTGTATCTACTGTAAGACACCAAAAGTTTGTTGAGATACAGAGTGATCTTTATCCCGGAGAACGTGTTTTAGAGATACCTCTTCAAAGTGACACGCGATGGGTGTGTAAATATAGAGGAGTAATGTATTTTCAGAAACGTTTTGCTTCAGTTAAAGCAGCTCTAGAGTATTTTACAAAGTCAGCTAACAAGAAAGAGGCAGCAGAAGCAAAAGGTTTGTTGAAACAGCTTTGTAAAGTGAAGGTGATGTTTGTGTTACAAATCTTTTCTGATATTCTCGAGCTTGCCAATGGAGCCTCTATGTTCTTACAACCAAAACATGTGGACTTCGGAGGGGCACATAGATTGATCTATGGTCTTGTAAAATCGTTGCAAGAAAAACGAAATGATGATTATTTTAAGGAACTATGGGCGGTTACATGTGACTCTGCTCAGTCGTTAGGCGTGAAAGTTTATAAACAATCTAGAGTCGCAAGTATTCCAAAGTATTCAGACTACGTTTTATTAATGCCAGTCTCTGCGGAGAAAGAAGAGGAAAATGTCACATTATCAGAGACATGTAAAAGAAATCTCTCTGAAATATTAGACAACATGGTAGAAGAGTTACAGCGTAGATTTACTGAAAATGATTTTGTGTGCAATGTAATGGATGCCTGTAACCCAAGAAGTGAAAACTTGTTAAATTTTGAATATATTCTCAAGTTCTATGAAAATTATAATCTAATCTTCACAGACCGTAAGGTGCTACAGACTGAAATCAGTTTAGCTAAGAATGCATTTAGAGGCAAATATCCAAACACTTCCTCATTCATTTTTTTCTGAACTTCTGAAAATGGAAGTTGCTTTTCCACAACTATTATTATTTTTCAAGTTGATGCTGACTCTTCCTGTGTCATCTGTTTCTGCTGAGCGCAGTTTCTCTGTCATGAAACAAATAAAATCCTATTTAAGAGCAACAATGGCAACAATGAGGCTTTCCAATCTCGCAATTCTTTCAATCGAAAGGGAAAATTACTTTAAGACCCTTCTGATATAGTGAACCCGTTTGCCCAGAGTAGAAACAGAAGAATAAATTTATGAGACAGTGAAATGTGCTTTTTTTAAACCAATTATAGTTTTTCAAATTACTAACCTGTATAAGTTAAATATATTAACGTATGGTAAATCTGTGAATTTTAACAACAGTGGATTAGTTTCATGGCAATTGACACGAAAAGACTTGCGTAAAATACCATTACTTCAAGATCCTTCATATATAGTAAACCAGTTTGCCCAGGGTGGAAACAGAAGAATATTATTGCTCAATATTATCTTATAATGCATACATACATTAGTTATAATATGCAGGGTATTTATTACTGTTGTGGTCTCATCTCTGTCCTATGGTAACTAACTTTCGGTTCTCATTTTCTGATCATGGTTAGTTCTGGATGCATTACTGTAACTTATTGTTCTTTAAATAATATGGCATAGTAGTATGTGTGTAACTGAACATGTTAATGATTGTGCTAATGTTGCCCATTGTATTTTCACAAATATGGTTACCTTTCTATTGAATTCTGTCACCCAAACTTTCACCCCTCCCCCCAGATTTAAGCTTCTAGAACCGCCACTGCCTACTTGGATGATAGCAATATTTAAATTGTAGCTTTTAACAATACTACTAATAGTTTGACAATAATGTTATCTCAGATTGCAGGAGACTTTACAACTGTCCAAAAAGGAGACTGAAGTAACAGAAGCTCTGTGTGAAAAGGTGCAAGCAGACATCTTCAGATTTGAGCACATGCTTCAGCAGAATGTCATGTTTAGTAGAAATATGCCTGTGAATCAGAACCCTCCTCCAACTCAAATACGAAAGCAAATGCGTAACTCAACACTAGGTATGTCTAATGACCTCTCGTGAATATGCTTCTTAGGACTTTGGTAACAACAGTACTAAGAGTGTAATAAGAATTGAACAATCTTGTATGATGTTGAGTAGAGCTTGAAATGAAGCAACAGTCCTACAACCTGTGCAGGCACATTTAGCCTCTTACTGTCTATCACCAGGATATGACCAGGACTCATTTTGTAGTCGTCTTAGATGAAGAGAGCGCTTGAATTGTAGCTTCCTAGATATTGTTGAGATGACTGTGATCTCAGTTGAAGACATGAGAAATCTGGTTTCCATAGTCATAAACTGACTTTGGAATTTTGAATCATAAAAATGACTTTAGGTGGTGTAAATGGCTAAACATGCCTATTAGGAATGCAGGAGATTAGGGTTTAAGTCAGGACTGCAGTCTCATTTTCAAGTCTTACTCAGCAGTCATGACTGCTTCAAGGGGACTATTCTCTAAAGTAGTTCCTGTGAATCTTCAGAACGATGAGAAAAGGGAATTGGGATTAAATACATTTAATTTTAGGAAACTGTAATCAAGTATAAGTATATACTTTCCTTGAAAGAGTGGCTGATAACCTCGATGTTAGGCCCCTTAAAACAACAATTATCATCATCATCATTTTCTAGAAAGTAATTACAGTAGTAAAATTATAATTTCTCTAGCCCCAACCATTTAGTGTCTCCTTCTTAGGATGCCATCTTCCTTCAAAGGTTGGGGATCCAATTGATTATGATTACATAGGAAACAATATTCGAAAGATCTCAATAGAAGTACGTCCATAACAGTGGAGCAAGTATTTAAGCCAAGAGTTCCTCCATCTCCCCTCAGATCTTTGTTCAGCAATTCTCCCCTCTTTGATGAGTTGGAGAATTTTATATTTTTCACCTCTCATGATGTGCCCAATGTACCTGAGCTTTTGCTCCTTGATGACTGTTCGAGTTGTTTTCTTATTCAACAAGTTGAGGACTTCCACATTACAGAAATTTTCCTTTCTACCCAGGATATACGGAGCATTCTTTTGTGTAAGTACATTTCAAAAGCAAAGGGCTGAGCATCCAACCTTCGAAATCATACAGAAGGATAGGGAAAACATTTTAAAGCTAAAGATTGCGATCTCTATTGGTGAATAGTGTCCTTATACTGGTGAACATATTTTTACTTGTCTGATCCTGGATAAGATTTCATTCTTGGAATCACAATGCTCATTTATAAGAGTCCATAGTTATTTCAAGGATGACACTTGCTCAACAATTTTGTTATTATGACATATTGACTTTCATGGCCAAGTGTTTAAACACCAATAAATCTTTTAGGTATTTGCCGTGTCTGGTGTGGGGTATCACCACGGTGTACCAAGTCAGACTCATCAGCAGGCTCTTGGTTCACCCTGCCCGGACCATACTTGTAACACATCATTGTACTGGTAAGGAAGGAAGCTTTTAGTTTTACGTGACCGTTAATCATGCGATCATGAGCCACGGGACCTCCTGTTTACGTGGAATCCGAACCACAGGACATGGCATTTCACATCGAAAATCTCACATGCATTGACCGGGAATTGAACCCGGTCCACCTTGGTGAGAGGCCAACAGTTTGACCGCTGCGCCACCATGCTCCCCTCATTGTACTAGTACTTTGCTGTAGGAACCAAGAGCTCCCTTAGCTTATCTCCTCCCTGTAGAGGTACTAAAAGATGACATATTGGCATATTTAAACACTTGGCTGTGAAAGCCAATAATTCTTGGTTCCCATAGCAAAGTTGCTTCTCTTGAAGTGACAGTGTTGAAATGTCTGGAGATAGATTTGACACAGCCTACCTCAGAATGGAATGTAAGTGTTCATCACTGATCCGGGAACGTATGTTTGATTTTGTAAACTTCATGTTTTTAATTGTTTGTTCACAAATGGAAGTACTTGCAAACAAGAATTTTCTTGCAAATTTTTAGAAAGCTGGAAAATTGTCATTACAAAGCGCCCTGTAAAAGTAAATAAGATTTCCCTTCACGAACTTGTCTCTTAATTGGGAACAACACTGAAGCTGAATTAATTCGACCTGTAGTTGCACAGGTGCATCACTGACATCAACTGCAAATGGATTTTCGAACAAATGAATATTCTCCCCACTCATAGAAAGGTCTTTAAATCTGTTTTCATACTCATTCTTCAATAAGTCAAATAACTTAATTAAACGATGAAGCAGAGCATGCTAACAGCAAATGGGTACAATTTATGCTATTATTCAGTCATCATTATAATACAATTTTTCTGATTAGTAAGTGTAAAATAAAATATCATCTAGAAAGTAACAATAAGTGGATAACTAAGGAAATTAAGAGTTACAAACAAATATACACTCAGAAATTACAACAAATCAAACATAAAACTTAAGCAAGACAATACAACGCTAAGCGATCCAGTAGATATTTGTGAAACTGCTATTTTATTAATGTAGTGGAAAAATTAATTAACATAGGAAAAAGAAATCAACCTGAAAATGTTATAGATCCAATGACTTCAAATACACATACATTATTTTTACTTCCAATAAATGAAAGCAAGGTGGAAAGAATAATTGATTCCCTGAAAAATAAATCCTTGAGTGGAATTGATGGTATACCTAGCAGTATACTAAAATTATGTAAACACTACATCCTTGCACCTGTAATGCACATAATAAATAGCTCTTTCTCTCAAGGAGAATTCCCATCAGATCTAAAAAAATGTAAAGTTGTCCCAATACACAAATCAGGCTCTGCAAGTGACTTATCTAACTACAGACCAATTACCATTCCTTCAGAGTTTTCAAAAATATTTGAAATTATTTATTTGGATAGACTAAAAGCATTCATAACAAAACACCATCTGCTATCACAAGCTCAGTATGGATTTCAAAAAGACAAGTCCACTATTGATGCTGCCTCGAAGGTAACAAATACCATAGTAGATGCCATTAACAAAAATGAAGAAATCGTAGCTATATTCCAAGACCTATCAAAAGCGTTCGACTGTCTAAATACTAAGTTGCTGCCAAAGAAACTGTACAGTAATGGTCTAAGGGGTATACCAGCAAAATGGCTAGATTCATACTCAACCTATCGTAGTCAGTGTGTCCACATTCAACATGAAAATTCTAGTAATGTGAAAGTATCTCACTATTCAAAACTCACAACAATAAAACATGGCATACCACAGGGCTCTGTGTTAGGGCCATATCTCTTTCTACTGTACCATATATTTAGAGCCCTGCGCGGATAAACAAAACCTTATCCGCATCCGCCCCGCATCCGCACGACTGTTATCCGCATCCGCCCCGCATCCGCACGACTGTTATCCGCATCCGCCCCGCATCCGCATGACTGTTATCCGCATCCGCCCCGCATCCGCAAGACTTGTATAAAAATCCGCTGATATTTCAATTCTGTTTTCCTGACCTCCGCTTTAGACAAAAAACTGGCTATACTTCTTTGGCTAATTTCGCACTTGTGCCGCAGTAGGTTTGATGTGCCTGATTTGTGTCCTGAGTATGAATACACTTATTTACAGGTAAAACATCCTACTATATCGTTCATCTCTTTGGTTCCATTGAAAACGTAACCAAATATCTGCCTTATCCTTGACTTGAGCTTTGTTTCACGCACTATTGAATATTCACCTAGTTTTGTTTTAATAAATATTTTATCAATGTTGGTTAAATGATGTCCATACTCCCGGTCGCGGTAACTTTTACTAAGTGAACTTCTCTTTAAGTTTGGAGAAAGGGATTGACATTTGGCCGGAACTTCCAAGTCAGTCATCATACTTCTGCCTCTTGACCCATCAATGTTAGCATAGTTGATGTCATAACTGTCTCCGTTGCAATATCACAGCCCACGCGTTTCAGTGCCAAGATGGAAATAAATCTACAGATAAACCTGGAACCAGATCTTCCAGGATAGCTTAAATAGCGAAGTAGCTGACTTGAGAAATGTTAATGATGTCACCACGATGAACTAACAAACTTATTGACAGCATTATATCTCGTGGGTAATGGCAGTGAGAAATTGATGATGATGATGAGATGTCAAGACCTTCTACTACAAACCTACGGTACGGTACTTAATAAAATGTAGTTGAAACCATATGAGTAAAATAATCTTCTCGTGTATAACCGCAAAACGTACCCGAATATTTCGTACGCAATAGGCTATAGGAGTATTCCTCTTTTAAGCATGAAGCTGTAGATTGGCATATCAAATATGTAATATTATCGAAAGTTCCACATCGTATTCTAAAAACTATCCGCAAATTTACTCCAAACATTATCCGCAGTGTATCCGCTATCCGCACAGCCATGCAAACTATATCCACGTGGCGAAAAATGCTGCGGATATCCGCGGGTTTATCCGCGGATATCCGCATCTGCGCAGGGCTTTACATATATTAATAACTTGCCTGACATTTTATATAATGAATGTGTGAAGACTGTGCTATATGCAGATGACATTACCATTTTAATTAGCGGTGTAAATTACAAAACCTTACAAAAAAATATTACATATGTAATGCATAAACTAGAAACATACTTAGAAGCTCACTATCTAAAGCCAAACATTAAAAAGACTCATTTTATTCTTTTTAGGATGTATACTTCAAAACTTCCAGATATAAATCTAAGTATTGTACTCAACCAACAACAAAATAGACAGCACCGATGAACAAACAGTATGACCGGGTTTGACAATGGAAAGGGATCTTAGTTGGAAAAAACACATAATTAAACTACAATCTAAATTAAACAGTGCAATATTTGTATTAAAGCAGCTAAAACAGGAAGTTAACATTAATATCCTGTTATCAAGTTATTATGCTCTGTTTCACTCCCACCTGGTTTATGGTATAAATCTGTATGGCAGTGCAACAAAAGAAGTTTTAAGCAATATTTTTATCCTGCAGAAGAGAGCGATTTGTGTTATGTTTGGTTTACACCCTCTAACATCTTGTAGGGACTATTTTAAAACATTCCGAATAATGACATTACCATCATTGTCCTTACTCAATTGTTCTATGTATATTAAGAGACAAATTCTAACTGGAAATGCTCATATTGTAAAAAAATCTGATCTACATTCGTACAACACTAGAAGCAGAATGGATGTTCACTGTCAATATTATAGAGGAGCTTTCAGAAAAATAGATCCCTTGTATACTGGCTCCAAATATTTTAACTTGTTGTCCCTAACTCTAAGAAATGTCAGCACCATTCCCACATTTAAATTTAAATTCAATAAATGGCTCACAGACAAGGTAATATATTCCGTAGAAGAATTTGAGGCAATGTGCACAGAGATATGAGTGTTTGTTTCTGTATATTGATTATTGTATTTACCTGTAACGCCTAAACCCGTAATTTTGTATTTTATGTATAATCATGTATTTTATGTATATTATGTATAGTTATGTATTTTATGTATATTATGATTTGACGACTCCCATATGCATATTAACATATTACCATGGAGAAATAAAGAAATGAATGAATGAATGAATGAATCGTATAATAATTTCAATTTATTTTGGAACGCTAACAGATAACTATAAACTTCATTTAAAGGCACGCATTTCCAATGCAATCGCTTGTACATAATATTTAAATGTTTCATTAAATTTGTGAATATTGCTAAATCCCACATCCAGTTTCCGTCCCCAAATTCTGCCACGTCTTTCTGTTTCATGTTCATAAATATGCTTATTTCTTCACGAAGATAATAGAAGCGTTTCAAAATATTGCCTCGCTATGATAAATTACATCGCCGTAATGAAATGACTGGAACTGCTGATGATTGAGTGATCGAATATAATTGATTGTAGATGTCACTTGAAAATTCAATACTTTTCCACATAGAACTTGTAGATGAATAATGCAGTGTAATTCAATAGGCATATCAGTATTTCTGTTAGTAAATTAATTTCTTATTCTTCCAAATAATCCAGTCTTTGTACCACTCATTTTCCTTGCTCCATCTGTGGTTATAGCTACCAATCCATCCCATTCTCAATCAAAATCCTTCAATGTTTTACTCAGTTGGGGAAACAAATCCTTGCCGGTTATAGTTCCATGGATGTTTCTTAAAGATGCCAGCTCCCCAGTTATTTCACACACTTTTTCAATGCCACCAATAAAAATGATAAGTTGTGCTGTATCACAGATGCCATTACTTTCATCCAAAGTCAACGAAAAGCACACACATGATTTTAATTCTTCACAATGTTGTAAGTACGATTATCCCTGAATTATTCTGTAATTCTCGTCATTGTGCTCTGCAAATAAGCTGGCAAAACTTAGAAGTTGCTTCATTTCAGAACACATTAATTTTCCTCATTATAGAAAGTATACAGTTCTTCACAAACTCACCATCAGAAAATGGTTACACTCTCTAAACTAATAAATGTGCAACTCTATAACTAGTACGGACTGCAGCTATATTTTCCTTGATCTGTTCTGTGAACATTCGTTTTTGAGTGGTGAGATCCTTCATTAAATTTGAAATCTTTTCCTTCCGTTATACTCCATCGTATCTATACTAATATAATAAAGCTGAAGAGTTTCTTTGTTTGTTTAAATGCGCTAATCTCTGGAACTACCAGTCAGATTTGAAAAATTCTTTTTTTATATGATAGCCAGATTCGAGAGGAATATTTTACGCTATGTAGCATTAAGCTACACCTCTCAGGTAACCATAAAAACTGATTTTTGTTCAGTGAGTCGGAAGAACAAGCGCTCCGAACAGCTTTATCCGCGTGCGCTGGCATTATGGTTAGTGATACATACACCGTTTCACCGATCTGAATCAAAATCTGTATACTTACCTTTGGAACCCTGCGAGTAACACTGTCTACATGAAATTTCGGACAGACCAGTCCATTCCCTGCATTTAGGCCCTTTGGCAAAAATCTACACCGTTTCACTAATCTGAACCAAATTTTACATACTTACCCTTTGGAACCCGACGAGTAACACTGTCTGCTTGAAATTTCAGACAGACCACTCCATTCCCTACATTTAGGTCCTTTGGCACAAATCTACACCGTTTCACCGATCTGAACCACATTTTATATACTTACCCTTTGGAGCCCTGTGGGTGACACTGTCCACTTTAAATTTTGACAGACCACTCCATTTCCTGCAATTAGGCCCTTTATCATAAATCCACACCGTTCCTCCTAATTGCACCAAATTTTACATACACTTTGAAACTCTGCTGGTAACACTGCCCACTTGATATTTTGGACAACGCTCTCCATTCCCTACATTTAGAATAACAGACAAAATGAACTTGAAAACCACGTATTAAGGCCCTAGAACCATGCATGTCCGTAGTAGTGTAACTGTAAGTGTATTTTAATAAGTCTATTGATGACTGGCAATTCGGGCTGCATCACATCACCACTATGAGTGTTCTGGTGCAGAATTGCAAAAATAGTTAAATAGGAGCTGTATCAAGCACAACTTTATTCAATGTGTACATCAACGATCTTCCAAAAACAATAAAGAAAGTAGGTAATGTGAATATCAGCATGTTTGCAGACGATGTTATCATTTGGACCACAGCACGTAACAGCCCAAATCAGCAAAGGCTTCTTGAACACAGAATGAACCAGGCACTTATAAAACTCAAAAACTGGACCGAAAACAATAATATGGAAATCAATACTTCCAAAACAGTATACCAGTTTTTCTCCCTGAGACACCACAATCCAACTTTTAGTCTCAAATTTAGTAATCAAGACCTTCCAAAAAGTGAAAGTACAAAGTACCTAGGTATCATCATGGACAAGAAGCTGAACTGGACCAAACACATACAACATGTGGAGGATAAAGTAAGCAAACGGATGAAATTACTGAAGAGACTAGCAGGAGCTACTTGGGGGAGCACTCAAGACACACTCAACAAAACCTACAATACTTACATCTAACCTATCATAAAATATGGCAGTGAAGTACTCTCTACAGCACCCCAGTCAAACTTTGATCGCCTCGAGAGGTGTCAGAATAATGCCCTATGAATCATAACAGGTGCAATAAAAACCACACCTATAACCGCCTTGCAATTATATACCCACAACTTATGTTCCAAGCAGACCCGACCAGCGGTTGGAAACTGCTCAAGATGATGATGATGATGAACTTACCAATAGAAGAAGAGATGAAACATCAAACAGCCAATGCATACCTCAGTATACAAAGACTACCTCAAATTACATGGATCAAAAAACCAGTTTCTAGCCCCAATCTTAAAACGCAAAAAGATCCCTTAAGCCTCGCCAAAGAATACATCAATAAGAGCAATCTGCAAATAAAACTTGAACCACTCTGTATGCCAGTCAATCCCATTGAATATATGCAAGTGACTACAGATCTTACTTTGTTAGAAGAGGTCTGCAATAAAGACTCTTCACAAGATCTAAAACAACTGGCCCTCTGTACAATAGAAGAAAGATATCCATCTAATCAATGGCTAAAAATATTTACAGATGGCTCACAAGACAAAGAAAATAGAACTGGAGCAGGAATACATTCATCTCTCTTCTCACTCTACTTCCCAGTAGGCCAAATCAAAACAAACTTTGATGCTGAGATAAGAGCAATTTCACATGCACTCCATCAGTTATTAGGCAGAAACATTGATTATCAAAAATGCGTTATCATTACAGCTTCAAAAGCAGCCATCCAAGCCATCTCGTCAAATTATAAGCCCCAAAATAAAGAACTGAAAGAATTTTTTTGTATGATAAAAACCCTTCAAAGACTCCACAAACAGATCTCATTTCAGTGGATCCCTTCTCATGTTGGAATAGCAGGAAATGAAGAGGCAGACAGATTAGCAAAAAAAGGTACCACACTACAACAACCTGTCAGTCAGACTGATTTTATGTCAGCAAAAAGGATCTTGAAAAATACTATCAAAAACAGGTATGAAGAAATGGCAAAGAAAACAGCAGAAACCAAATTATGGAAAGACATTGATGCTAAATGGGATCAATATAAATTAACACCAAGAAAAGAAGCTGTAGCCTTCTTCAGACTTAACACTGGCCACGACTGCCTTGCAGCTCATCTGAAACGAATCAACATCCTGAGATCTGAAGAATGCACACTTTGTCACGAAACTGGAAGTAAAATGGATAAGGAACACCTGCTACATTGCAACAAACTTGATGTGACTGCTAGAACTTCTGGAAACCTCACACAACTCTATTGGAACGCAAGAAAGCTGATGGATTGGAATCCGGGCTAGCCATAGGAAACAACAACAACAACAACAACATAAATTGCAGTCACGGGTAGTAGCCTAATTAGTGCAAAAAGATTTCTTAGGCCCCTTAAAACAGTTATCATCATAAAAATATTATGCCTCTGTATAAGTGCAATGGTGTTGGTGCAGTACATTGAGGTTATCAGCTGCAATAAGCGTTGGTGCTTTCAAATTTACCTTCATTTATTCCGAACCTTATCGTTGAGCGCTATGTAGCGATAAATGATACTATTGCTACCTCAGGAGCCGAAGTTTTCCAAAGTGTTCTGATTATTTTCCTACTGCGCTATGCGACAAAAGACGACACTAATGGTCTCTACATTTCTAACAGCCAATGAGATATAGGCCCTAGGCAGTGTCTTTCATTTCACTTACTCCTCTTTCTAATCATTTCTTTTTAATTCTTTTGTAAATTACATGTGTCAGTGCTGTAGTTAGTAAATAGCCATTTCCCTATTCATTATTATCATTACGGGAAAATGACCTCAATGTTACGTCCATTATACTGTACTACTTATCACTACTTATCCACTACAACCACCACCACCACCACCACCACAAAAAGTTATATTTTTAAAATATTTATTTTTCTGTTAATTTAAGTATCATGTGCCACTTCTGTAGTAGTACGGTATTCATTATCATCCATAAAACAAATAAATCCACCGGGCAAAGCCGGGCACTACTGCTAGTTTATTATATACAGAATGTTGTATTCTTTAAAAACTGATATATTTTCCTTGCATATCAGATTTACTTTTCCACTGTTCTCAATACATAAATAGTCATCAGTCAATTTTTCTTCAAAAACACGGCACTCACTGTCCACTTTTCTACATTTGGTAAGGAACTTTTTTGTTCAAAAATGATTTATTAAAATGACTTTAAATATCAGTAGTTCATAAGAACGTTAGGTCACAATAAAGTAGTATAGCACTTTCTGGGTGAAAACTGCTTATTTCCTGTGGATTATAGTAATGTTCAGTGCTCCATTAGTGTTGGAAATTCAAATTAAGTCTATGTCTACCCCTTATTAATCCCGTTTCCAACGGGGTCGGGGATGAGATGCGATGAATTCCACATGGCTGATAGTTTCTATGTCCGGATGCCCTTCCTGATGCCAACCTGACAAAAGGAGTTAATGAGAGATGAAATGAATGAAGATGAATGAAAGTTCAATTTCAAGTAGTTCCAACTTTGACTATCAGATGCCACTGTCAACACCCAGTGGCGAACGTTGGAACCATTAGAGCATTTATAAGCCAAATAACCTACAAATTATGGTGTTTGAAGCCATTTTCAGTATTGCCTTAGTAAACGAAAGTTTGATGCCTTTCAGTCGGTCAACACAATTGTGTGGACCAACTGAAAAGCATCAAACTTTCGGTAACCTACAAATTTAGCTACACACTACCAATTGTAATGGGTAGGTTATTTTCATGCCATAAATCTATGACATGGGCCCGCCGGCTTTATTTCCCCTCCGTAAGAAGGCATACTGAAGGATTTTGATGCTCTTAAAAATACGACGACTTCGGCCGGGTTTGAACCTGCGACCTTGGGCAGAGCAGTTCAGCATATTAATGGCAACGCCACCAAAGCTGCTGAAATTCAAATTAAGTAAATTAATAATTCAAAATGGAAACTTCAATAGCAAAAGTAGGGACATTTCATGTCCCAAATTAAAGAAGTTTATCAGAACACACATGACTCAATATTAAAATACTGGGACTATCACAAGAAAACTGGGATGAATGGAACCCTCACTCTTGATGCTGGAAATGTGGAAGTGTGCACAAAATACTGATATCCAAGGAAATTTTGTTAGCTGAGCACCACAGCCTTTCCAATAGTCTTCATCTATAAGTAGGGATTGGAATTTTTCGGTGATTTCAGAGTGAAGAAAGTGGTATTTTAAAGTGGCAATTTCGGTGGTTTCAAGTGCACTTTTCGGTACTTTAAAAATTATAAATTTAGGCGGAATTTTTTAAATATCATGGATAACATGCATAACATAACACATTTCAGTCATCCTTCAAAGTATACTTCAGTGAAGAGATCCAAATTCTCTTGTGACAAACGGTGACGCATATCACTTAACGTGCTAGTGTAAGCTGAAAAACAAAAGTTCATAGCGTTTGAACAGGGGATCCAAATGGTTTTCAACACAGATTCTGAGAACTTTGGAAATACAAATGTCATTCCTTGCAAAACTCCAACAATGTCTGTCTTGGTCCTGTCATGCATCTGCTTCTTGATTAAAGTTTGCAGTTCTTTGTATCCTCTTAACACCTCACTTTCTTCCAGTGTTCCACAGAACGGCAACTTCTTAATTTTCTTTGCAATGTCCTCATTGGCACTATTTCTGCTTGATCAAACGCACACATTTGTAAATCCTGTTCCCAGGGTCAACGGATCTCAAGCTGATTAATTTTCTAAGAGCATTGGACCCAGCATTTACTGAAACTGAATGTATTTTCCCTCTTTTTAACACATTTCCACAACCCTCCAACTGCTCTTTAATGTTGGTACCGTACTTTCCAGAAACAGCAAGTTTAAGGGCTTGCTGAATTCTCCGTAGATGACCATCAAGAAGGTGAACAGTTGGATGTGGCCTTCTAATAAGGGGATGAGTTCAGTGATGTCTGTGCCACATTCTTTGAATCTCAAGTATTTCTTCATGTGAAACATTGTTGAGAAAATCAACACCAGAGTTATCAGTCCCTACTACTTCAGTCATAAATTGCAAAATATCTTTCCAGTACTCTGACAGGCACACTACAGAATGATAATAAGAAGACCACCTGGTTAATACTGGTTCCGGAAACAGTGGCACATTTTGATCTGGATACTTGCCATCTAGATATTCATGTCTGAAAGGCGCACTATATGACGCCACGCGTCGAGTAGGTACTAGGATGAAGGGGCAGATGACCTTGCTGTTCCGGTCCATAAAACCTCAATAACTAAGTACTGTAACATACTAGGATGACTTCCCAGATTGATAGAGATCGCTGTATGCAGAAAGTGAGGCCCGCTATCTAGCGTTAAGTTTCCAATATCTCCGTGTTTGTTGGATGCTCTCCATGCAGTCAAGTCATGGGAGAAGATTACCGCTAACACACTCACACAAAAACAAGCGTTTGTCGGCTTCTGTGACGACGATATTTTAAACGGGCAAGGTGGCCTCACTACGATGACATTAGGGCAAAATCTGGATGAATGTCAAGATGCAGAAGAAAGTGACATCCAGTAGTTAATTCCAGTACCTTGACCAGAGCCAACTTCTTGATTGAGCGGATAATTGAACCCGACTTCGATAAGGACAATCATGGTTTCAGACACGAGGATATTGTATGGAATTTGACTGTCGGTGAGGTAAACTGAGATCCAGTACATATAGAGTGCAGGAGTGATGCAACGGAAATCCCGAAAGTTCCCACAATAAAGCTAGTGTGTCTATAGTCACACTTATCTCTTATATAGAAAATCAAGCTGAATTTTCGTCCTCATATATCGTTTTCTTCAGAATTGTATAATCTAAAATTAGAAAAAATAAACCATCTAAGAAACAAAAAGTGATGACAGTCATTTTCCTTAGTTTTTAATATTGGTAAAATCCACATAATGTGTCTTACAATACTATGTAATAAAGTATTATATTTTTTTTTTTGCGTGTTCATAAAATACATTTCAATATTTTTAACCAATAGTTTTCTCTTTGCTAGACTTAAAAACATTACTGTGGATAATTCGCGGTTTTCAATAATTCGCGGAAATTCGTGCATTAATTGCCGCGAATTATCGGAAGTGCACTGTAAAGAAAAAAAACGAAAAAAGCTACAATTCGCGTTTTCATGCGAAATTCATGCATAATTCGCGTCTTCATGCGAAACTCGCGAAATTTCGCGACTTCAAAAACATTTTTTGTTGCCATTTTTAGGGTTATTAAAACACATTACCATCTGTGTATTACTTCATTTAATAATTCGCGAAATTCGCGATCGCGAATTTTTCCTATCCCTACTGATAAGGAATTTCCCTTTGTATCCTTCCCTCTGCTTGCCCTGCTTGTAATTGTGATTGTCCTTTATCCATGTTTCTATTCTCATTTTCCTGTTGATGGATCAGGGGGTGTCAACCAGATAGGGATTATTTGGCACCATCGGTGTAGTAGCGCGGCCAGTCGTATGGTGCGCTGTATATCGTCGTGCCAACATATGCATGATACACGTTGTAATTAAATTGCAAACATATCCCTAAATTTAGTCAATAAAGATACACATAATTCCTAATTGACATTTCCTTGCAATTATCTTGCTAACAGACGATAATTACGGCACTTATCATTAAATAAACATTATTTTTGTCGGTTGGCGGCATTGCCTACCTGCGAACTACTTCTGTTCAAACATGGCGATGTATTTACATTTTCTGTACATTACAGCAATATTTATTCCCCAGAGTTTTCGATTGATTTCGCCTTAAATAGGGGACGATAACCTAGATGTTAGGCCCCTTACAGCAACAATTATCAATATCAATCGCCTTAAATACATGTGTTTCTTGATGTTCTGTGAAAAAGAAGTGCCGTAATCTTGGCGTTTTCAATTGGATGTAACCTGTAAACCAGTACCGGTATTTCCATTTCTGAGGTAAGAACCGATAATGCATTATGTATTATTCAATTGATTTCTTAAGAGAGTGCTGATATTATCGATAGGATTCTTATGAGAGCCATGCATTATTATTTGTGGACTTCCGTAGTCGTAGAAAGCTAGATTTAATGACTTTAATTTTGTTGTTGTTAGATTTTGTATTTCATGGTTTCTGTACCTCATTCTGTATATTTTGTATGTAGGTTATGGAAAAACATCACTCAGAATCTTGTGTTCTTGGCTGCAAAAGTAGAGGTTGGAGATACGCTCCTTTCATCGCTTCTCAGTTGATGACTCAAGGTATGTATCAACGATTAGGCTATTCTGTAATTATTTAGTCAGGTTCCTTTGATGGCACTATTTAAATTAAATTTAAAGTGATGATCCTCACGTCCTACATGGAGTAATCGCCACTGGGAGGGAGTATGGAAAAACAACGCTCAGGACAGCTTCTGTCAGTGCGGGGAATCAAATCTCAAATCTCCAACCTCCAGAGTTGCTGCAGCCCCCCATTGGGGGCGCTATGCTCCCAGTTTATATCTTGGTTTAGAGTTCCCACATTTCTATACTCACGGCAGTGTCCACATGAAAACTCCACAAACAATTCGATTTTGAAAAGGAAGCGTGCTAAAGCTTGATAATGTGACGTATCTTGTTCTGCCCCTCGCTCTGAGTACTATACCGCTATTGTGTGTTCAGAAACAGTCAGCAATGCTGTGATCATCCTACAGTCAGCTCTCAGCTGTAACTGTTTAAAAAGAAAATTAATTGTTTTGTAAAATAGTCTTTGGGATACCTTGCGTGCCCTCTCGATAACCTCTGTCTCGCTGTCACTGGCAGTACTGTAGTTCTACATCTCAGCCCTAGATGGGTAAAGTGTGACCTTCACCGCCCGGAGTAGAATGCACTGTTTTATTAATTCATTCATTAATTTTGTACACTTGAATTAATCGTACAGCATGTGGGCTGTAACATGTAGGCCTACAATGATGCCGATGCGACTAACATAACCTAATCAATAGTTTGTAAGCGACTTGAAGTGTTCGAAACTTGTAATTACTGTCTATTTGGCCTACTTACTCGGCCAATCTGACACCTGCCATGTTTTAAGTATTCTTTTAGTAAGATCTCTTGATTCAAAACCTTGACTTAATGAAACTAGGCCTAGTTATTTTTATTGGATGATGTGTGTAGGCCTAATATGTGGTTAAATTTTCTTTTTTGTGTGGGATGAGGTATACCTCCCAGCTACACCCACTCCCTAAATATCAAGCTGGAGGAATTTTGGGTATTAGTGACCCATGTGGACTCACATGTGGATTAGTTACATTAATCACAGGATTAAAATTTTAGTTATTTATTAAAAGGTGAGGGAGGCAGTCCTATGGGATGGATCAATCATAGATGTCCATTACATTAATAAATAGCTTCTGTGTTTTACTAAAATAAAGGTAGCGCTAAATGAACATAGAACGAGCGATAACATTCTCTATAATAGATGAATTAGCCAAAATACCCTATGAAACGATGAGAAATAAATCGGGGAGCGATGTTTTAATAGATGTTTCCTCCTCCGCCGTCTGTGACCCACCCAGCCATCCCAAATAGGATCAGAGCATATAGGCTATAGGCTAGCGAAAATTACAGCTGTGGGTGCCATTGTTCAAATCAATCATCTTCAAAACAATACCATAACAGTACTGCCAAACAAAGAAGTGGCCAGTTTAGTCTCTAGTGCGCAGCACTCAGTTCACTGCTCTTAATTATGCTAGTGTGTGCAATATTTTCACTTCTCTGCCAGGAAAAGTTCTCCGCAGTGGCTACGTGCAGAAGCGAGAGGTTGCGTCAGCAGTTTAGTTCGCTGCACGGTGTCCCGGATAGGGCGAAGGCCACATGCGTGGGCTGTGGGCTGTCGAAATCGTCAGTGTGTATAGTTACATTATTGGAAGATTGCAACAGTATGTTATGAATGGCTGGGTGAGTATAAAGTTTACTGTTTGTTATGATACAAGCGACAGCCGTGCTGCCAACACAACTGGTGACGTAATCTCTCGCAGCAGCTTGTAGGCACTGCGGACAACATTCCCTGGCGCCCAGTATGTAAATATGTGTTTCTATATTTTGCTCTTTTAAAAACGGCTGCCATGTTCCGACAGCGCTTGCATCTCATTCAACTGTCAACAAGGTCCACTCTAGCGGCACACACTGAGGCGCACAAATTGTTGCCAACATGTGGGATACAAAATCACTGTTGATAAAAAAAAGTGGCATACAAAATCACTGTTGATAAAATAATCATTGATCTGGACGCGTTAGGCGGTAACCATTGTCAAAAACCATTGGATTGGCCGAAACGAAGGTTAGAATGGTCAGGTGTTGGCGAGGTTGATAGTACTGTTTTGATGATAGTTGATGTGAACAATGGCAGCCACAGCTGTAATTTTGCCTATATAAGTCGTGATTCTTTTTGGGATGGCTGGATGGGTCACAGAGAGCGGTGCTGGCCAGCACGTGCGTACTTCCATCCTCCCGCTCTTTTCCTCATGCTCATAATATCATTAGCACCGTTATTACATTCTTACTCAGATGGTTTTCAAAAATCTTAAACAAACCAATGCTTAAATCTGTTCGGTGCAAACTGTAAAATAAAATATTAGCCCGTCAAATTGAGGAGAGGCCTAAATTATGGTAATGAATAGCAATAACAATATTACGAATACTATCATAAAGCAAAAATGATCAAAGCGAAACGACAACACGTGATTGTTTCTGTGATATTTAGTTATTTATATTTCCTGTAGAATAAGTTTCAAGTCACAAGTAACACACAATTGTATTACAAAATATAGGCTCATTGTGTAGACTATTAAGTCACCCTTTAGAAGACAGAAGCTAATCACAGTAGTTTACTAATTACAAGAGCAGAGGCGGTAGCCTACGCTCCTGCGCGACTGAATGGAATTAATGGTTCGCCTGATGCTCGGAACTGACACTAACACTGCTACATACATAAATAACGGTCTCTAATGAATTATAAATTATGAATTATAAGTATAAAGTAATTAACGAATTAAATCAAACAATTATAACTCATAAAAACAACATATTATGAAACGCAGCAAGGTGAGTGTGCACTGGAGGCTACCAAACAAGCGACTGATCGGCAACAAGCACGTGGTGAAATAGCATCATTGAAATTGGCAGCGCTGTATAGTTTCCATGGCAACAAGCCATGCGAGCAATCTAGTCGTCAGCTGTTTTTGCCCAGTGGCGCTGAACTGTCAGATTCCAACTCTGGAAAATACACCTATTGGTAATGAGTTATTGTTCTTTTAAGGGGTGGAACTACGAGGTCATCTGCCCCTTATGGAAAATGTTATCACTCGTTCTACTTTCATTCAGTGCTACCATAATACCACCTTGTGGTGTGGTAGCTGCCACTCCTGAGGTCCTGGGCTAGTTTCCAAGTAATTTAATTCTAGTCTGAGGGTTGGAACGACTCACAATCAGCTTCGTGAGCCAGAACTGAGAAGAGGTAGGTTCAATTCTCACCTCGGCCATCCAAGAAGTGGTTTTCCGTGGTTTCCCCACTTCCACTCCAGGCTAACGCTGGGATTGATCCTAACTTAAGGCAATGGCTGCCTCCTTTCCACTCATCATCTGAATTACAAAAAGTAGGCTATACTGCTCGGGTCCATTTTCCATGTTCTATGAACTTGCGGGGTGAGGAGAAAGAGCAGGGGAGGGTCAGGCGAGAAGAGAAGGATCTGTCAACAGCCCACCGTGATATCTGGTATTCCTTTCTATTCCAATAATTCTAACTAGGGCTGTTGCTCAAACCACTGTGGTGTTAGGAATGAGTGAGAGAGTCACCGACCAATGTATTTGGTTCTGTACTATGCACGGACCAAAGAACCTCATCACTCGTCAACACCACTGCGATGCACATTTCTCTCAGGTTCACGCAGCTTAGACCCGAGCAGTACACACTACTACAGATACTACAATAACACAGATTATCATACAAATCCTACACACTTCCAAATACATGGGGCTAAATGAATTAATATCAACAACACAATGATTCTACAATAAGAGATTCTTTTAAAATGTAGTTAAAGTAGGTGCAACCATACACATATCAGCAAATTCAAGTTCTCCATTTGAAGCATTACATATTTCATTAAGTTTACTGTTTCAACATACAAACTTGCATGTGTTGTAGGAATTTGCTGTTCGTCAGTGTTAACCATGGCATAAAGGAGGGAAGAGGTTTATTATCCTGTGCTATAGCCTACTGTTATGCCTTGGCAAGAAAGAAGAAAGGAACATGCCTCAACATGTACTTTTAGGAGGACCAGATTTGATTTCTGTATTTTTGCTAAGTGTGATCTTGGCTCTCGCTGTTATTTTTCTTCGTTGACAACTTTTTAAATAAAACATGATGATTTCTAGCAGTATTGAGTGTTTTTCTTGTTTTTCAATGAAAGTCCTATTTCTCCTTTCCCCTTCACAGGATGTCATAGAATTTACTGTATTAGTGAGCGATGATTTCTTTGATGTACTTACTGTATTACACCCTGTAAAAATTGGTGAACTGGATATATTTTAAAGGGAATATGAAATGAACTACTGTATAGAGATTTTGTATTATCCAATTATTTTTCTGAAATTTCAGTCTCCCAATTTATTTGGCACTAAGTGCACTAACAATTTTAGTGTGATCTGGTTACACCACCTGTTTACTTAGCATTCTCTCTTAACATTTTACTGTTATTGCTAACAGCATCAAGCATTTTAAGATATGAATATTCTCCCTTCCCAGTACTTTTCCTTTGCAGTTTATTCTAATAACTAATTGGTTATAGGCCTAATTAGGCCTAATGTGGTTAATTGGAAGGGACCTTTTTTTAAGGTGAGTAATAATATGCTGCAGGACTTTTAGTAGCCTAATTCTTATCACCAATGCAATATGCTGCAATTGCAACTGAAAGAAATGTAAACATGTAAATTATTGATGAGGTCATGTCCTAAAATAGGGGCAGATGACCTCGTAGTTCCGCCCCTTAAAACAACAATAACTAACATGTCCTAAATGCTATGATTGTTCATTTCAGAGTTCTGGAATTTACAATTTCCCACTTAGGTATTATTTAAAAGAAAAACTGTTATTGGTATTTTGAATGTGATTTATTTATTGTAGATCATATGATTATCTCCACACTTAAAAACGTGCTATAAGTATTGGGAAGATTGTGATTTTCGGAACATTGAAGTGGGCAGAGCATTTAGGACGAGAATATTTAGCGGAACGAGGGGAAGGGGTGGGGTAGGCTACCCGCACGGCCGTGCTACACGTCAACTAGTACCGCGGTCAAACACCAGACAGCGCTGAAGTCTTAGGTGCCAAATATTAGCATGGCTGTCGGCTATCTGTAGTAGTAGGTAATCTGTGTTATGGATAGAGGCTACTTCTTGAAAAGTAGACATTGGTATTACATGTACAGTAAAGGGAACCATCCAAGTAAAAATGTGAAAAATGACATTTTCTGAAATATAGCTCTTTAAATTATTTGAACTATTCTGATTAAATTATTTATAATTTGCTACAAGAATTGATTTAGAAGTATTTCAATTATAGTTCCAAAATACAACTGCATTGAAGTAAAATTTTGACGTGCAACAATTCAAATTTTAAAAAATTAGAAATGATTGCACTGAGAAAGCTATGGTTTGCAGTTATTGCTAGAATTTTGAGGAAGAGGAAATCTCTAGATGAGGAGGACCTTTTTAAAGGAAATATACATGTAACTGTCCATTATAACTAATTCCAACTTGAACATGCTTTCCTGAAAAATGTCATTTTTGAAACATATCATCCTTTATCTCTGAAACCGCAAGACACAAGCTTCTGAAACTTTTACAACTTTAGTGAGTTAGTTATTGTTGTTTTAAGGGGAGGAACAACGAGGTCATCTGCCCATCTTTTACAACTTTGAATAATACTTCATTACATAAACTGAACCTGTAAAATCTAAATACTGTATTAAAAATGTAAAGAACTACCTAATAATTGTTTATTATAAGTTAATGCTTTTCTTCAAAACTTAGCCTGTGTTTTAAAATTTTCAAGTTCAATCCAATATGCCAAATTTATATATATTAGAAGTTTAGTACAATATAAATATCTCACAAAATCACTTGTAAAAGTTTCCGAACTCCATCTCTGATGGTTATGGAGGAAAGGAACTCTGAACATGGCTAATTTAATATTATTAGGAATTAGGATTGAAGAGCAACAGTCCTCTTAGCAATGTAAAATTTGTTGTGGGATTCTTCAAAATTCTTTCTAGCTGAGATGAGCTCCCATTACAGGCTTTCCAATGGTCTTTACATGACAAAGATTTTGATTTTGTTTTAGGTGCACCTTGAATAAATTGGCTTCTAAAGAGCTAAGACTATGTAGGGTATATTTGGACTTGATCATATCAAGCATAGAATTATGTAGAATGTTGAAATAATGAAAAAAGATATAGAGCATAAGGCTTCTTACTGTAAGTCTTGAATTTTTTTAGCATAAAAGAAAAGATAATGATTGGATTATAGGCATGAATGTTCTCATTTGAAGACAACAGTGTGCACAGCTGTGGAGAGTATTGACATTATCCCTGTCATTTTATGTGTTTTTTTCCTTTTATCTCTCTTCTGCCCTCACTTGCTTGTCATTTACGGTAAGTCTTTTTGTGTGTTTCTATCCTTCTTTTCCTATCCGATGATTGTTGTATGTCTGCTCTTTGCTCCTTTTTTCCTGTATTGATTTAATGGGTGGCCAAAGTGACAAAATGTCTCTTGCATCTGAAGATGTACCATTTACAGTTTTTAGTACAGTGCATTCTTATTTAATGAGATTGTTCCTAATAACCCAGAATCTTATTTTGAAGAGTGTCATATTTTATACATAAATTTATTTTATTGATTTTATATGCTTCATTTAGACTCTTGGCTGCATTCCGGTAACATAAATGTTGATGAAGAAGTTGTATACAAAGAAGAACCACAAGAGACCTATGTTGATGAGCTTGATTATTACAATAGTGGTGATATGCAACTCTTCGCCCCAGCATCCTCTTCAAACCAGGAGAGAGACATGGTATTTATACAGTAGACTTCCATAGCTAATTAGCATAACTTTTTGTGTATTGCAAATCGTATCTGACATTTAATGTAGGCTACCGGTAGTGGACAATCACTATTTCCTTCTTTACTCTTAACTCTAGTATATTATGATACTGAAAACAATGCTTGCTATTAATCAGTTCTCAGTTTTATCAGCAAATAAAAACACTCCTCTAGGACTCCAAACTGCCCAAGTAAAAGTTAGTGATGTTCAACAGATACTTCAACCCAATCATAACTCATGGAATTGAGACATGAACTCTCACCAAATGAAGCATCAGAGATGAAGTTCCTGAGGTCCAATATAAGAGAAAACG
The DNA here is from genome assembly GCA_946902985.2 of Meconema thalassinum. Classification (NCBI taxonomy): domain Eukaryota; kingdom Metazoa; phylum Arthropoda; class Insecta; order Orthoptera; family Tettigoniidae; genus Meconema; species Meconema thalassinum. Next base: position 1,739,371,987 of record OX336388.2, on the reverse strand, counting down.
AAGTTTGATAAGTTAAGAAATGAGAAAGGAGACTGGGATAAAGGATTCACTATTAAACCGAATTAAAAAAAGAAAGTTAAGGAAATATTACAATTCGTTCATTAACATCATTTGAGATTTTCAAACTGAAATATGTGCTGTGTGAATTGTTGTGGGATTGAAGTAGAATGAACTATTAAGTGCAGAGAGGTATTGCATATCACCATAGATGGACATCACAGATAGGGAAAGGAAAATGGAAGATGTGATGAACACATTTTGATGGGAATTTCTTGAATCTTGTGCAAATGCACTAACACTTCTAATGCTGATTTTCTATTCAAACAGTAAATTAAGCAAGAATTCATTAGACTGGGCAATAAAACAAAATCAAAATAGAATAGCTACAGTATTTCTTCTTTCTATTGAATGTGAAATGGGTTTTCTCAGTTGAATCTGATTTGATATAAGTAAATAGGAAACTGTCTAGACACAAGAGTTTTATGGTACTTTTCAGGATTTAAATCTGATTTAAGTTCTACTTCTATATTTGTTAATTCATTTTCAGTCTGTTAATTTAAAAATCATCGTTTGTAAGGAATTCCATTCAATATTTTTGATGATATTATTGTTCACAGAACTTGCAAGGTGTCAGTCTGCAGTTTCATAATCAATTAATAATTTTATTGAATTTTATAATGAAAAATAGGAAAGTCACAGGTCCAGATGACATCCCAGCAGAAATCTGGAAAATGCTTGGGAAGTCTGCTGCAGAATTCCTTGCCACGCTCTTCCAGCAGATCATCACCGAAAATAAACTCCCACATGCATGGACAACTAGCATTACAGTCCCAATCTGAAATCGTAAAGATGATGTTAATGATTGCTCGACTTATCGACCTATTAGACCCTCTGTCATACATTGAAAATATTTGAAAGAGTGCTGGATAGGAGGCTCAGAAATATTGTCACTGTCACACCAAATCAATGCGGTTTTGTTCAAGGTTGCAGCACCACTGATGTAATCTATGCCACATGCCAATTGTTGGAAAAGCAAAGAGAGAGACAGAAAAGTTTACACATGGCCTTCCTAGATCTAGAAAAGGCCTTTGACAGAGTCCCACATGACCTTATCTGGTGTGCTCTTCGTTCCCGTGGGTTTCCTGAAACCTGTATAAAATGGGTGCAACTTCTTTATTGCAATGTAACTACTGTCGACCAAAATATTATGTGCACTCGAGTTTGAAGGTTGTTTGTGAAGTACCCAATCGACCTACATAAAATCCAATGACATCATTTTCATCGTTCTATTTTACGTTAGATCATGTAGGTTTGGAATTTTTAATTTATATTTTAATATTTTTTATCGCAGTTGAAACACAAAAAGTGCCCGTTTTTAAGCGTGTTTCAACCATGCGTCACATTTAAGAATTATTATCCCACAAGCCCGTCTTCAGATCGAATCCAAATGTTAACACAATATACATTGGAATGTTATATAACTGGTTTATTAATTTCAAAATTTTGTGTGTTCAAGAACGAAAGTTGTTATCATTATTGTAAGGTAACTTTTTCTCGGCTCGGGGTCGTTGGAAAATGTAGTTCTTGGTTGCGTTGTAATCCTTATACATCAAAAGGTTAAGCTGTATGACTGTGAAATACGTAAATTAATTCACTTATTTTATATCGGTTTGTATTTATACAGGGAATTTAAGACATGGTTCACCAGTTAGCCGCTCCGGGAAATGCTGTACAGCGTTGCTGATATGGAGCCCATCTCTTCCGAGCGAGGCACGCCATGACGCGTGATGGAGCCCGTCTTGGCAACGTTGTACAGCTTTCACCGGAGTGGCTAACTGGTGAACCATGTCTTAATTCCCCGTACAAATACAAATCGATATAAAATAAGTGAATTAATTTATGTATTTCACAATCATACAGCATACCTTTTTGATGTATAAGGATTACAACGCAACCAAGAACTACATTTTCCAACCACTCCGAGCCGAGAAAACGTTACCTTACAAAAATGATAACAACTTTGTTTCTTGGACACACAAAATTTTGAAATTAATAAACCAGTTATTCAACATTCCAATGTATATTGTTTTAAAATTTGCATTCGATATGATGACGGGTTTTTGAGATAATAATTCTTAAATATGACGCATGGTTGAAACACGTTTAAAAACGGGCACTTTTTGTGTTCCAACTGCGATAAAAAGTATTAAAATATAAATTAAAACTTCCAAACCTACATGAACTAACGTAAAATAGAATGAAGAAAATTATGATGTTATTGGATTTTATGTAGGTCTATTGGTTACTTCACAAACAACCTTCAAACTCGAGTACACATAATATTTTGGTCGACAGTAGTGTAATACGCTGCCCAGCCGGAATCTCCCCGACTTTCGATATCACCATCGGTGTTCATCAAGGCTCTGCACTATCGCCACAGTTGTTTATCCTCTGCATGGATACGGTTACGGCTGACATACAAACATCACACCCTTGGACCTTTCTTTTCGCTGACGATATCGTACTTGTACAAGAAACATGCCTTTTGAACTCCAGCATCAAGCGCAAATATGGATGGAAAGACTGGCTGCCTATGGACTACGCCTTAACATCCAGAAGACAGAATATCTTGAATATGGCCCGCAAACCGATGGCACTGTCCAAATTAGTGATCGAGATCTGCCCAAGACAAATAACTTTAAATATCTAGGGTCGGTTATCACATCAAATGATTATGTCACTTTAGATTCTCGGGCGAGGGTAAATGCGGCCTGGCTCCAATGGAAACAGGTCACTGGTGTCCTCTGCGACAAAAAGATGCCTAAACAACTAAAGGCAAAAGTTTATAAGACAGTTGTACGTCCGGCAGCAATTTATGGGGCAGAATCCCTCCCAATGACAAGAAAACATGAACAGGCTCTGCACACGATGGAGATGAAGATGCTCCGTTGGACACTTGGACTGGCTAGATATGACCATGTCAGAAATACAGATGTTTGACAATAATTAGGTGTCACACCAATTACGGAGAAAGAGGATGAAGCTCGTCTCCGTTGGCATGGTCATGTTATGAGAATGCCGAGCTTTCAACCTGGACCCATGTGGAATGCGACCACACGGACGACCTGTGAAGCGTTGGATCGACAACATTAAGACGGATATGCACGATGTTGGCTTACAACCTGCAGATGTCAACAACAGGAAAAAGTGGAGGAGATGTAGTAGAGCAGCGGACCCGGTACTGGGATAAACGCTAGGAAAGAAGAATTGGATTTTATAATGTATCTCTAGGTTAATTTTCACTTGTTTTCTATGTTTGCAGAAGATGGCACCGTTGAGTGCCGAAATTAGTGAAATAAACATGTACTGTATTCGTATTTCACATGATTTTATTCTCTAGTATTGATTAAGGCATATTATTTACCTGAGTTAGTTACAGAAAAGGGAAAAAACTATATGTTGACATGTTTCACTAGCCAAGCAAGCATCATCAGATCCAAATATATAAGACAAAATAGCTCTACAAAACACTACCAAACCTACAATGACACCCAAGAACAGTCTCTGCCCTCCTAAAACAAAAAGCATGTCAAAAACCAAGAAAGCGTGGCGACTATTAATGATAAATAGTCTCCCTCCGCGAACTAATCGATGAAGGTGTAGCTACTACAGGTGTGTTAAAATTAATTATTAGGCTAAAGAAATTTTTGACAAAAAAGAAATTTACATCTATTACAAATTTACATCCACATACATGTGGCATTTGTACAGTGTGTATGCCTTTGTTCCTAATTAACAACTTTATTCTGTTTAGCATCGTGTTTTCCAACTTTTCCCACGAGATTTTAATTTCATCATCGTGGTACCAAATTTCCTCTAGTTTGTCCATTAGCTCTTTCAGTTGCTTTTCTTACCTATACTGTACTTGGAGACACCTTTGGCTTTGTGGCATGGTGCCAAAATTGACATTATCATGGGATTTTTACTTTAATTGAATCCGAGATCATGTATGAGACATTCCTCAAAATTTTCAGTGCTTTTGGAAAGTTAATATGAAGCCAAAATCATAAACTGTATTGGTTTGTTCATCTCTTTGGTACATTTTTCATTTAGAAACGTGAGAAACGTAGAAACTAGGTATCTTGCACTAGTGGCTCATGACGCCACTGGATTATACCAAACATTTTTCAGACCTAAGCTGGCTTACTGACATCCATTCGGTGGAGATACAGTTCTCAGAATTTTTTAAAATTTTCCTTGACTTGTCTAATATTTTTGTTTCCTCTTATTTAGATCCCAGTGTATGCGAATTCCTCATTAGAAGATAAGCCTCCTTGCAGAGCATTTGTCCCAAAGAGACCAAGTGCAGTTACAATGCTTTTGCAGAAAAGGAAGCGATCAAGTATGGTTACCCAAGACAACCTAGAAGAATAACTAGTTAGTACTTGGACCAAGGAGAGATTAATTCTCTCTGTAGAGATTGAATTATGTTAGAGGTGGTTTTAAAACTGGGGGTAGCTACAATGCTTTAACAGAATAAGAAGTGCTCAAGTATGATTACACAAGACAGCCAAGATGAATAACCACTAGGTGCTTGGTTGTAGGAGCTAATCTCTCTGTGGTGGACTTAAGCTTCATTTGAAATTTCATTAAATCACTTTATTGTCCACCAAATTACTCCATGATGCACCTATTTTTGAGGTTGTTGTAATGATTACCGCACTAAACTAATGTGGGTCAGTAAGTTCCATTATATGTGTTATGTATACAGTTCATTTTGAGATTGTTATGATATGTTGATAAAAGTAACGATATATAACTTGAGCTTTAATCATCAGTAGCCTACATATTAAGATTTCACTTAAGTAAATAAGTAAAACTGATACTGGTACCTGAGGAGAAAAAAGTAGCAAGTCTGAGAAATTCAGGAAAATACAAGTCTTGAATATCAGTATCGTATGTAATACGGTATATAATTTTCTCTTAAATATGTATCCAGACTTTCGCATCTCAGGTACAGATTATGTGATTGTATGAAGGTTAATGTTGAAAGTATACTAAGACCTCAATATTTAGCAGGGGAAGTTGGTGCAGAAATAGAGATAAAATAAATAATGAATTTAAATATTGCCCAATAACTGGAGTGTCAACAGTATAATTGTAGATGTAGTTATCAAACTTAAATGTTTAAAAAGGTATACAGTATTGTACAGTACCGTACAATGAATGAACTTTCATTTACAAAGTACCGGTATAGTATTTATTGGAACTTAACCAAACATAGTCTTCTTTTATTTGTTCAAATTTTGTACAGTAGGGTGTTTTCATGTGAACAACAATTTCAATAAATTCTGGTTTTTCAGTCACCTAATGTGATATGAGAGGTCTTTTATGAGCCGACATCAGTGGACTCCGAGTGTGGTGGATTTTTCCCACCCTTGCAAAATATTACCTCTTCAGCCACGAATTGAACCTGCGATCTTGGAATCAAGGGTTGGACATTCTAGAGCAGACGCAAGAATAGCTTGCCGAAACTCAACAGTGCGCAGATACCAATATCAATTGGCGTATTTTAATGCTCATTGCGGGGCTCCTGTGTGTCCCCCAAATGCTGATTGCCGGGCTCACTGCTCACTTCATTCTCAACAATGCGGCACGCTCCGAGGCGCGGTCTACAGCTGTAAACCAAGTGTAGAGTGCAGGAGGCATCACACGTGTGCATTATTACTATTTTATGTATATTACGTAGCTGAAAGTGCGTTTGTTGAATACCTAAAGCCTTGAAAATTGTGTATAACATTCAGTGTACTACTTAGCAATGCCACCGTTTCGCTCTAAATTAGGGAGTGCCAAAACTTAATACAAACTAGGGAAGTTATTTGAAATGTGTATAAATTCATGAAAAACGAAACACATCTCACTTGGAGCATATGCGCAATTCAAAATAAAGTGGCTGAAGCAACAGGTGTGTCGGAAAAGTTGGTGAGGAATATAATACAAGGCGCCAAAGAAATTGAAAGTGGTGAGGTGGATTCATTTTCAACGCCTGGAAAGAGAAGACCAAAATCTGTCAAGAAGTGTAAGTTAGACGATTTTGATAAATGCGTGGTCAGGCGTACGATTCATAATTTTCACAATGCCAAAGGCGAGAGGCCAACACTCGAAAAGATCCGTAGAAAACTGGCTGAGGATATAAATTTTAAAGGTGGTGTATGAACATTAAGCAAGATAGTTCGAGGCCTAGGCTTTAGATGGAGGAAGACAGAAGACATGCGTAGAATACTTATGGAGAAGCCTGACATAAGACTCCTACATATGCAGTACTTACAGAGCATAAGGCAGTACCGACAACAGGGTAGGCCTATTGTTTACACTGATGAGACATATTTGCATAGTTTGCACACTAAGCCAAGTGCTTGGAGTGATGGTTCTCTTCATGGACTGAAGCCACCTATCTCGAATGGGCAAAGATTAATAGTGGTACATGCCGGTTCAGATGCAGGTTTCGTTCCAAATGCTTTGTTGGTTTTCAAATCCAACCAAACAACAGGGGACTATCATGATGAGATGAACTATTAAAATTACGAAAAATATCTGACAGAGAAATTAATTCCCAATTTGCCAACCAATTCTGTAGTCGTGATTGACAATGCCTCGTACCATAATGTCCAATGTGAGCGCGCACCCACATCGTCTTCCCGAAAACCGGTTATGCAGGATTGGTTGACCGATAAGGGTATTCCATTTTCTACAGAGATAATAAAACCTCAATTGTACGCTTTGATTAAATCCCATAAACCACGCTATAAGACTTATCAAATCGATACAATGCTTGCTACCTATGGACACACGATCTTGCGTCTATCCCAGTACCAACCTGACTTGAATCCTTTCGAAATGATTTGGGCTCATGTTAAAAATTATGTAGCTGAAAAGAATGTTACATTCAAACTTGAAGATGCAAGAACATTGCTTATTGAAATAATGGCATCATCTGGAGCAGAAGAATGGTCGAGTCGGTGTAGGCACGTAATAGACATTGAGAAGAAGTACATTGACAGCGATCACATAATGGATGAAGTATCAGACCGCATAATCATTAATCTGGGGGACGATAATGACAGTGACAGAGAGCGTGTTAGTGACGCCAGCACCAATAGCACAGATGACGGAGAAGGAGATATGAGCGGCTTTCAACCTCTTTCAGAAGACGTGCACTAGGAATAGGTCATTAGGTAAGTTTACTGCTGGTATTTTACGATTAGATCATTCTTAATCTCTTTGTTGTTTCCTGCATCTTCAACAGTATTTTTAGGCTATTACTGTGTAAGATATTACATACACGCGCTGAGATCTCACTTGAACCGCAGTCACAGTTCAGCCTGCCAAGTCTGGGCAGACGATCCGTTCAGAACTGCTTCTAGAGAGCTACTGCCGCGAAGTTGTATGGCACTACCAAGCACACCCGAACATGGTCGTAGATCTGCGCAGCATTCTGCGGCAAGCTCTTCTTGCGTCTGCTATACCACTGATCTGCTGAGGAAGCTAGTGTACTGTAGTGGTGGATGTTTATTGTTGCATCATTTAGGATCTTGGTCATATTGGTCATTAGCCCCATGTACTTTTATATGTACTGTATGGTGGTTGTTATAGTGTGTGTATGAAATTTTGGGTTTAGGATTTGGGGAACTGCAAGAACTTGAAACAAGATACCATCTCAGCATTTCCCAAACAATCGAGTACATTCAAGTAGACACAACAAATTAGATGCTGTAGGAGAGCAGAAAGACTAACTTAGGAAAAGATGATTCTGTTAAACGGGAAACGGTGATGAATGCAACTTGAATCACCAAAACTTGTAAAAGAAAACCACACCACAAATAGAAAAAAAAACTTCCACAATTCTGTGCTGCTTGGTTTATGTAAAGTTTTGAAGCCATTTTTCTATGTTGTATGTACAAACCGTTAGTTATAAGTAGGGACCTGAAAATTTAGCATCTATCTTACTTTAAATTAGCATTTATTTTTTCCCTTTTTAGCATCTATTTTTGGAAAATTAGCATCTATTTTTTTCTGGATTCTTACCGACTATATGACTTTATTGGCGACACATTTGTTTTGACTTATATTTTAGGCTTACAGAAAATTGAAAGTATTGTAAATAAGTCTGACTTGCACTCTTTCAAGTTACATCTACTGTCTGCAACGACTGTATGGTAGTGCAATAAAACACTCACTGTCTACAGTGTTTCTTACATTAAACTAATAAGAACGGCGCGTTGCGATAGCCGACTGTGGCTAGATGCTACAAGCAGGCTGAATGCTAGCACTGTGTGGCTGTGAGGGGAGTTACTAGGGTGGACAGAGTACTGTTGCAGAGTCGGAACAATAAAAGCCATGATTAGCGTACTGCTGTGCTCTTTCATGAGCAGTTACAGTAGTACGTCCCATTTCTAGAAAAAAAAACTTTAAACCTTGAAGTGCTTGAAGGTTGCAAAAAAATAAGGTTACTATTCAAGCGGCAAGCCGAAAAATTTTCCGTTTAGCGAAGTCCAAGTGTTCGACAAACCACCAGTCGCCACGATGCGCCAAGTACATAAACGAGTTTCGTTCGTCAGCTGTCTGAGTAAGTTACAGATAGTCGAAAGTTCGTATCGATACAGAAATCGATTGTTATATCGACCAATATGCGTAGCACACTGCGAGTCCGAGATGAGGTATCGCTAGCGAACGATTAGGCCACCTACTAAACATTTTCTTTTGTTTAATAAACAAATTCGCAAATAAATTAGCAGATTTAAAGTAATTTCGCTATAAAATCACACTTATTCGGTATTTTTGCATTTTGGGTCACAATTCGCATTTTGTCGTACTTTGATTTACGCTTAAAAATGTTTTTTCCACATTAAAATCAACGTAGGCTTGGATTCTGTACAAAATTTAAAAATTCGCATTTATCGCAAATGCGATTTTTTCAGGTCCCTACCCTTATAACTCTTCAATTGGTCAAAACAAGTTTGCTCAAATATACAATGTATATTATATACGATTCAAAAACATACAATAGTAAATAAACAATCCGAAAAAAAAATTACATGTGTTAGTACATATATTAGTAATAATGGGCAAGTTAGGTTTATGCGTTTTGACCGTCAAGCGGTCATCATCAAATTCTGATCACTGGGGTTGATGTTTATGTTATGATTCTCAGTTTGAATCTTGTTATATAAGTTTAATTTGTTTTTAAAGGTTTGTGAACTACGTATGAGTATTATGCACATAACAGTTTAGACAAACATAATATAGTAAGATTAGAACATGAACTTGAATTCGATTTTGTATGTGGCTACCTATCTGATCAGAGGTTGTACAGGTATAGGTGTACTTATTTGTTTAATTTGATATTATGTACATCGTACCCCCGCCCAGTTATTTGGGCAAACTTGAGTTGACCGACTGAAGATTTACAACTAACTACTTCGTTTATACTTTGGACTCGGTGCCAACAAAGGCCTGTAAAACGTATTTGGGAGAAGAGAAATACTTTCTTCTTTGTTGCTGGTGTGGTGTTGGCCAGGCTTTAGGCGAATAGGACGCACCCTATGAATTAGCTTGAGCCTGGCTTAAACTGTGGGCATTGGCTTGACTTTAACCTAAGCTAAGGGTGCATTCTGGATAGCCAATGAACTCGAGCAAGGTTAGTTTGTCTTTCATGTACCGTACTGGGATCTATCCAAATTAGTACTGGAATTGTGTTTGTGTTGTGTGTTGGTTAGGAGCAGATCACCTAGATGGTTTGTCTCTTAAAAAGACAATCACCACTACCACTACCACCACCTGAATGTAATGATTAACACACCAGTTCTAGAGAAAGTGAGGATGCAGGTTGAAGACCAGTGGTACTCACATATTCAGTGTTTCCACTTAATAATGATGATAATCATTATTGTTCTGATGTTTCCACACGTCTATTTTGACAACTTCTGGAAATATTTAGTAACTCAGAAAGATGGGTGAGATTGCTATTTCCTTCCTCCCCTCTGTGGGCACTTATCGGACACTGATACAGACGGTTTGAGAGTAGCACCTTGACAAATCAATACCTGGGAGTATAATATTTAAAAAGAAACATGACATTATAAAAATATTCTTTAATGAAAGGCTTTAGTGTACAAAACTATATAGGAAATATAATCAATCAATGGACAGGATTGATTACTGTATATTGATTATCGACCGATTACCGTATATGTCCACCTTGTTGTGTTTTCCTATATAGATTTATATAGAAAATATAATTTTCTTCACTCATAAATTTACACGTGAGCTCATGGAGTTCACCATTACATAGATTTGAAGTTGGAAAGGCAAGCTATGCACATTCTAATGGGTTGTCATCATCATAATAATCTAGATATTCTTCCAGCAGGCTGGGTAGAATTTGAGTGGACAAGATATCTCAATCTAATTATATCATAATAAATTTCTTTTCTTTCTATAAATGTTGTTCATTTTTATAGAAGGTATTCATTTATTTGTTCTAACCACCTTCTTCTGGGACGTCCAACAGGGCTCCCTCCACTTACTGTCCTTTTCAAGTACTGTCTAGGAATTTGTGTCTGGCATCTTTTGCACATGGCCAAACTATTCTCTTCTTTTGCATAGCAGATCTTAAAAATTTCATTTCACATGCTTGTAATTTGATGTCTCTCTTCAATAAGACACAGCTCTCTAAGCCGTATGCTGTAATTGGCAGAAGATATGATTTGATCACTGTCTGCTTGGCTATTATGGGAACTGTTTCATCCCAAACTATGTTCTGCACTTGGTAAAAGAAAGTAGAAGCTTTTGACCCTCTATTTTGGACTTCTAGTTTAGCCCTCCCATGATTTGAGGTGACGCTTCCAAGCTTTAAAGGGCTGTATGATACAGAATTGTTACTGTGGAGGAAGTGTGACAGTAGGATTAATGGCATGGAACACTTCAACTCCTAGCGGGTGACACTTTTCATCAGGAATCTCCTTTCCTACGTTGATAGATACATCACCTGCAAGCAAATTCAAAAGAAGGAAAAGCATTACTGTACTTAAAATTTTACACTCAAGTAAATACACTATTAGAAATGAAGGAATTCAAGCAAACCTATGTTGATCAGAATTGTCAAGAGACTATCATGGTAGATCCATATTGACTGTAATTTTTACAATGAATTAAAGATGAAATAGAAAAATATTCATCATCATCCGTGCCCAACTCCAGTCACCCGGGTGTTGTAAACTAGCCTCTTTCACTCCTGCTCCTGCTCCATTACTTCTGCCACATCCAGTCCAATGTTACATATGTCTTGTCGGATTTGGTCAATCCATCTCTTCTTTGGTCTTCCAACCAATCTCATATTATCAAGGTTCCTCACCATCTCCCTCTTTGCAGCTCTATCCATTTCCATCCTTTGCACATGGCCAAACAATCTTAATCTTGATCTCTGTATTTGCACTGTAGGGTTTGAAGCCATTTTTCAGTGTTGCCTAAGTAAACAAAAGTTTGGTGCTTTTCAGTCGGCCAACACGAATGTACCCAAAAAGAGCTGGATTATGCCCTAATCCTGAAATAAATTAATGAGATTAATAAATACACTAGGATGACCAGTTTCGATCGTCAAGCGATCATCATCAGATCCATTACACAGGTGAAAAATATTTACAATATGTACAATTATTTAGTTGCAGTAATGGTAATAAAACTGTCGGTGTATGCTAAATGTAGTATATCTAATAACAAAAAAAAGTCAACCCTTGGAACTATACAGCCCATGACGGGCTAAGGCCGACCAAGCGACCGCTGCCCAGCCATTCGGCCTGCAGATATTGGCGTGACGCTTGATCAGCGCGTCTGGTCCCCTCGGCTGTTAATCTTGGTTTTCGTGATCGGGGCACTGTCTGACTGTCAGGCAGCTACTCAATTGTCCTCACGAGGCTGAGTGCATCCCATTCCAACCCTCACGTCAGTTTTAAAATCACTGATGGAGCCGGGGATCGAACCCGGGGCTTCCGGGTGAGAGGCAGGCGCTCTACCCCAACACCACGGGGCCGGCAGTATATCTAATGTTAGGTAAAATGCTAAAATGGTGATAGAAATCCGGAGTTTGTCTGTTTGGGTTGATTGTATGGTTGTAAAAAAACAAAAACAAAAAACAACTATGGTTATACTGTAATAATACAGGCTGATACTTATCCGGTTGTCTTCCTGGCTGGGACTTCGAGCAGTTTCGTGTTCACTCTAGCACCAGTTGTGGTCGACTGAACCCGGGTGTTAACTGGACGAAACTGGTTTTTCCCTTTTTCCCCCCTTTGTTCCTATGTTCTGTCTGAGGTCAGTGCAATGTTTATTTGTGTGACATTGCCAAATCTAGATAAGAATGTATGTTATTGAATACAGGAAGATCTACAACTATTAAAGACCGTGGAACTGTTTTCGCCACGCGTGGACTAAAAAGCCATTCGAACTAAGTGCTGCCCGGTCTATTGAAGACGTCCCGGCACCTTTAATACTGCCGCGCATAACGGCCTAGGCTTATTGCAGAAAAAAGTACATAGTACACCTGATCCAGATAACATTTACCTATTAACCACTGCTATTTTGCCCCCTTTTTTTTTATCTAGCTTGGCTGTATCGCTAAGTTGTGTCTTGTTTCCGACAGGGTGTGTTTTTTAGTAGAGTGAAAAGGGGTGAACTCTCCATAAAAGTGTGTTCATTTAGATTGTTGGGATTGTTTCGTTTGGCTAGGTGAATCTCGATTGCTTCCTTTATGTTGAGGGCTCTGCCTTTCGATTCACGATGAATTATTTTTAGGTCAGTCTCGATTTTAGTAAAGCTGTGCCCCGTGTCACACATATGTTCGCATACGGCTGAATGTGTTCTGTATCTTATCGCATTCCTATGTTCATTATAACGTGTGTCTACTCGTCTTCCACTCTGTCCAATGTAATTAGCTTGACAACCAGTGTCTTGGCATGTAATAGAATATACCCCTGACTTTGAATACGGGTCTTGTTTATTTAGATTACTATTTTGCAGGTGCCTACTGGTTGTATTGTTCATTGTGAATGCTTTTTTTTTTTTTTTACAACAACCATACAATCCCCCCAAACAGACAGACTCTGGATTTCTATCACCATTTTAGCATTTCACCGAACATTATATATACTACATTTAGCATACACCGACAGTTGCATTACCAATACTGCAACTAAATAATTGTATATATTGTAAATACTTTTCACCTGTATTCTCAAACATAGATGTTATAGCCTAAGTGTAATGGATCTGATGATGATTGCTTGACGATCGAAACTGGTCATCCTAGTGCAGGCCCTGGGCTATAAACGGGCATTCTGGGCATTTGCCCAGGGCGCCAAATATTAGGGGGCGCCGAAATTTAGGTGACGCTGGACGCAGAAAAAGGTTGACCCAACTTTCCCAACATTAAAAATAAGTATGACATGGAACTCTTCAAAAAGTAGGATAAAATAACTATAATTTACGCGAATATAAAATAAGAGTAATATTATATATCACATACATTCGTAGTATTTATGTTTAATCATGATATTATAATACAGTATTATAACTCTTTCAGACAGCAAACTAATTATCTATTGTTGTTGTGTTGCGAAAAAGATGTAACCGACTTTTCCGACATCATAAATAAATTTGCAAAGTTAAAATCCAGAAAAAAACCTTTGATTTGAAATGTTTCTGTATATTGTACTTTTAAAATTTACCTTTTGAACTTTCAATCCTGGGTTTTATTGTGATTAAATATCAATAAATGGCTACAAAATTGTATGAACGACTTACTTTTCTTATTATTTGATGTGATACAATATTAGGAACGTAGTTGTTTGAAAAAAAAAAAATATTATGCTATTTTTATAACACATAAATAAGAAAAAGGGCGCTAGTAGACCATTTGCCCAGGGCGTCTTATCACCTTAGCCCGGGGCCTGTCCTAGTGTATTTATTAATCTCATGTAATTTATTTCAGGATTAGGGCATAACCCAGCTCTTTTTGGGTACATTTGTGTTGACCGACTGAAAAGCACCAAACTTTTGTTTTGTTTTGCTCTGTATTTGCTGTACTAATGGTTCCGTTATATTTAGTTCTTGCCTAATTTTAGAGTGTCAGATTTTATCTCTTCTAGTCTTCTGGAGAGATGTTCTCAAAAATTTCATTTCAGTTGCTTCGATCTTATTGTTTTGCCTCTTGTTAGTAACCATTGTTTCTAGGCTATAGGTTACAATTGGGGTAAAATATTGTTTTTATAATGTTAATTTTGTTCTTGGTGGTACTTAAACATCCCATAACAGCTGTCGAACTTTATGTTAAAATGAGGTGCCTTTATTTAATCTGTTGTTAATTTCTGTATTAATTTCATTATTCCTGTTAATAACACTGCCTAAATATGTAAATTTTTCCACATTCTCTAAGTGTTCCCCATCTAAGTTGATTCAAACTTTCTTATTTTCCTTTCCACAGTGCATTACCACAGTTTTCTGCTTACTAATTTTCATTCTGAACGCCTTAAAATTCTCATTCCAAATATCCATTCTTCTTTGTATTTTGTGCGATATTTCCAAATGTGTGAGCTGTTCTGCAGTGGAACTTAACAGCTAGATAAGTCTACTGCATTCCTCCTGTCCTGTTTCCCTTCAAATATACACTCAGTGTATTTTTCCCTGAACCTATTGAATTACAATTGTCAGCCTGAGTCAAACATATATATATTGGCCAGCTGCTCGTGCAGCTGCTACCTCAATGTAAGTGGTAACAGCTGCACGAGAAAAGATCCTACATCGCTCAAACAACCTGCTAATCCATTCAATACAAACACCAACCTGACCATTTACTAACTACCACAGATAGCCTATCACACTAAACAAGCAGATTTGAAGGTCAATAACCACTGACAATATCTTGACAAAAAATCACATATAACCAACAAATATTGACACATTGCGGAAGTTTGTAATAACTGCTGTACCTAAATAAGTGTATTATATTGTAAATACCATCACCCACATACTTGTAGACATAGATATAATGGTCTAGTGTAAAGGATCTGATGATCACTAGACGATCAAAACTGCTCGTCCAAGTGAATTTATTAATCTCATGTAATTTTTTCTCTGGTTTAGGGAAACACCCATTACAATTGGGTACAATCATGTTGACCAACTGAAAAGCATTAAATCTCAATTTCATTATCATCATCTTCATCCGTAACCATCTCCAGCTAGCTGGGTGCGGTACATGAGCGCGCTCGCCATTGCTGTCTATCCAGGTAGATTTCTTCATCCTGGATCCATTGCCAGTCCAATCCTTGGTCTTCCAGATCTTGTTAAACCTTAGTGATCCACTTCTTCCTTGGTCTCTTGCCTTTGATCTCCTAATCCAACTACCTGTGGGCTGTTCTCTGAGTGCCCATCCTCTTCAGGTGTCCAAACCATCGTAGCCTGGCATTGGTTATGGATTTACAAAGTGATTTCAATTATTCAAAATTTTGATTTATGAAACCTCCTTCCTTCTTTTAATTGGTTAACAGAGATTCTACTGTAGCATCAATCTTTTCTGTTCTGTGCTTGTCCAGGCTTTACTCCATCTTCACCAGGCAAACACAGGACAGCCACTTTGCAGTAACAACTTACTGGTTTTGAATGCATTTATTTTGACAAGTAATAAAATAAATATGACCTACTTTGCAAACAAGCCTACACATGTCAATAAGATAAAACTTAAAGAAATGAACATAAGAACTGAAAACAGAAGTTTCAGTGGTTGGTACCACATGGAGTTGGATCAGGTTCACATAAATGAGCTGGTGTTGCACAAATGGCTAAATCATTCTTGTCTCTTCCTGGAAATGGAAGGATTTATTGTGGTTATTCAAGGGATTGTTACCAGCAGGAGCTACCATATGAGAAAACTATATTATGGTAGTTGAAGGAAGAGTGGCCCCTGCAGCATTATACTGTACAGGGCTGGACAACACAGTTTGTAGGGATGCGATTGGCCCTGAAGTATGAAGACACAGGGTTTTATCTAAAAAGACTTACCATGAGGACATGTTGCCATACCAACTAGTAGGTCCATGTCTGCTATAAACTCTATGTAGTCTCCCTTGCGTGCTGGACTCGCCTTCGTGAAGTACTGGTGCGTGTCCTGCAGATGGAGGTACAGATATGTAGATCCTTTAACAGTTCCAGAACCTAATCATGGACTTGCATGGCATGGGAGGAAAATACTTTATTCCAAGAGTGCCACTCCCAATTTTTCAAGTCCGTATACAAATTTAATTGACTTTCTTTCTCTAGGAAATAGAGAGATATTTTGCTACATTTTCTGCCTCTAAAAATGCGTGGATTCTTCCCCATGCTACACTGCACTGTAATGCATTACTGTGAAAAGAGAGAAAGAAAGAAAGAAAAGTGCTAGACAACAATATACAGTGCAGACACAAAAGAAGAAAAATATTGCTTTCTTTGATAACAGTTATGTAATCTGAAATTACAATAAATATACCAAGGAAAATCATTACTTAACTATAATGTGTATTCTTTTATTTTGTTGAAAATAATCTAGAGGAAAGTTTATAATAATAATGTCATGGGTTTCAATACCTTTCAACTACTGCAGCTTTTAGCTGGGGTGCTAGAATTTTGCCCCAAAGGGGATCTTAAACATGCCAGTAAATCTACTGACTTGGCTCCCTCGCATTTGCACACCCTAAAATGTCAACTGACTGTGCCAGGATTTGATTCTGCAACCTTGGGTACAGTAGGCAAGAATGTTACCACTGTGCCACACAGCCAGTCAGAGGAAATTTTATGATTCCATGAATTTATTTGTGAAAAAAAATTACGAGCCTACAGTAGTCGCATATGATGTGTAACATCTGACATAGAAGAAACCTCACGTGAAATTGTTGATACACCGGTATTTTATACTAATATTGGCACAAATATTAATCTATTGTAAAAGGGAGTGTTTTACAGATATTGTAGTTTATAATACGGAACTCATTTTATTAGATGATTTGTAGCTTCCACCAGCACTAGCCTAAATAAAGAATACGATATGGATCAACTAGATTAATAGACGCGACACCGCTCATAACCTTAAATTCCTTATAAACAGGACCTCTGGATTCACAGACCAACATGTAATTTCATATGGATTCTGTTAAAATGAGTCATAAGATATGATAAATATCGTTTAAAATGATAATCTGGTAGCAAAAATATCACCCCGTCAGGGATTCGAACCCGAGATCTCTAGATTCACAGTCATAGACGCTAACCCCACGGCTATTTCGACTACGCAAATATTGTGCACAAGATGGTGACTTATTTCCACGTTCCAATAATACTGCATTACGGACTTAAGTTTCATTTATATTTTGCTTGTTTCGATAATGTTCCTGCGTGAAATTGAGTTTAAAATGCCTTATGAATAGGCCCTCTTGTGAGTAAAGAGAATGTATTCAGCAATAGTTCATGAAGGCTTGCTCAATTCTCGTATAACCACAACGATTATATTATATTATATTAATGACTGCATTACCGTTATGTGGGTTAATATTTGAATATCCATTGTGCAGCTCCATGTTAGGGGCGGCCTGAATAATAGCTGGCAGTAGCTTCATAAAATGCCTTTGGGAGTGGCGACCCCATCGTAATAATAGCCTAAAATGGAAATGGCACTTCCAATGATTCGGAAAAGGTTAGGGCGTACCCTGCAGGCGACGCGCAGTTCCTTTGGTACTGGGGGAGCTGTGAGAAATGGGCGACCAGTAACCGAAATGAAAGTGGGAATCATGAATGTCATGACCCTGACAGGCAAGGTGGAGGAGGTGGTAGACTTCATGGAGAGGGAGAAGGTTGGAATGATGGGGCTGAGTGAAGTGAAATGGAAAGGTAAAGGAAGGAAGAAATTGAGGAAAGGATATACTTTATACTGGAGTGGTGGCCAAGAGGCAAAAAATGGCATGGAACTGATAACCTCGAAACAACTGGAGGAGTATGTTGAAGTGGTAGAGTGTGTGAGTGACAGAATAATGAAAATTAGAATGAAGATGAAGAATGACGTGATGGACTTCATACAAGTGTATGCACCACAGACTGGAAACAGAGAAGAAGATATTGAAGTATTCCTGGAGGATGTAGAAAGAGTAATCTCAGATGTAGAAGTGGTGATCATGGGAGATATGAATGCACAAGTCGGAATTGAGAGACAAGGAAAGGAAGAAGTCGTTGGACCATATGGATATGGGAAAAAGAACCGGGAAGGAGAGGAACTTGTAAACTTTTGTGAAAGGAATGGACTGATAGTGGGTAATTCATGGTTTCGGAAGAAAAACAGCAGGAAAATTACGAGATATGGTTGGGGTGATAGAAGAACAAAATCAGTAATTGACTACTTCCTGGTAGAATGGACAAATCGCAGAAAGCTGATGGATGTGACAGCTTTACCAGGAGAAGCATTTGATGGGGACCAAAGAGCTGTGGTGGCAAAATTTAGATGGGGAAAATTGGAAAACCTAAAGGAGATCAGAGAAAGTAAAATAAAAGTATGGAAATTGAAAGACAAAGCTGTACAGGAAGATTTTCAGGAGAGATTGAAGCAACAAATCCCAGTTACTGAAGTGGGAAATGTAGAAGAGGAATGGTCCCACTTTAAAAAGGCATTTGCTGGTGCTGCAGAGAGTGCTTGTGGTAGGACGTCAACAAGAGTTAAAGAGAAGGAGACACCGTGGTGGAATGAGGAAGTGAGGAAAGCAGTGAAAGAAAAGAAGTCTGCATGGAAAGAATGGAACAGAGATCAAACAGAAGAAAGCAAAAGGAAGTATCACGACTGCAAACGGAGGTGTAAGAAAGTGGTAGGAGAAGAAAAGAAGAAAAGTTGGGAAGAATTTACACGAAGAATGGAAACAGATGTAAGTGGCAGTAAAAGGATGCTGTATGGGCTTCTAAGAAGTAAGAGGAAAGAAAGAGTTACTACAAAGCTGGTGAAAAAGGAGAAGAGATAAAGGGACGATGGAAGGAGTATTTCGATAAGCTATTGAATGTGAGCAATTGTACTGGTGAGATCGAAGTGACACAGCCTGATGACTCTATAACAGAAGATGATATAACAATGCTGGAGGTGGAATTAGCAGTACAGAAAATGAAGATGGGAAAAGCAACAGGGGTGGATGAAATCAGTGTAGAAATGATAAAGGCTGCTGGACCTGTTGGTATGCAATGGCTGTATCGACTGCTAAAGTGTGTGTGGAAACGGAAATGTGTACCAGAAGACTGGGAGAAAGGGCTAATAATACCAGTGTTTAAGAAGGGGGACAAGAAGGTGTGTGATAACTATAGAGGGATCACCCTCATATCACAGATAGTAAAAATACTGGAAAGGATATTAGAAAGAAGAATGAGAAGAAAGGTGGAAGGAGAGTTGCAAGAGGAACAGTATGGCTTCAGGAGTGGAAGATCCACAGTGGACCCAATCTTTAGCTTGAGGCAGGTGATGGAAAAGAACTGGGAATATGGAGAGGATTTGATCATGACTTTCATAGATCTAGAAAAGGCATATGATAGTGTCCCCAGAGAGAAGGTATGGGAAACCATGGTTAAGAAGAGACTGGGAAGAGAAATGTGGGAAATGGTGCAAGCAATGTACAACAACTGTGTTAGCAGGGTACTGACCCCAGTTGGAAAGACAGATTGGTTTAGGAACAAGACTGGACTAAGACAGGGGAGTGTGCTGTCACCTGTTTTATTCATAATGGTAATGGATGAAATTGTAAAGGAAACAGGAAGCATATGGACATAAAGAAATGAAGTTACTATTATTTGCAGACGATATTGTGGTCTGGGGAAGGAACACCGAAGAAGTGCAAAAACAACTAGATGCACTGAACGAAAATATTCAGAAGTATGGCCTGAAAATCAGTATAGAGAAAAGCAAGACCATGGTGATGACAAGAGGGGAAAGACAAGGAAAGGGCACTGTGAAAATTGGAAGTCAGAGTTTGGAAATTGTGGACACGTTCAAATACCTAGGAAGTGAATTGATGCAAACTGGTAGGTTGGACATGGAGATTGGCAGGAGGGTACAGCAGAGCAATGCATTCTATCAAAGGGTAAGAAAACTTGTTTGGGATAAGGAAGTACCAAGGAAAAGCAAGGAGGTAATGCATAAAGTGTACTATGTTCCCATATTAACTTATGCAGCTGAGACTTGGACCCTGACAAGCAGGCAAGAGAGTAGAATCCAAGCCAGTGAAATGAAATTCCTAAGAAGTATGATAGGAAAGACAAGGAAAGACAGAGTGAGGAATGAAGATGTTAGGAAGGAAGTTGGGATGGGAAAACTAAATGAGAGAATTGAGAAGAATAAACTAAGGTGGTTTGGACATGTAAAGAGGATGGAGGAAAATAGAATACCAAGACAGATGCTGGAGGCCAAGTGCAAGGGTAAGAGAGCAAGGGGAAGACCTAGAACAAGGTGGATCGATTCAGTGAAGAACAGCATGAGAAAAAGGAATCTGGACTGGGACAAGATCGTGGAAGAAGAATTGTGGAAGGAAAGAGGAAAGTGGAGAAGTGCCATAAATACCCCGACCCGGCAGGAGCTGGATAAGGGGAAATGATGATGATGATGATGATGATGACGAAGACTTCGAACATGTACCATGTGCTTTGTTTCAATCACTTGACAACAGAGTTTGCATGAGCGTTGACCGTTCAGTGTGTCATATACATTCCATATGGCCGAGAGTACGTCATGGTATCAATTTCCTACACTGTGCGCTCATTGTTTCTCTTACCACTGCCAGCTGGATCGATCGATCGAGTTGGCAGTGCGTCTTACACTTCCGTTCGATCCACCACTGCCAGCAAGCACACTTCCGTTCGATCGAACGGAAGTGTGCCAGCTGGTTCCAACCTCGATCGTTCCGATCCACTTCCGTCCCATTTTTCAAAATCACTCCCACAGAAATATCCAGCAACCGAGTGGAAAGATGTTACACATAAAAAAAAAAAAAAAAAAAGAAAGAAGGACAGTCAAGTGATGATGGTTCAGAGTGGCTTTGCTACTGAACTTTCATGCTAAAGGTTGTGGTTCGAATTCTGGTAATTTAGGAAGGAAAAAATTTATCTTTCCCCCATGCAAAAAAAGAAAAGAAAGTTTCCTCCTAGCTATAGTACTGCTGAGAAATGTGTGCATATTTTTTACACAAACAGCACCTCCACTCATTGACCGAGCGGTGCTCCCTAAAACATTTGGCATCCAGCGATGACAATGACTACAGTGTTCAAAAAAATACCAAATAGCTTGTAGCAGCTATATTTTGGACATGTTTCTATAGTCAATTCTGAGAAACGCTCACCACTAGGTATCATTGATATCTGGTAGCGAAAGTTGGAATTACTTTAAATTGAACGGAACTTGTAGCTCACCCTAATAAGGGTGTCCGCTGGAAGCAGCTACAGACTCAGGCGAGCCGATCATGTCCTCGGACACTCCCGGCACTAAAAGCCATACGATAAATAGATAAATAAATAAATAATACTAGAGAGCCTGAGGAAACAAAGCAACATTTTATTACTTACTTATGACCTGTTTAAAAGGTTTGGGGAGGGGGAGAAATTGGAACCAACACTCTGTTACCTCTTATTAAAATCATCCACAAGGTGAGATTGAATCAAAACGTGTTTGTGCCTAGAGTTGTGCTATTGTTATTTGATTTTGATTTGATTTATTTTCACTGCTACACTTAGAGCTTAAGAGCTCCTTTACAGTAGCGCCCTACATAAAATAAGGTTAGGGCTTATAAAAATAAAACATTTCACCTACATTTACAATATAAATAATCATAGTCTAACAATTATAGTAATAAAAATATAGTAACAATACAATAATAATAATAATAATATTACTAATGATAATGGAAAAATTATATACAAAAGAGTGAGAGTGCATACAGACTATCAGCCCGAAAAACAAACACCATATACTGTACAAGAAGAGCTATTGAAGTAGACAGGTTGTCAGCTATTGTCCTTGTGTTATAATTGAACTTGAAAAAGTATTTTAACATAATACAGTAATCAAATGCGAGAGGTATACTGCTCCAAGAAGCAGATGTCTTTTGAAAGCTGCAGTGCTTGCAATGTTGATGAACTTATATAAATCGAAGGTGTTGAAGAGGCGTGAGGCGGTGCAAACAAAAGATTTATTGAACTTCATGGTTCGGTGTATAGGAATCTGGAGTGTTAATTTTGTGTATCTATTTTCTCGATTATGAACAGAATGCATTGGTGTAAAGGCATTGTAGAGATATAATGGGGTCTTGGTATGTAATATTTTATGTGTCAGAATGGCAACTGATAACTGCTTGCGCTCGTGGAGTTTCAGCCATTTCAGCTGCACGTAGTAAGGTGTGATATGTTCATCTCGCCTTACATCCAGAATGTACCGAACACATGCATTCTGGACTCTTTGTAATTTGATGTTCTGTGTTTCTGGTAAATCACTGTATACAGCAGAGCCATAATCAATGATTGGAAAGATGAGAGTTTGGACGAAGAGCTTACGTATGTTATGTGGGGTGTAAGAAACAGTTCTTTTCAGGAGATGCATAGTTGATACAACCTTCCTTACCACATTAGACGTATTCTCTGCCCACGACAGTGTTCTATCAAATATCACTCCGAGATTAGTGACAGTGTTTCTATATTTAACATTATTATCTAGTATCTTGATGGGTGGTAGTGAATTAAAATCTACTGAATTTAGAAGTTTTGTATATCCAATGGATATAAGTTGTGTTTTAGATATGTTGAAGTTAAGATTATGATTTTGGGCCCATTCACAAAGCCTGTCAATGTCTTCATTAAACAGATTTATACGATCACATGCAGTGTTAGGCGTGAGGTGAAAATAGGCTTGGAGAAGAAAGTGATACCTTGAAAGTGGTACCTTGGCTTTCATATACTGGTATATTTAATTATTACAATTGGATGGGAAGAATGACAACTTTAAATGTATAGGTGGAGGGAAAACAGAGTAGTCGACAGTTCCGAGCAAAATAAAAGAAGCATGTGCAGGTAAGACATCGGTAATTGGATAGCTTAATATAATTATTATTATTATGGTTAACAAAATATATTATAGTTTAACTTTTCATGAATAGAATTCATTTTAAAGTATGAGATGAGCTACCACACGATGAGCGCCAGGTTGTGACAGCACTGTAGTTTTGTTTTGGATAGATCATTTTTTCTCTCCATATTACTGGAATCCACAATTCCGTTCAAATCAAATAAATTATAGTAGTGGGGGGGGGGGGGTGATTTTATTAAGCAACTATATTTTTTTATACAAAAGTAACAATTAATTATTTCGACAATTGCAACTGTAACATCATTAAGCTATTTTTAAAAAGTAACTGTAATGGTAAAATCTTTACTATTTTCGGCGAGTAACGGTAACTGAAATGTAGTTACTTTTGAAAAGTAACTTACCCAACCAACTCTGTTTGATGCCACTTACCTTTGTGAAGCCTGTGCACATAAAGATGTTCCACACATCATGTACATCTGCTTCCTCCAGTCCCCTTTCCTTTACAGCCTCTGTTAGATAAGCATGGCACGAGTCTTGACTATCCTTGCCTGTGATCAGTTTCATAGTATAACTATCACACCTGGTTCCTGCAATAGAGTAAACTTAATGCTCAACATGGCTCATTGGCATTTTTGACTGGCAATTTCTCTTTCTTTTTTTGGGACGAGGATACTCACCAGTCAATAGCTCTCAAAAAACATAGCTTTCCTGGATGCTGTAAATTCCACACTAGACTGGCTGTGTCGCAATGGAGACGTCCTTTTTGTCGATGCAAATGGATGGCTTAATGACTATGATTTTAGTACAGATGGGTTACACCTCAATAGGAAAGGGACCTCTAAGTTCGGTAAACTGCTGAATAGGATATCTAAGAAAATGCTTTCGGGAAACTAATTCAGAAAATGGGGGGCATACAGCTAGACTTTCAGCATTTGTGGTCCAGATTGCAGTACACACCACTACCTCTAATACCCAGTAGCACGTCCTCTTGCATTGATGCATGCCTGTATTCGCCGTGGCATACTATCCACAAGTTCATCAAGACACTGTTGGTCCAAATTGTCCCACTCCTCAACGACAATTCGCCGTAAATCTCTCAGAGTGGTTGGTGGGTCAAGACGTCCATAAACAGCCCTTTTCAACATATCCCAGGCATGTTCGATAGGGTTCATGTCTGGCGAACATGCTGGCCACTGTAGTCGAGCGTTGTCGTTATCTTGAAGGAACGCATTCACAAGATGTGCACGATGAGGTCGAGAATTGTCGTCCATGAAGACAAATGCCTCTCCAATATTCTGCCGATATGGTTGCACTATGGGTCGGAGGATGTCATTCAGGTATCGTAAAGCCGTTTCGGAGCCTTCCATGACCACCAGTGGCGTACGTCGGCCCCACATAATGCCACCCCAAAACATCAGGGAACCACCACCTTGCTGCACTCGCTGGACAGTGTGTCTAAGACGTTCAGCCTGACCAGGGTGCCTCCAAACACGTCTCCGACGATTGTCTGGTTGAAGGCATATGCGACACTCATCGGTGAAGAGAACGTGATGCCAATTCCGTGGGGTCCATTCAGCATGTTGTTGGGCCCATCTGTACCGCGCTGCATGGTGTCGGGGTTGCAAAGCTGGACCTCGCCATGGACGTCGGGAGTGAAGTTGCGCATCATGCAGCCTATTGCGCACAGTTTGAGTTGAAACACGACGTTCTGTGGCTGAACGAAACGCATTATTCAACATGGTGGCATTGCTGTCAGGGTTCCTCCGAGCGGCAATCCGTAAGTAGCGGTCATCCACTACAGTAGTAGCCCTTGGGCGGCCTGAGCGAGGCCTGTCATCGACAGTTCCTGTATCTCTGTACCTCCTCCATGTCCGAACAAAATCGCTTTGGTTCACTCTGAGACGCCTGGAAACTTCCCTTGTTGAGAGCCCTTCTTGACACAAAGTAACAATGCGGACGCGATCGAACTGCGGTATTGACCTTCTAGGCATGGTAGAACTACAGACAACATGAGCAGCGTACCTTCGTCCTGGTGGAATGACTGGAACTGATCGGCTGTCGTACCCCCTCCGTCTAATAGGCCCTGCTCATGCATGGTTGTTTACATCTTTGAGCAGTTTTAGTGACATCTATGAACAGTCAAAGGGACTGTATCTTGGATACAATATACACAGTCAACGTCTATATGCCGGAGATCTGGGAACCGAGGTGATGCAAAACTTTTTTTGATGTGTGTATAATAATACCAATTTATAAAGGAAAAGGAGATAGAAATAAACCTGAGAACTACAGACCAGTAAGTCTGACCAGTGTAGTTTGTAAAATCTTGGAGAGTTTAATAGTAAAATATATTAGAGGGGTATGTGAAGATAAAAATTGGTTCCTTAGGAGCCAGTATGGATTTAGAAAGAAATTTTCTTGTGAGGCACAACTGGTGGGATTTCAGCAGGACATATCAGATCGGTTGGATCTAGGGGGACAGTTGGACTGCATAGCTATAGACCTTTCCAAAGCTTTTGACAGAGTGGAACATGGAGTATTATTAAAGAAAGTGGAGAGAATTGGATTGGACTCGAGGGTTGTACGTTGGATAGGAACATTTCTAAATTCAAGGGTTCAGAGAGTCAGAGTAGGGAATTACGTATCACAGGAAGAGAAAGTTAAGAAGGGAATTCCACAGGGTAGTAAAATTGGTCCATTGCTTTTCCTAATATATGCAAATGATTTAGGGAACAATATAGCATCAAAAATAAGATTGTATGCAGATGACATTATCATCTATAGGGAAATAAATAATATAGAGGATTGTAAAATATTACAAAGGGACCTCGACAGTATCCAACATTGGGTTGAAGAGAACCACATGAAGGTTAACGGAGGTAAATCAACTGTCACAATATTCACAAACAAGAGATTAAAAACTGAATTTCAATATACATTGGATGGGGTAATCGTACCAAAAGATGACAAGTGCAAATACTTAGGTGTGAGATTTGATAGTAAATTGCACTGGAAGGGTCATGTTGGAGACATTGTTGGGAAAGCATACAGATCGTTGCATGTCATTATGCGACTACTTAGAGGATGCAACAAAGAAATAAGAGAGAAAAGTTACCTAAGTTTGGTTCGTCCAATATTGGAATATGCAAGCAGTGTATGGGATCCGCACCAGGAATACCTAATAAAAGAAATTGAGAGTGTTCAAAGGAAAGCAGCAAGATTTGTGATAGGGGATTTTAGGAGAAGAAGCAGTGTATCAGATATGTTAGAGAAGCTTGGGTGGGAAACATTAAGTAAGAGAAGGGAGAAAAACAGACTTGTAGGGTTATATAGAGCATATACAGGAGAGGAAGCATGGGGGGAAATCCGTGAGAGGCTCCAATTGGAAAGTAATTATATTGGCAGGGCAGACCACAAATTCAAAATTGGACGGCACTTTAGCAGAAGCGATCGGGGTAAATTTTTATTCATTGGGAAGGGTGTGAAGGAATGGAACAGTTTACCAAGGGCGGTGTTTGATCCCTTTCCAAAATCAGTCCAGTTATTCAAGAGCAGAATACACAAAACCAGGGAAAAGAAAGAAGTGGTATAACTTAGTGCTGTATTCCTAGAAACATTATACGTGCTATGTAATTCCTACAGCAGTTGTGAGAGGGGAGTTCAATCAATGTGTGAATAGTACATTAAGTTACTGTATTCTTTTAATATTGTGTAGTGTTTGTTACTGTATTCTTTTGGGTGTTTGTTACTTTATTCTTTTAATATTGTGTAGTGTTTGTACATTAAGTTACCGTATTCTTTTAATATTGTGTAGTGTTTGTAAATTATGTACCTCATTTGCCACCGAGGTTGACACCTCATTGCAAATAAAGTGATTTTGATTTGAAAATAATGACATTTTATAAATACTGTACATACTCAAACTTTTCTTTGTATTTCAAATTTTGGAACATCTTTGGAGTTCACTACTCATTTTATATTTGTGATTATTATTTTTAAAAACATTTTACAAACGTAGACAGTGAGCTTTTTGGATTGGAATAAATCTGTGGCTGCAGCAAAAACTCCACATTATTATTTAAATCTCATTTATTATCTCTTGTTGAAATATATCCAACTATTTCCCCATCTCTTTCTTATAAGCACAGTTTTTAAGCTTGGAAAGATCCTTGAGAATGGGTTGACAAGTCAGAAGAATCCCCAGTTTGTCTTGAATTCTTATTTTGGAGCTAAGAATTAGCAGAAGGAATGTAAATCAAAGCATGGTACTCTTTGGGATGGGTATTGCTGATGTTATGATTTCATAGGCTTTCAATACAAAAGTGATCAAGGCATTACAGTATTTCCATTTGGATCATCTGTATTTTGTGATTGAATAAAAATGTTGCAACAAAAGTGCTCATGTGCAGATCACATGCATATATATATATATATATTTACATACTGGTACCTTAAGAATTCTGTGTTGAGTTAGAAAGCATAGTTCTAAGTTACAAACTAATCAATAAGTACTGGTGCCCAAATTAATAATGAGAAATTAAAGTACAACAAGTCTACTGTATACAGTATTTGCATCCTTAAAATAGACTGACATTGTGCTTACCAATGACATCATGTACTCCTGCACCATCTTCATCAATGCCATACTTGAGGGAGTCTGCTACCATAGTAGCCATTGACTTCAGGTAAGGCAGGCAGCTCCACAGGCGGTCATATACATTCAGATGAGCTGAATGCAGCTGGCGAGTCTTGCCTGCAAAAAGTATGACCATTCTCTCTGTAGTAGCTATACAACAACAAAATAATGTATGGTGTTTCAGAAGGATAGGGTTAGTTAGTTATCGTTGTTTTAACCCGGTATTAGTCGCACGGGGTAAATTTCTACCCCACTGGTATATTTTAATATGACATTCTGACGAGGTTAGTACAACTGGTTTCACGCTCCGTATACCTTCCACCGACATTGCATTGCATCACTATATTCAAACGGAACCAGTTGTGAGGAAGCGCTTTGTCACCCAGATGCGTTAAAAGTGGCTGGGGTAAATATAAACCCAGCGCGACCACGTGTGAACAGTTTATTATGAAGTCGAAAGATGAACAATGGTCGTATCCCTACAGTTGCTTATTGTTTTTGTGTTAACATATGCTTTTCTGACAATTTCTGGGAAACAAACATATATTTCAAATTTTTAATGATATTTCTTCAATGATAAGATTATTATAAATAAATTTAGGTGAAGAAAACAAGCTTACATTTTCTATGATCATATTAAAATACATATATACCGGGTGAGTTAGCCGAGGTCGTTGCGGCATGACTGTTGGCAGTCGCTCACATCTGGGAGGCGAGGAGGTTCGAATCCCCCCGCCGGCAACCTTGAAGATGGTCTTCTGTGGTTTCCCATCTTCCTTCCAGGCAAATGCCGGGGTTGGTCCCTAACTATAAAACACAGCCGCTACCTTCCAACTCCTCGACCCTCCCATCCAACATTCCTCCCCAACGGTACTTGTAGCTCACCCATTGGGTGTCCGTCTCGAAGCAGCTACAAAACTGGCAAGCCGAACATGTCCTCGGACACTCCCGGCACTAAAAGCCATACGCTAAAAAAAAAATACATATATTAATTTTTAGATTGGTTTCAGTTGACATTTGTTCTACATGGCCTGTAGTATATCTGAAATAAATAATATTTTAAAATATAACTAAATTTAGTAATTTTTAGAAGGAAAATGTTTTGGGGTGGATTTCTTACCTGTCACGACTAACACAGGGTTAAGGGGTGAAGCAGTGAGGTTATGAGGCATAGGCATACTGTTCTTGCACATATTCCATTAAACAAGTAGTTTACCTGAGGACACTTGCAGGGCACTTGAACCTTCAGATTTCTCCCTCTGTTTTAGTAGCATTGTAATACCGTCCTCCTACAATTTCAATCACTTTTGGATTTACAAGAGCACTAATTGTGACTGGAAATAAGAGGTAGCTTAAAAAAAATAAGGTACAAGGAGGTCTCATGAGCCACATGTGTTTGGATAGTCAGCTAAGGCTGAAGCAAGAGATCACAGCTTTATCATGTCACTATTAGTTGATGTGTATGGTGTGTTGTGACAGATCCTTAAAAGATGGCTGCTCGCACGGATACATGGTCAAACGTAGAAGTGGATAATATGATCCGTTTTTTGCATCTGAAGAACACCTCATCAGTGGAATTTCGTTGGTAACCTGTGAAGGTGTATGGCGTGAATGTCATGTCGCTGTCATGGAGACAGGTTTGGCACTGGTGTATTAGTTTGCTAATGGCAGGACAGATGTACAAGACAATCTGGTTGGCGAAGTACATCCTTCACATGACACCTAGTGATTTCCATCTCTTCGGTCGTTGTAGATGCACTCGGGTGGTAAACGATTCAATGATGATACAGCCATGTGGCTTCAGGAACTGAACACAGATTTCTTCCAAGTCAGCATTGCTGCTTTGCAGTATCATTGGAAAAAGTACTTGGACAAGAATGGTGGCTATGCTAAATAATACCACAGTGTGTACCAACCCTACTATTGTGTATCCTTACACCTGCATGTAAACTACTGTTTCTTTAGGCAAGCTCTTATTACCTTATTTTTTTTAAACTCCTTCATATTTCTCACAAAGGTCTTTTAAAACACGAGTTCCTTGATGGATGTGCCAATACACCCAATCACCCTAAATGCAATTTATGTGGGCTGGGATATATCCTGCAAAATTGGCGTCAGTCAGCACTTGAGTTTCAATTGACAAAACTGTCAGCAACAGTGTTTATCATCCCAAATTCCCTCTGATTATGACACTGTCAGTGTTCCAGCTCACTCTTGTACAGTGAGGACCATCCCTATAGAACGGAGCCTCGGATGTGCCGCGCGATGGGCGGGCCACTGTGTGTAGCCGCCTGTTGAGCAAGGAGCGGAGGAACCAACACATTTACACTTTTTTACATATTTAATAATCATATTTATTTATATGAATTTCACAGTAGCTGCTGGAAATGCAGTCCCTCATTTTCTAAAAACACATTGCACCAACGTAGGAAGTTTTGGTACACTCGCTGTGATTCATCCACACTGATATTTCGTATCAGTGCACTTAATTTGTTCTCTAGAGCCTCCATAGTATGCAAATTGTTTCTGTATACCTTTTGTTGAAGGTTTCCCCACAAGTAAAAATCGCATGGCACTGAAACGTACAACACAATTACCGGAAGACTTCTTCTTGAGAAGATAAATTTCCATTAGCAAAATTCGATGTTTTGGTCTATACCTAACCATGTTCACATGACACGACGTAGGCTACAGTACTTCAGAGCAAGTCTTAATTATCATAAATAACGTATCTTGCCAGCTGCATATCTAATAACTGCAATGCCAGCATCCAGGGCTTATCGGCGCGCTGTTGTAATCGGCACATGCTACAAATGTGATGATGAGTAATTGCGATCTGTCGGCGGCACGGCATTTGGAAAGCCCCGTTCTTTAGGGATGGCCCTCACTGTATGTGGCTGATAAACCACTCGTACCTAGACTATGACGAGTACCAGTATTGTCCTGTACTAACCTGAGTAAAATCTCTCCTTTGGATTATGCAGATTCCAGAGGTTAACATCTCCTACCTGTGAATAAGAATGGGTGGTTACAATTTTTATTCTGCATTTGATCATCTGTAATTAGAATTATTACTATTAACTGATTTATTTTCATAAAATAGCTGCAAATCGACATATTTTATATCAACAGGTAACAAAGATAAAGGCTGCTGGACCTGTTGGTATGCAATGGCTGTATCGACTGCTAAAGTGTGTGTGGAAACGGAAATGTGTACCAGAAGACTGGGAGAAAGGGCTAATAATACCAGTGTATAAGAAAGGGGACAAGAAGGTGTGTGATAACTATAGAGGGATCACCCTCATATCACAGATAGTAAAAATACTGGAAAGGATATTAGAAAGAAGAATGAGAAGAAAGGTGGAAGGAGAGTTGCAAGAGGAACAGTATGGCTTCAGGAGTGGAAGATCCACAGTGGACCCAATCTTTAGCTTGAGGCAAGTGATGGAAAAGAACGGGGAATATGGAGAGGATTTGATCATGACTTTCATAGATCTAGAAAAGGCATATGATAGTGTCCCCAGAGAGAAGGTATGGGAAACCATGGTTAAGAAGAGACTGGGAAGAGAAATGTTGGAAATGGTGCAAGCAATGTACAACAACTGTGTTAGCAGGGTACTGACCCCAGTTGGAAAGACAGATTGGTTTAGGAACAAGACTGGACTAAGACAGGGGAGTGAGCTGTCACCTCTCTTGTTCATAATGGTGATGGATGAAATTGTAAAGGAAACAAAGGAAGCATATGGACATAAAGAAATGAAGTTACTGTTATTTGCAGATGATATTGTGGTCTGGGGAAGGAACACCGAAGAAGTGCAAAAACAACTAGATGCACTGAACGAAAATGTTCAGAAGTACGGCCTGAAAATCAGTATAGAGAAAAGCAAGACCATGGTGATGACAAGAGGGGAAAGACAAGGAAAGGGCACTGTGAAAATTGGAAGTCAGAGTTTGGAAATTGTGGACACGTTCAAATACCTAGGAAGTGAATTGATGCAAACTGGTAGGTTGGACATGGAGATTGGTAGGAGGGTACAGCAGAGCAATGCATTCTATCAAAGTGTAAGAAAACTTGTTTGGGATAAGGAAGTACCAAGGAAAAGCAAGGAGGTAATGTATAAAATGTACTATGTACCCATATTAACTTATGCAGCTGAGACTTGGACCCTGACGAGCAGGCAAGAGAGTAGAATCCAAGCCAGTGAAATGAAATTCCTAAGAAGTATGATAGGTAAGACAAGGAAAGACAGAGTGAGGAATGAAGATGTTAGGAAGGAAGTTGGGATGGGAAAACTAAATGAGAGAATTGAGAAGAATAAACTAAGGTGGTTTGGACATGTAAAGAGGATGGAGGAAAATAGAATACCAAGACAGATGCTGGAGGCCAAGTGCAGGGGTAAGAGAGCAAGGGGAAGACCTAGAACAAGGTGGATCGATTCAGTGAAGAACAGTGTGAGAAAAAGAGGTCTGGACTGGGACAAGATCGTGGAAGAAGAATTGTGGAAGGAAAGAGGAAAGTGGAGAAGTGCCATAAATACCCCGACCCGGCAGGAGCTGGATAAGGGGAAATGATGATGTTGATGATGATGATGAGGTAACAAAGAGGCTGAATCAAAGAAGTTTGAGAGCTGAATATAATTATGAAATGTTAATGTGGTTTAAACGATAAATTAGTCTGATAATTAGATTTTTCACATTTTTATAATGCATCGACAATTGAAGAAGTCATATGCAAAGCAGCACTTGTCCACCTAACACAGTTTTGAGAAAATAGTTCTTTTTTAGTTATTTAATTATTAGATGTATACAGACTTGTGATTTTTTGCCAGTGCTAGAAATGACTCCCTGAAAGGTTTTGTGAGGGGTTGGTTTTGTACGTCTAATGACTTGGACGTATGTCATTTTGCGACTCTCTAAATTTATTAAGAAATACCTTTTGAAATAACAAAACAAAGATTCTGAGCAAAATACATTAAACATATTGTTATTTATGAACAACTAATCACTGTCAGTGTCCCAAAGTTCACTGCCACTCTCTGTATACTACCGTACTGTAGTAATGTTTCCGTAAGTTTACTTATTTATCAGCTCTTGCTATGATAACTTAAAACTCGCTAGGGATACTATCTATATACAGTAATTCATTATGTCTCTTGCTTTTGGCACTTTCAGGGATGCTGTTTTACAACTGTCTTAATTTCCTTCCTACAATTATAAGGACTTCGTCATGGAAACTTATGTTGTTTTGCTCCGTACATAATGCGTAGCTGTCTAAAGAACTCTATGCCAGTCTCAACCCATTTATGGTCAAAAGTAGACTCGTGTGGTTTTGCATCTACCTTCTTCAATTCATGTACTGTTTTATGATAGCTTTATAATGATGAGTTGTCATTCACTCTAGTTTTGTTCTATTCCACATGCAAACTGCTTACCTGTGAGCCTGCGGTAAGGGAAATGCGACACAAGTCTCCACGTTTAACTTCCCATGTTCGTGCTGATTTTTTAGGCACCTCCATTTGTAAGATCCGCTCACCCACAAGAGCTTCATGACGTAGCGTGTCATACAGAGTACGAGAAATGCAGGCAGCAGCAGGCTTGTCATAGCACACGACAGGATCACGCTTGGGGAAGACGCGAGGCCTGTCACCCCTTCCACACCAGCCACCAGCCATTTTATATCTACAGGACAAACAAATGATGATTAACTAGTATAATACTGATTTAAAAAATGTTAGCCAGGGGCTACAGTTAATTTTGTGCCATGGGGCATGGTGGCTCAGCGGTCTAGCTGTATGCCTCTCACCAAGGCGGTCCGGGTTCGATTCCCGGTCAATGCATGTGAGATTTTTGAAGTGAAATGCCATGTCCTGTGGTTCGGATTCCACGTAAAACGGAGGTCCCGTAGCTCATGATCTCGAGATTAATGGTCACGTTAAACTACAAGCTTCCTTTTAATTTTGTGCCACACTGATGTGCATTACATAATTTTAAGGGAGTTTTTAGAGTACATTGCAGGAAAGTTATTCTTTGATTTTATGGGGAGCTGTTGAGTAAGAATTGAAAATGT
The DNA here is from genome assembly GCA_946902985.2 of Meconema thalassinum. NCBI lineage: Eukaryota > Metazoa > Arthropoda > Insecta > Orthoptera > Tettigoniidae > Meconema > Meconema thalassinum. The sequence continues at coordinate 1,739,338,108 of OX336388.2, read as the reverse complement.
GATCAACTGACACAACTGACACTGCCAAAAAATTTAATTCTGGTCTTAGGGCTGGAACGGGGTCCACTCAGCTTCGCGAGTCACAATTGAGATGAGCCATCCTAGAAGTGGTTTTCCTTAGTTTCCTGCTTCTACTGCAAGAAAATTCTGGGATAGTACCTGAATTAAGGCCACGGACATCTTCCTAATCCTGATCTCAATTATAAATACAGTACGTCCACTTCCTGGTGTAGCAGCTAGCACTCTTGGCTGTTGCTCTGGAGTTAGGTTTGATTCCTGGCTCTGAGAAATTTAATTCTGGTCTGAGGGCTGGAACGGGATCCACTCAGCATCTCGAGGCAAAACTGAGGTGGGTTCGAATTCCACCTCAGCTATCCTGGAAGTGGTTTGCCATGGTTTCGCACTTTACTCAGGGTGAATGTCAGGATGGACCTTAAGGCCATAGCTGCCTTTTTCCTAATCTTCACCTTAATTACTAATGCACACACTAATACAGCCATCACAATAACACAGGTTATCAGACAAAGTTCCACCCAAGTACATGGAGCTAAATGACCACTTTGTCCAAGCCCCTCAGATGAAACAACAACAACAATTACAATACATATACAAATTTCTCTTCATTAATGCAGTCACACAATTACATACCGTAGGTTGTTAGACGCACACACCTAAGTACACAGGGCTACATGACCACAATGACACAAAACCCCTAACTGAATCATCAACTACAACAAGAGTGCACTGACAACAACATCAGATTATCACTGTTTTTAATATTATTACAAATGCTTGACTTGACCGACACATTTAGTGAATCTGTAAAAGTCCTTAATGTAGTCAGTCGGTGGGTTGCTGTAGATCCGGGGAATAGCAGAATTTCTCCACTCTAGAATACATAAATAAAATATCAGTGAAACAAAGTTCCTTAGGACTCTCAACACTTGCCATGTCTTGAGTGGAGCAGTGATTAATAAAATTGGTGCGAGTAAGGGTAGAAGAATGGATTTACTCTTCACATAAAATAACCTAGGTTCAAGTAGAATATTTAAGAACTGGTAATCTCCAAATCAATAGAGCGACAGATGTCCTAAATGTTCCACTACTTCAAATTATCGCCACCACCAACTCAGCTCAAAAAACAAAAACAAAAAACAAAAAAAACATGGTAAATCTGTAGCCACTTAGCGTACCGGTAGTTGTATTCTTGGATATTTTTATGAAACAAGAAAATTCACAGTACAAATCATAGCCACTGGCGATTGCAGCCGCTTACATATCAAGTCACTGCGCGCGCGCTCGCACTTACGGTAGCTTACATTTAATACAAAGAATGATTTAAAATCACGGGATAGCAGACCACGAAGTCTCCAAGGCCAAAAATGAAACAACCTACGAGCGTATCCGAGCGGTCTAAGTAACGTTCCACGACTCAACCGGGTAGCTAGCGTTCGGAGATTTGAGATTCGAATCCCGGCGCTGACAGCAGCCATCCTGTGCATATTTTCCCCCGTGGTTTTCCAAACTTACTCTAGGTAAATGCCGGGATGGTATCTTATTGCAAGTCCCAGGGCACCTATCCCAATCCTTGAAAGTACAAGGTGGTAGTTGGTGGTTGTTTTATGGGGCGCAACATCGAGATCATCCACCCCTGTCAGCTCACAATTACGCTGTAGAAGGAAAAACAGGAAGAGTGAGAGTATCGGGAAAAGAAAATAGAAGGGCCATGAAGAGCGAGAAAATGATAGAATCCCTAGGCTCTAATTCTAATACCATCGGGGTAGGAAGAGATCAAGAGTTCGCCGAAGGAGGATGACGGGAAAGCTGAAGGCGAAGAGCCTGGTACAAGTAAATAATTGATACAGTCATAACAACAACACAGGTTAGTAGACAAACTCCATACACTCACAAAGTACGGTACATAGGGTTGACGATCAAGATATCCTAAGTCCCTACCTAAAGCAGTAAGAACAACATAACCTAGAAGCCATAACAATTTGACACGGTTCAACTAACACCAAGAAAATGCTAATGCAGTAGGCTACTTGTAGCATGCACTTACCCTAGCACCAGACGCGCAGTTGATGCTAACTGCTCGGAGCCGAGCGATACACTGTCGAAGAAGGCCATGGACTACCGTTATATAACAACATTAGCGTGACTCGCTATCTCTGCTCTAAACTGATAAACACAATAGCTTACAACTGCTGACTCAGGTTTATAATGCCATTCAATTAATAGATATCACACTCACATCTTATAGGGGACCGTGATGGCGCAGTCTTTCACCCGGACGGCCGGGGTTCGAATCCCGGTAACAGCGGGTCGGAATTTTCACCTGAAAAATCACGTGGCGTCAGGAAGGGCATCCGGCCTTAAATCCGCGGCCAAAACCAAAATTAGCCTGGTTGGCTCCGGCGACCCCAATTAATTGGGAAAAGCCGAAGAAAGAAAGAAAGAAAGAAACACTCGATTCTTATACTGTATAGCCTAGTAACCAGTGGCCTACGCCCCAGAGGACGACTGAAGCAGCGTTGGCAAGACACAATGAATGGTGACTTGAAAATTACCGGCCTAATATTTAAATCCAGCTGACGCACGAAACCGGACAAAATGGAGGTCAATAACCAAGAAAGCGGACCCTGCGCCAGCGGGACAACGCTAGGAAGAAGAAAAAGAAGAAGAACCTGGGCGATATGATAAGGTGGGGCCCACAACGATAGGAAATAAAAATATATCAAATCAAATGGAAAGTAGTTTTGTAATAATAATAATGAAATAAAGAATAGTTACAATATTTTGAATACACTACAGTACATTTTTTAAATAATATGAAAGAAACCTTGAAGTCCCCTTGAAGAAGATTATGTAAACTATGAAATATTAAAATATTAGTCTACTTTGCGACTTTTGTTTCGGCTGAAGTCTTCTACAGGGCACCCGATAATGTTCTACGCAGTGGGTACGCCCAGGTACGAAAGGTTGAGTCATGAGTTTAGTTGGGGGCACTGCACTGTGTCCTTGAAAGCAGGACTCCCCCGTGTGGGCTGTCGGTGTGTATCGCGATAAGCGCGCGAGCCTGCATGGCTTCAGTGTGTATTACAGTCAGGGAGCGTTCAGATAGATTAGTGCAACAGTATACAGGCGGTAATGTTTACTACTGAAGGGAGAGTTTTTTTTGGTGGAATACGTTTTTCGCGAAGGCGATCGGTTTACAGAAAATGTAAAATTAAAATTTCAGGAGCGGTTTCCTAATTCAAAGTGTTCAAACCGTGATACCGTTCGGGATTTGGTGAGTACATTTCGTGTGACTGGCTCAGTTCACGATGTACCGGTATCAGGCAGGCCTACGCTTTTAACAGAGGAAAAACTTGACGAAACCTCCGATATAATGTTGCGTAGTCCAAGTAAATCAACACGAAAATTAGCTCAATAAACAGGAATCTCGAAGTCGACAGCACATAAAGCTGTAAGAGACAAGCTTCAGTTGTTCCCTTATAAAGTTTTCACGAATTAAAACAAACTGATTACTTGAAAAGAGTGATGTACTGTGAATGGTTCCAGCATCTGTTATGAATGGCTGTGGTACAAAGATTACTGTTTATTTGTTATGATGCAAGCGAATCCCACTAACGTAACATGCAATGGGTGGGAAAAGAGGGGATCAGAATTTATAAAAATTACAATATTTGCTGAAGAATAGTTTTGCTGCAATACTGAATACACTCATTCATTCTCTGCATATTACGTAATGGTGCATGATTAGGCGCAATGAGCCTTGCAGGTCACTTTTGCAACAACAGCAAATGTGTAGGAGGGTCATTGACAAACTGGCCGATATAGACCTGAATGTCACGTGGAAAGAGGTTACTACTGAAAGGTGGAAGTAGCTTCGTTCCCGCGAATGACGAATACGAGATAAGAATCAACTCGTGTGCCTGTCAAATCAGTTGCGCCCACTATATTATTTGGTTGCGCCCACCAGAAGGTTAAATATTATCATATGCGGGTGCGCTTTCACTTTTTGATAAACACTCGAGTAACGATACAAATACATATTGTAATTTATATGCGCATACCTTTCATTCGTATGCATTGTGTTTACTATGATCGGCCGCCCTATACTGTGTCTGTGAGGTTATAACATTATGTATTTATTTATTTATTTATTTATTTATTTCGTGTGCATGGCCTACGAATGGATTTATATTTCATTTAAAGGTAAGTAGGCCTAATGTAATTTTATCTTATTAACATATACTCCAACAAGATGTTCAGTAAAGAACATATAGTATAATAGAATCATTTCTTGGTTGAAGACCTTAGAAACTATTTACCTCTACCAAACGCCACAACCTAGAAAAAAACTACTACCATCATTGAAGAAAGATAGATAAGAAGTATCTCAAGAATATTCGAAGAAGAGTCCATTGCAGGTTCCATGCTGACGTTTTGTAATTAAGTATAACAAACTTAAAGTTTCCGCCGGAAACTTTAAGTTTGTTATACTTAAATATCTCAAGAATGTTATGGATCTGGAGACATAATCGACCGGACTGGCTGCTTGGCTCTGCGGTAACGTTCTCGCTTGCTGGGCCCTAGGTTGCAGGTTCGTATCCTGGCGCAATCAGCTGGCATTTGAGGGTGCACAAATGCGAGGGAGCCGTGTCAGTAGATTTACTGGCACGTTAAAGATCCCCTTCGGGCCAAAATTCCGGCACCCCGGCGTATCTAAAAGCAGCAGTAGTTAAAAGGGTCGTAAAACAAATAACATTATTATTAGTATTGTTATTATTACATAATCGACCTGCCGTGGGCAACATCCAACTTTGAGTTGAGGCATGTCTTTACACGCCTGGTTGTGCATGGCTTTCACAACCCTAATTGAATTAACAAATCTTTCCATGTCCCTACAGAGACGTGTGTATACAAACTATGTGGATATTTTCGATTGCTATTTGCCTGAAATAAAAGTATTAATAACCTGAACTAGTACCAGCGGCTAGAATTCAGTTACTATGTGAAATCGTTTTGTTCTTTACTTCAAATAACATTTTCAAATAACGCACAATAGACTGTAACAAACCCTTTAAAATAAGAAGTAAAAATGTATCATAGTATCATCCTGTCATTCTTCAAATTCGATGCGCATAGAATGCCAATGGTATACTATCAATGGAGTCCCATTTAGACCAGTCGTGAAATCTAGTGGAGAAATATCGAACAATATAATCCTAACAGGGCGAGTGCATTCTAGCGGCCATAAGAAGAAACTTTTCAATAAAATCTGGAAGTTAATAAGTAGGCCGGCGTGCAGTTACCTTTTTGGCTGCTAGATGTCTCGAGCAAATCTGCTGGCGAATTATGTTTTAATTAAATATATGTTTTGCACCGTAATATGCACAATATAAGGCTTAATTTTAAAATGTCTGAGTCATTACAAAGCAACAAATATGTAAAATTTCAAGCAAAAAACCAAACTCTGATGGGGTTTGAACCATAGGCATATGAATGACAGACTAACCCTTTACCACGGAGCCATTTGTGCCAACGAAAATATAAAATGACTTACATAGAACTTGTTAGTAAATAATGATTTAGACCTAACGATTTCATCAGTGGAGTATATTATTTATGTATAAAGCATTTCATACTAAGTTTATTTATTCTGTATCAGTACGCTATATTGCATGAAATACTCAAATTAGTGAAATATAAGTCAGGCACAAGATATCCGCTGTCACCTTGTCTTCTTACCGAGACGGCTCAGCTTTTTAAAATCACTTCTGCACAATAGTATTACAAAATAAACTTTTAATTTCGAACGTGCCTCTTCCTTTAGAACAGTTAAATCGATTCTCGGCTCGATAATCGGAACTGGTGGGTCCCATGATATGGATTATAAAGTTTGCATAATTCGCACGGCCGCCATCCTGCAATGGTACGGCGGATGACCTTGTAGTTTGGTCACAAGACGCGTCCTATATGAAGGTATGTCATTACCAAATTTGGTAGAGATCGGATAATTTGGTTAGTCGCTATTTGATTTTACGTTTTGAACGTTTGAGTGGCCGCCATTCAGATTTGGTGAAGATGGCGGCGATATAAAACATGACACTGAGGTGCCCTTTGCTTGTTCTACCTCTGTACCAAATTTCGTTCAATTCGGTTTCACAGTGTTCGAATTGATAGGGGGGGGGGCAGACATTCACACACACACACACACACACAGACTCACACACACACATACACACACACACACAGACAGACACACAATTTTTGGCCCTGTAGTGATCTCATGTCTACTTTCATTTTTTGCAAAAATCGAAAGTAGGCTAAAAATGACATAGGGCAAGCTGACAACTGTTACAATAGAAAAGTTCTTTAATGCTGTTGACGTAATATGTATTTACATTTAAAAAAATGTTCCAATGCTGCCATACAGTAGACCACCAATGGAAACATAGCCAGTGGCGGATTTAGGGGGGCTCAAGGGCCCCCCTCCCCCACCTTCAACCCAGGTTTACCAAACTATTTAAAGTATAATGAACAAACCGAATTCAACTGAATTAATATTGTTAATATTTTTTTATTTGCTGGTATAGTCTAATATTACATCTCGAACAGAAGGCACTTAAGGCACTCATTCCTTATTATAACCTTATTATAAAACCACTGTAACACACTCGGTTTGGTTTTGAACTGCTATCGTCGTGAGCATCCGTAGTAGACCGCGAACCATGCCGTTATTTTGTGTTGCCGACTGGCAGTCATGCGAGTTTTCTGCGCAGTTGTTTAATGCGCATTCCTTCTTCTTCTTGGCGTCTTGGCCCCGCTTGTTGCTTTGTTGCTTCTGCTTCACCAGAGTAAGCTGAAGTTGATGTTCACGTTAGCGGCTAATAACTATTTTGGTTACCGTTACCAATAATCACAACTGAAACTGATGTACAATTGTGTTAGTGAGTGTTTTATGTGGAAGTCAAATACTAGAATGATATGGACATTTATTCATGAAGAACAATGAAACGATCAGGCGATAAAACATTGCTTTCGTTTTTCACAAAAGTAAAGAAAGATGGCGAAACAAAAACACTTGCAAGTGAGACACGGTCGCCTACGCCCATAGATGTAGACTTACCTTGTTCTTCTTCGATACAACCGGTAAGTATTAAAACTAAACAGTACGGTATCTGTAAAAATACAAAACAAATGTGGTTGACCATCCATTACTGTCTTATTTAATGATTACTACTACTACTGTAGTAAGGATTTTTTAACGTAATAAAGTTAAGTTGTACAATGACGTAATACACCTCAACGTCAGAATATTTTAAATCTGTAATTCCATTACTTATTGTTGAAGTAATAGTTTAAACTAAACTACAATGATTATTTGTGTTTATTCGTTGAATACTAAAAATTTATGATCACGTGATTAAAATTTGATGTTTTTCTGTGGTTCAAGTGTTTTATTTAGGCCTACTGATCTGACTTGAACGTTTTGGGCCTATAACAAAAAAAATAGGCCTCTCGGCCTTCCAAGTTCAAAAGTTAGCTGTTTCTGTGTATTCATCGGATTAAGAGGAACCGTTTATTTTTTTCGATGAGTTGTGGGAATAATACACTTTGATATACAAAACCCATCTTTTAGCCACTTTAGGCTATAGAAAGTTTTGTTCTAATTAAGAACACTACCTATAACAATAGGCTACATGAAAAAATTGTTAAGTAGGTTTATAGGTGTTGGTGAGATCGGCACCTGCCGGTATCGACCTCCATCCTGATCGATAGGCGCAACTAGCACCCTCAAGTAACTTTCAAACAGTTCTTTTATGATCTGTTCACGGCACAACGCATTCAAACAGTTCATGTATTTTGTGTTAAATAAATCAGTTGAGTTACATTTAATCGAGCGTTACATTTCATTGCCGCTTTAAAACCTCTAATAATAGGCCAATAGGCCTAAGTACTACCACTTAAATTAATAGTAATAGTTTAGTGAACAAGTCGTGTGAAGCAGGAGGATGAATTTTTTTTGTGTAAAAAATAATTTGTTAGCATATTCTCTATCGGGGAGCAAATTATTAATTAACTGACAATTATAATTTACCCTCTAAGCGTTATCCGTAGACTAATCGACGCTCACTACCGGCCCCCGAGAGTTAAGAGGCGGCCGGAGTCAGTTCCTATTTCACCTTTCATTTCAAAACGTTGCCACTAGTTTCGTTGTAGTCGCTGTCCCCTAGTAGTTACATGGCCCGTACATAGGTATCAGCACGGATTACCCCCTACTGTGAGCACAGATTACCTACTACTACTGTGGTGAGGGTGATTCAAGGTCGCGCGTGCGAGAAAGTTCTAACTGCTCCGGAGTCCAAACACTGGGGAAATGCAATCTCGTGGCAATGCGCTTCAAGAATATCGCGACCAGAAATTTCGAAGTGATAGTCTGTATAGGCTACTTCCAATTGAATGGCCGAAATATTTTGCTATAGATAAGCTAATAGTTAAACTACGGATTACGGAATTCACAAGTGACTGAAATATCCTTGGCCTTCCTCGTGTTGTAGCGGCTAGTATTCTTGGCTGTCACCCCAGAGGTTCGGGTTCGATTCCCGGCGCCGACAAGAAATTCGATTCATTCTTGTCTGAGGGCTGGAATGCCCCGTGAGGCAAAACTGAAAAGATGTGGTTTCGATTCCCATCTCAGCCATCTTGGAAGTGGTTTTCCGTGGTTTCTCACTTCTACTCTGGCTGCGTGGCTCAGGGGTAACGTTCTTACTTGCTGTGTCCAAGATTGCAGGATCGAATCCTGGCACAGCACAGATGCGAGGGAGCCGTGTCAGTGAATTTACTGGCAGGTTAAAGATCCCCTTTGGGGCAAACTTCCAAAACCCCGGCCTCTCCTAAAGCCGCAGATGTTTAAAGGGACGTAAAGCAATAACATTATTATTATTTCTATTATTATTATTATTATTATTATTATTATTTTTATTATTATTATTATCATCACTTCTACTCCAGACAAATGCAGCCGACTCCTTCACAATCCTCATCTGAATCCCAAATATACACACTAACGCACTACCTCGTACCACGCTGGTATCGAGAGAGCGTGGGTTTGAATCCCACCTCAGCCGTCTTATTACTATTATTATTATTATTAATATTAATAATTAAAATATTTTCCGGATCTTGCATGTGGGGGGAGGGGGGGGAGGGGGGGGGGGGGGGGAGGAGCACATGTTGAACTCTCTACCACCGGCGGCTTCTATTAATACTATTATTATTATTATTATTATTATTATTTCTAAAATTACTATCAGTTTCTGCTTATTTAGGAGGATTATAAATTAATATTACATAATTTGGCAATAGAGGTGAGGGAGTGCAGGATTCTCCAGCCCCAGGGCCCATCACCACTCTCTAAGGCCTTGCATCCGGGGGTCACACACAAGAACGCTACACCACGAGATGGTCTTTAAAACAGTATGTTATGCAGAATGTGATAACGCAGAAAGAAATAAAATGTTATTCTTCAAGCTCTACCATTTCCTTACAGACCTTCCTTACATAAAACTGCCTATGTTGCGAAGTTCGAAACCGAAACACAATAAGGTTTCACGCCGTCGTTGTTGTTGCTCATGCTCAATTAGATTGTGTATATTCAATCATTTACTTTCATAAACATCTTCATACTGACATTATGGGGTTTGAAGCCATTTTTCAGTGTTCCCTTAGTAAACAAAAGTTTGGTGCTTTTCGGTCGGTCAACACGAATGTACCCAAAAGAGTTGGATTATACCCTAATCCTGAAAAATTTACAAATCTTTTGGGTAAATTCGTGTTGACCGACTGAAAAGCACCGAACTTTTGTTTTATCTTCATAATAACCTTAATTGTGATAAAGAATCCTTCAGACTAAACTAATTCCTGAAAAGAGTTGAAAAGTAAATTTTCAACACTTCTGTTTGAATATTTCAAAATATAACTCATCGTGTTTACGATAACATGGAAAAGATACGTAAGGAAGCCTACTTCCTAGTATACCTGTAACTTAGTAGTATGCTGAAAAACTGCTGTTTATTTCCTAGAATTATATTTACGTGTTTTTGTAAGTAACCATGACAAGTTATTTTTTCTTTTATTCTTAACAAAGGCGATATTTAAAAAAATGTAGAATACCTTTTTTGAAATTACATTTCTCATCACACAGGATTAACTTCAACGATAAGCTATAGCATATTATTATCAGGACTGAGTTGCTTCAGCTCTTCCTTTCGCATTGCCTTTTCCTCATCAACAACCAAAAAATGTCCAGAAACTACAAATTCAGTTGCTCAAGGGAAAGAAAACTAAGATCCGTTTCCCACGATCATCACATCACTATTCATGAACAAATATGGTGCAATTATATGGGGCAATTGTGATAATTAACTAATACATGTAACTTTTTCCAGGAGTGTATTTACATATTTATATCTTGTACCCCGCCCATTCATTGGGCACAGTCGTGTTGACCGACTGAAAAGCTACAAAAGACAATATTATAGCCTATATAAAAAATCAGTAGTAGTGGTGAAAGATTTCAGCCTATTCCTGTAACAACTTAGACCAGAAACTCATCCTAGCATCAACTCTTACCGCAGCTTCATTATAAACACAAATACGGAACTTTTGATTGCCTATAGCAGCCTTCCCTGGATACCATAATACTGTACTTCAGAATCGTCAGTTTCTTTTCCCTTGGTACTCTTCCGTACGCATACATAATCATGGAATTTATTTAAATTTGCTATAATATGAACATGCTTAATTAATTAATTAATTAGTGTACCATCCTTTATTTTGCAAAAAATATAATGAATAAAATGAAGAATCTACAAGCAATATCATGTGTAATGTATATGATTTATATAAAAATTAAATCAATGTTACATATTTCAAATTTTTTAATGTAATATTACATAGAAGAAATGGAAGGAACGCAGATGCCCCACGTGGAACCATCTGTCATCACTGCGGCAAATCGTGTGCCTACCGCATTGGGCTGTATAGTCACCTCCGAACTCACCAATGAGAGACTTCCGGATTGAAAGGCCAATCTACTCGATATGAGTGTTTGCTATGATGATGATAGATATTACATTAAAATCCTAGCCTTACTCATCAGTATATTGCCAAAATGGATCCAACTATGACATTTTAACGCATGATAACCTAGAAAGTCATCTCGAAATTGACATCTTAATTATTATGAGGTAACCCGTAGTGACATTCTCACTCCGATACTTACGATGAATATATGGGACACAAGAGGGTTATTCTTCCATATTTGTTAAAAAACGATCCGGGTAAAAAATAGCTTATCCTCTTGATGAAAAATGAAAATCCACAGCCTGCTTCCAGTCTCCGACCGGGTCAGGAATGGAATGAATGAAGCCTCCATCTAGCGGCGAGGATATGAACTGTGCCGGCTGCCGAGGCCTGACGCACTCCTCTGGGGCAATGATTAAATGAATGACAGATGAAATGAAATGATAGTGGAGAGTGTTGCTGGAATGACATTTTGACAGGGAAAACCGGAGTACCCGGAGAAAAACCTGTCTGCCTCCGTTCTGTCTAGCACAGATCTCACATGGAGTGACCGGGATTTGAACCACGGACCCAGCGGTGAGAGGCCGGCGTTCTGCCGCCTAAGCCACGGAGGCTTAACTTATCCTCTTGATATTAAATTTAATTTATCGATCAAGTCTTTGATATTTCCAGAGAAATGGAAACTTACTAAAGTCAGTCATATTCACAAGTCGGGTAAGATTTCACTAATTCTTAACTACCGAACAGTACCGGTAGCTACTAAGTTTGCCCCAAACTAACTTTACGAGCAAACACTTCATGAACACATAGGCCTAATGTATTATTCAGGCATACATGCCATTTTATTCACGATTCATAACACGGATTCATCCCTCGATGATCAACAATAACCAATTTTCACGAATCAGGAGTCATCTGGTTTAAATTAAAGGATAACGAGTCGATGTAATATATACAGATTATTGGTAGAGTTAACCATGACGTAGCCTACAACTTACGAAAATGTCCTATTACGGATCATACTTACAGTATGAAAGACGCAACACTTTGTATCATAGAGAAAAGCTCCATTCACCCTCTGGTGTTCCCCTGGGATCGAATCTTGTGCCTCTGTAATCTTATCTTAATTAACCATCTCCGGGATGCCAATATATCATTATTATTATTATTATTATTATTTGCAAATGTCGTGTAATCGTTTAAATACATTTATTCGTTATGGGATTGTATGCTGCTCCAAAAGATGAAGAAACAATAAATTGGAACAAAACAAATTGTTTCGATTTATAAGTGTCATCCGATTGCATTTACACGAAAACTTTGATATAAAACACCACCATTTCCTATGTAGTTCCCATCTCAAGTCATCTAGGTTTATGGTAGGCTATACTATGAAAAAAAAAGTTATCCTTTTCTCACCGTATTGATCGAATTTTTGAGATATATTCAAAATGCTGGGATTTATAAGAAGATGCACATTTTATTTTAGGAACCTGTACATTGCTAAAGATTGTACAGTATAATGCATTCGTATGAAGTTGACTTGAATTTGGCTCAATAGTTTGGAACCCAAGATGTGCGAATGCTAACTATAGAGTTGAATCGATAAAAAATAAATTCCCTATATTCTTGGAATACAAAAGGACACATGTATATCCTAAATATGCTAAGCGGGAATGTGGTGGCCCAGTGGTGTGGTCAAGCTGTTGGCCTCTCACCACAGCGGACCGGGTTCGGTTCCCGGTCAATGATGTGAGATTTTCGAAGTGAAACGTCATGTCCAGTAGTTCGGATTCCACGTAAAAAGGAGGTTCCGTGGCTATTGATCGCGAGATTGACGATAACATAAACTACACATTTCCTTTAAAAATGCTAAGCATAATTTATTAATGGAACTTTTTCTTTAAAGACTTTAGAGAAAAGTAGGCAGGTTATTACATTAAATAATTTGATAACATCTTTGATAGACCTTATTTGTCATCTGAATTTGAACTATATGTTCCTTCGCGGTCAATAAGACCGAAACGTATAATATTCCACTGTCCAAGAACCAATACAGAGTAATATAAACATTCGCCTGTATCGAACACATTCAATATCTAAAAAAGAAAAAAGACATGCACACATTTCCATATATCAGACAGCACCTTTTGTTCATTTGTATTGTAGAGAAATCACTTAATATCATACACTCCTTATCAGTGACTTGAAACATAATTTCAAGTACGATACTTACTAGAATAATATTTAGTCATACGTATTATAAGTATCATTTTATATTAGTGTAAGAAAAATATTAAGTGTAATTCATATTGTTATTTCTCGTAATTAGGTTGTAACCTGTTAGAAGAACTATAAATAAACAAACAAATAATTATAAATAAATAAACAAATTAATTTAATGATATTCAGGTCCACTTTAGTGATGGTTACTAACTAGTGATTGCTTGCTACTCATATAATAATTACTGTAACTTCAAAAGCCCAGTAGTCGCTACATCATATTTAGACTGACAAAGCAACATTTTATTTACAATCCACCTCGTGGCGTAGTGGCTAGTCTTCTTAGCTGTCAACGCAGAGGTCCAGGTTTAGGAGCTGAGGGCTGGAATGGGATACACTGAGGCTTGTGAGGCAGAACTGGGAAGAGAAGGGTTACATTGTTACTTCAGCCATCCTGGAAGTTGTTTCCTCACTTATGCTTCAGGCAAATGCTGGGATGGTATCTAACTTAAGGCCACGACCGCCGCATATACAAAACCCGTCCCTAATACAAATACACACCCTAATACAACCATCACAATAACACAGGTTATTAGACACATTATACACACACCCAAGTGCACGCGGCTACATGACCACCATGTCCCAAAGCTCCTAAACGAATCACCACCTCCAACAACAACAACAACTCTATTTACAGTACAACAATGGCATAATCTTGAAAGTAGCCTATACTACTGTATATTACAGACATGTTAGAAAGAACTAAAAAGCTCATAATAAACACTGGAACTGCAAAAGACCTGTAGGCCACACACCATAATATGATGATCTAGAAAGCAGACGATTGTAATCGGGGGTGGATCTAGGGGAGGGCGACCGCCCAGGGCCCCGCGGTCCGGGGGGGGGAGTCATGGATTGTTTTAAATTTAATTGATTAATTATTTATTTATTCGTTAATTCCCCATAAGGAGAGCGTTATAACACAATCAATTTTCATGTTTAATTCTGGTCCTTCTTTTTTTTTCCAAAAACCTCTCATACACACACACTATGCTTCCTCTGTCTCTCCTCCCTCCACTTCTTTCCCGGTTGTCTCTCTTTGGGAGTCTGCTCAAACATCTGTTGTCTAAGTCTAATTGATTAATTAATTATACTTTTCAAACTAATTTATAATTCATATTCTTTTTTCAGTGCAGCTATGACCTCCCGTGACCGTTTAGCAAGTATAGATTTCAGTGAAATGATGGAAGACTTCATCCGAGAAAAAGAGTCGCAAAGTAATATTTTAATATTTCATAGTTTACATAATCTTCTTCAAGGGGACTTAAGGGTTTCTTTCATATTATTAAAAGAATGTACCGTAGTGTATTCAAAATATTGTAACTATTCTTTATTTTATTATTATTACAAAACTATTTTCCATTTGATTTGATATTTTTTATATTTTCTATTGTTGAGGGCCCGACCGTATCATATCGCCCAGGACACCGCAAAGCCTGGATCCGGCACTGATTGTAATGAAGCGACTGACAGCACCTGGACATGAGCTGATTTCATCACTTCCTGGTATGAGATTACCATCTCTCAGAAGCCGGCTCTGTCTTACTTCACCCTGTTTCAAGGACATGACTTTGCGACGATGCGGTATCTGACGGTAACTGCCTGAACTGCCAGCACCTCGACACGGCTAGCATTAGCAACTCAATATGCTGACATTTTCTAAAATCACGATTAAACATATACAGAGTTCTTAATTTGAAAATATGATTCAGTAGCACAATAGAGAAAACTATGAGCTGTCTTGCAGTGGAGTTTGTTTCTGTTTTCAACATCATCTGAAGGCATTGAAGAGGTTTGGAAAATTGCAGTTCAGAACTCTATTTTATATGGAGAATTGTGATTTTAACTACACTTTTTATAACTATCTTTGTATTCCTGTTCGATATGCTTTTGTACCGATGAAAAGTGTATAAAATACTACAGCGGGCTATAGGAACAAAATAATTTTACCTTGTCCCGTTTCTTTATAAAACGTTTCACAAACTTTTCACCCATGTTACAACAAGTGCTGGGCTGGCGGTCGGCCGTTCCCACTCCGGCCGGCTCTTAACCGTCGATTTATCGACGGTATTGCGGCGTTTCGGAATCACTTCTTGTTCATTCTAATTGGATCGGAACCTGATCGAAATAGATATTGCCGTAAACAGCAGATTTCAAGCTTTCTTCCAATGTCTATGTTTGTCATCAGAGGTTATACAGTAGTAGCTCATATATCTGTTAGTAATATAAAACTTACCTTACCTAACCTTTAGTTTACTAATTTAGTTGTTCTTTTTCAGGTTGTTCCTGATTCAGAAGTTTCTGAAGTGTGAAAATGACATTGGGCTAGCAGTTACAAATACTTTAAATGATGAAAAGAAATTAATTTACCTTAATGATACGTGGAAGCCTTCAAATGAGTTTAAATTTCCACTGCAGAAAGAAGGCAATCAACAAAGGAAATTCAACAGAGAATGGCTAAATCAGTATAACTGGCTATCGTATAGCAAAAAGTTAAATGGAGGTTTTTGTAAGATGTGTGTTTTGTTTGCACCAATTGGAGATGGGAGTGGGAGCCAGGCTTTGAGGACGCTGGTGAAAGAGCCACTCTCAAAATTTAAAAAGGCCACTGAAGACCTCCGCCAACACGAAAGTACACTCTACCATAAATTTGCTGTGGAGAAAGCTGTGGAGTAAAAAAAAAATATCGAATCCGTGAATAGAAAGTCCATTGCTTTGGCTCTTGATACAAAAAAGTCATCAATAATTGAAAGCAACCGAAAACGAATTAGGCCCATAATAAAATCCGTTATATTTTGTGCAAGAAACAACATTCCGCTTGGGAGTCATCGTGGTGACGGTTTTAGAGAATTGACAGTAGAAGATGTTGAATCTGGGAAACATGGAGTTTTTAACAGTCTTTTAGCATTTAGAATTGATGCTGGTGATGAGGATTTAAAACATCACTTGAGCACTTGCGGACGTAATAACACTATGATTAGTAAAACTATACAAAATGAGATAATAGAATGCATTTGGGATAACATAAGGAAAAAAATAGCCTTCGATGTCAAAAACGCTAATTTTTTTGCAATCTTATGTGACGAGACAACTGATGAAAGTACAAAAGAGCTCATGTCATTTTCTATTAGGTATGTTAATACCAAGACGTATCATACAAAAGAGGAATTTGTTGGTTTCTCAGAACTTAAATCAGCAACGGGAAGTTCAATCAAGCAAACAATGAAAATGAGATGAAAAGCCCTGGTTTAACATTTGAATTTCTCTGCGGACAAGGCTATGACGGGGGTTCAAATATGTCCGGAAAGTTCAAAGGTGTTCAAGCCCTCATACTAGCTGAACAACCATTGGCGATGTATACGCATTGTTTTAGCCATTCGCTAAATTTATGCATATCAAAAACCTGTGAGCTACCTCATGTCAGAAACATCATGGGTACTGTTGCCACAGTTGGTGTTTTTTTTTGTCAGCGTCGGCCAACAGAGCAAATGCTCTTAAGATTGTGATCTCAAACTGTAACCTGTCAGAGACAAAATAAATAAATAAATAAATAAATAAATAAATAAATAAATAAATAAATAAATAAATAAATAAATAAATAAATAAATAAATAAATAAATAAATAAATTGAAGGCTATGTGCCCTACAAGATAGGTGGAAAGACATGATACACCCCTAACCTTTAAAGAGTTGTACCTGCCTATCGTGACACTTTTAGATGACATGGCAACTAGTGCTGAACACGACTCTGATGCTTGAATAATAGTACATTATGCAACGAGCCTATAATGGCTATAATTAAGACACGAGTATTTTTTATAAAACGAGCGTATGCGAGTTTTATAATTTCCATACGAGTGTCTTAATTACCATTATAGGCGAGTTGCATACGACTGTTTATGTTCGACGATAATTATAACTTTATTATATGTTTTAACATAAATATTCATAAATATCTGTTGAGAGTCAGCTACTGGAATTTTGTGATCGCAGAGCGAGCGTTGGGTGTTATACCTTCGTCTTTCAAGAGCTTTGAACGGCCGACGCATGCGCTCTGCCATATGCAGCCATATGTTTACATCAGCCGTCCCTCAGTAATATTGTCACCGCAGTCATTTGAAGACAATGCGCTGTGTAGAAATTAGTGTTAGTGATTTTAAGGTACTGTGCTATTTCTTGTCTCATATTCGCCAGTTTATTTGCGCGAACTTATGGACGGTGGGTATTCCATGTCGGTAATTTATTATAGTTCGATGTTGTGTTTATGTCCGACATGTTGGATTTTGAGCGCATGCGCGAAATTATCGTTACCTAATTGGTCAATGAACGAGCTCTGATTGGCTGGAGAAACTGTATCGTAATGAAAAACGGTGTTATAATGACCATCATTATGATACAGTTTTCAAACACATAATAGTGAGGGTCGAACATAAAGGCATGTATGTATAGCGCTGCAATGAAGAAGGGGGATTGTATTGTAGCACTGGAAGCAACAGCTTACTGCCTATCAATAACGCATAACCTTAGTGAAAGTTTGCAGTCCCCTAACCAAGGCTTGTCATCATCAATGAGAAACAATAGAGACGTTCTGGAAGTTTTTCGAAACCTCAGAAGAGAAGCTGAACTAGAATTTGGGAGCATTTTTGAAGACTCGACAAAAATTGCTGAAGATATTGGATGTGAGATAGTTATTCCAAGGACCTGTAGTAAACAAACTGTAAGGGCCAATATTCCTGCCAGTAATCCTGAGGAATATCATAGGCGAGTAACCTTTTTGCCTCTCGTAGACCACTTCATATCAGAACTTGAATCAAGATTTAATCGTGACTTTGATGGAATTTTACCACTTGAAGGTCTGATACCTGCAATGAAATCAATGTACAGCCAGAGTGAGATTCTAAAAGCTGCTGAGAAGTATGAAAAGTTTTTATCAGGTTCTTTGCTCCAGCTTAAAGCTGAGATACACCTATGGAACACAAAATGGAATAATGAGACAAAGATGCCTCAGACAGCTACAGAGGCTTTAAAAGAACGTGACAATATGTTCTATCCTAATGTTTCAGTGTTACTGCAAATATTTGGGACAGTACCAGTTACAACAAGTATTGCAGAACGAAGCTTCTCGACCCTAAGTAGGCTTAAATCCTACTTAAGAACCACAATGGCAGAGCCTAGGCTAAATGGATTGGCTTTAGCAAACATCCACAAGGACAGAAAAATCAACGTGGATGAAATTATCAACAGTTTTTCAATTAAAAAGCAAAGAAGAATGGCAATGGCCAACTGGAGTAAAGAAGATTAAAGAAACATGATGTAGCTACTGTCTAAGATTTGGTTTGTATTTTTGTAATAAATAAAGTTTTCTTTTTCATAAAGCCCTGGTACCTGATTATTTTTATATATTGGAATGAGAGTGAGAGGCTCCCAGAGAGCCTAAAACCCCACCATTCAACACCTAGATTTTAAAAATTTCCTCGGGGGAAAACCCCCGGACCCCTTTCCTTCCATACCCCCTCGGAATTCCCCCCCCCAAAATTACAAGGTATTAGCCCCCCCCCCCTTTTCCCAATCCTAGATCCACCCCTGAACATAGTTCCAATTTTCAATATGGTGTTGCCGAGTATTAAATACCCTATGTTTCCCCAACACTATCACGAGTGGCGGCCACCACACTTCGCAGTAGTGATATGAAAGCACATTCTGGATATATTTTTAGACATTGCAACACCTCTAGCAGATCGTAACCCCTAAAACATGGTTATCTTTGTTGAATAATAAAACACTGGTCCCGTTAAGTCGTCCTTAAAATATTGGATCATTTACTGTATTCAGGCTCGTATTTATGGTGGGACAAATTGGGCAACTGCCCAGGGCGGCATGTTTTCGGGATGGTAAAATTTCTGGAAAATTGAACAAAACCGATTGGGCGTTAAACGTCAAGTAATTCAAGTTTAAACCCCCAAGAGAATATAGATAATTTGGAAATGTTGATTATTTAAGGCCATAAATGAAAGGATCGTCTTAGTCACCTTGGTGTTCTTGCTGTTGATCTGACTTGAATGTGAAATTGTACTAATGAGGAAATCGTAAACTTGTTATTTAAATAATTGGTGTCTTAGCCATTTTTTGTGTATGATATTTGTTAAAATTTAATGTATTTTCGTTGTATTAAGAATTTTTTCTATTTGTTGTTGTTGTTGTTGTTGTTTAAGTGTTCAGTCTTTTGACTGGTTTGATGCAGCTCTCCATGGTTCCCTGTCCTGAGCTAATCGTTTCATCTCTTCATAGCAGCCACACCCTACATCCGACGCAATCTGTTTAACATATTCAAACCATGGTCTACCCCTACAGTTCTTATCCTCGACCCTTCCTTCTATAAATAACTTTGCTATTCCTGGGTGTGTTAGTATGTGTCCTACGAACCTAACTCTTCTCTTCATTAGCAATCGCCAGAAACATCTCTCCTCTGCCACTCGTCTTAGTACCTCTTCATTTGTAACCCTATCTACCCATCTGATCTTCATCATTCTCCTGTAACACCACATTTCAAACTCTTCAATTCTCCTCTTTCCTGCTGTCCCAACAGTCCAAGTTTCACTTCCATAGAGTGCCACCACGCACAGTTAAATACACACTCAGATGAAGAAACAGCCCCGTATGTTAAGGAATCTTTAATAAATCTAGATTTTCCGACTCAGGGGCAGCAAAGTACCGTAGTTTTCTTTTTGCCCAGAGGCGTCAGGAGCCCTATTATGGGCCTGTCTGTATTATAATCTCCCCAGTTTTTAAATGTCGGTTTGCCTTCCCGCGATCGGTATTCGTGCCGCGAAATGCCGTGCGTTTTAATTTTTAATATGGTGTGCAATTGTACGGCGGCTCGTTCTTTGAGAATGAAGCGATTATTGTTACGAATTAACAACAATCTACCATTGTTGTTGTAGATTCTTAACCTGTAGTGTTACATCTTCTACAATCGAAGCAATTTATAATAGTTAAATTGTCCCGCAATATTTGTGCCGTTATCAATACTACTTAGATTCGCACTCTCATTCGAATGTTTTAACTTGCATATTTTCTGTGCCTTAGCCTGACAATTCTGGGAATTAGCATTAAAAAAGAAACTTATAAATAAAAATGTACGTAAAACAAAAGTTTGGTGCTTTTCAGTCGGTCAACACGAATGTACCCAAAAGAGTTGGGTTATGCCCTAATCCTGAAAAAACAAAACAAAAAAACATGAGATTAATAAATACACTAGGATGACCAGTTTCGATCGACAAGCGATCATCATCAGTTCCATTACACTTAGGCTATAAAATCTATGTTTGAAAATACGGGTGAAAATTTACAATATAAACACTTATTTAGTTGCAGTATTGGTAATGCAACTTGTCGGTATATGTTAGTTGTAATCTATATGATGTTTGGTGAGATGCTAAAAGTGGTGATAGAACTCCGGAATTGTCTGTTTGGAGTGACTATATGGTTGTTTTGAATGGTCAATTTTATTGTACTATATAGTACAGGCTACTTATCTGGTTAGGTGTCTTCCGCACTGCAGCAGCGAGCAGTTTCAAATTCACTCGGGCACTGGTAACATCTGTATAGCTGAGTAGGCCTACCTCAATTTACGCTCCACGCTGAGGACTGGTTACCTGAATATTCGAAAATTGATTGCCGACGCTGACAGCAGCCATCCTGTGTGTGATAATTTCAACACTACCTTCAGGGGTATGTTTTATGTGGCGGGTCACTCATCACAAAACTATGGTACTCTAAAATAGCATAACTTATACACACTCGCCTACTGACAACACACAAATTATTAGATAAATTTCACTCACAGTCAAGTACAATGGGTGAAGATTAGAGCAGTTCACAAATAAAATAACAACATTAACAACAATGCCAGTTATTGGATATAAGAAGGCTAATTTCCCCCTCTTTAAGGGTACCTAGCCTTAACAAACATACACCTAAAAAGACTCATAAGTATTTGCACTAGGTTGGTTAGACAGTGTAATATTACGTCACAGATACAAAAGCATACTCACTGGTTCGGAAAGAAAGCAATCATCCTACGTAAAACGCCGGTCTGCGTATTTCTTCGAAATCGATTGAGTGACATTATGCACTCGACCTCATTCTTTTGTTAGGCCTACCAGTATGTCTTACATTTAGGAAATAAATAAGGCGAAATATCACTTGTTAATTTCAGAAAACTCAACGGATGGTTAGTTGGTTCTTAAGTTTAGGGGCTGCGACAATGCGGTCATGTAGCCCCGTGTACTTTGGGTGTGTGTATAATCTGTCTGATAACCGGTGTTAATTGTGATGGCTGTATTAATGTGTGTTATCTGTTTTAATTCAAGTAAGGGCTGCAGACAGTAATTTTAAGTAGTTTCTACTTTTGCTACCAAATGCTACCGTCCACGACACCTAGCTTGCGGACTTGGCTACTAGATGGTATCGCAGTCAGCACCTGGCGGCGAATGTTGTAACTAATTTAGCGTTATCAAACTAACCTACAAATTTTAGCTTCACACAAGTGTAGTTAGTGGATGGTTCTATTTCATGCCATAAATCTATGACATGGGATCGCCGGCTTTACTTGCCCTCCGAAGGAAGGCAAACAGAGGGAATTAAATTGAAGCGAAGATTGAGAAGGAGGCTGCACCACGAGGTGTCAGCTGGAAACTGTCCACTGGGCCCCGAGATAAGAACATATGCCTATGCTTGTAGGTAGCGTACCAACCATCGTAAGAACTGGCGCTATCATGTATGAACGTGTTGTTGCTGCAACTAAACCAATGACATCAAAGACGGTTATGCTTCTCCTACTGGCAAGTGTTCCTCCAAAATCTCTTTTCACTGTATCTGGATTGCTTCGCATTTAGTATATGCACTGGAGAGGAATTGTGTTTATCTATGAAATATCTGAATCCAGATACAAATTCTTCGGATTTTGCTTGTACAGTACTATTAGCAGCACCATCAGTAGGCTACAACTTTTGTTAATTTTGTGTGAAATCTAGAGCCAAGCTATTTTGTTTTGTTCTTGAACTTAAATATTTATAACGTTTGGATAATAAGATATTGTTTGGACCAATTTGTTTCTTAATTTTCATCGCCCAGATTCTTATCGTTCAGTTATGGACAATAATTACATAGCGTTGAAACAATTACGAACCTCGTTATTAATTGTTTCTTGCAAGATTTTCCTCTTCTGCAAGGAGTTTGAAGAGTATTCTTGAATATTTGCAACACTGTCTTATTTTAGCCTCTTTTCATTGTATATAAAAAGGCTTATGAGATCACCTTTTGTCCGTGTGTGTGTGTATGTGTGTGCGTATGTGTATGTGTGAGCTGTGTGTGTGTGTGACCCCCTCTAATAAATTCTAAACGGCTGGAGCGAATTCAATGAAACTCGGTAAGGTCATAGCAACATTTCGGCCAACCCCGGCCGTCCCTTCAAATTTTATTACGTCTCACCAATCCAACATGGCGGCCGTGTGAAATATTTCACCAGCATTCAATATCTCCGAAACTATTACCGATATCACCCTGAATTATTTTACGGTGATAAAGGGAACTACTGGAAGTTCACCTATGAGACTTTCAAAAACCTGTTAACTACAAAACAAACATGGCGGCCAAGCGAAGTTAAGACTTTTAAACAGACTTTTCTCGCGATTTAACCATCCAAACGTAATGAAACTTGGTACAGCAAATGTTTATACACATGGTAATGCACTGGCGTCTAATATAGTTCAATTGGTTACATAACCTCAAAATTGCGGCTGTGCGAAATATTTCACCGGCATTCTATATCTCCGAAACTATTACTGATATCACCCTGCAATTTTGTACGGTGATAAAGGACACTGCTACAAGCTTATCCATGTAAATTTCAAAAACCTGTAAAGTACTGCACCCTTTAATAAAGCATTGTTTTATCAAGATTCTTTCTACGGGGTCGTGCTCAGTCCTGAATGCTTTTCACAGCAAAGTTTGCAAAAACAACATGCTCTAATGAATAGAAAGGTCCATAACAGAGGCTATACTAGAAATAAAATGAATAACAAGTAGAATAAAAGATATTTAATGACTGAAAATTATGTGTATAATAATAATAATAAAAAGAAGTCCTTCCTGACTTTCACTCCCATAAGAAATAAATATATTACTGAGCTCTAAGAACTCGCTCCACACAACAAAACAATGTGAATACAGCTTCACTCAAAATGATTAATCATAACATAAAATTGAGCGGTAAGAACTCGCTCCTCACAACATATGGATGCAAGTCCATTTATCCTGGTCAAGAAGTTATATAATGCGTGGTGTACTGATTCTTAATAAGAAAATGAGTACTGATGCGAGTCCGTTTACAACTGAAACAGTCATCTTGCTCACGGAGTTGCATCTTTTAAATCACACTACGGCTATGGGACCCACCCTTAATTAACACACTATGATTACTACTGACACATGCAAGATCTGATAATACAAAAACACGATGAACCTCCCCGAGATTCTAGCCCGTGCCAAAGCACACAAAACATAAAGAGCAAGCCGAAAATAGGCCAAAAAGCTCACATCACAAAATTGGGAACACAGCCTCGCACACCCTAATGCCACACGGGGTCATTGAACGCGTAAAATGAACACACAAGAAGTCAAGCAACAACAACAAAATACAAGCCTACAGGCTGAAAATTATATTTACATGAATAAAAGCCAGACAAACAGATGTTTCGGACGATACCTTAAAACCATGGACCACACCCATTTAATCAATCAAATACTCTTTATAACCGATCAGGGTTTTGTGAATTGAAATAACATCTTATATTGAAATACAGGAACCTAGCCTGCTATTAATGACCAACAGTTGTTATCTGATTTGAGCGCTCCCCTCCTGTATAAGTCATCGCAGCCTCTACTCTCTCGCAGTCTTTCAAGCTTGGTGCTAATTATACATGGGACCACACTGATCCCGTTATCCACCTGGAAACGCGAAAAGACATATCTCACTCATCCACTTGGATGGCAAGAACACAAATATTTTCCAAAAGCTCAGCCTCGCGAGGTTATGAACTGGGTTGATGTGCAGCAAGTCGGAATTTTCTCAATGATATATTTCCCGCGAACACATCATAAAATCACAACACACACCATAAAGCTTGGACTGACTCACTCATAAACATACCATCTGGGTCGGCTCAAAACAGATCAACCTACATTGCGTCCATAGACACATTAAACAAAATAAACAACAAAAACCTCGGGTGCAAGAGTGCCATCCCGTACAACCTGCTCGAAAAGCAACTATCAAAATAATCCTGATCCATCATAAATTCTGCTCACAACTAATCTTTACCCTCCAAATTCTATTTTTAATCTCAAATTAATTCAGTTCCATTTTTGTTATAAGGCATACTTCCGAATTTACAATGCTTGACCGCGATTTACGCAAGCGAATGCGAGCACGAGCTGCGCATAGCCCCGTACAGTTGAACCAAACAAAATCACAATATCTACAAAATACAAGGCGCTCAGCTTGTCCCATACTTAATGTGTCCGTAAACAAGAACTAAGAATCTACATTACCAAACAAGCAAACAAAATATCTATAAATATATGTCCCATAAAACCATAGCTGATTTAATAAATAAATACATTCATTTGTACTCATTCCTATAGAACAGCGTCAGGAAAACATCTCCAGCCATCACTCCTTTAAAATGCTTAGCTCGCCATCGACATCTTCTAGCAAATGTCCTGCTGGTTCCAAGATCCGCCCTCTTTCCTAGACGTCATCTCGTGCAGAATTAAAATAATGTTTGTCAGATACACACACGATATATTTCCTATTTAATTCACCGATCAATTACTAAATTCCTTGACTGTCTATTTGTGAATTATTTCGATGAACTCCCCTATCTGGTAGTACTGGGACTACAAATAAATCACTGAAGTTACACTTATGTTGTTGTTTGAGTCTTCAGTCTTTTGACTGGTTTGATGCAGCTCTCCATGCCTCCCTGTCCTGTCATCTCTACATAGCTCCGACACCCTACATCGGAGGCAATCTGTTTAACATATTCTAACCTTGGTCTACCCCTACAGTTTTTGTCCTCGACCCTTCCTTCCATAACTAAGCTTGCTATTCCTGGGTGTCTTAGTATGTGTCCTACCAACCTATCTCTTCTCTTCATTAGCAGTCGCCAGAAACATCTCTCTTCTCCCACTCGTCTTAATACCTCTTTGTTTGTAACCCTATCTACCCATCTGATCTTCATCATTCTCCTGTAACACCACATTTCAAATGCTTCAATTCTCCTCTTTTCTGCTGCACCAATAGTCCAAGTTTCACTTCCATAGAGCGCCACGCTCCAGACAAAGGCTTTCAAAAATGACTTCCTAATACCTAAATCTATATTCGATGTCAGCAGATTCCTTTTTTGTAGAAATGCTTTCTTTGCCTGAGCCAACCTACTTTTAATATCCACTTTGCTTCGTCCATCACTGGTTATTCTGCTTCCTAAGTAACAGAAGTCTCCTACTTCCTTCAGCTTTTCACCTGCCAATTTGATCTCCATAGAGGTTTCTGATATATTTCGGCTGCATTCCAGTATTTTTGTTTTACATTTATTTATTTTCATCATGAATTCTTTCCGTAAGACGGAGTCCATACCATTCAAAAACTCATTCAAATCCTCAGGCTTGTCGGCCAAGATGACGATGTCATCAGCAAATCTCAGAGTTGAAATTATTTCTCCTTGAATCTTCACTCCCACTTATAACTTGAGGAAAATGTTCCATGTTCACATACATGAAAAATATGAAGTTATGCCTCGTGTCCTCAGACACCTGAATAAAGGCCTTACGTCCTCAAACGCTCAAATAAAAGTCATCTCTCGAAGCTTTCTGGACCATTTATAAATGAAACTGGCTAGAGTAGGCATGGAAGGGGATTTATGGAAAAATATTCCATAATAATTATCAGACTAGCATGCGATCGGTACCATTGAGTTCGTAGCAATGTGGAGGTTACGATTATGCTGTAGCTAGCTCGAATCGATCGTGGAATTAATCCGTCGATAACTCCCGTGTTAATGCACCAGGGTGCGTTATAACGCCGAGTTGCCGCTTAAACAGGGCGTCTTGATATTATTGGTTCCGACTATTGTAGATCTTCGCGCGCTCTTACTTGTATTCCTGCCCCAAGGAATGGTTAACATGAAGATTGACCAATTACATCGTAGCATTCAATTTTCTTCTTGGTGCCAACTCTCATAGTAACAAGCCATATTTTGCGTACCCAAGCCTCTCTTCGCGCTAAAAGTTGCACCTGTCCTACGCGTCATGAATTTTATGCTACTTTCTAAAATACCACAGGAGCTTAAACCTTTGTGTTCTCTCTGCCACTGATTTCTCAACATTTCCCAACTCCGTCTGGCTCTCATATCTTCTGTCTGTAGAAATGTATCAAATGATGATGAATAATTTATTAGAATCCTTTATACAGCCTGTGGATAAAGGTTTCAGTACAAAACGAATATGGGGGCCAAGCGAAGTTGAAACATTTTAATAGACTTTTCTCGTGATTTATCCATCTGAGCGCAGTGAATATTGGTACAGTAAATAATAATACATATTATAATGCACTGGAAACTAATTTAGTTCAATTGTTTACATAACCTCAAGATGGTGGCTGTGCGAAATTTTAATATTAAGTTTTAATTTCTTGTGTCGTAATCATGCGATTGAAGTGAACGTTTGAATAATGAAGCTACGAAATAATTTTCCTTTAATGGTACATAACTCTATGGCTTATAGGCCTACATAAAACTATCCAAAAATGCGACCATCCGAAATATTTAGACGGTTCTCAATATCTACGAAATTTTTCGGGGGCGTAGTTGGTAGCATGCTGAGCTTCTATGCCCAAGATAGCGGGTTCAAACCCGGCCGAAGCCGTCGGATTTTTTAAGAGCGTTAAAATCCCTCAGTATGCCTTCCTTCGGAGGGGAAGTAAAGCCGGCGGTCCCATATCATAGAGTTATGGCATGTTAAAGAACCTTCCACTAATTACACCTGTGTGAAGCTAAATTGGATAGGTCAAGAATGTAAACAACGCTCTTAGGTTTCTACGTTCGTTGCCAAGAGCCGACTGCGGTGGAGTCTAGTAGCTAAGTTCTGAACTAGGCCTAGTAGTCGTTGACGGTGGCGTTTGGCGGCAAAAGTAGGAACTATTTGAAAAATTCTAAGTTGCAGTCTATACTTAAATTAAAAAACAGATACACACACTAATACAGCCATCACAATTAACACCGGTTATCAGACAGATTCTACACACACCCAAAGTACACGGGGCTACATGACTGCGTTGTTGCAGCCCCTAAACTGAGGAACCAACCAATCTCTTGAAGTAATCAAGCTGAAATGTTTTATGTTCATAGAGGCTATGAACATAATTTCATCTTTAGGACTTTCAGTAACCTGGTGAACACAAATCCAACAATACGGCGACGCGAAATATAAATATTTAAATGGACGTTTCTCGTGATTTAACCATCCGAGTGCAGTGAAATTTTGTACGTTAAATGCTTATACAAATGCAAATCCACTGGCATCTAATTTATTTCAATTGTTTACATAACCACAAGATGGCAGCTGTGCGAAATTTTTACATCTCATTTTTACTTCTTGTGTCCTATTCATGCGATTGAAGTTTGAATAGCACACATACACAATAATCTTCATGTAATAGTACATAAATAAAAACCCAACATGGTGACCATCTGAAATATTTAGACGGTTCTCAATATCTACGAATCTATAACAACAATCAAACTGAAATTTTATATGGTGATGGAGGCAATTAACATGAATAGGATATATGGAAATAGGTTGTATAGTTCTTCACGAAACTACTTGTTTAAATTCATTCTTCTTTGGTGCCATTACCGAAGTGAATTTTACACGAGGTGACTTGCCAATTGCCAAACCGGGAGGACACAACTGGGGTAGATCATTTCCTGTTGACTGTTTTGTACATAATTTATAAGTATCAGACCCTTCAGAGAATTTTGTGCTCTTCTTACGCGCTGGGAAAGAAAAGTATAAACCTGACTGTCAACCAATGTAGATCTCGCGGCGTAGCCGTGCTCGCTAAATCATGCACCACGGCCGTGAGAGCAGCTACAGCAAGTCCGGAGATTGTAGGTTCGACTCCGGAGCTGATAGTGGCCATCCTTAGTGTGGTTATCCCCCGGGTTTTTCCACACTCCCACTAGGCAAATGACCGGATAATACCTTTCTTATACTCCTGGAGTATTTACCTCATCCCTAATGTAGTTAATGAAACACACAGTTATCACAAAATACAGACTATCAGACACGTTCAACACACACAACTACTCGGGGCTAATAACCAAGATGTCCCAAGCCCCTAATATGAGTTAACAACGACAAACGAATGTAGGACTTCTCTCATCTTGCATCTTGTAACAATGGATCTACTCCTTATCATCCGCGATTTCTCCATTAGGGTCTAATCGTAAGATTATTACACCTTTCAATAAAAACTTTCTCTTGATTGAATTGCTTTTCTATGTTCAAACACTATTAGTTCTTCCCAGTTGGCCTTTCCTTTGAGACACTAAAACAATCCACAAGGAACTTAACTATGGCGGCTGGATTCATTCTGATTTATACACACGACCGTACGTACTTGTGTCTAACTTATAAGTGGAACTGAATCAGTGTGTCGTCCTCTGTACCCTTTCCCTCTGTGCCTTCCACTTTCCCTTAGACACTTTTACACCAGTTGCGTAGTGGCTAGCATTTTTGGCGTCACCACGGAGGACTGGGTTCAATTCCCGGCTCTGCCAAGAAATTGAATTC
Organism: Meconema thalassinum; assembly: GCA_946902985.2. Classification (NCBI taxonomy): domain Eukaryota; kingdom Metazoa; phylum Arthropoda; class Insecta; order Orthoptera; family Tettigoniidae; genus Meconema; species Meconema thalassinum. Next base: position 1,739,308,810 of record OX336388.2, on the reverse strand, counting down.
TGGTCTGAGGGACTGGAGGGGGCTACAATGAGCCTCGTGATACAAAACTGAGAGGAGATATGTTCGATTCCCACCTCAGCCATCCTGGAAGTGGTTTTTCACTTCTACTCCAGGCAAATGCCGGAATGTTTCCCAGCTTAAGGCCACGGTCGTATCCTTCCCAATCCTTACCTGAATTACAAATACACACACTAACACATCCATCACAATAAAACAGGTTATCAGACAAACCTCTCACACACCTAAGTACACGGGGCTACATGACCACGATGTCGCAAAGCCCCTAAATAAATTAACAAACAACAGAGTTATTACGGCTTCCCTCGAACCTGTTAAGCCTATTTATAATAGAATGTTTGCTGTTCATTGGAACGCTTAGAGTTATTTGATGCTCTATATATGTATGTCTGCACCTTATTATTCCCGTTTTCAACGGGGTCGGAGATGAGATGCGATGCAAGTCTATGTGGCGTAGTGTTTTTACGGCCGGATGCCCTTCCTGACACGAGAATGAAATGAATGATGATGAATGATACTGGGCAAGGATGTGGAAAGAAGCAGTCGTGGTCTGTCAGGAGGTACCGTCCCAGTATTTGCCTGGAGTTGAAAATGGGGAAACTACGGAAAACCATTTCAAGGACTGCCGACGGTGGGGCTCGAACCCACGTCTACCGAGTCCGCAGATAGCTTGGCCCCATGGCCTAGTGCTGTGCGTTAGCGAGTGTAGCTACCGCTGTCGGCTACTTGATTGGCAAACTATTTAGGAACACTCAATCAGTTCTAGCTGCAACTCTGATTTTACTGTTCCCCAGCAACATTAAATGGCATGCTGGAAACGTCCAAGTCCTGTTCAATAACTTTGAAATCCTGAAATATTCATTCAAATTCGTCGTGGAGATTTTTTGCACAAAAATATATTACCGTACAAAAAACGCATAAATACAATGAGATTGAAATAGATTTTCACTTCTAGGTACACAGAACAGGAAATATGACCTATGTGCATTTGTGGGTAGTCAACTGCTCAAAAAAATTAAAGCACCACTTTTTTCAAAAGCCACCCAATTTGGAAAAGTTGACCGCACAAGCTCGAAATCTCAGTATGACGTTTATTCTACCAAGCATATGCTTCAGCACAACTCCCCAACTTGAGTAGTTTCGGGGTAGCGTCCCCAAAACCAGCCCATTTTCGAAAGCCGCAAATTGAAGTTTGCGAAAAACGCTGTAGGACTTGTCCCAGGTTGCCAAAGCAGTCGAAAATGAATAAGTTTTTCTCTTAAAGGTTCCACAAACACGTTGAAATAGTTACATTTGACGTTTGGGCATTTTCAACCCCCTTCATCATCCCCTAAACATAGACTACCATTGGGGGCGTCTGAGAAGGTACCGGTTGTGTTTAACCACCTGTAAACCTGCACACCGTCCTCAGTTGCTGACTGAAGTAAGTTCTTAAGGCCTCCGGAACCCCCCCCCCCCCTAACACCCTCAACTGTCATGGGACCAAACCTTCCCGTCTTGATTCACCCCTTAGGAAGGTTTAAATCGAGATGTTTATCAGTGCTGCTAATAGAAGGGTCTTTCCCTAATGTTTCAAAAAAGGAGCTCTGCCTGTGTCAGCACCCTTTCCCCAGCTCCCCCCCCCCTCCCCCGACTTTGTATGATTTTTCGAATCAGACCCTTTTTAAGGGCTGAAACGAGGTCTTAATCGCTGAAAGGGAAGTTCCTTAGAAGTAGTGGTGACACGAAATCAACCCCTTCCGATCGTTGATTGACAATCCATCCCCCAAACTTGAAATTTTCGCACCCTCAACCCTCCCTGTCTGGACGCGTAACGCATCATAGCAGAGTTTTCCGAGTTGGATGAAAATGAAGCTTGTGGCCTGCAATCGAGCCCAAAACAGCAAGTTGGACGGAAATTTATCGGTAAGGTGGGAAACGAAACCAAAATGTTTTCAAACTAGTAAGTACGCCCATGCATAGGCAACCCACATCACGTCCGTGAGTGCGGGTTGCCTATGATCGGCAATGGGTTACAAAGAATGGAAATGGGAGAAAACTGACTCTTTGTTATGATTTTTACCCTTTAATAGCGTGTAACGCCTCCATTCGCATCAATTACAGCCTCACACATTCGCACCATGCTCTCAACAAGCGTTCTGATTAGGTCTTGGGGAATGTTAGCCCATTCTTCGAGTAGCGCCTGGCGCAGTTCTGCCAGAGTCTGGGGTTGCCGTTGTCGCTTCTGCACTCGTCGGATCAGCTCGTTCCAGAGAAGTTCAATGACGCTCAAGTCGGGGCTGTTTGCTGGCCAATCGAGTAATTAGATGCCCATTGCGTGTATGTAGTCCAGCGTAACCTTTGCGAAGTGCGGTCGTGCATTATCCTGCTGGAGGATAATATCTCGGCCAGCCGCTTCGATGAAAGGGACGATGTGACTATCAACGACTTCGGCGACGTACCTTTCTGCTGTAGGGTATGTGAACTAAAGGTGTTCGCCCGTCGCTGGTTATACCCGTCCACATCATGACGGACCCTCATCCAAACGCTTCTTTTGGCTGGTAGCAGTCTGGTCGGTACCTCTCGTTTTTCCTTCTGTAGACCCGCACCCGCCCGTCGCAGTGCCGTAACTTAAACCGACACTCGTCCGTAAAGAGGACGCCTTGCCAACGTCGCCTGTTCCAACCTTGGTCTTCTAGAGCAAAAGCTACCAAATTGCGCCGTTGTTGCCGAATAAAAGCTGGACCTCGCACAGGTCTTCTGGAGCGAAGGCGTGCGCGCTTCAGAATATTGTGGACAGTTTGGTCACTGATTTTCCGATGCAAGGACGCCAGCTTCGAGGTCGTCGCCGTGTGGTCTTGAAGAGCACCGTGGACGATGGCACGATCTTCTCGAGGCGTCGTGCAGCGAGGTCTCCCCTGACCAGGTTGCCGTTGGTAAGAATTGGTTTCCTGAAAGCGGTGGTAAGCATTGGACACAGGCGTGTGATTCCTCCCCAAACGGTGGCCGATCTCTCTGAAGGACAAGCCTGCGTCCCTTAGTGCAACGACTTAAATGCACTCCTCCTCACTCACCGCTCGTCGGACCACTGCGGCTACCTGCCAAGGGGGACACGAAGAATCAGCACGACGCGACGTTTCCTTAAGACTTTCAGGGCCGTCTATATAACATCCCTTACCTTTTAAGATGAGCCACTACTCCACTTCGTTGCCTGAGTTGACGTTCTTGGAAATGACTTCCACCGTAGACAGCACTCCGACCGTTGATTGAAGAATTCCTGAGATACTGTGTCTTCTAGACAGGCTGAAGAACTGATAACCCAGGACGTGGACCCCGTGCTTTTAAAGGGCTATGGATGCTTCTCGAAGGTTTGAGTAACCGGAAACAAATTACTGTGTATCCGGTAACACAGAACCTTCGAGAACCTGTAGGACAAATGGCTAAAATTCTCCTCCGGTACTGAGCCTTGAACCCACGGTCTCCCGCATGGTAGGAATCGGCTATAACCATTGAGCCACAATTAACGTTGACAAAAGATACGGTAGAAAGGTACGTGAACGGAATCGACTAATCAAATGACGTTCCCGACGCTTGTTGAGAACATGAGACGAAGGTGTGAGGCTGTAATTGATGCGAATGGAGACGTTCCACGCTGTTAAAGAAAAAATCATTACAAAGAGTCAGTTTTCTCCCATTTCCATCCTTTGTAACCCATTGCCGATCATAGGCAACCCGCACGCACGGACGTGGTGTGGGTTGCCTATGTATGGGCATACTTACTAGAGGCTGTTAAGGTAACCGTGTAGTGTGAAACTGGCAAATAACGCACAACGTTACAAATATCTCAATATCTCAATATTTGAAAACTTTTTGGTCTCGTTTCCCACCTTACCGATCATCCAACTTGCAGTTTTGAGCTCGATTGCAGGCCATAAGCTTCATTTTCATCCAACTCTGAAAACTCTGCCATGACGCGTTACGCGTCTAAACAGGGAGGGTTGAGGGTGCAAAAATTTAAAGTTTGGGGGATGGATTGTCAATCAACGATCGGAAGGGGTTGATTTCGTGTCACCAGTACTTCTAAGGACCTTTACAGCCCTTTCAGCAATTAAGACCGCGTTTAAGCCCTTAAAAAGGGCCTGATTCGAAAAATCATACAAACGGGAGTAGCAGGGGAAGGCACACAGCTCCTTATTTGAAACGATAGGGGAAGACCCCCCCCCGCCAATCGCAGCACTGATAAACATCTCGATTTAAACCTTCCTTAGGGGTGAATCGAGACGGGATGGTTTCGTCCCATGCCAGTTGAGGGTGTTAGGGGCGGGGTGAACATTGCCGTTGGCCTTATGAACTTACTGCAATCAGCAACTGAGGACGGTGTGCAGGTTTTCAAGTGGTTAAACACACCCGGTACCTTCTCAGACGCCCCCAATGGTAGTCCATGTTTAGGGGATGATGAAGGTGGTTGAAAATGCCCAAACGTCAAATGTAACGATTTCAACATGTTTGTGGAACCTTTAAGAGCAAGACTCATTCATTTTCGACTGCTTTGGCAACCTGCAACAAGTCCTACAGCGTTTTTCGCAAACTTCAATTTGCGGTTTTCAAAAATCGGCTGGTTTTGGGGACGCTACCCCGAAACTGCTGAAGTTGGGGAGTTGTGCTGAAGAATATGCTTGGTAGGCGTCAGGACAAACGTCATACTGAGATTTCGAGCTTGTGTGGTCAACTTTTCAAAAAAAAGTGGTGCTTTAATTTTTTGAGCAGCATATAATTCGAAACCATGTCGCAAGCCGGATTAGACTAGCTCAAGGGCCGCACTTGGCCCGCGGGCCGTACTTTGCCCTCGACTGCTATATGTAATTTACAATAGAATACTTAATGAACACAGTACATTTATCGAAATTTATTGTTTTTTAATCGGTCAAAACGATTTATATGAGATATTTTTTATTGATATCATGATTTTTTTCGGGTTTAGGGTACCACCCAATACGATTGGGTAAGATCGTATTGATCGACTGAAAACATTAAATTTCGAGTAAGTTAAGGCAACACTGAAAAATGGCTTCCAACACGATAAGAGTAGTCTACATTTATTTACAGAACTAATTACATTACTGTATTAATATGAAGAGGCCCTAGCGAGAGCCATGCGCTGCTGACGAGCATCTTTCAGCTTTTCGCGGAGCTTCTGGAGGGCTGGAGTATCCTGCCTTATTTCTGCAGCCCAAGATTCTCTCTTCTTCTTCTTCTCTACCTTCAGAAGTACCCTGCATGGAACACACACACATTTATTTTCTCACCGAAAGGTCCCAGAAGGCTACTCAAGGGAAACGAACATGATAATTATACACTTAAATACAATGCAGTGCGTTACTTATTAAATTTTTCTGAAAATGCTGCGATAGGAATAGACAATTATGCGTGTGTTTCGTAGATCTAGTGAAGGCATATGATAAGAATGGTGATAGTTATTTTAGCGGGTGGAACATTTGACCCATGTATCGAGTGCTCCCTGTGTGAGCTCAGTGCTCGACTCCGGGAAGTCCCAGGTTTTTTTTAACAGCTCTGGGTTACACACACTCTGTCTTGCCAGGAGATAGAGGCCAGTTTTAATTGGTGCCCAGCTGGTGACCTGTGTTACCTCTCCACACATTCTCTTGCACTAAGCACTCACAGCTGGTCAGTTTCGAGTCAGCCAGAGGCCAGTGGAGCTGGAAAGCCAGGGATTATGGGACCAAGAGAAGTTTCGTTACCTGCAATTTATGTTCAAAGTAAGATAGCAGTGAATGTTGATGGTAAAATGATTCTGGCCTGCATGTTCAACACCTTAAAAAGCAATCAACACCTCCAATCTCTGCACTTTCCTTGCAGTTTGCTGATATTTCAAAGACTATGCTACAATAAAGTCAAGGTCTTTGCCCCAGAATGTATGGTTGCGGCAACTTGTGGCATATAAGGTTTGGAAACACGTCGTGGGTCAAAAGGAAGTCCATATACATATAGACGCTGATATGTGTTTGATGCAAATATAGCCGTTAGATGTCAGTGGACAGGTTGGGGCGAGGTGAAAAAAAAAAGATTCTTCTAATAGCATGAAACGACCTTCACAAGTCTGATCTACTCTAATAAACTCACACAATTTTTAACTGGTCATGGAAAATTCAAGTCTTATTTTGAACGTTTTAAAATAGCAACATACGACTATTCATGATTTTGTGGATTGCCTCAATCGGTGTATCACCTTATATTTGAGTGTCCTGTTTTTGAAAAGGAAAGATACTATTTACAATGCCACCTTAATAGCTGTATCCTGGAACTTTCAAAGCCGCTGTACCATATTTTCAAGAGGCAGTGCTGTTTAGGACAATTTCTCACTTTCATCAACATTTTTTTTGTAAACTATGTTAGTAATATTTGTATTTGCTTTGTTTTTAATCTACAACCCTAATGCACCTCTGGTAAAATAGGGTTCCTGTATTTTTTTCGATATTTAATAATAATAATAAACTATCAGTCATTATTTCGGCGAGGGCGAATGAATGTTACAAGGCCTACCATTAAAACATCTGCAATGAATGAGTTGTCTTGGTGGAATTAATGTCCTAAAACTTCCGTTTGTTTATGTGGTAAAACTTAGAAGTAACTACGGAGTGTAATTAAAAGTAAACGGCAAGAGATGCTGAGTAGTCGGACGTAGTCTATTCCCGAGTCAAAACTCGCTTGTTATCTCTATTCGTCCATGACTTAGGGGTAGGTAGTTGATCTCTTATACCCAGAGATGGTCCTCGTCAGTCAGCGTTCTGACAAGAAAGATACAGTGCATTTAGTAATCATCGCAGGCACTATATTCTTCATACATTATCCCGTCACAATGAGGGATTCTATAGTTGCAATCGCTATGTGGGAAAGCACAGTGGAGTGCAGTATGCAAAATATAACATTAATTACATTTCCTATGGCTTTATTTAGGGAACATGGGCATCGTGATCATCAGATCTATGTACTTGGACGTGCATTGAATTTTTATGATAACTTGAGTTAGTGAGGTGGCTGTAGAAGTGCGTGTATCTATTTAGAATTAGGGAGGGGGCGCGATATATGGAATAAAGTATCATCCTGGAATTTACTTGAGTGAAGAAGAATCTCCTAAATAAATTTACAATTTATCGCCTATAACTCAGCCATTTTACCGCAACAAGAACTACACTTATGCGCCAGGATTCGAAGCTCCGAACAACCACCTACCCAGTCTGGTTGTGGAGTGTGTCTAAGCGCACACAGTTACGCTGACGGGTGTTGAAAAGTCACGCTTACTACCTCGCGGTGTAGTGAATTGCGTTAATGGCTCCTATTCCTTAGGTCCAGAGTTCAATTGCCAGCTCTGCCAAGTATAGTCTTTATATGGTCTGATAAGCTTTGTGATGGGATGCTGTGCCAGGAGGAACTGGCCACCGTATCACATGTAAACTCCGGCTCAGGATCCCTTTCCACAGCCAAGGAGTTTGATCGGGTACTTACGTCCCTTGTGGTTATGACATCAATCTAGCTTGTCGGTACTGGTAAAGTCTCAAGGTCACGGCACAGAATGAGTAGTGGGGAGCTGGAGCGCTGAAGGAGAACACCGCACGTAGCTGCGCCGGGCTCAAGACGATTGCATGCACAGATTTTAAGCAATAAGTCGACAGCACGACGGACGAAGAGTGACTACGGTTGCTGTTCCCCCACTACTGCCTACCAGCCCAGAGCCGTCAGCTTGACCTTGAGGCTCCACCACATACCACCCAAGTGATGTTATTATTCTTACATTCCGAATAACTCAACAATAATTCGTCGTGTCAGCACTTACTGTTGGTTGTGCACCTCCTGGATATACTGCTCAGTATTCTGGATCATAGCACGTGTGCGCTCTTTCTGCTCCAGTATGCGTGTTCGCCGCTCCTTCTCCTGATCTTGGAGCTCCATGCGCATTAACACCAAGCGCTCGCGTAACTGAAAACATCAATAATCATGCAGCGATTTGTAGAGGATATGTGAAGCAAAAGCAGCCTCAGTGTTTTGGAGGTTGGGAAGGTAGTACTTACCTCGGCCAAAGACATTTCTCCCATGAGCCCCAGACCCGGGGGCTCGGTGAAGTCCACCTCCTTCTCCTTGTTCTGAAGGCATCGCAACTCGTGTAGGGCTCGCATCTCGCGGATCATCTCTATGCGCTGTGCTAGTTCAGCCTCTCTCTGTGGACAATATCATGTTGAAAATTTATAAAAACAATGTTTCTTTCAGGAACAGGTTTAGGGGATTTGGATGGGCAAATACATTGTTATATGCCGGGGTTACCAACCATTCTCCTTCTGGATTTCAAGTCTTCCAACTTTCACCTCTTCCTTCCTCCTTTACTGAAGGACATAACATATTATTTTACTATTAAATCTAAATTATTTTACAAGAAATGTTGAAAGCAATAGAAAATAATGTCGACGATGGCAAAAATACATAAGTATATGTTTAGTGGATTCTTTGAGAATAGCAAAGGTTTGTGTAATTCTTCCAGTGACGAAATATGGGACTATGCTTTCGGTTAGGCTGCGGCTTAATGACTTACTAAAATGAAATTCACAATAATTCCTCAAGAAACTTTCTCTTTTGATCAAAAAGCCGTATTAACAATATGCGTCTCCGTAAGTTAATTGCACTGAAGTGTTGGAGGAATTAACATTCTAGGTTTAAAATGAAAAGCCGTTGCCATGAGATCCGAGTTCTAATGTTTTTTGTTAAGTGTGGAACTTCGAGATCACCTGCTCCAGAGACGTACCTCCAGCACAATGCCCATTCTTATAGTTTTGATCTGGTATTTGATAGAATTTCACTCGAAAAGAATTGGTACTTACGATATATGTTTATACAAGCAACGTTTACGTACAAGCTGTGCCGAGAATGCCAGAACTAATGAGGTGTTTATTAGCAAGGGGTGGACCTAATCAAAGAAATCGAACCCTAAAGAGCTGGGACGAGGACTAGCGCGGGGCCATTTTGGCCCGTTTTTAAGTCATGGATAGTTTCACAAAGATAACGTCCACTTTTCAATACAAATTTCTTTTTACTATCACTCACTCTTAGTAAATGATACATGTTTCGGCTATTAATAGCCTTCATCAGTCATTAAACAGCACAAAATCACTCCATCATATTCGGTCTTAAAATACTCAAAATCGCTTGTTTAAAAAATTAAATAAGTCAACTGGCGTCAACACCATTCATTCATTTCCATGTCCGGTCAGCATTTCCAAAGAACTGCGGCTACGATGGCCTTGTTGGTCCTCTAAATACATCTTCTATTGTGCATGGGTTGTCCTGGAGGGGGCAGATAAGAGGGTGGCTTGGGTCTTGTTCAGTTCCACATTCACAAGAGGTGTCTGCGTCTGCTGGAAGGATCCCCCATTTTTTCAGGTTGGTCTGCATCAAGGGACACCCACTCTTAAGCGGTTGAGGGACCTCCAGGCAGGATAAGGTAGGTCGGCGCCAGGAGCCAGTTCTTCCTTTGGTGACATGTCTGTGGGCAGTGAGCTCCTCCATCTGTTAAGACGAGTTGCCTCTGGTGTTCCCTCCAGCGGCAGAGTCCTAGCAAGGAAACTCTTGCAGGATCTGAGGCGAGACCTTGCTGCCTGGTGACCATATAGTATAGTGGATGTCGATGGTCATTCTCCTGCTTTGTTCTCTTGGCGTCCGCAGCAGTGGCCCTCCCGATGTTGTGTGGGGCTATTCCAACAATAGGGTATAGTTTGTGCTCTGGTGTTGGTTTCAGGCATCCCGAGATTATCCTTGCAGTGTCGTTGACCGCAGTACCAACCTGCTTAGCATGTGATGAAGCGTTCCACACAGGAGTGACATATTCAGCGGCTGACACACACAGTGCAAGTCCGGAAGTCCTCAGGATGTGCGGGCTGGCTCCCCAGGTGATGCCGATCAGCTTCTTGAGTATGCCATTGCGAGCACTGACCTTCTCTTTCGTGTTCAGACATTGCTGTCTGCAAGTTAGAGCGTGGTCTAGTGTGACACCTAGGTAAACTGGTGTTGGGCAATGTTTCAGTCGCTCCCCTCGCCATGTGATGTCCAGCTGTCGCCGTGCTTCCCTGTTCCGTAGATGGAACGCACACACTATCTTGTGTCTTTTTGGGGTTCGGCTTCAGATGGTTGGCATCGTAGTACTTGGAGAGTTAGTCCATTGCTGAATTCAGCTTTCCTTCTACTTCTCCAAAGGACGAGCCCTGAGCAGCTACTGCTATGTCGTCGGCATATATGAAGAGCCTGGTACTTGCTGGAATTGATTGATCATTTGTGTAGATGTTGTACAGCGCTGAAGCCAGCACGCTACCATGAGGGAGACCGTTCTTCTGGGTTCGCCATGTACTCCTTTTACCCTGTAGCGAGACTTGGAATCTTCTGTTTTGAAGGAAGATGCTGATTTGGGATGTTAGTTGGTGGTCCTTGGTAAGGTCATACACTTTCTTTCTCCAAACTTTGGCGCAGTTTCTCCGGGTATTGCTGGCAAGAGTTACCAAACCTCTGTTAAAATTAGTGTTATAAACTACAATATCTCTGTAGCACATTCCCCTTTTATCATAGATGTGTATTAATGCCCATCATTTTTCATTTATTTTGCGCCCACATATAATCAATCCATATACTGTGAAGTCTTAGGATTATTAGTTACATATTTGGCTTATGTTTCTTCTTCTTCTCCCAGAACTGTTTCATTGTGTCTAACCTGGCGGCCAGTTCTTCGTCCGTTATGGTGTACTGTTTGCGTGTAGAAGTTTTTAGACTAAGCCTCACGTCTTTGTTTCTCAGGATCCTCTTCTCTTCCCGGTGTTCAATTTGTTGCATTGTGAAGCCGAATTCATCTAGATCATCTAGGACTTCTCTGAACCAATGATTTTTGGTTTTACTTTTCCAAACGTATTGGATAGCTGTTTGAGTAACCTGGTCTCTGGTAATCGTGATATGTGACAGAAAAACGCAACTCTCATTTTCCTCATTGTATCTATTAATGACTCAGTTTCCTAGTGTACAATTTCATTAGGCAGTAATCGCCATTAGCCATCTACTTTTTTTTTGTTTAAAATTGTTCTGAGGATTCGTCTATCTATCTTCTGTAATTTATCTGTAGTTGATTTCGTGTTCAGATTGAATAGGGGTTCACTAGTATAGGTTGCTTCAGGTTTAATAACGGAGTTGTAGTGTATACATTTTGCATTTATCGAGAAAGATTTCTTCTTGTAGGTTGGCCAAGTGATACGTTGTGCTTGGTTCAATTTAGTTATTCTAATTAAAACAACAATTTGTAACTCGATGTTGGAATTAGTGGATTAGTTCGATTACCTTCACCTGGTATTCGGGGCAAAATCAGCCTTACTTTCGTAACACGTAGTTCGACATCCAGTAATGGTGGAGATCAATGACCGCATGACCTCGCGCATGTAAAACAGCTTAGGCATGGGGAATGTAAGTGTGTATCTCGCACACAAGAGCCCTTAGGGTTTGCCCTCGCCGTGAAGAGCAAGTAATCCCGCCAAATGCTGCCACTTTCGTTGCCATGGCCTGGCAGTAGCTTGTATACCAGAAGGGTGAAGTTCATGTAGATGTGTTAAGCTATTTAATAGGCATAAGAATCATCAGTTGTAGCAGAAGCGTATCCAGTATTTGTTTTTGGAGAGGGCTGAATCTTTATACGAAGGTCGAGTCATAAGTCATGGCAACTTTTTTTTCCCTCGCGAACAGAAGATACACGGAAAATCTACGGTATGCATTTCTACATCCAGTTAAATATAGAGATCAATGGCTGGGATGCACAAGGCTGAGCGAGACGTGAAGTAAGTGTGGATGGTGCTGTTTGGCTATTTTTATTGACGCACAACCCATTGTGAGTTGAAATGTCAGATATTTGAAGTTATGAATAGAAATATAATTTTGGGGGTTGTGGGTAGACTCAACCTTCCGAGCTAAATGGACGTTTGGCCCATGAATTCCTCTCTACTTTATTGAGTTTTTCTTTCGAATTGAAAGATCCCTAAGTAGCACAGAGTAGCGTACAGAGAAAATCATGATACGCACCTCCTTCACGTTTCGATCCAATGTTGCTCTGGTTTCACGTATCATCTCTTGTGCTGTAAAAATAAATTTAAGTAAATATCCGAATTTGAGGCTGTAGCATCATTAAAGTTGTAAATAATGTTTTAAACTGAGGAAAAAATAAGTTTTGCTCGTAGAATTTAACCAGCTATTTACTATAGCTGTGTCTTGGGCCGTTTTGTCACTTCCGTTATTGTTTTTGAGAAAACGTTTCACCATCCTTCCAGTAGGCTTAGTCATGGCAGAATGGATTACAGAAGACATGTAACCGCCATTAGCCGTGCTCAGGTATACTCCTCTCCAATGTATGAAGATTGACCATGAAATATTTACAGGACGCACACGAATAGCAACAGATCCTGCGTATGTAATCACAGTGAGAATGGCAATATCATTATTGGAATTACTTCCTCCTGTTCAATGACCAGTTGGAAACACACTCGATTGCTTTCAGTTACTGAAAAGGAAAAGCACACGTATGATAACGTTGACAATAAAAGAAGAAGAAAAAAAGGATGACTGGAAGATAGAGATAAATATGAAATTTGATATGTGCAATGTCGAAGGGTTTTACTGCTTCCTTCTTTGTCAATGAGGCTAATGTCCTCAACAATATACCCCTAAAATTGAAATACATTCCTGCTCTTAATCTTGTCATGGCTCATAGTTCAATACACACTTAGCCTTGTCATACCTCATTTGTTGCAGCTGTTGTTCAATAAACACTTACTCTTGTCATACCTCATTTGTTGCAGCTGTTGTTTAATAAACACTTACCCTTGTCATACCTCATTTGTTGCAGCTCCTGTTCAATTAACTTTTACCCTTGTCATACCTCATTTGTTGCAGCTCCTGTTCAATAAACACTTACTCTTGTCATACCCCATTTGTTGCAGCTGATGTTGAATAAACACTTACCCTTGTCATACCTCATTTGTTGCAGCTCCTGTTCAATAAACACTTACCCTTGTCATGCCTCATTTGTTGCAGTTCCTGTTCAAGAAACACTTACCCTTATCATACCTCATTTGTTGCAGCTGTTGTTGAATAAACACTTACCCTTGTCATACCTTATTTGTTGCAGCTCCTGTTCAATAAACACTTACCCTTGTCATACCTCATTTGTTGCAGCTGTTGTTGAATAAACACTTACCCTTGTCATACCTCATTTGTTGCAGCTCCTGTTCAATAAACAATTACCCTTGTCATACCTCATTTGTTGCAGCTGTTGTTGAATAAACACTTACCCTTGTCATACCTCATTTGTTGCAGCTCCTGTTCAATAAACACTTACTATTGTCATACCTCATTTGTTGCAGCTGTTGTTGAATACACACTTAGCCTTGTCATGCCTCATTTGTTGCAGCTCCTGTTCAATAAACACCTACCATGCCATACCTCATTTGTTGCAGTTCCTGTTCAAGGAACACTTACCCTTGTCATACCTCATTTGTTGAAGCTCCTGTACAATAAACACCTACCCTTGTCATGCCTCATTTGTTGCAGCTGTTGCAGACGATCACGCGCGCCTTTTTCTATAGCCTGTGTTTTGTGCTTGAGGGCTGATATCTTCACCTCCTCCCGAGCTCTCAGCTGTTCCAGTTGGCGTTCCCACTCCTCGCGCTGGGAATTTAACAGAAACGTGTGAATAGGGAGGAAAAGTAGAAAAATAGTCTATTCGTTCGCGGTTAAGGATTCTACTTACCTCTAACATAAAGTCTTTCATTTGCTCTCGCCGTTCTTTCAACAGTGCTTGTCGAGCCAAAATGGCTTCCTCGCGAGTCAGGAGTCCTTGAAGATGTTTACGTTCCAGTGCTTCTAATGCTTGCTGCTCCTGCTGCTTGCGCAGTTCTTCCTCCATAAATATATACGTATCTGTGTTGGCACCACCCTCAGCCAAATAGTTCAACCTGCAGCAGAGACAATAATGAGAATAGCTATTGTTGTGTTATTCGTACCTGTATAACCTCGAGAAGATTGTTGCTTTAAGATGTTCGCTTTTCGTTTGTGTTTCATTCCCTTCAGATTTGAATCGTCATCATCATCATCATCCAACTCTATCTCCAGTTGCCCGGGTGAGGTATATGAGCCCCCTCCATCTCGTTCTGTCCCCGAACCATTCCTCCTCCACCACCTTGTCCCAATCATGACCTTTCTGCAGAACGTCACCCTTAACCAGATCTATCCACTTCTTTCGTTGTCTGCCCACTGGTCGACTTACTTCTACTTCTCTTTCAAATTCCTTCCGTGCAGTTCTGTTGACTGGCATCTTCTTCATATGACCGAACCACTTAAGTCTTGATTCCTGGATCTTAAGTAAAAGAGAATCTCTTATTCCTACTTCTTCCCTAATCTTCTCATTTCTTATCTTGTCTTTCTTCGTTTCTTGAACCATAGTGCGTAGCGTAGGAACTTCTCAGCTGTCTGGAGTTTAGAATGATACCTATTTGTCAGTGTTGTTGTTTCGAAACTGTATGTAAGAATTGGTGTACAATAGGACATATAATGTCTTCTTGGTTTTCATGCGCATATGTTCATCCCATAACAGATGTCCGACCTGGTGGTAGAATTGTGTTGCCTTGGTATATTGTTTATCTCATATTTGGCTAGGTTGTCCTTTGCTACGATGTTGCTTGTATTTGAGGGGCAGATGACCTCATAGTTCCGCCCCTTAAAACAACAATACCGTAAGTATTTGAATTCTGAAACGTTTGAATCGTAGGCCTAAACTTCGTTAAATGCTTCCCCATAAGTATTTCTTTGATGTTTATCCCTGCAGCAAGATCGCTGTAGTTTAAATTGATTGTTGTTTGAGTCTTCAGTCTTTCGACTGGTTTGATGCAGTTCTCCATGCCTCCATGTCCTGAGCTAATCGTTTCATCTCTACGTAGCTACCACACCCTACACCTGTTTAACATATTCTAACCTTGGTCTACCCTTACAGTTCTTGTCCTCGACCCTTCCTTCCATAACTAAGCTTGCCATTCCTGGGTGTCTTAGTATGTGTCCTACCAACCTATCTCTTCTCTTCATTGTTGTTTATATTGATTGTATTTATAACAGGTTTAAATTTTCATATAAATGGGCATATTTCACTTACCGGTAACATATCTGTATAAGCGTGTTTTAGCAACGCACGTGTTAGCTCTGTCCAAGTAACTACACTACTCAGGGCAATAGGGAGCAATCACGGGCCCTAGGTTGAGGGCTTCCGGAACCCTCCATTTCTATTTTAGCCTGCGACATTATTTTGGAAGTATTAAGCTTGATTTTGCTTAACCCCCTCCCCAAATACTCCGTGGAATTTAGCACGTCCAGCCACTCTTCCTTTTGTCTTGTAGTACTGTGCCCATTCAACAATGAAATATGCAAATCACAGTTTGCCAGCAATGCTCAATCGGGAGTATCGGGGTTCATGGTTTGTTCTCCCACTCTGTGACTTACACACTTTGGATTAAGCAGAGGATACACTTCCAAAAAAATAAAAATCAAATCCTACTATTAAAACATTTAATTATCCAAAAATATGGCGCTACAAAAATTAAACAAATAAAAATACTGACACTCCACTTCACACTTGTCCGAAATTGAACAAGGAATTCATATTAAACAATTATAAAATCATAATGACTGGTTTTCCAAAAACCAACAAACTTCCACTATGTTTCACTTCCATATGGTGTCAATTCAAATTCTTTAACATAAAGAGCTCTAAACGGCTCGGTAATCTTTACATACACTGTGTTATCAATTTAATACACATCAATTAATATTTACATGAGTATATCTTTTAATCATCATTATCAAAGTATGGCTAATCATCAATTAATTTTGGGCTTTCACAATGCTCATATGTTACCATCCCTCTCTCCCAAGCTAACAACTCACTACCGTAATTGGGAAAAATTTGCGTACTCCCGAGCTACAGAAAACTACTGAACAATTCAAACTTAAGATTACTCCCGGAATCTAATGTCTTCAATAGAACTCGTGAATCACTGAATTATTGAACAATAAAGTTAGGGACTTATCATTTTTGTCTTAAAAGACCAGTATATTATAAGAAAGCAACGATCTGAACTCTGCAAGCGATAATAATGGATATAAAGGGACCTCGGTTCAAAGACCGGGTCGTTCAAACAATCTTTAAACACTTCTGTGTATATTATGACTCAAACAGTCCGTCCTAACCTACCGCACTACCAGAGGGTAAGGGTCTAATCTTAACTACTTGGCGTGATTTATTGCAGGGAGAGAAGAGAGCTCACAGTCTCGCTTTCACAAGGGACTGGCTACATCAGCTTTCCACACAGCTGTTTCAAATGCAATTCTCTGAATGACAAGGCTTCTAATACAAAATCATAAAACAACATATTTAGTTTCAACAGACCTATTCTCTTAGCTTCGGTATATTAAAATTATGAAGTGTCCTCATTAGCGGGTAAGAAAAAATCAATAATATAAACAATATTGGAGGGGCTTCAACATGAACGACTCTGAGTTCGATCCTTTCAAATGCCTCGGGAGCAGTATCCCAATTTGGAGGACTTATAACATTAGCGACTTAGGGCAGGCCTCGCCTTTTACCAGCGCTCATAATACAACATAAATAGCACCCTTTTAACATACAACACACAATGCCTCGTGATCACTATCACAACTTTGAGGGCTTATACAGATCATTCACCACGACTAACTGTCCCCCATAATTACTTTTACCGAGCATTTCAACGCATTCCTAGTGTGACAAATTACTTCAATGCGCTCCATGGCGCTCATACATTAATTTGCCAAGTTGCCTTCAAAGAACTAAATAAATTCAAAATCAACGTTTGATCTACATCTCAAAATATATTACTCTTCTTCCCTTAACAATAATCCTTTTTACCGAAAAGAACATGTATTCATAACATGTATTAATTCATCTAAAGGAGCTCGGAAGCTACCACTTTCAATATAAAATTCATCACAATATTCATTCATTTGTATTATTATTATTATTATTATTATTATTATTACGCTTGCTTTCTCATATTTATATCATTTATCAATTACACTGATATTTTACTGAATATGTTCCCCAAGGGATTCATTTATATTTCACATATTTATTATATTTCTCTCAAATTAATCGTTCAGATCGCGCAATCATTCTTTCACCTGTTATTAAACATCCCTACTCTTACTCATGAGGATTATACGCAAATCTTCCCAAACACATAATAATGAAAATAGTTACTCACATGACGGTACGTTCAGCGACCGAATTCTCCAGCGATGGAACATTTTCGCCCACCAACTTTTTCTTAAGCCATTTTCATGGTTATATTTACACTCAATGACACTTCTTCAACAGCACATAAAATATATACCTTAATCACTTGGAACATAATGAATACCATTTTGTATTCGTTTTCACTTAACACAATATAATTCTCTAAAATATTACACTAAAAAATCTCACTATATTTACATTACATAATTTTTTTTATCACTTGGGCGTTAATTATTCGCCTTACACACGTGATTTCTTTTCCTTTCCCGTTTCCAAGGGTTGCACTATAGCACGTCGGCTTCCTAATCTGACGAGATGATGGATAGTCTCGATCGAACTAAACCTCACTGGAACGGCGGATCTTCTAATCCTGGGTTTGACTATCGGCTTCTATAACTTTACTGCACGATGTCGTATCTTGCTAGACTCTAACTTGTTCGTCTAAATAAAAGTCTGTCCTTGATGTATTCCTTTTTCGATCGCTCGAACTGTTTATCGGTGACCTAGTAATTTCCTTGTACTTTCTGTTACCTTGATTTGTAGCTTATTGGAGTACTCCCCAATGTTTAACTGTTCATTTGTCTACCTAGACAAAGCCTGGAACTACAATTCCTGATTTTTATCGTCCTGCGCTCTAGTCCTGAAATTTCCGGAACACTAGGCGTTACTATTTGGTTCCACCCTGCTTGGGTTCCTTAACGTAGATAGACTGTCTATTTCACTTTCCGTGAGTACTTCGAAACCTTATGATGCGTCGGTTCTTTAACTGAACTATTATATTCGAGTACCTATCGCCTGTTATTTCTCAAGTCCACAGCCTAAACTTTGACTATACTTGTGAACTTTATAAAGTCTGAAGCTTGCCGATCTTATTCCTATAATAGGATTCTAATGTGTCTTCACACGGCGATACTGATGACGATACTGCACGGCCACTCCCATACGGGGTGCTCGTTGGTGATACAGCGTAACACGACCTCTCAAGGTCTGGTAAAGACTGCATTAACGATGATAGTGACATAGTGTCACGCCTGCAGGCTGACAATAACTGCATGTACTTGATACAGCCGGACGCCCCCTCTCGGGCTCTCGGAATAACTGCATGCTCCTCCTGGCACGTCCAGGGTTTTTATCCAAATCTGCGGCAAAAAGATCAAATCCCCGTCTTCTCCAGCACTAACTTCTGAAGTAATTGTCGTATAATTTTGAAAAATATATCTCTGGAAAGCTCTTGTTTTAAACGTAAACTGGTTTCTTTGATCATGAAAATCGATCACACAATTCCAAGATATTAAATAATTTGTCTCCTCAGATATGTGGGTGTTGAGGTTTATTTTTCCATCCCTACCAACTCTGGTCTCGGGGAATTACTAACGACGTCATGCTACGTTTGCAGTTAATTCCTGTGCAAATATTATAAACTTCTTCCCCACACAAAAATCTCTATTCCAAAATGATCAACAATGATGTGTTTCTTTCATTAATTAAATGCTTGCAAATGGCTTAATTCTTATTATTTCTCTTCTTGCACCATTGCGAGGTTGTCATTTTCTAGGTGAGTAAGGTCTATTTCCGAAACCTCTTCTCTCTTACTCGTCGTGGAAAGTTTTTATCGTTCTATTTATAATCATGAGCCAGCTCCTATCGATGCGTCAAGCATGATCTCACGCCCGCATGACTCGTGGTCACCCATTCTTGCGCCACATTATAACAGCCCACTTCTTAAAATCTTTCCAAGTTATTCTAAGGACTGTATTATTTCCTCTCTTCTTTTGCAAATAAATTATAGATTCGACGCTTGAACCAATTACAGATGGGTTCAGTACTTGGTGTTTTACTTCAATATTCCGATCACTGTGCATTTAAATTTCAGTTTCGTTATATCTAACCGTGTTTGAACTCCACAAGATTAAGCCGCGCTTATTTCAGAAATATTTGAAGTACATAGTGGAATTTTTCATTGAATTAGAAGCTTACCACATTATAAACATATTCTTTAACTTCTGTATGTTATAAATTAAATGGACAACTCTGACAATCGGGCTGAGAAGCCAAAGACACAGTGGATGAAGTTCATTGTAGTTCTCCTTGTCATGTTTTGGATACTATGCATTGGTTGCATTTATATTGAACAGAGTCTTATAAAAAATCAAACTGGTTTACAAATGAATTTTAGCGATGTTGTCAACTGTAAACCATCCCGGGCCTTGGGCTACAGCCCCGCTTGCCCCTCCCTCTCGTCGGGTCTGCCACTACTAATTGAGACCTTGGACTTGGCAGGATTTTCTTTCTCATCTGTGCGCTGAATGGGCAGATCTTTATGGCTAGAGATGCTACACACCGTCTCTCTGCCTGAGAACTTCGCCAGAACATCAGAGCGATCGTCAGTGGTTTCCAACTGGCGGCCCGCGGGCCACATGCGGCTCACGAGGCAAGTTTCTTGCGGCAGGGAAAGATTTTAGAAAAAAAAAGAAATTTTTAAAAACTCATGAACGAATATATTTCATTACTCGTTGGAAAAGTCCTATGTATTTCTATTAAAAAAGTGAACAAAGTAATTTGATAAATAATTGATGGCAGACCGCATCACACAGTGCAGACCCGAGCACCCGGCAACAGCAAGTCACTGACCTCCAACCCCTTTGCTCACGGAATAATGAATCCATTTTAATATTGATTAAAAGGAAATAACTAGTCAAACAAATTGTCCTTTTGTAAGTATTGTTTTGATAACATTATTAATTTCAGTGTGTCTAGTTTTTTGGCTCTATTTGCCATTTTTATATTAATTCAAATAAACGTACATTGTTGAGTGTTCTTCATCAAAATTAATTTTTTCTTGGTATCTTTAATTTCTCTTCTTTATGGAATTATAGAATAGTTTTTAAGCAATAAAATCAAATCCCGCTGATTGCTGAGGTAGAATTTTCAGTTGTGGTATCAGAAAGGGCATCCGACCTTAAGTTTTCTGAAAATTAGCCGATTATTAAAGTGCAGCCCGCAACCATACTAGAATTTCTCATTTTGGCCCTCAAGCTCTTACAAGTTGGGAACCACTGGTCTAAGTGCAACTCTGCAATTCGCCTTGCTAAGACAACATTTTACTCAACTTTTAAATATCGTGGATTCAATCCTTACTTTATTCACCTGGGCCATAGAATACATTATCCACTGGATCAGCTAAGTAATACTTGGACTTTTTGTACACCTTTACTCAAAATCAAGAAACTTCTTCCATATCAGAACATTCTTCGGGCCTCACAATAATTTTAAAGAGTTAATTTTAATTATAGGCCTATGCCTTCCAGTGCATATTTTAAATTAAATTCAAGTGCAAACCTCCATTGCTTTTAAAGCATCATTCATATTCACGCAATTTTTGCCTACCTTGTTAACAAAAACTATTTATACGCTTGTTGCATTGTTATAACTTAAAATATTTGTACTCCTGTTTTATTACTCGTATTTATTTAAATATAGGCTAATTCTAGTTGTATGAAAACGAAATTGGTCACTCACTTAACTACCTGCCTCATTCCTCTACTGCTGAAGCACTTCAACTGTCTAAATCCCAGTGAGAATATTGTTTTCAATACGCCCACAAAGGATAGAATATCGAAGTCATATGACCATATGCACATACTGTACATTTTATAGTAGGCTACATTGGGAAAACGAAATGTGGAATTTAGGAAAGAAAGCTATTATGAGTAATAAACAGTTAAAATGTCAATTAATTAATTAGCCAGTTAAGTAATCAATAGATGATCCTTCTTCTTCTCCTTCTTCAGCGTTTGTCCCGCATTTTAGCTGCAGAGTCTGCTACATGGATACGTTGGTTGTCTCCATTTGTTTCTGTCGTGGGCCGCGTCAGGATAATTATTTAGTATACTACAAAACATCGTTCGAATCAAAAATAAATAATCCTTTAGTAAAAAATACACCAGTCAGTTAGGAAATTCTTATTTAGGTCGCTCTCACCCGTTAAACAGATTCCGCGATCAGCAACCATCTCGTCATCAGCTAATGTGGAATTGAGCGTTGTTGGCAATTTAAGGTCCCTTTATGCTAAAATCGCCTCTGGTCATGAATAGATATATACTTCTGGGGGTTCGGGGTAGACTCAGCCTTTCGGTCTCAATGGACGCTTGACCCATTAATTCTTCTCTACGGTACTTGAAACACTCAACACACACTCCGAGCTTAGCTACTGAACAGGACAGACGCTATTGCACCGAGCTCCGAGCATACGTTCGCGAATTGATGAAACTGATGGTCCACCTGTCTTTAAGTCTTCAGATCATCGCTACCATCAAGCATACCTCTCACCAATAATCCTTCCAGCTTCCTAATTCAAATCAACAATCCCCCAGTCCAACCGCTTACCCATTATGAAGTCACTTCCCTAGCCAAGCTATTAACATTCACCCTACCTGTCAAACCTTCCCCATCAAGCAAATCCCATCACCCCGAGTTGCAGCCAAGCTATACTCGTCCCTTCCCACCCCAGCAGCCTAATTAATTAATTAAATAATTAATTAATTAGTAAATCGTCGAAGCCAGCTCGTATACTGTCGCAGTCCCTCTGCTTAATAACTGGATAACCTTATACGACTGGCTAATCTACTTGGGCGAGGCCAAATTCATTCTATAAGGGTCTGCCAAAGGCATTTGACCCCCTTCAATCATCTCATTTAATCAGTCACACACAAACTCTCACAACATGGACTCACACACCGAAGCCCTGTGGGGGTGGACTACACTCTGTAGCTGCAGGTCCCCTGAACCCTGGATACATCTGCAGTTCACCACCTCCAACACCTTGCCACGGCACCTTCCCGGACTTCGATTACGGGCAGGGGCTGTGGTATGAATCACCAACCCGGCGATCCCCTAAGTGCACGCTGATTATCATCCGTCCACCACAATCTAACACCTACATGAGCTCACTCAGAGGAGCAGTAATCAGTGTGCTTACACCAAAAGCGAATTACATCACTCAGATTGAGGAACTTCGCAATCATCACATCACCATTACTCCTATCAAAGACATTCACCTCAACACCATCAGGAGGGCTCTCTTGAGCCACCCTGCCATTCCCTCATTCACACAGATTGCCTACCAAGAAACAACCTTCAACACAGCCCAGTCACAAACAGATGACACTTACACGCCCAAATAGGAGGATACAACAGCCACAATACCTGACCCCCCGCCCTTGTCGCCTACACTCAAGTACTCAAAGTACTCTCCGACAGACACTGCAGAAACACATCACGATCACTCACAAACAGTCCCGGACATAGCTGAAACATGGACTCATCAAACCCAAGTGAAAGCACAAATGCACTCAATTCACCAGCTCAGGCACAAACAAACATATAGACTCCAGTCAAATCACACAGCCAACTGCACAAGACCAAGAAGGCTCCCATTCAACAGAGAACTCAGCTACTCCACAGACTGCCGCACTTCTCTCAGAGAGTGACGTCACACTTGATACCCATCCTCCCTCAGACACAGTAAATTCATCTCCACAACTAAAATCACCGGCGACTCGTCTTCCCCGTCCAAAACCACACGCTACACTTACCATTCAATGCTACAACTGCCAAAGAATGCACCATAATGCTGCTAGCTGTCACCACGACACCCGCTGTAACAGATGTGGCGGAAATCACCACCACTCTGATTGCAAGGTACAACCTGACAAATCTAAGTGCGTCAATTGTGACGGTGCACATGCAGACTCTTACGGTGGTTGCAAATACATAAAAACAGCCATCAGGCAAAGGCAGTTGCAGCTCAGACAACGCACAAACTCACCCATCCCTGCCCTCATGTCATTAACAATTCCTCCTCCCGCGCAAACCCAGAACACAGCCCTCACTCACATACTTCAAATACTCACTGAACTGGCTACAATTACACTTTAAACAGCCCTCTCACACCTCATCAGCTAACACGTCATTCCCCACCTCCCACGATTGTGCGGGGTGCCTGCCCGGGGGGCTGGCCACGGTCGACTCTTATGGGGTGGCGCCCCGTGGGTCGTGGGTTCGATAAAACCTCCCAGGCAATTACCACACTCGAACTCAGGACTCGCAGCCTCGTGACGCGCGTGCCTGGGGATTAGGGGACAGCCTGATCATCTGGGATGGCGCGCTGCGGGCCTGCGTGCCACATACAGTTCTTAGACACCCTACTTGACCAGTTCCATAACTCCAAAATTAAATTATTAACTCTAAACATACTAAATTACTCATTTTCAACACCCATAGAAGCACAAATTCAATATTCACTAGCGAAAACAGCTCATATTCTGCAGAACTCAGATAGCCAATCACAGGCCTCCGTTGGAACGTCCAAATAACTTTTTCACCCAGATCGCAAAATTTCCAAACCAAAACTACTCTACAGCGTAGCTACACCTCTAAATTACACATATTCAATCAAACTCCACAAATTTACTACCCGCAAATACTCTAAACAGGCCAAAAACCAACTACCAATCACAGCCCAGTAAAGTTACCCGCCCAGCCAACGCGTTCAAATGCAGCCATTCACAGCGCACCAGCTCAAAACATAGCTCATGCAACTCATTAGGATAATTTAAATTCATCATTTCCCCATAAAAGCCAGGCTTATTAATATCAACTTTTATTTTTTCAACAAACAAACCTACTATACTGTAGGTCTATCTACCATTTCATACTATAAAACATCCACCCACTAGAGGTCTGTCTTCCTTTCATAAAAGCTTAAAGTTACTACTTCAAAACCTTCATATTTATTATTATTATTATGATCAATCTGAAGCGACTGCTGCTGTCGCGCCAGTGCCGGGATGGCATGTGGTGTGCGATCGTCGAGTGAACGAAATGGAAATCTGTACTATCACTTTTATATAACGTATAATAAATTAATAACTTAAAACAATTTAACATTTAAAATATTTAATACTACAAACTTCATTCACTACGTCAGCTTAAAGCTTACCAACTTGAAATCACGTCGCTTGCGACCGACAGCTACCTTGGCGGGCACCTCTATTTTTTAAAACTTAACTTATATTAGTACAAATCAACCTTTTGAAATTCAAATTTAACATCCCCATTCAATTTATACATCAGGCTAAGGAGCGCTTGGTCACACCGCGTACCTGGCCCTCACGCCGCTGGCTTGTTCGCTACGCTCGCGCAGCGAGTACTTTAATGAGTTTTGCTTTCGAATTGAACGATCTCACGAAAATAACCTATCTCTTCTCTTCATTAGCAGTCGCCAGAAACATTTCTTCTCTCTTATTCGTCTTAACACCTCCTCATTTGTTATTCCATCTACCCATCTGATCTCCATCATTCTCCTGTTGTAACCGTTCTGTGGGGTCTGTGATATGCAAACCACAACAAGTCCCACGTTTTGCTGCCACAAGTGTAACGGCTTCCCTGACGGGTGCTTACCATTAACTAAGTCTAAGAATGATCTATTGATTGGGCGCCAAGGTGCCAACACTAAGTTGAAACCTAAATTTATATTTCTATCAATTCCTAGCTTGCGTAGAACACATATTATACGCTTTACACTCAGACCGTGGTATGATGGAACGATTAACCCAGATAACATTTTCATTGGGAGAAGGAGGTTGTTTTATATCTAATGCTACCTACTGGAATCAAAGATTGCATTACGCAAGGAATTAATTTAATTGTCATAACAAACATATCAGTGGTAATTTGAATAATAATAAAATGGAGCATCAAGAATTACATTACCACGAGCTAAGTATTTGAATTTGGAGGTTGGATGAATTTACAGAAGTTAAGATTATTTCCAAGCTTGAATTTACTGAATTAACGGGGAGAATTAAACAAATTAGAGAGAGTGCGTTTATGCCAGTACCGCTCACCCTTGGAGATGCTTTCTCCCACGTGCTAGTTGATTCTGTTGAGAATGTTGTTGAATGTAGATCGTCATCTTCTGCGTTGGTTGATGCGTTGCGAATATAATTGAAGTTATACTGTTTTAGTGGCGGATCTAAATCCTAGAGCCACGATACACGGCTTGCCAAAACACTGCAGCACGTGCAATACCCATGACGATCGGTCAGTGGAGTATACAGATTTGACGATATCCACCATGGAAAGTAATAAATGTTTGTCCGCTGGGAACAGAATTTGTCACAAGAATAGTCCATTCTTCTCGGCACGCGAACACTATTGGCAACTCAAACTAACACTTGGGGCGTTGCGGTCGGTCTGGATAAGTAGGGTGAAAATACTCAATAACACGCGTTTGATATGGAACACTTTTTATTTTTCAGTTATAATTAGTAAATGTGGTCCCTAAAATAATGACAGTGTTATTTTTAAGTGTGTATATGTATAACTGTGCGATACACGTCATCTAATTTGCGTGTTCCACTGGATTTTATGTGTCAATTGCATATTATCAAGCATCGGTTGTCTGCTGGTATTTGTTTTTGGTCAGTTCGAGTCATGGCGTTGTTACGTTTAAAAGCATTATTTGAGTTTGCTCACTGTACCATAAACTCTAGAAATTATTTGCTGCTTGGTAGGGCCAAGGGATGAGTTTAACTTGTATTAAAACTCGCGGGAGACAGGAATTGCTTGATTTGGATGGTTAGCAGGTAGGTTTGGTGTTGAATATCGGACTGGTAGCAGGTTCTCACATAGTAGATATTTACCCTGCGAAGTCAAATTAGGCCTATATGACTCGTAGTTTAATGGCTCGGATATCGCAGAGCGAGGTGATGGCGATTGGTAGGGTTATTGGAGCGGGGAAGGATACCTGACTGATGAAGCTTGGCTGTCCTCGGCTGGTGTACACTTGGCTGTCTTGGTACGGCTTGGCTCGGCGAGACTGTGCTTGGCTGTCTAGGTGCGACTTGGCTCGGCGTAACAGTGAACAACCCATCCTGTCGTCAGTGAGTGTAGTGGTGAGTGGTTCAATCCACTCCTGTTGCCCGTATTTATTTGGTATAGTCACCTTTGGGCTATTGCTATTTGCATCTTTTGGAAAGTGATGAAAACATTTATCCGCAGCCCTCTTATACATCGACTTACAGCCGTAAACTGAGCAATATACTTTGCTTTTACTCATTTTGCACTCTATCAACGAGTAAAACTTATTACCTATGTATGAAGACACGAAGAATCTACCACGATCTGCTTACCACTACATGAAACCATATAAGTTACAAACAGTCACCACGTGACAAAAGTACCCTACTTGGTAAGTTTCTCATTCTTACCGCTAGATGTCATATCAGATAGCTGGAGTTGCCAAATTGGCAACTCAAACTAACACTTGGGGCGCTGCGGTCGTCTGGATAAGTAGGGTAAAAATACTCAATAACACGCGTTTGATATGGAACACTTTTTATTTTTCGGTTATAATCAGTAAATGTGGTCCCTAAAATAATGACAGTGATATTTTCAATTGTATATATGTATAACTGTGCGGTACACGTGATCTAATTTGTGTGTTCCACTGGATTGTATGTGTGAATTGCATATTATCAAGCATCGGTTGTCTGCTGGTATTTGTTTTTGTGCAGTTCGAGTCATGGCGCTTTTACATTTAAAAGCTATAATTGAGTTTGCTCACTGTACCATAGACTCTAGATATTATTTGCTGCTTGGTAGGGCCAAGGGATGAGTTTAACTTGTATTAAAACTCGGGGGAGACATGACTTGCTTGATTTGGATGGTAAGTACTCTGCGAAGTCAAAATAGGCTTATATGACTCGTAGTGGAATGGCTCGGATATATCAGAGCGAGGTGATGGTGGTTGGTAGGGTTATTGGAAATGAACTAGGGAGTGAGGAAGGATACCTGACTGATGAAGCTTGGCTGTCCTCGGCTGGTGTATGCCTAGGCTTGGCTGTGCGAGACTGTGCTTGGCTGTCTAGGTGCGGCTTGGCTCGGCGTAAGTGAACAACCCGTCCTGTCGTCAGTGAGTGTAGTGGTGAGTGGTCCAACCCGCTCTTGTTGCCCGTATTTATTTGGTAAAGTCACCTTTCGGCTATTGCTATTTGCATCTTTTGGAAAGTGATGAAAATGTATATCCGCAGCCCTCTTATACATCGACTTACAGCCGTAAACTGAGCAATATACTTTGCTTTTACTCATTTTGCACTCTTTATCAACGAGTAAAACTTATTACTTATGTATAAACACGAAGAATTTACCACGATCTGCTTTCCAATACAAGAAACCATATACAAACAGTCACCACGTGACAAATGTACCCTACTTGGTAAGTTTCTCATTTTTACCGCTAGATGTCATATCAGATAGCTGGAGTTGCCAATAGGTCATTCTTAGACTTAGTTAGTTATTGTTGTTTTAAGGGGCGGAACTACGAGGTCATCTGCCCCTATTTTTTTATTTATTTTTATTCTTAGACTTAGTAGTTAATGGTAAGCACCCGTCAGGGAAGCCGTTACACTTGTGGCAGAAAAACTTGGGACTTGTTGTGGTTTGCATATCACAGACCCCACAAAACGGTAAACGGTGTTCTACGCAAGCTAGGGATTGATAGAAATATAAATTTAGGTTTCAACTTAGTGTTGGCACCTTGGCGCCCAATCAATAGATCATTCTTAGACTTAGTTAATGGTAAACACCCGTCAGGGAAGCCGTTACACTTGTGGCAGCTTGTGGGACTTGTTGTGGTTTTCATCACAGACTCCGCAAAACGGTTACACTGTAACACCACATTTCAAAAGCTTCTATTCTCAAGCAAGCAAGCTAGCAAGCTTGTAGTTTAACGTGACCGTTAATCTCGAGATCATGAGCCACGGGACCTCCTTTTTACGTGAATCCGAACCACAGGACATGGCATTTCACTTCGAAAATCTCACATGCATTGACCGGGAATCGAACCCGGACCGCCTTGGTGAGAGGCATACAGCTAGACCGCTGAGCCACCACGCCCCCGCTTCTATTCTCCTCTTTTCTCCTGAACCAACAGCCCAAGGAAGAGATGTTAGATTGGAACATTTAATTCTAAAAGGTAAAGTGAATGTTGTAAGATCTAAGAGATTACTCAATAGCAGAGTCCAGAAGTTAGGCAAAATGCCTTTCCTATCTGGCTGGATATTGACCTACTAAATAATCAGATAGTGATAAATATGTTTCCCTGCATTTGGGGACAGTAGATCCAGTTTTTATTTGCATTTTATTGCTTATTTTGGCTTCCGTTGCCTATTTTAAGTTTTGAAGCCTTTTCTTTGTTATTTTTCGATTGTTATGCTTTCCTTTTCTGTGATTGACACATTTTAAAAAGCACATAATGGATTTCCATATATTGAAGATAAAAAGGGTTGTAACGTGTTTTTCGAGGGGTTTTATGCCACTGGCATAAGTCAGTAGGAAGCCATTCTATATTTATTTACGCGGCAAATTGTTCAGCCAAGATAAATTTTCATGTTAATTTATTATTATTATTAATTTATTATAATTATTATTAAGGTATTTTCGGAGCATTTTATAAAAATTATTAGCATTCAGATAGGTTTTCTATGTCTTAGAAAACGCTATCCAGCAAATTATTACGAACGACGATATCATAGAAAATTATCTGATTACGGAATTTTACGGAGTTTTTGTCAGTTAGGGTATTTGAGAGAGATGACTCACTGGGATTTCAAGTACACGCTGATTCTTGTCGAGAAGCATGACGCAATCTTGGGTCGCATCGTCCAGGAAAGGCGAATTGTTGAAACGGAAATCGACTTCTCCCTCCCGCGGAGTGTAATGAGGAAGGAGTAGGGATCTAGCGCGTAGGGTGCAGCCAATCAGTGAGGACGACGTAAGCTAGATGTCGGTACCATGGTGGGGGAGCCAACGTGTGGATATATCGTTCGACGCGCCGTGAAACGAGGACTATCTGTGAAATACTTGAGGAGTATGGATGCGCGTGCGAGTCGCTCCGATGTTCAGTGGAGTTAGCGACGAACTTTTGTAAAACTTGGTTGTACGAGTGTTTGGGTCCGAGGTACGGACCATAGAATTATCTAATCTACCAGAATATCATCAAATTCCGACGGAGATGACGACGTCCAGGAGACTGTGGGAAGCTCACAACATCATCAAGAACGAGGGAAATGCCTTGGCAATTTCCAATGGTAAGCGCAAATGACGCAGAAATACGCAATCTCTCATTTTTCTTTGTTTTACATTTCATATTTCAGTAACTTCATAGCTTGGAAATAAGAGTAAAATCAATTTATCAGACTCCGTTTTCACGTAATTTTTCTATCGGTAATATTCAAATCACAACGCTCCAATTTAAATTTTATACTTATTATTTTTATTAATTTTGCTATACTTGTTTTATATAATAAATTCATTTCTTTTACAATGCAATCTTTGCTTTCAGTAGGTAGCATTAGATATAGACCAATTCCTTCTCCTGATACAATTGTTTGTTGGGTTAATGATCAAATCATACCACGATCTGAGTGAATAGAGTCTTGAAGGTGTTCTGCCAGAGCTAGACGTTGTTAAATACAAATTTAGATTTCAACATTGCATTGAGGTCTTGGCGCCCATTAAAACAACATAGCTTAGGCAAAGGTAAACAGTTACATTTCTCACCCAACAGTTAGGAGCCAGCCAAAACGTTTCATTTGTCGCCGACAACTTGGGGCTGAAAACCTAATAACATTTGTGGAAGGAGAAGGGTATATATTTCTGTGCCTGTATTTTGGGGGTTATTTGTCTTTATCAGTGTATATCATTATGGGGGATGAGAAAGAAAGACAGATGAGGTTACGTAGTGGTCATCAACGGGAAAGTGATGATACGAGCAGTATGTCGAGTGATGGTAGTACCGGGGTAGCGGAGGTAAATCCCGATACTGAAACAGGGAGTGTAGGCGGCCAACCAGAATTAAAAACTTTACTTCTCGAGTTCATGTATCAGAACAAAGTTAGTAGTGATGCCTTAAACGCAAAATTAGAACAAAACAGTAGGGAAAATAAAGAAAGTACAGAAGCTTTAAATGCAAAGTTAGAACAGAATAACGCTAAATTAGAACAAAACAGTAGGGAAAATAAAGAAAGTACAGAAGCTTTAAATGCAAAGTTAGAACAGAATAACGCTAAACTAGAACAAAACAGTAGGGAAAATAAAGAGAGTAATAGGGAATTGAGCGATAGTTTAAACGCCAAATTAGAACAAAACAGTAGGGAAATGAGTGACAAATTCGAACTGATTAGAGGTGAGATCAGGGGGGTGATGGAAGAAAAGGCTAAAGAGATTATTGCAGATGTAGACAGAAAATTAGGAAAAGTACAGGAGGAGTTGGAAATTAGAATCAGTACACAGGCTGAAAATTTAAAAGAACTAGTGCAACTGGAAACACAGCAGGTCAAAAAGCAATTGGGGGGAGAAATTGACAAAATTCAGGTAGCTACTAAAGAGGTTAAGGAACAGCTGGGGGGTAGAATTGAGAAAGTCCACTCACAAATAGTTGCAGAAGTAAATGATTTAAGAGAGAGTAATAGAGAGAGCATTAGCAAGATTGAGGAGAAACAAGCAAAGCTATATGATAAGGTAGAAGAATCAGAAGGAAACATTAAATTAACAGTAAACAGTATTGAGAGGAAGGCTGAGGAGAAAATCGCAGAATTAGAATTAAAATTAAAAGCTAGGATCAGGCAAGAAAATAGTCAGAATAGGCCAGTTTTTGTGAATAGCACACACAGGGAGGTAGAACTGGGTAAGTTCAGCAATCGACAGGGGTGCCCAATGGAGTTCATGAACACTATAGAAAATAAATTCGGGGAAAGGTTGGAAAATGGTAGTATTGAGTGGTGCCAGGTAGTTGAAATTTTAGAACAAGTGTTTGTGGGGGAAACGAGGAATTGGTTTGCTGTCTACAGAGACAAGTTTACTGATATCAATGATTTTAAAATGAAATTCTGTGAAAAGTTCTGGAATGAGGTTATTCAGTCGCAGCATCGTGAGGGAGTAGTGTGTGGTAAATATAACCCTAAAGGAAGCTCCACCATGACCGAATACTTTTTAGGGCAGGTATTAGTGTGTAAATATCTGGATGGCTTGAAGGAGGAAAGTGATGTGGTAAGGTTGCTACTTAGGCACTTTCCCTATAGGATCAAGGAGGCTGCTTGTATCCAGAATGTAAAGACTATATCACAAGTAGAAAATTTGTTAAGCACATTTGATGCACTAGGGAGAGGGGGTTATGAGGACAATTTCAATCGGAACCAGGGTAATAATAATAATAGACCTAATGAAGCCAGGCATCAGGAAGTTCAAGGGAACGGTGGCGAAGGGGCCAACGCTCAAAATAGAAATAATAATAATCAGCTATATCAGAACAGAGGAAAGGGCTATGGTAATCAGTATCAAGGGAGGAACAATGATTTCAGGGGAAATCAAGGGAGGAACAATGATTACAGGGGAAATCAAGGGAGAAACAATGATTTCAGGGGAAATCAAGGGAGAAATTATAATGACAATAATTACAACCAGAATAGGGGTCAAGGAAGAGGACAGCCTAGTGGTAGTAATTTACAGCCAAACAATGACAACACAGCCCAGAACAACCAGACCAGTTTAGTAGTTAGTAGTACTACGGCCAGCTGTAGCGGTTCTTTAAACGCGAACCAGGCTGCGAAGTAAGGTCAGAATCTCAGTCTGTAGCATGCCCTGTCCATACAATTATACAGGAACCCTATGACCTAAATGTAAGAAATGAATTATTACATGAACTAAATGATGAAGGTATTATTCAGGAAGTGGTTAGTAAGAGCCCCATAGTTAAATTTAACGTGTCCGAGGCGTACACAGATGTTTTAATTGATAGTGGTTGTATGAAGAGTTGCATAAGTAGTGCATTTTATGATAAAATGAAAGGAACTGGAGTAAATTTTGAGGAGATGCCAATTAAAAGCACTTTTGTTATCACAGCTGTTGGGAAGAGGTCTAAAGTAATTTCTAAGCAAGTTTTAGTAGACATTAAAATTAATAATCATGTAGAGAAGCAGATTTGCCTTGTAATTCCAAATTTAGTATTCAGTGTTATCTTGGGTTCAGAGTGGCTAAGTAGAGTGTCTGGTAACTTATGTTATGATGTAGGGAGTTTGAAATTTAAATGGGGAGATTCTGAAGTAGAATTAGCGTTCAATGACCATATTCAGAGGAGTAGTATTGTAGGTGTGATTTGTACTTTAAATGAGATATCGCCAGCCGTAGAGCGGGGTTCTCCATGTTTTGTGGGCAGTGTGATTACGAACGGAAGTCTAGAGGACTCGTTACGTGAGGCTGCATTTCAGGGAAATATAGAGGATGAACAGTGTGTTCGGCTCTATGATGTGTTATGGTGTAATAGGAGAGTTTTTGAGGATCGCATTGGTATGGCCAATTGCTATACACATTCATTGAACGTTATTGATAGGTCAGTATTCACAGGACATAGATATCCTGTACCTTTCGCTTATCAGAGTGCAGTTGAGGCACAAATTAACCAGATGCTTGAAGATGGGATTATTGAGCACTCGAACAGTCCATATGTTAATTCTTTGATAACGGTACCCAAGACCGACGGCACTGTTCGTATTTGTTTAGACGCTCGTTTGGTTAACAGTAGAATTAGTTCAGATCAGCTGAAATCTATGTCAATAGAGGAATTAATGCAAACATTTGAGGGGAAGAAGTATTTCACTTGTGTAGAATTGAGTTCCAGTTTTTGGCAAGTGCCACTTATGTACGAAGATAGACCATTTACAGCTTTTAGTCATAAATATAACCTTTATCAATTTTGTAGAACACCTTATGGGTTAAAGAGTAGTTCAGCAGCTTTAATTAGGGCTTTAAACATCGCATTAGGGGATGACACAGGAGAGTTTGTAACCATTTACATAGATGATATGGTAATTAGTTCACGCAGTTTTGAGGAGCATCTACGTCATTTAAATATAGTTTTTCAGAAGTTAGATCAGGCAGGGTTCACTTTGAAGCTGTCTAAGTCGTCATTCTGTCAGTCAGAAGTGACTTTTTTAGGTCATAGAGTGTCGAGTAGAGGTGTTACACGAGAGGAAGGTAGGGTTAGCATGTGTGGACAGTAGCAACAGGGCATCGATACAGACACTGAGAAATATGCTAGGTACAGCAACGTGATGACGTTCATTTAAGGGAGCCACTTGCAAGGTTGGAAGCAGGTGACGCAGAAACATTTATAGTTTCCAAACGTATTGGCAAAACAGCATATGTGCTGGAGAATAGTGAGGGAAACAGATTATACGGGACGTATAATATACATAGTCTACGAAAATATGTGTCATAAAGTGAGTGTGTTTAGCTGGCGAACCAGCCTATCAAATGAGTAAGTGTGGTATTTGGTGCGTGGGAGGATCTGGTCTTAAGGCAGGCGTATCAGAAGTCACACAGGGGGGTAGTATGTAAGTAAATGAGAGTTTTTAAGGTACAGGGAAATATGACGGGATTGTCGGATGCTGTTTAGCACTAAATTGTCTCGATGCACCAAGGCCATTTTGGCAGCGCTGATGGGTTCCCATTTATCTCCAAGAGATGGGGGAGCGCTTGTATAGGGCTTGTTAGCTTAAGGCGTCCACGAGATAAAAGATGGGCCATCAGAATGCGAGACAGTCCTTCATGAAACTCATACATATCAGCACACGTGATTTCTGTTTACGGCCTCGCCATGTAAGATTTGTAAGTGTGTAATTTAAGATAATTTGTACAATGGTATTATTTGTGTGAGGAGAAATGGTCTGTGGTGAGAACTAGTATTAAGTAGAATATGGTTAACGGGAACTTAACAAGACAGGGCGATTACGGCACAGAAATATTTGGTGTTATATGTAATGCGCATTTACTGTTTTTTTTTCAGAAGTCAATATTAATTTAATCTACTTTAAAGAGAGATTAAGTATTATGGTCACGAGGCGCTGCCACAATAGTGTGATCGTGTGCTCAGTGATAAGTGAGATTAAATTTCACCATAAGGAGGGGACCTCCAGTGAAATTAGGGAGTTCTATGGTGATATAAATATATCAGAACACCTTCAATGCGTGTGATATGACATCATAAATACATAGTGCTCACACATTTATTATGTCTATTTCTCCAACATAGAGAAATTTGAGAGGCGGAAATATCCGTGGAACACTATTCCCTATGTAAAACATTGGACTGGTTGCAAAGTGCAATCCATAGTGACAACAAACTTTGACGCAAAGTGCATGAAGAAAAAATATGAGTGTATATATCTGTAATTTAGGGTGATTTCATTTATGTAATATGTATTTTGGATGGGGTTTATTAACGTGTCTGGGATAATCGGATAATGGACCGTCGTCACGGTAAATCATCCGATGATCCGAGGCGAATATGTAACGTGTTTTTCGAGGGGTTTTATGCCACTGGCATAAGTCAGTAGGAAGCCATTCTATATTTATTTACGCGGCAAATTGTTCAGCCAAGATAAATTTTCATGTTAATTTATTATTATTATTAATTTATTATAATTATTATTAAGGTATTTTCGGAGCATTTTATAAAAATTATTAGCATTCAGATAGGTTTTCTATGTCTTAGAAAACGCTATCCAGCAAATTATTACGAACGACGATATCATAGAAAATTATCTGATTACGGAATTTTACGGAGTTTTGTCAGTTAGGGTATTTGAGAGAGATGACTCACTGGGATTTCAAGTACACGCTGATTCTTGTCGAGAAGCATGACGCAATCTTGGGTCGCATCGTCCAGGAAAGGCGAATTGTTGAAACGGAAATCGACTTCTCCCTCCCGCGGAGTGTAATGAGGAAGGAGTAGGGATCTAGCGCGTAGGGTGCAGCCAATCAGTGAGGACGACGTAAGCTAGATGTCGGTACCATGGTGGGGGAGCCAACGTGTGGATATATCGTTCGACGCGCCGTGAAACGAGGACTATCTGTGAAATACTTGAGGAGTATGGATGCGCGTGCGAGTCGCTCCGATGTTCAGTGGAGTTAGCGACGAACTTTTGTAAAACTTGGTTGTACGAGTGTTTGGGTCCGAGGTACGGACCATAGAATTATCTAATCTACCAGAATATCATCAAATTCCGACGGAGATGACGACGTCCAGGAGACTGTGGGAAGCTCACAACATCATCAAGAACGAGGGAAATGCCTTGGCAATTTCCAATGGTAAGCGCAAATGACGCAGAAATACGCAATCTCTCATTTTTCTTTGTTTTACATTTCATATTTCAGTAACTTCATAGCTTGGAAATAAGAGTAAAATCAATTTATCAGACTCCGTTTTCACGTAATTTTCTATCGGTAATATTCAAATCACAACGCTCCAATTTAAATTTTATACTTATTATTTTTATTAATTTTGCTATACTTGTTTTATATAATAAATTCATTTCTTTTACAATGCAATCTTTGCTTTCAGTAGGTAGCATTAGATATAGACCAATTCCTTCTCCTGATACAATTGTTTGTTGGGTTAATGATCAAATCATACCACGATCTGAGTGAATAGAGTCTTGAAGGTGTTCTGCCAGAGCTAGACGTTGTTAAATACAAATTTAGATTTCAACATTGCATTGAGGTCTTGGCGCCCATTAAAACAACATAGCTTAGGCAAAGGTAAACAGTTACATTTCTCACCCAACAGTTAGGAGCCAGCCAAAACGTTTCAGGGTTACACAAATTACATTACATATTGACGTCACAAACATATCTATTTAGAAGCTTGTTCCCTTTAAAACCTTAATTTGTTTTCAAGCTCTCGAAAGCTATTTCCTCAACCCATTCATTTAAGCTCTTTAAATAGCAGAACATTCATTAGTGAAAGGAATGCACGGGCATAATGAATACCAGGAAAGAGAGAGGACGAGGGAAATACGTCTTTTGCCCTTCTTCACACCCCTTTTGCTGTGACAATGCGTAATTGCCTGGTATTCCCGATTTAGAAAAGATAAGATAATTTCACGCTAGAATCCCAAAAAGAAAATTGCTTAAATTACTTAGATCTAAAAATAAAGAAAATACAGAATAAGTTACATTTATAAATATATTGCAAGCCAACCCAAACAGACATAACAATCAAGAAGGATTCTAATCACCCAGAGAGCCATAAGAAAGCCGCTTTATACAGCTTAATTAATAGGGCGCTAAATATTCCACTCAGTGAAGAAAGTTTAAGCAAGGAACTAACAATCGTAGCCAACATCGCAAAGAAAAATAGATATTCACAAAATTACGTCAACAGAATCAAAAAATTAGATTGTTAACAAATTTGAAACAACTTTAGAAAAAGATCGCAAAAAGAACCAAAATTTCGCTACTTTCACGTATGTAAACCCAAAAGCACATACTATAACAAACTCAATTAGAAAGTTTAATATTAACATTGCATACAAAACACAAAATAATAACAGCAACATCTTTTTTAATCACAATAGTGTAACTAAGAGCAATAAATTCAGCAAATCGGGAGTGTACAAACTAAAATGCAAGGATTGCGATTCCACCTATTTTGGACAAACGGGTAGAGCGTTCAACGTAAGATACGGGGAACATACCAGCGCGTTGAAATACAACAAGTTCTCGGCCATGGCGAACCACATGGACGAGAAAAAACATAATTTCAGTTCGATAGATAAGGATTTGGAAATTGTACACATTGTTAATAAAAGTAAAAAACCTAATGTGTTAGAGAACATAGAAATTCATATCGCCCAATAAACAGACCCTGTAAATAACTTGAACGAATTAACTTTCAACGACAACATTTTATTTAACACGATCTCGAAATTAAGGCGAAGAGACTGACATAAACAGGAAGCGGCCCTCCCTCCTCCATAACGTAATGTTCTG
The DNA here is from genome assembly GCA_946902985.2 of Meconema thalassinum. Taxonomy (NCBI): domain Eukaryota; kingdom Metazoa; phylum Arthropoda; class Insecta; order Orthoptera; family Tettigoniidae; genus Meconema; species Meconema thalassinum. The sequence goes on along the minus strand of OX336388.2, from coordinate 1,739,271,516 downwards.
ACGTACGCTATGCCTCCCCCTCACGCGACCGTTGACCTCACACTTGCAGTATTAAGTCAACCCAGTTATTAAAGGCAGAACAACAAGACGGGCACATTTGTGGTATCACTTTCAAAGTTGTGAGGTGACAGTTCATGGTCTCCAAACTGCGGTATGTAAACATTGGTCATTTATACGTGGGTTTTGTTATTGTTTACTTTTTCATATTTCATTTAGTTTTCCGCTTTACAGGTTGTTGAAAACATTTTGCAAAGCACTAAATAATCAACTTCCGATTACCTGTTTCTACATGACATATTGAGACACGATCCTTTTTCAAGACGCTCGTACAACTAGAGTCATCTTTTCATGTTTCCAAGTAGGAACGGTAGATTGTCAGGTAATTTTGTATTGTTCCAGGTACCATGTTTGAAAATGGATCAACAAGAATGTGGCCCACGTTTCGAAATTTTGTATTAAAAAAAATTCTTTAAGCATTTATATTCATGTGTTTTAATCATCTTGACGATGTAAAAATGTTTTACAAATTTTTATTGAGAGACCAAACATTGGACTGTTTTAGGAGATTTTTTTTTTGTGATTTTGACTGAAGAAGGATCACAGAGCCGAAACATGTCTTAAAATGTATATTGACATCAAGTGATATATAAAAAGATAATTTTGTATTGTAAAGTGGACATTTGTATAACATAAGATAATTTGACATTTGTGTTTCTAGACATCGAAAAAGCATTCGATAGTGTCCCTAGAACAACTATATGGGAGTGTCTTTAAAAGAAGAATGTGTCTATGGAACTCATTCAGAGAGTAAAAATGCTTTACGATGACTGCTACAGCTGTGTTCAAGTAGGAAATGGATATTCAGATTGGTTCCAGACATCTAGAGGAGTGCAACAAGGCAGTGCCCTTTCACCATTACTATTCATCACCATCATGGATGAAATCATAAAGGAAGTGAAGAAGAACACCAATATGGATCTTAAGCCATATTTTGCTTTTGCAGATGATATAGTTATCTGGGGGAAATTGTGAGCCGGAAGTCCAGGAAAGGCTGAACGACTGGAATGATCAAGTGAAAAAATATGGACTGCTGCAATGTCTGTTAACAGACAGAGAAGTAAAGATAATATAATGCTGTAGGGCGTACAATTGGAAACAGTAAACCAGTATCAGTACCTTGGATGCTTAATATCAAATGAGGCTGGCTGCGTGGCTCAGGGGTAACGTTCTCGCTTGCTGGGCCCAAGGTTGCAGGTTCGTATCCTGGCGCAGTCAGCTGGCATTTGAGGGTGCGCAAATGCGAGGGAGCCGTGTCCGTAGATTTACTGGCACGCTAAAGATCCTCTTCGGGGCAAAATTCCGGCACCCCGGCGTCTCGAAAAGCCAGTGTAGTTAAAAGGGACGTAAAATCAATAACATTATTATTATTAATATCAAATGACAACAGAATGCAGCTTGAATTAAATAACCGTATTTAGAAATCATGTCAATGGTATCAGCAAGTTCGATATCTACTCTGGAATATGCAAGTGCCACTAAGATCAAAACAAACTCTGTTTCGAACATACTTTGTCCCTATATTGACTTTTGGGTTGGAAATATGCACAACTACCAAAAAAGATGACAGCAGACTTCAGGCTTCAGAAATGAAGTTTCTAGGAAGCATGCTTCAAAACACTAGGAAAGACAAAGTAAGAAATGAGAAGATAAGAGAACATGCTGGAATAAATCAGTCCCTGAAGGAGACCATAACTAGGGCACGTTTGCGATGGTTTGGTCACGTCAAACATATGACAGAATGAAGAATTGCAAAACAATGGTTACATACTGAGATTACTGGAAATAGACCTGTTGGAAAACCTAGGAGGAGATGGCTGGACCAAGTGAAGGAAGATATCACCCAAGGGAATCAACTGGGATGAAGTCTTGAAGGAACAGTGGTACTTGAATCGACCAAAATGAAAAACGCTCGTAAACCACAACCGGGGAACTGGAGTGGAAACTTGATGATGATGAAGATAATGCAGATAAAGGAAGGAAATTACTTCTGTCTGACAGGTCAAACAAACACAGGAGAAGCGGTTAGTCTGCTGTTGAACTTGTTAAAGGCAACTCGAGCGTTCGAGCTGACATTTATTTATCATGCCGAAATTTTTATCGCTGAGTGGTAAATTACATGGCTATATTCGCGAATTCCGTTCGGACACACTTTCTACTCTCTTGCAAAATCTGTGAAAAACTATTAATCACAAAAAAAAAGTACTTCATAACTCAACACTCAATCCAGATCAAGGATGAATTGTTTTGGATGTGTTATGCAAATGAAGAGCGGAAAAGTGACGAAAAAAGACGGATGAAGACGTTACAAGAAGAACAGAAGGAAGACTGAGAAGAAGGTGGATCGATACTGTAGCGGAAGAGATCAGAAACATAAGTAGCATGATGGCCAAATTTGAAAAAGAAATGTTTTTAGATGGACATGGAAGTTGACAAATTATAGCCAGTTCACTGGAACAATAAATTGATGATGGTGTTGGTGATGATAATGTTGATGGTTATATAAAATGGAATAACTTTGTAGTTTTACGTGAATAATAATCACATGATCATGAGCCACAGGACCTCCTTTTTTACGTGGAATCCAAACCTCAGGACGTGATATTTCACTTTGAAAATCTCCCACGCATTGACCGGGAAACGAACTCGGTCTACCTTGGTGAGAGGCAAGCAACTTGAACACTTCACATCCCCCCCCCCTCATTCCCTCCCCCCCCCTGAATTTTAATATCTCTACTTCAAAATATAGAGGTATATTTGTTCCTTTTGTTACAAATTCTGAAAAACTCACCATTTTGTAACTTTTATATTCTCTCTCATATAACGGGCGCCTTCCCGCAGTACTGTTGCTGTAGTCTTCTTAACTTGTGGATACTTCTGAAGCAAAGACGAATAAATATTTTATAACCAAAACTCTCTATACTGGTACGTTAACAACCGGCATTGCAAAGAGCTGCATGTTGAGTGGGGGTGGAGAGTGGAGGAAACAGAATAGTTACTTTTCTTTCTTGTTTAGAGCACCAGCAAGTCTTTGCTCTCAATTTTATTTTGCAACCATGCTCGTCACTCCACGTGGACACAAGAAGAAGCTGACATTTAGCATTCTCAGATCATCGTAGTTCTCATGTTAGCTGATGCTGTGTGAGAGAATATCCCCCCACCATAGACTTTTGAAAGTGTCTTCAGTGAGGCAGAGAGAAAGGGACATCAAAAAGTACTGTACTTAGTGTATGAGAGGTATATTCAGAAGGCTGTGAGAACAAGCTTACCGAGAAGTCAGGGATACGGGAGGGCCGAATCTTGTGAGATTGTGGTTCCTTAAGCTTGGGCAGTTGTTTGGGGGCAGCACACTTAAAGGCTTGTTCCTGGGCTTCTTGCAGTAACCTGAGTGACTCAGATCTATTCTTCAGCTTCAGTTCCCTCAGCTTTCGGAATGATCCAGGCAGTTGATGCGTTGACCTGGGCACCGGCTTAGCGATTATTGATTGGTAATCCTGTTACAGACAGAATGGGTACTGTACATCAAGCATAAATCCAGACAACTTCAAGTTCGGAGGAGACAAAGGTGCCTAGAGTACGAACGGTATGTGGTGAGGTTTTGAAGGTTGAGGTACAGTATAAGTGGTGGGAAACTGGAGCGCTGGAGGTAAAACCCCTCCCTTACCTGCGACGAGCTCAAGACGATTGCTTGCACAGATTTTAAGCATTAACACGCAATGTCGACAGTACGGCGGACGACGAGTGACTGCTGTCGCTGTTCCCCCGCCACTGAAATGTGGCTGAAGATCAGTCTACCCAGAATGGTGAGCTTGACCACATACCATCCGTACTCTACCTCGTGGGGAACAATATTAGAAATAATAATAATAATAATAATAATAATGATCAAAACGGAACACTTGTTCTTTAAGTTAAGTAGTCACTGGTAAATTTAGATTGTTGGCCTTAAACCGCTCTCACCCCGTAAATTCGATGACGCGCTCAGCAAGCACCACGACATCGGATAATATGAGATTGAGCGTACTGTGCAGACCAAGGTTTCTTCGTAGGTCTGAAAGATCCTCACACTCGATTAAAATGGGGCTACAGGTATAAAGGGAATTTCTGTGTCTTCCCTTCTCATGAGGGACGAGTGACTGGACCTTGCAAGACCTATCTTAAATCTGCATAAAATGACGGACTTCCTCCGTGCACGGAAGGAGCTCCACCAACTTAACTGGGTTTTGGACCAGTTGGCCACTGTGATTCCTAGAATGCCAGTATTTGGTAGGAAAATTGACTATTGTATAGTACAATAATACTGTATTTAATAGTGTATGTTACGTAAGTTATTTAACGGTTAACATGTCAAACGTTTTGTGCTATATAAGTATCTGCTGAACATACCACGATCTGATGATATTCCCCTGAAAACGAAACATATCATCCAATTATTCACCCTCCCCCCAATTGTTGGAGAAGTGTGTTAATAAGTGTTTAATTAATTAATGTAATAATTCATTCCTGTGATAGGATTTGTGATGTGTAACATCTTTCCGCTCGGTTGTTGGATATTTCTGTGGGAGTGATTTTGGAAAATGGGATGGAAGTGTGTAAGAGGCGATCCAACTGGCAGTGGTAAGAGGAAACCATGAGCGCGCGGTGGCGGAGATTAGTCCCAGGACGTACTGTTAGCCATGTGGAATGTATATCGTATACGGGCTACTTCAAGTTTTGGAGGCGCTATAAGAGATATTCATACAATAAATCATCTCCAAGTTGTCGTTCTTTGGTGTGAAAATATTCATTATATCGTATTTGCTGAAAACAATTATGATTTATTAAGAGTCTGTTTTTCAATCTCTGGATAAAAGTGATGGGCATCCACTTCCCGAGTAACTTTGCTCAACACTTTTATTCCGAACGGTAAACGCTCATGCGAACTCTGGTGTCAACTGATTGAAACACAAACCACATGGAAGTCTTCGTATCAGTATTTAAATGGGGGGAGTGGTGGCGCAGCGGTCAAGCTGTTGGCCTCTCACCAAGATGGATCGGTTCGATTCCCGGTCAATGCATGTGAGATTTTCGAAGTGAAATGCCATGTCCTGTGGTTCGGATTCCACGTAAAAAGGAGGTCCCGTGGCTCATGATCACATGATTAACGGTCACGTAAAACTAAAAGCTTCCTTCCTTTTAGTATTTAAATGATGGTATACTTTAATATGAAACATTGTAACTAGTCGGCAATGCCGGTGTTATGTTTCTGCACAATGGCTATTCAGATATTAACCCACTTTGTGGTAATGCAGTTATCAATATAATATAGCCTACTGTATATCTATATGTTTATACGGGAACTGTGCTAGCCTTATATTCATTATACGGATTCCCTTCACTGTCAAGTAGGCGTATTCATAACTAATTTAAAACTCAATTCCACGCAGGAACATTATCGAAAAAAAGCATTAAAAATTACTTCCATATTATTACCGGCAGGTGAAAATAAGTACCGTAACCGTCTTGTACTCTAAATTCCATTGTAATGGCTGCGTGGATAACATCTTGGTCTGTGAATCGTGAGATCTCAGGTTCGAACCCCAGTCCCGGCAATTATTTTTGCTACCAGATTATCGATTTAAACGATATCTATCATAACATTATGCGTCATTTTAACATAATCTACATGACATTTCGATTTATCTAATTTTAATTTCAATATTTTGCACCAAGCAGGAGTTAATCTATAGATAGGCTAGACACCATGGTTTCATTCCTCCACTTAATTTACAGTATAATATGTGATGTTTGGTCAAACAAGTGTGACAGTAGCATATCTCCAATTCAATCTATACATTCATCATAGTACCAGTATGAAAACGGAGCGTAAATTAACATTTTAAGAATATCCAAGCTGTGTAGTATACGAGTAGGATAACAAGTCATATGACTTCTCATATATTTCCTCTCAATTTCAAAGTAGGATAACATGTCAGATGTTACACATTATATGCGACTACTGTAGGGCTCGTATCTTTTTTTCACCAACTTTTTATTAACGATTAGTTAGTTAATTACTATTTAACTTAAATAAGAGAGTTAATGCATGGTTATCGTCGATCCTTTTCACGAGGCCATTCGGGTTCTTAATTACTTAAATACTCTTTACTGAACCCTTAATATAATTGTTATATATTAATGTTTCATATTTTCTGTTCTGTGTGGAGACGAAAGATGATATTTGAAGGCACACCTGCCAGTATGTTGAAATAAGAGGCTACCTGTGGCAAGGAAAAGGCGCTTGACATCCTGTGCGATCAATGAAATAGGGTTGAGATTGGAATGCAGCCCGTACTGAAGAAAGAGCCAAAACCCCGTTAGCCGGAGTTCAAGAACCCAGCTTGGCGCGAAGGACAAGTGAGTCACCCTAAGCGTCTGTTCTTTGTAGGATAAGAAGAAAGACGGAGAAATCAGAGACAATATTGAGAGGAAACTACTTTTCGTCAACGCCCACGTGGGAGGGGTCCGCAAAATACCGCGAGTTTGGAAACAGCACCAACCAATGAAAAAGGAGGACGCAGGACTTTTCGCGCTCTTTCAATGGCACGCCGTCAGAAGAAATTAAGGAGGGAGATTGATTACGATTAATTGCACGATCAAAATGAATCCCGCATGCCAGAGATGTTCGATTCACATCAAGACGAGATCGCTGATATGAGTTGTTTGTCTGTAAGAGCACAGGTTAAATAATTATATATTTTATTCAGTCCCACCCCCACAATTTGGACTGACATGTATAAATACTGAGTGGAGTGTTCACTCGAGGACATTATTAGTTCATTCTTTAGCTTACTTTGAAGGCTGACTACGCTCACTCTACGTTATTATTTTGAGGAAGTTACCATGTCTGTTATTATACAAGTCCGTGGACTTAGCAATTTTCAAGCCAGTGATAGAAAGGAACTTAAACTTTGAAGATAAAATCATTGCTCTTAGGAGATGAATTCTATCCCATCTTAATTGTATTAACTAATGTGTTTTGCGTGTGAAATGTTTTGAGATAGCGCACTGCTATAAAGTAGGGACAGTCAACGTTTAATATTGCTCTCAGGACTTGTGGATGGATATATCAACCCACTCGAGCAATCTAATAAGGATAAATGTGTGGGGTATTATTTTAAAAGCACACTGACATTCTATTTGAAGCAGCCAGCCACGATGGAGACCGTGGTATCAGCAGCTGAAGGAAGGATGGTACTACTGGAATCGACCACGGAAATGATGGTTGCGTGCTAACCGCATATGTTTTGGGTCATGTCCAGAAACGTCAACTATGGAGGAGGCTGAAAGGATGAGTACAGACTGATTTATTTCATTATGTAGCCTAGTTTTGGTTATCGGGAATCCTTGTATATACGTATTTTGTAGTTTTGTGTTTTCTTTTGTGTGTTTAGTGTGTTCGTCGTAACCGACTACTATTTTAAATTTGTGAAAAGCATCGTGGTTATTCTTTCGTATTTTTATGTAAGATTTGTGCGGGACAGTAGATTAAATTGTACTCGTGTGTACAATGTGTGCATTATGACAGATACAGCACATGAATTAACTGGATCGCTGGTGATAATTGAAGCAATTGATAGTTAACGTAATTACAGTATTGGGGGGAAACTATGAAATATTTTTTTGAGAAACTTCGGATTACACAGGCTGTAATTTTATGCGATATTGCATTTTAATTAGCAGGGAGCATTCAGCTTCTGTGGTAATCATTTTATTTAGTTGAACACTTAGTTAAATGTTTTGTGTGTTGGAGCACATTTTATGAGGTTTTGTCTGTGATCTGAAGCATTTTAATGGAGGTGTAGTGTTGTACCAAGGCATGGGTCTATTATTATCATTATCCTGCGCGGGGTGTGACCGAGGTCAATTACCTGTCAGCTGCATGGCATCGAAGACAGAACTCACAAGTATTCTACAGGTCCCAAATTGCATGGTGCAGCTTCTGGGGACGGATCTACGAGGTGATATGTGTTTTATTTCAGAGAGTGATTGCTGAAATTTCTACGGATCTCAAGCCTGGGGCTTTGATACATTGAGACCTGCCTGGTATTGACACAATGACGAGGGCTGGAGAGTCCAGACTGCGAGCTCAGATAAGGACAGAGAGGCAATTAGGGGCTGAGGTGCGTGCTCGTGAGATAACGATCAGTTTTGAAGCCTGTATAATTGGAAGCGAATTAGATGATTCATTTCTGCAAGTTCTTCATATCAGAAATGCAGTTCATGATTATGTTGATTTGTGTTTTATTTTCATGTTAGCTACTGTCTCAGAATTATTATAATATTTATCGCATATTTTGGTGCGCTTCTTCTAACTTTGTTGTGTTCGGGGAACTACCGGTTTACCCCAGTGTTAGTTGCTGATGACCACGATTGTGTATTCACCTTGTGTCTGTAAGACCTATTTTTAGACAGCTTGATTTTGTGTGCATTTGTACTAGTGCAAGACTTTGCGCGGAAGTAATGTGTGTATTATAGTAATGGGTAGGGTAGTTGGTTGTCATTTCATTTTGTGTTAGCCATTTAAGTGTGGATCCCAATGCCAAGGCTTGGTGAAATGTTCATGGATATGCGCCCTGCGACCTGGATCTAGGGGAGCATATCTCGTGACAAAATGTACTCATTCTAGTCTTAGTCTTGCCAGAAAACCGTCACACGCAAACACACAACAATAAGAGAAGTAAGGACGAGGTCCTTGTATTTTGTTTTATTGTGACAGCACTTGCAGCTGTAATTTTGATTCAGTGTAATTAACTATTTGATTGTTTGATTTTTTGTTTAAATTTGGGTTTCTTATGGGTTTATGTGTGTCATTACGGTGTCATTTTATCGGAATATTAAAATATTTGTTTTGTTAGAATTTGGGTCATCTTTTTGTCAGTTATATTCTCTTTATGTCACCTTGAAATTATGGAAGCAAAGTACAAATTACCCAACCTCACGACGATGAACTGTACACCCCCGAAATTAGTCTCGTGTACGCATTCTCAAGGGGACATTGGTCAAACAAGTGTGACAGTAGCATATCTCCAATTCAATATAAACATTCATCATAGTACCAGGATGAAAACGGAGTGTAAATTAACATTTTAAGAATGCCCAAGCTGTGTAGTATACGAATAGGATAACATGTCAGATGACTTCACATATATTTCATCTCAATTTCATAGTAGGATAACATGTCAGATGTTACACATCATATGCCACTACTGTAAGGCTCGTATCTTTTTTAATCACCAACTCTTTACTAACGATTAGTTAGTTAATTACTATTTAACTTAAATAAGAGAGTTAATGCATGGTTATCGTCGATCCTTTTCACGAGGTCATTCGGGTTCGTAATTACTTAAATACCCTTTACGGCTTTCGCACATGCGTGGACTCAGTTTCACCATGTATATATTTCAGCTTGTAGCGGTGATAATTGTTTGGGATGCTTCCTTGAGAGTTTTTGGAACATAATTGTAAGGGAAGAGAAATGTAGAAGACCTTGTTACCGGCAAAAGCTTAAAATGATGTGAACAAAGTATTTCGGAGAACTAGAAGTTGTGTGTATGCATTGTTTACATTGCTCTCAAGATTTAAAATCAAATATAATTTTATATTTTATAACCCAAAGGATCACCCAACGGTACTAATGTCAACATAAATATTAGAAGGACATTTATATTTGAATGGGTGATTGTTAAAAGGGACCTGAGTCACCAAATTGGTCATTTTGGGTAAGTGGCAGATTCGAATTGGCTGAGGGTAGATACACATTTGAGTTTCAAAATGGACCTAATGTCGGCCTTCTAACATGGTGTACCACACCGAATGTTTTTAAATTTGATTGTAAGAAGGGACCTCAGTCGTTGACTCACGTCCTTTCTTAATTTTGTTCTTTAGTGGCGTACAGTACAGTGTTTTGGTTTGTGGAAGTTACAATACACTTTGTTCGGCTATACTGTGCCCGTTTAGACCGAAGTCCGCACGACCACATATGCATTTTACCAAGAATCAGTCAGCACGAGAGTTAAAATATCCCGGGGCGCCAGATGGGTTGAAGCTAATCGCAAAAAAAAAAAAAAAACCGACATCAAAATAAAAAAAATGCTTTACTGATTTTTGGCTCAATGCAACAATAAGGATGGAAGGAGATTCAACTGGACATAACACAACCTGTAAAATTATCTCATTTTATTCTAAATTTTAAAATTGACTGCAAAATGATGCTCAAGGTAACATCATTCCAGTGCGACGGCACACACTACTATTTACACAATGTACAGAAATTTTCCAACACATTGAACAATTGTCTTTGGAGACACAAGTCTGATTAGCAGTCCTGTAGACTGTGTTCCAAAATTATATCAATTATTTACGATGAAATCCAATTCAAATTAAATTGTCTTTACTGGAAATATTGTAGTTCACTGGTTGAATTTCTAACATGATATTAACACTCGTAGAAATTCTCACTGTTTATAATTGTTTATAGAATTTTTTAACTTCCACTTATTTTTCCAGCTTCAAAAATATTGTCAAAAATATTATCTTTGACCCAACACTAATTATGTACACATATTAATAACAACATCTGAAAAGTATTTGACCCTTGAGCATAGCATCGAAGAACTGTGCGAAGCACAACAAAATTTATTATTCTTCCAAAATTAAACATTTCGAGAAGTGACTCGATTATGAACTTCAAATTCCAAAGAAATATGATTTCTGAATCATCAACTTGATCAAAAAAAATTGTTGAACCATTCAACTATTCGATTTTCCACTTGGAATTATTATTAAGAAAAATATTTATATTTGTTGCTATTTTAGTAACGTTCACCACTTGCAATTATTAAACAGAATGCGGAAATAAGAATTGTAGCTTTATAATAAATTCATTTAGTTCATGACAATAGGATTGAAAACATCCTTTAAGTAATTCGTGGATACAGAATTATTTTTTAATTGGCAGTGGCCCATTCAATTATTTGTGTAAGAACACAATATCCCAACAACAACGGCAAAGGTCTTCCTCTGAAGAAGAATAAAATTTTATCATGACAAAACCGGGTTCTAGCAAATCCCAAGTATTAATGGAATACGTAAACAAGTTTGAAATAATTACTGATGGTTTGGTCATTCATTCGACGAAATGTGTGGTTCCAATACTCCTCCTATAAACCTGAGCCATCGAACCTGCTATTTGATTGATGCTCAAAAAAAAACCTCCTCATTCCTGCGACTTAAATATGCGCACCTGGGAATGGCATTTCAACTACTCCACACACATAAATTTTCTTCCCCAAATTTATACAATAAATCAAGCCTCTGCTTGTTATCAAAACTGGAAGATCTATAAACTTACAAGTTTATTTTATTTTACCATTCAGTTCAAACCGTGAAGTTACCACACTTGTGATATTCTCTATTTCACTTTCGAATGTGTGCCTACGTCATGATTTTATATAAACACAAAAAAAAAATCCTAATTGATACAAATATCATTGGCTTCCTGTTTCATGCCTTTCCGTGTTATCTGAAAAATATACTTTGCTCAATGCAAATATTAACTGTTCAACCAGAACTATAATGATGGTGGAATACGGGCTTGCGCTATCCACTAGCTTTCGGAAAATCACCTGTTCCAAACTAGGAATGATTAAACTAATCCTTAAGCTCTCTCTCAACGAATGTGATTATTAGAAAATGTAAGATCCAATAATTATTTAGAAAAATTATGAAAATTATTATTATTATTATTGGATTATTATTGTTATTATTTCCTTAAATATGTTTAATTATTATTTCCTTATGTGAAAAAACCACATGTTCGACTCTTCGAATATGGACAAAATATCCATTTCTCAACAAAATAAATATTAACTTCTACAGTTATATCGGCTGATTACCGTGATTCTCAAACAAAATGAACATTCAAATAAATGCTCGGTATGCTCGGTCATCGATCCTAAACTGTTCTGAGTGCTGAAAATACTCAGAATAACCCTAATGTGTCTTGCGTAAATCAATGCAAGATTTAAATACGAAGAAAAATAAATGTGTTGGTCATCTGCAGAAAATGAGTTTGTTCCAATTAGCTAGGCATAATATAAAAGTCAAATGTGGCTTACATTTCTCGTTGGTCTTGAAGCGTAGTGAACCTGGTCTGTACCAGATTTATCCAGATACATGCCCTATTGGACACGCACGTCTAATCCTTGTATCGGCCGCCATTATGTACCCACAATCTGTCTAGCACGACGTAGTGGAAATATTTCTTGAAGTTTGAAGTAACTGCTGATCCATTTTAATATTGACTTCAATTAAATCCATAGCAGTTCGCTTAAATGGGGTCAGATCCAAATGATCTCTTCTCAAAAGCGTCAGTTGTAACATAACTCACGGTAATCTTTTCAGTACAGGAAAACACTGATAGTCTAAAACAATCAACGGCTGTTCTGAAGATCGTTCCCTGGGCATGGCTTCACACCATCTATCATGCGCGAAGCAACATATAGTTTCCCTTTGTCGGCTAACGAACAACACCGTGATAGACTGGCCTTCAATATACTGAAAGATCTGAGTGGTTATTTAGTTACAATTTGTGAAACTGACAAGTTGGATTAAAATATCCAAGTATTGAATTATTGTTACTGGACTGTGACAGAATAATATCTAGACAAAGTCTAGCATACGTCCATATAGAAACAAAGTGTTTCACCAATGTCCGTAGAAAATAACAATCACCTTAGTGATTCCCTCTACCGGAAACTTACTACGTTCCCCACGTATCGTAGCACTTTTGTGACTATCACAATTCAAAGATATCTTCTGCGTAGATTCGGCAACCATGTGCCTTGGCTCGACGTAGCAGCAGCACCTTGTCCTACAAGAGCTTGGTTTGAAGTGAGCTGCTTATGCTTGGGCCGAGCGGATTTTATACAAAACGGTCGGCTCCACGCAGGATCACGCTGAAATCTGTAAATCCTCATATCTCCGGTTTCTCTGGTCTGATTCACTTGAGACTAAGTGCATCCTCTTTCATTTGGCCGTGCCAGTAATCTGATCCAAGTATCAAGTCTCTACTCCATGGCTAAGTATTTAATCACCAAATAGTCTCGCCTCTGCTACTATTTGCCACGTCACTTAACATCTTCTTGGCTGCATAAAGTTTCCATTTCAATCTAGAAGGAAAGGAGCGCGATATTCAAATATCTCAACTTTCAAAAGCGGCTGTAGCCTTTCCCTTGATACCTAGGTGTCTGAATCTCGGAACACCCATTCCTAGAATTGGGCACAATACAATAAAAAGCAGTGATTTATTGTGACTCAGAAGTAAGAATTTATGACTTGATTGTTAAAAGGTACCCAAGTTATCATATTATAAAAAACGATTTTCTTCTTGAAAAGCCTTGCAACGGTCATGGAGCAGTATGCCCTAAATTCCATCCCCAGTTAACTATAACCTCAAAAAGTCTAGAGTTGCTGTTCTTCTACATCTTCCCATTTCACATTCCGTTTGTTGACTTCAGACTTCACTGTGTCTATCCATCGATTTCTTGGCCTCCCTACCGGGCTCCTCCCTCCCGCTTCTCTGTCAAAATAATTTCTTGGTGTTCTATTTCTGTCCATTCTCATTACGTGTCCAAATCACTGTAATCTGCGTCTTATAAGGAGTTCAGTGACAGGTATTTTGATACCAACTTGCTGCCTGTTCATTTCATTCCTAATCTTATCTTTCCTGGTCCTCTGATTCATTGTTCTGATGAATTTCATTTTTGTTGCCTGGATTTTACTATTAGCCTTGTTGGGTAGGGTACAGGTTTCAAGTCCATAGGTGAGAATTGGAATGAAGTAGGTATGAAACATGCTTAATTTTGCTTTCTGTGGTATTTTGTCATCCCATAGTAGATTTCTCACTTGACAATAAAAAAGGGAAGCTCTTTGGGTCCTGTTGATTTATAGAGTTATCCTGTGAGACAACACTTCCAAGGTACTTGAAGTTAGAAACAGATTGCATCTGAGTTCCCTCTAGAAAGATGTTGGAACATGAGCCGTTCCTGTTGATAGTCATTTCAACTGCTTTTGTTTGACTGATCTTAAGTCCAAATTCTTTAAACTTGTCATTCCAAAAGTTTAGTTTCTCCTGCACTTCTGTTTCTGTTTCTCCCCATATCAACACATCATTTGCAAATCACGCCATTTGAAATATATTATTGCAAAATCAAAAAAATATATATTTTAAATTTAATGTTTCTCAGTCGATCAACACGATTGTACCCAATTGTAATGGGTTATGTCCTAATCCTGAAATGCAATTTACATGAGATTAATAAATACACATGGATGTCCAGTTTCAATCGTCAAGCGATCATCATCAGATCCTTTACACTCCGTGGGAAACATATACACCAAGGAGTTTAGGCAGCCAGACAATCCCAGTGATCTCCTGGCTCAAAATATTACTTGACGTCACAAAACGTGAATGCAAATAGCCCTTCTCAGGGTTTTCCAGCTAAGAACCATAGAAGACATAAGTAGATCGAAATGTCAAGTTCTACAAAAAATCCCATTACAAAATGGAATCGAATATTTGTATATAGCTTTATGTAGATAGTTGTACTTTAATAGATGGAATTTGTTTCAAATTTCATGTATGTGATAATTTAATGTTTTAATGTGCCAAACGCTAAATAAATAAATAAATAAATAAATAAATAAATAAATATCAATCTCTTCTATTTTTGACCGATTACTAAGGCAACACTGAAAAATGGGTTCCAACACGATAATATACCGAATCTATTTTCTAAACGTCTGTGCTCAAGTAAGAAGAGAGAGCTTCAAGGAACATCCCTGAGAAAATTTAATTAGTTGCTGTGAATAGTTTCTGAGGAAAGTTAAATATAAATTGAAAACTAACATGGGCAGTATAGGAGTCCCTAAGGTCAGGGCTCCACCAGCAGTTATTTGCTGCTTTTATGAGCAGTATTGTACTGTCTGAAAATGAGAAGCATGTTTTTCTCTGGATGTGGCTACATGTGCAGTATTTTACTTTGACAGTGCAACTCAGAAGTGGTCAGCTGGGTGCCCGTTTACCTAGGCCCAAAGCAGCCGGGCAGGCGTGTACAGTTTACGCCACGATTTTTGGCCGGTCAGTCCCAGTTTCACAGTCGTACAGAGGACAGTCTGCGAGCCTCACGCATGTGTAATCGTTACGTGTGTTTTCAGTTGCGTGGAAAGCAACTCATGTATCAATTAATTACACATGCCAGAAGTTCGCCACCTATCCTCTGTATGACTGAACAATCGGGGCTCACCGGCCAAAAACCGTGGCGTGAACTGTAAATGGGACTTATTAGCATGCGTACACCACAGTTCAGCGAGACGAAGCGAGAGCGTGCCCAGTTGAACCAGTTAGGTATTGAGAGCGGCGATAGAGATTCAGGCGCGGCAGGTTCAATCTAATACTGTTTTATTATTGTCAATGGAAAGGTCAGTGGCTTTTTATGCCAATTGGGGAACGTGCAAATGTGGACATTCTGTGATAGCTAAAAAATATAGCATGCGAAAGCGGTAGCTATTATTGTGCATGTTTGGTTCTACATATTTATGTGAACAATTTTTCTCCACTATAAAGCTTGGTCTCTTCTCAGCTGAAGCCATATTCGTAGCACCAGCTGTCACTGCCGTGACGCAATCGTTTGGTTTTTATGCTGCCAATGCCAAGACTAAACGCAGCAACTCTGCCCGCTTGCCGCCCATGTACGGAGCGGGCGCCCACGTGGCGAAATGCCCGGTTTGAGCAAGCCTGGTATAAATGGTTATGGCAGGTTCAAGGTCGTACTGCTGAGAATAGGTAGGGTTCCATTTTCTTGCAGTAGTTTACCGTCCCTGCATTGGCTCCACTGGCAGTAATTTACTGCGGATATATCCACCATTTTCTCTGACGAATGAGCAACAATACACTCAAAATAAGTTACAATAGAGTATAGTCTTGTCATTTTCACGATATGCCATACACCGTGAATAAAATATTAATTATATCTCGTTTTGATCGGCCTCCACTTCACGGCACGCTGCACAGTGTGTCGAATCCCATATCTAGGTGGAAAAAATTCACTGTCGCAAATGAAAGCGAAAACTGGCTCATTCGATAGTGAACAAACCAGATGGTGACCTTCGGTCTTCCTTTCCGCTCTCTGGTGCGTAGGAGGGAGGTTATAGCTGCTGAAACGTCTTCCTGGTGGTTATCAGGTCATTTGATAGGAGGTGTCGGAGTGAACCGAACGTTGTGATTCTAGTGAGTTCAACGAGGTGTTGTCTTCTGCGTCTCATGGAATAGTGAAAAGAGGTATGTGTAGCACTTTTATGCGTAATACAAGCTTTCTGCACTAAATAAATTATTTACTTCATGAGTGCCTCATAGTGCCACTTTACTTTAAACGTCATTCGATAGGAAATTTAATGTAGATTCAGGATCTGTAGTGGTTTGGTTGCGCACGAATGTGCATGATGGTTTATTTTCTTATTTTCAGTGACTATATGGGCATTACCGCGAGAAGAATTTTTCAACGCGTGGAGGTCGTGTCATAAATAGGGGCGTACAGACGTCATATTTCAATATGTTATGAAAAAATTTGATCCTACAACTCCTGCTGACACTCAAGTGCAGGAGCTAAGAAACAAAATTAAGTTGATATCCCATATTATTAACAAAAATGGGAGAGTGCAGGAAGAACAATGCCACGTTCCATAGGTAATCTACCTATGGAAGCTATTGAGTTACTTAATGACCCCCAAGGAACTTTGACATGAAATGATGAGGACCAGTATAGCAATGACTACGATGCTCTGGACTCTACAGAAGAATCAGGTGACGAATGAACATTAGACATTTTGTTATTATTAAGGGGAGTGAGATTAATGAGAACATTACTTGACGAATGGACGTTTTTTAAAATTTGCAATAGGAGAAATAGGCCTAATATTCAATCTAATTATATTGTCTTTATTTCCATGCTTTTCTAGAGAAAGAATATTGTTTTCGTGTGTTTACTAAAATTACGTCATTAACAGGACTGTAAAATGACATTTTGTTATAAAGAAATTGTTTGTATGATTTTGACGAATATTTTTTTATTTTTAGAAAATAAATGTAATTTTTTGTGCATATTTCGTTGTTCTATGTTTAATAACAATTGAATATAGCCTACGTTTTTAATCTGGATGATTTTACATACCGTACAGTAACTTCGTCTACTCCCTCAAATAAGGTGTAACAACAATAATTGACTAAAAGACTCATTGTTATTCATATTTTATCCAGTTTTAAATAGTATGTTTACCACTGTCATAAACTATCATATACACATCCAAATCGTTATTTTTACTACCAAAAAATGGATGATTCTTGCGTTGCTTTCGGTCATGTTTTACACCTCGCCTTAGCCCTCACCCCTATATATTTAGCCCCGAAGATCGTACACTTTAGACGATTCCAGAAATGAATTCAGCGACCTCGAAAACGGTATATTGCGAACTTTTAATAGAATCTCAGCACTATTAACGAAGTTATTAATTTTTTCCACATAGAATTGGGATTCGACACTGTGCGCTGCCTCTTACTTCAGTGTAGCCAAAACACATGTCTTGGCAGTTCCTTAAAACCGCAGTAAATGTAGCCACTCTCTTCTATTGCAGAAACTATGCAGTACAATTACTGCTCTTAAAGACGCAAATATTTGCCAGTGGCCTTAGTAGAAAGTACATGCTGACGAGTAGAACCCGTTAATGCACTAAATAAGTGATGTGTCTATTATGTGTTACTTACCAAGATCTTTTGTTCTTGTTGCTGCTGTTTATTTCCTTCTTCCTCTTCTTCCTCCTCTTCCTCTTCTTCCTCTTCTTCTTCTTCCTCTTCTTCCTCATCCTCATCCTCCTGTTCTTCTTCCACGTCCTTCTCGTTTTCGAGCTCTTTCTCTTCTTCATTTTCTTCTTGCTGCTCCTGTTCCAGGGTTTGTCGTCGTCGTCGTCGCTCCTGCTCATGTTGTCGCTGCTTCTCCTCTTGGTTCAGCAGATCCTGCTGCTGAAATTAGAGATTACAAGGGCATTATGAAGCAAATTTAGCTAGTAATTGTTGTTTATAGTGGCGGAACAGCGAGGTCATCTGCCCCTGAAGCAGGTGTTTAATTAGTGACAATTTAGCACATATTCTTAGCCTACATTCATTTATGAAAAAAAAAAAGACTTATGAGATAACCTTTTGTCCGTGTGTATGTGTGTGTGTGCGTATGTGTGTGTGTGTCCCCTAATAAAATCTAAACGGCTGGAGATTCAATAAAACTCGGTAAGGTTATAGTACTATTTCGTCCGACCCGACCGTGCCCTTCAAATTTCATTACTTCTCACCAATCCAACATGGCGGCTGTGCGAAATAATTCACCGGCATTCTATATCTCTGAAACTATTACAGATATCATCCTGAAATTTTGTACGGTGATAAAGGTAGGCTACTACTAGAAGTTCACCTATGTAACCTTGAAAAACCTGTCATGTACAAAACAAACATGGCGACCAAGTGAATTTGAAATATTTAAATACATTTTTCTCAGGGGCAGATGACCTCGTAGTTCTGCCCCTTAAACAACAATAACTAACTACTAACTAGACTTTTCTCGCGATTTAACCATCCGAGCGCAGTGAAACATGGTACAGCAAATGCTTATACACATTATAATGCACTGACATCTAATTTAGTTCAATTGTTTTCATAACCTCAAGATGGCGGCTGTGCGAAATTTTCAAATTAAGTTTTTATTTCTTGTGTCCTAATCATACGATCGAATTCAACGTTTAAAATAATGAACCTACGCAATAATCGGCATCTAACAGTACATAACTCTATGGCCTACATATATGAAACTCCAACATAGCGACCATCCGAAATATTTAGACAGTTCTCCAATATCTACTAATCTACGACAGCTATCAAACTGAAATTTTGGATGCTGATAAAGCTTATTCATAAGTTCACGTATGGGACTTTTAATAGCCTGGTGAGCACAAATTCAACATGGTGGCAACACGAAATTTAAATATTTAAATAGACGTTTCTAGAAGCCTCCGTGGCTTAGGCGGCAGCACGCCGGCCTCTCACCGCTGGGTCCGTGGTTCAAATCCCGGTCACTCCATGTGAGATCTGTGCTGGACAAAACGGAGGCAGACAGGTTTTTCTCCGGGTACTCCGGTTTTCCCTGTCAAAATTTCATTCCAGCAACACTCTCCACTATCATTTCATTTCATCTGTCATTCATCTATTCATTGCCCCAGAGGTGTGCGTCAGGCCTCGGCAGCCGGCACAGTCCCTATCCTCGCCGCTAGCTAGGGGCTTCATTCATTCCATTCCTGACCCGGTCGGAGACTGGAAGCAGGCTGTGGATTTTCATTCAAATAGACGTTTCTCGCGATTTAACCATCCGAGCGCAGTAAAACTTGGTACGGTAAATGCTTATACAAATTTTAATCCACTGACATATAATTTATTCCAATTGTTTTCATAACCACAAGATGGCGGCTGTGCAACATTTTAACATCTCTTTTTTTTTCTTGAGTCCTAATCATGCAATTGAAGTTTGAATAATCACCTACGCAATAATCTTCATGTAATAGTACATACCGGTAGCTGTATGGCCTACATATATAACAATATATTCAGTAAAGAACATATAGCCTACTTTCTCCTAAATACATGGGTATAACTCTTTGTCCTTTTCAAGGAGTATAATTGAATGCTGGTTATAGTAGCTTGTTGAAATACAACGTACTATACGGATATTAAACGTTGATTGATTGAATCCTCACCTGAATTATATATATATATATATACACACACACACATACACACACACACACACACACACACACACACACACACACACACTAATACAGCCATCACAATAACACATGTTATCAGACAAAATTCAATACTCACCCAAGTACACGGGGATAAATGACCATGATGTCCATTCATCTCAAATGAAACAACAACAACAACAACAACAGCTTCCTACCCAAATCCTTCCTCGTATAAAAGTACACACACTAGTAAGCCTACAGACATCACAGTGACACAGGTTATCAGACAACGTCTACACGCACCAAAGTAAACGGGGCTACAAGAACATGATGCCGCAAAACCCATAAAGATCAACACCAAAAACAACAACAACAATAGACTCTACCGCGGATCAAGGTCAACGATTATTAATCGCTGGAACTTATTCAAGTGTTGAAATATGTGGTGTTATAAGTATATACAGTATATATAATATTTTCTATTGCAAATACACACTATATTTGCTTAACGTTATAACGTGTGAGTAATTATAAATCAATAAATACCAAAGAAACGAGGTAAAACAATTAGAACCTGCAGGGATTTGAACCACGAACCTTCAGACTATGAGCTCAGGTCACTACCATTACGTCACGGATCCGTTTTGATACTTGGTGAACAACTGGTTTAGTATAACTGCAGCATATTTTGTGTTGAAAACAACGATTTCATTAACGTTTTCTGACGTTTCTATAAATCATTTGATACTAAATATGTATTATTTTGTTCAGTACATTCCTAGAAGGATATTAACTTACGCAATTACGGAAATATATGGGTTTACGAGCAACAACAAAAAAGCGGCCATTTTCACAACGGCACGGCACGGACCCACAACGATATGGCATGGTCGACCTGACCTGTTAGTCACTTCTACGGTTACATATTCTATTATAATGTGCTAACATTTATAATGTAAAAGTCCTTCGTGGTGTTGATGTTCATTTGGATGATTAAAATCAAATTGACTCATAAAAGGAAAAATAAACCACAAAAATCCAATAGCAAAAGATTGTATGATCCTACTTCAGTTACCAATAATCCAGTATATTTTGAGCAATCCATTACGCTTTTAAGTGACAACTTGGGGACCATTGTTAACAAATTAAAAGCCTTAGCAGAAGACGTTGCTCCCATTAAGAAACGAAAGAAACATGCATGGTGGAATGATGATTGTGATATAGCAATTCTACGCCGGCATACAGCTTGGTTGAATGACCAACAACAAAAAAACTGAATGTTCTAGGGAAGAATTCATCTATGCTAGACGGTTAACGGCCAAATAAATCAGGAGGGTTAAAAGGAATATCAGAAGGAAACATTAAAAATCTATTGATGAAGCTTTCAATCGCCATAAAACAAGAGACTATTATGGGACATTTAAACAATACCAATCAAAATTTACTTCCCCTACTCTTTTGATGAAGGATACGAACGGGCAGTAATTTTGGCTGATTACTTCATAAAATTATTTAATAGTGATGAACCTGAAGATTCTTTTGAATTCGATCCCTATCCCAGAAATAAAACACCCCTGGAAAAGATCATACCACCGGATTACGATGAAGTGCGTACAGCGATTGATTCACTTAAGAATTTTAAAGCGGCAGGAGAGAATAAAGTAGTAGCAGAACTTTGGAAGAATGCTAATGTACAGACTATTCATACCCTACATAAACATCTTATTGATATTTGGAATACAGAAAATTTGCCTGAAGAGTGGAATATTGCAATAATTATTATACACCCCATACACAAAATGGGCGATAGATCAGATCCTAGCAATTATCGAGGAATATCGTTGCTGGATGTCACGTATAAGATTTTTTTCAAAGATTTTATATTCCAGAATTCACGAACAACTTGATAATGAACTTGGTAGTTTCCGTCCAGATCAAATAATTATCAGTCTTAAATCTTATATATAAAAGTGAAAGTCTGTATGTGGGTTGGTTCCGTATACAAATCTACACCGTTCCACCAATCTCAACCAAATTTTGCATACACATAGTTTAGGACCCAGAAGGAACCGCTGGCTACATGAATTTTCGATAGTCTTTCTCATTCTTCTGATTTCGGTCCTTTTGCACTCAAGCACAGGCTAATCAAATCATAAAATATACTCATGAAGGAATGGCAAGGCAGATAGTTTCCATGGCAACATAGCTCAAGTCGAGACACGGCCGACTGGTTACAAGTTGCGCTCTGCACTACCAGTATAGGAAATGAGGATCTTTACTTGAAATCCCATTAGTTACTCAACTGCTCACACTGCACTGTCAACCGAGTTTAGCATAACAAAGACTTGACACTATCTACAATATATCTGTCAAATACCACTCACTCACTCACTCATTCGTTCATCACGAAATCTCAGAAACCACCGAACGGATTGGAATGAAATTTGGCATGCAGCTTCCGCAAGGGCCGCAAATGCCCACTAAGAGAGGATTTGTGGATATTCAAGTTCTTAAGGGGTGTTAAGGGGGTAGGCCTGCATTTCATTGAATATCAATATCTCCCGATTGGTTTCATTGGGGGATGTGATACTCGGTATATAAACTCATCATTAAGAATAAGAAGACACATGTCTGAGGGTTTTCCGATGTGGTGTATATTATGAGGTGAAAGGGGTGAAAAGTGGGGATTGAAAGATTCCTAACGGAGCGTGTATCTCTTAAACGACATAGGCGAGGAGTTTGAAACTCAGCGAAAAAATCAACATAAAAAAGAAGTAAATATGTGTTTGACCGTTTTTTCCTTCATAAATCCAATTTAAGGGGCCCATGGGGAGGGGTGAAATTCTGGAAAAAAAAAACAGGAAAGAAAGTGTCCTAACTGATTGACTGACTGACTCACTCATCAAACTCAGGGAAAGAAACTGCTTTAAAGTAAGTAAATAGCTGTTCGACAGTTTTTTTTTCATAAATCAAATTTAAGGGGTTCATGGGGAGGGGTGAAATTCTGAAAAAAGAAAATTGAAAGAAAATGTCCTGACGCACTCACTCACTCACTCATCATCGCCCAGCCAAAATTATTGAAGTTAGAAACATGACAGTTTGGGGATGTGTTCATTGTATGTCAAAACCGTCTACTAAGGGAGGATTTTCGGATATTCAGGTTCTAAAGGGGTCTTAAGGGGGTTAAACCTGTATTTCATTGAATAACAATATCTCCCGATTGGTTTCATTTGGGGATGTGATACACGGCATATAAACTCATCATTAAAAAGCAAGAAGACACGTGTCTGAGGGTTTTTCGATGTGGTGTATATTATGAGGTGAAAGGGGTGAAAAGTGGGGATTGAAAGATTCCTAACGGAGCGTGTATCTCTTAAACGACAGAGGCGAGGAGTTTGAAACTCAGCGGAAAAAAATCAGCATAAAACGTAAGTAAATATGTGTTTGACCGTTTTTCATAAATCCAATTTAAGGGGCCCATGGGGAGGGGTGAAATTCTGGGGGGGGGGGGGACAGGAAAGAAAGTGTCGTAACTGATTGACTGACTCACTCACTCATCAAACTCAGGGGGAAAAACTGCTTTAAAGTAAGTAAATAGATTTTCGACAGTTTTTTATCAATCAAATTGAAGGGGTTCATCGGGAGGGGTGAAATTCTGAAGAAAAAAAAATTGACAGAAAATGTCCTGACTCATTCACTCACTAATCATCGCCCAGCCAAAAATATTGAAGTTGGAAACATGGCATTTCGGGGATATGTTCAGGTTATGTTAAAACCGTACACTAAGGGAGGATTTTTGGATATTCAGGTTCTAAAGGGGTCTTAAGGGGGTTAAACCTGCATTTCATTGAATAACAATATCTCACGAGTGGTTTCATTTGTGGATGTGATACTCGGCATATAAACTATTCATTAAAAATAAGCAGACATGTGTCTAAGGGTTTTCCGATGTGGTGTATTATTATGAGGTGAAAGGGGTGAAAAGTGGGGGTTGAAGGATTCCTAGCGGAGCGTGTAGGCCTATCTCTTAAACGACATAGGCGAGAAATTTGAAACTCAGCGGAAAAAATCAGCTTAAAAAGTAAGTAAATCGGTGTTCGACCGTTTTTTCATAAATTAATTTAAGGGGCCAATGGAGTGGGGTGAAATTCTGGGGGAAAAATGAGAGAAAGTGTCCTAACTGACTAACTAACTCACTCACTCATCAAAGTCTGGGGAAAAAGACGGCTTAAAAAATAAATTAATAGGTGTTCAAGCTTTTTTTCATCAATCCAATTTAAGGGGCCCATGGGGAGGTATGAAATTCTGGTAAAAATAATTGAAAGAAAATGTCCTGTCTGACTCACTCACTCATCACGCCCAGCGAAAACTATTAAAGTTGGAAACATGGAATTTTGGGAATATGTTCGCTGTATGTCGAAATCGTCAACTAAGGAATGATTTTTGTTTATTCGGGTTTTAAAGAGGTGTTAAGGGGGTAAACGTGCATTTCATTGAATAACGATATCTCATGAGTTGTTTCTTTGGGGATGTGATATTCGGTATATAAACT
Source organism: Meconema thalassinum (assembly GCA_946902985.2). Classification (NCBI taxonomy): domain Eukaryota; kingdom Metazoa; phylum Arthropoda; class Insecta; order Orthoptera; family Tettigoniidae; genus Meconema; species Meconema thalassinum. The sequence goes on along the minus strand of OX336388.2, from coordinate 1,739,247,023 downwards.
AATCATTAAAAATAATCAGACATATTGAACCCTTTATCCTCTGATGGATAAACGATTCGATGTTTTATTTCTACAATTAATTAATATTTCCACCAGCGTCATGAAATATATTGTGTTTCATGAAATAGCCAGACGAAGATGAGGAAACTTAAAGTATTTGTTGGAGACAGCGGGGACATACCTGCAGCAGTTTGACATTACTTTAGCATTATGAAAAGAAAGACCCTAGCAATGTTTCAGAAGGACAGGTGGTGGCTACCTCAAAATAGAAGGGACGCGTAGTGAGACACGCTTATGGTATGTTCATTGTAATATTCGCGCCTAGAAAAAATATAATGCAGTAACGTGAGTGGCTGATGATAATACAGGACACTCCTACGAGGCCGAGGTCTGATAAAAACCGCGAAGTTATTGAAAAAGTGGAGCCAATGAGAGATGAATGCTTACGAACGCGCCAAGTCTAGCTTGGGCACGCGATAGCTAGCTTTAACGCGGGAGATCGGCTAGACAACATCTCTACGATCGATTCTAGGATTAATGGGCATATTCTTGACCTGTGCAATTTTACGAGTTCAGTGATATTTGTTTCATTCCTGTACTACTATTATTTTGAGAAATTTTTATATAATTTCCCCCTCTATCGATACCTAGGGCCAGTTCATTTATAAGTGGCTTGAAGAGCCAAGACATTGCTATTACATTTTGTGTGTCGGTGGACACAGGTTGTTATTGCATTTTGTGTGTCGGAAGACACAGGTTATTACTGTACTTTGCGTGTCATGAGGACACAGATTAGTATAAATGTGTTAAATTCAGTGATAGATAGTCACAGTACTATTATTGTAGGGACAGTATCATCGACAATTCGCCAACAGACTGTTCTGGGGGAAAAAGTACCTGAAACGGCGAATTTAGTAGTCAGATATCGAGTGTGTAATAATCTATAACTTTTTGAATCAGCACGAGAGATGGCAGCGTCGATCATGGAAGCTGTATGGAATCATCATCACTTCGTTGAAATGTTTGCCATGAGCTAAAAGCATTCAAGTTGGGAGATGGCTGCTGATGTCCTTTGACGGGTGACTGGCCGAGGATGAGTACTGAATAATATTCTTATTATCTGACAAGTTAACTTATGGTATATGGGACATATTTTGTTTTGTAAATATCTTGCTTGTGTTGATTAACGTAGTGTATTTAGTTTTGGTCTGACACACCTTTTGCATGGAAACAGCTCGCACATATTTTATCAGTCGCAAGTTCTTGTTTGTTTGTTTTAACTAACGTGGCTATGTGGACGACCGTGTTCGCATATGTTTACGTAGTGCGAGTAAGAAGCGTCTCTCGGAGATATATTGCGTTTCAGAAGTAGGACTGAATTAATATAATCATACAGTAGATTGGAGGGTAAATTAATCTTTGTAATGTTTATTATTGATCAGATTCAGAGAGTTTATTGCCTTTGGAGCAATGTGAGTTATGGCGAAGGGCAGTCAGCTCTCTCGTAGGTTTTAATATTTTTAAATAGATTGTGAGGATCTGATTCAGCCGACCTGTGTGAAATATGTTGTGTCATTCCCAGCAGTGTGTGTGTGTGTGTGTATTTTATTGGTCATTACAAGCGGGAATTTCAGCGTAGACTGATTTCTGTCAGCTTGGTGCCAAGTCCATATGGTTACCTTGCGAGGACATATGTGGCTATTTCGATTAAGGTCTTACCATATGTTTATGTGGTTGAGATTTGTTGCTGTTGATTCTACGAGATAACGAGACAGGTGGTCAAGTTATTTTTACACACTGGGCTGGACGATGACAGAGTGAGGAAAGGGGAAGTTGTTTCACAAGGCGGGCTGAAAGGATTGCATCGAGGTCATTAATGAAGTGCTTGTTGGCTCCGTAAAATTACTTGAAATATAGAATAAGAACTGATCAATGGTAAAAATTGTTAAATAAATGGGAGTTGCCTACGCATCACTATAATCTCCGAAGCGTTAGCTTAACGTGCATTTTTGTTCATATAAAGTAATCTCAGCCGGTCAGGCTTTTGTTGTTGTTGGTTTCATGCCATGTTTATGTTCCGTATTAGTGACCCGTGTAGTCACGTGCGATGCTGTCTTTTCCTTGTTTGTGTATTGAGCAATTGACCGTTGTTGGCAGCTCAGTTATCAGATGCGTCATCGTATTGAAGGAGGGTCTCGAGGGAGATTCCTGTAAATAGTAGATTTTAGAGTGTGTGTCAGCATTAATTTTTAAGGGTTTTTATTAGTGTCATGTCCCATATCCGTAAACGTTGATTTACGAGATGATTGTTCGTAAGCATCGTGGCTGTTAACCCGCTGTAAACGAACAGTCATCCAAGTACTCATCCCTCGTAGTTAGTCATTACGCATACATAAAATCCAATGCAAGTTAATGGAACTTGGATCCAATTTTTTTATAAGGGGGAGATCCGTCTGACTCCTCAACTTTTGATAAATATTTCTGTCATGGGAATATTCAGGGAGGAATTTTTATTATTGTTGTTGTCTATATTCATTTTATTTGCACTAATAGTCATTAAATTATGTTATTATTTTACGCCTTGTCACTTTCTTTCTTAATTATAGTTTTAATCCTATGACCCTTACCCCAGTAGAGCATGTTGTTTGGCGAACGTAAACATCACAATATGAACTGAGCGCGACCCCTTGATCAAGATTCTTGCATATAAACACTGCAATACTAAAGGGTTCAATATGTCTAAGGGTTTATCGATGTGGTGTATATTATGAAGTGAAAGGGGTGAAAATTGGGGGTTGAGGGATTCTTAACGGAGCGTGTATCTCTGAAACGACATAGGCGAGAAGTTTGAAATTCGAGGAAAAGAACAGCTTAAAATACAAGTAAATAGGTGTTCGACCGTTTTTCCATAAATCCAATTTAAGGGACCCTTGGAGATGGGTGATATTATGAAAAAAAAAACAGGAAAGAAAGTGTCCTAGCTGATTGACTCACTCACTCATCAAACTCAGGGGGAAAGCAGCTTTAAATAAATAGGTGTTCGACCGTTTGTTTCATAAATCCAATTTAAGGGGTTCATGGGGAGGGGTGAAATTATCAAAAATAAATGAAAGAAAATGTCCTGACTGACTCACTCACTCATCATCGCCCAGCCAAAATTATTGAAGTTAGAAACATGAAATTTTGGGGATATGTTCGTTGTATGTCGAAAACGACCACTAAGGAAAGAGTTTTGGATATTCAGTTTCTAAAGAGGTGTTAAGGGGGTAAACGTGCATTTTATTGAATAACAATATCTCACGAGTGGTTTCATTTGGGGATGTGATACTTGGCATATATACTAATCATTAAAAATAAGCTGACGCATGGTTTTTCGATGTAGTGTATATTATGAGGTGAAAGGGATGAAAAGTGGGGGTTGAAAGATTCCTAACGGAGCGTGTATCTCTTAAACGTCATAGGCGAGGAGTTTGAAACTCGGAGGAAATCAATCAGCTTAAAAATAAATAAATAAATAAATACATAAATAAATAAATAAATAATTAAATAAATAAATAAATAAATAAATAAATAAATAAATAAATAAATAAATAAATAAATAGGTGTTCGACCGTTTTTTCATAAATGGAATTTAAGGGGCCTATGGGCAGGGGTGAAATTCTGGAAGAAAAACGTCCACTAAGGAAGGATTTTTGGATCTTCACTCTCATCGACCAACCAAAACTATTAAAGTTAGAAGAATGATATTTTGGGGATATGTTTGTTGTGTGTCGAAAACGTCTACTAAGGAGGGATTTTTCGATATTCAGGTTATAAAGGGGTGTTAACGGGGTTAAACCTGCATTTCATTGAATAACAATATGACACGACTATGACGTGAGCGAAGCGAGGCTAAAAATGAGTGGTGTGTGTCTGTGTATTACTCAATCACGCAAGTACCACTGGTCCGATTTTCATGAATTTTACATGGAAGTAGCTGATTTACCTGGTTAACGTATAGGTTACTTTTGATTTCAATACTTTGCACTATTTAAAGATGGCGTCCATTTTTGTGACGTCACTACACCCTTTGGTTTCAAACTTTCATATTTCAATTTCAAATAAAAAGAGAACGCTAAGAAATAGCAAACGTTTGATGGCATGTACGAGGTTTAAAATTACATTTTCTATCCGAAAGGTATCTCCAACGGTTAGCGAGTAAAACCTAAATTTGTGATATAAAACACGGTCAACGCCGAGCGGTGTAGTTGGACAAAATGTTCCATCCTTAATCTCCCTCTGTGCAGCACCTCGCCTATCCCCAGTTTTAACTGTCACCTTCACACTTTAATTTATTTATGACGCGTAGCGAAGCACGGGTACTTCAGCTAGTGGATTATAAAACACCACAGGATTAGTAGCAAAGATTTAGCGATCACTTTCGTTGATTTTCAAAAAGCTTATGATAGTATCCATCGCGAATCTCTATTAAATGTCCTTACTGAATTTGGTTTACATAGAAAACCTTATTGCGGTCACTCCTAAGAATACTAAATCTAGAGTTAGGTTTAGAAATGAATCCTCTAAGTCATTTGAAATCCATACTGGTCTTTGGCAGGGAGATGGATTATCTCCATTGTTGTTTAATTGTGTGCTGGAAAAAAATATTCGTCAATGGAATAAGGTTTGTCCACCAAATGTTAAGATTGGAAAAAATATTCGACTAACTTGTCTCGCCTTTGCAGATGATCTAGCATTATTAGCAACTAGTTTCGAAGAAGCTAAATTTCAGGTAGAGGAATTGGAACGATTAGCAGCAAAGATTGGGTTGAAAATTTCTTTTGGGAAAACAGAAATGAGGCCATCTCTTCAAGTTGATACATCACATATTGTACTGCATAATGCCCAGAAAATAAAGATTGTGGAAAAAATTAAATATCTTGGTGAGATCATCACTTGGAATGCCAATGATAGATAGTAGAACACTAAAATTGCGACGAGCACAACAGATTACCTGGCCAACATATAAGAAACAGTCTCTTTCGATTAATGCTAAATTTCGACATTATTTCTCCGTCGTTAAGCCAGAAGCAACATATGCAAGCAGTAGCGACTGGCCCATAAGGACTCCAGGACGGTGTCCTTCCTAGAGAACGAAAAGGGATTTTCAGTTTCTCTTGATTTTTAAGTCAAATTTTGAACTGTAATAATGCTAAGAAAATTACATGTCAATGTAAAACTGTAGCTCTATCCATCTGGAAGACTGTGTTTGGTTTTGGTGGTATCACGCTCAGCGCGCAGCTCACTGGTCAGTATGGAGTTACGGACTCTGGGCTTTCCGCCCTAAGATTGTGCCCGGGCGAGGGGATTGGGACGTAAGGGGAGTAGGGAGACTGGCGCACTTGTTGGCTGCCAGAGGGGGTAATCTGTGGTCGCGGTGTGCGGGCAGTTGTCTTAAAGCCGGACGGAGTCCGTACAGCTCTGTAGCACCGGTAAATATGTCATCTCCTCTTGCTACTCTACGAGGATGCGCCCAGCCGGGGAATCACCCCATTAGCAAATAAAGTAAATGAATGAATAAATCAAATCTCCATGGTTGCATATAATAAAAATTAAATTTAAATAACAATAATCCATGAGCAGCATGCCCTTTGTTTATCTTTGAAGAGAAAAAAAATAATAATTGTAGCATCTTGTGAGCCTCCGTGGCTTAAGCGGCAGCACGCTGGCCTCTCACCGCTGGGTTCGTGGCTCAAATCCCGGTCACTCCATGTGAGATCTATGCTGGACAAAACGGAGGCAGACAGGTTTTTCTCCGGATACTCCGGTTTTCCCTGTCAACATTTCATTCCAGCAACACTCTTCGCTATCATTTAATTTCATTTCATCTGTCATTCATTTACTCATTGCCCCAGAGGAGTGCGACAGGCTTCGGCAGCCGGCACAGTTCCTATCCTCGCCGCTAGATGGGGGCTTCATTCATTCCATCCCTGACCCGGTCGGAGACTGGAAGCCGGCTGTGGTTTTTCATTTAAGTGTAGCATCTGAGATCAGGAATCTCGATTCATATTGCAATGGTGAAGTATAACACGGACCTCTGGCTAGCTTCCTGTGGTTAGTGAAGAGGTTGGCACCAGTGAGCCATTTCGCTTTCGTGCTGAAGAGTCTTGAGTGCGGTGGTAATATTCAGCAGTTGTAATTTCTGTGTTGGTGATAATTAATCTGTAAATCATTAAGTAGTGTTTTATTTTAAATTTACCGGTGCGACTGTGGTTTGGAAGTGCTTGTGCCGTAAGTGATACTCTCGTGATGTCTCTATAATAGTAATAATAATAATTCTTGTTACGGCTGTGCTCTAGAGATTAAACTCCTTTAGGCTTGACTGTCTTTTTTATGCTTACGTCTCAGTGTGATTAAGTATTTCTGCGTTTCAAAATGCGTTCTATGGACGCTATTTTAAAAACGGCAGCGGAAAACTTTCTCTTGAGAGTAATTTTCACATTAGGTTCTCAGTGTAATATCGAGTAGCGATATTTTCATTGCATATAAAAATAACTTGATTCTAGGCCTACCGGTACTCTTTTTTCCTCTGTCAACTTATGAAAAGGTGCGGGAAAAATACTGTGATCGCCCTCCCAGCCTAACAGTATGTCGGCCGCCACAGTATGCAAACTACAAACTACAGAATGTAGACGGATTCTTCGGACAATAATCAATAAAAAAAAACACCAGTTTGAGGGCCAGCGGAGACTTTTGCCCAATTCAATACTTAACAAGGAAAACGAATCTATCATTGACACGGCCATGTTAAAACACCAGATCCCATGAGAACTCCGCAGATAAGCAACACTGGGTGTGGTCGGAACCTGGATGGTATACCGGTTCTAGGTACTGCGCGCTGTTGGCCAACATAAGGAGGAGCGGAAAGGCCCTGGCCACCCTACCGCACGTAAACTCCGGCTGAGGATAGCTTCTTCGGAGGCTCGGACCTGCATTCGGGTAGAATACGAATTCTTTTTTTTTACATTGACACGATGCGAAAACGAATGATTGCGTTTTTTGGCCACATATCTCGCTTGCCAAATACTAGACTCCTGAAACAACTTTTTGACTTCTTTTGGAACAGTAAAACAAAAATCACATGGTTTAAAGAAATACAAAAGGATTTAGACGAATTGAAAATTACTAAGCATCAAATTGAACATAGAGAAGAGAAACGGCTTCTGAATAACAAATACACTCGACTAACATTCAAAATTTTACAGCGTAAGCAATATGTTAACTTATATCTGCAGAAGAACGGGTTGCAAGATCATCTAGAATGAAGAAGTATTGGGAAAGAAAGAAAATATCAAGTATTAAGAACTGAACTTAGTATTTGAAAACTTTTTATATAAGGTTTGATTTTTGGTGTTCCAATTTGGGCGTAAACGGTGTAAATAAATAAATAATGTTCTAATATCCTACCAGTCATCTCCTTGATAACATTTTAAACCTCCCTATGTACGATAAGCTGAATTGAGGCCAGGCCTTGTTGAATCGTAAGTAACGGTTAGGCTATAATACTTGCATGATTCATACAGCCGCCATATTGAAACTATTTGACTGATGACCTTGTAGTTTTGGAAAAGGACGCTTCCCACATTATGGTATATTGTTGAAAAATTTGGTAGAGATCGGATGATTAGGTTAGTCGTAATTTTATGTATGCTCCAAACATTTGGGTGGGCGCCATTTCTTTCTTGTTATGATGGCGGCGATATACACCATGACACTGAGTTGTCCCTTGCTAGTGCTACCTCTGTACCAAAGGTAATTCGATTTGGGTTTCGTTGTGTTTGAATTGATAGGGAGAATCGATTTGCACACATACGGTACATAGCCGCCATCTGCAAACTATTCAGTATCTTTCGCCCCAAACATAAGGCGAACGTAACAAAACATTTTGTTTTCAACACACCCAGTTAGCCAGGAAAACCTGTCATACTAAGAAAGCTGGAAACTCAGTAAGCGATTTTTACCAACTTCTATAATTTTATTGATAAATTTGGCTTTGGTCTTTTTGTTTTTAATTCATATCGCTGTTCATATTATGATAAAGTGCTCAAAGCAGTTGCCTTTAAAAAATACTGTAATAACATTAGAGTCGGGTGAACTTACTTCAGTCATATTGACAGCATTAAACACACACGCACAATTAAAAGAAACTACAGTTCGAACTAGCACTAGCGCAGCGATTGGGCTATTGAGTAACAGAACAGTGATCATTCCAAGCTAACGCCAGCTAAACGCCAGCGTACGGTAGCACTTCCCTTCCGAGTAGCAGGTATGAACTCGTGCATGCGCTGCAACGTGGCCTGGCCAGGGTGATACATAGCTCTCACTCAACGCCAAGAAGCTCTGGCGTACGTTGAAAAGCAAAGCACAGTAGTAGACCGCGGCCGAGCTAAGACTAGTTATATGGGGGGTGCGGAAATAAAATAACTAAGTGCCATGTAATATGCTAACGCCGCATTTATATAAAATAAAAACAATGTTAGGCTATATTTTACTCTGTAATGCATACACATTCTAAGCGCTACGCCTCTGATTTCAGCCTGCCAGACCAGTGGCGATTCCTCCATGTAGGACGTGAGGATCATCCTACAGTCAGCTCTCAGCTGTAACTGTTTAAAAAATTAAATTGATATTTTTGTAAAATAGTCTTTGGGGCTACCTTGCGCGCTCTCTCGATAAGCTCTGTCTCACTGTCACTAGTTCTACATTTCACCCTAGATGGGCCAAGTGTGACATTCACTGCCCGGAGTAGAAAGCTGAGGAAGGAAGCTTTGTATCCTCTAAGAACGTGTTTATAGCTCAAGAAAATGTATGGGAGCCCTTGAGGGGGAAGGGGCAGGTTTGGTCTGTTTAATGGCACTCTGAGGACGTCGACTGAGATCCTCAAGTCTCGCTATTGGTTGAATTTAAACCAACACCACAGGCTTATTGGTTACGATTTCGCGCGGTCAGAATGGATAGTCTGTTTTCAGCGTGTGCACATCTATGGAGTGGTATTCGATTATATTCTATTGTATTGTGTAATGTGTTCGTAATAGTGCTGTGCGACTGAATCATTATCTAAATTTAGCCCAGTTATAATAATAATAATCTTCAGTTAAGCCTATCATATTACGTCCTACACATGACAAAAATCAGCAATCGCCACATTGCCAGACTGGTCACCAAGCCATGGCTTTACGACACCGCGACCTCACTCATTGGCCTAATCTTCTTGCTTCCGTAGCCGATTGGTTTATAGCTACTGTATGTTTTGAGCACAAATAGCCAAATAGAGTGATACCGAGCCACACGTTGCAGATACCATGATGGTCAGAATGGCGCTAGGGCCAACTACTGATAACACATATCCTCCCTTAACGTGCAATACCACGTATCCCACAATGCTCTTCTTTTCCAATACTATCCTAATGATTGGACACACCTCCCAGCCGTATGTGGATGTGCTGTCCAACAGAACAATTCACGCTAGGTTCATTATCCTGTGGAGATGCATAAAGAACAAGTAGTTCCGTGAAGATCTCTACAGCCTATTTTCATATATCCTACTTATGTTAATTGCCTCTATCAACATACAAAATTTCAGTTTGATTGCTGTAATAGATTCGTAGATATCGAGAACCGACTAAATATTGCGAATGGTCGCCATGTTGGATTTTTGATGTGTAACATCTTTCCGCTCGGTTGCTGGATAGTTTTGTGGGAGTGATTTTGAAAATTGGGGACGGAAGTGGATCGGAACGATCGAGCTGGCAGTGGTGGATCAAACGGAAGTATGCACTGTCCGCTCGATCGATCAAACGGAAGTGTACTAGCTGGCAGTGGTGGACAATGGAAGTATGCACTGCCCGCTCGATCGATCAAATGGAAGTGTACTAGCTGGCAGTGGTGGACAACGGAAGTATGCACTGCCCGCTTGATCGATCAAACGGAAGTGTACTAGCTGGCAGTGGTGGACAACGGAAGTATGCACTGTCCGCTCGATCGATCGAATGGAAGTGTGCCCTAGCTGGCAGTGGTGGATCGAACGGAAGTATAAGACGCACTGCCAACTCAATCGATCGATCCAGCTGGCACTGGTAAGAGAAACAATCAGCGCGCGGTGTCGAAAATTGATACCATGACGCACTCTCGGCCATGTGGAAAGTATATGACATACTTAACGGAAAACGCTAATGCGAACCCGGGTGTCAAGTGATTTAAACAAATGACATGGTACATGTTCGAAGTGTTTGTATCAGTATTTAAATGGTAAAATGCCTTAATATCAAACATTGAAAGTAGTCGGCATTGCAGTGGCATAAGGCATTCTCAATGTCACTCAGGAATATTATCGAAACAAGCAAAATATAAATGAAACTTAATTCCGTAATGCAGTATTATTGGAACGTGGAAATAAGTCACCATCTTGTGCACAATATTTGCGTAGTCGAAATAGCCCCTGGGTTATTGCGTATTATTGTGAATCTAGAGATCTTGGGTTCGAATCCTGGGCGGGGTAGATATTTTTGCTACCAGATTATCATTTTAAACGATATTTATCATATCAATATGACTCATTTAACAGAATCCATATGAAATTACGTGTTGGTCTGTGAATCAAGAGGACCTGTTTATAAGGAATTTAAGGTTATGAGCGGTGTCGCGTCTATTAATCTAGTTGATCCATATCGTATTCTTTATTTAGGCTAGTGCTGGTGGAAGCTACAAATCATCTAATAAAACGAGTTCCGTATTATAAACTACAATATCTGTAAAACACTCCCTTTTACAATAGATTAATATTTGTGCCAATAATACTATAAAATACCGGTGTATCAACAATTTCACGTGAGGATTCTTCTATGTCAGATGTTACCCATCATATACGGCTACTGTAAGGCTCGTATGTATAATTTTTATATATGTAGGTCTTTGAGTTATGTACTGTTACATGAAGATTATTGTGTACGTATAGTATTCAAACTTCAATCGCATGATTAGGACACAAGAAGTAAATAAGAGATTTTAAAATTTCGCACAGCTCTCATCTTGTGGTTATGGAAACAATTGAAAAAAATTTGATGCCAGTGGATTAACATTTGTATAAGGATTTACTGTACAAAGTGTCACTGCACTCGGATGGTTAAATTGCGAGAAACGACCATGTGAATATTTATAATTCGCGTCACCGCCATGTTAGATTTGTGATCACCAGGTTATTGAAAGTTCTATAGGTGAATTTATGTTCATAGCCCCTATGAACATTAAAAAAAGTCAGTTTGATTGCTGTAATAGATTCGTAGATATTGAGATCCATCTAAATATTTCGGAAGGTCGCCATGTTGGATTGTTATATGTAAAGGCCATAGAGTCATGTACCATTAAAGGAAAATTATTGTGTAGGTTCATTATTCAAACTTTCACTTCGATCGCATGATTACGGCGCAAGAAATAGAAACTTAATTTTAAAATTCGCACAACCGCCATCTTGAGGTCATGTAAACAATTGAACAAAATTAGATACCAGTGCATTACAATGTGTATAAACATTTGCTGTACCAAATTTCATTGCGTTTGGATCATTAAATCGCGAGAAAGGTGTATTAAAATTTTCAAATTCGCTTGGCCACCATATTCGGTTTGTAGTTAACCGGTTTTTGAAAGTCTTATAGATGAACTTCCAGTAGTGCCCTTTATCTCCGTACAAAATTTCATGGTGATACCACTAATAGTTTCAGAGATATAGAATGCCGGTGAAATATTTCGCACAACCGCCATCTTGAGGTTATGAAAACAATTGAACGAAGTTAGAAGTCGGTGCATTACAATGTGTATAAACACATACTGTACCAAGTTTTATTGCGTTTGGTTGGTTAAATCGTGAGAAACGTCTATTCAAAAGTCACAACTTCGCTTGGGCGCCATGTTGGGTTTGTAGTTACCAGGTTTTCAAACGTCACATAGGTGAACTTCTAGTAGTCCCCTTTATCACCGTAAAATATTCCAAGGTGATATTGGTAATACGTAGTTTCGGAGATATTGAATGCTGGTGAAATATTTCGCACAGCCGCCATGCTGGATTGGTGAGACGTAACAAAATTTGAAGGGCACGGTCGGGGTCGCCTGGAATAGTGCTATGAACTTACCGAGTTTCATTGAAATCGGACCAGCCGTTTAGAAGTTATTAGTGGGGGATGCACACCATCACACACACCATCACACACGCACACACAGACACACGGACAAAAAGTGATCTCAGAAGCCTATTTTTTTCATAAACGAAAATAGGCTAAAATGAACCTTACACACTGTACTGTAGGCTTGCATAACTACACGAAATATACGTTTCTACAACACAATGATTTTAAATCTCACTTTTCTTTATTGACGTACACATGAAAATTAAAGTAATGTGTATTGTTCTGTTGAACGGCACATCCACATACGGTCGGGAAACGTGTCCAATCATAAGGCAAATATTGGAAAAGAAGAGCCAAGGTTTTGTACGTTAAGGGACGATATGATGACATTTAAAAAATGAATACATAGCTTTATAAGTGGATACTAATAAATACACCTCTTTTCCACACGTTGTGTCGTCGACTAATGAGGCTAGGGCGATCTTGGCTCCTAACTACAGATTTTAGACTACATAGTAAATTCACCTTAACGGTTCAGAAGTATGAAAATCAATTTTCTATTAGTAATGGATTCAAATTATGTAAGCGAGTGTGAACATTTAAAAATACCTGCATTATTAAATGGATTTAAATAGTTAATTTCTGTAAAAATTATTAAAAATTGCAAACTCTCTTTGAAATAAAAATACGATTTAAATATTTTACTATCAGGGTCATATAATTTATTCACCAAGATATGTGAACCAATGCTGGGACAGAAGAATGTAAGAAAACAACCCACTGTCAGGTCTCATTAACCCGATGAGTTCTACGTCGTCTATAGACATTGCACATTAACTTTTTCTTTTCATTTTCCTTGTATGCTCTCGAGTGCCAAGTTGATATCTGGCATGTTCTGCCATCTGTTAAATCATTATGTAATACTACTTGAGTTTGTTGAATGTTTGCTTCCGGAAGTAACTAACATTTTGTAGAGGTCTGTACTCTTGTCTACAGTAGAGCTGGAGTTCATCTGTGATGTAAACTAGCAAGTTCTTCTCACCACCGATTTCGGATCAAAGAATTCTTCAGTTATTAAACAGTGCCGGAAATGATTTATACTGGTTCACTTTTCTCTATAATTGCCATTTTAACAATTCTAGCGACATTTTGGGTAACATTTGGCCGAATGTGTTTTTTTAATACTAATTCAGACCTGCAGAACACGAATTTTGATGTTGGCACTCCCAAATTTAGACCGGAAGCTCATAATTCAAGATGGCGGACGTTTTCTTACTTGTCCGATATTTTCACTCCCGGGACCGATTTTTCTGATTTAAATGCCTTTTCCAGGGTTATTTTTTGTCGTAGAATGAAAAAATAATTTTCTTACACTGTTAGAAACAATTATATAACCGTTTTTAGTATTAAAATACTCCATAAAACAAATTATCCTAGGAGGAAAATACCTATTGTGTGTGTTTTTTGTTTTGTTTTTTGTTGTCAGAAAACAACCAGGACCAGATGAGATATTCCCAGAATTCATAAAAAATCTAGGACCATCTGCTGTAAACATACTGCTACACATATTCAACAAATTTTGGACATCAAATGATAACCTCCCTAAAGACTGGACAATAGCAACCATCATTCCAATCTTAAAACCAGGCAAGCAAAAGAACCAAGTCCCCTAGTACCGACCTATAGCACTTACCTCCATTCTGGTAAAAATTCTAGAAAGAATGGTTGGTTGGTTCCTTAGTTTAGGGGCTGCGACAACTCGGTCATGTAGCCCCGTGTACTTTGGGAGTGTGTAGAATCTGTCTGATAACCGGTGTTAATTGTGATGGCTGTATTAGTGTGTGTATTGTACCCAACTGTCATCATGTGGAACATGTGTTCGTATCCCAGCTAACTCACGGTCTTTCGAGGTATGGGACGTTCCTGCCCACCATACGACCACATGCTCAGGATTTGATTCTACCAGGTAACTACTCTACATGAAAGAAACAACATATTCCTAAATATAACATTTACTGATCTAAAGTCATGGCTATACATCAGAATACAAACTTAGGACAATTTACATTTAATTTCCCACAATGCAAAATCAGGGTTATTTTGTGAGTCTCTTCTTAACTAGTGCTACACTGCACTCAAATCTATTTCTAGCATCCTATCATTGATACTTTCAGACCTCTACGAGTCTCCATAGTGTTCTTTATGTGACACAATTTTTCTTAACAGGAGTATCACAACACAAAAGTCACATATCACATTAAAATGACATTAATTCTGTAATAATAAAACATTACTCCGTTTCTTACGGGCATTTACTTTCATTAGCATAAATTCATTATTCTATGCCTTAATTAACAAATGTTGTTGTGTCGTGTGAATCGTCTTCCTCCTTCCCATCAATATGAAACGCTAAAAAGTGGTACGTTTCCCTTCCAAAATACACATGGACAAAAATATTTATAGTTTCACCATACAACGGTTTTCTGGGTCTGGTCGAAATTATTATCGTTACAAACGTGTCATGTTCATAGAAATCATCTACCCGTCTGCATAAATTAGCGTGAACTGGCAAAAATGCACTCCAAAAAGATGCCTACGTTTATTTGGTTCAGCGTTCCTCCTCAGAGAATAACTGAGCCAAATATTATCCGATTTCAATGATCCGACAATGTATGTGTGTTGAAACACATCATTTCATTCAATTGGCATCATCATAACAATCATATCTTAATTACATATCGAAATATCGAGATTCTTCAGTGTCCCACTATGCTTTTAACTTACAGGGATCCGGCCGACCGACCTCCCCTCCCCCTAGCAGGCAATGAAATTAGTTCCAGCTGGCCGCGCAAGATGGCCGCTTGTCTCAGTGGACTACTTTCCACCCCTCTCCTCTGCTAGCAAGGTCATCTTTGTTTACAATTGCAGTACAGTGGAGTGACCCAGAGTATTGTCTCAAGTAATTGAGTCATTCTGATTATTTAACACCTATAATTATAGTGTAATGGGCTCAACTCGGCTCCTATTAACATTCATGGCTGGGGATGGATTCTGTAATAGCCTTGCCGTTCTATGGTGAATACTAGTGGCTTTGGACGCGCATCATAATGAGAATACAAGATTCTCACCAGCAGCTGTCTCAATAATATAAGGAAATCTGCGTTTCCTAAACGACGAACTTTGATTCTTACCTCTCAGGGCAGATCAACCAATACATGTGCTCACGGAGTCTCGAAGACCATCCCTTGTGGCAACTATTCCTGCAAGCGATGGATACGGACAGGCTCTGTCCAATTCGCTGAGAATAATATAAGTACGCTCCACGGCGGTACTAACTCGTAGATTAGCCAACTTTTCACCTAACGTGCAAGCTATGCTAGCTTGGTCCCCGCAACTTTATTTACGTAAATCACTGGATTCTACGTTACATTGCTCGCTCAATGCGGCTCAATCAATACTTCTCATAGATGACTCAATTATTGAGGTACCCGCATCCTCTCTGCAATACACTTAAGCCAAAGCTTCAAATAGCTCCTAAAAGCAAAATATAAAATTTACTGGCTTACATTACTTTAATGGTTCTCAAAAACAATCCTAAGAATTGACCATATCAAATATTCATTCAACACTTCATTGACACTGAAAAATTCTCGTATCTCGCTATATTTCACATTACTTTCCTACTGTTTACCAAAATACAGTATCTTTATATTAGAAATGACACACTTTGAACGTTATTTTAGGCCTGAAATGCCTATTACTTTTACTTTACTGTTATCGACCCCAGATATTATTATTATTATTATTATCATTTAACGTTACCGTTACAATCATCACAATTTTAGCCTGACTGGCCATAAACAAATCACCTTCCAAGCCATATTCTACCAAATACGAGTGGTGAAAGCTCGTACAATAAGTGACTGTTACATCTTATTCTTAAAGTGATGCATCGTTGTATGGTGAACTATTTAGTTAGAATAACATTGTAAATTGGTACTCACTTTTTCATTTTCGCTGGATTATACCAGCACGCCAGCTCCGGGCCTACCATGACGCTTGATTTAAGCCATCATGCTATATCTCACACGACACTTAATTTCACATATTTCCCACATGATAATCATACTCTTATCAGTGGCCTTTCTCACATTTACACAATACATATTAATCACAATACACATAAACACTTTTGAAAACACTATAATAAGATTTATATACACTTTTTCACTATTTCACAGGTTGATCCTTAATCGGACTCCTCCTAACGCCTGACCCCAGAGATGCGATAACTATGATAACCGCTGGTCTCCGTGAAAGTCTATCTGCGTACCCGTGTGTTCGATTCTCGTTCCCTTCAATACGTTTATTTCACCGTCATGATTACTTGTGATGCCTCTCGGCTCCCATAACTGCAATGATCTTGACGATACTGCGTCATTTATAAGTATGACAATACCTCCTGGTATTCAGTGTCCAAAACCATCCTAAATTCTTGCTACGCTGTAGCAAACTACACTTGCGTATAACAATGGATAAATATCTTCTGTAAATTAAATCTTATGCGATTCATGATTTATATTTAGAAGCTGTATGATGCTTCCATTGTTCTTCAAATCCACTTTAACATTTCGCGCATTTATTGGCAGCGTTTAGTTTACGTGTAGACTGCAGAGCAACTCAAGACGAACTGGAAGACAACTAAATACGAACTGGCTTGGTCTGTGCTGCTCCCCTATATAAAGGTTTCTCGTAAAATGTAGTCCACAGGACACACGAGAGCGACTCTCTTCTTGAAATAATGTATTTCTATTCAAAATGACGTATACATCTCGTTCATCTAGGTGTGGAGGTCCCATAATCACTTGCGTGCAAGCGATCGCTTCGGCCAATTAATTACAATTAATTGCCTTATTCCATCGCGTCATGACGCCACCATGGTGATTCCCCTCTGGCTGGTCACCAAATCACTCCTCTCGAGCGTAGGCTCGGTGTTAACACGCTCATTTGGAGATATAGGCTTTAATTTAGGCGTAGGACCACTCCTAAATTATCTCTCCTAAAATATATTCACCTGGGTGTACATTTCACTCCATTTCGATACTCCAATTAGCTGCAATCAATTAATTTCCGTGGGCAATCATCCCCACTACAGTCTCAAGCGTTGTCCATTGGGGACTCCCAGGGTCATTAATTTCGAGCTGTCTCCTCGGTCCAGACGGAAAAAGTTCCACCGGCGCCCTGAATCTCCTCCCATTCGCTAGCTGCAATTAGTAAAATGTCAAGCTGGCCTGCTTTCACGTTTCTATACTTTGAAAACGTACATATGACTGCAATTCCTGACAATTATTCGCTTAAACAGCTATGATATTCACAATCTGGCCGTGAAATCATGCTATATTATCATATGTCATTATACATCTCATTGCTCTTCGGGTTCCCTGTAACTGTTCCCCCTCAGAGATCAATGGTTCGACCCTAGGCAAAATCATGTGCCTGGTCTTCTCTGATAATACCTGAGTTCGATGCCAGTCTGCCGTGGCCGATTGGGCACATCTTTCCCTCGCTAAGCTCGGAAAATTCATTTCACAAGTGAATTTTTCGCGCCTTCAGATGGCATTGACTCATGCTGTAATTACTTTAAGCGGTCAGTGCTCTCGGTAATGGGATGTCTCGTTCCCCCATTCCACTATGTCTGCCGTCTCGTATACTCTTGTTCTGCTTTATCAGTCGCTCATTCATCTCCTCTATTTCCGCAGCGGCCTCCCTCAACTGGTCGTAAAATTATTTCAGCCGAAAGCTGCACTCACCCCTCGTATGCCTTGGGTCTGCGAACAAGTCGCCTCGCTCCGTTTCTTCCTGGGTCTGCAAGCTTTTCTCAAGAGTCTTTGCGTGCATACATAATGACTCCCCGTCCAGTTGGGTGTGCATTGCTTGCTCCTCTCTCGTTTCATAATCCTCTGGCGGACTATACAACTTTAAATTAGCTGCATTTACAACTACTTCTCTACCTGTCGCTTCATCTCTGATTCGGTATGCATTCTTTTGCAAGTCCCTTATAATCAGGAAGGGTCCGTGATAGTTATGCTGAAATTTCTTATATTTCCTGCTCTCTGGATCTGAACTAGCTGGTTTTTTCAATAAGACGTACTCCCCAACGAGTAGTGGTCTATGGTAGCGTTTCCTCCTATTTCTCCGCTGCCGTCTGTCTGCTTGTTTCTTGAGATACTCGAATGTTCTCTGGATCCTCAACTCACATCCAGGCTGTGCATCGACGGGTGTTCGAATGACATTATTCCATGGCCTCTCTGGTCTTCTATCAAGATGTAGGCTCACTGGCACTTCTCCTGTCGCTTCACGCACTGTATTGTTGATACAGTATTCAATAATCTCTAGTACATCGATCCATTTCCAGTTCTCCGTAGAGCAGTATATCTTCATGTACTTTTGCAGTTCCCTCATTACTCTTTCAGCGGAATTCTACTCTGGATGTCGAACTGTGGACAAAATCTGTCTTATACCCAGATTTTCCAACTCCCTGCGAAATCCTACGCTGGTAAAACAGCTCCCATGATCAGATGATATGTTCTCCGGCTGCCCTAATATAGGAATGATTCTTTCCTTCAGCCTCTTAAGTACCTGTTTTGTACTGGTTTTCTGAATTGGACAGAGGACTACCATTTTAGAAAACACGTCTAGTGCAACTAGGATGTATCTATTTCCTCTTCTAGCTCTAGGAAGCGGCCCAAAATTGTCCAATGCCAGAAGCTGACATGGCTTCTCTGGTAAGAGTGGTATAGGTTTTTGCCTCATTAAGTACGAGTTAGGCTTTACTCGTTGGCAAATATCACATGTCCTGATTGTATTCCTGACTGTATCTCTAAGTTTTGGCCAAATAAATGCTTCTTTAAGCAGGGCAACAGTCTTGTCTACCCCAGGGTGGCCAAAAGCTCTGTGTGCTAACCAAACTAGCCTTCTCTGCAATGCTGGTGGTACAACAATCCTGGGTCGAGTGTGGTCTGTGTCGCTCCATTTATGTAGCATCTGGTTAAACCATAGATACTCCGTTGATAGTGCTTCGGCTTCCACATACATCGGGTTTCCTCTGACAATCTTTCCCTCGAAGTAATTAATCATCAACCGTATCCAGGGATCTTCACGTTGAAAAAACGGTGATGTTCCTTAGATCATCTAAGGTCTTCTGGTCTCTATCTTCTATGTCGATAGCTAGAGCTTCCTCTTCATCCGCTCTCGGGTATCTGCTTAGCAAGTCAGGTATAATATTGTCCTTCCCCGGGCAATACTCGATTTCCACTTGAAATTGCTGTATGTACAGGGACCACCTCGTCAGTCTTTGACTCGACAAGTCAGTTTTCAACAAGAATGTTAGGGCTTTATGGTCCGTTCTCAATATAATTCTAAAACCATAAATTGGCTTTCGCCAATGCTGTAAGGCGTACAGTATTGCGAGGAATTCGATCTCCGTGACCGTATAATTCTTTTCATTAGGTTTCAACCTTCTGCTTATGAATGCAATGTAAGTTTTCTCCTCTGGCCTGTCCACATTTTCCTGGTATAACATCGCTCCAATGCCTATAAATGATGCGTCAGTCTGGATAATAAATTTCTGAGTGTAGTCTGGATATCCCAATTTAACATAATCTAAAAGCATCTGTTTAGATTTCACGAAGGCTTCCTCGCATTTTTCCGTCCAGCGCCACCTTCCTCCTTTCTTCAGTAAGTCTTGGAGTGGTGCTACGGTCTCGGTGTACTTCGGACAATGGCTTGAAAATAATCCAATAACGCCTAGATATTGCCTGACGTTCTTTACCTTCGTTGGTCTCGGGAAATGTTTAATGACTTCCAATTTTCCCGGATTAGGCCTAACTCCTTGTGCATCTATTACATGGCCTAGGAATTTAACTTCTCTCTGACCAAAGTTAGATTTCTTTATATTGACCTTAAAGTTAGCCTGGCTTAGGTCATTCAACAGCTTGCGTAGATCTCTGACGTGTTCTTCGACTTTTTCAGATGTCAGTAGTATATCATCTACGTAGCATATGGTTGTTGCTTTTACTTCTTCAGACACGTTCCGATCAAGCGCTCGTATCAACGCTGAACCTGCTGTTTTCAGACCAAATGGTAAGCGTACGTAAGAATATGTATGCTGGTCGAATAAAAACCCAGTTAATAAGCTTGTTCTCCTCCAGAGCAAGATGGTGAAAACTTGCTGTCAGGTCAAGAATTGAGAAAACAGTCTTTCCTTTGAACCTCCTGAGGACCTCCTTGATGGGCGGCACTTGGTCAAATTCTGGTATGATCTTGGAATTCAAATTTCGTAGGTCCAGGCATATCCTTACACTTCCGTCCTGTTTAGGTACAACTACCAGTGGGCTGACATAAGGTGTGGCCGTCTTCACAATGACGCCTGCCTCTAGCATTTCCTGTATTGCTTCCTTGACCTTTAAATAATGTTTCTCGGCTACAGGATACGGCTTCTGTCTGAATGGTGTCCAGTCACTGACCTGGAACGCATACTGGAAATTCTTGATCCGGCCAGGTCTCGAATCGAAGACTCCTTTGTACTCAAATAGCAGTTCCCTTAGCATTTGCTTATGCTCTGGACCAATTTTAGCTTCCTCTATCTTTTCTTCCAGGCATTCTTCAAATTTTGGTTCGAGGTCCTTTTCAATGTCTGCGGCCAGTGTTGCCAACTCTTCCTCGATATCTTCTGTTGTCAATACTGCATCCCCAGTCATATCTACGTATCTATGCCATACGTACTCTTCTGGTCTCGTTTCACTGTGCTTTAATGAGAGCTCTAAATCTTCCTTTCCCTCACTCGCGCGAAACATAACACTGTCTTGCGAGAGATCTATTATAACTTTATATTCTCTTATGAAACCCATGCCGACAATAATGTTAAAAGGCAGCTTATTTACAAGTAGGAAGCTCTGTGAGAATGTAGAGTTCCCTATCTGCAAATCTAAAAATACTTGGTATCTGCATATCATAACTTTATCTGGTATGACACCTTTTATTTTCACGCTTGAAATAGGTATTTTCAATACGTGGATTTTACTTTGGATTTCATTATATAATGCCTGGGTTATCAAACATACCGTTGACCCTGTATCTATGAGACTTCTTATCTTCATGCCTGCGATGTTTACAATAATAATGGGTAGTTCCCTTCTCACATTGACCGTCCCTTCATCTAGATTTGGCAATCCAGTTAACTACATTCACTGTATTCCATCCTGTAGTTATCTCTCTTTGGTCATTTAATTTTGGTGTTTTTTCCATTACTCCATTCTTTGTGGAGTTCTTCTGTCTGTCTTCGTACTGCTGAAGTTCCAGACTTTTGGCACCGTCATCATTTTTATAGATGTCGGGTGACCTTCGATTCTTAATCGCTTCATCCCAGTGAACTTGCGATTGTCTATGGTCCATGTATCTTAAAGATGCGTGATAGCGTTCTTCCGCCTCTTCATCGAACCCGCGACTCTGTTCTTGGGATCTCCATCCTTGGTTGTTCCCATTTCGGCCGTAATTCCTTCTGTTATCAGCCTGCTGGTCTCTTGTGCCGCGCTGATTCCAGGTTTTCCTTCCTCGGTTTCCTCGGTTCGATCCTCCTCGATATGCTGGCCTCCAATTCTGGTTTTCTCGTCCTTCACGTTGCCAGTCTGATTTATCCGTTTCGGTGCTCGTAGACTTACTTTTTGTCTGCACCTTAGTCGATTCAGTCGGTGTAGTCGTCATGTTGACTTGTTCCATGTTCCGACTTTGCCTTGTGTGCTGCGGTGTGGTGAGATCGAGTTGTCTCAGCACCTCCTCCATATCGATCGCAGTTTTGGCGTTTGCTGAGATTAATAGACGTTGTACTTCATACGGTAGCTGCTTGGCTATCGCTATACACAAATCTGACTCTCTAATTCCTTCATCAAGTTCGCGGAAACGGCACAATTGAGCCACAAAAAATTCTGCATACTTCGTCGGGTTATTAGTGCTATAACGCCTGGAATACAAGTCCAGTCTGAGGTTCTGCTGTATACTCGCGTTCCAGTACCTGCTTAAAAATGCCTGGCGAAATTCGTCAACGATGTCGAACGTGTACCGAAAACTCCTAAACCATAAGGCACACTCGCCCTCAGTCAGTTTTTCAATCGCTCTCAACCTTCGCTCTGGCGGTACCTTCGCGTCATTCAAGTACTCGAAAACTTCTTTAAGCCAGTACTTGGGTGTCATGTTAGAATTACTCCCAGAATATTTCTTCGGTTTCTCGTCACTAGCCCTCACATCAGTGACTATTTGATTTTGAACAGCATATTCATGCGGTGTTGACATAGCAATTGGCATACCAGGTGTGGTATACGGGCTATCACTTGGCATGGCTGCATTCTTTGGAGTGGGCTGTATCTCTATATCTGCCCATTTATTTCTCCTATTCTCGTCTATACTTCCTTCGCTAGATCTAGGATTCCGCAACATGGATTCCTCCTATGCGATCATTCTAGTTTCTATTTGGCTGTGCCTATTTTCTGCCCTTTCCAAACGAGCTAATACCTCTCGTTCTATTTTCTCTAGGCGATCTCGGTTCTTTTTTTCTGCCATAGAAAATACCTTTTCCTTGTCATCCTTAAGGTTTTCCTTCAGGTGGGTAATTTCCCCCGCTAGACTTTCTCTTACCTCGGCAAGAGTTTTATCGCTGGCTTCAGTCTTCAAGCCTTCTCTAAGTTCTAATTCTTCTCGTAAGCCTGTAACTTCTTTTTGTATGTGACCCTGCATATGAGAGATTTCAGTCCTTATCTTCGTGATTTCTCCCTGGTCCTCATCCTGCGTTTTATGAATAACTGCTAGGTCGTTCTGAGTTTGTTCTAACTCTTTCTGAACCTTCCCGACCTGCCTTTTCATATTTGACACTATTTCCTTATTCTCTTGATCAGAAGTTTTTTATTTCATGGATTTCCTTGCATTGGTCAAGGATATTCTGATCCTGCTTTCTTAAGGCTTCGTCTACCGCCTTTGCGTAGCCTGCCATTCGCGTATTCCATTTTACGTCGCTGTCTTCGAGCCTTTGATCCACGGTCTGAGTGGACGTATTAAATTGCTCTAGCTGACGCTTAGTATTCGCTTCATTTTGACTTTGAATGTCTTTAAGCTCCATGGACATACTGCTTAAGCTATCATTAATCTCACGCTGTGACTCTCTGCACGCTTGCAGATTATTCTCTAGTTTTAGCTCTATAGACTCAAAGCGTTTATCGTTATCAGCTTGCATCTCTGAGATCACGCTAACAATATTCTTAGTTACTTCTTGCTTAATGGACTCTTTAACGTCCTCCATTTTTCTATTGACCTCTAACTGATTAGCCTCTAATCTAGTGTTTACTTCAGCTTGATTATTCTCTAATTGAATATTTACTGTAGCCAATCTATCTGTTATTTCATCCTTAAATGCTTTAGCTTCTTCCTTACTCTTAGCATTAGTATCATCAAAATGTTCTCTTAACTCAGAGATACACCTGAGTACGTCCTCAGTTCCAGCCATCCTGTATTTCTTAATTTGAGATTCAGGTAGGGCGCAGCTGAACATGCTGGCGCGTTCTATTGGAAAGAAAAGGATTCCGATCTCGCGACAACTACAACAACATATTACAAAGTGCCGAAACCACCTATGGAATGGGTATAGACCCTCGTACCCGTCTGACAACCGTGTCTGACGTCTGAGTATCATCTAGAAAGACTCACAATCGCTCAAACAGAGTTTGAGGAAAAATACTATTATTATGGTTTTCCCCATGAAAACCATGCTATTATTATGGGGTTTTCTGAATCCCATAAGCCTTCCACGTCTCTGGACTCCATGATAAAGTTTAGGTAGTGGACACACTTAAGAGCACGCATTTTATGGTGACCTGTATTTTAAACTGGCCCCACGTATCAGCGTCATGATAAACATAAGGGTATTCATGCTTTGGCCCACACATTTGGGTGACAAGTTACATTTACATTTAAGCATGTCTTATGGAGGATTATCAACATTTATTTTGACGTGAAGGCTTATTAACAAATGGGACGCGGCCTTTTCCTAGTTTATCCTAATTTTTCTGCTGTACTTGCTTCTACCATTAATATCTTGGCCGACTTTTAGTAGTACCTGTGACTCAATCCTAGTACAGTGACATCTCCTCCATGTACCCAACTGTCATCATGTGGAACATGTGTTCGTATCCCAGCTAACTCACGGTCTTTCGAGGTATGGGACGTTCCTGCCCACCATACGACCACATGCTCAGGATTTGAGTCTACCAGGTAACTACTCTACATGAAAGAAAAAACATATTCCTAAATAAAACATTTACTGATCTAAAGTCATGGCTATACAACAAAATACAAACATAGGACAATTTACATTTAATTTCCCACAATGCAAAATCAAGGTTATTTTGTGAGTCTCTTCTTAACTAGTGCTACACTGCACTCAAATCTATTTCTAGCATCCTATCATTGATACTTTCAGACCTCTACGAGTCTCCATAGTGTTCTTTATGTGACACAATTTTTCTTAACAGGAGTATCACAACACAAAAGTCACATATCACATTAAAATGACATTAATTCTGTAATAATAAAACATTACTCCGTTTCTTACGGGCATTTACTTTCATTAGCATAAATTCATTATTCTATGCCTTAATTAACAAATGTTGTTGTGTCGTGTGAATCGTCTTCCTCCTTCCCATCAATATGAAACGCTAAAAAGTGGTACGTTTCCCTTCCAAAATACACATGGACAAAAATATTTATAGTTTCACCATACAACGGTTTTCTGGGTCTGGTCGAAATTATTATCGTTACAAACGTGTCATGTTCATAGAAATCATCTACCCGTCTGCATAAATTAGCGTGAACTGGCAAAAATGCACTCCAAAAAGATGCCTACGTTTATTTGGTTCAGCGTTCCTCCTCAGAGAATAACTGAGCCAAATATTATCCGATTTCAATGATCCGACAATGTATGTGTGTTGAAACACATCATTTCATTCAATTGGCATCATCATAACAATCATATCTTAATTACATATCGAAATATCGAGATTCTTCAGTGTCCCACTATGCTTTTAACTTACAGGGATCCGGCCGACCGACCTCCCCTCCCCCTAGGAGGCAATGAAATTAGTTCCAGCTGGCCGCGCAAGATGGCCGCTTGTCTCAGTGGACTACTTTCCACCCCTCTCCTCTGTTAGCAAGGTCATCTTTGTTTACAATTGCGGTACAGTGGAGTGACCCAGAGTATTGTCTCAAGTAATTGAGTCATTCTGATTATTTAACACCTATAATTATAGTGTAATGGGCTCAACTCGGCTCCTATTAACATTCATGGCTGGGGATGGATTCTGTAATAGCCTTGCCGTTCTATGGTGAATACTAGTGGCTTTGGACGCGCATCATAATGAGAATACAAGATTCTCACCAGCAGCTGTCTCAATAATATAAGGAAATCTGCGTTTCCTAAACGACGAACTTTGATTCTTACCTCTCAGGGCAGATCAACCAATACATGTGCTCACGGAGTCTCGAAGAACATCCCTTGTGGCAACTATTCCTGCAAGCGATGGATACAGACATGCTCTGTCCAATTCACTGCGAATAATATAAGTACGCTCCACGGCGGTACTAACTCGTAGATTAGCCAACTTTTCACCTAACGTGCAAGCTATGCTAGCTTGGTCCCCGCAACTTTATTTACGTAAATCACTGGATTCTACGTTACATTGCTCGCTCAATGCGGCTCAAACAATACTTCTCATAGATGACTCAATTATTGAGGTACCCGCATCCTCTCTGCAATACACTTAAGCCAAAGCTTCAAATAGCTCCTAAAAGCAAAATATAAAATTTACTGGCTTACATTACTTTAATGGTTCTCAAAAACAATCCTAAGAATTGACCATATCAAATATTCATTCAACACTTCATTGACACTGAAAAATTCTCGTATCTCGCTATATTTCACATTACTTTCCTACTGTTTACCAAAATACAGTATCTTTATATTAGACATGACACACTTTGAACGTTATTTTTGGCCTGAAATGAATATTACTTTTACTTTACTCTTATCGACCCCAGATATTATTATTATTATTATTATTATTATCATTTAACGTTACCGTTACATTCATCACAATTTTAGCCTGACTGGCCATAAACAAATCACCTTCCAAGCCATATTCTACCAAATACGAGTGGTGAAAGCTCGTACAATAAGTGACTGTTACATCTTATTCTTAAAGTGATGCATCGTTGTATGGTGAACTATTTAGTTAGAATAACATTGTAAATTGGTACTCACTTTTTCATTTTCGCTGGATTATACCAGCACGCCAGCTCCGGGCCTACCATGACGCTTGATTTAAGCCATCATGCTATATCTCACACGACACTTAATTTCACATATTTCCCACATGATAATCATACTCTTATCAGTGGCCTTTCTCACTTTTACACAATACATATTAATCACAATACACATAAACACTTTTGAAAACACTATAATAAGATTTATATACACTTTTTCACTATTTCACAGGTTGATCCTTAATCGGACTCCTCCTAACGCCTGACCCCAGAGATGCGATAACTATGATAACCGCTGGTCTCCGTGAAAGTCTATCTGCGTACCCGTGTGTTCGAGTCTCGTTCCCTTCAATACGTTTATTTCACCGTCATGATTACTTGTGATGCCTCTCGGCTCCCATAACTGCAATGATCTTGACGATACTGCGTCATTTATAAGTATGACAATACCTCCTGGTATTCAGTGTCCAAAACCATCCTAAATTCTTGCTACGCTGTAGCAAACTACACTTGCGTATAACAATGGATAAATATCTTCTGTAAATTAAATCTTATGCGATTCATGATTTATATTTAGAAGCTGTATGATGCTTCCATTGTTCTTCAAATCCACTCTTACATTTCGCGCATTTATTGGCAGCGTTTAGTTTACGTGTAGACTGCAGAGCAACTCAAGACGAACTGGAAGACAACTAAATACGAACTGGCTTGGTCTGTGCTGCTCCCCTATATAAAGGTTTCTCGTAAAATGTAGTCCACAGGACACACGAGAGCGACTCCCTTCTTGAAATAATGTATTTCCATTCAAAATGACGTATACATCTCGTTCATCTAGGTGTGGAGGTCCCATAATCACTTGCGTGCAAGCGATCGCTTCGGCCAATTAATTACAATTAATTGCCTTATTCCATCGCGTCATGACGCCACCATGGTGATTCCCCTCTGGCTGGTCACCAAATCACTCCTCTCGAGCGTAGGCTCGGTGTTAACACGCTCATTTGGAGATATAGGCTTTAATTTAGGCGTAGGACCACTCCTAAATTATCTCTCCTAAAATATATTCACCTGGGGGTACATTTCACTCCATTTCGATACTCCAATTAGCTGCGATCAATTAATTTCCGTGGGCAATCATCTCCACTACAGTCTCAAGCGTTGTCCATTGGGGACTCCCAGGGTCATTAATTTCGAGCTGTCTCCTCGGTCCAGACGGAAAAAGTTCCACCGGCGCCCTGAATCTCCTCCCATTCGCTAGCTGCAATTAGTAAAATGTCAAGCTGGCCTGCTTTCACGTTTCTATACTTTGAAAACGTACATATGACTGCAATTCCTGACAATTATTCGCTTAAACAGCTATGATTTTCACAATCTGGCCGTGAAATCATGCTATATTATCATATGTCATTATACATCTCATTGCTCTTCGGGTTCCCTGTAACTGTTCCCCCTCAGAGATCAATGGTTCGACCCTAGGCAAAATCATGTGCCTGGTCTTCTCTGATAATACCTGAGTTCGATGCCAGTCTGCCGTGGCCGATTGGGCACAGTATCTGTTTTTTAATTCAAGTATGGACTGCAACTTTGAATTTTTCAAATAGTTCCTACTTTTGCCGCCAAACGCCACCATCAACGACTACTAGGCCTAGTTCAGAATTTAGCTACTAGACGCCACCACAGTCGGCTCTTGGCAACGTACGTAGGAACCTAAAAGCGTTGTTTACATTCGTAACCTATACAATTTAGCTTCACACAGGTGTCATTAGTGGAAGGTTCTTTAACATGCCATAAATCTATGACAAGGAACCGCCGCCGGATCTAGAAAGAATGATTACAAATAGACTCAATTGGTACTTGGAAACAAAATCTCTTCTATCAGAAGAACAAGCAGGTTTTAGACAAAACAGGTCCTCCTCCCACCAAATAATGAGATTTACACAAACTGTTAAAGAAGCCTTTAACAAAAAGGAAAGCGTACTTGCAGTTTTCATCGATTTTAAAGGAGCCTATGATACTGTATGGCGAAACATGCTGCTAAAGCTTATCAACTTCAAAGTAAATGGATGTATATCAAACTGGTTTTCAAGATTCCTTTCCCAAAGAATGATCAATGTTCGTTACAACAACAAAACTTCAGGTTGCAAGCAATCAAAACTAGGCCTCCCACAAGGAGCTGTATCAAGCACAACTTTATTCAATGTGTACATCAATGATCTTTCAAAAACAATAAAGGAAGTAGGTAATGTGAATATCAGCATGTTTGCAGACGATGTTATAATTTGGACCACAGCACGTAACAGACCAAATCAGCAAATGCTTCTTGAACACAGAATGAACCAGTCACTAATAAAACTCAAAAACTGGACTGAAAACAATAATTTGGAAATCAATACTACCAAAACAGTATACGAGTTTTTCTCCCTGAGACACCACAATCCAACTTTCAGTCTCAAATTCAGTAATCAAGAACTTCCAAAAAGTGAAAGTACAAAGTACCTAGGAATCTTCATGGACAAGAAGCTGAACTGGACCAAACACATACAACATGTGGAGGATAAAGTAAGCAAATGGATGGAATTAGTGAAGAGACTAGCAGGAGCTACTTGGGGGAGCACTCAAGACACACTCAACAAAACCTACAATACTTACATCAAACCTATCATAAAATATGGCAGTGAAGTACTCTCTACAGCACCCCAGTCAAGCATTGATCGCCTCGAGAGGTGTAAGAATAATGCCCCACGAATCATAACAGGCGCAATAAAAACCACACCTGTTCCCGCCTTGCAATTACAGTATATACCCACAACTTACCAATAGAAGAAGAGACGAAACATCAAACAGCCAATGCATATATCAGTATACAAAGACGACCTCAAATGACATGGATCAAAAAACCAGTTTCTAGCCCCAATCTTAAAACAAAAAAAGATCCCTTATGTCTCGCCAAAGAATATACGTATCAATAAGAGCAATCTGCAATTAAAACTTGAACCACTCTGTATGCCAGTCAACCCCATTGAATATATACAAGTGACTACAGATCTTACTTTGCTAGAAGAGGTCTGCAAGAAAGACTCTTCACCACATTATCTAAAACAACTGGCCCTCTGTACAATATAAGAAATATATCCGTCTAATCAATGGCTAAAAATATTTACTGATGGCTCACAAGACAAAGAAAATAGAACTGGAACAGGAATACATTCATCTCTCTTCTCACTCTACTTCCCAGTAGGCTATAACAAAACAAAAAGGAAGCTTGTAGTTTAACGTGACCGTTAATCTAGAGATCATGAGCCACGGGACCTCATTTTTACGTGGAATCCGAACCACAGGACATGGCATTTCACTTCGAAAATCTCACATGCATTGACCGGGAATCCAAAACAAAACAAACTTTGATGCTGAGATAAAAGCAATTTCACATACACTACAACAGTTATTAGGCAGAAACAATAATTATAAAAAATGTGTTACCATTACAGATTCAAAAGTAGCCAGCCAAGCCGTCTCGTCAAATTATAAGCCTGAATATAAAGAACTGAAAGATTTTTTGTATGATAAACACCCTTCAAAGACTCCACAAACAGATCTCATTTCAGTGGATCCCTTCTCATGTTGGAATAGCAGGTAATGAAGAGGCATACAGATTAGCAAAAAGGTACCACACTACAACAACCTGTCAGTCAGACTGATTTTATGTCAGCAAAAAGGATTTTGAAAAATACTATCATAAACAGGTATGAAGAAATGGCAAAGAAAACAGCAGAAACCAAATTATGGAAGAGCATTGATGCTAAATGGGATCAATATAAATTAACACCAAGAAGAGAAGCTGTAGCCTTCTTCAAACTTAACACTGGCCATGACTGCCTTGCAGCTCATCTGAAACGAATCAACATCCTGAGATCTGAAGAATGCACACTTTGTCACGAAACTGGAAGTAAAATGGATAAGGAACACCTGCTACATTGCAACAAACTTGATGTGACTGCTAGAACTTCAGGAAACCTCACACAACTCTATTGGAACGCAAGAAAGCTGATTGATTGGAATCCGGGCTAGCCATAAGAAACAACAACAACAATATTTTGTTGTTTATTGATAATACTGTAGTAACATCTTTTAAATACGTTCAAAGTTGCTCAAATACGAGTCTAATTAAGGGGCCGTGAGTCGTGAGCGCAAGCGCAAGAGTCACGCTACCTGACTGCCCGACCCTTTCCCCTGAGCGTGCGCGCCTGTCGAGACAAGTTTGAGTGCGGCGTCTCTGCACTGTTTTCTGTGTGTTGTGGGCATCTTGTCGCAGTTTAGAAAATTGATAAGCTGTTTGTGTTTGGTGCAATAACTGTTCTTCATTTTTTTTTTAGCGGAATTGTGTCTGAAAGTGGTACCTGTAAGTGTTTATAAGCAGTTGTTTTTATCGTCTGAGCAGGAATACGCATGTGTACCATTCTTTGAGGTTATGGTATCGTGTGTTTTAGATGGAACCTCAAGTAAATCTACACGGTGATGGTGAGAGCCGAAGTAATTTGTGCAATCTTTGTTCTAAATCCAAGAAAAAAGGAGTATTTACGTTGACGAAAGGAACAGTAGTGCGTTATGAGAAACTGAAGTCATGTGCGGAAGAACGAAAGGCTCTGTATGACGAAATTTACTGTTTTGATATAGACAGTTTTTTTGGAGTCGCCAAATAATGACGTCTCTTTTTCCTATCACAGAGAATGTTACTCTGAATTTACCAACAAAACGAATATAGAGCGTTTGAGAGAAAAAAAAGAGACAGAGAGGAGTTAATCAGTGCCTCCACTTCAAAAGACTCTCATGACAAGCACGATAAAATGCACACTGGAAATAGAGTCAAAACAGATTGGAAGAAGTGTATATTTTGTCAGGATGATTCGAAAAAGGAACCCTTGCGGCAAGTGCAGACTAAAGCCATGCAGGCAACTACAAACGAACTAACGTCTATTGATTATAACCTTAATTTCAGGTTATCGGGCATAGAAGATTTAATTAGGTACGAGGCCACTCTGTCTGCCTGTTAAAATGTCAAAAAATACAGAAGAAATTGCGTTCCCAGTTAGGTGGAGGGCAAAATGGTGGTAATAGGGAAAACCAAGGTGACGGGTCCCTATAATGACTCTGACAGTTTGTTTCGAATCTCGCCTTTCCTTCAAACTTGCAGAGAGTTGCTTGTCGCTGCTCCAAAGGGACAGGTATTTTTGATCATTTCTTTCCTTCCACTACGGTATATTTAACCATTAATGGGGGACCATGTTAAATTATAATCAAGCCCCGTTAGTCTTCCAGCAGGAAATACCAAGTCGGTACCTAAGTAATAAAAAGCTACATCGGTTTGACTCTATAGTAGCTAAATAATATTTAATTGCTCTGTAGAAGCAATTTCGATTTCCAAAATTTATTTTTGGAAAAGAAGTAAAAAATATGTACTTTTACGCTTAAGCACATAAAGAACAGCCCCCCCCCCCTTCCTTTCAATCAGATAAACGTTTGTTTTCTTGTTGTTTTTTGTTTCTTTATTGCTTTTGTTGGAGGATTTTTTTTCTTCATATTTTCCTTTCCTTTATTACGGGTACGTTCTTTTCCTTTTCCAGGTGTTAAAACTTTGCGATGTGTGGACGAGGTTTTCTAACCTATCAGATGCCATAGGCACACCTCTTCCTTCGTTTCACGTCGAGCCACGTTCAAAAAAATGTAATTACGAGAAGTTGTTGGTGATGTCTATGAATTCTACCAGCCGTTAGATAGGGATATGGAGGAACGTCAGACGTTGTTAATACCATCCGCCTTCCAGCAAAAGCTCACCTCTTCTTCCGCTCTTGGTACAAATGACGACAATCCCAGTAACATCCCTAGTCAAGATACTCGCTCAGATTTTAACGCAATTGTCTACGCAGCGCTCAAAATACGTCATGATGTGGGAGAGTTAGATAGTCACACCTCTTTGAACGTGTCAAATGAAAACATTGGCGATATTGTTCCAGATAGCTTGTTTTTATTCTTAAGCATACTGACCAAAGGGCAAGATGCAATCGACAATTTTTCTTGTGAATACCTTGAAGATCCGGATAATGATCAAAGCGACGACTCGGAATCAGAATCAGAAACACTCGAAGCTTCATCTGCAAATACAAGCTGAGATAAAGTCACCCTTTCAATTGCGCAAAATATTATATATGCAGTCAGCAAAGTAAAGAAACTCACGCCAAAACACATAGGCTTAGGCCTTGCTTTGCATCAAGGTACCCGCTCGAAAAACTAGTCACTCTATTTCACAAAGCTGGCCATGTGGAACATATTAAACGAAGTCACTACCAAATTTCAGTGTGGGCGAACGCTGACCTACCTGACCCCGCCCTGTCATCAATCACAGACTGCGGATGGAAGGAAGAAACAGATGGCTACATCCCCATTCTCACCATGCTTGAATCCATTCCAAAGGCTGCTATCGATATTGTTCTTTGCGGTTACAAAAAAGACTGTTCTACAACGCTTTGTAAATGCCGCAAGGCTAAGTTAATTTGTACCTCAATGTGTTTCTGTTCTGGATCTTGTAAAAACTCGAAAAAAGATGATGAGGATGATGATTAAATAATTCATGTAATTTTCAAAAGTATAGTATAATTACTATAAATATGCCATTCGTCATTGCCTTCGGGAAGCGTGGTTTACCTATTCTTGCGACACATGTAGTATTTTATTGCATTTAACCGCAAAGTAATAAATAGCCTCAACAACCTTGTTTCACTCATTAAACGCCAAACTAAAAGCCAAAACAGACATATCGGCAAAAATATACAATAAAAAGAAAAATTATGTCTATAAATAATTATATTTATTGCAACCAATGGTCAAATACAATAACAATTAAAATTGCGCACATTGAAGTCATGCACAGAATTCCGTTAATGTTACTGTTCTCTTATTACAAATTTTTGCGTGATATCTTCCACACGACTTTCCACACAATTCACACATACAGTTCTCGTCTGGGTTATGGTGGACCTTCTTGCTGCACAGCTTGAAATGAAAACCATGTCTATGCAATAACAAATAAAGACATGAACTTTGCCAAATGCAAGGTCAATCCACTCAAAATAATTTAATGTTTTCTCAGTATTGTTTCGTTCTAAAACGGTCAATTAGTTGCTTTAACACTCTGTAACAATTAGATTATAGTAAGTTATTCTTATAAAAAATAACCAGATTAACAGTTTTAAAATGTAAAAAGTCGGCTCCGAGTCGTGAAGTTGAGAAATTATCCACCATTTTGGACACCATCTTGAATTCTGAGCTTCCAGCCAGGGCTAAATAATTGCTTGCACAATCTGTTACAGTTACTATCGCATTCTACTAGACTACACAAATAACCCTTGTGATGGACAACACGTCTTTTTCCACGACCCTCTTTATTTTCGTGTTTCTATTGTTACTACAATCTCTCTGGTTGGCATACAGTAGATTAATATAACCAGACTAGATATATGTTACTGTCTGATAGGCCGTGGTGCTTCATAATCCATGACATACTCCCCACACTGGTCTATCTCCAGCGGGATGACCAGCTTCACTGGACGAGTTGATCGGTCGTGAGTTGATGGCGGCTTCAATATTCACTAGGATGGTATTTAGCCTTTCCTTTGTCTTGTAGTGCCAACCATCCTCTCCCACCATCCTCCCCACCAAGCCACCCGTGGAGCAATGAATCGCCATTTGACGGAATACTGTGCTAGGTACTGATGGACGGACGATCCGGTGAGGTGTCACCATAGTTGCCATACTGAGAAGTGGAAGCTTTTCCTTCAAGGCTGTAAGTTCCAGACCGAAACACACTTTTTGAACCTGACGTATCCAGTAAAGTCGGGCATCATTTAGTCAGATACTTGGGGTATTGTACTCTTT
The DNA here is from genome assembly GCA_946902985.2 of Meconema thalassinum. Taxonomy (NCBI): domain Eukaryota; kingdom Metazoa; phylum Arthropoda; class Insecta; order Orthoptera; family Tettigoniidae; genus Meconema; species Meconema thalassinum. The sequence goes on along the minus strand of OX336388.2, from coordinate 1,739,212,575 downwards.
CCTTGATCGCTCTGACAAACCGTAAAACACAGCAAGTAACATTTATCAGTTTCCAATATGAGCTGAACCTTAATACATCTAATATGGGTTCAGTGGCGATGATCACACACACATTAGGCATCTTTCTGATTTCTGGTAGTGTTAGGTGTTCCGTTGTTATGTCAGGTGGCCAGGTATCGCTCTGAGTAAGCCAGTGGGGACCACACCACCACGTGTCTAAAGATGGTAGCTGGTCTGCGTCTACTCCTCGCGTGAAATAATCTGCAGGGTTTTGGTCTCCGGGACAGTGTCGCCACTGGCTGGGAGTTGTGTGGCTAATTATCTCTGTTACACGATTGGCAACGAAAGTCTTCCACTTGTTTGGGTCGTTTTTTATCCATCCCAACGTCACTGTAGAGTCGCTCCACAGGGTAGCCCTATTGAGATCAAAACCGGTTTCCTCACAAAAGTAGCGCAGGAGGCGCGTGCCTATAAGTGCAGCTAGCAGCTCTAATCTTGGAGGCGTGTCTTTCTTCACTGGTGCTAGTCTGTTTTTGCTGCAAACTATGCGAGCGGAGGTGGTATAGTCCCGTGTTGAATTCATATAAATAACTGCTCCGTATGCCCTCTCAGAGGCATCACAGAATAAGTGCACATGTGATTCGTGACTTGTTTTCCCTATCCCGATCCATTTGGGAATGTGTACAGATGACAATAAGTGAAGTTTGGTAAGCCAAGAGTGCCAATTCTTAGCTATATTTGGAGGTAGTAATTCGTCCCAGGTCAATCCTCTTAGCGTCCGGCTCCGTGGCTAAATGGTTAGCGCACTAGGCTTTGGCCCAAAGTGCCCCGGGTTCGATTCTCGGCTGAGCCATCAGGGATTTTAATCTCCTGGGGTTAATTCCCGTGGCTCAGGGAATGGGTGTATGTGCCATCATCACTTCATCCTCATTACGACGCGCAGGTCGCCCACGGGCGTCAACTAGAAAGAGTTGCACTCGGACTCTCCGGAGGCCACACGATCATTATTATTATTATAATCCTCTTAGCCAGGTATCCTGAAATATTAATTTGGCAACAATTCCCACTGCGAAAAGTCCAAGTGGATCGTAGAACTGGGCGGTGGCACGAAGAATGTTCTTCTTGGTTCCTGGTTTATGTATGAGATCGTTAGGAATCTTCTCCTTGTTAGTGAAGAGACAATCTTCAACCGTATTCCAGTCTACTCCTAGAACGCTCGTCACTCTTCTTTCCTCCAGATGTTCCTTGCGCCATAACGCTTTTAACGGATCCGAGTTGGTCGCCCACTTGGAAAGTGAGAGTTTAATAAAATTGGTTGCAATTTGTATCAATTACCTTTGTGTCATCATCTACACTTGCAATGAAGTCATCCATAAACATAGATTTGTCCACTAACTCTGATGCAACTGTATATCTGTCCCGATTCAATGTGGCTGTTTCCCTTATAGTGGTCGGCAGAAGGAATGGGCTAGACGTCAATCCAAAGGGTAGGCGTTTAAAACGATAGGATATCAACTCGTTTGATGTGTCATAAATCCCGTCCTCCCTCAGCTCGACACGATACCATAGAAATCTCGTAAAATCTCTATAATCTTCGTTGAGTGTCAATTGTAAAAATGCTTGCTCGCCGTCGAATACAATTGCTTTGGAGTGTTTTCTTAATCTTAACAGTGTCCCTAGAATTTCTGGTAACAAGTTAGGACCCATTTCGAGCACGTCATTTAGTGATGGAGAGTCTATTTCGTGAGAGGATGCGTCGAAAACGACTCTGTGTTTTGTGCTACTCGCGTTGGATTTCTTTACGATGTGGTGGGGTAGGTAATATACATCTCCATAGTAGTCATTGTGAGGGGCAACCTCTACTTGATCTCTCCGTATATAATCTAACATGTGTTTATGGTAAATGGACTTCAGCTCATCATTCCCTTGTAGTCTATTTTTAATGATGAGAATCGCCTTTCTGCTATTGTGAAGTTGGAAGAAAAGAGAACGCCCTCTTTCCTAGGCAACGATACAACTCTCCTACCATCCTCCTTACGGCAGGTGTTATGGAAATCTTGGAGAATAGCGTGATCCTTGGGTGACAGTGTTCGCTCTTGATGTTCCTTAATGCCAATAGCTTCCAACTCCAAAAACTGACGTAGACTGTCATCAGAGATTTAATTAACAGTAGAAGAAATGTGATGGACCATTATCTCGATGACTGTGACGCCTGACCTATTTCCACTGAGGATATACCCAAAGATAGTAGGTAGGAGGACCAGTGATGGTGACACTCTAATGGGTTCTCTTGTTGTAAATATCTGCCAGTAGGAATCAGCACCTATGAGTGCCTCGATTGGAAGATCCGTGGCGTGGTCATCTCTCGGATCTGCTAGATTTATCTTCCTTAACGATGTTAGCGTGGTTATGTCTTGAGGAGCGGTCGGTTGTGGGGTGTAGGTGCTGTGGCTTTCGAACGCTGTAATCGAGAATTGAGCTCTGGTTGAATAACCCGTCATGTCAAAACAGACCTTCCTTCTAGTGTACTGGGTATTGGAGGGTGATTCAAACGTGCTTATCTCTCGAGTCTTGCGCTCAGTGACATTAAGCTGTAGCGAGTCAATCAGAGAGTTGTGGACGCAGCTCGATTGACTTCCCGCGTCCAGGATACAAGGATTAATTTGCTTCGCCCTGTCGGCCCTTTGATCGATACACGTGCCGTCTGTAGGTGAGTGAAATCGTACGTGGCGACCCCTATCTTGCCTACGGAGGTTCGCAAGTTGTTACCTTCAGAGCAGATTGACACGTGCTGTGGCCCACGACATTTGGTGCAAGTTGTCTTCCCCTTCTTGAAACAGTTGGTTTTATCGTGCCCTCGGCGGAGGCAAATAAAGCATCGATTTGTTGTCTTTCTTTAATCTCTCAATCCTCACCTGGGGTCCTTCATCTGCTGGCAATCCTGACCCCAGTGACCTCGGTTTTCGCAAAATACGCAGAACGGATCTATACCCTGTTTCTGTCTTTCATTTTGTTTGTTGGTTTTCGTATGAACGTGAAGATTGGCTGCTGTGGGCACTGAAGTGGTAACCAACGGGGCATCCCCCCGTATCTTTTGCGCATTGAGCGCTCTTTCAACTTCTTCGTTGAGGAACACCATCAGTTGGCTGGTGTCTCCTTCTTGTATGCCCAGTCTTTTAGCATGGATAAGCCAGCGGCGGCATATGTCTTCCGGAAAGGCTCTCAGTAACTTGGGTGCCAAGATTCGACCATATGCGTCGACGTCTTCTCCTAGTGATTTCAAAGCTTCGATACGGCGGTGACATTCAATGTAGATTGCATTCAATACCTAAGGGGCTTCTGAGACTGCAATGTCGAGGTTTCCTAAGTAATCGATATGAGATTGAATAATTCTATTCTTACCGCCATATCGTGCTGTCAGAAGTCGTTTAATCTGATCATAGGTACCTGCTGTTATGGATATCCCATCTACAAGACGTTTAGGTTCGCCTTCCGAGTATCCGCTGAGAAACACATGTTTGTTAATGACGGACACTGAAGAATTTTTGTCAATGGAGGACTCAAACTGCTCCCAAAATGCTGGCCATTCTTCTATGTTCCCCGAGAATGACTGCAATTTGATAGTAGGAAGCTTTATATCCTGTGTAGTTGAGGGTCGAACGAAGGTGCTAGGAGACTGAGTGGTTAAATTTGTCTCCCTCCCAGCGCATATCTGTTCCATGAGGCCCGTGGCCTTTCTGATTGCCCGTTTGGAGTTGTCCAGATATTCTTCGCAAGCTACTATGTCGTTTTCATATTCTGCGTCATCGAGTGAGTCTTGGATACTTTCATCTAGAGCATTTAGGGACGATAAGGTTTCCTGCAGACGCTCGTGGAAATGTTCAATTTCATCTAATTCCGTGGACTGGTTAAAGGAATTAATTTTATTTATAAAACGCGTCGCGTTAGGACGGTAAGTCGCTCATCTGCGTTTCAATTTCGTGAGCTGAGCCGTTGTGTCTTCCAAGTCTACTGCTAATAAGAAGTGAATTACCGCTTATCCGACAGATGGCACTAGTGTGTGTCGTATTAGTCCGTATTCCGTGTGCTCGTGTTGGGCTTACAGTTGTTATTCTCTGACAAAATGGCGCTCCTGGTTATGACTACGTAAAAGGGAAATAATATTACCGTATATATATATATCTCCAAGCCTCTACTTGCATGCGAAACTGAGATAGTGTTCCTGGTTCGTGCAAACTCTCAAGTTTCTCGTGGTTCGGCACCAAATTTGTGTGATGGACAACACGTCTTTTTCCACGACCCTCTTTATTTTCGTATTTCTATTGTTACTACAATCTTTCTGGTTGGCATAGATTAATATTACCAGACTAGATATATGTTACTGTTTGATAGGCCGTGGTGCTTCATAATCCATGGCAACCCTGAAAACGGTCTTTAGATGAAGAAAATCGGCCTTGGGAGTGGAAATATCGTACTAGTAAGAAAACGTCCACCATTTTGGGCCCCATCTTGAATTCTAAGCTTCCGGTCGAAATTCGGGAGTGCCAACATCGAAATTCGTGTTCAGGAGCAGGTCCGAATTAGTATTAAAAACACATTTGGCAAAGTGTTACCCAAAATGCCGCTAGAATTGCAACGGGTCGAAAAGTGGACCAGTTTAATTATGAATACGGAGCCTGATTTTAGGAAATAGTTTTATTTCGGGCCCTTGACCTGGTATGGAGATGATGCAAAATAAAGGCAGAATTTTTAAATTTTCTTTTAGATAAATAATGAACTAAACCCTATAGACATTCTAAGCCCTCTGATTCTACATTTATTTTACACGCACATGAAAAACAAGAAGTTCCGTGACGAACTAAAGAGCCTACTTTTCTTAAAATTTAAGATCCATGCCAATGATTAATCTATATGGATCTACCTAGAATAATGACGAAATTAGGTTGGTAATCTCGAAATTTCTAATTAGTTCGAAATTCTGTATACCTGGCATAATGTAGCCTAATAGAGAACTACAGTTGGCAGCCCTGGTGACTGAATATATTCTTAGTTCCATCTCTTAAGGTACAGAACACAAAATTTGGTTGAAGTCCAATGGATAGCATGGACGTTACATGCAGCTAAATATTGGATCTAACAGCACGTGTAAAATCATGTTGGCAACAATGACATACATGTATTGGTCAGAAGTAATCAGAAATAATGTGATCTATTGTTGTATCAATTTTGAATAAAATCCATTAGTTAGTATAGAAGTTACATGCATTTTAATATTGGACCTCTCAGCAGGCTTAGAATCATGTTGGTAGCACTGACGTATATAAGTTACTCCAAATTAATATAGAATGTCAGGTACTATACGTGAGCATAGTTTAAAGCTGTCGGCTTGCATACTTTCTGATATATGGGTATTTGGATTAAAAATATTAAAGCATTTATTAACAGTTGGCAGCCCTGGTGGCTCTTGAGAATACGCTCAGTCATATCTGTTTATGTACACATATCACATACGAAATTTGGTTGAAATCCAATTGATAGTTTAGAAGTTATATGCATTTAAAATTTTGGACCTATCAGCAGGCTTATAATCATTTGGCAACACTGCCATGTATGGCCTCCTGGAAATTAAACTGCAATATTATTATCTATACGTGTGCCAATTTTGAAATAGCTCCCATTCATACCTTCCAAGATATCCAACATGGAGCTCAAATTTTAATTGCGATTTTTCAGCAGTTGGTAGCACTGACAACATTTTCAAATAAGGCCGTGAGATATTCAGTATAGATCTTTACTCCTACCAAATTTTGTTTCGATTGCTGCAGCCGTTTAGGAGTTGATAGGGGGGACACACACAGCCAGCCAGCCAGCCAGCCAGCCAGACAGACAGACAGACAGACAGACAGACAGAAGGACAGACAAACAGGACAGACAGACAGACAGACACACATTTGCCCGATCTCATAAGTCTACTTTTTCCTCATTTTTGCAAAATGTGAAAAGTAGGCTAAAAATCAGAACAGCTAACTGGTAACTCAGCACTTAAAAGGTTAATACATTGTTGAGCTTACCACAGATGTTGAACGCTTTTTAGAATGCTTAAGAACTTCCATCTCCATGGTAACTGGTTTCTTCTTTATTCTCTGAGCTGCCACAACATCTCTTAGATCTCCCAGCAACTTCTGTAACAAGGAATATGGTAGGCTACAACATACTACTGCAGACGTCTTTTGTGTTTATGCCATATAAATAGGCTTGAAGGAAACTATACATTAGTTGCATTCATTTCTGATGAGGTAGAACACAGAACATGACTTTACGAAGATTCAAGATTACTACTTTTTAAAGTTCTTTTAGACAGGGTAAACCCAAATCAATACAAGACGTCATTGTATATTTTATAGAGATTATTTACTCTTGCTTAACACAAATAAACAACGAATCGTATTAATAATATTGTTGTTTCTTATGGCTAGCCCGGATTACAATCCATCAGCTTTAGTATTAATAATAAGAGACGTCTGCAGTAGTATTTAAGTTGTATTCTGTTGTGTTATATGGTCCGACTGTTTTCCCTCGTGCTGGGCCAACACCATCTAGAAGTCTAGAAGGTGTTGGCTGGGCACATGTGTGTTGAAATGAAATTGTGTTTGACTCGTTTCCTTGTTATATTCAATTTGCTTCACTTCATTAAATTCGTGTGTTTTAAACCTGCTTCCCTATTCTTAGTGCAAAACCTAAAAGCGCCCCCATTTTGGCCTAGCGCCGTCCACTATTTCATTTCCCTTATTATTATTATTATTATTATTATTATTATTATTATTATTATTATTATTATTTATTTTGGGGAAATAATAATAACAATAATAATGATTCTAATAAAAAAAAGAAGTAAAACAGCTCTGGCTGAAATGCAGCAGTAATCCCCAACTGCCTATACACCAGGACTGTAATTTACAGAAAAAGATGTGATTGAAATCCAGAAATCCTCCATGGAAGCTGGGGGAGAAGTTAATTTCATCACATTTTGTTGCTGACAAATATTATATAGCCTATATTTTAACCTTTTTGTTATCTATTTGTTTTTAATTCTTTGCCCTAACATGTCCTCATGAAGAATGGCTGCATCAAAACCTGTCCATCTGGGTTTAATAACTGATTCCTACAGAGAACTGCCTGGTTTCAATTTACCGAGAAAGTATAGAACAGGATCCGCACAAATAACGGACGATGCAATTTCCGGCTGCACAAGTGGGGAAGAACTCAAAGACCATTCATCATGTTACCCTCGAGTGTCCAAGGAGAAGATTTGAAGGAACAATCCAAGACCTACACAGTGCCTCCGGTGATGCTGTCAACTGGCTGAATACCCTGGACATTGTGCTTTAAACGTCTAAACCGTTACGGTACCTACAATCTACTTTGTACATATTGTATATATTTTTAACTTTCCTGTTATCTATTTGTTTTTAATTCATTGCCGCAATGTATCCTCATTTGGCCATACGAAATAAATAAAAATAAATAATAATAATAATAATATCAGTTTCCAAGTACAGTATAATAAGTTTCACATCTACCTAATCATCTTTAACCATATACGTTATCTACAGTAGTTATCAACCTGCTGAGAGGAGATTAAAATCGAGAAAGAGCTTCCTAACAACTACTCAACCATTACAAGGAACAGCAGCAACAGCTCGAGTGGCCGTGTGGAAGGAGAGGACCAGCAATCTGTCTGAATGGATGGAACCAAAGGAATCTCTACCTCCTGGTCACACAGAGAACTGGCTAATCTGGAAGTCCCTGAACAGACTGAGGGTGGAAGTTGCAAGATCCAGGGACAACTTATATAAGTGGCATTTTCCGACCAAGACAGTCCTGTGTGATTGTGGCGCAACCCAGACAACACAACACCTCTTCTCCTGTCCATTGTGCCCGTACAGCTGCACAATGAATGACTTGACTGAAGGTAATTCAAGTGCTATCGAAGTGGGTAAGTTCTGGGCAGAAACTGTTTGAAGTCGTCTGTTTAACACATACTTTGTGCTTCTGACACGAATAAATAATAAATCTACAGTAGTTAAAGAAGATTGCAGACATGGTTCATAAGCAAACACATTGCCAGATCAAATAAATCTGATGTAATCCACTGAAGTATACTAACCTTAATGAGTCCTTCCTCTTCATCAAAGGTCTTCATTATTTTGCACCTGACATAGTCCAGACTATATAACTTGAGAGCATGCCACTGGATACTGGATGGGATGTCTGGTCTTGTGAGATACTTTAGGATACTGTATGACCTCATGGGGCAGAGGCAGCGTAAAGTTTCTAAGATAGTGCTGTACGTCATTTTATTCAAGCGCATAAGAACCAGGTACATAATTGCTGAAACAAAAAATAATGAAATTAACTTATGGCAGTTATGAACAAGAACTAAGACTGGAAATATTGATGGAACTATATTGCATCTATCTGTATTGATTGAAGGAAAATCTCTTTCTTTTTTTGAACACATGTACTATTATAGTTCAATTTCTTACAAGGCGTCCTCTCGGGCGACCGAGAGGCATACGAGTAGGTTCGGGAAATGTTGAAAGGCGTGGTCTAGTAAGTAAGAAGGTCTAATCAACTCCCCATTTACTAAGGCTAAGGCGATACGATAACTAAAAACTGGCAGTTGGTGAGTTTTGGTTTTCGGTGTCGCACTACTTTCGACAAATGAGGGAGGATATTAGATTACTTGGTCAGTTTAAATGCAAGTGATAGACACCGAATGGGTTATAAAACTGGTATCGTACATTCATTAAGCAATATCCTTGTAGACCACAGAAGAGCATTGTTCCTATCTTTCTTTTCACTTACTCCAGTAAACTATTGAATTGGATTTGATTCCGTACTGCGTTTCCGGTTTATAGACCTAAAATAATTGCTATGACTATAATCGTCAACATAACCAGTTGTGATTAAGTAACTTTCTTAAAAGATCTCCTGAACTACCCTCTCTCTGAACAATTTGGGAAATATTTAAATCTGGCAATCGTGGGTTAACTTCTTCGAAGCAGAGATGAAAGAAACGTACATTCTGAAAGGTACTGTATTCACAGATACTAGACCAGGGTCATCCAGCCATTGCGCTCTGAGAGCGCGGCCGCGCTCGGGGAGCACTGGGCAGTCAGGCTAGCGCTCCTTCGCCTTATCACCAGTACACTGTGGCAGCGAGGAGACCTGAGACAGAAGGACGATGTTCGGACCGCGCTGAATAGATACGCACGTACAGTCGTGTGGTCGACGGCTTTTGTGGGTTTGTTGACATCATATTGATAGGGCTGTTTTGCCCTAAAAAAATATACCGCATATACAAATCGAATGGCACTCGGATGCATGGAATGTGCAGGAAACGAAAGCAAGTGTTAAGTAAAGAATATTGTGATTTATTTCAAATTTAAATGTGAACATAGCCTAATAGAGAGGAAAATTCAACAACACTTTACCAATTTGAACAGATAGTACAGACCTTAAGGGATCTTTGCTCCGTCGTTTTTACGAGCTTTTAGTTTTGGAGGAAACAATCTTCTCCAAATTGGGTACAATATTTCTGGACACAGCAATTCGTAAACAATTGCGCAAGTTTCTATCGCTCATCGTTGCACGATGTTTACTTTTGGTAAGCTTAAGAACCGAAAAGAAACGCGCACGTTGCTCACTTCGGCGTGGAGGGCAGGACGCGTGCTCAAACAGCCAGGCTCCTCCCATCACTACCGAAACTACAGTACCTTCTACCAAAGCGCTCGGAGCACTGGCTTAGAGCGCGGCCGGAGCGCTGTGTGGATGGCCCTGTACTAGACTATTATATAGCCAAGGCCTACGTAAACGAATTCACTGATAGGTAGATTTCATGAGGAAGCTACCTATTGTAATGGGTACTATGTTGCAACTTCCAGAAAATGTCTACATATCTTCGCGTTTCCCATTCCCTAGGCCCCAAGACCACCGTCAGTTCATAAGTTTATAAATAACCTAACCTAACCCCGTGGCACTACAGCCCATGAAGAGTCTAGGCCTACCAAGCTACCGCTGCTCTTCCATTTGGCCTGCAGATATTGGGGTGACACGTGGTCAGCGGAACGGACCCCCTCGGCCGTTAATCTTGGTTTTCGTGACCGGGGCGCTGCCTCACTGTCAGACATTGTCCTCACGAGGCTGAGTGCACCCCATTCCAGCCTCCACGACAGTTTCTAAAATCCCTGACGGAGCCGGGAATCGAACCCGGGGCCTCTGGGTGAAAGGCAGGCGCTCTACCCCAACACCACGGGGCCGACCATAAGTTTATACATTGTTTTTATATATACATAAACCTTTCTTGTGGAACGATAACTACCGTCTTATGATTTTAGCTCATGCCGCCAAACTTTATGTACCGTAGCGCTTTTTGCCGTTTGCCCATGTTAAGGGTACGGTGTACTGGCAAGTAATTCAGCACATAACATTTATGACCTCATTATGCATATTGTGTTGCTTAAGTAAGAGCAGGACCACCACGAAGTGAAACGGCTAGCATTCTTGACTGTCGCCCAGGAGGTCCACGTTCGATTCTCGGCTCTGTCAAGAAATTTTAATTCTGGTCTGAGGGCTGGAGTGGGGTATACTCTGCCTTGTGAGTCAAAACTGAGAAGAGGAGGATTCGATTCCCACCTCAACCATTCTGGAAGCGGTTTTACGTGCTTTCCCCACTTCAACTCCAGGAAATTGCTCTGATGGTTCCTAGCTTAAGGCCATGGCCGCTTCCTTCCCAATCTTATCCCCAATTTAGTAATACAGCTATCACAATAACACTGGTTGTCACACAAATTCCACACACACACATACCCAAGTACATGGGGCTACATTTTCGGGCGAATCACCATTCCACAACAATGGAACCGATAATCTCAACAGCAAGCACTATTGGAGTGTGCATAATCCCTACGACAGGCAGCGTTTCAGACACAGTGGGGAGTAAATGTATGGTGTGGAATCGTAGGTGATCATCTCATTGGATGCTATTTTCTTGACGGCAATCTGGTGGGCACATGACCTTTATTGTTTCCAAGATGAACTCCCACAGCTGCTGGAACAAGCTTCACTACTTGACCTTTTAATGATGTAGTTCCAACATAAAGCTCCACCGCACTCACCGAAGGTCATTCATGCTTATTATCCTGATGGGTGGACCTGTCTTCTGATCTTACGCCACTTCACTATTTCCTGTGACGTAATTTTAAACACATTGCGTATGCACGGGCGATGGCGTTGTGGCATAGTTGCTCGTCTTTTACCCGGACGGATGGGGTTCAAATTCCAGTGTCAGCGAGTGAAGATTTTACTTGAAAGTCTAAGTGGTGTCAGAAAGGGCATCCGGGATATAAACCCCGGCCAAATCCAAAATGTGCCAGGTTGGCTGTGTCGGCCCCATTTAATTGGGATAAGCTGTTGAAGGTTAGCCGGTCATCATCCGTGAGGATGTCGGTGGCCAACTGATCAGAACTATTGTGTGTGCGCGTACCAGAAAAGCGGCTATTGGTGGGGATTGTTGCTTTAAGGAGCGGAACATGGTTGCAACACAAAAGTATGCTGTTTTTACAAAACGTGAACTAAAATTTAGATGGGAAAATAAGTAAAGGCACAAAGAAAAAGAAAAACAAGAACGTCACCCTGTTGTGTGGACCTGTCTTATGGCCCACTAGCTCGCCTGATCTTACACCACTTGACTATTTCCTGTGACTTAATTTAAAACAAATTGCGTATGCACGGGAGATGGCATTGTGGCATAGCCATGATTATTTTCTATGTAGGCTATAAGTATATACCGTAATAATAACAATACCAATGAACAAATGGGGACTAGTCGACCAGTTAGTCAAAGGAGACTGCAGGACTTTAAAAATAATATTGTATGGCCTCGGTTGCCGGGTGAAGCTTTGTTATTGGACGCCCAGAGGGCAGCTTGCATGTTGAATTTTGTCGTTCCTTGGAACACTATGAAAGTCAAGGTGATTAGATATCTAAGCTCCTTGACATTATGGCACTTTCTAGTAGAGAAAGGAGGAACTTTGTGTGGGCGGAAAATCCCGAGATTAATTTTGCCATTATGAACACGGCCTACTGAATTCAGGCAATTGAGAAAAAATTGAGGCAACTGATGGGTTGACGGACACTTAAGTTTGAAATCAAATGAAGAGTTGTACAGAAAGATAGAACCAGTCACGACAACAACGATTTAAAGGGTTGTTATTATCTTAGCACGTCTTCAGAATGACCGATGATCGACTGACAAAGAAAGTTTGGAATTTCGTGAAACCAAAGGCAAAAAAAAGGAAAAGAAATGGGATGGTTCCAAGAATGTAATCTTACAGAAATCGTTTTTCCGGAGGACAAAATTTTGAATTTAGGAATGCATTTTGCCAAATTATCAAATATTACTGGGGTTTTAATGTAAGGGCAGAACCCACAAAATGGAGGTGACCTCCTTCAGATGACCGGAAGAAGGCACTGAGTGATGGGCTCAAGAGATACTGGCAGGACATCGAAGTTAGCAGACGAACAAGAGCAGGACACAGAAAATGACATTGATTGCTAACTCGTAGTCCATAGTGGCTCAATTTCAAAGTAAATAATAATAATAATAATCATAAACAGTCAAACATTAACTAAAGGATCCCTACATCCCAAAACAGAAGGTTTTATGATGGCCATTCAGAACAGTGTCATACGAACCCGTACCTTCAGAAGGTACACAATCAAAGACAAGAGATCAACAGATATATGCTGAAAGTGCCGAAACTAAACTGAAGCCATCGATCACGTACTAGCAACATGCCCAATACTTGCATAACGGACTACGTACGTTGACATGACAACGTAGCTAAGATCATCTACCAAGAACTATGCAAGCAGTGTCGACTACCAATAGTTACAGAGCCATACTTCCGACTTCAACCACAACCCATTGTAGAAAATGACACATTTAAAATATATTTGGATTCCTCTGTCATGACTAACAAGATAATTAAACCGGGCCTCATTCACACAAAGTGGAAACGTTGTTGCTTATTTCAGGGGCTGCGACATCGTGGTCATATAGTCCCGTGTATTTGTGTGTTAACTTGTGTTATTATGATGGCTGTACTAGTGTGTGTATTTGTAAATTGGGGATAGGATTGGGAAGGAGGTGGCCGTGGCCTTAAGTTAGGTAACATCCCAGCATTTGGAGTAAAAGTAGGAAACCAAGAAAGACCATTTCCAGGATGGCTGAGGTGGGAATCGAACCCTCCTCTTCTCAATTTTGCCTCACGATACTGAGTGTACCCCACTTCAGCCCTCACACCAGAATTAACATTTTTGTGCAGAGACAGCCAAGAGCGTTAACCGCTACACCACAAGTTGGTCACACAAAAGGACAACAATGACTCATACTCGTGTATTGCAGTGCCAAATGCCCAAATCAGATAGATCCGCGAAGAATGCAGCAAATATATGGACTTGGCAACAGAAATCAAACGTCTTTGGAAACAACCAATAATCACTGTTATCCCAATGGTAAACTCAGCCAGAAGTTATACCGAACGAGCTTTACACCAACTGAATCTACCATACATCTACCAGAAAATACAGCAAGCAGTAATAATAGACAGCTATCAGATAATCAGGAATTTCTTGAGTTCTTGTTGATTATTTTAGGGGCTTTTGCGACATCGTGGTCATGTAGCCCCGTGTACATAGGTATGTGTAGAATTTGTCTGACTAGTTGTCATTGATGGTGGTATTTGGTGGCAAAAGAAGGAACTACTTTAAAATTGAATGTCTGCAGTCCTTACTTGAACTAAAAACAGATAACACACACTAATACAGCCATCACAATTAACACCGGTTATCAGACAGATTCTACACACACCCAAAGTACACGGGGCTACATGACCGCGTTGTGGCAGCCCTTAAACTGAGGAACCAACCAGAATTTGTCTGATAACCTGTGATGTCGGTAGTAGTGTGAATATTTGTATTGAGGTAGGATTTGGGTAGGAAGTGGCCTTGGCCTTAAGTTGGGTACCATCACGCCATTTGCTGGAGTAGAAGAGGGAAATCACGGAAAACTACTTCCAGTATAGATGAGATAGGAATCGAACCCGTCTATTCTCAGTTTTGCCTCAAGAGGCTGAGTGTACCCCGTTCCAGCTCTCAGACCAGAATTAAATTTCTTGGCGGAGCCGGGAATCTGACCCCGGGCCTCCAGGTTGACAGCCAAGAATGCTAGGCATTACGCAACGAGGCGGACAGGAATTTCTTGAATACTGATTGAATACCAGCAAGGCTTCTTGTGTAAGCCCACTGAAGTTGGGGAGGGGGCAGGGGGCGTGGTGACGCAGCGGTCAAGCTGTTGGGCTCTCACCACGGCGGACTGGGTTCGATTCCCGGTCAATGCACGTGAGATTTTCGAAGTGAAATGCCATGTGCTGTGGTTCGTATTGCGCGTAAAAAGGAGGTCCCGTGACTAACGGTCACGTAAAACTGAGGTTTTGCCGAAGACCAGAAGAGCGGTGTTTAAGAAACAATTTCTGATGATGATGATCATAATAATAATAATAATAACAAATCTTACCCTCAACAGTAGGGATCTCTGTTGTGGTGCGGACATCATTCTGGCAGAAATAGTTGATGCGAATCGCTTGAATAATGTCTTGACACTCAATCATTTTTGCGAGCAGTTTCTTGGTAAACATTTCTTCAGTTTTCTTGAGCTGCAATCTTGGTACATTCTCTTGAATGAAGTCTTCCAAACAGTCTGTGTTAAGTTCTTTGTATTTCTGTTTCAGCCTCACCACTCTTTGCACGTTAGTTAATTGCAGTTCTATCAACTGTTGATAAAAAGCGAACATTATTAGTAGGACTAAGAATTCTTTTACAATCTTCTAGGCATGAATGAAATATATAGGCGATGTCTCATAAGTAATATAGTTTTTTAAAGAAAAACTTATTTGTAGAGATTTGAAGCCATTCTTTTCAGTTGTGTCTATACAAATTGTCTTTTGCTGCTTTTCAGTCGGTCAATACGATTGTGCTCAATGAATTGGGCGGGGTACAAGTTATAAATATGTAAACACACTCATGGAAAAAATTACATGTAGTCTAATAGTCGATCTGCTCATTTAAGTGTGATAATTTACTAATGCAGGTAATTGTTTTCAGGAGTGTGTTTACATACTGTATTTATAACTTGTACCCCGCCCAATTCATTGGGCAGAAACGTGTTGACCGACTGAAAAAGGTGCAAAAGACAACATTTTATTTGGAAGGTTTTCTGACAAGAAATTAAACTATTCGTTGAAGTAGAGACCATCAGATTCTATGGTCTTGCAACATCTTTCAGCGAGGTTTCTTATCCCGCGACGGTACCAGTCTCTGGGTTTTGATGCGAAGAATTCGGTGAGACTCCCTTCCACAGCTTCAATATTTTCGAAATTTCTTCCACTCAAGAAATGGGCTATGGATCGACAAAGATGGTAATCTGAAGGCGCAAGATCAGGGCTGTATGCTGGATGTGGTAGCAGTTCGACTCCTCCCAATTCCTGAATTTTTGCCATGGTTGTTCGTGCAGTATGAGGTCTTGCATTGTCCTGCTGCAAGAGAACTCTTATTTCAGTTAACTAATGCTGGGTATCTCCGTCTCAAAATTTTATGCATTCGTTCCAGTTGTTGAGAATGAAGATCCGCATCGACTGCACGCCCGTTTGGAACAAACTCCCAGTGAATCACTCCTTCAAAATTCCACCAGACACACATTTCGGGGCCGAACCGATCCCTTTTAATGATGACTTTGGCAGGTTGACGAGGACTGAGCCATTGTTTCGAGGCGTCAGCGCTGCGATAATAGACCCATTTTTCATCACGTGACAATTCTCCTGATAAAATCTATCATCCATGGGGTTACCGATAAGCTGACGACAGATACCACTGTACGTTGAGCCTGATCATGGGTCAATTCATGAGGTACAGATCTACAGCTTCTGTTTGATTTTCCAAGTTTCTTAATCTGGTGATGTATGGTATCTTTTGATTATACATTCTCGCAATATACGCAATTCTACTCATGGCCTCCACAGAACCACAGAAAACCAATTCTATATTTAAAACACCAAACTTAAAAGACGATAGTACTTATGAGACATCCTAATATATCGGCACCGTATTGACTAATTAATAAGAGCATTTACTTAAATAAGTATGGATACTGTAAACGAATAGGGCAATTGTTGTTTTAAGAGGTGTAACATCTAAGTTATCGGCCCCTAACGGTTTGGAAGATGGTGCAAATGTTAATAAATGAACACTAGAACCTCAATATATAATCATAAGTTCCCGAGTAGTTCCGGTTGCCAACTAAGACAAAGTATACCATAGATACAAAATAAATAAATAAATAAATAAATAAATAACAGGGAACAAATCCTACACAATCATCAATGCCCACGCTCCCATTAACCAAGACAATAAAAGGAACAAGGAGAAAGTGGAAGACTTTTGGGAAACACTCGAAGATGAGACATCAAAAATTCCCCTTGGAAATGTAAAAATCCTGGTTGGTGATTTCAATGCCCAGATAGGAAAAGAAAGAAAATACAAAAGGATTGTTGGAGAATATCCTGCACATAACAGAACAAATCGAAACGGCGAGAGATTAATCAACTTTTGTAAGCAGTTCAACCTAAAACTTATGTCTACGCACTTCAAAGCCCTCCCAAAGAAGATGAAAACATGGATTTCGCCCAATCCATTATTAGGCGAATTTCAAATTGACCATGTTGCAATTACAACAAAAAACAGATGCGAGATCATGAACGTAAAAGTGAGAAAAAGTTTGAAAATCGACAGACCACTTTCTGTCGGAAATTAAAGTAAAATTTCAACCGAATAGGCATCAAAAGAGAGGTAAAAGGAAACCAAGGATCGACACGGAAATTCTGAAACAAAACAAAAATATCTATCAAGAAAACCTGTCAAATTTGGAAATGAATAACTGGGAAGAAATTAGAGAATCGTTAACTAAAACGGTCGAAAACGTGGGGCAGCGAAAAAGAAAAAAAGAAACACAGGTGGTGGAACATACGATGTGACAACGCAGTTGACGAGAGGCTGAAGACATGGAAGAGGTGGTATTCCAACTCAACGAAGGAAAATTGGAATGATTTCAGTCAACAAAGGAAAGCCACTGCCAAGATCATCAGAGGAGAAAAGAGACAATATGATAAAGACCGGTTAGAAAGTATAGAAGAAGACTTCAAGAAAAATAACACCAGAAAGTTCTACAGAACTTTTAAGGAAGAATTACAACAATACCAACCTCCAAGTCTATGTTTTAAAAGGAAGGATGGTACACTCGCATTGAGTAACAACGAAAATTGCCACCTGTTGGCCAAGTATTTCGAAAGCCTGCTAAACTGCAAGGAACCACTGGAAAAACTGAAGTTCGAGAAGCCACCAAAGATGAATCCACAGTCTAAACCACCAAGCCTCATAGAAATACAGAAAATCATTAAAGAACTCAAAAGCGACAAAGCACCAGGAGAAGATGGTATAGTAGCTGAAATGTGGAAAATTGGAGGAGATAAGCTAGCGGAGAACTTACACCATCTAATCTGTGATATTTGGGAAAATGAACAAATACCCAAAGACTGGAAAGGCGCACTTATACATCCGCTCCATAAGAAGGGAGATCGGACTGACCCAAACAACTACCGGGGAGTTTCGCTACTATCTATTGCTTACAAAGTACTTTCCAAGGCGTTGCTAAACATCGTAGAAGAACAGGTGGATCATCAAATAGGTGAATATCAAGGGGGCTTTAGAAAGGGAAGATCCTGTGTGGAACAGATCTTTGGTCTGAAAAGTATTCTGAGAGTAAGAGCTCTACGAAGCAAAAACACCGTAGTTGTGTTCATTGATTTCAAAAAAGCATATGATTCCATCGACCGGCAGACACTCTTCAATGTTTTGGAGGAATTTGGAATAGATGGCAAAACGCGGGCAATTATAAAACAGACACTAACAGAAACCGTCTCCAAAGTAAAATTTCAAGGAGAAATCTCAGACGCTTTTGAGATTAAGACAGGAGTCAGACAAGGAGACGGACTATCACCAATTTTGTTTAACATCGTCCTGGAAAAAATAATGAGAGTATGGAGGAAAGCAATAAAAGAAGAAGGTATAGAAGGAATCTGTTTAGGAACAAAAAAGCAAGGTGTAAAGGTGGATTGCTTAGCATTTGCTGATGACATGGCATTGCTAGCCAAAGGAAAAGACGAAGCTCGAATAATGCTTGAAAAATTACATGAAGTAGCTGAGAAGACTGGACTCAGGATCTCATACGAAAAAAACAGAGTACATGGAGTACAGACACAATAAAGAAAAGCATCTGGAAACAAGATATGGGAAAATCAAGAGAGCTGATAAATTTAAATATCTTGGAGAATGGATCCAGCCGAATGGACTTGATAAAGAAGCAAATAGAGGAAGAGCTAGAAAGATGGAGCTAGCCTATAAATTAGTACAAAATAGATACAACAAGAGAACTATATCCTACAGGGCAAAGATAAGACACTATACCACGGTTGTCAAGCCAGAGGGACTCTATAGCTCAGAATGCTTGATATTGAATAAGAAAGGGGAAATCAAGGATTTAGAGAAGAAGGAAAGGAAAATCTTGAGAAAGATCCTAGGACCTGAAAAACAAAAAGATGGTACATGGAGGAAGAGGAGAAATGAAGATCTCTACAGACAGGCAGAGAAAATCACAGACACCATCCGTAAGAGGAGATTGAAGTTTTATGGACACCTCATGAGAATGAGCGAGAGTCGACTAACGAAGAGAATCTTAAACTACATCACCAAGATCAAGGCAACTACATTATGGATAGAGGAAACGAGAAAAGACATGGAGGAAGTGGGGATAAATCCAGAAGACATTTGGAATAGAGATGTGTTTCGAGCTAAGATTGATAAATTCAAGGGGTTCCAGGAAAAGCAATGTAAAAGGGCCAAAAACACCTGGTCAGATGAGAGGAGGAGGAACCACAGCGAAAGGATGAAGACATTTTGGGAGAAGAAAAAAAGACTAACCAACAAATCAGTTGTTTTCCGTGGTCCACAGTAGGCCAAAATCGAAGGAAGAAGAAGAAGAAATAAATAAATAAATAAATAAATAAATATTTGCATATTAAGGCTTTCACGGCCTGGATTATTATATAAATAATTCATGCTTTTGGGCTAATGCCGTATGTATTTAGATTTGAACCATACGTTTCGGAGAAACCTTGCCTCCTTTTTCAATGGAATTAAACAATGTTTCTTTCTTTCGTAGAACCCGGCAACACTGAAAAATGGCTTCTATCACCCCCATAAATAATTAACCAAATAAAAAATAAACAAATATACATACAAATAATTATAATAATTATAATTAAGAGTGAAGCCTCCGTGGCTTAGGCGGCAGCACGCCGGCCTCTCACCGCTGGGTCCGTGGTTCAAATCCCGGTCACTCCATGTGAGATCTGTGCTGGACAAAACGGAGGCCGACAGGTTTTTCTCCGGGTACTCCGGTTTTCCCTGTCAAAATTTCATTCCAGCAACACTCTCCACTATCATTTCATTTCATTTCATCTGTCATTCATTTAATCATTGCCCCAGAGGAGTGCGTCAGGCCTCGGCAGCCGGCACAGTTCATATCCTCGCCGCTAGATGGGGGTTTCATTCATTCCATTCCTGACCCGGTCGGAGACTGGAAGCAGGCTGTGGATTTTTCATTTTCATAATTAAGAGTAAATGAAGTTGTTTATATTATAGGAAGGCCTTTTTTAAATTCTGAGACACAGTGCCTTAAACATAAATGAGTGATGAAAATTATGAGTTTGAGATACAATAAATATTGAAGTGCATGCTTCTTGCATGATATTGAGCTTTCTATCAGTTTGGTTAATTGAATTTCAGTTGAGTATGCTTTCTCCCAAAACGGAGGGAGGGGGAGGAGACTTAGGGCCTACCACTGTAAAAATATAATATACTGAGCTTTGGAGATAAACCAGAAAAAATACTGTACTAAAAGTGGATTGTATTACAGAAAATATGACAGAATTCGTATATAAAAACAAGAAGTTCCGTGACGAACTAAAGAGCCTACTTTTCTTAAAATGTAAGATTCATACCAATGATTAATCTAAATGGATCTATCTACACACATCAAAAAAAGTTTTGCATCACCTCGGTTCCAAGAGTTCCGGAACCGTTAAATACAAAGGGAATAGAGATCAACACAAACAACATTTCAGCTCGTTTTATTGCTCATGAGACCCACACATTGCATGTTGTACCATCATACAGCTAGACTTTCAGCATTTGTGGTCCAGATTGCAGTACACACCACTACCTCTAATACCCAGTAGCACGTCCTCTTGCATTGATGCATGCCTGTATTCGCCGTGGCATACTATCCACAAGTTCATCAAGACACTGTTGGTCCAAATTGTCCCACTCCTCAACGACAATTCGGCGTAAATCTCTCAGAGTGGTTGGTGGGTCAAGACGTCCATAAACAGCCCTTTTCAACATATCCCAGGCATGTTCGATAGGGTTCATGTCTGGCGAACATGCTGGCCACTGTAGTCGAGCGATGTCGTTATCTTGAAGGAACGCATTCACAAGATGTGCACGATGAGGTCGAGAATTGTCGTCCATGAAGACAAATGCCTCTCCAATATTCTGCCGATATAGTTGCACTATGGGTCGGAGGATGTCATTCAGGTATCGTAAAGCCGTTTCGGAGCCTTCCATGACCACCAGTGGCGTACGTCGGCCCCACATAATGCCACCCCAAAACATCAGGGAACCACCACCTTGTTGCACTCGCTGGACAGTGTGTCTAAGACGTTCAGCCTGACCAGGGTGCCTCCAAACACGTCTCCGACGATTGTCTGGTTGAAGGCATATGCGACACTCATCGGTGAAGAGAACGTGATGCCAATTCCGTGGGGTCCATTCAGCATGTTGTTGGGCCCATCTGTACCGCGCTGCATGGTGTCGGGGTTGCAAAGCTGGACCTCGCCATGGACGTCGGGAGTGAAGTTGCGCATCATGCAGCCTATTGCGCACAGTTTGAGTTGAAACACGACGTCCTGTGGCTGAACGAAACGCATTATTCAACATGGTGGCATTGCTGTCAGGGTTCCTCCGAGCGGCAATCCGTAAGTAGCGGTCATCCACTACAGTAGTAGCCCTTGGGCGGCCTGAGCGAGGCCTGTCATCGACAGTTCCTGTATCTCTGTACCTCCTCCATGTCCGAACAACATCGCTTTGGTTCACTCTGAGACGCCTGGAAACTTCCCTTGTTGAGAGCCCTTCTTGACACAAAGTAACAATGCGGACGCGATCGAACTGCGGTATTGACCTTCTAGGCATGGTAGAACTACAGACAACATGAGCAGCGTACCTTCGTCCTGGTGGAATGACTGGAACTGATCGGCTGTCGTACCCCCTCCGTCTAATAGGCCCTGCTCATGCATGGTTGTTTACATCTTTGAGCAGTTTTAGTGACATCTATGAACAGTCAAAGGGACTGTATCTTGGATACAATATACACAGTCAACGTCTATATGCCGGAGATCTGGGAACCGAGGTGATGCAAAACTTTTTTTGATGTGTGTAGAATAATGACGAAATTAAATTGGTAATATCGAAATTTCTAATTAGTTCGAAATACTGTATACCTGGCATAATGTAGCCTAATAGAGAACTACAGTTGGCAGCCCTGGTGACTGAGTATATTCTTAGTTCCATCTCTTAAGGTACTGAATACAAAATTTGGTTGAAGTCCAATGGATGGCATGGACGTTCCATGCAGTTAAACATTGCATCTAACAGCGCGCGTAAAATCATGTTGGCATCAATGACATACAGGTATTGGTCAGAAATAATCTGAAATAATATGATCTATTGTTGTGTCAATTTAGAATGAAATCCATTAGTTAGTAGAGAAGTTACATGCATTTTAAAATTGGACCTATCAGCAGGCTTAGAAACATGTTGGCAGCACTGGCGTAGGCCTATATTAGTTACTCCAAATTAACCTAGAATGCCAGGTACTATACGTGCGCAAAGTTTAGAGCTATTGGCTTGCATACTTTCTGATATATTGATATTAGGGTAACAAAAATAGAGACGGTATTTATTAACAGTTGGCAGCCCTGGTTGCTCCTAAATATACGCATAGTCATGTCTGTTATGGTACACATAACACACACGAAATTTGGTTGAAATCCAAATGATAGTATAGAAGTTACGTGTATTTAAAGTTGGACCTCTCAGCAGGCTTAGAATCATGTTGGTAGCACTGACGTATATAAGTTACTCCAAATTAATATAGAATGTCAGGTACTATGCGTGTGCATAGTATAAAGCTGTCTGCTTGCATACTTTCTGATATATTGGTATTTGGATAAAAACAATAGGGAGTGCATTTATTAACAGTTGGCAGCCCTGGTGGCTCTTAAGAATATGCTCATTCATATCTGTGTATGCACACATTGTACATACGAAATTTGGTTGAATTCCAATTGATAGTGTAGACGTTATATGCATTTAAAAATTGGACCTATCAGCAAGCTTATAATCATTTTGGCAACACTGCCATGTAAGGCCTCCTGGAAATTAAACTGCAATATTATTATCTATACGTGAGCCAATTTTGAAATAGCTCCTATTCACCATACCTTCCAAGATATCCAACATGGAGCTCAAATTTCAATTGCGATTTTTCAGCAGTTGGTAGCACTGACATCATTTTCAAATATGGCCGTGAGATATTCAGGTATAGATCTTTACTCCTACCAAATTTTGTTTCGATTGCTCCAGCCTTTTAGGAGTTGATAGGGGGTACACACACACACAGCCAGACAGACAGACAGAAGGACAGACAGACAGACAGACAGACAGGCAGACAGACAGACAGACACACATTTGCCCGATCACATAAGTCTACTTTTTCCTCATTTTTGCAAAATGTGAAAAGTAGGCTAATAACATTGTAATGACACTGTATTTTCATAGTAGAGTGTCATCATTCATCACTCTCAGCCATTGCCGTCATCATTTTCCACTGTTTGTAGGCCGCTGAAATAACTGTGATTGACAGCAGAAATGAAAGGCAGTAAAGAAAGCATATCCTGCTTCTTCTGGACTTGCACCGTTCTTGCATGTGGATACAGTAATGGCATGTCAATTGTGCCATATGCTGGAGGTCTTCCTGCTCCATGTTTGGGAACAAGTTTCAGCACAAAAGAAAAATCACTGTCGTCATTTAATGTTTCCTTATAAAGCATTGTGTATGGCTTATTTCTCCCAAATCTGATACATTTGATTTCGAGCCATTTACAGTCATCATTTTCTTCATTTTTCTTCCTTCTTACCATTGCATTTTGCAAGTCTTTCAGTGACTCAGAGTCACAATGCTTCAATTATGTGCATACAAATTTGTTTTCTCTTCCAGTGTTCTTTATTACCCCTTAAAAAACATCAAACCACATGGAAGCTACAAGGAAGCACATGGAGCTGTACCACTACTAAAATAATTTCCTGCTTGGATTCTCTCACTAGTCTGCATTGTGGTGCACTCTGTTGGTAGCAGGAGTGAGCTGGAGATGTATCACTGTTATCTATATAATACAAACTAATCGCTAGGCTATGTTGCTAAGCGCAAAACTCGAGAATGCCTGGACCTATGGTTTTTTTTTCAAATATTCGTTTAAGTTCGAAGAAGGTTTTTATGGAAAGAAAAATGGAATAATTGCCCGGAAAACGTAAAAACCCATTTTTCAGTGCGTTGTTATTGTTACTGGTGTGGCGGCAGTAACACAGTTTGCGAACAGGTACCACCACGGGCAGAGTCTTTAGTTAACGATGAATTGTGTGGCTGTTACAGAGAAGCCTGTCTACGTTTGCAACAGAAAATGACGCTCATTGGGATCAATCTCTCAATGATGCTGGCATTTCTTCACAACCTCATCAAATACGAACATTGTTTTCTATAGTTATATCAACATGCTTCCCATCAAACCAATTGATTCATGGATAAAATACAAAGATATAAGTGACGATATCTTGCATCAAATGCGTATTACAAGTCCACATTTACAAATCAGTGAAGAAATATACAAAAGGCGTTGATATCAATTGAGAACATGTGCTTGATGATGTCAAACGAAGTATTATCTCATTTAGGCATAGCCGCACCCAATCGCCCAATGCACAACGCTTATAATCAAGAGTTGCATCGCGAGAAAATGTACGATCTCGATGCTTTAAGAGAATCAGATCGAAAAAATCTTCCGGTGTTGAACCAACCAACAAAAGTATGTAAGTTATTTGATACTCGTATGAAAGTCGTAAATGATGGAACTGGAATAATTTACTTCTTGGACGCTCCCGTGTGTACAGGAAAACCCTTTTTCAATTTCACTGATTTTAGCAAACATTCGCTCACGCAATTAAAATTGCACTCGCACTTGCTTCATCAGGCATTGCAGCTACTGAACATTGTTGGAAAGTGGTCGAACACCCCATTCGGCGCTAAAATTGGCGTTGATTTATGCGAAGCAAAGAAACTCCGACCTGCAACATTTCGAACAACTCTGCAATGGCATAGGTTTTGCAGCCATGTAAATTGATAGTGTGGGATGAATGCACGATGGCACATAAAACGTCTTTGGAGTCATTAGACCGAACCATGCAAGATCTGCGGAACAATCAAAACCGATTTTGTGGTGCGATGATTTTGTTAGCAGGAGATTTTCGTCAAACATTGCCAGTGATTCCACGATCAACGCCAGCTGATGAACTCAATGTATGTTTAAAGTCCTCCATTTTGCGGAGACAGATCAAGATACTAAATTTAAGCAAGGATATGGGTGCCAAGTTGCAAAATGATCCATATGGAGAAATATTTTCGAAACATCTCACTGACATTGGAAATGGCCAATTCCTTTCAGACGTATTAACTGGCTGCATTACATTTCCTGACAATTTATGTCAGTTTACTGATTCAAAAAAACGAACTCATTCAAAAGGTGTTCCCAACGTTGCTCAAAATTACAGAGATCATATTTGATTGAGCGAACGAGCTATTTTGGCTGCCAAAAACATGGATGTAAATGAATTACATTTCAAAATTCAAAATGAAATTGACGGTGATTTGAGGAGATACAAATCAGTTGATTCCACTGCCAGCCAAGATGATGTCTTCAACTATCCACCCGAATTTTTGAACTCGCTGGATTTGAAAGGATTTCCGCCTCACAATCTTCAATTAAAGGTCGAATCGGTGGTCATAATGTTGTGAAGTATCAACCAACCGCATCTTTGTAACGGCACACGGCTAGCGGTGAAAAATTAACGAACAACGTGATCGAAGCAACCATTCTAAAGGGAAAGTACAAAAGAGAAAACGTTTTGATACCACGCATCCCAATGATTCCCACTGAAATACCATCAGAATTTAAACTACTGCAGTTTCCAGTTCAGATTGCTTTCGCTATGGCCATAAATAAATCCTAGGGGCAGCCACTGCGTGTTTACGCCATTAATCTTGAAAACCCATGTTTCTTGCATGGCCAATTGTATGTTGCCTATTCCCGTGGTGGAAAACCATCAACTGTATTTACGCGCCAGGTAATCAAACAAAAAATATCGTTTACCATAAAGCATTACAATGAAAATATCATTTAACAGAAAAAAAATCTTTGGAACTGGTCAGTATTATTACATGTGCATGTGGCAGTAAATTATTAGCTACACCCAAGAATTATGATCATTTGAGGAACACTCTTGCGTCAGTGAAAACAGCAGTATTTTTGACTGAATGTTGTCTTCATAGTGTTGATTAGAATCAGTGTTTTCGATGATAATTATTTGCCCCGAAGAAAGAAGATTACGTTTTGGCACATTATCTTCACGGCATCAACTTATCAAATTACTCGATTTGCAACGGGGGATAATTATGGCTCAGTGAGGGATTTGAAGACCTGCCAAACAGTTCCCTTCTACGCAAGAGTCAGTCAGGGTTATTTCTGGGTAATGAAATGCTGGTATCTTTTCAAGCATTTCCTTAGTCACTGTGACGATATTAATATTGCAGCTACTGAAAACACATAGCTTCTTAGTAACTTTTGGTAGCAGTAGAAAATTAACTCATTTCATGTTGATGATGTAGCGATTGGCATTATTCTGATTTTTGCGTGCAGTACAGACTGAATTGGAGTTCAATACATTGTCATTTATTTTGACAGAACGACGTCTGTCAGGTCATCTAGTAATACGATGGAACTGACTTGTATTGACATGAAAATGCGAATAACTCAATTTTTTAAAAGTTGAGTTGTAGCACTATTATTATTATGATGATGATGTGTGAATGGACCCAGATGGATCATGCAATATCTTATGAGTCGCCTTTCTGATCTTCCATATGGATTTCATTCTTTCTTCGTGTGCCATCTTCCTTTCCTCAGTCCACTTGGTTCCTGGTCTCTTTAGAGCGTCATTCTTTGGTGTTACATTCCATCCATTTACCCTACATCGGAATAGGTTCCTGTCAAGTACTTCCGCTGTCCTTACTTGGGCCTTCTCCAAGTCCTGTTTGACTTGCCGGATCCACGGTATATTCTTCAGTTTTTCTACGTAGGTCATGCATGATCTTGTGTGTAAGCCTAGTCGGTGGAAGTCTTTGAACATGTCCATAAAATTTCAATCTTCGTTTTCTGATGTCTGACGCAAGATTAGATAATTTCTCAGTTGATTTACGAGATTTCAACCTGTATCCATCTTCTGTTCTTCCTGGACCAAGAATTTTCCTCAAGCTCTTTCGTTCTTCCTTAATAATGTTTTCCTGTTAAGTATCAGAGTTTCACTTGCATACAGAGCTTCTGGTTTGACCACCGTGTTCTAGTGTCTGATTTTTGTATGTGTGGACACGCACCTCTTGTAGATGTCGCGCGTTCTCCCGTACGCTGACATCAGTTTCCGTAGCCGAACTCTTTGTGCTTCCTTTGTTGTAAGGCTTTCAATACAGATGATGCCTTGGTATCTGTTTCGACCCTTTCAATGCCTAGAGAACAGCATTCTAGCAAATCTGTGGGTGGATCCCGAACTCAACAATTTATAAGTATGTACATGTTGTCCGGGCTTGTAGGCCGTGGTTCAGGCAGGATGTTATCTTCCGACGTTTCACCGAAAATTTAGGGACAGATGACCTCGTAGTTCTGCCCCTTAAAACAACAATAACTAACTAACTCAATGAAAATTGCGTCCGGCATTATCAAGCGTCCCCTCCTTCCGTTAGTCAGCAGTGGACAACT
This sequence comes from Meconema thalassinum, assembly GCA_946902985.2. Taxonomy (NCBI): domain Eukaryota; kingdom Metazoa; phylum Arthropoda; class Insecta; order Orthoptera; family Tettigoniidae; genus Meconema; species Meconema thalassinum. Next base: position 1,739,185,141 of record OX336388.2, on the reverse strand, counting down.
TGTAAATACAGTAGGGCCTACTTATGAACGCCGGCCGTGAAAGCCTAAGCTGTTATATCAACAATTTATATCTTTTTAGAATTTAATAGAATAGAGGATACAAAAAAAAAAACATGGAAAAAGGAAAGTTTATCTTATATGTACCGGTACCGTATCTGGAATTCTTTTAAAGAATATCAGGATGGACATCTCTGAAGGAGTATAAGATAGAATGTGCAAATGGCATGTATGAGAAGTGCAGCGTTTCCAATAAATACGTGTTTACAGAAGTATGATGCAGGTGGTGAGTATGATCAACGATAACAGAGGAGTATTGGCAACTCAAACTAACACTTGGGGCGCTGCGGTCGGTCTGGATAAGTAGGGTAAAATTACTCAATAACATGCGTTTGATATGGAACACTTTTTATTTTTCGGTTATAATCAGTAAATGTTGTCCCTAAAATAACGACAGTGTTATTTTCAATTGTATATATGTATAAATGTGCGATACACGTGATCTAATTTGTGTGTTCCACTGGATTTTATGTGTCAATTGCATATTATCAAGTATCGGTTGTCTGCTGGTATTTGTTTTTGTGCAGTTCGGGTCATGGCGCTGTTACGTTTGAAAGCTATATTTGAGTTTGCTCACTGTACCATAGACTCTAGAAATTATTTGTTGCTTGGTAGGGCCAAGGGATGAGTTTAACTTGTATTAAAATTCGGGGTAGACAGGAATTGCTTGATTTGGATGGTAGGTATTAACCCTGCGAAGTCAAAGTTAGGCCTATATGACTCGTAGTGGAATGGCTCGGATATCGCAGAGCGAGGTGATGGTGGTTGGTAGGGTTATTGGAAATGAACTAGGGAGCGGAGGATACCTGACTGATGAAGCTTGGCTGTCTTCCCTCGGCTGGTGTAGGCTTGGCTGTCTTGGTACGGCTTGGCTCGGCGAGACTGTGCTTGGCTGTCTAGGTGCGGCTTGGCTAGGCCAAGACCGACTACAATACTCAGACCGTAACATCAAATCCAAGATGGCGGAAATCGTAGGGGAACAGCTGTAGCGACTGGCGGGCATGGCGCCATCGAAATAGCGGCAATTTCGAAGATAAACATTCGCATAATTGATTAAATTCTACCAGAAATTACAGGTTTTTATGTAATAAGGCACAAATTCTATATGAAACCCTGACGTACTTCGCTACAAGCAACGCGAACATACAGTAGCTAAAAATACAGACATAAATAAAGCAGAGGTAAGACATAATGTTAAAAAAATGCAAATACTTCTAAATGGAATTACAAGAATAGTCAACCAACAACAAAGTCAACCCCTGACACTATACAGCCCATGAAGGGCCTAAGCAAATATAAAATGCAAATACAAATGGTTGTTGCTTATATTAGGGGCTACAACATCGTGGTCTTGTAGCCCCATGTATTTGTGTGTTAACCTGTGTTATTGTTATGGCTGAACTAGTGTGTTTGTAAATTGGGGATTGTAATGGGAAGGAAGCGGCCATGGCCTTAAGTTAGGAACCATCCTGGCATTCGCCTGGATTAGAAGTGGGAAAAACGTGGAAAACCACTTCCAGGATGACTGAGGTGGGAATTGAACCCTCCTCTACTAAGTTGCTTCAAGAGGCTGAGTGCACCCCGTCCCAGCCCTCACTTGAGAATTAAATTTCTTGGCAGAGCTGGAGAATCAAACCCGGACCTCCGGGACGACAGCCAAGAACGCTAGGCACTACACAACGAGGTGGTCTAAAACAGAATGGTAGCACTGAATGAAAGTAGAACGAGCGATAATATTGTCTATAGTACATGAATTAGCCAAAATACCTTATCAAACGAGAAATAAATCAGGGAATGATGTTTTAATAGATGCTTCCTCCTCCTCTGTATGTAACCCACCCAGCCATCCCAAATAGCATTGCGACTCACAATTTGGCTTCAGGAGAGGAAGATGCACAATCCAGGAAATTCTAGGTCTTCAAACTGAGATTGCGTCTACCCTGTCAGTACCGAAGGGAAAGTTACAATCCATATTCATTGACTTCTCTAAAGCTTTTGACTCGATTAGCAGGAAGAAAATATTGGAAAAACTAGACAGACTATTGAGAGGTAACTTAACAGCTACACGAAACGTCTTGTCAAAAGTATTTTAGGCTCTAACAATATAGTCATTAACGATGGCATTACAACATCAAGCCCAATAGAGCAGACTACAGGCGTGCTACAAGGAGACCCATAAAGCCCTGTGTTATTTATCACTGCTATGGCAGATAATATCACAGGTATATTATCAGAGAGGGTAATCTCATTTATATATGCAGATAACATGGTGCTCGCTTCAAGTTCACAGGTCGAATTACAATCTGCCCTCGACGCTTTAGAATGATGGGCGTTACACAATGACCTTAGGTTAAACAGAAACAAGACTAAATCTATGACCTTTAGGAAAGGGGGAAAGCCAGAAATTTTTTACATTGCAGGAAAACCGCTTGAGAGTGTATCATCTTACAAGTAGTCCTACTTAGGTCCTACATTAGTCAACTGGCAATGTTTTCACACTGCACATCAAGCATAGACCAGCGTCGCTACCAAAGTCATCAACGACATAAAACATTTGACTAAGCTATCTATAAAAACAGCCTTAAAACTTTTGCGGTTAAAAGTTACCCGTATTGTGACTTATGGACTGGAGAGCATTTGGACACATTTAAATATGAAGTATTTGGAACAATATGGAGCAACTGAAGGCAACTTACATAAAGAAGGCCTTGGGTGTATCAAAGTATACACCTTCAAGACCGGTGTAAGAGGTGACTTGCGAGGTTTATAATGTAGAAGAACTCCGACTTCAAATGTTGCTACCTTCTACTCCAGGATATGTAAACCTCATGGACACACTAGGGTCAAAGGACATTTGGTAGGATTTTTGCGCCACGGACGCTATGATTTTTAATGATTGAAGGAGTGGGGGGTACGAGCTGAGACCATTGAACTGTAGGTACTACTGGAACAACTCCTCCCATGGTAACCCTCGCTGAAAACTGCGTTACCATTTAACTCTAGGTTGCAAGTCAGCTGATATGTCGTGATTATTTTCATATATTTGATCGTACGTACCTCTATGCAACGTTATATGTATGGTATTGTCCAATAATACGGTAGGTTTACGGTCTACTTTATTTTAGAATTGAGATTTGTAATGAAGTAGCCTATTCTGCGTTTATGGATACGTCTTACATCAAATTTTGACATAGACCTAAACAGCACATGACAAATACACGTAGGCCCTATTGTAGGTTGTAAGTCATTAGTCACATAATTATAACCTACGCTTATATTACAGATTTCCATGGAAACGCCCAGATGTAGGCCTATTAAAGAAATGGGTTATAGCTGTGAACACTTTTATAAACATGCTACTTGTTTCATTCAAATAGAAACAAACCACTGCTTAAAGATGATGCGATGCGGTGCCTGCAATTTGCAATTTCCCACAGCATCGGCTTCAGCCACCCAAGAAAAGACCGAGAGTTATTGAACGACAAGTAGCCTAATATTTACTGTTACTTTCTTCATCAGCATAGGCATAAAATTTCACATTTTCCAGTATACTTTTATGATGTCAGTCTTGGAGACGATAACAATAATTCGGCTTAAGGGATCTTCCCTTCAGGACCTGTTCGTTTGCTGTATGACTTATGTGAGGTCTAAGTTTCGACCTGTTTTGAAGAAAAAGAAGCTTGTAGTTTTACGTGACCGTTAATCTTGTGATCATGAGCCAAGGGACCTCCATTTTACGTGGAATCCGAACCACAGGACATGGCATTTCACTTCAAAAATCTCACTTGCAATGACCGTGAATCAAACCTGGTCCACCTTGGTGAGAGGCGAATAGCTTGACCACTGCGCCACCACGCCCCATTACTTTGAAGAATATTGAACATGTGGGTGTTTTGTATAAATAAAGTAGGCTATGTATTTTTGTTCACTAGGAATCTATTTAATTGTTTAGTTGTAGGCTTATGCATATTCACACACATATGAATGCTGCCTTTGAGTTAATAAAAATGTTGAATACCAATTAACATTTTTTTCTTTATTCTTAGTCATTCCCAGCCTAACCTTATTTTTATTTTAATGTACGTGCGGCTTGTATTTTTTGCCAGTAGGCCTATAGTTATTGTGTATGCTGCCTTTGATCTAAGGATAAAATGATGAACAATCAGGCTGCAATATAATATTTTATGTTGGCGTATATTCCTAGCCATTTTAAGTATCAAATTACTACATGATGTTTTGAAATATGTATTTCGGCGTTAAGTCCCGTTTAGTTTACCGTTCGCCTAAATGTTCAAAAGTACCTCTTTTACTTGTATCTCCTCGTACGTACATCATCCTTTCGTTCGTATACGTCAAATTCTCCTCCTTGACATGCACTACCAGGAGTAACTAGTCGCACCAACAAACCGCACTTTCTTCCAATACAGTCGGCATTCCAGTTCAATGGTTGAGACATATTCTCACGCGCGTTGTCATACATGGTTTCCGTTGTAAACTGTGTCGCACCAAAAAGTTCCATCATCCGTGTGACGAATGTTTGTGTGAGCGCTGTGGAGAACAATGTGGAAGATCCCACGCTATATTCTGCACATTAATAACAATTAGTTTACTGTATGATTTTAGATTTTATTCATTATATGCATAGCCAATGGCTGCAATAATCCCTTATTATTATAGGCTTTAGACGAATTTCCAGCTGTGGATGCCATTATTCACATCAACCATTATCAGAACAGTACTGCCAACCTCACCGTTTTGGTACTATGCCGCACCAACACCCGACCATTCTAACCTCCGTTTTGTACATGCACATGTAATCTAAACTGTTATACTCTATGGTCGTTCGACTGCAACACAGTTTTATTATAATGGTTACAGCCTAACACGTCCAGATCAATGGTTTTGTGTCAACCTGCCCCAATAGCTGCGAGCGGTCAAAGCGGCAACTGCACCGGACCATTCTAACCTTCGATTTGTCCAATCCAATGGTTTTTGACAATGGTTACAGCCTAACGCGTTCCGATGACTGCCTTTTTTTTAACAACAGTGATCTGCTAATAGATGTTGTCTCCTCCGCTGTCTATAACCCACCCACCATCCCCATTTATAACACGACTTAGGCCTATATAGTGAAATTTCAGTTGTGTCGGCCATTGTAGGCGTGGCTTATTTGACAAATTGAAATAAGATATTGCCAACCCTATGTATACCGTAAACACGGTCGTGTGTTGTTTGTTTTGAGCGGAGAGAGCTATTAGAGCGCACTCGCTTCTATCTGTTTGTATAGGATAGAGGCAACCTGAACTAGCTCCAACAGATGGCACACAGGTACTATCATTTTGTTCTTTATTTCAAATAGCATTTGCCAATAACACACAATTGACTGTTACAAACTCTTTAAAATGAAAACTTACTGTATTATCAACTTGTCATTCTTCAAATTCGATGTGTATAGAATTCCAACGGAAGGCAAATCAGTTGGTTCTTGAAGGCTTTATATATAAAAACCTAACCTAGTAGCTGACATAAATCCTATCTTATTAGGTAATGTTTTACATACAAAAACAAACCTAACCTAACGCCAGAGACCCCCTTGCCTGTGGTACTAACAGTAATTTTCGGCCAGGCAGTAGGCCAACCTAACCTAGTAACGGACATAAATTCTATCTTATTAATGTGTTATATACAAAAACGAAACTAATCTGGGGTTAACGCTCCAGGTCCACTTGCTTGTGATACTAACAGTAATTCTATCTACATACCTGTCGCATTTTAAAATCACTGCTTCCATTAGACTGCAGTATCCAATTCAATTTGCCCACAAGCACACAAAGATTCTTGATTCACGATTGTTATACAATACATTACACTTAAAGAACTTGGCACTTTAGAACACACTGACACTCATGGTATGTCATTAAAACTACCATCATCTACTTTAACAAACAGGAGTTGTGTGGTAGGACGGTTGATTTGTGAAAATTGGCGGAATGGCCAACACCACCTACTGGAATGGCATCAGGGGGTTAGGGAATTTTCCTAACCACAACATACAACTGTTTTAACTTCGAAAATTATCCCGGAGAATATTTCTTATCCATTTCTCTTTCTTTAGGAAATTTAAAAATTGAAGTATCTGCAGCAGTATTAAATTTGCAGCCGGGTTCACAGACAATAACAATGAACAGACAATAATTCTCACATTAGGTATCACCAGAATTTATAATTATTCACAGTGCACTACACTACTTAAGGTACACTATTACAATAAATAACAGCACGAAATCACTTGAGATATGCGACATTTGAACGAAATTCTGGCAGCAGACAAACTAAAATGTTGGTTCAACAAATGTAAACAATCCCCTACGATTTCCGCCATGTTCTACGGTATCGATAGTGGCATTATGGTCTGATTTATTGTAGTCGGTCTTGGCTAGGCTTAAGTGAACAACCCGTCCTGTCGTCAGTGAGTGTAGTGGTGAGTGGTCCAACCCGCTCTTGTTGCCCGTACTTATTTGGTATAGTCACCTTTCGGATATTGCTATTTGCATCTTTTGGAATGTGATGAAAACGTATATCCGCAGCCCTCTTATACATCGACTTACAGCCGTAAACTGAGCAATATACTTTCCTTTTACTCATTTTGCACTCATATCAACGAGTAAAACTTATAACTTATGTATAAACACGAAGAATTTACCACGATCTGCTCACCAATACAAGAAACCGTATACAAACAGTCACCACGTGACAAATGTACCCTACTTGGTAAGTTTCTCATTTTTACCGCTAGATGTCATATCAGATAGCTGGAGTTGCCAATAGAGAGGTCAAATGCGACACGCGACTGAAGCTGGCTACCCCCACTCCATCGTTACCGCCAAGTCAAGTCTGGCCATTTCCCGCCGTGTTTACTCACTGTGTATTCTGCAATTCGCAGTAGTGATTGACAAATTCCTGTGTGGCCTGTGTTGACTGGTGTATGTTAACGTGCCAGTTCTGCCTAGACGAAACTACCTCCAAGCCGGAGAAGCACTCAGGTTTAATAACTAAACCGAATGGAAAGCCAATGCTAGTGGACCAAGTGGTCAACTCATGTGTGAGCTGGAGAAATCTCTTCTACTAGGGTCATTTTCTTTAACTTGACCTTAACGAAAACCATCTTAATTGGTTAATCTGAGCTGTGGCTGAGAAATATCTCGACATTACCATGCCATAATTCGAGCAGCACTAAGTGCAATGCTTCGAAAATATGTTCAACAGGTGTATAAAAAGCTCGTACTCTTTAAGGGCCAGTAAAGGATCAAAAGGGACAGTTCATGGTCACGTTGATGTATTTATAGACTACTGTTGATGTTTTTAAGATGACGTACATTATGATAAGAATACCATTCAAATATTTTTTAAATGCAATTTCTGTGTGTCACAGCAATTAATTTCCTTTATGCCGATTATGTCAAGTTTAACGGGATATTAGGGTAATTTGTTAAATTGAAAATAATTCATGAACACGAGAATAAATACGAAAGGTACATTGAATATATGCCGAGTATTTGTAAGAAATACACAAAACTTCCACGGCATTTCGGTTTCCCCCCTCAGGGGCTCACATCTAGTGGGACGTGGGTTGGCGACCACGGGACCCCCAGCTGAGTCCGGCATTGCTTCCACTTACTTGTGCCAGGCTCCTCTCCGTCTTATTTCCTGTCGACCTCCCTTGGCCAACTCTTGTTCTTTTCCGACCCCGACGGTATTAGGGTATCCGAGGCCTAGGGAGTCTTTCACTTTCCTGCCTTAATTGGCCCTTGTCTCATCTTTCCTGATCCCTCATTCTTCGTGGGCTCAGACCTCTTGTTTTCTTTTCATACTAGCCTACTCGTATTTCCTTCTGTCTTAAAAGATTCCCGCACTGTTTTTGTTAATTGGCATCTAAATTACCTTAAGCGAATTTTTTGATTCTACACTAGGCCTCGGATACCCTAATACCGTCGGGATCGGAAAAGAACAAGTGGCATTTTATAAGTCTTTTCGATCTAAATTGCATTTTGCGAGTATTTTCAATCTCAATTGCATTGTGTAAGGATTGACAATTTAAATTGCTCAAGTCTTTTAATGTAGGTGGTGGAACTTTAGTGAGTATTTCGAATTTCAATTGTATATTGTAAGTATTTTCAACCTAAACAGCATTTTGCAAGTATTTTCAATCTAAATTGCATTTTGAATGGTGGGCATTTGGTAGGTATTTGGATTCTCAATTGCATTTTGTGAGTATTTTGAATCTAAATTACATTTTGTATGTATTTTCAATCTAAATTGCATTTTGTAAGTATTGTCAATCCAAATGAGTAGTTTGAATCTACGATACATTTTGTAAGCATTTTCAATTTCAATTGCATTTTGTAAATATTTTGAATTCCAATTGCAGTTTGTAAGTATTTCGACTCTACATTGCATTTTGTACGTATTTTGAACCCGAAGTACATTTTGTGCGTATTCTTTAATCTATTTCTTTTGTGAGTATTTTCCTTTTAAAATCCCTTTTGTAAGTATTACCACTCTCCATGTTGTGAGTCGTTTCAATCTGAGTCCCAAATATAAGTTTTTTCAGTCTCACTTAATTTTCGTTCTGGGTTGTCATTTTCGCTATCACCCAGACCATTAGGGGTCGATAACCTAGATGTTAGGCCTCTTAAAACAACAATTAACATCATCAATAGCAGCATTTCGGCTTAACTATAGAACTTGCTCAAGGCAAGTGCCTGAGAAACAACAGACAAAGTCGTTGTTTAAAGCAGGATAACTATTCTTGAAAGGCGAAAGCATTTGGGCAGTTGCGTAATTTATGATGATTTCATTTCATTTCACGTATATACACGTATTACTGTACTCCCTAATATCCATGCAATGCTAAGTTAGAGATTACTAAATGGAAAATACATCACTTAGAGCTTCATCTTTGTTTTTTAATGTACCGTACTATTTCTCCAAACCCAATGGCGTGAACCTTACATATGAATCAGTTATTAGTGGTAATACAGTTGCCCGTATTTATTTGGTATCGTCACCTTTCGGCTATTGCTATTTACATCTTTTGGAAAGTGATGAAAACTTATATCCGCAGCCCTCTTATACATCGACTTACAGCCGTAAACTGAGCAATATACTTTGCTTTTACTCATTTTACACTCTATCAACGAGTAAAACTTATTACTTATGTATAAAGACACGATGGATTTTCCACGATCTGCTTACGAAAACAACACCACGTGACAAATGTACCCTACTTGGTAAGTTTCTCATTTTTACCGCTAGATGTCATATCAGCTAGCTGGAGTTGCCAATTGCTCAATTAATCCTGGTAATAAATACGTGGGCAATAACATAACATAAACTAATATAAAATATGATAAGTTTTTGGATTCCCATCACACTTTATCCAGGCTTTGGGCTGGCAAAATGTTTATAAACATTTTGGCGTGTTTAAAATCAGCTGTGGTTAAGCTTTCCTTTACTATGTTTTCCTTTACTATGTTTTTTTTTTACATTTTTAATTGTTTTTTGTGGGTTTTATATCCTAGCGAATAGCAAGTTCGTCATGGGATGTTTCATTCTGAGTGAATAGCAAGTTCATTCCAAGTTCTGCGAATATGAGAGAGAGCTCTCAATCAAGATTTCAAGTTTCCACTCTCTTCATACCGCTTCATTATTCTGTCAAGCCGTTCATCATACTTGACATATTTCTTCTTTCTCTTTGAACTTTCAATGTACAATTCGTACTTCATCCGTCGAAGTGCGCACATAATCCGCCCTTATTCATTGTACACAACTCCATGTTACAATACCAAAATGTTTAAAGCCGCACAGTGTGATCGCCACTGATGTTTATATGGTAATGCACCTGTAACTGACATCAAGTGGTACGTTATGTCCTAGCGTAAATATTTGGGGATTACAGGAAAACCGATTTTAGGTAGATAACGACCTAGGTGGTACGTTATGTCCTAGAAAATCAAGTGGTACGTTTTGTCCGTGGTACGTTATGTCCGGACACCCCTTATAGAAGGCTGCATTAAACTGTATGATTGCCCTTTATTTTGACTCTATGGACACTATTATAGCTTGATTCTCACTCACCTTGTCAGCTAGTGTAGGCCTACACAAACACTCCGGCTTACACACGAACGTTTCTGTTTTTTCCTGTTAAATATCAACAAACTTGTTAGCATAGGTATACAGTTAAATATTGAAACATATACTAGTCTATTTATTCGGGACTGATTTGCAGAACGACCGCCCTCTTTGCTAAAATCTCTCACTCGGTCAACACGAATGTACGCGAATCGTAATGGGTAAAATCTGAAAGAAATTGCATGAGATTAAATTATTATTATTATTACTACACTTGCATGGCCAGTTTCGATCATCAAGCGATCATCGTCAGATCTACACTCAGACTATTAATCTATGTCTACGAATATGTGGGTTAAGATATATTATACAGTTAGTTAGTGAGTTAGTTATTGTGGTTTTAAGGGGCGGAACTACGAGGCCATCTGCCCCTTAATTATACAGTATTTTAGTCATATATTTTATTGTAAACTCGCGTAACTTGTCAGGTTTGTTAGTGAATTTTTGTTGTAATGTGTTAGTGGATATTGACTTCTAGTTTAATGGTTAGTGAATGGTCAGGTAGGTGTTCTGACTTAGACGTGGGTTTAAAAGACTTAGTTGATTATTTGGGCAATGTGATCAGCTACTATCACACTTGACTACTGTCACACTTCACTTCCACATCGCCGAAATAATCAGCTAAGTACTCTGAATCAGAACAACAACCTGATCATTTACTAAACATTACAGTTTATCATACTAAGCGAGTCAATTTGAAGGTCAATAGCCACTAACATATGGCAACAAAAATCGCATAATACGAACACACCTGACAAGTTACGCAAGTTTACGACAAACTTCGGCTAACTAAAATATTGCATAGAGTATATCTTAACCCACATATTCGTAAACGAGTGTAAAGGATCTGATGATGATCGCTTGACAATCGAAACTTGCTATCCATGTATAATTATATTAATCTCATGTAATTTCTTTCAGGTTTAGGGAACAACACTCATTACAATTTGGGTAGTCTACCGACTGAAAAGCATTTAGGTTTCATTCACTAAGGCAACACTCAAAAATGGCTTCCAACACAAAATCATCAGGCCTGTTTACCATCTCTTGATGAATGGAGTACATTTGCATTTGTCTGTTGGCACAGGCTTTCCACAGATGTCTCAGTCCCACTAATGGCTGTGATTATATAGAGCTTTCAGGTATGTGAGTAATGGCCTTCAGGGCACAGCTAATGCCTGTAACTGTGTGTACTGTGAAAGGTTTTACTTAGAGGGTCAGCATACCTCATTATAGTGCTATCTTTGGATTTTGTGGGTATCTACCGACATAAACTATAACGGTAATTTTTGGGGATACAACCAGCCCCTGTGTGAGCCTATGTTTTAATATCTTACTGAATGAAAAGTGAGGTCCTAAACCGCTTAAACCAAGAATGATCTAATTTTAGGTATTAGTACAACGGGCAATGAAAGATTTTTTTTAAATATTGGAAACAGGCTCAGTTTTCCCATTAATCATTTCTTTATAACTACCATTACATTTTCTTCAGAACACATTTTAACAAGAAAGGCTCAGTACTTCTGTATTGTTTTATGTAACAACCATTATGGCGTTTTTGTATTTTTAAATAAAGTAAGTTTGTCCATTTCACTTTTCATTGTTGTATTCATTTCCTCGTTCCCTGCACAACTTGATCATATAAATGATAGTATAATAGCGACTTGGATAATGGTAGTTGCGCGGAAATCAACTCACGTATCAATTGCCTGTAGCTCCCCAACTGTCCTCTGTACGATTGCGCAACCGGGACTGACCAGCCAAAAACTATGGCGTTAAATCATTTAATTCTCATCATGACGAGCGTACGGGCGTCAACTTGAAAAACCTGTACTAGGCCTCTCCAGAAGCCACACGCCATTATTTACTTAAAATTAGCTTTCTATTATGAAGGTATTTCACATTGGAATCGTATAGAGCAGCGGTTCCCAACCTTTATTTCATCCCGTACCTCTTTATACATATTTATCTAAAATAGTACCCCCTAAAAAGTAAACTTTTAAAACGTTTAATATTTTCGGGCGACATGTACAGTACATAACTTAATAAAATTACAGTAATATTAAAAAATAACTTACAACTATTTATAGCTTATTTTTTCGAATACAGTATAACTCAAAAACAAGCACTATCCAGCTCATGACGGGCTAAGGCCGACCAAGCGACCGCTGCCCGGCCATTTGGCCTGCAGATATTGGGGTGACGCGTGATCAGCGCGTCGGGTCCCCTCGGCCGTTAATCTTGGTATTCGTGATCGGGGCGCTGTCTCACTGTCAGACAGCTACTCAATTGTCCTCACGAGGCTGAGTGCACCCCGTTCCAACCCTCACGTCAGTTTTAAAATCCCTGACGGAGCCGGGGATCGAACCCGGGGCCTCCGGGCGAGAGGCAGGCACACTACCCCAACACCACGGGGCCGGCCATACAGTATAACTAATATTTTAAATTTATTATTTGTTTGCTGTTAGTACGCATTTTATTTCGATATAATGCTACATATAATTTTCAATTTTACTTTTATTTACTTGTGCAAAAGAAGATGTATAAACAATTAGCTGAAGAAAATAAACAATTACAGTGCGTAATATTTTTTAATTTTGATTTTATTGAAATTAGTTGCAATTAGTAAAAAAAAAAGGCAAATCAAGACAATAGCAGTGCAGCGGTGAAAGTGACTGAGGTTGGAGTAGGGTGGGTTGTCGAGGGGGAGCATTGACCTTGACTTGGTTGAATAAGACGGCACTGCGCACCTGTACATTACGACTGACACGCACGATAGGAACATGGCGCCCGCCATTACCGTTTATTTTTGGCGCACCCCTAACAGATTCGTTGCGTACCACCAAGGGGTACGCGTACCCCAGGTTGGGAACCGCTGCTACAGAGGTACACTTACAGTAGAGGTTGAGAAACACAGATGTAGCCTACATACAGAAGGCATAGTCTCCAACTCTGCAACCATGCGTATTTCATGTCAGCTTATTGTTAGATATTGTTGCAGAATACGAACCTAAAATGCATCAAGGGACGTGAAGTTTCATTTTAAGGAGAGAATTTGTAGTCTATAACTTGCAGTTTATTGGTACCGTATTATCATGAAAGTAGAGCACATCTTACTATTAAAATAATAATGGAAAAACTTACTTGTCCTCTCTTCGCTTTAGCTTTAACCTCCTTTATTTCCTCTTTCCTTAGCAGCCTCCTTAATTCCTAAAAGAAATATATATATTGACGATCTCTGAACAAGTTACATTTAAGTTAAGTGACTCGATAAGAGAAATTATAATGAACAACAACTCAGGGCTGTGACCAAGTCTTGTCTTGTTGCCGACAAGTTATTGTGTAGGAGTAAACAGTTCAATTCTCTTATTATTCGTAAAAAAAACACATAATCTATGGTACGATCCAACCAGCCTCCAGGGTAACACTGTACTACGAACCTACTGGAATATTATATTTATTATAATTTTTGTTTAATAATAATTTATTGCAACCAAATGGTTATAATATAACACTCAGGTATACATCAAAGATCATTATATATTTAATGTTTGGGAACATTGTCACTTATTGACATAGTCAAGGTTCCTTGTTTACTAGCACATTTCATTGCATGATATACATCACATTGTTTGTCGCAAAAGACACATACGCAGCTTGGTCCCGGCTTGTGAAATCCTAAGTTTCTGCATACCTTATGGTGGAACCCGTGGACAGCAAATCTGGCCAGAGTATGCCTCAGATCATATCCTCCGCTCATCCATTCCCTGTTGATCATCGCGTCTGTTGAGTAAAAATCATCCCATATCATGGAACTCTTTAATTGAAGTTCTTGTAGTAATTCCGTGTAACTCCTTGTTGTCGGAAGTAGCAGTCCCAGTCTTATGTCTTCAATGAAATACGTCTCCTTTGCGAGAACGTATACTAGTCTGGATGTTGTATACTTAGAGACGCATAGAACTCTCTTCAAGAATCTGGCATTCAGACTTTCTAGCTCTTGTAGTTGTCTTTTTGAGAGATCTTCCCATATTATATCCAGGCCATATATGGCTGCGGGAGCTACTTTCATGTTGAACAAAGCCATGGCTGTCTCCAAAGATAGCTGGAGGAGGTGTTGAATATCACTTTTTCGTATAGCTGCAATAACTCTCTCTTTTAAGTGAACTGTGAATTTTTTTTCCGTTACCTATAATATAATCCCTAGATATTTGTATTGGTTACTAGTTCGTAGCTGTTGTTCTTTGCATAGGATATAATCATCCTTCGATAGTTTTCCTCCCCTTCTGAAAACAACTAATTCGGATTTCTTTTCATTGAATTTTTGTTCAATGGTTTGCATAAAACCTTATTAGTATTACGGTACTGTAAAACCAAAGACGCTTAGTACCCGACACTCAAACTACATTTGAAATTATGAAGAGTGGGAAGTTTATAATCATCTAGTCCAACTTTTACCAATTATAAAATTAATCAACATGTTAAACTATCATAACTACAGTAGTAATGCTTGTCAACGTTTGCCACCTGACACCAACCGCATTAACCGAGGTCGGGACGCTGTCGTTGGTCCTACTGTCGAGTTCTTCCTCTGCCTGTCCTACTGCTGGCAATGACTACGAACGTGAAACCAGGCCTCAATTCTTCTAGAATTTGAGCTTCTTAGCAAAATTCTACCAACAAACGTCCAGGTCAGATATTCTACGCTACATCACCTACCATTGGAAGTTTTCAAGTACTTCTAAAGATCGTTAGCGAATAATGGGTTCCCTTACACCTGGATTAGTTAAATAGTGGTGCACATTCTAAAGCATGGGAAGGAACCGAACATCCCTCTTTCTTATCGACCTCTTCATGTATAGACAAAACATTAAAGCACATAGTTCAGCAACGTCACGAATGGTGGTTATAAATAAAGCACCTATTCCCAAGTCCACAACATGGGTTCCGTAAAATCCACGTAACATTCGACAACCAATCTATTCTCACCTATGAAATGCATTCAAAGTATTTCACAGCTTCACAGCATTCTTCGTACACATTCTGTCGGCGTATGACAATGTCCATATTCCAACTTCTGTCTTCTGTCAGGAAAGTACGTAAACTGCCTCCCGCGATTCTGAACGGTATACGTAAACTGCCGACCAGAATTTAGAGCGGTGTACGCAATTGTCCATCGAGATATATAACTAACTTAACACACACTCTCATGTTCACCTTCAAACAGATACGAAGCACAGTTATGCCAACCTTTGTTCGCCTACATACAGATTTCACTCAGTATTTGAATAAAAATATCGATATTAAGTAACCCATGTAAACAGAATTGATGCAGTGGCAGATTTCAAAAGATAACTATCCAAAACAAATGGAGGGCATTTTACTTACATTACCGAGGAAATAATCCAGAAGGCAACCTATGTACTCAACAAAACAAAACAAAACAACCCTTTCGGAAGGCAATTTACATAACCCGTATTTGGGTACTAGTAGAGGTTTTTGGGGGGTTCTTCAGCCACCTACGGCTTTCCTCCTACAATATGGCGGCGGCGCAATATCTCTCGAGCGCATGGTCGGATTTTGACGAATGAGTTGTCGTTGAACTCAGGCTGACACCCCCTTTCCAATGGACAACATATTTCCACCTCAAAAATAAAACCTACCCCTACTAGGGGGTGAAATTGTATTTTTTTTTTAGAAAATTTCGCTTTCCAAGTGCAACATGAGAGAGTTTGAATGCCAATATGGAATTAAACGTTGTTCCACACAAGAGGCATGTGTACGGTGGAAAGCCACTATGAATTAGCATGCTTGTTTATTGTTTTTACACATGCCCACTCATAGTTTTTGTAAGAGGGCGGGCTTTTTAAAGATGGCGGCTGTAGTGTAACCTAACCTAACCCAACCCACGAGGAGTGATCAAAAAGTATTCCAAACAGCGCTTGTCGATAGGCAAACCAATAATAATCAATGAGGACATGTAAGGCCTTGAGGTGAGAGCCCCTGTCATTGTTGATTTGTCCCTTTGGACTGGTTCCTGTTGACGAGTCATTGTTGACGAGTCCCTGTGGACGGATCATTGTTGACAGATCATTGTTGACGAGTCATTGTTGACGGGTCCTTGTTGACGAATCCCTGTGGACGGGTCCCTGTTGACGGGTCATTGTTGACGAGTCCTTGTTGGCAGGTCCTTGTGGACGAGTCCTTGTGGACGAGTCCCTTTTGACTGTTCCCTTTAGACCGGTCCCTTTGGACTGGTCCCTATAGACTGGCCCATGAATGTATCCAAATTGTGCCAAAGGGCTTAACTAAATTTTTGTTGTTGTTAATATCTCACGGACCAATAAGGCTAGGAACGTGTATGAGGTATTGTAGGACTTGGGATGAAGCCCCCTTTTAGAATGTATTTTTGAAAGTTTGACAAAGGGCCTAACTACACTTTTGTTAATATCTCGCGAACCAATCATGCTAGTGACTTGTATGAGAGGTCCTAGCAATTGGGGCGATGTCCCCCTTTGGGGGGGGGGGGGGGTGAAACTATCCCCCCACCCAATTGAAAAGTCGATATCTTGGAAACTAAGAACCCTAATATTATGTGTGATAGCTTTAAATGTAGGTCGTAAGATATGCTTTTACCACGCTAGGTCATTTCACCCCCAAAACAGTGAATGGTGATTTTACAGGGAAAAAGGTGTTAAACACCTAAAAATGATAAATGAACCTAAGATATTTTGTTTTTGATGAAAAAGAGTAGGGGGTGATAACTACCCCAAAATTGAAAAATCGATATCTTGGAAACTAAGAACCCTAAAATTAGGTGTGATAGCTCAAAAAATTGGTCAATAAATATTCTTTTACCACGATCGGTCATTTTACCCCTAAAACAATGAATGTAGATTTTACAGGGAAAAAAGGTGTTAAACACCTAAAAATGATAAATGACCTAAGATCTTTTGTTTTTTATGAAAAATAGTAGGGGGTGAAAACTACCCCCAAATTGAAAAATCTATCTTGGAAAATAAGAACCCTAAAATTAGGTGTGATAGCTCAAAACATTGGTCATTAAATACTCTTTTACCACGATCGGTTATTTTACCCCTAAAACAATGAATGTAGATTTTACAGGGAATAAGGGGAAACCAATAATCAGATTTGGGCACATGAGGTGTTATAAGACTCAGGGTGACAATCCCTTCTCTAATTTATTATTTACTTTTTGAAACTTTGACAAAGGGCCTAACCACACATTTTGAAAATTTAGATTTTTAACTTTTGAATTTAATTTTATATTTTTTAGTAGAGAGAGACAGTACCGGTTGTGTTTAAACGAGCATGTCGCCGACCACGGTGGCCATGTCCAATGGATGAATCGATATTTTGTAAAGCATTGATTGAAGAGGGTCATGCGACGACTTGTTTTAAGAATATTTTTTATGATTTTTCTATGATGCATGCATTTATTTAAATATCCCAAAACGGCAAGGTTACTGATTTGAAATTTTATAAACTAATAATGGGATTTGGACACATAAGGTGACCTAGAACTTGACATGACGCTTTCTTTTTATTACTTATGAATTTTCCCAAAAAGATTGAAAACAACAAGGTCATGGACTTTTGTTTCTCTTAAGACATTGCAAACCCATAGTGTTTGATGTTTATGGTGAATGATGAAGCATAGCTAGGTAGAGAAAGAATTATTGTAGGCTACACGTATGGTGACTGACAAGTCTTTAAACATTGAAACTTGTTTTTAAACCTGACCGCAGTACATAGGGAGTATAGGTTTCAGGCATGACATGCCAAACGGTCTGTACAAAATCCAATTTATTGATTAAAGAATTAAGAGTAGACTATCTTTAATTGATTGGTTAAAGAGGGTAGCTAAGAAAACCAGATGGTGACTACACTGAACCAAACCGAAACAATACAATCCTTTTTGGATGTCTAATGTTACTTGCTAACCATTTTGTGCTGCAGTGGCAAGCACTTTTGGCTCTTGCACTAGAGGTCTTAACTCGATGTTTAGCTTTAAGGCTTAGAACGAACCAAACTAAGAAATACGGTTATGGTGGTGCAGTGGTTAAGCTGGTTAGCCTTTGACTAAGGTAGACCAGGTTTTGATTTTAGGTTAATACGCATGTCAAAAACATAAAAAAAGCAGGGATAATGTTTTAAGACTGATTACACTTGTATTTTTTTTCAAATTATTACTTGGATTACAAATACAAAGGTGGACTGGGTTCAATATACAGTTAATGCAAGTAAGATTTTTGATTTGTTTTTGATTTTAGACTTTAGATTTTAGAATTTACATTTTAGATTTTAGAATTTACAAAAAGACCAAACCATAATGTCATGACTTTAAATTTTCTGTAACTAATTATTAAAGAAAAACATATAAGGATTTGTATTACTTGGAATTATGTTTTCTATACTATAATTTTTTTTGGTTTTAGATTTTAGAAATTTGATATTGGATTTTAGATTTTAGGTAAAGAACAAACTAATATTGACTATTCATGGTATGTAAATAGAAAGAAAATAGACAATATGTTAAGATGAATTTTTAGGTGTTGACTGGCCTTGCAATAAGAATTGACTAACCAGACATGAGTTAACTGCATACCAACGAAACACTTTGGCGACTATGCTTGTTATTGACCAGTGATTAGGGTTTTATAAACCTACTGAGCAACTATGTTTGCAAAACAAGACATTATACCAGAGACGATTAATCTTATGTAGCTCAGGCAAGGAAAGCATTTCTACAGAATTTGTTGATATTGAATATAGATTTAGGTATTAGGAAATCATTTTTGAAGACCTTTGTCTGGCGCGTGACACTCTATGAAAGTGAAACTTGGACTATTGGTGTAGCAGAAAAGTGGAAATTGAAGTGTTTTGAAATGTGGTGTTACAGGAGAATGATGAAGATTAAATGGGTAAATATGGTTACAAACAGATATGTATTAAGACAATTGGGAGAGGAGAGATGTTTCTGGCAACTGCTAATAGGTAGCGATAGGTAGGTAGGACACATACTAAGACACCCAGGAAGAAAGGGTTGAGGACAGGAACTGTAGGGGTAGACCAAGGTTTTAATATGTAAAACAGACAGCCTTGGATGTAGAGTGTGGTAGCTACATAGAGATGAAACGATTAGCTCAGGACAGGGAGTCATGGAGAGCTGTATTAAACAAGTCAAAAGGCTGAAGACTCAAACAACATGTAGAGCTTACCAAAATAATATTGTGTATTGGTAAATGCTAGTCAACAAACAGTAATGCATTACTAAAACCCATGACACGATACCTGAGAGCTTTTCTAAAATTATTTTAAGAAGCCTTTAACCATATATTAAACACCCAGTTCTCAACACTCATAACTACAATGTTATAGAAAAAAATCAATATTTAAAAACGAGCAAGTAGTTGAGTCAATGTACACTGGAAAATTTTGTAAACACTCATTTGCACAAAACAAATTACATTATTAACTGTCAGGTTGGCCGAGTGGTTAAGGCGTTTGACTTATGTTCACATTTTCAACACAAGAAAGCGAGGATTTGAACCCCTTACCTGACATAACTATTACTTGAACATAGCTTAGCGATACTGTATTATTATGATACTCGATACACAAATCAAAGATGATTAAAACAAAAGACTCCAACGTACTTACTTCAAACGAGCATCATTGTGAATCTCAAATTAATACACATTTAAATGGACAGAATACTCTAACCAAGGTAAAAAAAAAAACAAGTCCATGAAAAAAATATTGCTGCTCAAGATAGTGCAGTGTTTGTTCAAAATCACTTATCATGTCCTCAAAAAGTCATGTTAGCACAGTTGTCAACGTCTAAGAAACCCTTAACGCTATCAAAAGCAACGCAGACTTTACAAGAGGTCTCTGTGGAAAAGGAACAAGAGGAATTGGATAGTTCTATTGAGGTTGAGGATGATGATGATGATGATGATAATGATGGTGCAATGACTATCATAATTTTGATGATAATATTCATAATGATGATGATGATGATGATGAGGAGGAGGAGGAGGAGCAGGATGAAAAAGAAGAGGAAGAGGATGTCTATAAAACCATTGCGACTTCCCCAGTTTTTAAGAACAAGAGTAACTGGATAAAGTTATAAAAGGATCTACAACAAGCGTTGTGTTTAAAAAGGTCTATGTCAAACAATGGTAAATAGAGAGAGTTGTATTCAGTGTGTATCTATTATAAAATGAATTTAATAAAAATATTTTATGGTTATTGTCTGCTTTTTCTTAATTAATATCACTACATCCTCCCACTATTAATGCATTTGTTAACCATCGACAGTCTCTAGCTATGTTTAGAAAGAGAGAGTGGACTTAAACAATACACCCTATCTATGGTTTGTGTATCGAGTATCATAATAATACAGTATCGCTAAGCTATGTTAAAGCAATAGTTATGTCAGGTAAGGGGTTCAAATCCTCGCTTTGTTGTATTGAAAATGTGAACATAAGTCAAACGCCTTAACCACTCGGCCAACCTGACAGTTAATAATGTAATTTGTTTTGTGCACTTGAGTGTTTACAAAATTTTCCAGTGTACAATGACTCAACTACTCGCTCGTTTTTAAATGTAGTTTTTTTTGTTTTTTTTCTATAACATTGTAGTTATGAGTGTTGAGAACTGAGTGTTTAATATAGGGTTATAGGCATCTTAAAATAATCTTAGAAAAGCTCTCAGGTATCGTGTCATGGGTTTTAGTAATGCATTACTGTTTGTAATTTACCATTACACAACATTATTTTGGTAAGCTCTACATGTTGTTTGAGTCTTGAGCCTTTTGACTGGTTTAATACAGCTCTCCATGACTCCCTGTCCTGAGCTAATAGTTTCATCTCTACCACACTCTACATCCAAGGCTATCTGTTTTACATATTATAACCTTGGTCTACCCCTACAGTTCTTGTCCTCAACCTTTTCTGCCATAACTAAGCTTGCTATTCCTGGGTGTCTTAGTATGTGTCCTACCAACCTATCGCTTTACTTCATTAGAATTTGCCAGAAACATCTTTCCTCTCCCACTTGCCTTAATACCGATATGTTTGTAACCTTATTTACCCATTTAATCTTCATCATTCTCCTGTAACACCACATTTCAAACACTTCAATTTCCACTTTTCTGCTACACCAATAGTCCAAGTTTCACTCTCATAGAGTGTCACGCTCCAGACAAAGGTCTTCAAAAATGATTTCCTAATACCTAAATCTATATTCAATGTCAACAAATTCTGTAGAAATGCTTTCCTTGCCTGAGCTACATAAGATTCCCAATCGTCTCTGGTATAATGTCTTGTTTTGCAAACATAGTTGCTCAGTAGGTCTATAAAACCCTAATCACTGGTCAATAAGAAGCATAGTCGCCAAAGTGTTTCGTTGGTATGTAGTTATCTCATGTCTGGGTAGTCAATTCTTATTGCAAGGCCAGTCAACACCTAAAAATTCATCTTAACATATTGTCTAATTTTCTTTCTATTTACATACCAGTGTCTAATGAATAGTCAATATTAGTTTGGTCTTTACCTAAAATCTAAAATCCAATATCAAATTTCTAAAATCTAAAACCAAAAAAATTATAGTATAAAAACATAATTCCAAGTAATACAAATCCTTATATGTTTTTCTTTAATAATTAGTTACAGAAAATTTAAAGTCATGACATTATGGTTTGGTCTTTTTGTAAATTCTAAAATCTAAAATGTAAATTCTAAAATCTTAAGTCTAAAATCAAAAACAAATCAAAAATCTTACTTGCATTAACTGTATATTGAACCCAGTCCACCTTTGTATTTGTAATCCAAGTAATAATTTGAAAAAAAATACAAGTGTAATCAGTCTTAAAACATTATCCCTGCTTTTTTATATGTTTTTGAAATGCGTATTAACCTAAAATCAAAACATGGTCTACCTTAGTCAAAGTCTAACCAGCTTAACCACTGCAGCACCATAACCGTATTTCTTAGTTTGGTTCGTTCTAAGCCTTAAAGCTAAACATCGAGTTAAGACCTCTAGTGCAAGAGCCAAAAGTGCTTGCCACTGCAGCACAAAATGGTTAGCAAGTAACATTAGACATCCTAAAAGGATTGTATTGTTTCGGTTTGGTTCAGTGTAGTCACCATCTGGTTTTCTTAGCTACCCTCTTTAACCAATCAATTAAAGATAGTCTACTCTTAATTCTTGAATCAATAAATTGGATTTTGTACAGACCGTTTGGCATGTCATGCCTGAAACCTATACTCCCTAAGTACTGCGGTCTGGTTTAAAAACAAGTTTCAATGTTTAAAGACTTGTCAGTCACCATACGTGTAGCCTACAATAATTCTTTCTCTACCTAGCTATGCTTCATCACTCACCATAAAAATCTAACATTATGGGTTTGCAATATTTTAAGAGAAACAAAAGTCCATGACCTTGTTGTTTTCAATCTTTTTGGGAAAATTCATAAGTAATAAAAAGAAAGCGTCATGTCAAGTTCTAGAACACCTTATGTGTCCAAATCCCAATATTAGTTTATAAAATTTCTAATCAGTAACCTTGCCGTTTTGGGATATTTAAATAAATGCATGCATCATAGAAAAATCATAAAAAATATTCTTAAAACAAGTCGTCGCATGACCCTCTTCAATCAATGCTTCACAAAATATCGATTCATCCATTGGACATGGCCACCGTGGTCGGCGACATGCTCGTTTAAACACAACCGGTACTGTCTCTCTCTACTAAAAAAATATAAAAATAAATTCAAAAGTTAAAAATCTAAATTTTCAAAATGTGTGGTTAGGCCCTTTGTCAAAATTTCAAAATGTTAATAATAAATTAGAGATGGGATTGTCACACTGAGTCTTATAACACCTCATGTGCCCAAATCTGATTATTGGTTTCCCCTTATTCCCTGTAAAATCTACATTCATTATTTTAGGGGTAAAATAACCGATCGTGGTAAAAGAGTATTTAATGACCAATGTTTTGAGCTATCACACCTAATTTTAGGGTTCTTATTTTCCAAGATAGATTTTTCAATTTTGGGGTAGTTTTCACCCCCTACTATTTTTCATCAAAAACAAAAGATCTTAGGTTCATTTATCATTTTTAGGTGTTTAACACCTTTCCCCCCTGTAAAATCTACATTAATTGTTTTAGGGGTAAAATGACCGATCGTGGTAAAATAATATTTATTGACCAATTTTTTGAGCTATCACACCTAATTTTAGGGTTATTAGTTTCCAAGATATCGATTTTTCAATTTTGGGGTAGTTTTCACCCCCTACTCTTTTTCATCAAAAACAAAAGATTTTAGGTTCATTTATCATTTTTAGGTGTTTAACACCTTTTTCCCTGTAAAATCACCATTCACTGTTTTGGGGTGAAATGACCTATCGTAGTAAAAGCATATCTTATGACCTATATTTAAAGCTATCACACATAATATTAGGGTTCTTAGTTTCCAAGATATCGATTTTTCAATTGGGTGAGGGGATAGTTTCACCCCCCAAAAGGGGGACATCGCCCCAATTGCTAGGACCTCTCATACAAGTCACTAGCATGATTGGTTCGCGAGATATTAACAAAAGTGTAGTTAGGCCCTTTGTCAACATTTAAAAAATACATTCTTAAAGGGGGCTTCATCCCAAGTCCTGCAATACCTCATACAGGTTCCTAGACTTATTGGTCCGTGAGATATTAACAACAACAACAAAATTAGTTAAGCCCTTTGGCACAATTTGGATACATTCATGGGCAAGTCCATAGGGACCAGTCCAAAGGGACCGGTCTAAAGGGAACAGTCAAAAGGGACTCGTCCACAAGGACCTGCCAACAAGGACTCGTCAACAATGACCCGTCAACAGGGACCCGTCTACAAGGACCCGTCCACAGAGACTCATCAACAAGGACCCGTCAACAATGACTCGTCAACAATGACCCGTCCACAGGGACTCGTCAACAATGACTCGTCAACAGGAAACAGTCCAAAGGGACAAATCAACAATGACAGGGGCTCTCACCTCAAGGCCTTACATGTCTCATAGATTATTATTGGTTTGCCTATCGACAAGCGCTGCTTGGAATACTTTTTGATCATTCCTCGTGGGTTGGGTTAGGTTAGGTTACACTACAGCCGCCATCTTTAAAAAGCCCACCCTCTTACCAAAACCATGAGTGGGCATGCGTAAAAACAAAAAACAAGCATGTTAATTCATAGTGGCTTTCCACCGTACACATGTCTCTTTTTTGAACAACGTTTAATTCCATATTGGCATTCAAACTCTCACATGTTGCACTTGGAGAGCGAGATTTTCTATAAAAAATACAATTTCTCCCCTAGTAGGGGTAGGTTTTATTTTTGAGGTGGAAATATGTTGTCCATTGGAAAGGGGATGTCATCCTGAGTTCAACGACATCTCATTCGTCAAAATCCGACCATGCGCTCGAGAGATATCGCGCCGCCGCCATATTGTAGGAGGAAAGCAGTAGGAGGCTGAAGAACCCCCCCAAAAACCACAACTGGTTCTCAACTGCAAGACATGTAATAATAGGAAGAATGTTTTCCGGAAGAGCGCTACTGAGTATAAAAATGAATACAATAAGAAATATAGCCATAAACAATAATGCTTATTCCTCTAATATTGTAGCTGTCCTTGCTTATACCTAACAATGTTTGTGGGTCGTGATGTGCAGTAGAAGGATACACTTGTGCAGTTGGAGGATGAGAACCACACTGTTCCAAGTCCTGCATGCACACAATTTTTCCCTCTGTATGGATGGTCCAAGTGAATTTGGAGATGAAAGGCCATCACTGGTGCATTACTTACGATCTGATCAATATTTGTATTATTTTCAGAAAGATCGGGAGGTCCATGTTCGTGATATATTCCCTTGAGAAAAGATAACTTTTGAACAGGAAACCGTATCTGGTAACGAACCTTGCTACAAGTAAAACAAAATGAAGCTCGGGTTATAAAACATAAATAAATATAAATGGTTGTTGTTGCAGGATGCATTTATACATAATATGCATATGTGAGTTTACCTATAGGCTACACAACCAGCGTTGTCCAGGGGTGGAGAACAACTGTAAGCACTGAGAGCACATTTTCGTACACGGGCTCTTATTTAGAAGGTTATTTTCTCAGTCCCTCCTACAAGCCACAGGTGTTTAATAGAAATTTCGAAATTAGATTGAATATGTCTGTATGAGCAAACTGCTTTTATGATGATATTAACATAGTGAAAAAAAGATCGTGCTTCAGCCGTGGTCACAGCTCTGATTAGTTTCTGTTATTCAGTACATCATAAATAGTTATCTAGAGAAATACGTAAGTGTATTTAAATTAACATACGTGCCTGTACCAAATCGAACGGAGCGTCTGGTTTGGGTCCCTCCTCGTCTCCTCGCTCTTTGCCCTCACTCTCATCAGATTTACTCTCCTCCTCTTCAATAGCATCATGAACCTGTTCCTCCGCTGCCTCCGCTGCCTCTGCTTCCTCACCATAGCGCTCCTTGTCCTTGTCTTCACCAATCTTTTCACCTTCTCCCACCTTGTCATCAATATTTGTGTCCACTTTCTCGTCACTGTCCATGACTTGAGATTCCTCATCAATCTCTCTGCCTTCACTTTCTCTGGCAACTCTCTCCCCGAATTGAAACAATTCACTTCCCTTGCTCATTTTGTAAATTCCACCTTCATCGTCAATTTGCTTGCTTTCACCTTCTGTGCCATCAACCTCCTTACCTGTAACCTCCTCTTCATTGATCTTCTTGTCTTCACCTTCCTCTTCACCCATAACCTCAACTTCGCCCTCCTTTTGGTAATTTTCTTTGTGTGCACTTAACCTGCTGTATTTCGTCCCGCTTAAAATCACCTCCTCTTCACTGTCTTCATCTTGAATCTCTTCTTCCCGTTCATCAAAGCGTTCTTCTTCACTTTCATCACTCGCAGACTCTTCAGATGTGTCTTCATCTTCACTCGAAATACATGAGCTCTTCTCCTCGGAACTCTCCTCCGAAATGTCTTCTTCTGGACCGTCATTATCGTCTTCATCCGAATCTTCTTCCTCGGTAGTTTCTTCGTCGTCGTATGTCACCACACCATCACTTATTTTTGGGGAATTATATTCCTAAAAAGAAACCAATAACAGTTGTGGTGATACGTTACTAGAGGCACAAATATATTAAAGTCAGTCAATTATTCTGATCAAGAAACAGGCATTCAACAAGTTGATTACTTTATAGATTTAAACTATCAAAACACCTGCAACCGATAGGTGATCAAGTGATTTAACAAATTTCGGTGTACTGTAGCAGGAGTAGTAATAGTATAAAACAAGAGGATTTATCATCCCAGTATAAGTATGCTGGCCACATATAACAAAAATCCCATTGTGGTGTCCTCACGCATGAAAACTGGAGTTATACAATTTCAAAATCAACTACGTTTAGTTAACATTATTTTCTTGTTATCGACAAAAAGCATGTATAGACTCTGTATAGGAAAATCTGGACGATCGTTTAAATAAAGACGCATAGCCGAATTATTTAAAAATCGAAGAATGCTACAGGCTTGTGGCCTCGACATTAAATTGAAAATACTGTAATTTAGGTACTACAGGCCGGACGTTTGTTTTAGACGATTGCCCTTGACCTTGAAGCCTGTGGGTGAGCCCACACACACTCACTCTCTCACCCTATCGCTTCACACTTGTCACCACCGATCTGATGTAATGGAATTCCAGACTTGAGCAGACAGTACAGTCCACATCGAAGTATTGTGTGTCGCGGAAGTACTCGTTACGTAGTTACGAACAGAATGTCATTATATTTGCCAATGACTGTACTCCTAGCAGTAGTGTGAAACGGCTTAGTCAATCATCGGACCGCTTGGGGCAGCTGATAACAACACAGGTACTGTAGTAACTCGCCTCCAGGCTTCCATTAAGAATTTTCACTCGTCTAAAACAAACGTCCGGCCTGTACACTCAGCTCCGAAATAAGATAAATTAATAAATGAAAACCGTAATAGCCAAATTTACATTCAAATACTAGGAATAAACGTTCTTAGGTATTCGCTGGACAAGAGAGAGAAAAACCTGCAACAGCAAGACGACCAATTAAACTGAAACGCGTTAAAAGTGCTACAAATCAAAGCACAAAGGTTAATATTGAATGGAAATGGAAGATACCTCAAAAAGCAATCGCCCTGAATCACGTCAAGACAGCTTTCCCTGTCACAGGTTAGTATGATACGGTTCTGAAGGAGAGGATAATCTCACCTAATTCCCAAGGAGAGGGCAGTCTGCCACTAGTTCTCATGTAGAGGGCAGACACTCCTCACTACCAAGGAGAGGGCAGTCTGCCACTAGTTCCCATGTAGAGGGCTGACACTCCTCATTACCAAGGAGAGGACAGTCTGCCACTAGTTCTCATGGAGAGGGCTGACACTCCTCATTACCAAGGAGAGGGCAGTCTGCCACTAGTTCTCATGTAGAGGGCTGACACTCCTCATTACCAAGGAGAGGGCAGTCTGCCACTAGTTCTCATGTAGAGGGCAGACACTCCTCACTACCAAGGAGAGGGCAGTCTGCCACTAGTTCCCATGTAGAGGGCTGACACTCCTCATTACCAAGGAGAGGACAGTCTGCCACTAGTTCCCATGTAGAGGGCTGACACTCCTCACTACCAAGGAGAGAGCAGTCTGCCACTAGTTCTCATGTAGAGGGCAGACACTCCTCACTACCAAGGAGAGGGCAGTCTGCCACTAGTTCTCATGTAGAGGGCTGACACTCCTCATTACCAAGGAGAGGGCAGTCTGCCACTAGTTCTCATGTAGAGGGCTGACACTCCTCACTACCAAGGAGAGAGCAGTCTGCCACTAGTTCTCATGTAGAGGGCAGACACTCCTCACTACCAAGGAGAGGGCAGTCTGCCACTAGTTCCCATGTAGAGGGCTGACACTCCTCATTACCAAGGAGAGGACAGTCTGCCACTAGTTCTCATGGAGAGGGCTGACACTCCTCATTACCAAGGAGAGGGCAGTCTGCCACTAGTTCTCATGTAGAGGGCTGACACTCCTCATTACCAAGGAGAGGGCAGTCTGCCACTAGTTCTCAGTGAGAGGGCAGTCTGCCACTACTGTCGACCAAGTATTATGTGCACTCGAGTTTGAAGGTTGTTTGTGAAGTAACCAATAGACCTACATAAAATCCAATAACATCATCATTTCCGTCGTTCTATTTTACGATAGGTCATATAGGTTTGGAATTTTTAATTTATATTTTAATATTCTTTATCGCAGTTGGAACACAAAAAGTGCACGTTTTTAGGCGTGTTTCAACCATGCGTCACATTTAAGAATTATTATCTCACAAACCCGTCATCAGATCGAATCCAAATTTTAACACAATATACATTTTAATGTTGTATAACTGGCTTATAAATTTCAAAATTGTGTGTGTCCAAGAAACAAAGTTGTTATCATTTTTGTAAGGTAACTTTTTCTCGGCTCGGGGTGGTTGCAAATAGTTCTTGGTTGCATTGTAATCCTTTTACATCGAAAAGTTATGTTGTATGACTGTGAAATACGTAAATTAATTCACTTATTTTATATCGGTTTGTATTTGTACGGGGAATTACGTCATGGTTCACCAGTTAGCTGCTCCGGGAATAGCTGTACAGCGTTGCCGAAATGCCCACACGCATCATGGCGCGTCTCGCTTGGAAGTGATGGGCTCCATCTCAGCAACGCTGTACAGCTTTTCCAGGAGCGGCTAGATGGTGAACCATGTGTTATTTCCTCGTACAAATACAAACCGATATAAAATAAGTGATTTAATTAACGTATTTCACAGTCATACAGCATAACTTTTTGATGTATAACGATTAAAACGCAACCAAGAACTACATTTTCCAACCACCCCGAGCCGAGAAAAAGTTACCTTACAACAATGATAACAACTTTGTTTCTTGGACACACAAAATTGTGAAATTAATAAGCCAGTTATACAACATTCCAATGTATATTGTGCTAAATTTGGATTCGATCAGATGACGGGGTTTTGAGATAATAATTCTTAAATGTGACGCATGGTTGAACACGCTTGAAAACGTGCATTTTTATGTTCCAACTGCGATAAAAAATATTAAAATATAAATTAAAAAATCCAAACCTACATGAACTAACGTAAAATTGAACGACGAAAATGTTGATGGTATTGGATTTTATGTAGGTCTATTGGTTACTTAACAAACAACCTTCAAACTCGAGTACACATAATACTTTGGTCGACAGTAGTTCTCATGTAGAGGGCTGACACTCCTCATTACCAAGGAGAGGGCAGTCTGCCAATAGGTCTCAGTGAGAGGACAGTCTGCCACTAGTTCTCATGTAGAGGGCTGCCACTCCTCATCACCAAGGAGAGGGCAGTCTGCCACTAGTTCTCATGTAGAGGGCAGACACTCCTCATTACCAAGGAGAGGGCAGTCTGCCAATAGTTCTCAGTGAGAGGGCAGACTGCCACTAGTTCTCATGTAGAGGGCTGCCACTCCTCATTACCAAGGAGAGGGCAGTCTGCCAATAGTTCTCAGAGAGAGGGCAGTCTGCCACTAGTTCTCATGTAGCGGGCTGCCACTCCTCATTACCAAGGAGAGGGCAGTCTGCCACTAGTTCTCAGTGAGAGAGCAGTCTGACACTAGTTCTCCTGTAGAGGGCAGACACTCCTCATTACCAAGGAGAGGGCAGTCTGCCACTAGTTCTCAGTGAGAGGGCAGTCTGCCACTAGTTCTCATGTAGAGGGCAGACACTCCTCATTACCAAGGAGAGGGCAGTCTGCCAATAGTTCTCAGTGAGATGGCAGTCTGCCACTAGTTCTCATGTAGAGGGCTGCCACTCCTCATCACCAAGGAGAGGGCAGTCTGCCACTAGTTCTCAGTGAGAGGGCAGTCTGCCACTAGTTCTCATGTAGAGGGCAGACACTCCTCATTACCAAGGAGAGGGCAGTCTACCACTAGTTCTCAGTGAGAGGGCAGTCAGCCACTAGTTCTCATGTAGAGGGCTGACACTCCTCATTACCAAGGAGAGGGCAGTCTGCCAATAGTTCTCAGTGAGAGGGCAGACTGCCACTAGTTCTCATGTAGAGGGCTGCCACTCCTCATCACCAAGGAGAGGGCAGTCTGCCAATAGTTCTCAGAGAGAGGGCAGTCTGCCACTAGTTCTCATGTAGAGGGCTGCCACTCCTCATCACCAAGGAGAGGGCAGTCTGCCAATAGTTCTCAGTGAGAGGGCAGACTGCCACTAGTTCTCATGTAGAGGGCTGCCACTCCTCATCACCAAGGAGAGGGCAGTCTGCCAATAGTTCTCAGTGAGAGGGCAGACTGCCACTAGTTCTCATGTAGAGGGCTGCCACTCCTCATCACCAAGGAGAGGGCAGTCTGCCAATAGTTCTCAGAGAGAGGGCAGTCTGCCACTAGTTCTCATGTAGAGGGGGGGCAACTCCTCATTACCAAGGAGAGGGCAGTCTGCCACTAGTTCTCATGTAGAGTGCTGACACTCCTCATTACCAAAAAGAGAGCAGTCTGCCACTAGTTCTCATGTAGAGGGCAGACACTCCTCATTACCAAGGAGAGGGCAGTCTGCCACTAGTTCTCATGTAGAGGGCTGACACTCCTCATTACCAAGGAGAGGGCAGTCTGCCAATAGTTCTCAGTGAGAGGGCAGACTACCACTAGTTCTCATGTAGAGGGCTGACACTCCCCATTACCAAGGAGAGGGCAGTCTGCCAATAGTTCTCAGTGAGAGGGCAGTCTGCCACTAGTTCTCAGTGAGAGGGCAGTCTGCCACTAGTTCTCAGTGAGAGGGCAGTCTGCCACTAGTTCTCATGTAGAGGGCAGACACTCCTCATTACCAAGGAGAGGACTGTCTGCCAATAGTTCTCGTGGTGAGGGCAGTCACTCCTCATTACCAAGGAGAGGACTGTCTGCCAATAGTTCTCGTGGTGAGGGCAGACACTCCTCATTACCAAGGAGAGGGCAGCCTGCCAATAGTTCTCAGTGAGAGGGCAGTCTGAAACTAGTTCTCATGTAGAGGGCAGACACTCCTCATTACCAAGGAGAGGGCAGTCTGCCAATAGTTCTCAGTGAGAGGGCAGTCTGCCACTAGTTCTCATGTAGAAGGCTGACACTCCTCATTACCAAGGAGAGGGCAGTCTGCCAATAGTTCTCAGTGAGAGGGCAGTCTGCCACTAGTTCTCATGTAGAGGGCTGACACTCATCATTACCAAGGAGAGGACTGTCTGCCAATAGTTCTCGTGGTGAGGGCAGACACTCCTCATTACCAAGGAGAGGGCAGCCTGCCAATATTTCTCAGTGAGAGGGCAGTCTGAAACTAGTTCTCATGTAGAGGGCTGACACTCCTCATTACCAAGGAGAGGGCAGTCTGCCAATAGCTCTCATGTTGAGGGCAGACACTCCTCATTACCAAGGAGGGGGCAGTCTGCCACTAGTTCTCAGTGAGAGGGCAGTCTGACACTAGTTCTCCTGTAGAGGGCAGACACTCCTCATTACCAAGGAGAGGGCAGTCTGCCACTAGTTATCAGTGAGAGGGCAGTCTGCCACTGGTTCTCACTGAGAGGGCAGTCTGCCACTAGTTCTCATGTAGAGGGCAGACACTCCTCATTACCAAGGGGAGGGCAGTCTGCCATTAGTTCTCATGTTGAGGGCAGACACCCTCATTACCAAGGAGAGGGCAGTCTGCCACTAGTTCTCATGTAGAGGGAAGACACTCCTCATTAACAAGGAGAGGGCAGTCTGCCATTAGTTCTCTTGTTGAGGGCAGACACCCTCATTACCAAGGACAGGGCAGTCTGCCACTAGTTCTCATGTAGAGGGCAGACACTCCTCATTACCAAGGAGAGGGCAGTCTGTCACTAGTTCTCAGTGAGAGGGCAGTCTGCCATTAGTTCTCATGGAGAGGGCAGACACTCCTCATTACCAAGGAGAGGGCAGTCTGCCACTAGTTCTCATGTAGAGGGCTGACACTCCTCATTACCAAGGAGAGGGCAGTCTGCCACTAGTTCTCATGTAGAGGGCAGACACTCCTCACTACCAAGGAGAGGGCAGTCTGCCACTAGTTCCCATGTAGAGGGCTGACACTCCTCATTACCAAGGAGAGGACAGTCTGCCACTAGTTCCCATGTAGAGGGCTGACACTCCTCACTACCAAGGAGAGAGCAGTCTGCCACTAGTTCTCATGTAGAGGGCAGACACTCCTCACTACCAAGGAGAGGGCAGTCTGCCACTAGTTCTCATGTAGAGGGCTGACACTCCTCATTACCAAGGAGAGGGCAGTCTGCCACTAGTTCTCATGTAGAGGGCTGACACTCCTCACTACCAAGGAGAGAGCAGTCTGCCACTAGTTCTCATGTAGAGGGCAGACACTCCTCACTACCAAGGAGAGGGCAGTCTGCCACTAGTTCCCATGTAGAGGGCTGACACTCCTCATTACCAAGGAGAGGACAGTCTGCCACTAGTTCTCATGGAGAGGGCTGACACTCCTCATTACCAAGGAGAGGGCAGTCTGCCACTAGTTCTCATGTAGAGGGCTGACACTCCTCATTACCAAGGAGAGGGCAGTCTGCCACTAGTTCTCAGTGAGAGGGCAGTCTGCCACTACTGTCGACCAAGTATTATGTGCACTCGAGTTTGAAGGTTGTTTGTGAAGTAACCAATAGACCTACATAAAATCCAATAACATCATCATTTCCGTCGTTCTATTTTACGATAGGTCATATAGGTTTGGAATTTTTAATTTATATTTTAATATTCTTTATCGCAGTTGGAACACAAAAAGTGCACGTTTTTAGGCGTGTTTCAACCATGCGTCACATTTAAGAATTATTATCTCACAAACCCGTCATCAGATCGAATCCAAATTTTAACACAATATACATTGGAATGTTGTATAACTGGCTTATAAATTTCAAAATTGTGTGTGTCCAAGAAACAAAGTTGTTATCATTTTTGTAAGGTAACTTTTTCTCGGCTCGGGGTGGTTGCAAATAGTTCTTGGTTGCATTGTAATCCTTTTACATCGAAAAGTTATGTTGTATGACTGTGAAATACGTAAATTAATTCACTTATTTTATATCGGTTTGTATTTGTACGGGGAATTACGTCATGGTTCACCAGTTAGCTGCTCCGGGAATAGCTGTACAGCGTTGCCGAAATGCCCACACGCATCATGGCGCGTCTCGCTTGGAAGTGATGGGCTCCATCTCAGCAACGCTGTACAGCTTTTCCAGGAGCGGCTAGATGGTGAACCATGTGTTATTTCCTCGTACAAATACAAACCGATATAAAATAAGTGATTTAATTAACGTATTTCACAGTCATACAGCATAACTTTTTGATGTATAACGATTAAAACGCAACCAAGAACTACATTTTCCAACCACCCCGAGCCGAGAAAAAGTTACCTTACAACAATGATAACAACTTTGTTTCTTGGACACACAAAATTGTGAAATTAATAAGCCAGTTATACAACATTCCAATGTATATTGTGCTAAATTTGGATTCGATCAGATGACGGGGTTTTGAGATAATAATTCTTAAATGTGACGCATGGTTGAACACGCTTGAAAACGTGCATTTTTATGTTCCAACTGCGATAAAAAATATTAAAATATAAATTAAAAAATCCAAACCTACATGAACTAACGTAAAATTGAACGACGAAAATGTTGATGGTATTGGATTTTATGTAGGTCTATTGGTTACTTAACAAACAACCTTCAAACTCGAGTACACATAATACTTTGGTCGACAGTAGTTCTCATGTAGAGGGCTGACACTCCTCATTACCAAGGAGAGGGCAGTCTGCCAATAGGTCTCAGTGAGAGGACAGTCTGCCACTAGTTCTCATGTAGAGGGCTGCCACTCCTCATCACCAAGGAGAGGGCAGTCTGCCACTAGTTCTCATGTAGAGGGCAGACACTCCTCATTACCAAGGAGAGGGCAGTCTGCCAATAGTTCTCAGTGAGAGGGCAGACTGCCACTAGTTCTCATGTAGAGGGCTGCCACTCCTCATTACCAAGGAGAGGGCAGTCTGCCAATAGTTCTCAGAGAGAGGGCAGTCTGCCACTAGTTCTCATGTAGCGGGCTGCCACTCCTCATTACCAAGGAGAGGGCAGTCTGCCACTAGTTCTCAGTGAGAGAGCAGTCTGACACTAGTTCTCCTGTAGAGGGCAGACACTCCTCATTACCAAGGAGAGGGCAGTCTGCCACTAGTTCTCAGTGAGAGGGCAGTCTGCCACTAGTTCTCATGTAGAGGGCAGACACTCCTCATTACCAAGGAGAGGGCAGTCTGCCAATAGTTCTCAGTGAGATGGCAGTCTGCCACTAGTTCTCATGTAGAGGGCTGCCACTCCTCATCACCAAGGAGAGGGCAGTCTGCCACTAGTTCTCAGTGAGAGGGCAGTCTGCCACTAGTTCTCATGTAGAGGGCAGACACTCCTCATTACCAAGGAGAGGGCAGTCTACCACTAGTTCTCAGTGAGAGGGCAGTCAGCCACTAGTTCTCATGTAGAGGGCTGACACTCCTCATTACCAAGGAGAGGGCAGTCTGCCAATAGTTCTCAGTGAGAGGGCAGACTGCCACTAGTTCTCAGGTAGAGGGCTGCCACTCCTCATTACCAAGGAGAGGGCAGTCTGCCACTAGTTCTCATGTAGAGGGCTGCCACTCCTCATCACCAAGGAGAGGGCAGTCTGCCAATAGTTCTCAGTGAGAGGGCAGACTGCCACTAGTTCTCATGTAGAGGGCTGCCACTCCTCATCACCAAGGAGAGGGCAGTCTGCCAATAGTTCTCAGTGAGAGGGCAGACTGCCACTAGTTCTCATGTAGAGGGCTGCCACTCCTCATCACCAAGGAGAGGGCAGTCTGCCAATAGTTCTCAGAGAGAGGGCAGTCTGCCACTAGTTCTCATGTAGAGGGGGGGCAACTCCTCATTACCAAGGAGAGGGCAGTCTGCCACTAGTTCTCATGTAGAGTGCTGACACTCCTCATTACCAAAAAGAGAGCAGTCTGCCACTAGTTCTCATGTAGAGGGCAGACACTCCTCATTACCAAGGAGAGGGCAGTCTGCCACTAGTTCTCATGTAGAGGGCTGACACTCCTCATTACCAAGGAGAGGGCAGTCTGCCAATAGTTCTCAGTGAGAGGGCAGACTACCACTAGTTCTCATGTAGAGGGCTGACACTCCCCATTACCAAGGAGAGGGCAGTCTGCCAATAGTTCTCAGTGAGAGGGCAGTCTGCCACTAGTTCTCAGTGAGAGGGCAGTCTGCCACTAGTTCTCAGTGAGAGGGCAGTCTGCCACTAGTTCTCATGTAGAGGGCAGACACTCCTCATTACCAAGGAGAGGACTGTCTGCCAATAGTTCTCGTGGTGAGGGCAGTCACTCCTCATTACCAAGGAGAGGACTGTCTGCCAATAGTTCTCGTGGTGAGGGCAGACACTCCTCATTACCAAGGAGAGGGCAGCCTGCCAATAGTTCTCAGTGAGAGGGCAGTCTGAAACTAGTTCTCATGTAGAGGGCAGACACTCCTCATTACCAAGGAGAGGGCAGTCTGCCAATAGTTCTCAGTGAGAGGGCAGTCTGCCACTAGTTCTCATGTAGAAGGCTGACACTCCTCATTACCAAGGAGAGGGCAGTCTGCCAATAGTTCTCAGTGAGAGGGCAGTCTGCCACTAGTTCTCATGTAGAGGGCTGACACTCATCATTACCAAGGAGAGGACTGTCTGCCAATAGTTCTCGTGGTGAGGGCAGACACTCCTCATTACCAAGGAGAGGGCAGCCTGCCAATATTTCTCAGTGAGAGGGCAGTCTGAAACTAGTTCTCATGTAGAGGGCTGACACTCCTCATTACCAAGGAGAGGGCAGTCTGCCAATAGCTCTCATGTTGAGGGCAGACACTCCTCATTACCAAGGAGGGGGCAGTCTGCCACTAGTTCTCAGTGAGAGGGCAGTCTGACACTAGTTCTCCTGTAGAGGGCAGACACTCCTCATTACCAAGGAGAGGGCAGTCTGCCACTAGTTATCAGTGAGAGGGCAGTCTGCCACTGGTTCTCACTGAGAGGGCAGTCTGCCACTAGTTCTCATGTAGAGGGCAGACACTCCTCATTACCAAGGGGAGGGCAGTCTGCCATTAGTTCTCATGTTGAGGGCAGACACCCTCATTACCAAGGAGAGGGCAGTCTGCCACTAGTTCTCATGTAGAGGGAAGACACTCCTCATTAACAAGGAGAGGGCAGTCTGCCATTAGTTCTCTTGTTGAGGGCAGACACCCTCATTACCAAGGACAGGGCAGTCTGCCACTAGTTCTCATGTAGAGGGCAGACACTCCTCATTACCAAGGAGAGGGCAGTCTGTCACTAGTTCTCAGTGAGAGGGCAGTCTGCCATTAGTTCTCATTTAGAGGGCAGACACTCCTCATTACCAAGGAGAGGGCAGTCTGTCACTAGTTCGCAGTGAGAGGGCAGCCTGCCACTAGTTCTCATTTAGAGGGCAGACACTCCTCATTACCAAGGAGAGGGCTGTCTGTCACTAGTTCTCAGTGAGAGGGCAGCCTGCCACTAGTTCTCATGTAGAGGGCTGACACTCCTCATTACCAAGGAGAGGTCTGTCTGTCACTAGTTCGCAGTGAGAGGGCAGCCTGCCACTAGTTCTCATGTAGAGGGCAGACACTCCTCATTACCAAGGAGAGGGCAGTCTGTCACTAGTTCTCAGTGAGAGGGCAGTCTGCCACTAGTTCTCATTTTGAGGGCAGACACTCCTCATTACCAAGGAGAGGGCAGTCTGCCACTAGTTCTCAGTGAGGGGGCAGAGTCATTTAAAATGAGTTTTAGTCACTCCTCCTTGGGCCCCTTTAGTTTAGTAGGAGGTTCCTTCATAACCTCCTCCAAATAAATTATAAGGTGAGAAACGTATTTAATTACATGAATTTAGAAACATTCTGAATATGGACGTTCCAAAATTCATAGTACCGGTACGGTATTCTATTTACAATATTTCGAACATTTTGATCGATTCTTGTTGTGAATGAAGTTACTAATTTGCACATTGACTCATTGATACGTTACCAATTAGTATATCTTACCAATGCAAAGGCAAAAGAAACAATATTATTGTCAGACAGACGTATAATGGGTAACGTACTGTCCCCGACATGTCATGTGTCAAGTTGTCAGAACGCACCACGTTATCTAAGGGTGGACAGATGACGTGTATGAAAGCTGTGACGTAATTGCTGTGGTTACTTAAATGCTAAGATGTTCGAAGACCTTGAATTGTGAAAGGCAATATGGCTCATTATTTTATCGTTATTGCTTGAGGATTTGTGAAAGAGTCTCTAATGACGTGGTAACTGGTGTGACGAGAAGGGGAAGAAGCAGGCCACGTGACCAAGAAGTAATTTACAGAGGGCTCTGTGCTCAGAAAGCGAGCTTAGAAGGTGAGACGATAACAAGAAGACAGCCACTTGCCTCCTAGACACCGACTAGTCAAGGCAGTTCCGGGACTGTGCATAAGTTATACTCAACTCTAGTCTAGTGGCGAAGGACTTGCCACATCGCTATGCCATCAGGGCAAACGTTCAAAGTGATGTCTACAACCAGCCGGAATAACTTATAAAACACAGAGTTTACGCAGTATGGTGAGGCTTTATAGTTCAAAAGTGTAGACAGTACGTGTACGATGACAGCCTTTCCGTTTTCACGAAAGTTACGCCCTGTAGAAAGAGCTATTTGGGCTGCGCTGAACATTGAAATATCAATGGAATCAGTAAATCTGTAAGTGGCTGGAGGCGAGACAGTATTTACGAGGAAGCGAGGTCGTTGTACCGAGAAATGTCGGCCAAGGCCAACCACTTGTGACGCGCACGACACACCTGTGTTTCGAGGCCACACTCGTTGTAGAGAGGGGTGTGACTGAAACCCCACGGGATATTTCATACGATCTTTGCTTTTTGGAAACGGCCCTAGTTCGTGATCCAATAAGTTTGTCGAAGTGCGGATTGCGCGACTGTATCAAGAAACTTATAAGCTGCCATATTAGACGAGCAGAAATTTTGGGAAATTTTGATCATGACGATCATCAGACTCAGTGACTGTGCGTTTCTTGCGAAGGACTTCCAATACCGCAGGATGGAGCACTAAGGAGCACGCAACATGGGAAGTTTAGGAGACGGCTGACATTCCTGAAGACGATCATGGAGGCTTACGATACTCGCAAGTCGACCACGAGACTTGGAGCTGGGTAAGAACCAAATGGAAATGGCGTGGACGAGGGGAGTCGCGATTTGTCCTGCAGTAACTCCATACATCGGCAAGAAGAATTAGCAGGTATTGACATCACCATGATTCTTATTGACTAGAATAGATAGTGAAGTAGATTTCAGTGGTTTGGATTGCACTCATCAAATTGTATTGTAATAACTTAAGGGGGTCTATAGTCAGAAATTAGGGAAAGTAACATTAAAACATTTCTTTTTTTGTGTTTTCAAGAGAAACGACTGGTACTTACAGAATTAGTGGATGTAATTCTAGTTAATCAGTAGATAATCTAAGTCATGAGAACGGTAAATTAGTGGGATGTGGATGAGACGCTGTTAATAAATTTGGTCACCGTTATACCGTAATACCCTTAAGTTCGGTAGGAATGTTTGACAGATAATACTCCTTTAAACTACAGCCTGGCAATGAAATTTACCTAATGCTGCAGAGTTAACCCAATTTAAACAATTAAATAAGATAATCAAATTTTTCTTTAAACACACAGATAGCTTAGAATGGTTGAGCTAGACGCGACATGATGTTATACGGCTTCGATGATTCAGTCAAAGAGAATAAATGACAGGTATTCATAACGCTGCGATGATATAATTAAGATGAAAAAGTTTACTAAAGGTAATTGTGGTCATTTAATGATGTGATCAGAAGATCATAGATATGTAAAGAAATAAGATGTAATTGCGTGATTAAAGAGTCACTGTGGTATAATGAGGCACATAATTAAGTGCGAATATGCAAATTATTATAGCTTTGGTTGAAAATACGCCTGTGAACATTTTAAAGCAAAGCCAGGAGGGCCACTTAACATGTATGTGTGTGTGAATTTAGTGAAAGGTCACTATGTCAAAGTTGTAACCAATAATTTTATCTGATGAATATTTTCATGATTCTTTCTGAAATGAGATTATTCAACATCAACGAGTATTGCCCCAGTCAAAGCTATCAGTGGAATAATTTAACCACCACGAAATAAAATGTGAATCAAGACAGCAGTAACAAATTGTGATAAGTTTTAGAATTTGATTGATGAGTGAACATTCATGAAAGCAAGGATATTTCGGGTACATTTTGAGTTAAGAATGTTGCTATAATGTGATGTGAACATTCACATGTGTAAATATGTTGTAAATTTAATTATAGAATAAGCATGAATATCCACAATGCACCAGTTATAATTTAGCTAGAAGTAGATCTGATGGAATTATCCCAGTGATATATTTTTTGTGTGTTTTTCATAATGCAGTCAGTTTTTTTAGAACTTCCGAAAATGAACTCCAAGATAAGCTATGGATGAAACATAAATGTGTAACTAAAATTTAATCCATTGGAGGTAATATGCGGGATCTCCGTAAGTTTATTTATACCAAAGGCAGGACATGAGATTTTGTCCCAATTAAAATGTATTTCATTTTTGTTTGTTTGCACATCAAGGCTTAATTTAGTCAATCTCCAAGAGCAGGGGGTTAGGAACATTTATTTTTATTGGCTGTATTAGTGTATCACTGAATAAAAATGTGGATTTTTATCTAATTTGTGCACATTCTTTTTCCGTGGCTTCGCAACGTAACGTGGATGATTGGAAATGACGTTAGGCTATAAAATATGAATCCCAGTCCATATTCACACCCCGAGGTCACTTGAGAACTCACTTTTTTTTTATCTCACCTTCATGCCGGCGTATATCTAGTCATCCATGGTTTTTTTATTTTTTATTTTTATAAATTGTTGTATCGAAGTTCAACCTGGGTTCGCGATGAGTCTGGCCACGCAATCCAGGGTTGTAATATCGGGCACAGCAAAATGGCGCCAAGCACAGTTGTGGGCTGGAGTAAGATGGGACATTAGTTAAATTAGATTTCATGCATTGTTTTGATGAGCGTTCAAGCATGTGGATCAGGCGAGGTTGGGGAATTAAAACCAATTGGGATCTGTTACCCAACTTAACTGTTCTACATGACTGTGACGTTGTTTGTGTTGCGTATGCGAAGGCTATCGAATGGAGCAGGTTACTTCATATTATTTCTCACTGGTATTACAGTGGATAAAACTCACATTTATCACGATCGCACTCTATTGAATTTGAGTCCAACCACTAAAATCTACGTAGCTTTAAGTCGTTAGGATAAGTCAGTGTTTCCGACAATTTCCCCATGTCCATAGTGAATTATATTTTGTGTAAGAATGGATGATTTGACGGAGTTTAAGAAGGTGTTTATGGAACTCAGTCAGAAACTGGCGAAGTTATCCAGTAGCCAAAAAAGTGCGGAGCGACAGCTCAAAGATTCCCAAAAAAGATGACAGAAGTATTAGGTGAACATGAACGTAAATTAAAATCTAATTTAACAGGACTAGAGAGTCAAATGGCAACACAAAACGATAGCTTAAAGACGCAATTAGATGCGCAAAATGATAGTCTAAAAACACGCCTGACCGATAGATTAAAAGATTTAGGAACCCAACTTAATGAAAGCTTGGGAACCCAATTAAACAACAGGCTAAAAGGTTTAGAAACCCAACTTAATGACAGTTTTGGAACCCAATTAAACAACAAGCTAAAGGGTTTAGAAACACGAATAGAAGGTTTAGTGACACAAAACAAAAGCTTAGAAACACAAAACGAAAGCTTAGGAACACAGATAATAGGTTTAGCAACACAAAAAAAGCTTAGAAACACAAAACGAAAGCTTAGGAACACAAATAAAAGGTTTAGAAACACAACTCAACGATCGCTTAGAAACGCAAATGAAAGGTTTAGAAACCCAAATGAAAGGTGTAGATGGGCACGTGAACGAGAGGCTGAAAGATTTGGACCTCGATATAGGTACACGATTAAATGATAGTATAGGAGCCCAACTTAACGATAAATTTAAAAGATTAGGAGAGAACTTAGGAAATCAAATAGACAAGAAAATGAAAGGTCTGGAGAAGCAGGTGGATGATAAATTGGGAGGATTAAAAGAGGAATTAGTGACAAATCAGGATGGAGCTGAGAAACGCCTAGATGATAGGATCAAACTAGAATTGTAAAGTGTCAGGAAGGAGATAGAAGAGAGAAAGGAAATCGTGAACGCAGATGTTTAAATACTTAAGGAAAGTATTAAAGAAGTTGAACAGAAACATGACGAAGCGCAGAAGGAGAATGGCAGTTGGAAGGAAGAATGGTCAAGGAAGATGGAGGATATAACAGGGCAGATGAAATAAATTACCATTGGGAATGACACGAAGGTCGAAGGCATCCGTGATCAAGTACAAGGGATGATACAAAATATAAATCATTAGATTCAAACTCAAGTAGCCGTCGCTGTTTCTTCTCTAGAAGATAATGTTATCATTATCAAAGGGAGACAGCTAGAAAGGATTACTAAATTGGAAGGAAAGATTCTTAGTGCTAATGATCAGAGCGAAATTAAGGAACCGAGCCCTGCAACTGAAATTCAGAGACCAGCTCATCCGACTTTTATAAGTGAGAATAAGGAACCTAGTACCATTAGATAGAGTAAATTATGGAATCCTATGGGGATGTATGCAACCCCATTCACGTATCATTCGACTCCGAGAGTTGCTGATATTAGGAGCCAAGACCATAAGCCAAAACCTTTTTCGGGAGAGGGAGCTATTACCCCGATAGACTTTTTGCGATATCTTAGGGAATTCCTAGAAGAGCAAAGAACCCCGGAAGACCGTGAATTGAGAATCATTGAACGTGCACTTGAAGGACCAGCACTTAACTGGCTGAGAGCATTTATAAGTTCGTTCAAGGGGTATGATGATTTCGCGAGAGCTTTCCTGAAGCGATTTTGGTACTCAGATGATCAGCAGAGTATCAGAGCGGAGCTTTACTCTAGGAAATACGCTACAACCAGACCACGCAGACCGTGAAATTCCAGTTTTTGGAACTGCCAATGAGGGAGGAGGACCTCGTGCAAGCAATAATTCACCCATATCCTGTTGAAGTCCAGAGAGTATAGATTGCGTCAGGGGCCAATACGCTCGAGATTGCGACGAGACACTGAGGACACTGGACCATATCAGCGCGTTGACGGAACCTCGTATTGTTAGGTCCGAACCAAGAGACGTCAACATGATCGTAATGGATCGTACAGCACAGACGGAACCGCAACCGAGGAGGTACATCAGAGATAACAGAGGCCCAGCGTAAGGTGTAAATAGATACCGGGAACAGAGAAGACCGTATGACCGAAGGCCATATTTTCAGAATAGGAGGGAACAATTCGACTTAAGAGGATCCAGGGGAGAAAATAACTATGGAAGGGAATCATGGACAAGAGGAAGGAGACCATTTAGCAACTACCAAAATCAAAGAGACGATAGGCAAAGAAATCGAGGTAACGATAGGCAAAGCAATCGAGAAGACGATAGACGAGACTACCGTCAAGAATTAGAAAACAGACATCACGAGATTCAAAGTCATTTGAATCAACTCCGAGAAGAAGAAAGAAATTCGCAATCAAAACCTAAAGATGAACAGAGACCGAGCACCAGTGGTCTCAATCAGGAAAAAAAAAAACGAAAAACAAAAAAAAAAAAAACCAAAAAACACCAATCTCGGACCAGAACTAATGAGCAACAGAATTCTTAACCCAAATGCGATCCGCATTCATGCTTTCCACCAGATGACAGACGAAGATGTGATTTCTGAAGAGGAAGAGAATAGGAAGACCAGATGTACAGAACTCCCTCTGATTAATGTGTCGATAGGAGAACTGAAAATTGAAACACTGCTGGATACGGGTGCTAGTATCAGTGTCATGTCGGAGAAATGTTGGGAGAGAGTAAAAAGCAAACAAAAGTAGCAGAGATGCCAGTAACAAGTATAAAAATACAAGGAGTTATACCAAATAGAGCCGTTAAATGTAGGAAACAGGTACTATTTGAATTCAACATTGCTGACAGAAAGTATGAGCACATCTTTATAGTACTTAAAGACATCAAGTTGAGCATGATCTTAGGAGCTGAGTTCATTACTGAGCACGGATTGATAATAGATTTAAATGGCAGAGTGGTGAAGTTCAAGGGAGATGTCAGGGGAGACGCAGAGACACTAGGTATTGAAGACATCGATAAATTGGACCTGATAATGGACGAAGTTGGAGAAGAAAAAGATAGGATTAATTTTCTGGAGAAAGTACCATTAGACCCCAGCATGCAAGAAAAAATTGACGCCTTGATAGAGGAATTCAAGAATATTTTTGACAGCAAGCCTGGCTTAATTAGAAACTTCTAGTACGAGATTAAATTGACGGATGACTCACCGTATAAAGGAAAGATTTGTCCTGTGCCGGAACATCTACGTGATAAAGTAAGGGAGATGATTACAACCATGATTGAAGATGGAATTATTGAAAAAGCTGCAACTTCATACTTGAACCCTCTAGCGACTGTGAAGAAACCCGACGGATCCGTTTGAATATGCTTAGACGTAAGGACCGTCAACAGTAAGACTCTGCCAGAATACGATAGACCACCTAAAATTAGAGAGATCTTAAAGAGGTTTAGCGGAAAGACCATCTTCACGACGCTGGATTTGGCGGCCTCGTAATATCACGTGGAGTTTAAGGAGGAGTGTCGTAAGTACACAGGATTCATATTCGAGGAGATTACATATGTCCTTCGTAGGCTACCATTTGGTTTGAAAAAAAGTCCTCTCGGCACGCCGGAAGGCGGAGGTAGATTTCACCGGACAAACTTGGGGATAGGCGAAAATAGACAGAATATGCAGGTTTTCGTAGAAGGATCAGACCTCATTTATTGCGAGAAGGTATTTTATAATTGGAGCTTAATTAACTTTGTTTTTCGTCATTTTATGCTTATTTTAAAGTCTGTAATTCAGGTAAGGACTGCAGACGGTCAATTTCAAGCAGTAGTTCCTAATGTTGCTACCAGGTACTACCGTCAACGACACCTACCTGTGAAC
The DNA here is from genome assembly GCA_946902985.2 of Meconema thalassinum. Classification (NCBI taxonomy): domain Eukaryota; kingdom Metazoa; phylum Arthropoda; class Insecta; order Orthoptera; family Tettigoniidae; genus Meconema; species Meconema thalassinum. The sequence continues at coordinate 1,739,140,568 of OX336388.2, read as the reverse complement.
TTGGCTACTAGATGCCACCGCAACCAGCAACTCGCAACGAACGTTGGAACTTCCCCTCCAAAGAAAGCATACTGAGGGATTTTTAGCGCTCTTAGAAAATCCGACGACTTCGGCCGGCTTTGAACTCGCGACCTTGGGCATAAACATTCAGCATGCTTGCTACCAGTTACGTCACCGAAGACGCTTCACACTTAGTCAGATGGAATTCCGAATATGATCTCGTGCAAGTGCGTTATCTTGGCAACGTCTGATGGCTCATCCCTCATCAATTTAGTAGAGTTGCCATGGCAACCACTGATAGCTCTTGGCATTTTCTTATAATTCCGAAATCATTTTTCTCATCCCTTGGCATAATGGTGCGTCATATCAAAAATTCTTTCAGACAAAATTTTAGGTAATTATTAGGGGAATATTGTCCATTTTGTACGGTTTTGAGATTGTGCCTATTAAGAGAGATATGATTAATGTATCCCGAAAAACCCACTTTTTCCCACCCCTTTGGTCAATGGTTTGTGCTATAAAAAAACTCTTCAAACATAAATTTTTGGGCTTTATCCGACACATAGTATGAACGTTGAACGGATTCGATATTTCACATATTAAGAGAGTTATAGCAATATTTCACTTTTTCGAAAAAGCCCCCCCATTTTCACCCCCTTCGACCGATTTAGCCCAGTAACGAACTCGACCGAGATTTTATAGGTATACATATTCGGTAAAAAATTAAAAGTGATTGGTGCAAAATTACGGCAGTTATCGTGTCCACAAGAAACTGATATACATATAATATATGAAGCATATATACATAAATTATATATAAACTTTTGAACTGACGGTTGTTTTGGGGTCTGGGGGATGTGAAACGCGAAGATATGTCGAAATTTTCCGGAAGTCGAAACATGGTACCCATTGCAATAGTTAGCTATCTAATGAAATCTATCTCTGGTTGGTTCCTTAGTTTAGGGGCTGCGACAACGCGGTCATCTAACCCCGTGTACTTTGGGTGAGTGTAAAATCTGTCTGATAAACGGTATGAATTGTAAAGGCTGTAGTAGTCTTAATTCAGGTAAGGACTGCAGACGGTCAATTTCAAGCAGTAGTTCCTAATGTTGCTACCAGGTACTACCGTCAACGACACCTAGCTGTGAACTTGGCTACTAGATGCCACCCCAACCAGCAACTCGCAACGAACGTTCGAACTTCCCCTCCAAAGGAAAGCATACTGAGGGATTTTAGCGCTCTTAGAAAATCCGACGACTTCAGCCGGCTTATAAACCGCGACCTTGGGCATAGACATTCTGCATGCTACCAGTTACGTCACCGAAGCCGCTTCCCACTTAGTCAGATGTCAAAGTCAACCCCTGGCACCATCCAGCCCATGACGGGCTGAGGCCGACTAAGCGACCGCTGCCCAGCCATTTGGCCTGCAGATATTGGGGTGACGCTTGATCAGCGCGTCGGGTCCCCTCGGCCGTTAATTTTGGTATTCGTGATCGGGGCGCTGTCTCACTGTCAGACAGCTACTCAATTGTCCTCACGAGGCTGAGTGCACCCCGTTCCAACCCTCACGTCAGTTTTAAAATCCCTGACGGAGCCGGGGATCGAACCCGGGGCCTCCGGGTGAGAGGCAGGCGCGCTACCCAAACACCACGGAGCCGGCTTAGTCAGATGGAAATACTGAATCTGATCTCGTGCAAGTGCGTTGTCATGGCAACGTCTGATGGCTCATCCCTCATCAATTTAGTAGTGTTGCCACGGCAACCTCTGATAGCTCTTGGCATTTTCTTATAATTCCGAAATCATTTTTCTCATCCCTTGGCGTAATGGTGGGTCATATCAAAAATTCTTTCAGACAAAAGTTTTAGGTAATTATTAGGGGAATATTGTCCATTTTGTACGGTTTTGATATTGTGCCTATTAAGAGAGATATGATTAATGTTTCCCGAAAAACCCACTTTTTCCCACCCCTTTGGTCAATGGTTGGTGCTGTAAAAAAACTCTTCAAACATAAAATTTTGGGCTTTATCCGACACATAGTATGAACGTTTAACGGATTCGATATTTCACATATTAAGAGAGTTATAGCAATATTTCACTTTTTCGAAAAAAGCCCCCCATTTTCACCCCCTTCGACCGATTTAGCCCAGTAACGAACTCGACCGAGATTTTATAGGTATACATATTCGGTAAAAAATTCAAAGTGATTGGTGCAAAATTACGGCAGTTATCGTGTCCACAAGAAACTGATATATATATAAACCTTTGAACTGACGGTGGTTTTGGGGTCTGGGGGATGTGAAACGCGAAGATATGTCGAAATTTTCCGGAAGTCGAAACATGGGACCCATTGCAATAGTTAGCTTTCTAATGAAATCTACCTAAAACAGTGGACCTGTGATGTTAAGGGCACTAGACCAGAATTTAACAGAAGAGGTAAAGAATCACGTGATCAGTTACATAGATGATTTAATTATCGCATCAGAAACACCAGAAGAACATCTAATGCATCTTAGAATGGTATTCAAGAATTTGGAGGAAGCTAACTTCAAGGTGAACCACAAGAAGTGCCACTTTTGTCATAAAGAGATAGTATTTCTGGGACACGTGATCGACGGCCAAGGTTACAGGCCCAACCCACAAAAACTAGCGGCCATCAAGAATTTCCCGAAACCACGTAAAGTGAAGCAAGTCCGCGAATTCTTGGGTGTTTGCTAATTTTTTGCCTTGCACTGTCCAAAGTATTCAGAGATGATGGCTCCACTGAACGAATTACTAAAAAAAAAAAAAAAAACAAGTGGAAGTGGGCCAAACGTGCGACATAGACTTCGAGAAGGCAAAGGATATGTTGGTAGATAATGTGAAACTCGAGTACCCTGATTTCCGGAGAACTTTTTATTTAGAGACAGTTGCATCATACGTGGGGGTTAGTGCAGTACTCGATCAAGTAGATGATGACCAACAAAGACACTATTTGGCGTTTGCCAGTAGGAAGTTCAAGGCGCATGAAAGGAATTACACTGTCACTGAGATAGAGGCACTGGCAGTGATTTTTGCTCTCCAAAATTGGAAAAAGATACTGTTAAGATATCAGGTGGTTATAATAACAGACCTCAAAGCCCTGCAATTTATATTAAAGACTGAAGTAGCCAATGAGAGAGTGGCAAGAAGGACACTGTTCTTGCAGAGATTCAATCTGTCTATAACGCATCAATCAGGGAAAAACAATCTACTTGCGGATATATTGAGCAGAATTCCAAGCGAGGGGAGAGATGTGAACGTAATCGAAGTAGAAAGAGAAGATCACGCAACGTTAGAAATATTGTTACGTGCCACCCCCCTAGTGGCACTTTTTGTTAACTGGATTACGGTGGGTTGAAGAGCACAAACACAGGTTGTTCCTTTAAATAATTAACTTTATTGCGGCCAGAAAGATATAGCCACTCATCAGCAAATGCAAACAATTAGAACCTTACTCCAGTTTCCTCAAGTCTCTTCCTTGAGCGCTCTTGGCCCTTTCACTTGTCAACAAACCACAGAAGTTAAACCGTCTTAATGAGTACGGTGGCCTTGACAGAAACTACCTGCTCCTCTTCCTCATGTACAACAAATCACAGTTACTTACGATAATCCGCTACCCGCTGTTTCGCTGTCCACAAGCTGGGGAAACAATGTCACTGGATTTCGTAACTCGCACGGCACTTCGTCACCACACTTCTGTCGCACTCGCTCACAAACACACACCCACAGAAAACTCGGTCCCCTCACTGTTGAAGCCGACTATATAGCAGGCTGGTGACTCAATGAATTCTAGAATCGTCCAGGGCACACGGCTTCTCGACATTTCCTTCACTGGTTCAGTCACGAATATTCTGGATCATCCCTTTGTCCTAGTAGCCCTGTTGCATAAGGCGCACGCAATACATGAGGCAGGGCACAGCCCAGCCCTGGGGCAGTTGTGACTCATGCGGCGAGCGATGACACAAACTCACAGCCGTAACACCACCCCCTTCCTAAAAAGGCTGATCGTCCCGATCAATCATTGGTCCGTCTGTGTCCCTCCGTAGGCTGCCAGGCGATCTCGATGCACGATCTTCATCTTCGCTCTCGGGCTCCGCTGGATCCTGTAGACGACATCGTTGATCCGTTTCACGACTCGGTACGGGCCCTCCCAGGACTTCTGCAGTTTGGGTGACAGGCCTTTCTTCCGTAATGGGTTGAAGAGCCAGACCAGGTCGTCCTCGTGGAATCCGCCGACATCCGTCTGCTGGTCGTATCGGGTCTTCATTCGGTCGGTCTCGATCCGCAGTTTCCTCCTCGCGAACGTGTGCACGTCCTCCAGTTGGTTGACCAGTTCTTGACAATACTGGCTTACCGGGATCGGATCATTCCCAGGTCGGCCGAAGGCAAGATCGACAGGTAGACGGAGCTCCCTCCCAAACATGGCCCGGGCTGGTGTGCACCCGGTGGCTTCATGCACGGCGGCGCGGTAGGCCAGGAGAAATAGTGGAAGATGTTTGTCCCAATCCCTCTGGTGCTCGCTGACGACTACTCGGAGATGGTTCTCGATGGTGCGATTGAATCGCTCTAACATCCCGTCGGACTGAGGGTGTAGCGGCGTTGTCCTTGTCTTCCGGATTCCCAGCAGCTGGCATAGGTTCTGGAACACCTGCGACTCGAAGTTCCTCCCTTGGTCGGAGTGCAGCTCCAGGGGTACTCCGTACCGGCTGACGAATTCCTTCACCAGGGTCTCTGCAATCGTCGCGGCTTCTTGGTTAGGGAGCGCATACGCCTCCGGCCATTTGGTAAAGTAGTCGCTGACGACTAATATGTAGCGGTTCCCTGCCTCGCTTAACGGGAATGGCCCAGCAACATCGATGGCCACTCTCTCCATGGGGCCGCCCACGTTGTAGGTCTTCAGTGGACCCCGTCGTCTTCGTCCTGGGCCCTTGCTGGCTGCGCAATCGTGGCACCTCGCGCAGTGGTTCTCCACGTCAGTTCGGCATCCGGTCCAGTAGAACCGCTCTCTCAGCTTCTCCAGGGTCTTCTTTATCCCTAGGTGTCCACCAGATGATCCTCCATGGACTTCCTTCAGGATTTCCTCCGTCATAACCTTTGGAACGACGACTTGTTCCCGAGATGTCTTCCCGTCGGTGCTCTCCCAGGTACGGCAGATGAGGCCATCCCTCACAACCAGCGAGTCCCACTGCGCCCAGTAAGACTTAAACTTTGGGCTGCAGTCACTCACAATGTTCCACCCGGGTCTGGGGACACAGGCCCTCTTCCATTCTGCTATCAGTCCCAGGTCATCATCTTCTGCTTGTGCCTGCGTAAAAGATTCGCGGCTCCAGTACCCTTGAAGTTCCACAGTAGTCCGTCGGCACTGTATCCCGGTGTTCTCCTCCCTCCTAGTACAGAAGGTGCAGTCTTCGGGGCACGGTCTTCGTGACAGGGCGTCGGCATTAGAATGCAACTGGCCTTTCCTGTGCTGGATCTCGAAGTTGTACTGTTGAAGCCTCTCTAACCACCGCGCGAGTTGACCCTCGGGCTGCTTGAAGATCAGGAGCCACCGCAGGGATGCATGGTCGGTCCTGATGAGAAATTCTTGCCCGTACAGGTACTTGTGGAAGTGTTCAATGGTCTTTACGATGGCGAGCAGCTCCTTCCTGGTGACGCAGTAGTTCCTTTCTGGCTTTGACAAGGCCTTGCTGAAGTAGGCCACTACTCTCTCCTCGCCGTCCACTATTTGCGACAGGATTCCCCCTATACCAAAGTCGCTGGCATCGGTATCGACGATGAACCTTGTTCCAGGTCTGGGGTAGGCCAGAATAGGCGCGGTGCACAGAGCCTGCTTGAGTTGTTCGAAGGCACTGTGGTATTCTGCTGTCCACGTGAAGAGTTGGTCCTTCTCAGTAAGTCGATGTAAAGGTTTGGCGATGTCGGCGAATCCTTTCACGAAGCGACGGTAATAAGTGCAGAGTCCCAGGAAGCTTCGTAGTTGGGACTTGTCCTTCGGAACTGGCCACTCCCTCACAGCTGCGGTCTTTTCTGGGTCGGTGCGCACCCCTTCCTCGGAGACAATATGCCCAAGGTACTGGACCCGCTTCTGGAAGAGCTGACACTTCTTGGGGCTCAACTTTAGCTGGGCAGCCCGTAGCTTCAACAAGATTTCCTTCAGGTTGCTGTAGTGCTCCTCGAAGCTTCTCCCTAGAACGATGACGTCGTCTAGGTAGACCAGGCAGGTCTTCCAGTGCAGTCCCCTCAGAATGGACTCCATTAGCCTTTCGAAGGTCGCAGGGGCGTTGCACAGACCGAATGGCATGACGGTGAACTGCCAGAGCCCGCTTCCCACAAAGAACGCAGTTTTCTCGCGGTCCTTAGGGTGGACCTCCACCTGCCAGTAGCCACTCTTCAAATCCAAGGTGGAGAACCATCTCGACCCTGATATGGTGTCCAGGGTGTCGTCGATCCGGGGTAGAGGGTAGCTGTCCTTCTTCGTGACGTCATTCACCCGCCTGTAATCCACGCAGAACCTGGTGGAACCGTCCTTCTTCTGCACTAGCACGACCGGAGAACTCCAAGGACTATGTGATGGCTCTATCTCCCCTTGCTCCTTCATCTCTTCTACCATCCGGTCGACTTCGGCTTGCTTGGCGAGCGGGACCCGTCGGAATGGGGCCCTAATCGGTGCGTTGTCCCCAACGTCGATTCTGTGCTGGATCAAGCTTGTCCCCCGAAGTCTTTGCTCCCCACGGAAAAGACGTCCTGGAATTCGCGTAGCAGGTCCTGAAGTTGGCGTGATTGTTCCTCGTCTAAATGGTCCTGGGATCCTTGGTACAGCTTCTGTAGTTCTTCTGGCAGTGTGCGTCTTCTTCGGTTGTCCGTCTGCAGGTGTCCGTCCGTCGTGTCTGTGATGCGGGCAATCCAGGTAACGGGCTCGCAGACCCCTAGGTTGGTGTCCCGGTGAACCGTAATGTCGTAGTCGTTCAGGTTGGACAGGCGAACGTCCGGCCGAGACGTCGTGTTGATGAGGGTCTTGGCAACTAGCAATCCTTTTGTCTGGATGTCCTCATATTTTGGCTCGATGACAGCCGCCACTCCCTCAGCAGTTCTGTCGACAATTACGGCAGCGCTGACCTCCGTCCTGGCGGGAACGATGACGTCTTCTCTCAGCCTTACTCGTCGTGCGGTGATGGACTCGTGCGCAGGTTGCAAAGCAAGTTCCTCACCTCCGAAGTGCAGAGTGTTGGTACTCAGGTCCAAGATGATGTTGTTCCGGTCCAGGAAGTCCAGTCCGATGATCACTTCATTTGATACGTCAGCCACAAGCACTGGATGCTTTATCGCCCGTCGACCAATGACGAACTCCAGTGATGCTTCGCCATGTACCGGTGCGGTCTCTCCGGTCGCGGTTATTAGCTGGAGGTTCCTTTGTGTGGGTTGCACTCTCCACTTCGGGATCACGGTGAGACTGACGATGGTCCTCGATGCTCCCGTGTCGATTAGCATGGGCCAGCTCTCTCCGTTGACGACTACGTCGACCATCAGGCTGCTATTGTCCCTCCGTAACTTCGTCACACGAACCTGGACTGCCGGGGCTTGACGACTCTCACAAGCCAACCTTTGCCCCCAAGGCTGGCTAATACTCGTTTCCCTGGGTCGCGCGGTTTTCAGACGACTGATTTCCCGTCGGATACCCTCGGCGGCGGCGATCACCGCAGTCCTTGCTCAGGTGGCCTTTCTTACCGCAGGTCCAGCAGGTCGGTAGTCCTCTTCCGGGCCGCCTCTCCGGCTGTGTCGTTGCTGGTGGTGCCGCGACTATCGAAGAAACGGCTTAGCGCCTCCATTAATTCGTCGGCCAAGGGCTTGGTCTCGTTGGTTTTTACTGGCTCGTCGACGTCCACTAGACGCACCCGCGCGTGCATTCTGGATGCCTGTTTTGCCGTCTTGAACTCAAGTGCGTGGCTCAGCGCATCGGTCAGGGTCTTATTGCGCGCGAGTCGCTGCGCCTGTTGAGTGCCCGAGTCCCGTAGCCCGTCGGTGAAAGTCTGCGTCGCTATCTGCTCCAGAAAGTCGGCCGGCGCTGTTGGGTAGGCGAGCCTTACGAGACGTGCGATGTCCATCTCGAACTCCTGCAGGGTCTCCGCGTTCTTCTGTACCTGGGTCCGGAGCTGCATCTGGTAGGCCTGCTGAAGATGGCTATCTCCATATCGGGACTCCATATGGGCGATTAGTGAAGCGTAGTCCTGGGATCCAGTCGGGATGGCCTGAAGGACGTTAAGGGTGTCTCCTCTCAGCGCTACAATGAGAGCCGTAGCCTTTTCCGTGCTGTTCCAGTTGTTTATTGAACAGGCTGCCTCGAACTGACGAAAATAGGTGCTCCACGGGACCTTTCCGTCGAAGGTTGGGGGCGTCACTCTGCTCTGTCCCGTTCCTGATATTCCCGGTGTACCTGTGGGCGGGCGTCGGCGCAGCTCGGCAACTTCCTCTTGAAGAGCGTTGAATCTCGCTTCCATCCCCGTCGACGTGCGTTGGTTCAGCTCAGAAATTTCCTTTTGTAAAGCGTTGAATTTTTCTTCCACCCCCGTCAGTGGGCGTTGGCGCAGTTCGGCAACTTCCTCTTGTAAGGCGTCGAACTTCTTTTCTACTGCTGTGACTTCCTCACGTAGGCCCTGGCAGACGGTGTTGACTTCCTGACGCAGACCCTGTTCCAATTTCTTTTGACTTTCCTGTAATTTCGTCAGCAGACACTCTTCCAGATTTTTCTGGCCATCCTGAAATTTCGCGGTTAGGTCCTCTGCTAGCTTATTCTGACCGTCTTCTAATTTGGAAGTTAGGTCCTCGGCTAAACTTTTCTGGCTGTCTTCCATCTTCATCAGGTCCTCCGCTAACTTATTTTGACCGTCTTCCATCTTCTTCTGGCCGTCTTCTAGCTTCTTCTGGCCGTCTTCTAATTTGGCAGTTACGTCCTTGGTTAAATTCTTCTGGCCATCTTCTAATTTAGCAGTTAGGTCCTCGGCTAACTTCTTCTGGCCGTCCTCCATCTTCTTCTGGCCGTCTTCCATCTTCTTCAGGTCATCCTTCAGGTCCTTGGCTAATTTCTTCTGGCCGTCTTCCATGCCACTTAACTTTTCTAGCAATGCTGCCAATTGCGCCTCCATTTTAGTTGTTTGTCTTGTAAAGGGCATGCACTCACAGGAAAATTAGAGAAAATGACCTGCTCGGGTTTTGAAACCAGGACCGTCAGGTGTTGTGCTTGTGCTTGAGTTCATAATCCGGCTTCTGACACCAGTTGTTACGTGCCACCCCCCTAGTGGCACTTTTTGTTAACTGGATTACGGTGGGTTGAAGAGCACAAACACAGGTTGTTCCTTTAAATAATTAACTTTATTGCGGCCAGAAAGATATAGCCACTCATCAGCAAATGCAAACAATTAGAACCTTACTCCAGTTTCCTCAAGTCTCTTCCTTGAGCGCTCTTGGCCCTTTCACTTGTCAACAAACCACAGAAGTTAAACCGTCTTAATGAGTACGGTGGCCTTGACAGAAACTACCTGCTCCTCTTCCTCATGTACAACAAATCACAGTTACTTACGATAATCCGCTACCCGCTGTTTCGCTGTCCACAAGCTGGGGAAACAATGTCACTGGATTTCGTAACTCGCACGGCACTTCGTCACCACACTTCTGTCGCACTCGCTCACAAACACACACCCACAGAAAACTCGGTCCCCTCACTGTTGAAGCCGACTATATAGCAGGCTGGTGACTCAATGAATTCTAGAATCGTCCAGGACACACGGCTTCTCGACATTTCCTTCACTGGTTCAGTCACGAATATTCTGGATCATCCCTTTGTCCTAGTAGCCCTGTTGCATAAGGCGCACGCAATACATGAGGCAGGGCACAGCCCAGCCCTGGGGCAGTTGTGACTCATGCGGCGAGCGATGACACAAACTCACAGCCGTAACAATATTATAGAGGATACCACAATCACAGAAGCGATATGCACCACTCAGGAGAATTTACAGATTTCTGGCGGGAAAGATGGACCGAGACGATCCAGATTATGTGGAAACATCAAGACAAGCAGCCACGTATCTAATAATGGGAGACACAGTGTACAAGTTCATGGAAAGAGCGCGAACGTTATTGAGGATTGCACTACCTCCGAACCTGGTACAGTTTGTGACATGGCTAACCCATCACGCCATAGGTCATAGAGGCTCAGATAAGACTATAGCAGCAATTCAGGAACAGTTGGTATGGGAGAGAATGGGAAATTCAGTAAGTAACATCTTAAATATGTGTGATATATGCCAGAAAAGCAAGTATGCCTCGCACCTACTAAAGGAAAAGCCAAGGGCTATTATTCCAACTAAACCATGTGAGGTATATGCCACGGACCTATGTGGCCCACTCCCAAGGTCAACCAGGGGAAATCAGTATATTCTAGTCACTCTTGACGTTTTTTTCTAAATATGTTATGTTGCACACTGTACAAGAAGCTAAAGTCAGATATGTGATATCCAGAGCGGGAAAACCCGAATATTTGATTTCAGACCACGGAACTCAATTTACGGCCGGAGAATTTCAACAAGCTGTGGAGCGGCTTGGGATTAGGCACATTTTGAATTCTATAAGAAATCCGCAATCGAATCTCGCTGAGAGAATTATGGCTGAATTGGGAAAATATTTTGGGATTTAAACCCATGAAATACATGATAGATGGATGGAGTTCATACCAGCAATCGAATCTTACATCAATACAACCATGCATGAGAGTACTCAGCAGATACCCCAAGTTCTTCATTTTAACACAAAATCTTGTAGTTCATGGGATAGAATTTTGGATAAACCACCGGATGCTGTACCAAGTCACAACGTAAGGATCCAGAGGGCGCACGGACGACTGCTGGCTCAGGTGGAGAAGAGAGCGAGAAGAGGCAGGAACAAACGTTGTGACCAGCCACTGAACGAGGGACAGTTGGTACTGCTCAAGAAGCCTACGTCATCAAATTTAGCGGCGAGAATATACCGCAAATTTGCCAAAATTTTTATCCGGTCCCTTTAAGATTGGCCGTAACTATGGCAATTATAGTTACAAAGTGGTAGACATTGTCACAAATAGAGAAATCGGCAAGTACAACGCCGGCAGCCTAAAACGATATTATAGAAGGCAATGAGACACATGCCATATGGCGAGCATGATTATCAGGCAATTGGAATTGTATAATAATAATAATAATAATCGGATCTCCGATCGATTATTTTCTGGTTAGGAGGGGTGTGTCCCCGATATGTCATGTGTCAAGCTGTCAGAACGCACCACGTGATCTAAGGGCGGACAGATGACGTGTATGAAAGCTGTGACGTCACTGCTATGGTCACTTAAATGCTAAGATGTCCGAAAACCTTGAATTGTGAAAGGAATATGGCACATGATTTTACCGTTATTGCTTGAGGATTTGTGAAAGAGTCTCTAATGACGTAGTAACGTGTGAGACGAGACGGGGAGAAAGCAGGCCACGTTACCAAGAAGTACTCTGCAGAGGGCTCTGTACTCAGAAAGTGAGCTTAGAAGGTGAGACGATAACAAGAAGACAGCCACTTGCTTCCTAGACACCGACTAGTCAAGACAGTTCCAGGAACATGCATAAGTTATACTCAAGTATAGTCTAGTGGCGAAGGACTAACAACATCGCTATGCCATCAGGGCAAACGTTCAAAGTGATTTCTACAACCAGCCGGAATAACTTATAGAACACAGAGTTTACGCAGTATGGTGAGGCTTTATAGTTAAAAAGTGTGGACAGTACGTGTACCTTTACGTTTTCACAAAAGTTACGCTCTGTAGAACGTGCTATTTGGGCTGCGCGGAACATTGAAATATCAATAGAATCAGTAAATCTGCAAGTGGCTGAAAGCGAGACAGTGTTTACGAGGAAGCGAGGTCGTTGTACCGAGACATGTGGGCCAAGGCCAACCCCTTGTGACGCGCACGACACACCTGTGTTTCGAGGCCACACTCGTTGTAGAGAGGGGTGTGACTGAAACCCCACGGGATATTTCATACGATCTTTGCTTTTTGGAAACGGCCCTAGTTCGTGACCCAATAAGTTTGTCGAAGTGCGGATTGCGCGACTGTATCAAGAAACTTATAAGCTGCCATATTAGACGAGCAGAAATTTTGGGAAATTTTGATCATGACGATCATCAGACTCAGTGACTGTGCGTATCTTGCGAAGGACTTCCAATACCGCAGGATGGAGCACTAAGGAGCACGCGACATGGGAAGTTTAGGAGACGGCTGACATTCCTGGAGACGAGCATGGAGGCTTACGATTACTCGCGAGCCGACCACGAGACTTGGGGCTGGGTAAGAACCAAATGGAAATGGCGTGGACGAGGGGAGTCGCCATTTGACCTGCAGTAACTCCATACATTGTCAAGAAGAATTAGCAGGTACTGACGACATCACCATGTTTCTTAATAACTAGAATAGATAGTGAAGTAGATTTTAGTGGTTTGGATTGCACTCATCAAATTCTATTGGGATAACTTAAGGGGGGTCTATAGTCAGAAATCAGGCAATGAATCATTAAACCATTTGTTTTTGTGTGTTCAAGAGAAATGACTGGTACTTACAGAAATAGTGGATGTAATTCTAGTTAATAAGTAGATAATCTAAGTCATGAAAACGGTAAATTATTGGGATGTGGATGAGACGCTGTTAATAAATTTGGTCACCGTTACACCGTAATACCCGTAAGTTCGGTAGGAATGTTTGACAGATAATACTCATTTGAACTACAGCCTGGTAATGAAATTTACCTAATGCTGCAGAGTTCACCCAATTTAAACAATTGAAATGAAAATCCACAGCCTGCTTCCAGTCTCCGGCCAGGTCAGGAAAGGAATGAATGAAGCCCCCATCTAGCGGCGAGGATATGAACTGTGCCGGCTGCCGAGGCCTGACCCACTCCTCTGGGGCAATGATTAAATGAATGACAGATGAAATGAAATGATAGTGGAGAGTGTTGCTGGAATGAAATTTTGACAGGGAAAACCGGAGTACCCGGAGAAAAACCTGTCTGCCTCCGTTTTGTCCAGCACAGATATCACATGGAGTGACCGGGATTTGAACCACGGATCCAGCGGTGAGAGGCCGGCGTGCTGCCACCTAGGCCACGGAGGCTTCACCCAATTTAAACAATTAAATAATATAATTAAATTTTTCATTAAACACACTGATAGCTTAGAATGGTTGAGCTAGACGCGACATGATGTTATAAGGCTTGGATGATTCAGTTAAAGAGAATAAATGACAGGTATTCATAAAGCTGGGATGATATAATTAAGATGATAAAGTTTAGTAAAGGTAATTGTGGTGATTTAATGATGTGATCAGAAGATCATAGATATGTAAAAAAATACGAAGTAATTGTGTGATTAAAGAGTCACTGTGGTATAATGAGGCACATAATTAAGTGCGAATATGCAAATTATTATAGCTTTGGTTGAAAATACGCCTGAGAACATTTTAAAGCAAAGCCAGGAGGGCCACTTAACATGTATGTGTGTGTGAATTTAGTGAAAGGTCATTATGTCAAAGTTGTAACGAATACTTTTATCTGATGAATATTTTCATGATTTTTTCTGAAATGAGATTATTCTACATCAATGAGTATTACCCCAGTCAAAGCTATCAGTGGATTAATTTAACCACCACGAAATAAAATGTGAATCAAGACAGCAGTAACAAATTGTGATAAGTTTTAGAATTTGATTGATGAGTGAATATTCATGAAAGCAAGGATATTTTGGGTACATTTTGAGTTAAGGATGTTGCTATAATGTGATATGAACATTCACATGTGTACATATGTTGTAAATTTAGTTATAGAATACGCACGAATATCCACAATGCACCAGTTGTAATTTAGCTAGAAGGAGATCTGATGGAATAATCCCAGCGATATTTTTTTTGTGTGTGTGTCTTTCATAATGCAGTCTGTTTTTTTAGAACATCAAAAATGAACTCTAAGATAAGCTATGGATTAAACAATAAATGTGTAACTAAAATGTAATCCATTGGCGGGATCTGCGTAAGTTTATATATACCAAAGGCAGGACACGAGAAGATTTTGTCCCAATTAAAATGCATTTCATTTTTTGTTTGTTTGCACATCTAGGCTTAATTTAGTCAATCTCCAAGTGCAGGGGGTTAGGAACATTTATTTTTATTGGCTGTATTTGTGCATCATTGAATAAAAATGTGGAGTTTTATCTAATTTGTGCAAATTCTTTTTCCGTGGCTTCGCAACGTAACGTGGATGATTGGAAATGACGTTAGGCGATAAAATATGAATCCCAGTCCATATTCACACCTCGAGGTCACTTGAGATCGCACTTTTTTTTATCTCATCTTCATGCTGGCGTATATCTACTGACGGGGAAATAAGTATAGATACTCGAGTTTAGAGGTCAATAAAACCTTTACCCTTAGTCTTACATAAGAATAACCTACACCAAAATTTTCCTTGTTTTATTTGTCGCTTAACGATGTAGAGTAAATATTTGCATTGTATCTCGTTAAAAGTTTACAGCAGATTGAACAAAAAACGTACCGGTTTTTCTTACCAAGTTTACGGAGCGCTCACTTAGAAAGATCATTACGTTAAACGTATTGATCAGATCGTAACGAAACTTTAATACGTCTTAAAGGAACTTATTGTTAACGCGTATGTGAAGTTTTAATCTGATCTGACGTTTCTTAAAATAGTTGTTGTGAATTTTGTAAAACAACTTTTTCTCGGGCCTGGGTGGTCGTAGCAGTATGAAATATGGCTTATGAGGCTCATAGCAATGCAAGGCTTAACGTAAAACTACATTTTATCTACTTTTGATTATAGATTTTATATGGATTGACATTTAATCGGACCATTGTGGGCGGCGATAGTACCGTAGCACCCTGGCAATGTTGCCAGTTGACTACCGTATTTCGAACTCGCTGCGCGCTCGTTCATACGCACGCCAAACTCTGACCTTTGTTCTTCGTTGAGTCATTAGCAACAAGCAGCAACTATCACTGTCTGTATTACCTACATCGATCAAGATGCCAGCTAAACCGCAGTTAAAAACGGAGGGAGAATTTGCCATGATTTTAAGTGCAATAAGTTTTTTTTTTTAGCAGCGAGAGAGAAAGTAATAATGATTAGAGGGTTTAGCAAAAAGTATCCAAGTGTATTGGAAGGTCGATAGCCACGGTGAAGAGTTGTGCCGCTGCAATGAAAGATATTCCTCTTCCTCCCAGAATCCAAAAGTATGAAAGTATGACGAAAGCAGAGCTAATTGTTCACGCCAAACCTCACTTCAGGGCACCTAAAAAGAAGCTGGAACAGATAATCAAGAATGTTCGTCCTGACGTCGAACTCGTCTGGCTACCAGTTGCTCATTGTAAGCTCAACCCCATAGAGCTGGGTTGGTCCTACGTGAAAAATAAAATAGGCAAAGTGAATATGAGTAACCAGGCGGAGAGAGGAAGGTCAATGGAGGTGATGCGAGATCTCTGTAAAGAAGCCTTGAGGTCCGTAACACCGGAGCTATGGAAAAAATGCAACGAAAACACCAAAAAAATACAGAAACATTACTGGGAAAAGGATGGGCTAACAGAAGACGTCCCCGTTGTTGAGCCACTTGTTATAAACTTAAATGACAGTTCATCTGATTCATCGGGCAGTGATTTTTCAGACGGTTAATAAGGGAGCAGTTTTATAATCTTATAATCTCAAAGAGTAAATTACTTCAAACAATTAATCTTATAATAATAGCTTTTCAGCTGACACACCATTTTTAAACCTGCCAATGGAGGTCCAAAGCCCTCATTAAAAAAGGTGTTGGGAAATGTTTCACTTCTTGCGGAAATGAAATAAGACACGTTTCTCTAACTTGTAGGTAAAACTAGCAGAGGATATTAGCGCTGTACATAAGGGTCGCATATTTCAGGATATAAAGAAGAATTAAATAGTTAAGTTAAATAGACGTGAATGATAGTGTATTTTATTTTTTATTTATTTTTTTCTTAGTCGTATTACCCTCCAGGGTTGGCTACCCTCGGACTCAGCGATGGATCCCACATTTACCGCCTCCATTTTGAAACTTCGGTATCGGGGATACAACTGGGGTGTGTGACCAGCACCTCGCCCAGGCGGCCTCACCTGCAAAGTGAACAGGGACCTTATGAGGGATGGGAAGATTGGGAGGGATAGGCAAGGAAGAGGGAATGAGGCGGCCTTACGTTAGGTATCATCCCGGCATTTGCCTGGAGACGAAGTGGGAAACCACGAAAACCACTTCGAGGATGGCTGAGGTGGGAATCGAACCCCCCTCTACTCATTTGGACCACCCGAGGCTGAGTAGACCCCGTTCCAATCCTCATACCTCTTTTCAAATTTCGTGGCAGAGCCGGGAATAGAACCACGGACCTCCGGGGTGGCAGCTAAGCACGCTGACCACTACACCACGGAGGCGAATATATATTATAATATTTGTATTATAATTCGTCAATTTCACTTAGGGTTTTTAATTTATTTTAATTATTGTTAATTTTCAAGTCCTCGTACTGCAGCTCCTTCACCAAGATTTTACTCGTATAAAACAATATCTTTCTTGTCACGTGAGCGACCCATGGTTTAACCCATAGACATTCACTTTATCTTTCCGTTTCTTTTAAATACCGGTATTGCCACCACAGAATGTCAACTACCATAATATAGTTAAGTGAACAAGGAACTGTCCTTCATCCATTTTGCTGAACTATCATAAAATATTTGAGGTAGTGTAATGGTGTGATGATTGCTTTGTATAAATTTGATATAAGTTCAGTTTTATAAAATATTTGATAAAATGTATTTGACAAATTTCTTTGGTAGTGTAATACCGGCCTAACACAAATTACAAAACAACAACAGAAATTCACAGACCTTACGGCTTGGAACGCGCGCGTATTATGTTTCACAGGGCAACGTCGCACAAGTTTCCTCGACCGAGCGCATTGTTCCCGTCGCTTGCTACGATACATTCTTCTCACATAACCACCTGATTAAATATCAATCGATATAAAAGCAATTATCAAAAGTAGATAAAATGTAGTTTTTCGTTTAGGCTTGCATTGCTATGAGCCTCATAGCAAGCCATATTTCATACTGCTATGACCACCAAGGCCCGAGAAAAAGTAGTTTAAAAAAATTCACAACAACTATTTAAAGAAACGTCAGATCAGATTAAAACTTCATATACGCGTTAACAATAAGTTCCTTTAAGACGTATTAGAGTTTCGTTACGATCCGATCAATATTTTTAACGTAATGATCCTTCTAAGTGAGCGCTCCGTGAACTTGGTAAGAAAAACCGGTACTTTTTTTTGTTCAATCTGCTATAAAATTTTAACGAGATACAATGCAAATATTTACTCTATATCGTTAAACGACAAATAAAACAAGGAAAATTTTGGTGTAGGTTGTTCTTATGTAAGACTAAGGGTAAAGGTTTTATTGACCTCTAAACTCGAGTATCTATACTTATTTCCCCGACAGTAGTCATCCATGTTTTTCTTTGTGATTTTTTTTATAAATTGTTGTATCGAAGTTCAACCTGGGATCGCGATGAGTCGGGCCACGCAATCCAGGGTTGGAATATCGGGTACAGCACTTTAACGTGCGATCTTTATAAACTGTTAATAGTATTCTAAAAAAAAAAAAAGTTTGGGTTTAACCATATTAATATTTTCATGTCATTTCTTATCTAACTGAAAGCGTCATACAGGGTGGCGCACGAAATGTGTCACCATTTGTTTCGTACATAATCTATGAGTCACACTAGATATCCCGTTGAGCATCCCAACAGCAGTAGCAGTGGAGCTTGGAGAAACATCTGAGTTATGAAATGACGCGTTATTCACGATACCGTCGCTAGGAGACCAGTGTTTCCAACACGGCCGAGAATGGAAGAATAACAACGCAGCAGCGATCAGCAGTTGTGCTACTTTTTCATGAAACGAAAAGTCCTGTTGCGACTCAGAGCCGGTTTCGACAACAGTTTTGGATACGGTGGGCCCCTTGCAAGAGAACCATTCGCAAGCTGTATGATCAATTTGTACGGGAAGGATCAATATTGGAAGCGAAGCAACCTCGGCCGTTCCAGCAGTGCAACTGAGCATATCCAGACGCTCCGTTCAACGGATTCTTAAACGTGACCTCCAGATGTACCCGTACAAGATGACTTCTGCTCAGAAGCTCACGGGAGAACACAAGCGGCAGAGACTACTGTTCGCTCGCTGGGTGGAGGATAGGGAACAAAATCTCAACAACGTTTGGTTTTCAGACGATGCGCTGTTTCATTTGGACGATGTGGTTAACAAACAAAATGTACGCTTTTGGGCTACTGAAAATGCACAAGTGCTTCATGAATGACAACATCATGCTCCGAGGATTACAGCGTGGGCCGCAATTTCCAGCCACGGACCTATTGGACCTTTGATCTTCGAAGAAACTGTGATCAGTGAGCGATATTTGAGCATGCTCCGCAAAAACTTTGTTCCACGGCTTCTTGCTACTGCGTTGCCCTTCAAAACGCCGTGGTTCATGCAAGATGGAGCAAAACCACATACTGCAAATATTGTGTTGGATTTCTTGCACGAGCGTTTCGACATGCGGGTCACTCAGATTTCCGGATCGTTTCAATGACGGACAATTTTGGCCCCCCAATAGTCCAGACCTCAACCCATGTGACTTCTTTCTTTACGGGTACATAAAGGGAACAATTTTCCCGAAACGTCCACATGTTTTAATGGAGCTCAGACACCTTATTCTTCAAGCTTGCAGTGAAATCATGGAAGACATTTGCCGCAGGGTTCCTTTGAAGGAAATTAGGAATCAAAATGGTGGACATATTGAGCATGTGCTGCGTTAGAATAAATCTCCACAGAGTGTACTCCATGGTGGTATATGTTCCTTTGAGTTTGTCTTGACAGTAAAGCTTTTATTCAGAAACAAAATGGTGACACATTTCGTGCGCCCCACTGTATATTAGCCAGGAGTGACGACTATTTAATGACATTTCCAAACCTCAGGACGCGCATGAATTTTAGCCCAGCTCTTTAGATATCGGCATTATTGAAACACATTGAACTATGATTAGATCACCAATTTATGATATGTTATAAATGATGTGATTTTGTTTAATACACCATCACGTAAGAGAGCGCGTTGAGGTTTGAATGGGGGTATTTCTAAGTGCAGTTAAAACATTCTGAGATGGTTAGAATTATTTTAACGATATGAAGGGTTGAGGTTGTTTTTGAAGTTATAGTGTTTGGAGCGCAAGGCAAACTGAGAGAGTGAGAGGGGAAGTTTGTAACGGTCACCCCTCACGTCACTTTCGTCTATTAAGAAGTATTAAATTATGTGGAAAATTGTATAGTCTACCCCTTATTAATCCCATTTCCAAAGAGGTCGGGGATGACATGCGATGACATTCTATGTGGCGTGTAGTCTTTGCGGCCGGATGCCCTTCCTGACGCCAACCCCACGAGAGGAGTTAATGAGAGATGAAATGAAGGAAGATTAATGAAACTGGGCAAGTTCAATTTCAAGTAGTTCCAACTTTGGCTTCCAGACGCCACTGTCACTGTCACTGTCATCCAGCGGCGAACGTTGGAACTTGATAGATCGTTTCTATTTAAATAACCTACAAATTTAGCTACACACTACCAATTGTAGTGGTAGGTTCTTTTTCATGCCATAAATCTATGACATGGGCCCGTCGACTTTACTTCCCCTCCGAAGGAAGGATTTTAACGCTCTTAAAAATCCTGCGACTTCGGTTGGGTTTGAACCCGTGATCTTGGGCATAGCAGTTCAGTATGCTACCGACTACGCTACCAAAGCCGACTAATTGATTAAAATATTACTAAGGTGATTTATTTCACCAGATATCCATCCGCCTTAATTACAAATAACAGTTGACGGCCTTGACAAGTGGTTTAGGGAAAGCCCAGAGCAAAGTGACTTTGCTGATGCGTAGCATATAATTAATAACCTATGATTGAATCTGGAAATTAAGCATAGGCCTACCACTAAAACCTCCGAAAAACAGCTTAAAATCGAGCTAAATGCATGCCAGTAAGAGCAGATTAAGTGAAAATACGCAAATGTTGGGCCTGGAGAATAAATACGCATCCCACGACAGGTAGAGACACAGTTTTTCAGCAGTCCAGGGGCTGGCTCCTTGAATTCAGTTACAGCGCGAATTATAAAGTGACCATATTATAGCCAGCCAGGGGTTGATTTCACGCCAGGATGTTACCTGTTATCAGAGTGAATTATAAATTGTTTGAGTAAAACAATTGTGTGCGATTGGCCACATATAACACTATACCATATTCCGCCAGTAGAGGAAATTGAACAAACAGTTCCAGTAACATTACTGAACTGTGTGGCTAGTGCTAGCCATAGATACCAGTACGGTATATTGGAAGACAGAACATTGCGGGGGACTAATGCCTTGTTGTCCATAGCTAGCAGAATAGATAGAACTGTGACGGTAAATAGGAAGTAATTTTGAGTTTGTTGAACTACACTGCTCAGCAAAAGTTTGGAATAGCATAGATTTTACTTTATTGGCTTCTTATACTAAAACCATTGAGGTTTATACAATAACTTATTAACATACTAAACATCTGAAAACAACAACAATCATGGTTAGAAAACAATGAGACGGTACAAAAACCATGTTTCTAAGTGATCCTTTTGAAAACAAAAACATTGAAATTCTGTATCTCATGATGATCAATGTCAGTCTTTAGTAGTCCTCCCCGCACATGGAGGGGGCATGCTTTGAATAAGACCATAAACTTTATCTTGGGGTAAGAGATCCCACTCCTCTATGGCAGCGTCAGCATACAATTGATGACGGTAGTCCCAACTTTTGTTGAGCAGTATATCTCAGCTAGGTTGGGCAGTGGGTATAATCACCGCAGTAGAGCCAGTGAGTTTAGCTTAATAAAACCGCCAGTGCGATCGAACGCTGACATCCATTAAGACAGTTCGGGAATGGTGCTCGTGTCTTAGAATGTGAGTGTAACCTTATAATGATAGTTAATATCATTCTGTCCACCCAAGCAGCAAGTAAGAAATTTGTAAGTATGACGTCACCATGGTGCCGCCCCCCCCCCCCCCCACCGGCTATGGTCGCTGTCACAAACCAATGATGAGCTGTATCAGATGATTAAACATTAACATATCACACAATGACAGTTGTTAGTTGGTGAGGGTAAATTTCTGTGTAGATAATTTAGAGCAAATTAGGGCATTATATTTGTTGTTTAGATTTGAGTAGGACATGCCATGTGACAATAAATAATCTAGCGTGTCTCAGCGTAGATAGATTTTTGTATATAACCCTTCTTTATGTTTGTGCTTGTGCTTAGCTCAAGATGTCTGATGTCTTAATAGTTTCCGGATAGTTAGGAACGGGAAAGCATGTGTCGAATCTTCGATATTTAGGTAGGACCAGGATCTGATAAAGTTTCATTTGTGGACCAGTGGCAAATCAGATATTCTTACCTGGATGCTAGGGTCTTCGCAAAAGAATGAAGTCGTGCTTCATGTCACTCGACCGATTTCAATGCTTGGTATATGCAGATCGGCATTTTACAAAGGAAGAGTTTTTTTCTGGGCCAGTGAGTATTCTTTTGTACCTGTGACATAGATAATTTCTGTCTAACCAACCTATGAATTCTGTGGCAGCCGGTTGGCGTCACAATGCTTTCTTCCCATTCTAAATTATGACGTATCCCTCCCCCCTCCCCTCTCCCAGGTTTGAATCCGCCCCTGATCGAGACTTTGTGAAAAATTATATCATTTCATATATTACTCCTATGAACAATGATCATCCTATTATCTTCTGAAGAAAATATATATTCCTATCATTCATTTTTGGCCCCAAACAATGGGCAGTAAGCACAAAGGCATTGTTTCTGAAAAACTATAATCTTTGTGCCGATATCTCGTCACATTTGACCTTTACACTCTTCTTAGGTCGATGTCTCGTGATTGCTGCCTGGTCTGGTAGTAACAGTTCTCTGTTTCCTTCTAGAGCGCTGCACCGAAAGGTAAGATCTTGTGTCTCTCTGGTTCTGTAGTATGTATCTTGTGCACAGGTCCAGTGTGTGTACGCCAAGATGGTCGTCGTTTGTCTTTATGATTGTTTTGAAGACAATTATTAGGGGTTGTTGATCTTATTATAAAAGGTCGGAAATGGTTCCTCGTGCGAGAAAGATGTAGGAGAGATTTGCTGCGAGTTCCTATAAGGAACTCAAGTGGCCTTGGGCTGCTTAAGGGTTCTAATCATCTTCGTGTACCATCTATGAATCGATAGTACCTACTATGTTTCGAAAACGCATTAATATACCAGGTGAGTCAGCCGCCCCTTATTTTTTTAGTTTCCGGCCACACTTCCAACGTCTGATGCCAACATGGTCGACAGTTCCCCATCACTTGCCAAGCCACAATGACCCTAAACGACTTTACAAGATTTATTACGACATGGAAGCAAGACCTTTACAAAAACATGTTTGCGACAAGTGCTAATTCAAAGCTTCAAACTGTCATACGGGCATGTACAAAGAAACGGTTTCAGTTGGATACGAAATTGACGCTAGGTACGGTGGCTTACTGATAAAAAACGTAAATGAACCTTCTAAGCGGAAAGCAGTATCACATCTCACAGGCTACACTTTCAGGCAAGGTGAAGGGACAAGTAGCCGTGGAGCAATGGTTTAAGTGCGTGGAAGATAGATGTCTTGTTTGTGAGAAGTGGGTTCGATTCCCACCACCGATGAATATTTTTGTGTTTATTTTAAACTTGGGGGATCAAATACAAGATGATGATGATGATAATTGTTGTTACAAGGGTCCTAACATGTAGTTTATCGGCCCCGAATGGTTTGGGTCATTGTGGCTTGGCTACAAACGGGGAGCTGTCGACCATGTTGACACCAGACGTTGATGATGATGATGATGATAATTGTTGTTTTAAGGGGCCTAACATGGACGTTGAAAGTGTGGCCGAAAACTAAACAAGTAGTTCCGTGAAGAACTATACAGCCTATTTTCATATATCCTACTGATGTTAATAGCCTCTATCAACATACTAAATTTCAGTTTGATTGCTGTAATAGATTCGTAGATATTGAAAACCGTCTAAATATTTCGGGTGGTCGCCATGTTGGACTTTTATATATGTAGGGCTTAGAGTTATGTACTGTTACATGAAGATTATTGTGGACGTGTAGTATTCAAACTTCAATCGCATGATTAGTATACAAGTAGTAAAAACGAGATTTTAAAATTTCGCACAAATGCCATCTTGAGGTTATGGAAACAATTGAAGAACATTAGATGCCAGTGGATTAACATTTGTATAAGGATTTACTGTACCAAGTGTCACTGCACTCGGATGGTTAAATTGCGAGAAACGACCATGTGAATATTTATACTTCGCTCCGCCGCCATGGTGGATTTGTGATCACCAGGTTATTGAAAGTCCTATAGGTGAATTTATGTCCATAGCCCCTATGAACATTAAAAATTCAGTTTGATTGCTGTAATGGATTCGTAGATATAGAGAACCGTCTAAATATTTCTTATGGTCGCCATGTTGGATTCTTATATGTACAGGCCATAGAGTCATGTACCTTTAAAGGAAAATTATTGTGTAAGTTCCTTATTCAAACTTTAATTTCGATCGCATGATTACGACACAAGAAACAAAAACTTAATTTAAAAATTCGCACAGCCGCCATCTTGAGGTTATGTAAATAATTGAACTAAATTACATGCCAGTGCATTACAATGTATATAAACACTTGCTGTACCATATTTCATTGCGTTTGGATCATTAAATCGCGAGAAAAGTCTATTTAAAACTTTCAACTTCGCTTGGCCGCCATGTTCGTTTTGTAGTTAACCGGTTTTTGAAAGTCTCATAGATGAACTTCCAGTAGTGCCCTTTATCTGCGTGCAAAATTTCAGGATGATACCGGTAATAGTTTCAGAGATATAGAATGCCGGTGAAATAATTCGCACAGCCGCCATATTGAGGTTATGTAAACAATTGAACGAAGTTAGATGTCGGAGCATTACAATGTGTATAAACATATACTGTACCAAGTTTCATTGCGTTTGGTTGGTTAACTCGCGAGAAACTTCTATTTAAAAGTCGCAAATTCGCTTGACCGCCATTTTGGTTTTGTAGTTACCAGGTTTTCAAAGGTCACATGAATGAAATTCTAGTAGTTCCCTCTGTCACCATACAAAATTCAAGGGTGATATCGCTAATAGTTTCGGAGATATTGAATTCTGGTGAAATATTTCGCACAGCCGCCATGTTGAATTGGTGAGACGTAACAAAATTTGAAGGGTACGGTCGGGGTCGCCCGGAATTGTGCTATGAACTTACCGAGTTTCATTGAAATCGCTCCAGTCGTTTAGGTTTTATTAGGGGACACACACACACACACACACCTCACACACACACACACACGGACAAAAGGTGATCTCATAAGCCTATTTTTTCAAAATTGAAAATAGGCTAAAAAATAAGGGGCGGCTGACTCACCTGGTATATGTCAAATTTAATATCTGCTATGTAAGTTGACTTCGCCTATATTTTGAATGAATACGCCTGTGGAATTAATGATCTGTTACGGAACTGGGAGTGGCCGCCTTGCTAATATGGATGTCTACGCTATGATTGATGCTCTTGTATTATCATTTTGATATGTGGTTGTTGACTACTATGGAGCATGCTTCGAAAGATGTATGGTATTTTATGTGCAAGTTATGTGTGGGGAATTTGTAAGTATTGTGAAGTTGGTATTGAGACCGTATTTTGTATTTAGTTGGATATCGGTTAAGTTGGCAATAACACTGATGGCAGCACTGCGAAATTCCTTTGGAATGCAGGTGCGCGGTAGTACTGTGGCGAGGTCAGGAGCTGTCAGCAACCCGCCGTACATGCCGACGACCACATGTTGGATATTTTAATACTTGTATTGGATACAAGATGGACACAGCACCACTGTCGTTATTTTGAACATCGTGGATACGGGTGCACATTAATATGGCGACCCACCTATTGGGGCGATCAAATTGTTTTAATTCGAGTGTCGTAGTGGATGGGCACATTAATTTGGAGACTCAATCATTGTGACATTCGGGTTGGCATCCTCGAGCACCCTAATGGATAGTCATCTTCGTAAAAGAACCCACTTTTCATGCGGTTAACGAGTTGACTTGTTCGAATTTCTAGTCGTCAGCATTTGTCTTTGGCACTGCTACGATTATAGAATTCGTTGGGAATTCGCGTTTCTTAGGAACGTGAACTTGAGTTTACTCAATCTACCTGGTATACAGATAGAAGTATCGTCATTTAATTTAACTTCATTAGATATCTTTGCTTTGCTTTAAATGTAATTGTAAATGATTACAGTTTGATCATAGAGCTCAGCAACTTGAAGTGTGACCCTGCGTGAGCGCTACCTCCGTCAGCCAGAGTGACAGAGAGTACAACGGACTTGTAGTTCGCATTTTTTCCGGGGTTTCAGTTGGAGTTGCTGCGCTCTAAGAGACATGCCTTGGAAATTTTTATAGATCAACGTGGTCATATGGGGCAGCATATGGGGATCGTTTTTCACTCCATGCTTGTCGGCCATTTTATGCTTGTTACCGGCGATGATAATTGGAAGATCATCAGTCATATTAAATTCATTTCTATTTAACAATCAATTCAATAAGCTAGAATTGCGATTATAACTTTAATTAGTTCTAATATGAATCACTATGCGCATATACCTCCTATTTTCTTATAGATTTAAATTAGTTAATAAGTATAGCTGCAAAACAAACTATATTGTTCATATTGGTGAAAAGGGTAATTCTGGGTATGTCAATTCTGCTATACATGTGTTGCATTTCTGTATTTCTCCTTTTAGTGTTGTAAAATGTCATGGGCTGCGACTATGGACGATGTCGTGGCATTGTTACTTGCCATGCAGGAAAAGCTAAGCAAACAGGAGCAGGACTTAGCCGATATTAAGTCAAATGATCAAACTAGCTTGGACAATTTAAACGAAACAGTGACTAAAAATACAAACTCAGTCCAGACTGACATGTCCCATCTTCATTTATCCCTTAAGCGTTTACAGGATAGTAACCGCAAAATTTCTGACCGATCCAAAGAAATTAAGGAAAAAATAAATGATGTAGAAACTAGTGTAGATGGTGTTCAAGGAGATGTAAGGCTTGTACAATTAGATATAAGCAATGTTAATGTAGAGGTTAGCCATGTACGCTCTAGTGTCGCCACTGCGAAGGCTAAACTTGATTTAGCACAAAGTGATATAACCGACACCAAAAATAAATTAATTAGCACTGAGGCTAAGCTTGATGCTACTCAGGAAAGAATAATTAGTACTGAGGCTAAGCTTGATGCCACTCAGGAAAAGGTGACTAGCACTCAGGAAAGAATAATTAGCACTGAGGCTAAGCTTAATGCTACTCAGGAAAAGATAATTAGCACTGAGGCTAAAATTTTAAACACAGAAACACTTGTAACCAGCATGCAGTCAAATATTTCTGGCATAAAGGAGGACGTCAGAAATGTTAGACTGGAACTGGAAAACAATCAGAAGGAGAATAAAACTAGCTTAGATGCCCTTCAGTTACAATTTTCTAACGAGGCGATCACCACACAAAGGACCTTATCAAAATTAGAAGGTGATATGGTCTCTTTGAGGGAAAAAGTTGATAATCATAACAAGGTTTTGAGAAAGGATCTTGAAATCGATCTCAAGGCCATTGTTAGTGAACAGGTCACAATAATAAGAGGTGAAATCACAAAGATTAATGAAGAAGTCATTAATAATGTCAAATCTGAATTAGAAATAAAAGTTGCTAAGGTCGAAATTAGGTTAAACAAGGATATTTCTCAGGCAAGAGAAGACGCTGAGAAAAGGAGCGATTCAGTTCAGTTATCGGCTACCGATAGCATAAATAACCTCAGGGAAAATCTTGAATCTCAGGTTAAAAACGTTACTCTCAAGTTAGATCAAGTCAGGTTAGATGTAAATTCGGAGAGAGAAGAAAATACATCAGAGTTGAATGAAATCAGGCAGGAGTTATCCAAATTCAACTTAAGTGAACATGTAGACGTTAATGCTTTAAGAAGCGAGTTTAAGGCACAATTCGAGTCACTAAAAAGCACTATGAATTCCGATAGGGCAGGTATAGTTCAGAATCCTAGTGAGGGGTTAGATACTACGTCCCCAGCAAGGAACTTCATACCTCGTTCGAATGGGACAGGAGCTGTAGAACAGCCTAGACAAAGGATAGAGGTTCCCAATACGAGTTCTCACGAGTATGCTCCTAGAGACTTTAGAACAGCGACACCCAACGATAGGTCTAATGTCACAATTGTGAGAAGTTATGATGAGATAATTAAAAAGTTTTCTAATTCAGAAAGCTTAACTCCGATCGAATTCATACGAAATTTACAAGACTATTTTGTCGAACATCATGTAGCGAGAGACAGGGAACTACGGATAGTGGAGAGGCATTTAGCAGATGGTCCTTTAAATTGGTTTCACGCATTTCGTTACACGTTTGACAATTTCGAGCAGTTTTCAGAATCATTCATAAAGCGATTTTGGTCAATCGAAACTGAACATGCTGTGAGAGCTGAGATTTACTCGAGGAAGTATAGTAGTACTGGTCCTACTAGCTACTCGGAATTCTTTACATCTCAGTTGGCCAGACTCCGTTTTCTTGACCCACCTTTGACCCAGGAAGAAATTCTAGAGGCCATTTCGGGTCAGTTACCGGTAGAGGTCAGGCGTAACATTGTTTCGTCTGGAGTAGCCGATTTAGCCACGATGGACGATCTACTTCGTAGGCTGGATCATACATCCATTTCACCAACAATTATAAAAAGCGGAAGGACGGAGAGTAAAACCGTGAACGCCGTGGTTATGGACAGGCCTCAACAAACCGAAAGGACAGGTCAAAACGAGTCAAAATGGACAGGTCACAACAGGAACAATAGGTATTATGACCAACAGAGAGATTATAGCAATAATCAAGAGCCATATAGGAATTATCAGTCTAATTACTTTCGAGATCAACAAAGGTCATATCAGTATAATAGAGACCAAGATAGATACGGACCTTATCAGGATAGGGAAAGGAATGAACGATTCAACAACAGATATTCTGACAGAGAACAGAATCAACAGAGAAATAATAGATACCGAAACCAGAATAATGACGGTAGATCATATGTCAATGAAGATAGACAGGGCTATTTCCAAAGGCAACAAAATAACCAGCAGGGTTACTCACGGTACAAGAACTATCGTGATAAGAATTATCAGACCCAAGAAGGAAAACAACAGTCTAGAAAAGACAGAGCAAAAAGGGAAGAGCGAAACAACAAACGAAGAGACATGGAAAGTGATCAAGAACCAGAGACAAGCCAACAAGCTGAGAGGCAAGAGAGGCGTCCCGATAAAAAAACGCCAATTTTAGATTCCAAGAGGAAGTAAATGATTATTCATCTCCGTTTAACATTGTAATTCATGACGCTTAGGAAATACCATAGAAAGGTAGAGCGATGACAAAATACTGCTCATATTAAGAATATCTAGAAAGATGAAATAAAAGTATTGTCACACTTTTATTTGTTGCGTTGGGGGAGAGATGAGACCGTATTTTGTATTTAGTTGGATATAGGTTAAGTTGGCAATAACACTGATGGCAGCACTGCGAAATTCCTTTGGAATGCAGGTGCGCGGTAGTACTGTGGCGAGGTCAGGAGCTGTCAGCAACCCGCCGTACATGCTGACGACCACATGTTGGATATTTTAATACTTGTATTGAATACAAGATGGACACAGCACCACTGTCGTTATTTTGAACATCGTGGACACGGGTGCAGTATGAAGGTCTGCTCGAAGGGGTATTATTTATATTTCCTGGTGTGTGGATTCTGTTCCTGGGATTTGTACTACTTCTCCGTCACCTGCATGATTTCTCATAGTGAGGTTGACTTTCAACTCGTATTAAGGATATTGGGTTTTGTAATATTTTATTTATATAATGTTTCCTCCCCTTTATTCCTTCGTAGTATGACCGTGCTAGCTTCTGTCATCATCATCATCATCATCAAGTTTCCACTCTAGTTTCCCGCGTGTGGTTTACGAGCGCTCTCCATTTTGGTCGATTCATGTACCACTGCTCCTTCAAGACTTCATCCCAGTTGATTCCCTTGGATGTGATATCTTCCTTCACTTGGTCCAGCCATCTCCTCCTAGGTCTTCCAACAGGTCTCTTTCCAGTAATCTCAGTATGTAACCATTGTTTTGCAATTCTTTCTTCTGCCATACGTTTGACGTGACCAAACCATCGCAAACGTGCCCTAGTTATGGTCTCCTTCAGGGACTGATTTATCCAGCTTGTTCTCTTATCCTCTCATTTCCTACTTTGTCTTTCCTAGTTTTTTGAAGCATGCTTCTTAGAAACTTCATTTCTGAAGCCTAAAGTCTGCTGTCACCTTTTTTGGTAGTTGTGCATGTTTCCAACCCATAAGTCAATATAGGGACAAAGTATGTTCGAAACAGAGTTTGTTTTGATCTTAGTGGCACTTGCTTATTCCAGAGTAGATATCGAACTTGCTGATAGAATTGACTTGATTTCTGAATGCGGTTATTTAATTCAAGATGTATTCTGTTGTCACTTGATATTAAGCATCCAAGGTACTGATACTGGTTTACTGTTTCCAATTGTACACCCTCCAGCATTATATTATCTTTACTTCTCTGTCTGTTAACAGACATTGCAGCAGACATTGCTAGGTTCTGTATTATTTTATATTTCTTCCTGGGTACCCAAACGTATTCTGTTTCGTGTTTGGTGGGCTTTTGTTTCCTTATCTTCTGTTGGTAGACGATAACCATGATACTCCGTCAGCTGATGAGAAAACAAAGGAGAATTGAGATCGCCATTACAAAAAGTCAGTCGACTTGTAATTTGCTCCGTGGATAGTAATGAATTAATTGGGAATTATATGGATTCATTTATCTTGGTATGTGCAAACGGCATATGTGTAGCCTATATCTAGCGAACCCTGTTAGAAAGATTTATCGTGTTTGAAAGAGCATTGTCCATGTAATTGAGGAAACTGACTTTGGAAATTTGTAGGCTATTACTACTTTGGTACTGTCACCTTGGATTTAATCTTGTGAATTACTATGGGTACACGACGTCCGTTTCCTTGAGAAGGCAAGTACTGAGGGTTTATGGTATTTCCACATCTTGTTAATTTGAGTTTATTTGTTTGTTGTATTTTTAAATGTTTGTAAATATTACCAAAAGATGTTAATAGAAGTTGTTACGTTGTCTGAAAACAGTGTATTATTTCTAGGTCTGTACTCAATAGTGTAGTCTCGGAATGTTCATATGGGTTATGTTGCAAATGTTCCTGGTCTTTTCCTAACTTATTGATGGAGGGGGGTGCCAATCTTCTTTCCCCATCCTGTACTTTCGTCGAGCGGAGAGTGGAACCTTCCATAGACAATCGAAGCATCCAGAAGTTTCTAAATGCGGCTGACGCAGCAGTTCGTGTGCTCAATGATTGAACTTGTAAACTGTGTGGCTGGACCTCTATTATATCCTCTTTGGGCTGGACGCACGATGCAGCCGGCTTGTCTGCATCTACCTATAGAGATGGTTTGAACAGGTCGTGTTGTTACGTGAGGTTCCTCGGGACTCTCATGGGGTCGGCCAGCTTTGATTAGGTATGACAAACTGTTTATTAACTGTGAGTGCCAAGGGAACGTTTTCTGGCGTAAGGACATTATAAACAGCTCGGACGATATTTCGTTATTCTAGTTTGGATGTATCAAGTGCGGGTGATGGCATCGCGCTCTGGACTTTCAATTCTGCATGCATTTGATTTTCTTGTCCTTGGCAGTGAAAAACAAAGATCTCAACGAGTCCAATCAAAATTTCATTCAGGGACAGTAGTTTTCCTTCAAATCGGTTGACACAATTATCAACCAAGATGAGGTAGTCAACTATCCAGCAGAATCTTTGAATTCGGTGCAATTGCCTGGATTAACACCTCACAATTTTCAATTGAAAGTAGGTTCAGAGATCATCATGTTGCATAACATCAATCAACCTCGACTAAGCAATGGAACGAGACTGGCTGTGAAAGAGCTTATGAACAACGTCATCGATGCGACGATTGTCAAGGGAAGGTACAGAGGAGAGGATGTTTTGATTCCGCGCATCCCGATGATTCCAATTGACGTGTCATTCGATTTTAAACGGTTGCAATTCCCCTGCGTCTGGCCTTCGCAAACACCATCAACAAATCACAAGGCCAGTCGTTGGAATTTGCGGAATTAACTTGGAGTTTCCGTGTTTCGCACATGGACAACTGTATGTCACGTGTTCACGTGTCGGAAATCCGTCATCTTTGTTTATTTACGCGCCGGAAAACAAAACTATAAACGTAGTTTACGAGACAGCTTTGCATTGAATGTTAACTGAATTTATCTTTCATGTAAATAAAAGACATTGAATTCATTTTAATTACAAACTAGTTTCACTTAATAACCAAACTAAACTCAAACCGTACACAATGCGGCTAATATTATCGATCACAATTAATTGCAGTTGGAAGGTTGATTAGGATTAATAATCGCTTATAAAGAGTTACAATCAAATCAATTTCAGGTGGTACGAAGTTCACCGGGTTCTAGTGGGAAATAAATACGAATTACACAGCGCGTTTTATTGGAAGCTTCCACATCAAAGAGCCTAGTTCATTGGCTAAGGATTCCTACACCCGTCCCTTGGCCAATTTAAAGGGCACGGCGTGGTCGGACGAGATGGTAGTATGTCCGTCACGAGTTCCATTGAAATCGCTTCAGCCGTTTAGATTTTATTAGGGGGACACTCACACGTGGATAACACACCCGCATACGTACACACACACACACACACACACACACACACAAGGACAAAAAGTTATCTTATAAGCCTATTTTTTTCATATGTTATTATTTAGCGTATGGCTTTTAGTGACAGGAGTGTCCGAGGACATGTTCGACTTGCCAGAGGCTGTAGCTGCTTCAAGCAGACACCCATTGGGTGAGCTACAAGTTCCGTTCAATTTCAAGTAGTTCCATCTTTCGCTACCAAATGTCACTAACATCCAGAGGTGAACGTTGGAACTTTGATAGAGCGTTTTAACGAAATCTAACTTAGAAATTTAGCTTCACACAAGTTTAGTTAGTGGATGGATCTTTTACATGCCATAAATCTATGACTGGGACGGCCGGCTTTACTTCTCCTCCGAAGGAAGGCATACTGAAGGATTTTAACGCTCTTAAAAATCCGACGACTTCGGCCGGGTTTGAACCCGTGATCTTGGGCACAGCAGTTCAGCATGCTACCAACTACGCCACCGAAGAATGTTGAGAATAGGCTAAAAATGACGCAATTCAAATAAACCTTTCAGCCTAATATCATCATACCAAATATTAGGCTTATGAGATCACCTTTTGTTCGTGTGTGTGTGTTTGGGGTTTGGTCGAATTCCCTTCCTGATGCCACGTGATTTTGCAGGCGTAAAAATCCAACCCACTGTCATCGGGATTCGAACCTCGGCGGTCAGGGTGAAGGACGAGCAGCTCAGCTCGTCAAGACCCAAATTTTGACATTTTCACTTTTTTATTTCATGAATATATGGATCATTCTGATTTCATTTCTGATAGTTTTAATGAAATGTTCCCATATTTTAAATTTATTTTTAAATATATTAGTGCAGTGTTATCGCGACGAAAATTTTCCACGCAACATTTCATGAGGGACTTCATATCTCAGGAATAAATTGATCTAGAAGGCTGTTGTCTCGCTTGTTTTACAGATTGTGTTCTGTAGCATATACAGTATTTGCTACACTACCATTAATATTAATAATAAAAATAATGTATCTATATAAACTTATTATGCAAGTGGTGTTTTGAGAAAAGACATATACATATATTTTAAGGGGAATACAATACGTTTTTATATATTATTACTATTATTATGATTATATTATTATTATTTGTAGAGTAGTCAATATCAAGTGTCGCAAGGTAACAGCAGGGGCGACTCAAGGCTCCGAGTTAGGTCCTGATTTATGGAACGTAAATTATGACAGCATTTTACGCATGGAGATGCCAGAGGACACTTCTTTGGCGGGATATGCTGATGATCTTGTTGTGCTCATTATGGAGCGCTCCATGGAGGGTCTGCAGCTTAAACTTAATCAGGTAATGCGGAGAGTTTCCACATGGATGAACGAACAGGGTCACCAACTAGCAGTTCTTAAAACTGAACTGGAATTTCACGAGTTGTACCAATGCTAGTAGATAATCAATTGATAGAAACAGCTCCAGCTGTTCGTTGGGTGTTATGATTGACAACAAGTTAACATTCTGGAATCATATCAGCAAGATTACTGATAGGGCTGCAAGGATTGTTAACAACTTGTCGCGACTCACCCTTGAAGAGGAAATTGCTGATGAGAGTGGCATAATCAGTTATTCTGTAAGGTGCAGAGATTTGGTCAGTAGCTCTTGGTTCTGAAATGTATAGGAAGCGGATAACCTCTGTTCACAGAAGAGCTGCCCTCAGAATAACTTCTGCCTATCGTACAGTGTCTGGACCGGCAGTGCTAGTAATAGCTGGGGTGATACCCATTTACATCCTGGCCAAGGAAAGGCGACGTGTACTTGCGCAAAGAAGAGCATTCTGAGATACGCGTGAAGAGGGAGGAAAGAGACAGATCTCTTCTGGAATGGCAGGAAGAATGGGAACGTGAACATCGTGGCAGGTGGACCACTAGGCTCATCAAGCAATTGAAGCCATGGTTGTCGAGGGAACATGGTGAGGTTAATTATTACATTACCATGTTTCTCTCTGGCCATGGTTATTATGAAGCATACCTCCATTGAATTGGAATATCACCGAGTTCACGGTTACGTTATTGTGATGATCTATGGGATGACGTTCAGCACACGTTCTTTGCATGCTTGAGGTGGAGAAATCTTCGAAGGCTTCTGGAGACAAAGGTTGGAGTCATTACACCAGGCAATGTGCTGGATAAAATGCTCAGCAGCAGAGAGAGTTGGGCACAGATTGCTGTCTACATCTCTGAGCTGCTCAAAGCAAAAAAAAGGAGAACCGAGAAGATTGGTTGCTGAAGACAGTGAGGATGATGATGGTAATTTCATTATCATCACGAAATTGCCTGAGACCTCTGGTCGCAACAGTGGCTCCACCCTGGAGTAAGTTTGAACAGGCAGTTCCGGGGTGGCCTTAAACCAAGTATAGGGTTTGTGGAGTTTTAGTAGGTGAGAATCGTGCACAGTTGTAAGTCAGGAAGCTTGCAATCTGTCTTTTGAAGATTTACCCACGGTTTCCCTCGAAAAATAATAAATATATATATATACCGGTATATATATGGGACAGAACATATCTGTAAAACAAGGAGGGCAGTATTGGGTCAGCAAGATAGAGAAGAAGCTGAGAACTAGCAATCAGGAAGGATTTAGAATATTTATTCTGCGTAAAGTGAGTTAGGGCGGCGATTTTACTCGAAACTACATTTTTATGCATAAATGCCCCGTTATCGAAGGAATTGCAAGTTACAGTATATCTCAATTAAATTTTTACCACATTTACATACTATCACTCTAATACTGTGGACCCTCTGCAAACAATTATCTTTTCGTAGAATATAAAAAATGTAAAATGTCTGACTAAAAAAATGGGAGCCTCTTTCAAAAATCACAGACAGTTTTGAAATAAATATTTTAGCGATTGAGGATCAGTGTATTGCAGACGAATGAATGAACATGTAAAAATACATCTCAATACCCAACATATCCTAAATAAAATGGAGCATTTATATCGCAATTTTAACATTTTAACTTAGGCCTTAACGACTCCCCTTAATTAAGATAAATGAAGGCTATATTATAGCAAGAATACTTACTACCTTCTCAGGTTTAGGTTTTAGAGGCTCAACTGTGATCTGCCTTACATTCCGGCGCTTGTTACTCTGAAAAACAAAACAAACAAAAATCGAAAACACAGTAATATTTAGCTTTCACATTCTTTCCTTTAGAGATTTGGAAAATGTTAGTAATCAGCATTATATATGTTATTACGGTCTTCATAATTGTGTGTACATATAATTGGGACTAAAAGTTGGTAAAGAGTTACCCGTGGCCTTTAGTTAAGGGCCATACTGCCGTTTGTCTGTCTAGGATGACTGAGGTGGGATTCAAAAACACCTCTTACCAACTGAGTGCCTCAGACCAGAATTGAATTACTTTTTTGATCCGTGATACAAACTTAGGACGCTCAATATATGTTTACAAAATATGAAACTAGAAATGTATAATTATAGATTGTTGTTTGTATACAATCTGACCTTGTCAACAAAGCAAGATAGTGGGAACCATTTTGGAACTAAATCGAGCTGTCCAGCTCTATTCCTCTCATTTGAATAATCATACTTAAGATAAAAGGTGGCACACCTATCTTTACGACATGCTGTTAATTGACTAGAATTTTGCCAGAGTTTGAAGCTGAAAATAACAGAGAATTTTCATATCACGTGCTAAAATAAGAAATATTTTTTTAAAACCATCAAACTGCATTCTCCGAGAACTATTAACTTATGTTTTCCTTTAAGGGAACCGGGATGTGTGAATCGATAGCAAAATGTAGGTTCCGATGTTTAGTTACAAATCTCAGAAACTACAATAGATATTTCCTTGAATGTTCTCCTGATATATTCAGAGTACGTTGATCATTATTTAGGTAGCATTTGAAGTTTCTATGTTGAATGTTTTGAGTCAGAGAAAGCATTACAAAAACAATCTTAATAAAATATATTGTTAAAAATTCCCTTTTTCTCAGCAAATACTCAAACCAGACCCAACAAACTTTGCATGCATAATATTTAAACCATTTTTGAGCTACGGAAGTAAAAGTATTGTCCTATTGTTTACAGGAGTTGGGTTTCTTTTTTTTACATCCTTGTTGAAATCTGAAATTTTCTGTAAAATTGTCAGTGCTTTTCAAGCTGGGCTCCATGCACTAATCAAGATACCTGAATAAATTTACTTCCACTAGTAGATCTATATAGTGTCTGAGAGGCTACCAAGTTTCAAATACATTGATCAGATCGTTTCTGAGAAAATGGTACATGAAGTTTCAAAAAATATGACTTACGGAAAACACAAAAATAATGTTTGACTAGTAGCTACAGTATAGCGTTAAAACATTATTTTTAAACCTAATTTTATTGCTTCAAATATCACTTCAGCACAACAATTGATACACCAAAATCTTCAGGAAAGATGGGAGATTTTATTAAGCTAAAAAGGAAAAAAAGAGTATTAGTTAGTCTGAAAGACTAAACTTTATATAATTTTAAATGTTACAAATGCTACAAATGCTGAAAAATGCTGGGTGAAAGCCTCATGATCATGCAGCGAACTGCGTGAACTCAAAATCCATTAGCAAGTGCAAACCTAGGTCAAAGGAGGTAGCTGGCTGGATGACGTCACGCTCACCGGAGAGCGCGGGGAAGGGAGGAAGCTCAAGTGGTACTATGACGTCATACACCTCAGTGCATTCTCGGTACATTTCGTCCCGTCGCCGTAACGTAACGCCAGACCTCAGCGTAACGACGAAGTCGACAAGATCATTTAAAATGATAAAATTATATTTTTGAGCCTATCACACGTCCCGGTTCCCTTAAATTGCATTCAAATATTTTTTTCTTAAAATTACAGAGCAGATATAGGTACAGTAATTAAACGCTCTAGAGTCAAAATAGTAAAATAAGTGCAAATTACTAACTTATGCTATAAGGTGTGATCAAAAAGTTTCCGTTTGACGGCCGTACAGTCCACAATCGGTATGCCAATCACGCAAAATCACCGTGAGTATTGTGGCACTCATATCACCGACGCTCCAGGATGAAGATCGCCGTTTGGTAAAACACCCTGTGCTGCTGCGTGAACAAGTCCGTAACCACCTGCTGCACATCCTCGACCGACAGGAATCGTAGACCCTTCAAGGCCTTTCTTTTAAGGGTCAGAAGGCGTGATATCCTCATAGGGAGAAATCAGAACCATAGGGCGGATGCTCGAGTGTTTTCGCTTGAGTTGACGTACCTTCTGCGTTATGACCTTTGCGGTATGGCGACGTGCGTTATCAAGAATCTGCAGCACCCCTTGTCGCAGTTTTCCGAGACGTTTCGCTTTAATTGCACGCCGTAATGTCTCCAGTGTTGCGCAGTATCGTTCCCCAGTGATGGAGACACCGGGTTCCTTGAAATCATAAGCAATGGGTCCCGGTAATCAAAGAACAGGGTAACATCACCTTTCTAGCAGATGGTTGGCTTTTGAACTTCTTAGGACGAGGGGACGATGGATGACACCACTGCATCGTCGATGCTTTGGATTTTGGTTCCCAGTAGTCTCATTTGGTAATAATGTCGCCATAGTTCCCGTTGCCGCATTTAACGCACGCACCTCGGCAAGACACGACTGCTTCACTATTTCCTGGCCCACGTGTCGTGCTTATATACTCGCATCGGAGTCGTGCTACATTGCATATTGAGCCCGCTGTGCTCATGTCCTGGTGATATTTTCCATAAGAAAATGTTTGAGTGTTTTGCTACAACACCGAACGCACCTAGAAGCATGCACGAGCTCTGTCTGAATATTAAACACTCTTTTGGCTTTGGTAAGAGTGTTATATTTCATCGAATATTTTTTTCTGAGCATTTATTACAACAGATTTTTATTCCACAAGACTCAGCATTTATAACAACGTAATTCTACTTGAATTAAACACTTGGATGTATATTATAATTAATAAGGTAAAGGTAATTACATCTCGGATATGCGACTTGGATTTAATTAGTCGCTCGACGACTAACACACTTCCCTGAGCCTGGACTGCCGTCCCAGCGTTCGCCAAACCAATTATTGAATCCGTCTATGAAGACGTGATTGTATGTGGGTCTCAGTGCCCGGTGTAATAAGTCCGCTCCAGTTAGAGCGAGGAAGTGAAATCGCTGTACATCAGTGTTGTATGAGCACTGTAGTTTTGCCGAATCGTATTAGAACGCACAAGTGTGCGAGAACTATTCAAGGAAATCGTTTATTGTGTGAAATTTCCATTATTTCGACATTTTTTCATTCAGCACGCGGGAACGCCACTTATCGTCCAAGAGGCTGAAAAATTGTCAGAGTCCACGAGGAAATAATCGTGAGGAATCATCGAACACTGAAATACATTACTGTAAACTATTCTACTACATTAAAGTTTATCTCCACGTGTATGCGAAAATTGTGCACATTACGATCGCCGAGATATCACGCGATTTTCCAAGTGATAGAATCTGTGTGAAATACTGTACAAGCATTATAGAATCTGTGAGCAGACCAGTGCAAGGCCAATTTATCTATGCCTGCAATTGTGTAGGGCCAGTGAGCTTTATTTTGTGTACTCCGATTAAGTCAGTAAATTCAGTGGAATACGTGTGCTAACATGTGCTATTTCACCGTCCACGTGTTGTGCAAATTATCACCGTTATTCACGATGGTGAATATGGAGTAGACCACCACTATTTGAGAGGGATGTCCTGAAGGAAGAGCCACATCATGAATGGAAGCTTGCAAACGAGGAAGAACATGGCAATCATCATCTCCAAGCCATGGTAACATCCGTTAAAATGGGAAGGAAACGACTCAGTGGGAAGCCACGAGGTCGCAGCAAATGGTACAAAGAGGATGAGACCAAGGAATGGATGGTCTGTAATGGAATAATCCCTTCTAATCCAGAAGTTTGAATAACCCTCAATTCCGTGCCATGAATGAGGTGTAAATGGTTCTGTGAGTCACTGTACTTTTTTCTTTGTACGGGATTTGTTACGGTAGATGTTGATTTAATGTAGTTATTTAATCAACCGAATGTTTGACAACCAATTAGGTAGGGGTTCTTAGTTAGTTTTCATGTGTTCTTACTTTCAGAGCATTCTCATTGCTTGTGAGACACCCAGTTTTTGGATTAAGTTCCATTGGTGCATTTCTTATGGGAATGTTATCATGCCGAACCTGAAAGCTTACTAATCTTGACCACAGTTGTTGAGCTGTATTATTTTCCTTCAGTTTAGACTGAATTTGAATGGATGATTTGGATATCCTTGTACTTTTTTGGACACCCTGTCCTATTATTTTAGTGGTTACGCCACTGTTTTGCTTAGCCTCGTATCGTTTGATAGCCATCAGTAGCTATCGCTGCTTTTGATTGGTTTATTTTTCATATTGAGAGCTCTGAAGCCACATTAGTTCAAGTTAGAACTAAAGTTAGGGTTATATTTAAATACGCCAGCTTAGCGTTGAACCCTGTAGGCCTACTCTCATTGGATCAGTTTCTACAACACAGAGTGGAGTGGTTGTGTGTGATTTATTATAATTTTGTGTCCAGGAGTAGACACCAAGGTTTTGAAAGGCAATTTTGTAAATACGGCAAAAGTGTTATATCCGTCAGAATTCCAAAGCATTTATAGGAGATGCTACATCTTGCATTTTATAGTGTTTGACTTTCCAAACACGTTGTAACATCGTACTGCGTATTTCTGCAGCAGTACTAATTCAAGTGAATAAAGTTGAGCCGTTTCTACGTCACATTTTGACAGTCTTGCTCCTCGTATCCCCTAAGTTTATGTCTTGCTGTAGCTGTGTGAAGATAGTTCCATGATTTACTGATAGGGCAAGGTAAGAAGTTCTTTTGGGTCAACACCTGTTGTGGATTCTGGGAGAAAGTTTGCAGTCGACAAGATGGTAGGCTTTTGTCATCTTAGTGTCATAACAACGATTATTGTGTTCTACGTTGTCGTAGGAAGGCGGAGAGGTGATACTCCGACGTGGCGCATCCCAGGTGGCGGATAGGGGGGTCCTCACCAGTTTTGCTGGCGGACTTGAGCGAAATAAAATAGCTCTCGCGGACCAAACACACTCCCATTTCTCATCAATCATCCTATCATATTCCATTCATCACCTTTCCAGATCACATCTGGAATTGTAATCCCTGACTACGGTCAGATCATGGGTCCTAGACCAGACAATCAACTCAAGTATGAACAGTCTTCTAATGAACTCTTCCACCGCAAGGCACCATTCGGATACGGTGGGGTGCCACGTAGAAGAGTCAGGTGAGTCGGAGCGCCTGGAAACCCGAAAGTCCAAATACAAACTCAAAATTAACAAACATGGGGAATTTTCATTCTTTGCAACATTAAACATAAATTCGTTAATTAAAATTGGAAAACTTAAGCATTTAACCGATATATTGGACCAACATAAGATCTTAATAACAGCACTTCAAGAACTTAGAAACACAGATCAAGACCCCATTGAATCTAGAGGATACCGTCTCTACAAGGGACCTCCAGGACCACGAGTTATGAAAAATGTCCCCCAATTTGGTATGGGATTTTTAGTACATACCAGTATTATTGATTCAGTGGAAGACTTTTCGTCGAACTCATCAAGGTTAGCAACTTTAACAATTAGGACAGGAAACAAAATATACTCTTTGATAAACGTTCATGCCCCAACTAATGACAAGAATGTAAAAAAATTAGAGATGAAACGGACAATTTTTGGGAAGAACTTGCCTTACTAATATCAAACATTCCAGACACTCATGTTAAAATCTTGCTTGGGGATTTTAATGCAAAAATTTTTCAAGAAAGAAAATTTCGTCCAATAGTAGGTAAGTGGCCAGCTCACAAATTCACTAACAAGAATGGTCAAATATTAATCACCCTTTGTGAAGAACATGGCCTACGTCTCGAAACTACTAGATTTAAGCGAAGACCACACAAACTTATGACCTGGAAATGCCCTAATAGTGCACTAGGGGAATTCCAGATAGACCATGTTGCAATGGATAAAAAGTTCTACAAAGAAATATATAACGTGAAGGTACTACGTGGGGTCGATGTTGACTCTGATCATTATATATCCAAGATAAAGATCAAGTTAACTCCACGACGTAAACAAAAATCGTCAAACTCGACCATGCAAAGGCAATATGACCCTAGTTATTTAATAAATAATGTGTCCTATAAGGAAAAGTCTAAAACTTCCTTAAGTGACAAGCTAGAAACGATGGTTGACACACTGAAAACCGTTGCTGTCGAAATTGCCCCTATTAGGAAAAGGAAAAAGCATGCATGGTGGAATGCGGAATGTGATGCTGCAATTCGGAAAAGACACACAGCATGGCTCAATGATCAGCAAAAGAGGACCACACAATCGCGAGAAGAATTGACCATTGTTCGAAGGGAAACTGCCAAAGAAATTAGGAGAATTAAAAGAGAAAATCAAAAAAAGTCCATACAAATTATTGATGATTCCTTTAAGCAACACAAACCAAGGGACTATTACAGGACATTTCGTCAATATCATTCTAAATACAGCCCTCCTACACTATTAATGAAAGATAAATCAGGTAAACTAGCCCACAATGATACTGATAATGCTAAAATTCTAGCATATTATTTTAGAGAACTACTAAATGCTGATGAACCTAAGGAATATCTTGATATTGAGCCTAATCCAAAAAATAAAACAAATTTACAGAACATTATTCCTCCTGACTTGACTGAAGTATGTGCAGCGATTAATTGGCTCAAAAATTATAGAGCAGCAGGAGAGAATTCATTGGTAGCAGAACTATGGAAATATGAAAATGAACAAACCATCTCCAACCT
This sequence comes from Meconema thalassinum, assembly GCA_946902985.2. Lineage (NCBI taxonomy): Eukaryota > Metazoa > Arthropoda > Insecta > Orthoptera > Tettigoniidae > Meconema > Meconema thalassinum. The sequence goes on along the minus strand of OX336388.2, from coordinate 1,739,098,586 downwards.
CCATAAACGCCTCATCGATGTATGGAATTCGGAACAAATACCAGAGGAATGGAGAATGGCTGTAATCCACCCAATTCATAAAAAGGGTGATAGATCAGACCCGAACAACTACCGTGGGATTTCTTTGCTTGATGTAACATACAAGATTCTATCTAGAATTATCTTGACAAGAATTCAACAACAACTCGATCAAGAACTAGGAGAATATCAAGGAGGGTTCCGACCAGGTCGCAGCTGTCCGGATCAGATCATCAGTCTGAAATGGATAATGAAATATCATAGAATGAGACAAAAGGATTTGGTCATTACTTTTGTGGATTTTAAGAAAGCTTATGACAGTATCCATCGAGGGTCATTACTTAACATCCTTAGGGAATTTGGGTTACATCAAAAGCTTATCAACCTCATCGGCGTTACTTTGAAAGGTACTAAATCAAAGGTTAAATTTCGAGGCGCCTTGTCTGAACCATTTGATATCCGGACTGGACTTCGACAGGGAGATGGTGAAAAGATCATGCGTGAGTGGAACAAAACTTGTCCTCCTAATGTAAAGATTGGTACTAATATAAAACTGAATTGCTTGGCCTTTGCGGATGACCTTGCACTGCTTGCAACCAGTATAGATGAGGCTAAACACCAAATTGAAGAACTTGGGTCTATTGCAGCAAAAGTAGGACTGCAAATTTCATTTGAAAAGACTGAAATAATGGCTTCCTTTGATGTGGAAACACAAGCTATTACATTGATCAACAATAAAGAAATTAAAGTTGTACGTAAATTTAAATATTTAGGGGAGATTATAACATGGAATTTGAATGAGAAAGCGTCAATCGAAAATAGAACAACAAAGTTAAGACTAGCGCAATATATTACTTGGTCTAGTTACAAAAAAAAATCACTCTCCATAAATGCCAAATTACGACATTACGAATCAGTTATTAAACCGGAAGCAATATATGCTTGTGAAACACTTTTCAGGTTAAACACTCGATCAGTTACTGACACATTACAGAAGATTGATAGAAGAATTCTCAGAACTATAATTAATAAAAAACATCAGGTGGATGGTCAATGGCGTCTATTACCAAATGAAGTGGTTTATAAAGAAACGGAGTCTATTGTCGATACTATGCGAAAAAGGCGAATTGCTTTTTGTTGTCATATCTCACGCTTGCCGGATACCAGACAGTTAAAAGTATTATTTAATTATATTTTCAAAAGTAAAACAAAGAACTCTTGGTTTATGGAAATTCAAAATGATCTGGATGAACTCGGCTTGACAATGTCCCAAATTGCTAACAAAGATGGGAAGAATATCTTGAAAAACAAGAACATCCGACTTCCCTTAAAAACCTTTACCCGCAAAACTTACACCATAAGCGATGCAGAGAGAGCGGCAAGGGAGACTAGAATGAAAATGTTTTGGGAAAAGAAGAAAAATAAGAAGCTGAATCTTTAATATTGTTTTTGAGATATGTATATACTTGTTTTGGTTAAGTGCTCCAATGAGGGCGTAACATATGTAAATAAATACATAAATAAAAAGGATTGTAAAATAGACCACCGTACTGACAAGATGTGAGATACATTAGCGGAGAGTTCCGTTGGGAACTAGATAGCCTAGGGCTATTGGGTACTATTTATTTACTTCAACTTCATCTGAGGAAGTGTACTGTACCAACATATTATACGTCGTGACAACATTAAGATTTTTCAGATTGAATTTATACTGGAAAAGTAAATGTCATCGGAGTACTGGGCTCGTGTAAGTTGGAATAGATATGTATTGGCAAGTCACTAGTTTCGTGGAACTAAGATGTGGTTTGTAATATACTGGAAAAGAGAATGTCATCGGAGTCCTGGGCTCGTGTAAGTTGGAATAGATATGTAGTTTCGTGGAACTAAGATGTGGTTTGTTATATACTGGAGAAGAGAATGTCATCTAAGTACTGGCCTCGTGTAAGTTGGAATGAATAGAGATATTATGAAGCTGAGAGAGAGATCGTCTATTGAAGCATGTTTGCTGGAATGTTGGAATGATTCTTATGTATTATTTATTAATATGTGTCAATATGGGCACTGAAGAGAATATATTTCTAGAAGTAGATATGTATTGCTGAGTCACTAGTTTCGTGGAACTAAGATGTGGTTTGTAATGAAGGCGGCTCTGAAGGTAATATAATGTCTTAGTAAATATTCCGTGAATATGTGAGTCCAGTGTCCGTGTGGTTTAATATATTTAAAAGTCACCCTCGTAATGTCTAGCGATGTGGTAGGCCTACAATTTGGAATGTGGATTTAGGGTTTAAAAATATTTTTTCTTTTAATAGTTTATTTCGCTATACCTAATCCACATGTAGTATGTCCGTCGGGACCTGTAATAATTTTTATTGAAAACTTTCTTCTTGTTATGAGTACTCAGGCAATACAGATTGTAGTTAGTTTCGCTTTGTTTTCCTTTTATTCTATTTGAAGTATGTCAACCATGCCAGACTGCCAGCTGATAGTAAACAAAAGAGAATCGCGGTAGCCATTACAGAAATATGACATGATTTGGAAATTGCTCCCCTATCTTCATGATTTATTAATGAATTATCGAGTTATATAGCCTACTGATTATTTATTTATTTATTTATTTATTTATTTATTTATTTATTTATTTATTTATTTATTTATTTATCGTATGGCTGTTAGTGCCGGGAGTGTCCGAGGACATGTTCGGCTCGCCTGAGTCTGTAGCTGCTTCCAGCGGACACCCTAAAGGGTGAGCTACAAGTTCCGTTCAATTTCAAGTAGGTCCAACTTTCGCCACCAGATATCAATGACACCTAGTGGTGAACGTTGGAACTTTGATAGAGCGTTCAAAACTATACTGGTTATGAATGATAACGGCATCAAGCAAACATATTCTGAAGTCATAAGACTGCATGTGGTATCATTATATCATGATAGTAAATCGAAGGATGGATCGCTAGATGTAATAGGTTATTACTTTATGATTTGAAGGCCTACGTATTAATAAATGGGAAACAGTTGTTACAATTACCGTACCCTCATTCTGATTTGTACTTCACATCTGAAGTAAGTACGTGGTTAGTACACATTTTCGCACCTTGTATGATCTTGTGTTTGTTATTGTTTATGATTATATGTTTATATAGGTTTGTGTTAATTGTACTCAGATTGCTTGTTCAATAGATGTTGGAATTTACTGAGTACCGTGTGTCATTTCTAGACATAAGCTCGTCAACATAACATTTTCTATGGTAGGCCTCTGTCGGTAGCAGGTGGGTCCGGTCCTTCCAAGTAACAAGGGTAGAAGAGGGGTGTGTCAAATGTATTATAGGATCAGGACACTTATATTCACACATCTGAACTCTTTAAGTGGATTATAACCCACAATAAAATGTCATATTTTACTTGCCTGATGCAAGAAGCTTATAAGCGTTATTGTAGCGCGCTGTGTGAAATACGAGTTTGATCCTAGAATGCAACGTACTCTTAGTGAGACAGGCTTTATTGATTACTTGGTGACGGATCATGACGTCACATAACTGTAAAGGGACGTGTCTCAAGGCCCGTAACTAAATGTAGGACAACACATGTTTTCTGTTATATTATTGAGGGTGACCGTGGCGTCACAGATGTTTTGAAACCGCCATTGTGTGCGAGATATTTAAATGCATGTAATTTCATAGAACTAGAGAACTTGATGAAGGTTTAGCTTTGCATATTTTTTGAACATGGACAGCAGTGTATAAGAATAGATAACGATGTTATTGTAGTGCTTTTGTCGCACTGTCGTGAGATGGAATGAATAATCCGACCTGTATTGTTGTTGTGCTACCGGAAAGTACTGAACTTGTTGCCAGACTTATCCGAGGACTGATAGGTAAGCTGTGAGCTGCGTACAGCTGGTTGCATTGCTGAGCCGTGTCTGTGTTAACTCGTGCTGTTATTCTGACTATATGTCAATGTTGTTTATTGTGAAGTACTCAGTGGAGACTCACAGGTATTTAGCCTGCATGCCATGGTTCATCAGCATTCGTCATAAACCTACGATAAACCTAAATCTACGATCATAAATCATGAAATCTCAATTACCTAAATTGTTTAATTATAATGCTTATAGGATTGAAACTAAGCTTGCACCTACATTTTGTTTACTCGCTGATGCCATGAGAAGGAATCATTTCCACCAGGAAGTGACTACTAGACTAGCTGACATGACTTGAACCGACGGAGTAGCAAGCCGAACCATTATTTCGTAACTTCGGGTCCGCAGTACTCATGTAACTCAAGATGTAGCTTTTACTGCTCTGTTGGCAACATAATTTCACACGCATTTAGATGATAATTGATTGCAAACAGCAATTCAATTTGTGGAGGAAGGCTTTATCAACAAGAGATGATTGTGTCTAGTGCCTTATTTATATATTTGTACCCATTGTTACCCATTTGTTACTACATTTGTGTTGTTATTCGACATTGTTTTTTATGGATAGACATTGGTTGTCATATTAGCTTTTGAATTAATTATTTGTTTACGAACGCCTATCGTCGTAATTTTTCTTCATGACAGAACTTAGCTAACCTAATCTAACGTAAATGTAAATTCGGATAGTCCACATCCATCCAGGTCCGCCGAATCATGTCAGGAGTCACAGTTGCTATCGCCACAGGCGGGGCTCACATCGCAACCTACTAAATAGGTACCGTAAACAAAACTTTATGATTTTCTCTATCTTTTGGTGTAAAAATAATTAAATTATCTTTATTACAGCCTGAGCTATTACAGATCAAAATTAAGGCCACTTTTTTCGATGACCCTGTACTTCTATGATGTACATTTTGCACTTGACGTTCACCTTCTGACAAAATCTAGATTTGACTTCAAAAAGCCGAACAAACTCGGAAGGAATATATAATTTTTACAACCATATTTATGAGTTAAACGATACTTGAATTTGCCCATATTAGTCATAATCAGAGTTGTTCAATTTAAATCGTATGTGGCATATGTGGTATGTTGTATGTGGTGGATCAAGTATTTTGTTATCTATTTTTGATGAACTATCTATACTGATTTTATCTACTTTACTGCTTTATAAATTTCGACACCGAATTCGAAGAATTTGAAAAGTTGTAAATGTTTTACGAGATTGGTTCTATAATATGAAAGACAAGCGATTGAAAACTACAGTAGAAATATAGGAGATTTGGTAAACCTACGACTCAAAAATACCAGAAGATAAACGTAACTCTCTGAACATATGATGTGTGTGGTTGAAGAGAAGCACAAAGTTTGATTGTGGCATGACTTCCTCATTCATTTAGTGCACATGGCGTAGAAAGTATGCTACGAATGTTTTCATGCCAGCTAACGCTCATCATGAGTAAACAATTTCCTTTCTGTTGTCATAGTTCTTTGTGAAACACTCTATTATACGATAATGTGATTCCAAAAGCCATAAAAGGAAACTAAACAATGACCCTCCATAAGGTTCAGTTTTAGCTCCACTCCTTTCCAATCTATACATTCAGGTTTTGCCCTCAACTAGAGCAATCAAGTTCATCTATGCTGACGACACAGTTCTCGTTGCACAAAAAAGGAATTCTGACGAGATAGCTGAAGAGTTGTGACCTTCAAAATTACATTTTTTTGGCAGAGCCGGGAATCGAACGCAGACCTCACGGTTGACGGACAAGTTTGATAGCCATCACACTAGAAGTCATCCTGAACGTGTGATGACCAAGTGAGAGAAGTGACTATGCGTACTGTAGGTTCGCTCCTGGCCGTGGTGAGTGATTTTTGAAAGGCGATAAAATCACGACACGCATGTCATACGTTGTTGGCATGTTAAAGAACCCATTTGAATTCAGTAGGCCGTGTTCATAATGGCAAAATTAAACTCGGGATTTTCCGTCAACACAAAAGTTCCAAGGAACGAAAAAATTTGATATGCAAGCTGCCCTCTGGGTGTCAAATAACAAAGCTTGCACCCGGCACCCGAGCCCATACGATAGGCTATTATTATTAGTATTACTATCTTCGAAATTTATTACTACAGTACCTTGGTTGAACAGACGAAATTGAGAGGGACATTCCTGATCTTTCTGGAAGTCGTTGTAATGCATTGGTAAGCATGCAGCGGGGGACATAGCCTACAGAGATCATGATAATTTCAGGAGTGACGTAAACGAGAGAGGAGAAGAACATCTACCACTGATATCATCAAAATAGTAAACACTAAATAGGAGACTACAGTCGATTGTCGGTAATGGAACTTCTTATATATGCACACCATATGCTGGAAACCATGGATGGTAAAACGTGTGTCTCAGGTCGTAGTGGGCATCGTCTTTCCAGTCGTTGGATATCATCAAATTGTAGCTTGCCACGGTGGGTGAGTGGTTATAGTGTCGGACTACCAACCCCAAGATTGCAGGTTCGCCCCTGGCCATGGTAAGTGATTTTTGAAGGCGACAAAAATCACGATACTCATGTCATACGTTGTTGGCATGTTAAAGAACCCATTTGAATTCAGTAGGCCGTGTTCAATGGCAAAATTAATCTCGGGATTTTCCGCCAACTCAAAGTTCCTCCATTCTCTACTTGAAAGCGCTGTAGTGTCAAGGAGTTTAGATATCTAAACTAAACTCCTTGACTTTCATAGCGTTCAAAGGAACGACGAAATTCGACATGCAAGCTACCCTCTGGGTGTCAATTAACAAAGCTTGCACCAGGCACCCGAGGCCATACGATATTATTGTATTATTATTGCCTCCGTTGCGTAAAAATCTATCTTCTTTTCAATTAGCGTCCGCAACAATGCGTCACATCTCAAGGTAGGCTATATGGCAACGACAGTTGGTATCTTAATTCCTCAACGAGGAAGGGTTCCCGTGCCATCTCGCAGACTAATCTTGCTGGGGAATATTTGGAGACACTCTTTAGGTAGAGAGATTTCACTTGTTTCTAGTTTCAGCAGGTTCGCTCTTAGTGAGATACAGTACTCCCATGTGAGTTCTAGACCATAGAACAGCATTACATTTCGAGAATGTGAACTATAAACTAAGGGGTGAAATAAACAACATAAATAATTAATCCTTACCAATATCAAGTTGGCCAAATAAATGGTTAGTATAAACAGGTTAAAGGTTCCGCTTGATCAATACTGTTATTAAATATGATCACTGTGTGGTCATTAGTGGGACATGTTTCGAGGCCTAATTAATAGTTTTGGCCCCTTCATCAGCCGATATGACAGAAAACGATACAAGATAATTGTTTAGCGTAATACCAAAAATTCCCTTAAAATTGAATCTTGTGTGGTGCACTATAAAGAGAGATTGAAACATTTTACGCCTAATATGAGTGATGTCAAAAGTCTTATGAACTAGGCCTATAAACATTTTCAATACACGCCTCAAAGACATTGGACATTTTGCTCCTACCAAAGCGTATTATATTTCAAGTAGACTAAATCACCTACCATATTTTTGAAGAAGAATCGCCCTATCCTATTGTATGTATAATATACAGTAGTCTTGTTGTTGCTTATTTTAGGGACAGCTACATCGTGGTCATATGGCCCTGTGAGTGTGAGTGTGTGTGTGGAATTTGTGTGATAACCTGTGTTATTGTGATGACTGTACTAGTGTGTATTTGTAAACTGAGGATATGATTGGGCACGAGGCGGCCGTTGCCATCAGCATTTGCCTGAAGTAGAAGTGGGGAAACCACAGAGAACTACTTCCAGGATGGCTGAGGTAGGAATCAAACCTGCCTCTGCTCAGTTTTTCCTCACGAGGATCAGGGTACCCCGTTCCAGCCCTCAGACCAGAATAACATTTCTAGGCAGAGCCGGGAATCGAACCCGAATCGAACAGCCAAGAATGCTAACCACTACGCAATGAGGCGGACTGTTAGAACAGAACGAAAATTCGAAATACGAAAGAAGATCGCCTAAATGGCTTCAACTAAGAAAAAAAGGTATCTTCTGTAGCTGAGGCAATACCATTATCATTAATATTATCTCTGGTACTCTACGTTGCACCCCTACCCAGTGGCTACCTGTACTTTAAATACAGCTCCACCCCGTATAAGGAAACAGCAATCTCTTGTTCGCTTGTGGCACAGGATCAAAGAAAATGCTGAGCTTCCTATTCTTCAGGATGCCATACGGCTGTCTACAAAGAGGTTGAAATCCCGAAAGCCAGCATGCAAAACAGCTATTGATCTTTCGTCCACTGAGTTCAACCTCCGAAATGCCTGGAGATATGAATGGCGAAACTCCTCACCTCGCGGCCTACTTCAAATCAGTGACTCCACCACAAGACTTGCTGTTTTTAATCTTCCTCGGGCAGTTTGGTCAAGGCTCAATAAAATCCGATGTGGTACTGGTCGAACAGCTGTAGCCCTACACCAGTGGGGTTGGATAGATTCCCCCCGATGTGACTGTCGTTTTGAAATGCAGACTATCGAGCATATTGTGAAGGAGTGCCCTCTGCATTCATATCCCGGCGCCTTGGATGATCTCCACTCAGCAACTCCTGATGCAATTGCGTGGATTACAGACCTTCCTGTCCAAATTTGAAGAGATGGTCCTAATGCTGTGAATAGTGTTTATTGTAAATATTGTATATAATTCTTTTCTGTCTTGTAAGCATCTTACGCTAAATAATAAATTATTATTATTAATTTGACACCTCACAAATTTCATAAACAATTCTATAACGACAGGGCGTATGTGTAATTTGAGCAACGATCAACTCAGTGCACCATTGCCAAATCTGTGACATGACATTCGCACCGTACATCTCATCAAGTTGCCTATGAAAATCCACCAATGAGATAACTTTCAGACGCAAAAACCAGATCTGACTACGCACTTGCATGTTTGATTAGGTTCCGCGGATACAGCCATGTTTCAAGTGCCGTTGCGAAGATTTGACTCAACATGTGCACCATTTAATAGCTGCCTGATAAGTGCGTGTTCTCCTGCTTCAGCCCCGGCGGAACATTCCAACCAGGAAGTAAGGAATGTAGAGAGCTGCTGTAACAATCGTTGAAGGCATGTCCACGCCCGTTCTGTATTTAACGCAAGGTTACATCCAAATTACCTTACAAATATATACAGTATACAGTAGTTGTATTTACACCGGCCACGGTGACCTAGAGTGCTAACGCGCTAGCTCGTTCATCGCTGAACTCGGGAGAGCATGGTTTCCCATTTTCACCACCAGGCAAATGCCGGGACGGTTCCTTTCAACAGGTCGACGACCGACTTCCTTCCCAAATCCCTGCACTAACTCTTCCTTAATTAGACCCAAGTCGCCTAGGAGATCGGCCTGTCACCATCCCCAGTTGTATCTGCTGACAAAGTGTGTTCAGCTTATAGATACCGGCCTTACTACGGTAGAGGAATGATCCCTATTACAGTCCGTGGGTGAAGTCGAGCAGGGAGGATAAGCGATTAAAATTAATATATTGAACCCGATGTCACATTTGCCATGTGACCTCTTTGGCTCATGTAGAGTTCACCATCCATGGAGGAGGCCGATTGAGCGCTCATTTGACTTATAAGAGTTGCCGCGCCGAGAGTGTATTATATTGTTATGTTTTGTAAAACACATGATTTTTAACCGATGTTGTAAATATTTTCAATGCACAGAAGAAGAATATGATTTATTAAAAATAAGAGACATGATTATGAATGATCCCTAGTGAATGCTATAGATATTTACATAGTCGCACACTTGACTATTGACTAGAGAGTCCATCCGGCATCTTGATGAAACAGTCGTTCTCCTATCGCAAGCATGATAGCTTGACGTGTAACCTTTGACAGGCATGGTCCTGAACAACGTCAAAACGTGCTCAACATAATCGAGGAATATCAGTATCATTTAACTCAATCTGACACATAAGGATACGCGTTTGCGTGCAGTATAACTTCTGAGTGCATTTAAAACCATCAGAAATAGTAAATTCTGAATATTTGTGATATTTCAAGTACTATCTAATACAGGCATTGAGCACACTGCCAAACCACGTTTTCATAAGTGCAGCGAAATTTATAGAACAGTGCAGAACAGTGAAGGACAGTTTACGTGTGAATTTAAAGTAAACCAGTTTTTAGTGTGTACTGTAGCACAAGCTACAAGATTTAAATTCTGTGAGCGGAAAACCAATGGCCTTTATAACTTGCTAACCGCTACACCAGTGCAAATTCAGTGCAATTGCTATTTGAGGCGTAATAGTAAATTCTGTGCAACCAAATTTCACGGCATCATGGCATTATTAACGCACATTTATTGTACAGAAGAAATGCCAATTATTCACTCAACTATAACTGTAGAGATGGAGTAACAAACCCCATAGGATGGCGGGGTTTAGCGATGGTTGGATCGCACTACAAATGGTTTAGCGATGGTTGGATCGCATCACCAATGGTCTAGCGACGGTTGTATCGCACTACAAATGGATTAGCGATAGCTGGATCGCACTATAAAGCAAGCACGTGAACTACAGGTATTCCGTCTACATGCCTAACTTGCTACTTAAACCATGCAAGAAAATATGAAGAGCGCACGTGAGTCTGGCGGATTGCCGAACATATTTTTATGTACGATCCTGTTCTCGTGGATTAGATTAGTTATGACCTTACGACGCACATTCCTAGGTAGGCTTTATTGATAACATGTACTCTTAGTGGTGGAGGAACCACAAAATATCGTATCATTTGCACTTGCTGAGGATAAATGCATTTGCCAACAGTTTTTGTAGGTAACGTTTTTATATAACTTCGACAGAGCATCGAACCAACACACTTTAGCGTGTAGGAATTGTGACACAGTCATGTCTCAATAGTTGTACTTTATTTGAGCAGTGAAACTCAACGACCAACTGTTGGCCGTGAAAGAAGCCAATGTCACACTTTATTTTGTTTATTTTGACCTTGTAAACGCGACGACAGCGCACTCTTTTCTTTATTAAATCACATAGAAGGCAGTGGGCCCAGTGAATATAGAACATTACTACCTGAAAACCCGTTTATGCAGTGTGGAGAAGTGAAGCAAATAACTGTATTAATTTGACAAGCAGACGACTGCCAAATCAGCTATGAATTGTAACATTATAAGATGAGCTGAGCAAGCTACCTTGGGTTCGAAAGAACGGGTCATTTTATTGGACTGTAATCAAAAGATCCTGGTTTATAATACTAGATTTCCAGACATTAGGCGTCTGATATATAAGTAAATGAAACACCTTTATATAAATTCAGAGTATACAGCTGTTGTGACAGCACTATTAAACCTTATCCTCAAGCTTGGATTGTATAGATTTAAACAGAACTATGTTATGTTAAAACGCACTACAGCGGTAGGATATGATTACCCTTAGATGCAAGTACAAGTTTTAGTACTTTATGGGCTGGTAACGTGTACGGCTTTTGTCACGTCATTACAGCGGATGATCAATGGATCAGTGGTATTGATCAGCACACAGATGTGTGATTTGAGGTTGTGGAATTGATTTTTCTTCCAAATATGTGTTAGTATTGGATGTTTGGTACACGAATTGTTTACACTACACGAGTTTAACATGGTCATTAAAAAAATACAATGGAACTGATAGGATTCAACTAATCTGATAAATATAAACGTAATAATCAAATGTCAGGATTTTCAACTAAAACTGAGTATAAACCAAAAGCTAGGAACTCTAATAAAATTTAACCAAACCTATAAACTTAAATGAACCTTGATGACCACAACTTAGATTTGCTTCTTCGATTCTTTTTAAATACAAATATAGCTTCCCCTATTGAGCGACGACAGTCAGTAGTTACGTTCTAAACGCGGTAACTAACCGATGATGCGATGTTAGACATGTTTTACTCATGCTATCACCGACGTAACTTTTCTCTCCCAACACAATCATGACTCAAGTTCATAAACAGTGGATTTGCGAGGTAGGAAGGTAACTGCAGTGGCGCCCATTGCGCATATAATTTAAGAGTGTCTACATGTTATACATTTGTGTTGTAATTAGGCTAGATTTTTCGTACTTTCTGTTCGGATCAGAATGTGCATAGTTTTAGCTTGGAAATAAATTTTGGATAAAACGCTTCTCGTTTACATCGTTGCTATTATTATTAACGTACGATAAGTACGATAGGCATTAGATTAAATGATTTTAACGTTAAATGTTGGAGATGACACCATCATAGCGTAGCCTTAAACTTATTGTGCTTTAAATGTAACTAATACCTTGCTTTGTAAACAGGTAAGTAACTCACCTTGCTGTAGAATAATTCTTGTACTATTATTATTATTGAATCTCCGAAGTAATTGGATAGAGAAAATCTACGTGTCATTCTCTTAGATTGCAATTTTTTTCATTTTTGCGTAGGACTTCGAGAGGCTTAATTTGTTAGGATTATCGCACGGAGACGACTTACATTATTATGAACATTGTTAGCACGGACTCGCCGTTTTTACCTCTCGGAAGTAGTTAGGGGTCTGACACTTTTTTGAATAAATTGAGTGTGATTTAAATGTAAGCCTTGCCTCTTTATTGTATTTGTTGAGTTTGTATGCCTCTGGACTGGTAGTTTTTCCTCTCATTACACCCGACACCCCCCGAGTACAGTTTCTTGAGTGCTTTCCCAGTCCAAGAATGCATTCCTTCCCGACCTATATGTCTTCCTGGGAGATGGGGGTTTCGGAAGGGTCATTTAAGGTCGATGGCTCCCCAGAATCCTCGTCAATTGGGCACAATATATCGTGCGCTTTGTCATATATGGGGTAACTTTATATCACATTTATGACAAAATCTTGCCTGAGACTAGTATAGACATAACTCAGTAGAAAAGGCCTATTTTCAGAACTGTAAGTGTAACACTAACCTTAAATCATCGACCATGGCCTTGCCTCCATTGTACTTTCAACATTGACCCCAATTCACAGACATTGGGGCAACTTCCTGTATTCAGTTTGTCTTCCAACGGCAGTTATTTGAGTTTATTCCATTATTTTTCTGGCACCCTAATACAGTGTTGGTAGGCAATTAATCTCTTGGGAATTGTGATTCAATTTTGCGCACACTGGCATCTGTGTTGTATTTTGCTGTTTATGTGTTATACTGTGCCGGTAATTGAAACTGAACATTCTGAAATGATGGGGCAGCGCAGTGAGAAATTGATTAGGAAAATTGATTCTGTATGTTCCTTGATTTATTTTTGTTAATTTCCTACGTGGATTTAATGTTTTGCCACTGCTTGTTATTGGGTAAGGAAGTACCATCTTGGAAGAACTTATCTTGTGTTTTGTTTTTTACAAGTCTTATGGGGGCAGATGGAGTGACCGTGAGTGGGTCAAGAATACCTTTAAAACAACAATAACTAACAAGTCTTATGTCTGTCTCAAAACCGGTCGATGCCTATTAGGTTTGAAATGTAGTTCTATTCTTGCTACGGTGCCACTGAGGAACCAATTTGAAAGTTACTGTCTTATTTTGTCTTGTCTGTTGAGAAATTTTAGTGCGTCTCTCGTATCTTTCAGCGAGTTCTAGCTTGTTTATTTGATAAACTTATAACAATTTGAATGCTGAATTTGGGATCCGAAAGGAACACAACTCTAATGGAAGTGAGTAATCTGAGAAGTAGTTATTGTAGTGCCATAGCTATTGCTTTATTTACTCCATCGAAACTAGTTTTAATACCTCTGACTGAAATATAATGGGAGAATACTGTAGTTCAGAGTATATTCCTGCTGCTGTGTACTTTACTTCATGATTCGTACACGAGGAGGATTGTGTCATCAGTGAGAGCTCTTGCCACCTTGCAAGCTATGATGACAATCCCTCCATTGAACCATAGTGTTGCTATAGTTGCCTCACTTTCCTGGTTAACGTGCGACTCGCCTTCGAAATCTAGCTGGACGGATATGTTTACATTCCATGGCACCTGGGGTCAAGGCTTTCCCAGCGTGAGGCACAGCGTTGTCACATTTCCACCGTAGCCTCTGAGGGCAAGCAGCGAGACTGGACAGAACTATGTGCAGATGTACAACATTGGACACTGATACCTGTCGGAGACACAAGCTAGCCACCAGGGCGGGACTTACGAGTCCACGCGGAGTGCTAGAAGAAGCATTTTATTGGTGAACAACCGTCAGCTATTGGACAGTTATGGTTATGGCGTGTTTGAGTCGCTCGTTATCCAGGAAAGTGAGGGAACTATACACAATCTTACTGAGGTGTGCAAATTATTAGATTCGATGCCGGTTTTCCTACATTTTATTTATACTTTTCATGACTTAATCAAGTGAAAATGTTCGCAATGCGTGGAAATTATTTCAAATGTTTAACCAAATAAATTTTCTTTTATGAAACTGACAGTATAGTGATTTTTTAGAATGTCTACTAAATGAGCAGACTTGCTAATGCAAAATGTTGTATGTTTTGTGTTGAAGACTTTATTCTAGTTTTCGTTCGAATTTAGAGCAGAGGGAGTTTAAGTCCTTTTTACTGATGGTTTGCTCATAAACTATTCAAAGATTCGTGGACTATGGGTTGAAATCACCTGCGTTAGGGAGTACATTCCAAAGTTAATGAAAAGAGAAAAAACAGACCTAGCTCAGGTATCCCTGGAAATCTCCAATTCCGAAATTTTCTACGTGCAATTTCTTATGGGATAAGTTGTAAGTACACAGATGAAATAACATCCCTAAGTAGGATAATATAAGATTTCAGCAGTCGGTCAATAAAATGATTTTGAATTAAATTCTTTATTTGAGTCTAATAATCACCTCTGTGATTAAACTTGATACATTGGTGGAAAAAATACCCCAGCACCAAGAAGGGGTTGTGCTAGATTAACGAACGTTGGTAGGCGTGTTTATATATCTGAAATATGACGTTGATTCAAATTTCCTTCAAATCGCATTAGCGTGGCGCTAGTAATGGCCCCATGACCTTGCACATCAGGTTTGCCTTCAATACGGGCTGTAATGTGCGAGAGCATTAGTTACCTTTGAGATTGGACG
The DNA here is from genome assembly GCA_946902985.2 of Meconema thalassinum. NCBI lineage: Eukaryota > Metazoa > Arthropoda > Insecta > Orthoptera > Tettigoniidae > Meconema > Meconema thalassinum. The sequence goes on along the minus strand of OX336388.2, from coordinate 1,739,083,529 downwards.
GAGTGACTGTGAGTGGGTCAAAAATACCTTTACGACGACGAAGAGGCCAGTATTAACAGCTCACTGCGTTTCAACGAGGCCGTGTAATAGGGCTACGTGAAGGAGGATTTTCCTTCCACGCTATTGCAGAACGACTTTGCAGGAATGTCTCCACTGCGCATGCTTGCTGGCAGCAGTGGTCACGAGAAGGTACGGTTGCAAGAAGTCCGGGCTCCGGACGTCCCCGTGGCACCACCAAGAGGCAGGACCGCCGTATTTGGCGTATGGCTTTGGCGCATCGGACGGCGTCAGCAGCAGCAGTTCAAGCGACAGTTGGCACCACAGTGACGCAACGAACTGTTCGAAATCGGTTACTAGAAGGACCACTCCGAGCCAGACGCCCTGCAGCGTGCATTCCACTTATCCAAAACCACCGCCGCCTGCGACTTCAGTGGTGTCAAGCGAGAGCTCATTGGAGGATGGAGTGAAGGTCCGTTGTGTTTTCCGATGAAAGTCGATTCTGTCTTGGTGCCAGTGATGGCCGTGTGTTGGTTAGAAGGAGGTCAGGGGAGCGCCTGCATCCCACCTGTTTGCGGCGACGACACACTGGACCTACACCGGGCGTTTTGGTATGGGAGCAATTTCCTATGACATCAGAGGCACTCTCGTGGTTATCCCACGCACCCTGACTGCATATGTGTACGTCCGTCTGGTGATTCGATCGGTTGTGCTGCATTCATGAACAGCATTCCCGGGGGGTGTTTTCCAACAGGTTGACGCACGCCACCATGCCGCTGTTGTAACCCAGCGTGCTCTACAGAGTGTCGACATGCTGCCTTGACCTGTTCGATCCCCAGATCTGTTCTCAATCGAGCACGTATGGGTCATCATTGGATAACTCCAGCGCCATCCACAACCGGACTTGACCGTCCCTGTATTGACCGACCCAGTGCAACAGGCATGGAACTGCGTCTCACAAGCTAACATCCGTCATATGTACGACACAATGCATGCACATTTGCAAGCCTGCATTCAACAGTCTGGCGATTATACCGGTTATTAATGGACCAGCATGGCACATTTGCGATGGTTTTTCTCGCGCGGACATTAACCTGTTGTGTTGTAACTTTAATCAATTAAATATGTTACTTCGCCAAATATATTGCTGAAATTTCCGTACTCTAAATTCCTTATTTCATGGCGTTGGGATATTATTATCCGCCTGTGTATTTATGAAGATTTTTGTGTGTTTGATCTAGGGTCTACTGTAAATGGAAGAAAGTCGAGACGAGCAACCTTTAGCTTTTCCATTATAATGTGATATATTGATGTGGTGTCATCTCCTTGTACTGTATGTTGTTAACCATATGGAATCAGGAGTCCCTTCGATAAATTCCTACCATGTCACAAACGGGCTCAAGTTTGTTACAACTTTGATGCTACAACTGGTCCGCAGTGGCGTGTCCTTAATCACTACGAATGTAATGAATAATGAAGGATGTGGTTCTGCAGGAATTTTACCCGAGCAGTTGCAGAGGCACTCCTAAGCACCACATCAGACTTATGCATAGCCTGGAAATAAATAAATAAATAAAAAAGATATATAAAAAATAAAAAATAAAATAAATGAGGGATAGTCCTCATGTAGCTAGATACTCCCTGATTATTATTAACGTGTATTTCTTAAGTGTGCTTATCACCCCTCGACACGAATTATTTACTTATTGGTCGCCTCATGGGAGGCAAGTTAAGAGTAACCTATTCTGAGGAGAAGTCACAATTGATCAGCGAATGTGAGAACAGGCAGAAGTGTTTTTTAATATAGTTACAACTTAAACTGACACATGTTACAATTTTTAACAACTTTCTAGGGTTTGGGCATACCCTAAATGAAAGCTGCATTTATCTATTTTCAATGAATCCAGATAATACACGTACAGGGTCCACACGAACTTCGGGAAAGGAGAGGAGCATTTAATCGGCGAGAGATCGTGTAGACCCCGGGAAGAGTTCAAGCAGTGCCCGACACGTCCAATCTGTAATGTGCAGGCACAAATCGGATTGCTATGACTGGTGTGTAGAGTAATCAATCATACGGCTGGTTACTGTGAGATGGAAGTACACACATTATATTAAATTAATCGCGCTATATGTAGGATAGCAAAAATAAATAGAATTCTTACAAGATTAGTTCCAGATTTTTGCACCATCGTCTTCTTTCCATCGTCAAAAGTTTCCTTTTCAACATTTATCCGTAAGCCTGATGATTTCTAGAATACATAAATACATGAATATATAAATACATACATAAATAAATAAATACATAAATACATAAATGCATAAATAAATACATAAATACATTGTCCCCGGAATCAACCTGGGAGGAGTCATTGCGGCTATGGGTAAATGGGAGTGTAATGCGTTGTTGCCTGTCATCTGCAACAGTAAGATATTTGATTCAGTAAGAGAATCCAACTAGCCTCCTTCACTCCCACTCCACCTCGCAACCTACCCTGTAATCATTTAAATTGGCCGCTGGCTGCACGAGCGAAGCCTGGTGTATAAATTGAATGGGGATGTTAAATTTGAATTTCTGAGGTTGATTTGCAATATAATTTTAGTTAAAAAAATAGAGGTGCCCACCAAGGCAGCTTTCCCTCCCTGAAAGCCCCTGGCGTGATTTCAAGTTGGTAAGCTTTAAGCTGACGTAGTTAATGAACTTTGTAATATTTAATATTTTAAATGTTAAGTTGTTACAAGTTATTATTTTATTATACGTTATATAAAGGTGTTAGTATAGATTTCCCTTTCGTTCACTCGACCATCGCACACCACATGCACTCCCGGCCGTGGCGCGACAGCAGCAGTCGCTTCAGATTGATAATAATAATAAATATGAAGGTTTTGAAGTAGTAACTTTAAGCTTTATGAAAGGAAGACAAACCTCTAGTGGGTCAATGTTTTATAGAATGAAATTATAGATGACAGTAGGTTTGTTTATAAGATAAAAGTTGATATTAATAAGCCTCGCTTTTGGGGGTAATGATGAATTTAAATGATCTTAATGAAATGTATGAGCTGTGCTTTGAGCTAGTGCGCTGTGAATGGCTGTATTTGAACGTGTTGGCTGGGCGGTTAGCTTTGCTGGACTGTGATTGGTAGTTGGTTTTTGGCCTGTTTAGAGTATTTCCGGGTAGTAATTTTGTGGTTTTTGATTGATAATATGCAATATAGAGGTGTAACTATGCTCTAGAGTAGTTTTGGTTTGAAAATTTCGCGATTTGGGTGAAAAAGTTAGTCGGACGTTCCAACGGAGGCCTGTGATTGGCTATCTGAGTTCTGTAGAATATGAGCTGCTTTTGCTAGTGAATATTGTAATTTGTGCTTCTATGGGAGTTGAAAATTAGTAATTTAGTATGTTTAGAGTTAATAATTTAATTTTGGAGTTGTGGAACTGGTAAAGTAGGGTGTCTATGAGCTGTATGTGGCACGCCGGCCCACAGCGCGCCATCTCAGATGATCAGGCTGTCGCCTAATCCCCAGGCACGCGCGCCACGAAGCTGCGAATCCTGAGTTCGAGTGTGGTAATTGCCTGGGAGGTTTTATCGAACCCATGACCCACGGGGCGCCACCCCGGGTGAGTCAGCCGTGGCCAGCCCCCTGGGCAGGCACCCCGCGCAATCGTGGGAGGTGGGGAATGACGTGTTAGCTGATGAGGTGTGAGAGGGCTGTTTAAAGTGTAATTGTAGCCAGTTGAGTTAGTATTTGAAGTATGTGAGTGAGGGCTGTGTTCTGGGTTTGCGCGGGAGGAGGAATTGTTAATGACAGAGGGCAGGGATGGGTGAGTTTGTGCGTTGTCTGAGCTGCAACTGCCTTTGCCTGATGGCTGTTTTTATGTATTTGCAACCACTGTAAGAGGCTGCATGTCCACCGCCACAATTGACGCACTTAGATTTGTCATGTTGTACCTTGCAATCGGAGTGGTGATGATTATCGCCACATCTGTTACAGCGGGTGTCGTGGGGGACAGCTAGCAGCATTATGGTGCATTCTTTGGCAGTTGTAGCATTGAATGGTAAGTGTAGCGTGTGGTTTGGGAGGGGGACGACGAGTCGCCCGTGTTTTTAGTGGTGGGGATGAATTTACTGTGTCTGAAGGAGGATGGATATCAAGTGTGACGTCACTCTCTGAAGGAAGAGCGACATTCTGTGGAGTAGCTGAGTTCTGTGTTGATTAGGAGCCTTCGTGGTCTTGTTCAGTTGGCTGTGCGATTTGACTGGAGTCTATGTGTTTGTTTGTGTCTGAGCTGGTGAATTGAGTGCATTTGTGTTTTCTCTTGGGTTTGATGTGAGCTAGGGATGTTTGAGTCTATGTCTCGGCTATGTCCGGGACTGTTTGTGAGTGTTCGTGATGTATTTCTGCGGTGTCTGTCTGAGAGTACTTTGAGTACTTGAGTGTAGGCGGCAAGGGCGGGTGGACAGGTATTGTGGCTGTTGTATCCTCCTGTTTGGGCGTGTAAGTGTCATCTGTTTGTGACTGGTCTGTGCCAAATGTAGTTTCTTGGTAGGCAATCTGTGTGAATGAGGGAATGGCAGGGTGGTTCAAGAGAGCCCTCCTGATGGTGTTGAGGCGAATGTCTTTGGTAGGAGTAATGGCGATGTGATGATTGCGAAGTTCCTCAATCCGGGTGATGTACTTCTCAATTGGTGTAAGCACACTGATTACTGCTCCTCTGAGTGAGCTCATGTAGGTGTTAGATTGTGGTGGACGGATGATAATCAGCGTGCACTTAGGGGATCGCCGGGTTGGTGATTCATACCACAGCCCCTGCCCATAATCGAAGTTCGGGAAGGTGCCGTGGCAAGGTGTTGGAGGTGGTGAACTGCAGATGTATTCAGGGTTCGGGGGACCTGCAGCTACAGAGTGTAGTTCACACCAGAGGGCTTCGGTGTGTGAGTCCATTTTGTGAGAGTTTGTGTGTGACTGATTAAATGGAGAAGATTGAAGGCGGTCAAATACCTTTATCAGACCCTTATAGAATGATTTTGCCTTCGCCCAAGAAGATTAGCCAGTCGTATAAGGTTATCCAGTTATTAAGCAGAGTGACTGCGACAGTATACGAGTTGGCTTGGAAGATTTACTAATTAATTGATTATTTAATTAATTAATTAGCCTGCTGGGGTGAGAAGGGATGAGTATAGCTTGGCTGCAACTCGGAGTGATGGGGAAGGTTTGGCCGGTAGGGTGAATGTTTGTAGCTTGGCTAGGGAAGTGACTTCGACAATGGGTAAGTGGTTGGACTGGGGGATTGTTGATTTGAATTAGGGAGCTGGATGGATTATTGGTGGTAGGTAGGCTTGATGGTAGCGATGATCTGAAGACTTGAAGGAAGGTGGACCATCATTTTCATCAATTCGCGAAGGTATGCTCGGAGCTCGGTGCGATAGCGCCTGTCCTGTTCAGTAGCTGAGCGCGGAATAAACCTGTGTCAGTGTGTCCGTAACCTACCCCTGTTCAGCCGAACAGCCCAGTGGAAGGTTCGGTAACCAATCCCAGAAGGAAACTGGGTGAGCGAGCCAACCAGTTCTGGGGGCTCCAAGGTTCACAACCTTGGTAGTAATTTGGCCGGTGTCAAATATCATCGGCCTCAATCTACAGTCTTCTATCAAAAGCATGGGGCAAAGGTCAGCAGAAGTTACTACCAAGGTGGTAACCAATCCACCGTCACCTTGGACGACGCATGCAGGCCTTCGGACTCTAGGGAGCCTACAGCAATATGCTTGGAGTATCAGAGACTCCACGAAAGATTAAACACAACGCCGGAATTACTTTGCCACTTTCAATGTGAATTCCCTCCTGAAGGTAGGTAAATTAAAAACCAGCATAAAATACTAATTGCGGCGATTCAGGAAACGAGATTTAGAGATAAACATTCCTTCGAATCAGAGGGATTCAGGACTTTTAAAGGTGAAACTAACAAACGTGTGATAAAAGCGATCCCTCATCTAGGCACAGGATCTGGTGTCAAAAAGAAGATTCTGAATTCTATCACAGACTTCAACCCCTCTAATAGTCGAGTCTCTACTCTTTTATTCCGAAGCACAAATAAGGTATACACCATCGTGAATGTCCATGCACCAATTAACCAGGCAAATGGCACAGATCGATTCTGGGAAGAATTAGAAAATAACATCTCCAAAGTTTCAGACAAACACACCATTATCCTAGTCATAGATTTCAATGTCCAGCTTGGTAAGGAAATGATACTCCAGAGCATTGTTGGGAATTACCCGGCTCATGAAAGAACCATCCGCAATGGAGAGAGACTCGTTGAACTGTGTAAGGCCTTCAATCTAGTCCTGAAATCAACTGCCTAGAAAGCAGAAGATTTGGACATCCCAAATTCTAACCTTGGAGATTTCAGATTGACCACATTGCCATCACCCGGAAAGCACAACGAGAGATACCGAATTTAAAGGCTCGGCCACACAGAAAGTGGTCTGTCGCGGCGAGAAGCGATCCAGCGGTCGTCTCGGCGGTCTGCGATATGGGGACGTCACAAAGGACGCGATACCTTTGTGTGAGCGGTGCAGTCTGGTCGCTTCCTTCTAGAGAATATGTAGTTAGTGTGTTTTCATATTGCGGCTCTGGGCAAATGGGAGTGTAATGCGTTGTTGCCTGTGATCTGCAACAGTAATATAGGCTATTTGATTCAATAAGAGAATCCATATTAAGTATTGTTTGATATTAGTATCGAGTATGAGCTCGGACGAAGAACAACTCCTTCTCCTATTTGCTTTGCAAAACACAAAGAAGAAAATACAATGTTGGGTGCATGACATCAATAAGGAGCGAGAGTAGTTAGGAGAATACCACCGCTTATGAACCGAACTGGAGTCACATGAAGATAGGAATTCAAGTATTTTCGTATGTCACGAGAATGTTTCGAGGAATTGCACGATTCCATGCTTCAGCCTTTTTTAAAACATTTTTATAATGTTCGTGTGAACTGTCGAACAAATATGTGTATTTACGCACTGTTTCAATAAATACATCACAATCGAGGGCGGCACTCAGATACTTGGATCCCAAAGTGTAAATAAATAAATAAATAAATAAATAAATTAATTAATTAATAAGTCAATCAATCTATCCATCAATAAATAACTATATAAATAAACAAATTAAATAAGTCAATAAATAACTAATAAATGAATGAAGTGACGAATGAATGAATGATTGAATAAGTCAGTCAATAAAACAGTAAATAAATTTTAAAAAATCAATAAGTAAATAAACACATAATAGTACATTATGCAACGAGCCTATAATGGCAATAATTAAGACACGAGTACGTTTATAAAACGAGCGTATGCGAGTTTTATAATTTCCATACGAGTGTCTTAATTACCATTATAGGTGAGTTGCATATGACTGTTTATGTTCGATAATAATTGTTATAACTATTTTATGTTCGAACATAAATATTCATAAATATCTGTTAAGAACAGAGTGCATGGGACGCACAGAATACCTTGTATTTGACCATGACCCCCTCGATCGCCCCACTATGACACTAGGCCAGGCAGTGAAATTTAAATTAGAAGGCCTTGGAACTTAGCGCAGATCCGTTGCTATCCTCACCTAATTGGTCAAACAACTGTTTCTTGAGCTGTGATTGGTGGGAGAAACTGTTTCATAATGAAAAATAGTGTTATAATGACCATAATTATGATACAGTTTTCTGACATATAATAGTCAGGGTCGAACATAAATAAATACATCAACAATAAAAGAAATAAATGAGTAAATAAGTAAATAATTAGGCCAATATACCAATTATTCAGTCAATCCGTCAATAAATAAATAAAATTACATTATTTAATAAATCAAACAATCGAATCGATCCCACCACATCATACTGTGAGATGGGAGTATCGATATTGAATTAATCGCACTGTAATATTTAAAAAAAATGAGTTCTTACTAAATTAGTTCCAGATTTTCGTGTCAGCGTCTTCCTTCCAGCGTCTAACATTTCACTTGCCTTTTCAAAAGATATGTTTGATATTTTCTAGAAAATAAATAAATAAATAAATAAATCAAATCACACTACATCACACTTACTGTGAGATGTATTTACTGATATTAAATTAATCGCGATGTAGAATTGAAAACAACATCTTACAAATTTAGTTCCAGATTTTCGTGCCAGCGTCTTCCTTCCAGAATCAAGCATTTCGTTTTCCTTTTCACGATATAACTGTGTTTCTGATAGGTCCTAGAAAGTAAATAAATAAATAAAATCGTATCGAATCACACTACATCACACTTACTGTGAGATGTATTTATTGATACTAAATTAATCGCACTGTAGAATTTAAACAAAACAAAACAAACAAAAAAGAATTCTTACAAATTTAGTTCCAGATTTTCTTGCCAGCGGCTTCCTTCCAGCGTCAAGCATTTCCTTTTCCTCTTCAACATTTACATGTAGGCCTGATAGTTTCTAAAACAAAGAAACAAATAATAAATGAATAAATAAATATATAAATACAGTATATTGAGCCCGTATAGCTCATGCTGGTTATAGCTTTTACGAGAGCAAAGGAATTTATTACTGTATGTCAGAGAGTTATGAACGCATCTTAGAAGCATGCCACCGCTTCAGATGTATTTTTGACTCTATTAAGAAGCACCGGATAATGTTCTCATCATGATTAAAGAATTTTCTTTAATGTGCAAACTTGGATTAATAATTGACAGTCATGCCGCATAATTAGCCACATTTTCATGGGCTTGTATTTAATTTATTGTATTTAAAACAAAAGGTATACCGTCGCAGACATGCGAGTGGAACGAATTTAGTTGCTAAATGACTAAGGAAGTGATCGAGCTAGAACGCCTGCTTCCGTGAGGAAACTACTCCCTTTTTAGCGATCGTCACGCGCACACGTCAATTGTAAGGTCTGAAGTAGACCGGGATTCGTACATGTCGTAATCAGTAATCTGAAAGTAATCCGACACAATCACAGCTTTATTTTAGCACAAAGTGTGCTGGTGATGTGAGTAATTCAAGTGAAATAACTAAATCAGTAATATTTTTGAAAGGAAATTGTATTATCCAAGTGATAGTGAATGAGCACATAGTCTCACTTGAATGCCAAATGGCAGACCATTGTGACACTCAGTGATTTTCAAACAAGTGTAACGACAGTGAAATCAAGTGATAATATCACATGTCTAATATTCTACGTTATCGAGCTGTGTAAAAGCCGGAATTGCTACTATCACGATTGAGATGATCCAGGCATATTGATAATTTTTCACGTGCAGTGATCTAATTCTGTGTGTAGATACGTGCCCAGTGACAAATCTTGCTTCAGTGATAAAGCAGACGAGGCCATTTATTGATTATAGTCTGCAAAGCTTAAAGTGTAGACGCAGTGAATTGATACACGCTAGAAGCAGTGATTTTCGTCATCCTACAACTTTCTACAAGATGTCAGCATTACACCACGTGCGGATGTATAACTGTCCTGTCCAGACCAAGAAGATGATGAGAGCTTAAGCCATTCCTATGGGAGGAACACTAAACATCTGAGCTGCACTACAGCTATGGAGGAAGACCGTTGGATCACCATTATCATGTCAAAGCAGAGAAGATATCCCTGGATAACTTGGAGAAAGGAAAAACCCCTCAATCCTTTTCTTTCGGGTGAGGTGAACATCGAATAGCTGTGAGTAATGATCAAAAATCTATTCCGTAGGGTGAATGGTCATGGGTGGATTAGTTAGTAGCAACCGTAACTTTGATATCAGTCATCAGGTAGGATTTTTCTCTCTTTAGACATCTTCTATGGTGATTTTTCACGTTTAACACGCTTCTATGCAATTCGTTTCAAGATTGAGTGAGTCACCAATTTTTGTGTGGTTACACACGGTGAAATATTGTTGAAAATGGTAATTCCGCATAACGGAATATGAATTTCGTCCTATTTGACGGGAGCAATATTTTTAATTCAGCTCAAGCTGAATATTCTTTCATGTTTTTCTGAATCTCCCCATTTGATAATTATCCTGCACGCTACTGCATTTTTTCGGGCGTATCGGTTAGGTATGGGAGGTCCCCAGCCTACTTTGTTATTGTACATACATTTCAAGATTCAAGATGAATTCACATCGTTGTAAATGAGTCAAGCCATGTGTTAACTCGCTCATAAATCCCGATTACCAGATAATCGTATCATTTCAATAATTTCCACCAGATATTAAGGTGTGGATAACTTTATAAAAGTCATTTAAACGTGTCTTGTAAGCATGTGTGTATTTTGTAACCAACATGGTGTTGCATACTTTTCAAAGACTTTCAGCCGGAGAGACATATCTTTCCGTTAGGCTTCTTTGGTTTGCAGAAGCAAATACATCAATATTCTTGTAATTAATTTGTTTAAAACTACGTTATATTCTTAATTACATGTGTCTAATTCCACAGAGTGTATACTAGGATCACTCGTGGACTTTATTGTGAACCCAGTGTTAGTTGAAACCAGTGAAAGATATTTGCCTTGGGCAGAATTCACTTACACGCAGTATTGCGGTTATTGCAGTGCACTTGACGGCATATGACAGATGCTCGCCAAGGTCGCGACTGTAATATTACCCAGGCTACCCTTCGATCTCGATTGCGTCGTGTGTCGTTTACACATTTTTCTCTAGACTCACTGCTAAAAATGTTTCATTACGAGCCAAGTCTTGTGAATGCTCGTACTATAACCTTGATCAAGTGATGATTATTTTGAGTAATGTCACAGTACAGGGATACTGTTAAGTCATGCATTATTTTTGAAATATCCTCGCAGATATTTGTAAGCGAGTTCAGTCTATTATTGTCATGAATTATGTTAATATGAGTAACTATTTGATAGGTTTGATGTTTTAAGGCCATTGTTATTCTCACTTGAAAGGGAATGTTTCTTTTCCGTGTTTTTGATACACGATGTTGGGTTGGTTGCCGTATTTGTTATTGTGTAGGCCGGCAAATCTATGTTTTGGAACAAGATTGTCCGAGGAGTTTCTCATGAGCTGTAGCGCCATGCATACCTCTTTAGAATGGTAACGGTGTCCCTAATGAGCTCCGATGTGTTATTGCTAACGTGCTGTGTCACGTATACTTTGTTGAGGTGTACCACGATCTGGTCACACACTCGTTAGAAGCCTTGCATTTTAGTCAACCATCATAAATAATGAACTCATAAATCTACGACATTAAACTTAAAGCTAAATCATGAACGTTAATTTGTTTACTAAACCGACGATGCTAAAACTACCGTTAACTCTTAATCCATGTTAAATCTTGATCTTTTGCTTTTAGTCTAGCAGATCAATGCACTGAGATTAGGTGATTTATTCCTGCGGGAATGCCTAGTAGCGGACATGGATAGACGTTTCGACGGAGATCGTAAGCGAGCCAAAAGGTCAGAACTTATGGGCCGCGACTCGATTGAGAGAATGCTGCTGATGAGCAGTTTTGATTCTCACACTTAGATGCACACTGATAGATGACGGTGAATAACAAACAGTTGTTCATTTGACTGTAGGCAGGAATAATAGGATTCTTGTTGTATGTTCTATTTATTTCATTACATGTAATCCCAATGTTTACCCTACTGTTTCTTATACTATTATAACGTTGTTGTTGCACAGATATGTAAAATTGTATTGTAATGATGACTGATAATCATTCGATCTTTTCTTTAGTTGGTTATCACGGACGCCTAATGCCGTTGATTATTTAATGCAGGATTAGTTCGAATTAAATAATGGTAAATGTAAATATGGGATGGTACAAGTCTGTTAACTTTTCTGTCATGTTTGACAAGTTTTTATGACATGATGTCTTCTCCCCAGAAGCATCATTTGCTATTGTATGTTCATTTTGTTTCGGTACCATTTCTCCAGTTTTGATTTTTAGTTTGCTGTATTTAGGACCTGTCGAGGGGGTTCTACACTAAATCTAGGAGTTGTTTGTTTTTATTTTTGTGTATTTAACATACGGATTAGCCATTTTTCCAAACCCTACGACTGTAGGATAGGGGTTTGGTGTTTACAATAAACCACCCACGAATATGTCTTAAGTCTGGATGTTATTATTTAGTAGTTTGTCCTTTTGGGGGTGCATTTCTTTGGGTGTCTCTGACAATCACTGTGATGGGAACCTGATCCTTTAGGGATGCAGAGTCTTTTGCCGGCTAGTCCCACAAGGAATGCATTCCGATCCTCTCCGGCAATGTGTCTTGGGGTAGGGGTCATCTGGGAGGCCACATTTACGGTTGGTGGTGACCAGATAATCTTCTCCAACGGGCACAATATATATAAGTAAACAAAAATAAACAAACAAATAAACAAATAAATATGCAAATAAACAATTCCACTAGAAGACACCACTGTGAGTAAAGTCCCGGCAGTTAAGTACCGTATCTAGGAGAGTGGATATCAGCAAACCAGAGAGAAAATCTAGCCATATATCCAGGTTCACCAAGTTTGAGAGGGTCTACCATTCTTGCAGAAGCATTTACACATCAAAGTGCCTCTCCAAAAACCTTAAAATCGGACACTTTCGTCGTTGTTGTCGGCCAATACTCGTGTCCAAGTGTATGTTTCTTTCCTGCATTACTAATTTGTTTTCACTCAATGGTGATGTCGCTAGATAGAAGGAGAGATGGAAGAAGAACAGTATGGTTTTAGGAAAGACAGATCAACATTTGACCTAATCTTCGCATTAAGGCAAATGATGGAGAAAAGATGGGAATTTGGAAAAGACATGGTGATGACATTTATTGATATTGAGAAAGCGTACGACAGTGTGCCTCGACAGGTGGTTTGGAATGTATTAAGGAAAAGGAGAGTTAACGGAGCTGATGTCCAAATGTTTAAAGCTATGTACAAATATTTTGTGAGTAGCGTGAAGACCAGTATAGGAGAGAAAGAATGGTTTAAAGTGGAAACAGGTCTCCGACAGGGAAGTGTATTGTCCCCCTTACTATTCATCATAGTCATGGATGAAATTCACAAGAATGTTAAACAGAGATTGGGACAAGATGCAACAAAGGCCATGCTGTTTGCAGATGATATAGTGATATGGGGCGAGGATGAAAAGGAAGTACAAAAACAACTAGATGTATGGAATCAAGAAATAGAGAAATATGGGATGAAAGTAAGCACAGAGAAGAGCAAGACAATGGTAATGTCAAGAGGAAGGAAGGAAGGAAGGAAGGAAGGAAGAGGAAAGATAGAATTGAATGGGAAAATTCTAGAAGTGGTTAAAAGTTTCAAGTACTTGGGAAGTGTGATCACAGAAGATCACGAATTGATTACCTTACCTGCATAACAGGAGTTTGAGCAGAGTTTGCGGTGCTGGTTCCTTGTGTGAGGTCACCGGTGTCAGCCCCTGCTGACTCCTTGTCCATCCCCACTTGGTGTGCTCTTTCTCAACCCCCAACCACTGCTGCACCTGGTGGGTTGTGTAGGAATGTTGGGCAGCAGCCTCTTCGGTTGGGGGCAGACGAGCGAGGTTGACTTTAGTGCTGGCAGCAGATCTGACAAATATCCCGTATCGCAAGGCGTGGATAGAATCGTCTTTTCCACCGCCATACAACTCCACGAGGCATTTGTTGCCAGCAGAGGCTATCTCCTCATGGGCGGCGTTATTGTTCAGAAAAGTGGTAGCTGCGTCAAGAAGGTCTGGCTGTTTTGAAAGGACGCTCAACATCTTCGTTTTCCCTTGCCCGAAAAGGGCAGAGGTGGTGTCGCAACCACTGAAGGCGTGGAGGAACAGCTCGATTCCAGGGTGTTGACAAGAACTGCTTGCAACCTGTTCCACCCCTGACACTTTTCTGGAAGGAAACATTTTGTTTGTTGGCACCCAATCCATTTAGGAGCACCAAGAGGTCGATATCTTCTCCAACTATTATGACGTGCTCGTACTCCTCGCTCTTTTCCAACTGAGGAAATTGGAAAGAGAATACAACAAGCGAACAGTTTTTACCAGAGCATAAAGGGTATTCTGTGGAACCGAGATGTCCCAAAGAAATGTAAAAATGTATTATATTCAACCTACTACAGACCCATACTAACATATGCAGCTGGAGCGTGGACTACTACAAAAAGAGAGGAGAGTAGAATACAAGCCGCGGAGATGAAATTCCTAAGAGGTATAGAGGGCAAGACCAGAAGAGATAGAGTTAAAAACGAAGAGATTAGAAAAAGGACAGGAATCTTGAAGCTGCAGGATAGGATAGAAACAACAAAGTTAAAGTGGTATGGACATATGATGAGAATGGGAGAGGAGAGAGTACCAAAGAAAACTTTCTGTGAAAAGATGACAGGGAAGAGACCACGAGGAAGGCCCCGAAAGAGATGGGCAGATACAGTGTGGGAGTGTGTAGAGAAGAGAGGAGGAAAACCTGAAGAAGTACTAAAAACAGGAGAGGAGTGGTGGAGAGACAGGAAACGTTGGAGGTCCTTAATTCACAACCCGACCCAGGAAGCTGGAAACGGGAAATGAAGATGATGATGGTGATGTCGCTGGTGACTCAACAGACCAATTCTGGCATAGAATATACGGCCGCACACGATGCAGATGATGGAAGGTGGAGGACGTGGCAATATCTGGCGCAGATTTCTCCTCCGACGAGTTTCAATTTCCTGCCTTCGGCGTTCTTCTTCAAAATGTGAAACCGCAGCTGAGGTGGCTGCACGCCAACGTGCGCGATCTTCCGCAAGTGTATGCCAATTATCAGGATCAATGGCTACACTCCTCCAGGTTTGTTTAAGCTGGTCTTTGTAACGCTTCCGAGGTGCTTCTAGAGGTCTCTTGTCCGTGCTGAGCTCGCTGTACAGGATTTTCCGTGGGAGTCTGTCGTCATTCATGCGTTGGACATGACCGATCCATCTAAGCCGGTGATTAATGATAACTATAATTCAGCAGTACAACCATCTTTTTTCTACTTTTCTGAGAGCCTTGTGATGTCCAATATAGACCCTCTCAGGGAAGTCGTTCTCAAGATCCTTCGGAGAATACTGGGACCCGCACGAGAAGAGGGAAGCACCTACAGGATTCGGCACAATTATGAACTCTACGTAGGCCTACATCAGGAAGACATCGTCACGAGTATGAGGAAAGGTACCTGCCCTTCTATGGGCACTTAACACGCATGGTCCCTTGCAGAATTACCCACAAGATCTTCACAGTGGCAGGTAGAGGGAAAGCCTCCAGGAACAAGTGGATTTCTACGGTCAAGTCGGATCTGGAGCAACTGGGGATCCCACATGAGTTCATGCATGACCGCCTACAGTTCCGGCAAGCCATTCAGCGGGGAGTTCTTCCAACAAAGGCCAGTCGTCTAAGACATTCTAGGTCGCAAAAAATTGCAAGGTTCTGATTTTTTTGGATGTTGTTAGGATAGAAACCAACAGTTTAAAACCAAGTTTGCAACCTCGAAAGACCTGTGCTAACTTCGTGGTGCTCGAAAAACCTCGAAATTTTCAGACGTTTTTCGGTTTACAACTTCCAAAATATGCATTCTATGGCAAAGACACCCGTTAAACTTTTAAAGAAGACGAAATTACCGACAATTTGAGCGCAACTCCAGCTCTGTATGTCTTATAGATCTCGAGATACAACACTTCGAAAATGGACAATTTTTTCCAAAATGTTCGAAATTTGTAGTAAGCTAGTTTTCTGAACAAATTATCGTCTAAAATTCTCATTCTACGAGGAATATCATCAAAAGTAAAGTTGTAGAGCAGTTATTTAGCTTCAATTTAAGCACTAGAAAAACGCTATAAGACCAATTGTTCTCTTGTTATCAGGTAAAACACAAAAATAGGAAATTGGATTTTTCAAAAAATGTAGCCTGACGAATTGTAGGACTTTTTTAAAGGATAAGAAAGACATCAATCAGTGGAAAATTGTTTTTCATGCAAAATGAAATTGAATACAATTAATGATAATGAGTAATTTCTTGTCAATATTGATGTCACAGTGGCGAAGTGATGGAGGGGCCTCAGCAAACACCTGCGACAGAAACACGCAACACGTTAATTACTTACTATTTATTAATACATTACAACAAAAGGGTAGGTATGTGATGTTAGGCTTACCTGCACTCAGCGAGACAGTAGTATTCGTTTGGAAGGCCCAGGTTCTTCATACGGCTCTTCTTGGCCGGAGACTCCTGTGTATTTGGATCTAGATGTAAAAGGGGGTCGTCGAAGTCATCTTCTTCGTCAGACTCAGTCATTTCTAGGGTAGGAGAATTAAGGCAGGTCTTCCCCCGACAAATTTTACAGAGAGCAGAGCATTTCAGCCCTGCTCTCCGGCAGGAGCATCGCCCTGCTCCGCACTTTTTCAGGCACCTGTATGACAAGAATTTCAGCAGTTATAATAAATCCAGGTTACAACAGATTCAAATGTTTTAATTCTAATCAGAAAAAATATCTATGTCCAGCATTGGACATTGACTAGAACCGACCTAATACGAATTGATTACCTTACCTGCATAACAGGAGTTTGAGCAGAGTTTGCGGCGCTGGTTCCTTGTGTGAGGCCACCGGTGTCAGCCCCTGCTGACTCCTTGTCCATCCCCACTTGGTGTGCTCTTTCTCAACCCCCAACCACTGCTGCACCTGGTGGGTTGTGTAGGAATGTTGGGCAACAGCCTCTTCGGTTGGGGGCAGACGAGCGAGGTTGACTTTAGTGCTGGCAGCAGATCTGACAAATATCCCGTATCGCAAGGCGTGGAGAGAATCGTCTTTTCCACCGCCATACAACTCCACGAGGCATTTGTTGCCAGCAGAGGCTATCTCCTCATGGGCGGCGTTATTGTTCAGAAAAGTGGTAGCTGCGTCAAGAAGGTCTGGCTGTTTTGAAAGGACGCTCAACATCTTCGTTTTCCCTTGCCCGAAAAGGGCAGAGGTGGTGTCGCAACCACTGAAGGCGTGGAGGAACAGCTCTATTCCAGGGGGGAGTGAGAGATCTCCTCGAATGAATGATGTTGACAAGAACTGCTTGCAACCTGTTCCACCCCTGACACTTTTCTGGAAGGAAACATTTTGTTTGTTGGCACCCAATCCATTTAGGAGCACCAAGAGGTCGATATCTTCTCCAGCGATTATGACGTGCTCGTACTCCTCGCTCTTTTCCAATGCTTTTTGGGTTGGACAAAAACTTTTCTTGGGGCACTTCGATCAGTGTCGATTCTTCAAAAAAGATATCGCTGCACGCTGAGGCTGCTTAACGTAGTAGCCGCTCTGCTGTTTTGTGCTCTTAGTCCCCTCTTCTGGGTAGCCATCGAATACTACTGAGACTATTTTTTCCAAAATGGATGGTCGTATAGATGATAAAAGTAGCTACAATTTCCCTCACTGAGTTGTTCCGTTGCCATATAACCTTATGGAGCAAGTATCCTCCATCCACTACAACAAAATTTCTTAGTCCAACGGCAACGTTTTCCGGGAGAGGCGCAAAGGCAGAGTAGAACGATGATTTTGTTCCTTTTCGCATTCCCTCTTCGGAGAATAGAGCCATGGGATATGGGGCCAACTCGTATTAATTATCACAAAAATAGATTAGATTAGAAACACTTTATTGCAATCAACATAACATTAAGTAAAAGTACAGCGAGTTTTACTCAAAGAGTAGGTATAACATTGACTGCAATGGGTGGCCTTATCGCGAAGAGCGATTTCTTCCAGGCACCCAACCCACAAAAAATATGATACTAATAGATAAAAAACTTTCTTCGGCTTTTCCCAATTAATTGGGGTCACCGGAGCCAACCAGGTTCATTTTGGTTTTGGCCGGGGATTTAAGGCCGGATGCCCCCACGTGATTTTTCAGTTGATTTTCCACCCGGATGTCATCGGGATTCGAACCACGAGCGTCCGAGTGAAAGGCGAGCAGCTAGGCTCCCCATGACATTAATAGATAACTGCGCAATATTGATACCAATGTACATTCGAAGCCCTATTTTTTGAAATATCCGATTTCCTTATTTTGTTTTTACCTGATAACATGAGAACTATTAGTCTTACAGCGTTTTGCTTATCCTTAAAGTAAAGGTTAATAACTGATCTACAACTTTACTTCCCATGCCTTTCTTCGTAGAATGAGTATTTTAGACGGTATTTTGTTCGAAAGACTAGCTTACTGCAAATTTCGAAGATTTTGGAAAAATGGCCCATGTCTGAAGTGTTGTATCTCAAGATCTATAAGACATACAGAGCTGGAGTTGCGCTCAAATTGTCGGTAATTTTGTCTTCTTTAAGAGTGTAATGAGTGACTTTGCTATAGAATGCATTTTGGAAGTTGTAAGCTAAACACCGAAAAACGTCTGAACATTTCGAGTTTTTTCGAGCACCACGAAGTTAGCACAGGTCTTTCGACGTTGCAAACTTTGTTTTACACTATTGGTATCTATCTTAACAACATACCAAAAAATCAGAACCTTGCAATTTTTTGCGACCTAACGCTATTTTTGTGTCGACGATGACTGGCCTAACATCACCTACTAGGCATAGTAGGAAGAACACAGGGAACAGCAGACCTTTATGGATGGAGTAAAGAAAGCTGGCTCATAGTCACTAGATGAAGGAGTACTAGAAGTGGAGAAAACAGAGGGCTCAAGCGACGAGAAGATACGAGGCCAAATTAGGCCCAAACGACAAAGAAAGAAAGAAAGAAATGATGAAAGAACTAAAGAAAGAAATGAAGGAAGAAGAGAAGAAATAAAGAGAAATGCCGAAGTGGGGTGAGGATAGGAAAGCGAACACAAATGGGAAATATTTACTGGACTTTTGTGCTAGATCGGGGTTATCTACTGCGAACTCATTCTCGAAGTAGAAGGTTATTCACAGATACACATGGGAGTGTAAAAGAACCAGGTGAATAATAGGCTATATCATTACTGACTTTGAATTTAGTAAATTGATAAGGAATTGTAGGGTATTCAGGTATTATTTTTTAAATCATACATACCACGAGTTGATTAGTTGTAAATTAAGCATAATTAGACCTGAAGTGGAGAACGTTATGTCTTTTTGCAGACGGATTAGGGTTGAAAATCTCGAGCATAACAAACTTAGGCAGAAATACAAGGAAATGATTCATGAGAAATTCCAAAGGGTAGATGACAGAGAAGTTCAGGACATTGAAACGGAGTGGCCAGGATACAGGGATGCAGTACTAGAAGTAACAAAGGCATGTCTTGGGACAGCAGTGTGTAAAGACGGGGAAAAAGGGCACATCCTAATGGAACTCGTATTGTAAAAGTAAGAAAGAAAACTTACCAAAAATATCTCCAAACAAGGAATCCGTCAGACAGCGAGCTTTATGTAGTTAAAAGCATCTTATAAATACAGTATTGTCTAAAGCAATCTGGCTAACTAATCTAGCTATTTTCTTAATTAATGTTGAATAGATAAATAAGTTAATTGACACTAAATATGCATCATTTCATTGCTGTGTGCCTGGTACTCCGTAAAAATTTGTTATAGCATAATAAAATAAATGCAGCACATATACAAATAATGATAATAATAATAATAAAGATTGATAATTCATGATTTTTAAATCAGATATTATTATAAAAATACCAACACTGAACAAAATTAGATTACTTAATGAGGATAGAAGTTTTCAGTGCCTCATGGTGTTTGGCGGCTTCGGTGGCGTAGTCGGTAGCATGCTGAGCTTCTATGCCCAAGACAACGGGTTCAAACCCGGCCGAAGCCGTCGGATTTTTTAAGAGCGTTAAAATCCCTCAGTATGCCTTCCTTCGGAGGGGAAGTAAAGCCGGCGGTCCCATGTCATAGATTTATAGCATGTTAAAGAACTTTCCACTAATTACACCTGTGTGAAACTAAATTGCATAGGTTAAGAATGTAAACAACCCTCTTAGGTTGCTACGTTCGTTGCCAAGAGCCGACTGCGGTGGCGTCTAGTAGCTAAGTTATGAACTAGGACTAGTAGTCGTTGACGGTGGCGTTTGGCGGCAAAAGTAGGAACTATTTGAAAAATTCAAAGTTGCAGTCCATACTTGAATTAAAAAAACAGATACACACACTAATACAGTCATCACAATTAACACCGGTTATCAGACAGATTCTACACACACCCAAAGTACAAATGGCTACATGACCGCGTAGCCGCGCAGCCCCTAAACTAAGGAACCAACCAACCTGCCTCATGGTGGATTATGTTTGGGATCCATAGGCGATATTAGCCCACCTGTTCTCCAATTTTAGCACGAATAAAAACCAGGTGACTTTCTTGCCATCTCCAGCAAAGGTTAACTTAGTGAATTATGGTAATGATGTTGGATCCATTCCAGATATTTCCCCCATGATAATGCATTTTGCGTAGGGTTGAGAATAAAAATTCCTAGCTTCAAATTTGGATATGGTCGCATTCTAGAGATTATGCGTAACGATCTTTGATAGCATTCTCGGCACTTAAGAAACTGATTGCTGTTCAAATTCATGATAATTTACACCTCATATGGAATTATGCTATGGGCTCACAGGCAACCATTATACACTAGAAAAACATGAGTTTTGCAAATGCATAAAATCGTGTTAATCTTACTGTGATATTCACTCGTACACGTACGATAATTATCTCCGTCAATTGCTGTAACACTCACGTTGTAATGTTATTTCAGCGTTTACAATCTGAAATACTGTTATAATGGCGACTGAAAGTTTGAACACGTCCACCACCGTATCTCGCTTGTCACAGAATCATAAAAGTCGTTTCGTCTTCCTTCACATGTCGGGATTCGAACTATTATTACACCACTTCATGATGACTGCGGTTTCCGGATGGCATGTTCTAGATCATAAAGAATGAATACTACTACATAGTAATGTAAGCAAGCTTTCAATGCTATATTTGATACATTTAAAAAGCACAAACTGAGTGATTTACCGGTGTGAATTATAAGGGCCACTCAAAAATAAATGAGCTGGAGGCTGTTAAATGAAAAACCGCTAAACGGATCGTAATATCCTGGGGACCACGGTGTGTTCCCAATGAGAGCGCTGAGGTACCAAGCTCACCGCTAGAGGGATACGGGCGCACACCCACGTGACGACAGAGCGAGCAAGCACACGCGTCGACCATCCACTGCCCTCGGTCGGAATCCAGTGACAAGGAGGCTTCAAAAGAAGAGGAAAGGGGGTGTAGTGCGTTTCCTGATAGCGGAAGGAGTGCGGGGAACGGAAATTCATCGGAGAATGGCACTTAGAGTACGAAGAGTACTACTTGTTTGTGGCAAGGGTTAAGGCATGACACAAGCGATTTAGGGAAGGACGGATGCCATTGACTGATGATGCACGTCTGGAGCGCCACACCGCATTGCCAATGACATTGCCCAGCTGGTGGATGCCCTCATTATGTAAGACCGGCGAGTTACAGTAGCAGTCATCACCGCAGAGGTCGGAGTGAGTATCGGAAGTGTTTACGCCATCATTAAGGACCAATTGCAATTTCGCAAAAAGTACACCCGATGGGTGCCTCACAGTCTTCGACCAGCACAGGGAGCATGTCGAATGGGACGCTCTCTCTGGGACATCTAATGCGCTATGCCAAGGAAGGAAATGCATTCCTGGCACGGGTGGTTGCAGGAGACGAGACATGGTGCCATCACTTTGCACCCGACACAAAACAACAACGCAAGAGTACGGGAAAGGTTATGCTAAGCTTCTTCTTTGACCAAAAGGGCCCCCTTCTTATGGACTTCTTGCAACATAGGACAAAGGTGAATGCGCAGCGATACTCGCAAACCTTGACCTCCCTTCGCACAGCGATCAAATCGAAACGACCAGGACAGCTCACCCGCGGGATCATTCTGCTCCATGGCAATTCAAGAACCCCATACAGCCAACGCAGTCAAGGAGCTCTTGCAGACATTCAAATGGGAGGTCCTCAGTCACCCTTCACACAGTCCGTACCTGTATCCCTGCCTTTTATGCCATTTTTGGTGAGCAGTAATTAAGGGACATAAGGAGCACATTAACCTTTGGGTGTGGCGAACCCATCGTACAAATAGCCTAAATATGATACTGTGCGAGTCGAGGCCTCGGATGGAGGTCCTTGATTCCCGCCCCGACCCAGATCACTGGAACGGGAAAAGAAGAAGAAGAAGGAGCACATTAAGAGCACCAGGTTCCCGCATTTTTCAAAGGCATACTTTATTTGTTTGAAGAAGGCTCTGAGAGACAAACTATTCACCTCGGTCGACGACGTAAAGCAGTACGTTCGGAACTGGTTCACAACGTAGCTCCAGGAATTTTACGAGATAGCCATTCAGCGCCTTGCTTCGCTGTGGGACCAGTGCTTCAACAGTGCTGGGCAATACTTTTGAAAGAACGGTAGACCTACAGGTTTTCATTGTATAACTTCCGGCTCGTGTCTTTTTGAATGGCCCTTATATGTTTCAACCAAGGTTAACAAGATACATCACGCCAAAGCAGTTCAGCATCGCAGTTGCGTCACTTCTCGCTGTTGTGATCATGCGCATCGGCAAAGTCATTGGCTCGACTCTCGGCGTATATTGCTTACGGACACAATAACTTATTTTCTAAGAACAGTGAAGCTTCTTGACGTATTTGTTTGTTAGCTAAAATTACCTTTATTTTGTGTGGACAGTGTTTGGAGTTTTTCTCCGTAAGGAATTTCTTTCACGGCCAATTACCAAGCTGCAAAGTTCTTTCTAAACTGGCGGGATGTAAGATTATAGTGTAAATTTGCATCATTTCATCAGTTTTGAGATTATTTTATAAGTGATATGATGAACTATTTTATATTATTGAACTACGTTATTTAGTCCTAATTACATCATATAATATTGCACAAAATCCTCATTTATAACAGATTTGCTACATAATTCTAAATGTAAAAGTCATAAACCTTAAAATTTGGAATTCAAATTTCAAATTTTGTATTTTCAAATGCTGTGACTTCGGGCGTATTCGGTGGCGTAGTCGGTAGCATGGTGAGCTTCTATGCCCAAGATCGTGGGTTCAAACCCCACCTAAGTCGTTGGATTTTTAAGAGCGTTAAAAATCTCTCAGTATGCCTTCCTTCGGAAGGGAAGTAAAGCCGGCAGGCCCTTGTCATAGATTTATGGCATGTAAGAGAACCTCCTACTAACTATTATTGTGAGAAGCTAAATTTGTAGGGTAGATTTGATTAACGCTCTATGAATTCCAACCTTCGTTGCCAGGTGCCAGTTGCGGCGGCATCTAGTAGCCAAGTTCACAGTTATGTGTTGTTGACGGTAGCATTGCTACCAGCAAAAGGAGGAATTACTTGAAATTGATCGTCTGAAGTTCTTACCTTAATTACAGATAACACACACTAATACAGCCATCACAAGAAATTAACACTGGTTATCAGACAGATTCTACACACACCCAAAGTACACGGGGCTACATGACCGCGTTATCGCAGCCCCTAAACTGACGAACCAACCAACCGCTGTGTCATTATTGTTTAGACTGGTTTGATGCAGCCGTCCATGGCTCCTTGTCCTGAGCTAATCGTTTCATCTCTACTTAGCTACCACACCCTACATCCGAGGCAATCTGTTGAACATATTCCAACCTTGGTACAGGGTCATTATGTGTGTGGCGCCAGTAAACACGGCAAGCTAAGCCGGCTGTGACTAGCGCAGATCACGGCCGCGCGCACCCGGTTCAGCCGGCGGTCGGCGTGCACTATCACACTTTTACAAAACATGTTCAATAATGTGTACTTACAGAGCTCATAGGGGATGCTGAAAATGTCCTCCCTCTGTTGTAACACGCACCTGACATCTTCTGATGAAAGAATGTCTCTCAACTCTTTTATTATTTACGGAGCCTGTTTCCTTGAATCGTTTAGCGAGCCTCCTAATTGTACTGACATTAGGCACAGGTCTTACTGGAAACTTGATTCGAAATTTTCGTCTTGTTTCAGAACAAGATTTTCTGCTTTTCATTTACGAATTATGGATATATACAAACGTTCCCGCAATGTGAATTGGTGTCTAGGCATGGCCAACAATCACAGTAATCACAATACTCACTAAACGTGCAACACTAACGACTAAACATTGCACATATATGTCCATATGTTTTTTTTTTTGTCGTGTGACCTCCTGAGTGGCCGAGTGCAGGTCTTTCTAGTCGACGCCCGTGGGCGACCTGCGCGTCGGGATGAGAGATGGAAAGGATGAAGATGAATGAAACTGGGCAAGGATGTGGAAGGAAGCGGCCGTGGCCTGTCAGAAGGCATTTGCCAGGTGTTGAAAATGGGAAACCACGGAAAACGATGTCAAGAACGGTGGGGCTCGAACCCACGCGTCTACCGAGTCAGCAGAGAGCTTGGCCCCATGGCCTAACGCTGCGCTTTAGCCAGCGTAGCCACTACTGTCAGTTCCCTATGAATGACAAAACACGTGTGAACTAACAATATGAGTCAGCGGAGCACGCCACCGCCGGCTGAACTGGGTGCGCGAGGCCGTGATCTGCGCTAGTCACAGCCGGCTTAGGTTGCCGTGTTTACTGGCGCGCACACACATAATGACCCTGTAGTTCTTGTCCTCGACCCTTAGTATGTGCCCTGCCAACATATAGCAGTCGCCACAAACATCTCATTTGTCCTTCTCGTCTCAATACCTTTTCAATTGATATTGTAACTTTCAGTTGGTCAACACAAAATAATTCCAATTACTGGAATATGTAAAAAATAACTTGAAATAAATTACATATGATCATGCATATTGAGTTTCTTTGAAAAATGGTAATTGTTTTGATAATGCGTCTCGTTGTTGTTGTTTGAGTCTTCAGTCTTTTGACTGGTTTGATGCAGTTCTCCAAGCTTCCCTGTTCTGATCTAATCGTTTCATCTCTACGTAGCTACCACGCCCTACATCCGAGGCAATCTGTTTAAACATATTCTAACCTAGGTCTAAAACTACAGTTCTTATCCTCGATCCTTCCTTCCATAACTAACTTTGCTATTTGTGGGTGTCTTAATATGTGTCCTACCAACCTATCTCTTCTCTTCATTAGCAGTCGGCAGAAACATATCTCCTCTCCCAATCGTCTTAATACCTCTTCATTTGTAACCCTATATATCCATCTGATCTTCATCATTCTCCTGTAACACCACATTTCTGTTCTTTTCTGCCATTCCAACAGTCCAAGTTTTACTTCCATAGAGCACTAAGCTCCAGACAAAGGGTTTCAAAAATGACGTCCTAATACCTAAATCTATATTTGATGTCAACACATTCCTTTTCTGTAGAAATGCTTTACTCGCCTGTGCTAGCCTACTTTTTATATCCTCTTTCCCTCGTCCATCACTGGTTATTTTGCTTCCTAAGTAACAGAAGTCTCCTACTTACTTTAGCTTTTTACCTGGAAATTCTACGTCCCGCAATTATTTTTTATATTTGAAATTGATATCTACATGAACGTAGATTAAGAAGAGGAAGAGAAAATAAGTCCATATAAATTCCTTATAAAACGGTACGAATTGAAAGCCATACCATTATCACATATCGCTTCGAAATTCGTTTGGAGTAACACCGAGTCACTACGACCCCTATCACATATACCAGAATGATTACTTACAGTCTTTTTCTTCAGCATCACCACTTCTTGGACGTATTCCTAAGTCAATTGAAGATTCTTAGAGCCCTGAAAGTAATAATAATAATAACTTATTATTATAAATATTTGTATGAATGTCCTGCTGCAAATAATTTGAGGTGCGGTCTGTTTACCAATTCCAATATTTAGTTTGCATTCCTACCTAGCAGAGCAATTGGAACTCTACTAGTTGACCTGTGATTAATAGATTACTAATATTCTTTTTGCCTTGTGATCACCAAATGCAGTATGATACACTTCTGAATACCCATGATTTTTCCCACCCTTCAAATATCCAACGATCTTGGCTGGGAATCTAACTCGTGATCAGGATTTATTCACATTACCTCTTATCCTTAGAGGAAGATAATAATAATAATAATAATAATAATAATAATAATAATAATAATAAAATACGGGAATATCAACCGAGTGGAAAAAATTAAGTACTTGGGAGAGATCATCATGAAAAGTGGACTGGACAAAGAAGCACTCAAGGAACGAGTACGCAAACTCGAAATAGCCTATCAAACATCGCGCACAATCTACATCAAAAAATGCCTGTCCAAAAATACTAAACTACGTCATCATGAAACTGTTCTGAAGCCAGTAGTTATGTATGCAGCCGAACCCCTATCCCTAAATGCTAATAAGGGACTCCTCGAAGAACTGGAGGAAAAAGGGCGCAAAATCGTTAGAGGTATAATGGTATCAAATTACAAGAATGACATCCATTATAAAAAATCCAACAAAAAAAGTCTACAGTGAAATAGAGAAAATTACAGAAACGATCCGTAAGAGGCGGATACGGTATTACGGTCATCTCAAACGAATGGATGGAAACAGGCTGACTAAACAGATTTTTCATATTTTGACTCCAAACCCAAGACCACAATGCCCTGGTTTGTAAACACCAGAGACGACCTCAAAATGCTGCATCTAAAACCTGACGACGCCTTCAATAGAGATCTCTTCCGCAAAAAGATACTGACTAAAGGGCTAACCCGAGATGAGACACCGAAACCGAAAAGAAGACAAGGTACCACCTGACCTGGACAGCGGAGCGCAAGATGGCCCACTCAGAATGAGGGTATTCTGGGCTCAGAGAAAAGCGAAGAACACTGCCAAGTGTAGCAAAACTTAACGTGGTCCTAGATGGTCTCAACGAATTATATATATATATACACATATTGAACCCTTAAATGTATGCCTACATTTAAGTCTTCAAATATTTTATTTCTTCAACTCTAATACAGCCCAGTTGAGGAAATATTTGGAAATATCAGTCTTTCTGGTTGAACAAAGTAATCCTGTCGATGTCGCCAGCAAGACAACGGCCAAGTTAAATATAGCCGATTCCAAGATAAAGAGAAAGGCAGTTGCAAGCTAAATGTCCGTTGCCCAGTTCAAACGAGAGGAGTTGAGTTTCCTTGTCTTGAAGCACGATAAAAAGAGAGCGAAGAGTCCCACCTAAGGACAGGGATAGTGACCAAGGTGAGAGAGTAGGAGAAGGTCAGCACCCTGGTGACACAAACTATTTGTTGTTGTTGTTGTTGTTGTTTTAAGGGGCCTAACATCGAGGTTATCGGCACACAAATTATTTGAATGAACAGCCAATTACAGCGAGACGCCACTTTTGTGCGCGAAGGATTTTGCTCGCGAATTCAGGAAAATATGTGTTGCCACGATGCGAATTTCTGCACGCGAGTGTCAATTGAATGTGCTGATTTTTGTGAGTTGTTTGAGATGTGTCTGAAGTCTGTGCGACTATTATTACTATTTATTACGGAACGACATACCCCTTCCTACATATAAATACTTGGTCTGTGAACTAACTCAACCCCCACTAATTTTAGAGTCTGAGACGTTGCAGGGTGTTACTCTGTCCGTGGACGAGGCACTCTGAAATACTTTAACTTTTTGCGAGTGCTATGGCAGCACATAGGAGTGTGATATATAATTGTGTTGAGTGTCGGGCAGCATATTTGATGATAGTGTATGTGTATTAGGTGGAGACTGTCCACAAATTATAGGAAAAGTTTTACGGCACTGCAATCGAACCTTTGGGCGAATTGAGTAGCTCATTATGTAGTCTAGATAGTAGCCTATTAATAATAATAATAGTAACTTGACTTCAACAGCAAGATCTTCGTCTGCAAGAAGGAAGAAATGGACCATGTCGTGTCCTATGCTATGATGTCTAGGATCATGGGCTAGATACGCAGATGGATGATGACGACGGTGATGTCACGGCACCGGGCAGACCTGAAAGTGTTGAGTACTAATTAAATTTATTTAATTTTGGACGGGGCGGAATCATGCACAACATTGGGGATTTGTCTTATATATAATTTTTGCTTTGCTGTGCGTAAATGTAAATTCCTTTCGCTGACATAATTATTTCTTTGCATCACGTGACAGTTGTTATAATAGTAGATTTTTATTGTGTGTTTTTCTTGTGGCTTCAGCCCGTTGTTTGATTAGAGTGTTTGTTTTCATGCTGCTTCGGCATATCGAAACATGTACGTTTAAAATATTTTATTAAACATCATTCCAATGCATTGACAAGGCGGATTACACAATTACTTATTACCATTAGTCAATACGGATACATCTGTTAAAATTAAAAATCGTTAACGTATAGGCTACGCAATTTATACGTTTTATTATGTTTATGAAATGTTGCACGATAACACAATTTTAATGGCAGATAGGGTGTTTTATATCCTACTGTATATCTGCAGTAATTTAATTCCATCGCAAGGCAATTACCCGTATGTTATCACTGTCTTCTTGGGGCAAAGAATTAGAATTGGTTGATGGATTACATTTTGAAGTGTTGGTCAGGTTTTTAGTTAAGGGTTTAATAAGGTAGATTCGATTAAAAAAATAAAATAAAAGTACAGCTGCTGAATTGGGAATAGTATAAATTCACTTCTCGGGAAAAGTAAAAGAACATTTGTTTTTTTGGGAACTAAATTGTATGACTTTAGGGAAATAGTAATATTCGTAATATCGTATGCCTCGGGTGCCGGGTGCAAGCTTTGCTATTTGACACCCGGAGGGTATCTTGCATGTCGAATTTCGTTGTTCCTTGAAGCACTATGAAAGTCAAGGAGGTTAGATATCTAAGCTCCTTGAACACTATAGCGCTTTCTAGTAAAGAAATGAGGAACTTTGTGTTGGCGGAGACTCTCGAGATTAATTTTGCCATTATGAACACGGCCTACTGAATTCAAATGGGTTCTTTGACATGCCAACATCGTATGACATGCGTGTCGTAAATTTTTGCCGCTTTTCAAAAAAAAAACACTTACCACGGCCAGGAGCGAACCTGCAAGTTTGGGGTTACTAGACCGACACGTTAACCACTCACCCATAGTGCCAAGTGGCTTTAGGGTGAGTACGTTTGATTTATTACTCCGATGTTCTACCAGGAGTGATGCGCAATTTAACACGCACGTCTACGTCATAGGTTTGATAGAGATAGTAAGGAATGATTAGGAGAAGAAGAGTGAGAATGAAGTTATTTAAATTATTGTATAAGTGGTAAAAGAAGAGAAATATAAAGACTTTTATAATTCCAGAGCTCTAAGGACGGCCTACCAATGCATTGTCCGTCCTACGTATATTAACGTATGGCTTACCTGCTTGGCATCCCACTACAGCGGAAAACACGAACAAATAGCAGCGTGTACAGCAGAGAGGCTAACAGCTTGTCATTGCCCTTCCCCTTTGTCGAAATTCCCGTCTCGAGAGGCAACAGCCAAACAATCCGATTTGATCTTCCTAAAAAAAAGGCCCTCACTGGTTCCGTTGCTATTGGCCTCTTTTTCCGACTGTCGTTGGCTTATCGCTCAGTTCGGAGAGGACGAGGTGTACTGCACCTCTCGTTTCGCCCTTCGCTCGTAGCAGTGCCTACCTGACAGGTTCCTACGGGCACTCTGCACGGTTATGGAACACACTGCCAGGAGATGTCAAGATCTTGCCTCTTCTGAAATTCAGGCCGTACATAAAAAAGAACATGTCTTTGAGTCAATGTACACTGGAAAATTTAGATTGCTGGCCCTAACCCACTTTCACTTATAAAGCGGATGACGAGATCAGCAGTCACCGCGTCATCGGCCAATATAAGTTTGAGTGTCATCTGCAAACCAAGGTCTCTTCGTAAGTCAGCAAGATCCTCACACTCGGTTAAAATGTGGGTCACCGGTCACGGTGAAAACGGCTCCACAGGTACAAAGTGGGGGATCTTCCCTTCTCTTTAGGTACGAGTGGGTGGATCTTGTATGACCTATCCTTAAAAGTTAGCCTACACAAAATGACGGACTCCCTCTATGTCCGGAAAGAGCTCCGCTACACGCGAGCAGTTCCCTTCCTCCCTCTCAGTTTACTGGGCATTAGTTCAACTAGCCACTGACTCTCCCAAAATGCCAGTCATTGTCGGCGTAACTGAGAGCGAATCTTTCTAGCGGGTACCTCCATTGGTCGAGGTGGTAGTAATACCACCCCTTTTGCAGCTTGATCCGCTAACTCATTTCCCGCATTCCCATATGGCTTGGAAGCCACAGAAAGGTGATTGAGTGTCAGCGCGGCACAACCCGGCTACTAGGTCGTGGATTCGCTGCACTAGGGGGTGTTGCGGGAAACATGTAGCAATTGACTGCAACGAACCCAAACAGTTAGTACACACGAGAAAGTGGATTCGTGCATCCTGTAGTGCAAACTGCAGAGCTTCATAGATAGCAACGAGCTCCGCAGTAAACACACTAAAGGCCCCAGGCAAAGACATTTTTGTATTTGCACCATCAATAACATAAGCATAACCCAATCTCACGTCCACCTTCGAACCATACGTGTACAGAATACCAGCGTCCGGAAATTGGTGAACTATGCTGTGGAACTGCCTCCGATAAACGGAGGCATCCGTGTTCACCTTAGGACCTCGGTGTGGATCTAACCGAATTTTCGGACGCGGGACTTGCCACGGAGGCACCTCGCTAGGTGTCCGGATCATACAAGGGCCTACAGCCATTCCATTACAGGAGATATCAAGTCTTATACCAACCGGCCATGTGGCGCGAGGCTGGTTGGTGTACCACCGGTGGTATTGGGTACTGAAGAGAGTGCGATAGGTCGGAAGTCTATAATTTAGGGGTGGAACACCCAATTCGGCGAGTAGGCTGGGTATCGGGCTGGTCCGGAACGCAAGAACCAATGGTCCAATTTACATTAAATATGTCACGGATGTAGCTGATTTACCTGGTTAACATATAGGCTACTTTTGATTTCGATACCTTGCACAATTTAAAGATGGCGACCATTTTAGTGACGTCACTACACCCTTTGGTTTCAAAATTTCATATTTCCATTTCAAATAAAAAGAGAAAGCTAAGAAATAGCAAACTTTTGATGGCATACACAAGCTTTAACATTTAATTTTCTATCCGAAAGGTCGTGTATCTCCAACGGTTAGCGAGTAAAACCTAAATTTCTGCAATAAAATACGGTCAACACCGAGCGGTGCAGTATATCTCTAAATACCAGATGAGTCAGCCGTCCCTTATTTTTTAAAGTTTTTGGCCACACTTCCAACGCCTGATGCCAATATGGTCGACAGTTCCCCGTCTGAAGCCAATTCACAATGACCCTAAACGACTTTACAAGATTTATGACGACATGGAAGCAAGACCTTTTACAAAAACATGTGTGCGACAAGTGATAATTCAAAGCATCTATCTGTCATACGGGCATGTACAAAGAACATGCCGATGATACGGTTTCAATTGGATACGAAATTGACGCTAGGTACGGTGGCTTACTGATAAAAAAAAAACGTACCGGTAGGCAGCCTAATGCCACTATGGTGGATACTGTCCAGCATTTACAAGGTTGCCGGCCTTGCTGAACCGTATGCCGCAGAACAACAGTAGGCCAGTCATCTAAAACATTCTAGGTCCAAAAAATTGCAAGGTTCTGATTTTTTGGGATGTTGTTAGGATAGATACCAATGGTGTAAAACCAAGTTTGCAACTTCGAAAGACCTGTGCTAACTTTGTGGTGCTCGAAAAACCTCGAAAGTTTCAGACGTTTTAAAAATTTTTGTCTTCTAACTTCTAAAAAAATGCATTTTACGGACAAATCATCCATGACACGTTTAAAGAAGACAAAATTAGCAACAATTTGAGCGCAACTTCAGCTGTGTGTGCCTTAGCCTATAGATCTCGAGATACAATACTTTTTAAAGTTAGACATTTGTTGTTAGCTAGTCTTTCGAACAAAATATCGTCTATAGTACTCATTCTACGGGGAATGTTATGAGAAGTAAAGTTGTAGAGCAGTTATTTATCTTTAATTCAAGCATAAGTAAAACGCTGTAAGACCAATAGTTCTCTTGTTATCAGGTAAAAAATAGGAAAATGAAATTGAATAGAATTAATAATAGTTTGTAATTTCTTATCAATATAGAAGTTACAGTGGCGAAGTGATGGAGGTACCTCAGCTAACATCTGCGACAGAAACACGCAACACGTCAATTACCTACTATTTATTAATAAATTACAACGAAATGTTTTTTTTTTGTCGTGTAGCCTCCTGAGAGGCCGAGTGCAGGTCTTTCTAGTCGACGCCCGTGGGCGACCTGCGCGTCGGGATGAGAGATGGAATGGATGAAGATGAATGAAACTGGGCAAGGATGTGGAAGGAAGCGGCCGTGGCCTGTCAGAAGGTACTGTCCCAGCATTTGCCTGGTGTTGAAAATGGGAAACCACGGAAAACTATTTCAAGGACAGCCGACGGTGGGGCTCGAACCCACGCGTCTACCGAGTCAGCAGAGAGCTTGCCCCCTTGACCTAACGCAGCGATTTAGCCCGCGTAGCCACTACTGTCGGTAACGAAATGGTAGGTATGTAATGTTAGGCTAATCTGCACTTAAAGAGACAGTAGCATTCTTTTGGAAGGCCCAGGTTCATCATACGGCTCT
Organism: Meconema thalassinum; assembly: GCA_946902985.2. Classification (NCBI taxonomy): domain Eukaryota; kingdom Metazoa; phylum Arthropoda; class Insecta; order Orthoptera; family Tettigoniidae; genus Meconema; species Meconema thalassinum. Next base: position 1,739,050,867 of record OX336388.2, on the reverse strand, counting down.
TTTTGGGGCTCCGGAGACTCCTGTGTAGTTGGATCAGGATGTAGAAGGGGGTCGTCGAAGTCATCGTCTTCATCTGACTCAGTCATGTCTATGGTAGGAGAATTAAGGCTGGTCTTCCCCCGACAAATTTTACAGAGAGCTCTCCAGCAGGAGCATCGCCCTGCTCCGCACCCTTTCACGCACCTGTATGACAAGAATTTCAGCAGTTATAATAAATACTGATTACAATAGATTCAAATGTTTTAATTTCAATCATAAGAAATTCCTATATCCAGCAGTGGACATTGACTAGGACCGATCTAATACGAATGGATTACCTTACCTGGACGACAGGAATTTGAGCAGAGTTTGTGGCGCTGGTTCTTTGTTTGAGGTCACCGGTGTCAGCCCCTGCTGACTCCTTGTCCATCCCCACTTTATCAACCCCCAACCACTGCTGCAGCTGGTGGTAGGTTCTGTAGGAATGTTGGGCAGCAGCCTCTTCCGTTGGGGGCAGACGAGCGAGGTTGGCTTTTGCACTGGCAGCAGATCGGACAAATATCCCGTAACGCAAGGCGTGGAGAGAATCGTCTTTTCCACAGCGATACAACGCTACGAGACATTTGTTGCCAGCAGAGGCCATCTCTTCATGGATGGCGTTATTGTTGAGAAAAGTGGTAGCCACGTCAAGAAGGTTTGGCTGCTTTGAAAGGACGCCCAACATCTTCGTTTTCCCTTGCCCGAAAAGGGCAGAGGTGGTGTCGCAACTACTGAAGGCGTGGAGGAACAACTCTATTCCAGGGCGGAGTGAGAGATCTCCTCGAATGAGTGATGTTGACAAGAACTGCTTGCAACCTGTTTCACCCCTGGCACTTTTCTGGAAGGACACATTTTGTTTGTTGGGTCCCAATCCATTCAGGAGCACCAAGAGGTTGACATCTTCTCCAGCGATTATGACGTGCTCGTACTCCTCGTTCTTCTCCAATGCTGTCTTCACAAAGAGGCAGTCGACGTCCTCTGGAGATTGCTTTGTTTCGATCCCTTTTACCTAGGTATATCCAGTCGAGTGCAGACAAAGTTGATCAGGCGCTGCTTGTATTTTGGGTTGGACAAAAACTTTTCTTCGGGCACTTCGATCAGTGTCGATTCTTCAAAAAAGATATCGCTGTACGCTGAGGCTGCTTAACGTCGTAGCCGTTCTGCTGTTTTTGTGCCCTTAACAGCCCCCTCTTCTGGGTAGCCATCGAATACAACTGAGACATTTTTTTTTCCAAAATGGTTCGTCGTGTAGGTAATAGGCTATAAGCAGCTACAATTTCCCTCACTGAACTGTTCCGTTGTCATATAACCTTATCGAGAAAGTATCATACGTCCACTACAACAAACGTTCTTTCTCCAACGGCGACGTTTCCTGGGAGGGGCGTAAAGGCAGAGTAGAACGATGATTTGGTTCCTTTTCGCATCCCTCTTCGGAGAATAGAGCCATGGGTTATGGGGCCAACTCGTATGTCAAGTGGCTTTCTAGGTCAGTCTCAGACTGTTTTGTTACACACAGCCATTGGAATATTGTGAGAGGGTCTATATCTAGAGCAATCTGCTTGTTGTGCACCTTAACCGTGGCTGCTGCCAAGGGTCGTACTTTGTCTTTCCTTTCAAATTTAACATTTACAAATTCCTTTCCAGTTATTTCTTTGACTCCATTACATCCAATTTCTATGACAGTAGCAATAAGTATCACAAAAATAGATTATATTAGATTAGAAACACTTTATTGCAATCAACATAACATAAATAAAAGTACAGTGAGTTTTACTCAAAGAGTAGGTATAACTTTAACTGCAATGGGCGGCCTTATCGCTAAGATCTATTTTTTCCAGGCACCAAATCCACAAAAAAATATGACATTAATAGATAACTGTGCAATATTAAAACAATTTACATTCGAAGCTGTATTTATTGAAGAATTCCATTTCTTTATTTTTTATTTTACATGATAACATGAGAATCGTTGGTTCTAAAGCGTTTTTCTTATGCTTAAATTAAAGCTAAATAACTGCTCTACATCGTTCTTTCTCATGAGTTTCCTCAAAGAATGAGTATTTTAGACGGTATTGTGTTCGAAAGACTAGCTTACTACAAATTTCTAACGTTTTGAAAAAAAAAAGGCCCATTTTCTAAGTGTTGTATCTTGATATTTAAAAGGCATACAGAGCTGGAGTTGCAATCAAATTGTCACTAACTTTGTCTTCTTTAAAAGTGTCATGGATGACTTTGCCGTACAATGCCTTGGTTTAGAAGTTGTAAGCCAAAACCTGAAAAATGTCTGAAAATGTCGAGGTTTTTCGAGCACCACGAAGTTTGCACAGGTCTTTCGAAGTTGCAAACTAGGGTTTACACTATTGGTATCTATCCTAACAGCATCACAAAAATTCAGAACCTTGCAATTTTTTGCAACCTAACGCGATTTTTGTGTCTACGGTGACTGGCATATAGTCTAGCCGGGACAGGACGAGGGCTTGGTAGAACCGTAGCAGCACCGCACGGTCAGCTTCCCTCGTACTGCCCCTAATAAACTTGATCATGTTCAGCTTCCTGAGACACGCCATTTTAGTTGCCGTATATGGTGCTGCCACGTTAATTTGCTGTCAAAATGGAGCCCCAGGAAGCGATAAGTTTCACCACCAGCAACTCAGAATCCCTGAGATGTAGTTCAGGGTGTAAATGTAGCCTCCGGAGCCGACAAAAATGGACGACGGAGGTTTTCGCTGCTGAGAAACGAAAACCTCGGTCGTGAGCCCACCTGTCGACCCGGATAATAGCTAACTGAAATTGCCGTTCCACGATTGCCATACTTCCAGAGCTGTAATGTAGATCTAAATCATCCACATACAGCTATGGTACTACTGTGGGCCCGGCGGCGGCAACAATGCCGTTTATGGCAATCGCGAACAAGGTAACACTCAGCACAGAACCCTGAACTCCATTTTCCTCGGTGTATATTTGCGATAATGTCCTACCGATCCTTACACGGATGAGTCGGACAGACATGAAATTCGCAATAAATTTCGGTAGATTACCATGGAGTCCCCACTCGTGAAGGGTGGAAAGGATCCCGTAACGCCATGTGGTGTCGTAGGCTTTCTCGAGGTAAAAAAAAAAAGGTACCATCTTTTCCAGAAGCTTACACAGGCCATTTGTAAGACAAATGGGACTATAGCTGCTGACGAGCTTGGAATCCTTTCCAGCCTTGGGAATCGGTATCACGATCCCCTCTCGCCATTGAGATGGAAACTCCCCGTCAATCCATATACGATTGAAGAAGTTCAACAGTTGAATTATACGGTACTGGAATCGCACAGATGTTTCAGCATTTGATTATGGAGGGTTATCCGGAAATTGAAGCGATTTTAACTCCGTTTATGCTGATGATTCTCACTGGAGAATAGCTTCTATTGCTTGTGGACAGTATTAGGCCTATATATGTAAAAAAAAAGTCCAAAACGGGATGGCAAATGTGGAATGGCCTGGCAACTCTCTGGATCGCCGCAGAACGGAGCTAACGAAGAGAAAAAATTACACTGAGATTAATTCGGATAAAATCTGCTTGATGAACAGAATCATGAAATTTAAAATAACTGCCTCAGGTAAATTTGCAGTAAGCTAGATAGAGACAAAGCCGTAATTTCAGCAAAGGAAGGAGTTGCACAATATTAGATTTTCCTTACTTTTTCGAGATTTCCATTAATGTTTCAAATAGAAAATACTGTACCGTAACATATTTGTCACAATTTTAAGCAAAGAAACTGCTTATAAATTATTTTTGAGCATTGAAGATATTACTTTTATCAATTGGCCCTACTGAATGCCCTCCCAAGTTACTTGCAATTTCCTTGAAGCCTGTCTGCTGTTGAGATAGAAGGCACAGACTTGCGTTGTTTTTTCTTTTTAATGTTGATTGCATCTGTGGCAGTGGATGATGTTTTTTTTTTCGTGTAGAGAGGCCGAGTGCAGGTCTTTCTAGTCGACGCCCGTGGGCGACCTGCGCGTCGGGATGAGAGATAGTTAGTAGTTAGTTATTGTTGTTTTAAGGGGCGGAACTACGAGGTCATCTGCCCCTCTTAACACAGATTAAAGAATACAAATTTTGAATTGAATTTAAAATTTTGAGGTGGACATCTAAATTTAAAAAGACCAAAAATTAATAAAACAAAAACAAACAATTAAATTTAAAAAAAAAAATATATAAACATAAACAAAAATTACGGAAAAAACAAAACATTATCAATCAAAAACGAACAAGTCGTTGAGTCAATGTTCACTGGAAAATTTAGATTGCTGGCCCTAACCCACTCTCACTTATAAAGCGGATAACGCGATCAGCAGCCACCACGTCATCGGCTAATATAAGTTTGAGTGTCGTCTGCAAACCAAGGTTTCTTCGTAAGTCAGCAAGATCCACACACTCGGTAAAAATGTGGGCCACGGTGAATACGGCTCCACAGGTACAAAGTGGGGGGTCTTCCCTTCTCATTAGGTACGAGTGGGTGGATCTTGTATGACCTATCCTTAGCCTACACAAAATGACGGACTCTCTCCGGGCCCGGAAGGAGCTCCGCCACACGCGAGTTGTTCCCTTGATCGCTCTCAGTTTACTGGGCAGTGGGTCAGCTAGCCACTGACTCTCCCAAAAAGCCAGAACTTGTAGGCGTAACTGAGAGCGAATATCTCTAGCGGGTACCTCCATTGGTCGAGGTGGTAGTGATACCGCCTCTTTAGCAGCTTGATCTGCTAACTCATTTCCCACAATTCCCATGTGGCTTGGAATCCACAGAAAGGTGATTCGATTGTCAGCGTGGCACAGCCCGGCTAGTAGGTCGTGGATTCGCTGCACTAGGGGGTGTTGCGGGAAACATGTAGCAATTGACTGCAACGAACTCAAAGAGTCGGTACACACGAGAAAGTGGATTCGAGCATCCTGTAGTGCAAACTGCAGAGCTTCATAGATGGCAACGAGCTCCGCAGTAAACACACTACAGGCCTCAGGCAAAGAGATCTTGGTATTTGCACCATCAATAACGTAAGCACAACCCACCTTCTCGTCCACCTTCGAACCATCCGTGTATAGAATGCCAGCGTCCGGAAATTGGTGAACTATGCTGTGGAACTGCTTCCGGTAAACGGAGGCATCCGTGTTCACCTTAGGACCTCGGTGCAGATCTAACCGAATTTCCGGACGCGGGACTTGCCACGGAGGCACCTCGCTAGATGTCCGGATCATACAGGGACCTACAGCCACTCCTATTTCGGTACACGAGCTATCAAGTCTAATACCAACCGGCCGAGTGGCACGAGGCCGGTTGGCGTACCCCTGGTGGTTTTGGGTACCGAAGAGAGCTTGATAGGTCGGGTGTTGCGGCATTTGACGCACATTGGCAGCATATGCTAACAGCATATGTTGGCGTCTATAATTTAAAGGTGGAACACCCGATTCGGCGAGTAGGCTGGGTATCGGGCTGGTCCGGAAGGCACCGGTAGCCAGCCTAACGCCACTATGGTGGATACTGTCCAGCATTTTCAAGGTTGCCGGCCTTGCTGAACCGTATGCCGCAGAACCATAGTCTAGCCGGGACAGGACGAGGGCTTGGTAGAACCGTAGCAGCACCGCACGGTCAGCCCCCCACGTAGTGCCACTAAGAAACCTGAGCATGTTCAGTTTCCTGAGACATGTCATTTTCAATTGCCGTATATGGTGCTGCCACGTTAACTTGCTGTCAAAATGGAGCCCCAGGAAGCGATAAGTGTCAACCAACGGCAACGCAGCATCCCTGAGATGTAGTTCAGGGTGTAAATGTAGCCTCCGGAGCCGACAAAAATGGACGACGGAGGTTTTCGCTGCTGAAAAACGAAAACCCCGGTCGTGAGCCCACCTGTCGACCCGGTTGATGGCTAGCTGCAATTGCCGTTCCACGACCGCCATACTTCCAGAGCTGTAATGCAGAGCTAAATCGTCTACATACAGCGATGGAAATACCGCGGACCCGGCGGCGGCAACAATGCCATTAATGGCAATCGCGAACAAGGTGACACTCAGCACTGAACCCTGAGGAACTCCATTTTCTTGGGTATAGTACTGCGATAATGTCCTACCGACCCTTACACGGAAGAGTCGGACGGACATGAAATTCGCAATGAAAGTCGGTAAGTTACCACGGAGTCCCCACTTGTGAAGGGTGGAAAGGATCCCGTAGCGCCATGTGGTGTCGTAGGCTTTCTCGAGGTCAAAGAAAACCGTGACTAGGTGCTGCTTCCGGAAAAAAGCCCCCTGTATGGCGCTCTCAAGTCGCACCAGATGGTCAGTGGTGGACCTATGAGAGCGAAATCCACATTGGTACTCAGACAGGAGACCTTTATCCTCCAAGAACCACACCAGTCGACGGTTCACCATCTTTTCGAGCAGCTTACATAGGCCATTTGTCAAACAAATGGGCCTATAGCTGCTTACAAACTTGGGATCCTTTCCAGCCTTAGGAATCGGTATCACGATCCCCTCTCGCCATTGAGATGGAAACTCCCCTTCAATCCATATACGATTGAAGAGGATCAACAGTTCTTTCATACTGGATTCGCACAGATGTTTTAACATTTGATTATGTATGTTATCCGGTCCAGGAGCCGTATCCCTGCACAGTGCAAGCGCACTTCGCAGTTCCCATTCAGAGAATGGTACATTATAGGACTCCGAAGCAGCAGTGGCAAAGGACAAGGGGTGAGTCTCTGCCTCCCGCTTCAGAGTCAGAAATGTAGGATCGTAACTCCCGGAGCAGGATACATCGGAGAAGTGCGAGCCAATGCTGTTGGCAATGGCGAGATGGTCCGTGATGATGTCCCCATTGATGGACACTCCGGGTATCGATAGTGATGTCGGGAGTCCGGAGATCCGACGAAGCTTAGTCCACACTTGAGATGAAGGAGTATGCGCCGTCATGGACGACACATACTTTTCCCACGTCGTTTTCTTACTCTCCCGAATCAGATATCGGGCTCTAGCACGCATCCTTCTGAAGGTGATAAGGTTGGCCATAGTGTTTTGCCTCCGATAGCATTTGAAAGCACGTCGACGATCTTTAATGGCTGCTGCAATCTCGGCTGTCCACCAAGGGACAAGCTTCCGGCGTGAGTTGCCGGATGAGGAAGGTATTGTTTCCTCAGCAGCAGTCAAAATACCATTCGTTATGTGAATGGTATGATCGTCGACACTCTCAAAGGTATCTTCGGCAAACACCGCACGTGCCGTGAAAGGTGGCCAATCAGCCCGACGGAGAAGCCATCGACTTGGTAACTCGATGGCTCTCTGGTTCGGAAGAGTAACGATAATTGGAAAATGGTCACTATTACAAAGGTCATCGTGTACACCCCACTGTAGCAGGGGAACCAGCGCACGACTGCACAGGGTAATATCGATACTTGAATAAGTACCGTGTGCAATAGAGAAGTGCGTAGGCTCCCCTGTGTTCAACAGACACAGGTCCAGCCGCCTGATCAGCCTCTCAAAATCTCTCCCTTTACCGCTAGTGGTAGCGGAGCCCCAGATGGTGTTGTGGGCATTAACATCTCCCAGAAGGAGAAAAGGAGGGGGGAGCTGAGAGACTAGATCCACCAGCTGGTCGTAATCCGGCTGAGAATCAGGTGGGATGTACACGTTACATACTGTTGCCATTACTGGCAACGAAGTACGAACTGCAACTGCCTCTAGCTGAGTACGCAACGGCACCTCTTCACTAAAGAGGCTAGAGTGGACGAGAGTGCAGACGCCACCAGCGGCCACAGCTCCGTCCATCCGGTCTTTAGAGAAGAGTTTGAAGTGACGCATTTTTGTCTCATGTCCAGGACGAAACCTGGATTCCTGAAGACAGACAATGGTTGCCGAAAACGAAGATATTAATTGTCGTAACTCAGCGAGATGAACAGAATAGCTATTACAGTTCCATTGTAATAGTGCCATGGTGTGGACTTAAGTAGAAGTGGGTCTTCTACTTATGCTTGACCGTTTGCCACCCTTCCCCATCTCTAGTTGGAGATGATGGGGCAGGAGAGCACACCTCAATCTCCACATCTCCGTCCGAAGACGAAGAAAATGGAGCGGGCGCTCTCTTGGGTTGCTCACGGTCGTCGTCGGACCTCACGGGTCTCGCCCTTGGGGAAGAGCGAGAGCGGTGTCGAGGGACTTTCTCCCGGTCCGAAGACTGGGTGTCTGTCCCCGACACGCCCCGAAGAGACTTCTTCTTGGATCGGCGCCGACGTGTGTTTGGGGAAGTAGATGGTCCCTTCCCCACAGACGCCGGGTCCTTATAAAACAAGGTCGCTCCTGCTGGCACCGCTCCACTGGTAGTGGTGGGAGCGGGATGGCTAGCAGATACGTGAGCAGCCCTGCCTTTAGGAGAGGAAGAGAAACGGCGCTGAACCGCTCCCCTCTCCTCCGCCGATCTATTTTCTTTTCTATAGGGGAGTTCCTCCATACGGACGGGCTTGGCTTCAGCAGGCTTCGCTCCCTTGGTGGTAGTGGGAGCGGAAAGGCCAGCAGAGACAGTAGCCACCCCGTCAGCAGGAGGGCGAGAGAGACGGCGACGAACCGTCCCCCTCTTCTCCACTATCTTTGTCTTATCAGATGGGCTGGATGACGATCCAGCCCCGGTCGCAGAAGTCTTCTTTGCCTCGTTGGCAGGGGAAGACTTCTTCTCCGACCGTTTCGGAGAGGAAGATGACTTCTTCTCCGATTGCGCCGGTTTAGATGGTATAACCGGCGCCTTTATCACAATGGCCGAAGAAGGTTGTTTAACCTTCTTCGGGCTGACAGGTCTCGCTTGGACAGCGAGGGGAGACTTTATGATCTCAGAGTAGTTCGTCGTCGAGGGTACAGCACGGGGAACGAAAGTGGCAGGGGTGATAGGTGGCGTCACCTTAGCCGCGAAAGACACCGGAAATTCGGGTACAGTCATATCACGGTATCTCTTTCGAGCGTCGTGATATGAAAGCCGATCCAATGTTCTGATTTCTTGGATCTTTGCTTCCTTGCAGAACTCAGGGCACTGCTTCGACCGCGGAGAGTGACTTCCTTGGCAGTTAGGACACGTCGGGGGAGGCGTACACCCCACACCGTCATGTGTCCCCTTGCCACACTCTCTACACACCGCCTTGGCAGTGCACCTGGCAGAAACATGACCGAATTTCTGGCAATTGTAGCAGCGCATAGGTGGAGGGATGTACGGTCTAACGTCGCAATGGTACGACGTGACCTTCACCTGCCTAGGCACTACATCACCCTCAAAATGAAGAATGAAAGCGCCAGTATCGACGCTATCATTTCCAATTTTCCGGGTGATGCGCCTAATCCTGGTGACGCCTCGCTTCCCCAGATCCCGCATCAATTCCGCGTCGCTGTTTAAAATGAGGTCGCGATGGAATATAACTCCACGGACCTCATTTAGCGTATCGTGCTTCTCAACCTTAACGGGAATTTCGCCGAAATGCGTGCATTCCAGCAACGCTTCGGTTTGCTGCCGGTCAACGGTATGCAGCAGGAGCTGCCCGTTCCGGAGCTTGGAAATCCCGTTAAGGTCGCGATATTTCCCCTCGATTTCCTCTGAAAAAAGGATCGATTTTACCTGTTTAAAATCTCCCCCGTCTGTCCTGGTAGCTACCAGGTAGCGAGGAGACCTGTCAACAGGGAACTTCTTATTAAATGCCTCATCCCAAGGCGTATACACCTTGGGATTCGGTCTACACTCCAGAGACGGCTTTTTAAGGGTGCCACCCTGTACAGGTGTCCGTGATCGTTTACTACGCATCCCGGACGAAATCCTCCCCGAATACTGCCCACTCCGAACGGGGGCTATCACTGTGGGCGCCACCCAGCCAAGGCAATACCTACCTGGCATAGCAGATATTGCCCGGGGTCCCAGTGCCTCGAACAGGCACTTCCCCCTCGGCATGCACAGGATTTATTCAGCTCCAGTATTCGGCCATGCATGGACCTTCGTTGTAAGGCGGATACTACTGTAGGGTACATGGCGCACCCACCTGACGGGATGGGGCATACCGTCTAGGCTTTCTGGCCAGATGGCCAAGCTGGTGGCCCTTCCCCTAACAGCATGCATGTTTGTTTCTATTGGTCAAACCAGAGCTGGGACCAGAAAACCAAAATCGACCTTTATAAGGCCCCCTCTAAGTCGCCTTTTACGACAGGCAGGGGATACCGTGGATGAATTCTGCCCTCCCCATCCACAGGGGATCTGAACAAATCAAAAACTGGCAAGTTATTCGGCCATGTCGACCCTATTAGTCGCCTCCTACGACAGGCAGGGCATACCGTGGGTGTATTCTATCCCGCACCCACACGGGGGGATGAGAGATGAGATGAATGGATGAAAGTGGGCAAGGATGTGGAAGGAAGCGGCCGTGGCCTGTCAGAAGGTACTGTCCCAGCATTTGCCTGGTGTTGAAAATGGGAAACCACGGAAAAACATTTCAAGGTCAGCCGACGGTGGGGCTCGAACCCACGCGTCTACCGAGTCAGCAGAGAGCTTGGCCCCATGACCTAACGCCGCGCTTTAGCCAGCGTAGCCACTACTGTCGGTAGCGGATGAGTTAAACTAGTACATCAGAGAACTTAGTTTCTACACTGTCGAAGTAGGTTGCCTGAGTTACAATGGCTTGATCATCCACTTATATGAAGCTTCTGGTACCAACTGGAAGATGATGATGATGATAATTGTTGTTTTAAGGGGCCTAACATCTAGGTTATCGGCCCCCAACTGGAAGAGGCTGGTCATTTACATAGATATTGCAGAGGATTGGTGCAAGGACACTGCCTTGTGGAAGACCGTTCTCTTGTTTCCTCCAACGACTACACTGGCCTTGGAAGATTTTACTATTTTGAAGAAGACTGATAACAAGCTGGGGAATCTTATAACCCTCTGTCATATTTTAAAATTATTTAACAGTGAATGGAGGTTGATTGTCTCATATGCCACTGATAAATCGATAAAGGCCACCCCTGTGATTTCCCGGTTCTGATGACTACTTTCAGATGTAAGACCTCTGACGTGCAACATTTCCCTGTTTGGAAACTAACTTGCTCATGAAGGAGGAATGGTTTGACGATCTAAGCAAGTCTGCCAAGGATCATCCGTTGTAGGATCTTCTATATATGGTACAGCAAATAATTGGATCTGTAGCTTTTCGGGTCTTTTGGAACATTCCCCAGTTTGAGAAACACAATTACCCTAGCTTTCCTCAGCACTCGTGGAAACTTGCATACAATATTATTGTATAATGTCAGCAGCCATTCTTTTGCTATAGATCTAAATTGATTAACATGCTCAATATATATTTTATCCAAACCAACAGCCTTCCCAGTCTTACAATGATCCACAGATCTACATATAGTTAATATCTTTGGAACGAAATGACATACCGTTACAATTCTTGCGCGGTAGCATAGTCCATCGTTTTCCATTGTTTTCTCAACAGTTGAAGAAGGTCACTAGAGTGGCGCAACAATCTTAGCGCGTTTTCCGGCAGATGACAGTGCAGAAATGAATAAGTAAGATTGTCGTTTGAGTAACGCAAGGCCGTATTGAAGTGATACTGGAAGTACGAAAACATGATGGAGGTACAACGGCAATGGCGTAATGTGTACGGAAGATAAAAGATTTGGCGAGTGTATCGATCTCCTGTTTATAATCCCACACAATTCATATTCTATCGGCGGCTTCGGTGGCGTAGTCGGTAGCATGCTGAGCTTCTATGCCCAAGATAGCGGGTTCAAACCCGGCAGAAGCCGTCGGATTTTTTAAGAGCGTTAAAAATCCCTCAGTATGCCTTCCTTCGGAGGGGAAGTAAAGCCGGCGGTCCCATGACATAGATTTATGGCATGTTAAAGAACCTTCCACTAATTGCACCTGTGTGAAGCTAAATTGGATAGGTTAAGAATGTAAACAACGCTCTTTGGTTTCTACGTTCGTTGCCAAGAGCCGACTGCGGAGGCGTCTAGGAGTTAAGTTCTGAACATGGCCTAGTAGTCGTTGACGGTGGCGCTTGGCGGCAAAAGTAGGAACTATTTGAAAAATTCTAAGTTGCAGTACTTAAATTAAAAAACAGATAACACACACTAATACAGTCATCACAATTAACACCGGTTATCAGACAGATTCTACACACATCCAAAGTACACGGGGACATGACCGCGTTGTCGCAGCCCCTAAACCTAAGAACCAACCAACCATCATATTCTATCGGGAGAGCGTGGGTTCGAATTCCCCCTCGGCCGTCCTGAAAATAGTTTTCGTAGTTTCACATTTTCACCACCAGGTAAATGCCGGGACGATACCTTTCAATAGGTCCACGGCCGATTTCTTCCCAAACCCCCTTCCCTAGCCCGTCCTGAAAATTAAACAAGATGTTCAGTAAAGAACATATAACCTACTTTTTCCTAAATGTATGAGTCTAGTTACAGTATAACGCTTTGTCTTTATCAAAGAGTAGCCTATAATAGAATCATTTCTTGGTTAAAGACATTAGAAACTATTTACCTCTAACAAACACCAGAACCTCGGAAAAACCACAACAATCATTGAAGAAAGAAAAAAAGAAAGAGAAGACATATCTCAAGAATTTTATGGAACTGAAGACATAATCGACCGGACGTGGGCAACATCCAACTTTGCGTTGAGGCATGTGTTTACACGTCTGGCTGTCCATGGTTTTCACCACCTTAATTGCATTAACAAATCTTTCCATGACCCTACATTGACGTGTGTATGTCAACTATGTGGGCAAGCATGTGAACGCTCTGACCGTGTTGTCACAGCCCCTAAACTAAGGAACCAACCAACCATGTGAACGCTACCACTTAGAGCTCTATAGTAAAGAAAATAATCAATAAATGAGTATGCAATTCAAATTTCCAGAACGTAATTTTAGTGTACCAGTACATGTTCATTCTTTATTTTCGATTGCTATTTGGCTGCAATAAAAGTATTAATTAATATCCTGAACCAGCACCAACAGATAGAGCACAGGCACTATGTGAGATCGTTTTGTTCTTTACTTCAAATAACATTTTCAAATAACACACAATATGAATCGTATTATCAACTTGTCATTCTTCAAATTCGATGCGTATAGGATGCCAATGGTATGGTAACCAATGGAGTCCAGCGTAGACCAGTCATGACATCTGGCGGAAATGTTTCGGATAGGGCAAGTGCATTCTAGCGGCCATAAAAAGAAACTTTTCAATTAAAGCTCTAAGGTAATCTGTGGCCGGTGCCACTGCCATCGTAATATACAGGCCATCATGCAGCGACTCTTAACGATTGATCAGCTGATCGGTAGGGGTAGAGATGGCGACCATTTTGCTTTGTGCTGTGTTGTTTATATCTTTTATGAATGAGTATCCGCGTGAAAAGTGATACTTAGGAACGCTTCTACTTACGTCATCTAGAATGAGGATTATTTATTTTCTGAAACAAATGTTCATTTTGTAGGCAGGTTATTGTATCTACGCAAATTTTGCGTTGCATGTTTGTCATCACCCAGAAGGTTATGTTTTAGTTAGGACCTCTATATCACTTATTATTTCGACTCATACAAGTTTTTTTGGATGGTAATAAAATGTTGTTAGTTCAGGAAACCTCATTCCCAGGTCGCAGGTGTGTCAAAAGTTTGTTTATAGCAACTAACGGTATTATGAAAGAAATGAAACGTGGCTTGCTTCTCCTTCCCCACCACGACAATTTAAGAAAGCATTGCATACACAACATCCCTAGAAATTATTTGTACATTACGGGGAATACAAGAGTGTGTGCTAACATTTCCCTGAAAGTAAGATACCATTCTTCGGGAGAGAAGAGCTAATCGCCTTGATGGTAGGTTGTTAGTTAATATGGTTTCAATTATTGTAAGAAGTTCCCAAACTTCAGCCTATGCTAGGACTGGAAACATTTCTAATATGATAATGCTGAAGTTAAGTTACTTACCGTATGTAAATCAGAGAAGCGATATCCAGTATTCAGTATCTACTGAAGTCAGTCCAAGTTACATTATTTGTGAGAATGGTCTCTCGATCAAGCTCAAGTGAATAATATGGTAATGTTTTCGTGGCAGCATTTGTGTAGGCTACTGTATTTACATTAAAGGGATTGTTAGCACCTGGTGTATGTACTGTAGGTTATTGATACCTGATTTCAAAATTACAACCCATTGTAAATTCCTGATGCAAGAAACAAGTTAGATTGAGTCATAGAAAATAAGTGTTGTTAGATAGGCCCTGTTTAAGTCACCTTGAGGGTGGCCTGTGCATTGATTACAGTTAGAGATAGGTTACATTGTGTTTTGCCATCCACGAGCAGTTTAGGGCGTGATCTGTTGAATAGCCAAGAGTGATGTGGGGTTGTCTCAGGCATCTACCATAAACCTTTTCAAAGCGGTGAACAACGAGAAAATGGCCAAGAATAGATCTTATTCTCGACGTCAAAGTACTGCAATTTAGCCCTGTTTGTGTGCTTCAACGTCCTAGTAAATGTACCGGCAATGTACCATTTTGTTCACTCTCAAAATACCAGCTACATCGGCCGGATTCGAACAAGCGGAGCGATAATTAAGCGTATGTAGTGGTAACGGATGGAAGTGCCAATCAGCCCTAAATAGCATTGCTATTTTTCTACGTCTTGAAGCGGGAGCGTAATTTATATTAGGTTTGAAGAGACTGCGTATGACTTGCTGCTGCGACTATGACGACACTAGGCGTGTTGTCACAGTAGGAGCCTTACGGCCTGTACATTACGATGGCAGTGCCGGTGCGCAGTTCGCAACCAGTTGGCCATGATAGTTCATCTGGTTGCTGTTAGATTTCCTGTGCAGATTCACTGGCGAATTTTGTTTTTATTATAGGCACAATATAACGCTTAATTTTAAAACGTCTGAGTAATTACAAAACGACAAATACAAAAAATCAAGCAAAGAAAAACCAACTCTGATAAGATTTGATCCCCAGTCATACGGGTGAAAGGCTAACGCTTTACCTCACAGCCAATCATGTCAACCAAAATTCGCCGATATCAATTGACTTACATACAACGTCTTGGTAAATAATGATTTCGACCAAACGATTTCTTCAGTGGAGTATATTTTTTATAAATAAGGCATTTCGTGCAAAGTTTATATTATTTCTTTCAGTAGGCTATATTGCATGCAATACTCAAACTAGTGAAATATAGGTCAGGCACAATATACCAGCTGCCATCTTGTCATGTAACTGAGACGGCTCAGCTTCTTAAAGTCACTTCTGCACTACAATATTACAATATAAACTTTTAATTTCGAACGTGCCACGTCCTTTAGAACAGTTTAAAAGATTCTCGGTTCAATAATCGGAACTGGTGGGTCCCATGTTATGGATTATAATGTTTGCATAATTCACACGGCCGCCATCCTGAAATTGTACGGCTGATGACCTTGTAGTTTGAGCACAAGACGCGACTCATATGAAGGCATGTTGTCACCAAATTTGGTAGAGATCGAATGATTAGCCGTAATTTGATTTTAAGTTTTCAACGTTTGAATGGCCACCATTGAGTTTTGGTAAGATGGCGGCATTATAAAATATGACACTGAGGTGCCCTTTGCTAGTGCTAACTCTGTACCAAATTTCGTTCAATTCGCTTTCACCGTGTTTGAATTTATAGAGGGGGGTGGGGTGTTTCAGACATACAGAGTATACACACACATACACACACACAGGCAGACACACAATATTTGGCCCTGTGTAGATCTCATAAGTCTCCTTTCATATTTTGCAAAAATCAAAAGTAGGCTAAAAAAATTACCATTGGTTGCATTAATAAAATAATTACTATTCTTCTTTTCTAAGCGTGTCAATCTATAGATGGTCATCCATTTAATCACAGCTGGTTTGTTGGTCTTTTATTAGGACCATTACTGAGACGCCTTAGTAACTTCCAAGCTTTTTTAAAATGATGACCTAATCTTTCACAATATTCATTATTACCAGTATCTGTTTCTCTAGATCATGTGAATTCAATATCTAAATACACACATCAAAAAAAGTTTTGCATCACCTCGGTTCCCAGATCTCCGACATATAGACGTTGACTGTGTATATTGTATCAAAGATACAGTCCCTTTGACTGTTCATAGATGTCACTAAAACTGCTCAAAGATGTAAACAACCATGCATGAGCAGGGCCTATTAGACGGAGGGGGTACGACAGCCGATCAGTTCCAGTCATTCCACCAGGACGAAGGTACGCTGCTCATGTTGTCTGTAGTTCTACCATGCCTAGAAGGTCAATACCGCAGTTCGATCGCGTCCGCATTGTTACTTTGTGTCAAGAAGGGCTCTCAACAAGGGAAGTTTCCAGGCGTCTCAGAGTGAACCAAAGCGATGTTGTTCGGACATGGAGGAGGTACAGAGATACAGGAACTGTCGATGACAGGCCTCGCTCAGGCCGCCCAAGGGCTACTACTGTAGTGGATGACCGCTACTTACGGATTGCCGCTCGGAGGAACCCTGACAGCAATGCCACCATGTTGAATAATGCGTTTCGTTCAGCCACAGGACGTCGTGTTTCAACTCAAACTGTGCGCAATAGGCTGCATGATGCGCAACTTCACTCCCGACGTCCATGGCGAGGTCCAGCTTTGCAACCCCGACACCATGCAGCGCGGTACAGATGGGCCCAACAACATGCTGAATGGACCCCACAGAATTGGCATCACGTTCTCTTCACCGATGAGTGTCGCATATGCCTTCAACCAGACAATCGTCGGAGACGTGTTTGGAGGCACCCTGGTCAGGCTGAACGTCTTAGACACACTGTCCAGCGAGTGCAGCAAGGTGGTGGTTCCCTGATGTTTTGGGGTGGCATTATGTGGGGCCGACGTACGCCACTGGTGGTCATGGAAGGCTCCGAAACGGCTTTACGATACCTGAATGACATCCTCCGACCCATAGTGCACCCATATCGGCAGAATATTGGAGAGGCATTTGTCTTCATGGACGACAATTCTCGACCTCATCGTGCACATCTTGTGAATGCGTTCCTTCAAGATAACGACATCGCTCGACTACAGTGGCCAGCATGTTCGCCAGACATGAACCCTATCGAACATGCCTGGGATATGTTGAAAAGGGCTGTTTATGGACGTCGTGACCCACCAACCACTCTGAGAGATTTACGCCGAATTGTCGTTGAGGAGTGGGACAATTTGGACCAACAGTGTCTTGATGAACTTGTGGATAGTATGCCACGACGAATACAGGCATGCATCAATGCAAGAGGACGTGCTACTGGGTATTATAGGTAGTGGTGTGTACTGCAATCTGGACCACAAATGCTGAAAGTCTAGCTGTATGATGATACAACATGCAATGTGTGGGTCTCATGAGCAATAAAACGAGCTGAAATGTTGTTTGTGTTGATCTCTATTCCCTTTGTATTTAAAGGTTCCGGAACTCTTGGAACCGAGGTGATGCAAAACTTTTTTTGATGTGTGTATATGCATTGTACGAGTACCAGTAATTACTGAAAGTATTAGCCTACTGTTTAACATATACTACACATTGTGTTAAGGGACTTTAGGTTTACGTTTTCGCATCAGACTGTTATACCGTACCGTGAAATAAGTTTATTTGATTTTTAAATCCTCAATTTTGTAAGAGTGTTTCGAATGATCACAAATCTGTTTATCCGAAGGCTGTAGTAGGAATTTTTAGAATTTCCACTGTTAAAGTCTTGCAAGGGGAGCCGTCCTTTCGCGCACAACTTGGGTGTGATCTTTGCTTACAAAGGGCGATTCACTGCTACAGACAATCTATTCATTTCTACTCCACCCACTCACTCTCTGTCTTTCATGCTATCTCGTCACTCAATGTTGTACAAAATGTTCTAGCCGATGAATCGTTACTTAGGATATCGATAGGTATAAGAGCGTGTCAATCTTTTTTTGACAAGTCACATTCTAGTCCGTATAGGCTAATTGATTATTTAGAGACTTTGAGATATCTTAGTCATGTAGCCCCATGTACTCGGATGTGAAATCTGTCTAATAACCTGTGTCATTTTGGTAGTTGAACTAATGTGTGTATTTGTAATTTAGGATAGGATTTGAGAAAGAGGCGGGCTTAATTTAGGTATCATCCCAGCATTTACCTGGAATAGAAGTGGGAAACCACGATAATCCACTTCTAGAATGGCTGAGGCAGGAATCGAACTCACCCCTTCTCATTTCTTCCTTACGAGGCAGAGTAAACCTCATCCCGGCCCACACACCAGAATTAAATTTCTTTGCAGAGCCCCGAATCGAACCCGGCATCCGCGATGACAGCCAAGAACACTAGTCGTGGACTGTCGAGTCAATCTAGTTTACGTATTGTCTCTTCGGCAGCATGTGTAATGTCTTTCGCTCTGTTAATTTTTTATCAATAGTTTTACATAGTCTAAATTTATTAGTATTTACTATCCTCTAGTTTGTCAACAGTCAGTATAGATTTCCTGTCCAAACATTTCAAGGACTTCAACAGTACACGATGAGTGCTCTAAATTATTTTCTTTACTGATTTTAAGTTGTGTTTTTATTGATTTCCTTTTGTCGATTCGGCCTGTTCTTCTTCAAAATGGGCTGAAAAGTTCACCAATTTTATGTTTTAAATATGCAATTATCTAATTAATAATTCAACTATTTTAAATTATGGCGAACACCCATCAACACAAGGCAATAGCTGCCACTGCTGCGTTGTCATCCTGGCCGATAAGGACGATTGTTATTTTAGGGATAGATTTTGTTCAAACATATCTAGAGGCGACAGAAACTGCCTAGGCGTTAATCTGTATTTCTTGATTCTCGCAGCTGAACACTTCACAAATCTTCACAGGAATTCTTTGGAACTTATTAACATTAATGTAACAAAATTATTAGGTTAAGTACGCGTAGTAGCATTTCAACACCAACCTATGTGCCCGTTGAAAGGTCTAACCACTGACGTCCCCGCAATAGGCCACACCACAAATACTGAATATATCTTTTCTAATGTCGTATTTGTGCTTTAATGCACTGTAAGGCCTAGGAGAAGAATAACACATCTGCTAGTAGTCATGTTCTATTAGACCAACGATGCACAACCCAGGACACGCATGCGCCCACCTCTATGTTCGCTGCTGACTGCTGTCCGATGATTTTTCAAATGACAAATTAAATTTTAAATAATAATACTAAGTAATCAATTTAATAGTATTTGAAGAGTTGAAGAGTCTTGCTATTACAGGTGGCATTTTTAGTTTGCCAACGGGTAGCGACGTGTATGCTGATATGAAACAGTGTACAGTAGTAGAGTATAAGCGACAAGCGTATAATATTCTTCCATGTTTTCCCGCCAGGGCACATGAGACAGTGCACAATAGTGAAGTGTTGCGTTACTAACGCTGAAGCGTGAGTTTAGGGAATTTCGGTTCACTGTCTTGAATTGTCACTGTAACTTAGAGGTAATGTAACAACGGTTTGAAGTGAAAGTGACAATTTGGAGGTCATAGCTTAGATTAAAAAGCGCAAGTTTGCAGAGAAACACCTGTGCTTTCTGGATAAGTGGATAGAACCACATTTTTCTTGTGAATTTCGAGTTAAAGCAGCATGCTTAATTTGTAAGGAAACCATTCATGTTTTGATAGAGCGTGCGTGGCATTATGGCATAAAATATTCAAACATATTATATGGTGAAATGAGTGGCCAAATGAAAAAATAAAAAGTGTGCAATTTAAAATGATTCCTAACTCCGCCACTGCCGGTCGCAAGCCCGGGGCCTCATTTCGCATGTGATGAGGAAGGAGGAGCGGGAGGAGTATCAACCTCGTAAAAAAACCAGGGTCCATCTGGTTCCGGATGGTAGCACCCTGTCATAGGGCCCCTACCTAGGGTTACTAGGCGAAACATGGTCAACGGTCTCAAAGGCGGAAGACGAATTTTATTTCCCAACGGCTGAGAGGGCGGAAGAACCTAGTGGAGTCAACCACGAAAAATAAATAAATTCAGACTGTCAGTCTGATTTAAAAATCCAAGAGCGACTGTTCCCATACTGGGCGGCCTTTGGTCAGCGTCTGTCTCCATGTTAGGGGCGGCTGTAAATAATCCTCCGGAGTTAACAACCTCGGTTGTAAAAATGGTGGCTCTAGAAGTCACCTCCAAAACTAAAAGAATTATCAATCCTGGAACGGTGTGATGTGAAACTATTTACCTCAGGTGGTCAATCCACAAGCAGACATTCGGATTCTGGGGAGTCTGCAATGTCACACAAAGACGAGTCGGAGCGTCTTGGAACTTCGAACACAATAAAATACAGGAAAATAAACTACCTAGCCACATTTAATGCAAATTCACTTTTGAAAGTGGGGAAACTTAAGACTCTAACAGACACGCTAAATGAACATAGAATTATCATAACGGCTGTGCAAGAGACCAGATTCCTAGATGAGAACAGCTTTGAATCGGGAGGATTCAGGATACTCAAGGGGAAACCAGGGGCCAGAGTAATGAAGAATGTTCCTCATATTGGGACAGGATTCATAGTTGACAAGAAAATACTAGACTCCATCATAAGCTTCGAGTCCACCTCTGAAAGGCTATCCACACTCACGTTCAAGTCAACCTACAAAGTGTATACAATTGTGAATATTCATGCCCCTATAAACATCGACAACAAAAAGGATAAGGTAAAAGTAGAACTTTTCTGGGATAAACTAGACGATACGATCCAGAAGATCCCAGACAAAAATAACGTCATCCTTTTAGGGGATTTTAACGCCCAAGTGGGGAGAGAAAAGAAGTTCAGGCATATAGTGGGATGCTACCCGGCACATAACAGAACGAACCAAAATGGTGTCAGGCTCATTGAATTATGTCAGGCACATAACTTGGTCTTAAAATCGACCAGCTTTAAGAAACTACCGAGAAAACAGAAGACATGGATATCACCTAATCCCCTCCTCGGAGAATTCCAGTTGGACCAGGTTGCAATAAAGCGGAAGTTTCATAAGGAAATTCAAAATGTTAGGGTACTCCGAGGAGCTAACCTTGACTCAGACCACTACTTGTCAAAAGTTAAACTGAAGATTATTCCTAGGAGTAACTTTCAAAGGAACAACCGTATACGAAGAAGATATGATCCAAACAAAATTAAGGAGAACATGGAAGAATGGGACACATTAACCAGAGACCTAGAAGGCCAGGACTGGAGGCAGATGGAGAAGAGTCTTCTAACCAAGGCAGAACAACTTGCTCCTGTTACAAAGACGAAGAAGCATAGATGGTGGAACAACGAGTGTGATAGACTACTTGATCTGAGGAAGAAGGCGTGGCACGTTTGGCAAACCAAAAAGGACGAGAGTACCTGGCAACACTTTGTGGAAACCAGGAAGATGGTGTCCAAGGGGATCAAGAAAGTAAAGAAGGAGCACGGCGACCAACTACTCAGGAAGATAAATGATGACTTTGCGAAGAACAATATGAGAAACTATTATCGGGTATTCAAGGAAAACCTAAGCAGATATGACCCCCCAACTCTCCAACTTCAGGACGAAAACGGGAACGTGGCATATAGTAACAGGGGTAACTGTAACATTCTAGCCGGCTACTTTAAAGAACTCCTAAATTGCGATGAACCACTCCAAAAGATGTATTTTGGTTGTGGACCAAATTCTTCTCCCAACCATGATTCTAAACCCCCATCTGTAAGAGAGATTCAGAAGGTACTGACTCGTATGGAAAATTTCAAGGCATCTGGAGAAAATCAGATAACAGCTGAATTATGGAAGTATGCCAGTGAAGATGCGATTGGCTCACTCCAAAAGCTTTTTGAGGAGATATGGAAGACAGAGACCATTCCAGTGGAATGGAAAATGGCCCTGATACACCCTCTTCACAAAAAAGGTTCGAAATCGGATCCTAGCAATTACCGAGGGATCTCACTGTTGGACGTGACATACAAGATATTTTCAAGAGCGTTATTAGAAAGAGCACAACCACAGTTGGACTGCGAACTTGGGGAGTATCAAGCAGGGTTTAGAAAGGGGAGATCTTGCGCTGAACAAATTTTAAATCTAAGAAACATTATAGCGTACCAGAAGCAGAGGGCGAAACCGTATATAGTGACCTTTGTAGACTTCCAAAAAGCTTACGATTCCATCGACAGAGAGTCGTTGCTCAATATTTTGGAAGAGCTTGGCCTGGACAGGAAAACCCTAGCCCTCATAAAGGAGACGCTCACGAATACGTCCTCTATAGTTAGATTCATGGGCGAACTGTCTGATCCATTTGAGATCAGAACAGGGGTCCGGCAGGGGGATGGTCTCTCCCCCCTGTTGTTCAACTGTGCACTTGAAAAAGTTATGAGAGAATGGAATGTGAAAACACGAGGGGGAATACGTCTAGGAACAAAAAACAAAGGAATCACGATTAAGTGTTTGGCCTTTGCTGACGACTTGGCGCTGCTCGCAGAAACATGGGAGGAAACCAAAGAACAAATCACAGAATTACAAGAGATGGCGGGGAAAATAGGACTTAAGATTTCCTTTGAAAAAACGAAAATTATGTCAAATAGTTTGGATGTGCCCAAGAGAGTTACAGTAGGAGCTAATCAAATCGAGGTGGTTAATAGTTTCAAATACTTAGGAGAATGGATCGACTGGAATAACCTTGAAGGAAAAACAATGGAGGCGAGAAGAATCAAAATGGAACTAGCCTTCCAGAAAACCAAAAATACATACAATAAGAAAACCCTCTCCTGGAGCACTAAAATCAGGCATTATAACACCGTAATTAAGCCAGAGTCACTCTTTGCAGCAGAAACACTAGTCTTGAGGAGACAAGGGCAAATGGAAAAATTGGAAATCAAAGAGAGAAAAATTTTGAGGAAGATCATAGGTCCTAAATTCCAAAATAACAAACAAATTTTCTATAGGAATGACACCCTGTATGTGAAGTCGGAAAGACTTTCAGATAACATACGGAAAAGGAGGATTGATTTCTATGGACACATCTACCGGATGAATCCTGCCCGATTAACCAAGAAAATCTTTGACTTCTTTTCCAAAAAGAAGATCAAACCTAATTGGTTTACGGAAGTGGAAAAGGACCTGCGAGAGCTTCAGATTACTGAAATCATGTTGATGAATGGTACAGCCAAAACCATCACCAAAGACAACACCAAGAAGTTCCAAGCCAGAGCCGTCTCCAGAAAACCGATGCAGATATCACAAGAGGAAAGAAAGAGGAGATCAGAGAGAATGAAGAAGTATTGGGAGAAAAGGAGAGCACAAGCATCTAAGAAGTGATTGATCTGACGTACCCCAAAGTGGGTGATTCGAAAAGAAGAAGAAGAAGAAAATGATTCCTATAATCGCAAACCCTTTGATCAAAGTAAATAAAGATTCAGAAGTAGCTGTGAAAGCAAATTATGTTATCTCGAAGATATTATCAAAATAACTGAAGATAGCGAATTGGCAAGGAAATGTTTGGCCAGTGTTGCAGACATTATTTCCCTAAAAAGCCTCGGTTTCGAAAATGATCCTTAACCGCATGACGGCAATTAGAATAGTGGAAGACATGGCAACCAATGTTGAAGAGACCTTATAGAAGGGCGGCTTCGGTGGCGTAGTTGGTAGCATGTTGAGCTTCTATCCCTTAGATCGCGGGTTCAAACGCGGCCGAAGTCGTCGGATTTTTATGAGCGTTAAAAATCCCTCAGTATGCCTTCCGTCGGAGAGGAAGTAAAGCCGACGAGCCAATGTCATAGATTTATGGCATGTAAAAGACTATCTACAATTTCATGAAGCTAAATTTGTAGATTAGATTTGATTAGCACTCTATTAAGTTCCAACGTTCTCCGCAAGATGCCAGTTGCGGTGGCATCTAGTAGCCAAGTTCACAGCTAGGTGTTGTTGATGGTAGCACAAAAGTAGGAACTACTTGAAATTGATTGTCTGCAATCCTTACCTGAATTACAGATAACACACACTAATACAGCCATCACATTTAACACCCGTCATCAGACAGATTCTACACACTCCCAAAGTACACGGGGCTACATGACCGCGTCGTCGCAGCCCCTAAACTGAGGAACCCACCAACGACCTTATAGAAGACATGTTCTGAAAGTGGCTTACTTTAGTGGGTTATCGAATTGACTTTCTTTAGTTTATATGACACAGTACCTTAACGAGCTAATCACCGAAATGCAAGGCAGAAGCAACATGATTCACACACCCTATTAGAACTAATAAAATCTTCTCGAAGAAAACTCATATTTTGGTATATGCCTACACAATATTACGAGCTGAAATAGGGTAGTAGTAAATTTTATTAAAAATGACTTAGTCTAGTTAGTTAATTATTGTTGCTTTAAGGGGACGATCAGCAAGGTCATCTGCCCCTAATGGCTTACCTTACCCATTTAATTAATATTCAGAAATATTATGACCTCATTGAAAATCTGTAAGATGAGTTCAACAACAGATTCCAGGATGTTCGAAAATTCGAAATATCATTTGAATTATTTTCTATATGTTGATATTGAGAAAATTTTTCAGATGAAATTAATTGGCCTACAAAGTATCCCCAAGATCTAAGCGAAATTTGGTTATTATTCACTCCTTGATTTCTACAGGCTCTACTTAGCTAAGGAAATGGACCATCTCAATGCAAATGATGACTTTATCTACGATTGTGAACAGACAATTTCAGTGGTGAATAAATTAAAATCCAAATGACGGTCCCTGCTTATTGGCAAACATTTGGAGGCAAGCAAGCACATTGCAATTTCGGACATTACACCTGAGATTGAGAAGTGAACAAAATGTAAGTAGTACCAAGTTGTTATCAGTTATTAGTAATATGTTCATGTAAATAACATGCATTATTAATTATTATAAATTACACACAAATAACTAATAAAATCCCTTTATTTAAATAGCATTTATTATTTATAACAATTAATTATAAATTATATCCACAATCATGAATAAGGTGCTTTATTCAAGGGATGCTTGGAGGATGTCTGCGACCCTACAAAAGAACAGGTTACCAAATTACTGACCCTCAGTATTCATTAAGTTGAACACATATGTATTAGATCATTAAACATCAGAGGCTACCATGCAACACAGTGTCATATACTTAAAGAAAACTTATAAGCTCTGTCTGAACGTTTTGAAAGTAGAACCTAGTTATAGTTAAACACATTGGCCACAAAACGAATGCGCATCAGAACATGAGGGATATTGAGAAGTAAATTATCCCGGAAGCAGACAAGCCCGAATTTATCCTGACTGACCACGGAACACAATTTACTTCCGGTGAGTTTCGACAAGCCATGTACGGATTGGAGATTCGGCATGTATTGAGTTCCATCCGTTCCCCGGAAGCTGTCCCAGTGGAACGTGTAATGTCCGATATAGCAAGGTTTTGCAGGATTTATTGGCATCAAGGACACTGGGAATGGATTTACGTGTTGTCTGTTAACAATACCATCCATGAGAGCACGGGACAGATATCCAGGATGCTACATTTTGACAGGAAATCGGTTCGACCATGAATCATTCATATTCCACCAGATGCCGAGTTTACCCAATAGGCATGAAGGAAGCTGCATTTTGGAAACTGCAAGAGCAGAAACGTGAGTGCATGATACGAAACCAGAGGTACCGAAGTCAATTGATGGAAGGTGAACTCGTGTCAATCACGAGATCCGTATCTTCGAATGTGTTTGAGCGCGTTTATGGGAAATGTACAAACTAGTATGGTGGTCCCTGATTGAAAGAATACTAAATAGCAACAGTTATCGTATTTCAGAACATAATTGCTCTTCATTCGGTCATTACAAGAGTGCCCAAATAGATCTGGCAGACAGTGACAATTATTTTATCACCCTGATATCTGAAAAAATGTACATTAATTATTTATTAATTATTTATACAATAACACTTTTCTCTAACAAATGGTGGGGGTTTAATTGATGACATGTTTTGGTCGCTAAGCGAGCATCAGCAAATCTAAATATATCGAGTATATTGCAATATCGGGCATTACACGTTTCGCTGGGTTCGCTTCCGGGTTTCGGATGAGCCTAATACATATTATGTATGTGTGTGGGAATATACAACGCAGCGAATCTGAAGTTGTATTTCACTCAACAGAATTCCTATAGTTGTCCTAGAACAAGGGCATGATTGTTCAGAATATATACGAAATAAAACTCGGGTTATTATTTTCTTCGTGAAGAGTGATATGTCTCCGTTTCGTTCAGACGTGTCTGCACGAAATTTGATGTCAGCCTGTATAATTGAAATGGCCGTATACTGGAACTTACGATACTTCATGAACTGTAAGTTACATCAAGACACGAACTGTGAATAGTGAATTTAGCCTATATGTGCGGTGTAGAACGAACCGACTGACTGTGCTAACTTTGAATAGAATTAAAACGGTTGGATTTCGTGGAACGCAGTGCGAGTTGAGATTTCATATATAACACACACGTGTTTTGAGTAAGGATGATGGTGATAACGACAGCAAGAGTATTCGTGAAGTGCGAGACATGCCGTATTCACAAGATCATCTGCAGTGGTAGCATGTAATGCTAAACAATTATTGGGGATTTTCAACGTAGGCCAACGCTGGGAGAAGAGGACCTGCCAGAGGCGCACCGCCCTGGAAAGAAAAATAGGACATCACCAGGTGGATCATCACGCCGCCCTTCGATTAAGGTAGTGTGAGATAAAAAAAATCCTTCATGAACTAGTTTGTGGTTAATCATATTAAATTTTTGTGTCTTTTCCTACGTAACTAAAAGCGTCATATATTAGCCAGGAGTGACGACTATTCAAGGACACTTCCTAACCTCTGGACGGTCATGAATATTAGGCCAGTTCTTTAGATGTCCGCATAAATGATGTGGCATAATGTGATGTGATTGCTTATAATGCAATATCAAGTCAGAGGACGTGTTGATTGCATTGTAGGTTTGAATGGGGGTATTTCTAAGTGAAGTTCAGACAGTGTTAAGATGGTTGAAATTGTTGTGTTATTATTAAGGTATGAGGTAGTATTGATTTTATAATGATTGGAGCGCGTGAGCTACGTATGCCACGATGCATATTATTTGAAAATGGGGATTATTGATTGAGGTTGAGATGATGATATTTGCGCAAAATATTTGCTTTGTTCATCCGCGCTTGTTGTGCCCAAGCTGGCGGATCGAATCACGGAGTATGAGGGAGATTAAATGTGATAAACGTGTTTCAGTCGATTTACTGGCATGTTAATGATCCTCTTCTAGGAAAAATTGCACCTTGGCGTGTATATGGTCGTATCAATTAAAAGGGACGCTAAATCTGCCCGCTCATGAATTGCAGCACACAAGATCTATCTCCTAGGTACGCTTCAGACTCGCAATTAAGATGTGTCTTATTGCAGACCATACTATCAAGTACACCCCACAACTTATAGTTTAAGGGGTTGAAGTCAAGATATCAGAGGCCCAATTCTTGGGAGTAACGAAGTCGACGACGTCGTCAGGCAACCGCGAGCTTACTTGGCACTATGTGTCGATCTAGAATGAGCCGATTACATCTGCTCGACATTTTCCACTCCTCGTCGCCCCTTGGTCATCATTCGCAGACTCAGTTCAAAGCCCAGTGGTCATCCCTGTGTTTCCCAGTTTCGAAAGAAGAAATATATAAACTGAAGTTAAACAGACTCAGTTCAGAGCCCAATGGTCACCCTTGTGTTTCCCAGTTTTAAAAGAAGAAATAATAAACTGAATTAAAACCTTCCCCATGAACTATATGGCCCAGGTTGACCGGTTACATGATTCCGGAAGCCAACAATTGACTTCGCAATATATGCCATTATTGGGAGATGTGGCAGTTTTTATGAACCTAACTACTTAAATCTGGCGTTCTTCGATCATTTTAAATTCAAATTATCCTCAAAGCCAATCAGCGCCTGTGTTTTGCGACGGCAGGTGCTACCAATCCTATATCCGTGCAAGTGACCATTTGTGTCATATACTTTCACTAACTGCATACGTTAATATGTTGGCAGTATGTACATTATTCAACTGTTTACTAGTTCTGATTATCATCACTGCAAACAAGAAGCAGTGGCGAATGATTGACGCGCATGCGCATGGACAAGTTTTCGGTGGCGTTGCTTCTCGGCGTTGTGACCAAACATTCCAAGATGTAATTTTGAACGGTGTGGACGTGTCTAGGGGTTCGGCCCCTAGGCTTTGTTCCTTAGGGAACATGAAGCTTTAGGTAAAGCGTTGGAACTTAAAAGCCAGTGATCTCGATAGAAAGATAAACTAAAATCTCCAAAAAGGATCAATTGAATAAACTGTGTGAAAACTTAGCTTGCGGGGATTTGTGTCGTGGATCTCCATTTGCGTCGATTCCAAAAACTTTTTTTTTGGCGTGGCATCGTCTAGTTTGATTTTATGTTGCAGGTTTTATTTGATCAGTATGGGCCCATAATTCTGATATTAGGCCTAAAGTCACTTCCGTTTCTTCTCTTATTTTGTACCTTATTTCTTTTCAAAACAATGCCAATTTTAAGTTTTAGGACGCATTCCTAAGCAAGCATTATTATA
This sequence comes from Meconema thalassinum, assembly GCA_946902985.2. Taxonomy (NCBI): domain Eukaryota; kingdom Metazoa; phylum Arthropoda; class Insecta; order Orthoptera; family Tettigoniidae; genus Meconema; species Meconema thalassinum. The sequence continues at coordinate 1,739,022,171 of OX336388.2, read as the reverse complement.
GAATAAAGTGTAACTTGTTTTTTTAAATTGTGTTCTATTTTGGATCTATGGGTTAGTTTTTTTCCTATGCCATGGCCTTTGTTGCCGGGTAATTCCCTTTTGTTTTTCGAGCCATGTTGATTGTATTTTTTGATTGTCGTAACAAGATGAATGTGGCCATGCTCGATGAGCAAACGTTCATTGTGTTTCGCGCTAACTTAATCGCGAAAATAATCTGTTTAATGAACGGATTTTTGTTCCGTAAGATTTGATTAGGTGTTGCTACACCCTTGGTGAACATTTCGTGTTCGAGTAAAGTAATCTACGCCTTTAATTGGTTCAAATATGATGTATCCTAAAACTGGATCCTTCGCGTGGCTATGTGAGTGGCTTCAACACAGTTCGTTCACATACACTGGCTGTTGTTTTCCCCCGATTTCGAAAGAGTGTGGAGTAGATGTTCTCGATAAACCGCCCCATGAAAATGTGGTTTACTCTCCCCTTCATAACTGTTGAGCCAGGTTCACGCTGAGGCTGGATGAAGAATTTTCATGATATTAGTAATCCAATTGTAAGCTTTTGTAGAACTTGAATCACACGATCTGCCATTCTCTTCGTTAACAGAGCGATATACAGTATTATTATCAGACCGTGCGCGTGCGTACAATAATCGATGAATGGCCATACAGACTTTGAACTACCTCTAGCAAAAGGTGACCATTTTGAGGACATGCTGGTGCTATACGCACAGAAAAGAAGTTCTAAGTAGTACCTAAATAAAATTTTAAAAATATCGACTGTTAGTTCGGTTCTACTTTCAAAACTTTGGAAAATAACTCGTAGTTGGACTGTGTGAAATTTGTATTTTACAACAGCTGTAAGTAGTTAAGTATCGAATACAGGGTATTGAAAAGTATCCAGTTTTTAATAGGTAATAATATGCATCAAAACAAGAAACAAGTGTCTAATAAACATGGATCCTACAACACATAATTTATGAGATCTGAACACTTGTTCATAGAAGGTACAGATCACCAGGTAATCATACCGTGGCATGGAATACTTATATGTCGCAGGAAATAACGATTACAAAAGTTTGCTTGCGGGTATGAGTAGAGTCGTTGTATTGGAGTTATGTCAAGCAGGGTGATTTGTGTGGTTCCTGTGGTTCATGAAATATTATCGATTAATGCATTTGCAAGCATGGCCACCGTGGCCAGCCACATCGGAAAACAGATCGTCGTATCACGTCCCTCCGTCCCATCGAAATATCCATTGATCTTTTTCCAAAAGATTGCTATCCCACTCTCAGTCCAAAAATAGTGTGTATTTTCAAATCTTTTTCCAAAAGTTTTTTTGAACAAAATAAGAAATTTTACAAAAAAAAAAGGGTTGTTTCACGTAAATGAAAAGTCCTTACCCCCTCTAACAAACCAAGTTTCAAGTCTCTAGGACAAACACCAAAAAAGTTCCATTTTGAAAATAGGCGATATTTTGAAAACCAAACATCCTAAAAAGTCATATATAGGCTTAAACAAAAGTCTCTATCTCCTTTAACGTTAGAAAAAACTTTTTATTTTTACATTATTTTTTCAAATTGGCTAGAGTTTGAAAACTACAATTTTTACAAAACAGTTTGTTTGACATAAATAAAAGGTCATTACCCCCTCTAACCTCAAGATAAGTTTGTTTGGTTGGTTCCTTAGATTAGCGGCTGCGACAACGCGGTCATGTAGCCCCATGTACTTTGGGTGTGTGTAGAATCTGTTGGTTGGTTCTTTAGTTTATGGTCTGCGACAACGCGGTCATGTAGCCCCGTGTACTTTGGGTGTGTGTAGAATCTGTCTGATAACCGGTGTTAATTGTGATGACTGTATTAGTGTGTGTATCTGTTTTAATTGAAGTAAGGACTGCAGACGATCAATTTTCAAGTAGTTCCTACTTTTGCCGCCAAACAACACCGTCAACGACTACTAGTTCAGAACTTAGCTACAAGACGTCACCGCAGTCGGCTCTTGGCAACGAACGTGCGAACCTAAGAGCGTTGTTTACACTCTTAACCTATACAATTTAGCTCCACACAGGTGTAATTAGTGAAAGATTCTTTAACATGCCATAAATCTATGACATGGGACAGCCGGCTTTACTTCCTCTTCGAAGGAGGCATACTGAGGGATTTTTAACGTTCTTAATAAAATCCGATGACTTCGGCCGGGTTTGAACCTGCGATCTTGGGCATAGAAGCTCAGCATGCTACCAACTACGCCACCGAAGCCGCTAACAATATACGTTTCAAGTCTCTAGAACAAAAAGTAGTTCATATTACTATTTCAACCCCTAGTAGGGGTAGTTTTTATTTTAGGGTAAAAATAAGTTCCCCATAGGAAAGGGCGCGTCACCCCGAGTTCTACAACACATCACACTTCAAAATCCGACCATGCGTTCGCGAGATACCGGCCAAGTTCGTAAGAAAATAGGCGACTCGTTAGAACTTCCCTTACCCTCCTACTTAGGCAGAAAAGCTAAAAGCAAGTTTAGAAATGCAAAAATTATAATGAGTGGCATTGTTCGGCGGGGAGATGTTCCATTGAGGCGAGTTAAGACTGTAAATGACCGCATGGACTGGGTATATGCACAACTGGGATCAGTGTACGTAGATGCTGACTGCTAGATTGGTGGCCGTGACTTCGCCCGAGACGGGCTGCATTTAAATCGACGGGGCGCTTTCAACCTAGGGAGCCTACATGACAGGGTCATCGGTTCGTGCCGGATTTTGTAAGGAGGAGCAGGTCCAAGGTTGCCAGCCGACGGGAACAGAAGGCGCTATTTCGGGATATTTGCTGCGGAGGTAAGACTAAGTTTACTGAAGGTTAATTGTCAGAGTTGAGGAAATAAATTAATTGAATTTTGGAATCTTGTAGAGACGTATTCTCCGGACATTGCCATTGCTACTGAATCTTGGTTATATGAGGATATAAATAGTAACGAAATAATTCAAGGGACCTACGAAATGTATAGAAGGGATCGGGGGAAGCGATGTGGTGGGCTATTTAATTGTGTGCGCAAAAATATAGCTAGTTTCTTAAAGTGGGCTGATACGGATCATGAAATGTTATGTGTACAAATTCGGATAAAGGAAATAAATTCCCTCTTCAGGTGATAGGGGCGTATAGAGCACCGAAAGATAACTTTTCTCTCCTCGACACACTCTATGATAAAAATTGCCGGAGATTTAAACTTCCCCAAAGTAGACTGGTCTGGTGAGTCAACTAGCTCTGGTCAAACTCAGAGCCCTGCAAACAAATTCTTACGGGAGGGGGGATTTTACCAAATAGTTGACTTCCCTACTAGAGACAATAATACCTTAGATGTTTATCTCGTAAGGCCCGTAGAGCTGTATATTAACTGTCTGAAAGTACCAGGAATTAGTGATCATTCCTGGGGTTGAATTAAATATTAGATACGCTGACATTAAAAAATTAGACTCTGATATAGAAAACAAATATCATATTCCAGTATCGCAGGGCGGATCAGGGCAAATTTCGTGGGTATTTGAATGAGCTATTTGTAGGATGGGCATCGGAAGGAAATCACATTAATATCCTGTGGACTAACTTTTTGAAAATTTTAAATAGCGCTATTGATAAATTTGTTCCATTTAAACTCTGAAACAAAACCCAGATCCTGAGTATTACACACGATTAATCAGGAGTCTAAAACGGAAAATTCGGAAACTATACAATAAAAGACATGATAGTGACAAGTATATGTTGAAATTCTAGCCCTTATAAAGGGAGCTCGTCTTAAAAAAGAGGGCTGCGCATGACAATTAAATGCAAGATTTACTTGGTTCGGGAGGCGATGGGTGGATTTTTTTACAGTTATGTTAGGAGAAGAAAGAGAAAGTCAAATAATTTGTCGATGCTAATGTCCGGTGACGGTAATTAATTACTGAGAAACAGGCAATTTCTAATGAATTAAATGTTTTATACGGTAGTGTGTTTAATAAATCCACTGTGTGTTGGACCTTAACGGTGAATCAGGGGCTCCCCTTTTCCAAATAAACCAGTCAGCAATTGTAAAGCTAATACAAAAATCACGTTACAATATATCGAAGGGTCCTGATAATATTGTTAGTGAAGTACTTGAACTAGGAGGTTGGGCCGTGGCACGATACTTGGAGGTGATGTTTAATGTGTCCATAAACAATGCGCAAATCCCAGTTGACTGGAAAAGAGCTACGTTAGTCCCAATATTTAAGGAAGGGAGCAGACTTGAATTGGACAACTACAGGCGGTTAGCCTTACGTCCACCGTTTGTAAACAGATGGGGCATCACATTTGCGACTACTTGAGGGAACAGTGGGAAGGATTATCATGGTTTAATGATAGGCAACATGGATTTCGGAAAGGTTACTCATGCGAAAGTCAGACAATGGAGTTTCAGTCAACGCCGTAAACTCCATAAATTAGTTTCGACGAAGATTGACAGAAGAGTAATTTTATGGATCCAATAATTTTTGACGGGTCGTTCCCAGAAAGTGAAAGTCGAAGGCGAAGGAGATTCTTGCAAATATTTGGGCGTTCACGTAAGGAATGATATGAAATGGAGTAGTCATGTAGGCAGGGGCGGTTCGAGTGGGGGGGTTGGGGGGGTGTCTCACCCCCCTCAGGTATTTTCTCAGTCGGCAAATACGACATCAGTCGGCAGTCGGCAAAACCTGAAGAAGTCGTAAGATTTCCCAAAACAGCATTTAAAAAAGCAAAACGGGGCATGGCCATATAAGATTTGGTCCGATGTCTTAAAAAATATTTATTATACTGACAGTCGGCATTTTTACCGAGAGTCAACACAAACGGACGATGCAATAATTTCATGCAGCCAGGCAATAGCCCAGTGCAGCAAGAGGAAGAGTCGGCAAAATAACCATTTTAAAAGTTTCACTTCCAGTCCTCGGTGCACCTACTGCCACTTGCCATTTCGTTTCTGTGTATGGAAACTGAAGAAAGAATGACAGATGAGCAATATGGGACCAAGGACAAGGGATGAACTCATCGGCACGTTCCTGGGTGGGAGTAATACCCCACGTTCATTATGCAGAGCGACTCAACTTCACAGCAAAGCGAGCAAAGCATCTGTGCCATGTGGCTAGACAAAAGGTGTTGGTGAGCGCATTGATAACTTCAGGTCAAGCCAACTCATTGCGATGTTGTCGGAGGAATGTTATGACCTGCTACCGCTTGTCTCGGCGCGTCCTCACATATCCGCGCTATTGTAACAAAATTGACAGGTTTATGGTTCCTAGGTTCCTCAAGGGGTGGAGTGCTCACTATGATCAGTGCAGTGGTCACTGAGAATGAGCGAAAGCAGTCGTTTCTGAACCAGCAATTTTTACAGTGATAACTACAGGGTCTTTCACTCAAAGTGCGGCCGGCCCAGCGCTCTAGGTAGAACGTGTAGCTATAAAGGTTAGACGAGCAGCGCGCTGCTGTCACAGCATATGTCATAATTAAGATAAGGAAGGAAGTGCTGTTGGATTGATGCTTCGGACTCTCGACCCTAAGCTCAGTGAGCTGCCTCTACGCGCCGCGCTGCCAGCCGCACTTTGAGTGAAAGACCCTGTAGGTGCAAACACAGTGGCAGTGGGACGTGAGTTTTCGCCGGCACGGAACATTTTCACGAGCATCGCATACCCATGAAACGTACGTAATAATAATACAATAAATACATGCATATTTTCAGTCATGTTTATATTTAATTGTGTTATCAAGAAAAAATACCCGATAAATCCATAAAGGTCTACCTTTGAGGGGGGTGAGTTGTTCTCTTTTAAACCATCTTTTTTTATTTAAATAAAAGTTACAGAGTATTTTAAAACCCAGTGACAAGAAAACCGGGGCGGGGTGGAGGAGACAAGTCGAAGTAACTTTGTCGATGGAACGAATATTCGGAAAAGCACCCGTGCGACGCTCGACGTCTTCAAAGGGTTGAACTTAATGCCCATCGGGTAGCTAAGGTAAAATTAAAATCAAAATCTACCGTTGAGGCATCGCCTACCGTTGAGCCATCGTCCATCGTTGAGCCATTTACCACCGTTGAGCCATCGCCCATCGTTAGCCATCATCTACCGTTGAGCCATCGTCTACCGTTGAGCCATTGACCACCGTTGCTCATCGCGAACCACCACTATCCCCCAACACATCTGACGTTCGCAAGTTACGAGCAGCTGGAACTTCATCGGATGCCGGTTGTAGTGGTGACGGTCCTACACCGCGTAGTAGCGAATTTTCATGGATTGTTTTTTCTGACCAAGTTAGTGAGTATATAACGCATTACAAAAGAGTTGAAGGTATTTTGAAAACAACAAAAGAAGACGCTATTCCGAACACAATTTTTTTTATGGTAGAAATGATAAGACTGCTTATCCAGAATCCACGATTAAGGCGGTCAGTTGCTTCAACGAGCAGGAGAGGAGGAAAATAACATGCGTGCAGACTCAGTACCCTTTCAAGCGGGCGATTTACCTGTTAATCGCGATCCTGCAAAACGGAAAAGAATTATCACGGGAAACGAACGACTGTACATGACTTCACTTGGGGCCTTCAAGACAAAACTTAGTGTATTTCCAGCAAATCCAGACATACCAGAAAATAAGCCGGCCTGGTATACGGATTTTCCCATGTTGAAGTATGGCATTGAAAAAGACGCGGTGTTTTGATTTGCCTGTGGCTTATTTCCAAACGGACGAGGAAGGGCGTCCGCAAGTGAAGAATGGTCGCACGCTGGAGTACGTCAGTGGCTCAAATTGAAAAGTCGCGGAAATAAGATAAAGGGCAAATTACAAGAACACTTCACTTCAGAAGCTCATCAAGCAGCTATGTCAAATTTGTGCCACTTTGTCAATGCACAAGGCCACGTAGACGTTCTCCTTGATAAACATTTACGGACGATCAGAATTGAGGAAGAACAAGAAAAGGAGTTCCACTAAAATGTTATCCAGATACTTATTGACACTGCAAGAACCCTTTGTCGGCAAGGTTTGGCTTTCCGAGTTCACGAGGATGGAATCACTCAAGATAATGGAAACTTCACGCTAATTGTGAAGTTACTTTCACGTCATAGTACGGTCATGAATAGGTGGTTGGAAGAAGTGAATACGCGGATGCACAACATTACGTATATGAGCAAGGACTCTCAAAATGAATTCATCCGTCTACTTTGAGGGAAAACTCGTGAAATAATTGCGGAAGAGATCAAGAACGCCGGTATGTTCTCCGTTATAGCAGATACTACTCCCGATATGTCGCATAAAGACCTCCTCGCGTTAAATATCCTATACGTCGTCGAAAAAGATGAAGAGCTCGTTCCTGTGGAGCGTCTTTTAAAAATAGACGTTGTTTTAACAAAACAAAAAAAGACTGGAGAGGAGTTGGCTGAAAAAATATTTTTAATTTTAAATTCAAATGAACTTTTACTTCCACTCGATAAACTAGCGTTTCAATTGTACGACTTTGCTAGTAACATGTCTGGCATATACAACGGCACTCAGAAAAAGCTATCAGAGAAGTGCAAAATATATATTCCGTACGTTCCATGCCAAGCTCACAGGTTAAACATTTTCGTAGAGACAGCTTGTAATGCTAGCGCACTTATACGAAAGTTTTTTGACACTCTTGAAGCATTGTAGGTTTTTTACGGGTAGCACGAAACAACATTTAAGCTTGCAGAAAGAGCTGGATAAAATTGAACATTCACTTCAACTTAAGAATTTATCAAAAACAAGGTGGACTGCGCGCGCCGAATCGATGAGAGCTGTTTCTACGTCTTATGAAGAGATAGTCACAGCATTGGAAACGATGAAGACCTAATTCGATTCTGAATTTGACAGTAAAACCCGAACTTTTGCGTCAGGCTTGCACAAAACGCTTCTACTTTGATTTTATCTGTGGCATGTACTTTACCAAAAACATCATGTTAAAAATTAAGAACGTAACCGAGCTTTCAGAAGCGGAGGAGCTGAATGTAGTAGACGCGATGCAGCTGATTCAGCGCGCTTTGAAGTCTTTTGAAGATATCAACGACGACGGCAAAATGGACGCATTAATAAAGAGTGCATCGTGATTAGCGAAAAGTATGCAAGTAAATGCGGAGGAAGACTTCTTAAAGCACCACAGGACCCGGCGACTTGCAAAGAAGTATGACGTGCATGCTGAAACGACACCAGAAATTTATTTTCTTACATTCTACAGAAAGGATGTGGATGTACTTACTACAAGCGTGCAAGACAATCTCGCAAAACTAATTTATTTGCTAGAGCTATTCCACATAATTATCAAGATACCCGCTGATAGAAAAAACTGCACCATCGAGCGCGTCCGATCTATAAAGCAATCACACTCGAAAATCATCCTTCACGATGAAGAGCTTGTGCTGGCTGAGCTTGAAATCCTGCTCGATGCCAGTAAACAGTGCTCATCTTTTAAAGAAATCGCAAATGTTGCTGTGGCTTACAAGTAAATCGACTGATTTTAACATCCCCAGTGTCTTCTTCTTCTTCCGAACGGTCCTTCAGCAAGTTGAAGCTCATTTACAATCATTTGCGGACATCGATGGGTGACGACTGCTTAGACTCCCTCATGATGTTGTTTTCAACGAAAGATAAGGTCGACGACATTGAAATTACGGAGATAGTGGAAAAGAAGTTAAAACATCGTAGAGTACGGTTTTAGAAAGAATAACTAGATTTTCTTTAATTCTTGTAATCCCCCGTGTGGGTGCGGGATAGAATACACCCACGGTATGCCCTGCCTGTCGTAGGAGGCGACTAATAGGGTCGACATGGCCGAATAACTTGCCAGTTTTTGATTTGTTCAGATCCCCTGTGGATGGGGAGGGCAGAATTCATCCACGGTATCCCCTGCCTGTCGTAAAAGGCGACTTAGAGGGGGCCTTATAAAGGTCGATTTTGGTTTTCTGGTCCCAGCTCTGGTTTGACCAATAGAAACAAACATGCATGCTGTTAGGGGAAGGGCCACCAGCTTGGCCATCTGGCCAGAAAGCCTAGACGGTATGCCCCATCCCGTCAGGTGGGTGCGCCATGTACCCTACAGTAGTATCCGCCTTACAACGAAGGTCCCTGCATGGCCGAATACTGGAGCTGAATAAATCCTGTGCATGCCGAGGGGGAAGTGCCTGTTCGAGGCACTGGGACCCCGGGCAATATCTGCTATGCCAGGTAGGTATTGCCTTGGCTGGGTGGCGCCCACAGTGATAGCCCCCGTTCGGAGTGGGCAGTATTCGGGGAGGATTTCGTCCGGGATGCGTAGTAAACGATCACGGACACCTGTACAGGGTGGCACCCTTAAAAAGCCGTCTCTGGAGTGTAGACCGAATCCCAAGGTGTATACGCCTTGGGATGAGGCATTTAATAAGAAGTTCCCTGTTGACAGGTCTCCTCGCTACCTGGTAGCTACCAGGACAGACGGGGGAGATTTTAAACAGGTAAAATCGATCCTATTTTCAGAGGAAATCGAGGGGAAATATCGCGACCTTAACGGGATTTCCAAGCTCCGGAACGGGCAGCTCCTGCTGCATACCGTTGACCGGCAGCAAACCGAAGCGTTGCTGGAATGCACGCATTTCGGCGAAATTCCCGTTAAGGTTGAGAAGCACGATACGCTAAATGAGGTCCGTGGAGTTATATTCCATCGCGACCTCATTTTAAACAGCGACGCGGAATTGATGCGGGATCTGGGGAAGCGAGGCGTCACCAGGATTAGGCGCATCACCCGGAAAATTGGAAATGATAGCGTCGATACTGGCGCTTTCATTCTTCATTTTGAGGGTGATGTAGTGCCTAGGCAGGTGAAGGTCACGTCGTACCATTGCGACGTTAGACCGTACATCCCTCCCCCTATGCGCTGCTACAATTGCCAGAAATTCGGTCATGTTTCTGCCAGGTGCACTGCCAAGGCGGTGTGTAGAGAGTGTGGCAAGGGGACACATGACGATGTGGGGTGTACGCCTCCCCCGACGTGTCCTAACTGCCAAGGAAGTCACTCTCCGCGGTCGAAGCAGTGCCCTGAGTTCTGCAAGGAAGCAAAGATCCAAGAAATCAGAACATTGGATCGGCTTTCATATCACGACGCTCGAAAGAGATACCGTGATATGACTGCACCCGAATTTCCGGTATCTTTCGCGGCTAAGGTGACGCCACCTATCACCCCTGCCACTTTCGTTCCCCGTGCTGTACCCTCGACGACGAACTACTCTGAGATCGTAAAGTCTCCCCTCGCTGTCCAAGCGAGACCTGTCAGCCCGAAGAAGGTTAAACAACCTTCTTCGGCCATTGTGAAAAAGGCGCCGGTTATACCATCTAAACCGGCGCAATCGGAGAAGAAGTCATCTTCCTCTCCGAAACGGTCGGAGAAGAAGTCTTCCCCTGCCAACGAGGCAAAGAAGACTTCTGCGACCGGGGCTGGATCGTCATCCAGCCCATCTGATAAGACAAAGATAGTGGAGAAGAGGGGGACGGTTCGTCGCCGTCTCTCTCGCCCTCCTGCTGACGGGGTGGCTACTGTCTCTGCTGGCCTTTCCGCTCCCACTACCACCAAGGGAGCGAAGCCTGCTGAAGCCAAGCCCGTCCGTATGGAGGAACTCCCCTATAGAAAAGAAAATAGATCGGCGGAGGAGAGGGGAGCGGTTCAGCGCCGTTTCTCTTCCTCTCCTAAAGGCAGGGCTGCTCACGTATCTGCTAGCCATCCCGCTCCCACCACTACCAGTGGAGCGGTGCCAGCAGGAGCGACCTTGTTTTATAAGGACCCGGCGTCTGTGGGGAAGGGACCATCTACTTCCCCAAACACACGTCGGCGCCGATCCAAGAAGAAGTCTCTTCGGGGCGTGTCGGGGACAGACACCCAGTCTTCGGACCGGGAGAAAGTCCCTCGACACCGCTCTCGCTCTTCCCCAAGGGCGAGACCCGTGAGGTCCGACGACGACCGCACGCAACCCAAGAGAGCGCCCGCTCCATTTTCTTCGTCTTCGGACGGAGATGTGGAGATTGAGGTGTGCTCTCCTGCCCCATCATCTCCAACTAGAGATGGGGAAGGGTGGCAAACGGTCAAGCATAAGTAGAAGACCCACTTCTACTTAAGTCCACACCATGGCACTATTACAATGGAACTGTAATAGCTATTCTGTTCATCTCGCTGAGTTACGACAATTAATATCTTCGTTTTCGGCAACCATTGTCTGTCTTCAGGAATCCAGGTTTCGTCCTGGACATGAGACAACAATGCGTCACTTCAAACTCTTCTCTAAAGACCGGATGGACGGAGCTGTGGCCGCTGGTGGCGTCTGCACTCTCGTCCACTCTAGCCTCTTTAGTGAAGAGGTGCCGTTGCGTACTCAGCTAGAGGCAGTTGCAGTTCGTACTTCGTTGCCAGTAATGGCAACAGTATGTAACGTGTACATCCCACCTGATTCTCAGCCGGATTACGACCAGCTGGTGGATCTAGTCTCTCAGCTCCCCCCTCCTTTTCTCCTTCTGGGAGATGTTAATGCCCACAACACCATCTGGGGCTCCGCTACCACTAGCGGTAAAGGGAGAGATTTTGAGAGGCTGATCAGGCGGCTGGACCTGTGTCTGTTGAACACAGGGGAGCCTACGCACTTCTCTATTGCACACGGTACTTATTCAAGTATCGATATTACCCTGTGCAGTCGTGCGCTGGTTCCCCTGCTACAGTGGGGTGTACACGATGACCTTTGTAATAGTGACCATTTTCCAATTATCGTTACTCTTCCGAACCAGAGAGCCATCGAGTTACCAAGTCGATGGCTTCTCCGTCGGGCTGATTGGCCAACTTTCACGGCACGTGCGGTGTTTGCCGAAGATACCTTTGAGAGTGTCGACGATCATACCATTCACATAACGAATGGTATTTTGACTGCTGCTGAGGAAACAATACCTTCCTCATCCGGCAACTCACGCCGGAAGCTTGTCCCTTGGTGGACAGCCGAGATTGCAGCAGCCATTAAAGATCGTCGACGTGCTTTCAAATGCTATCGGAGGCAAAACACTATGGCCAACCTTATCACCTTCAGAAGGATGCGTGCTAGAGCCCGATATCTGATTCGGGAGAGTAAGAAAACGACGTGGGAAAAGTATGTGTCGTCCATGACGGCGCATACTCCTTCATCTCAAGTGTGGACTAAGCTTCGTCGTATCTCCGGACTCCCGACATCACTATCGATACCCGGAGTGTCCATCAATGGGGACATCATCACGGACCATCTCGCCATTGCCAACAGCATTGGCTCGCACTTCTCCGATGTATCCTGCTCCGGGAGTTACGATCCTACATTTCTGACTCTGAAGCGGGAGGCAGAGACTCACCCCTTGTCCTTTGCCACTGCTGCTTCGGAGTCCTATAATGTACCATTCTCTGAATGGGAACTGCGCAGCGCGCTTGCACTGTGCAGGGATACGGCTCCTGGACCGGATAACATACATAATCAAATGTTAAAACATCTGTGCGAATCCAGTATGAAAGAACTGTTGATCCTCTTCAATCGTATATGGATTGAAGGGGAGTTTCCATCTCAATGGCGAGAGGGGATCGTGATACCGATTCCTAAGGCTGGAAAGGATCCCAAGTTTGTAAGCAGCTATAGGCCCATTTGTTTGACAAATGGCCTATGTAAGCTGCTCGAAAAGATGGTGAACCGTCGACTGGTGTGGTTCTTGGAGGATAAAGGTCTCCTGTCTGAGTACCAATGTGGATTTCGCTCTCATAGGTCCACCACTGACCATCTGGTGCGACTTGAGAGCGCCATACAGGAGGCTTTTTTCCGGAAGCAGCACCTAGTCACGGTTTTCTTTGACCTCGAGAAAGCCTACGACACCACATGGCGCTACGGGATCCTTTCCACCCTTCACAAGTGGGGACTCCGTGGTAACTTACCGACTTTCATTGCGAATTTCATGTCCGTCCGACTCTTCCGTGTAAGGGTCGGTAGGACATTATCGCAGTACTATACCCAAGAAAATGGAGTTCCTCAGGGTTCAGTGCTGAGTGTCACCTTGTTCGCAATTGCCATTAATGGCATTGTTGCCGCCGCCGGGTCCGCGGTAGTTCCATCGCTGTATGTAGACGATTTAGCTCTGCATTACAGCTCTGGAAGTATGGCAGTCGTGGAACGGCAATTGCAGCTAGCCATCAACCGGGTCGACAGGTGGGCTCACGACCGGGGTTTTCGTTTTTCAGCAGCGAAAACCTCCGTCGTCCATTTTTGTCGGCTACGGAGGCTACATTTACACCCTGAACTACATCTCAGGGATGCTGCGTTGCCGTTGGTTGACACTTATCGCTTCCTGGGGCTGCATTTTGACAGCAAGTTAACGTGGCAGCACCATATACGGCAATTGAAAATGACATGTCTCAGGAAACTGAACATGCTCAGGTTTCTTAGTGGCACTACGTGGGGGGCTGACCGTGCGGTGCTCCTACGGTTCTACCAAGCCCTCGTCCTGTCCCGGCTAGACTATGGTTCTGCGGCATACGGTTCAGCAAGGCCGGCAACCTTGAAAATGCTGGACAGTATCCACCATAGTGGCGTTAGGCTGGCTACCGGTGCCTTCCGGACCAGCCCGATACCCAGCCTACTCGCCGAATCGGGTGTTCCACCTTTAAATTATAGACGCCAACATATGCTTTTAGCATATGCTGCCAATGTGCGTCAAATGCCGCAACACCCGACCTATCAAGCTCTCTTCGGTACCCAAAACCACCAGGGTTACGCCAACCGGCCTCGTGCCACTCGGCCGGTTGGTATTAGACTTGATAGCTCGTGCACTGAAATAGGAGTGGCTGTAGGTCCCTGTATGATCCGGACATCTAGCGAGGTGCCTCCGTGGCAAGTCCCGCGTCCGGAAATTCGGTTAGATCTTCACCAAGGTCCTAAGGTGAACACGGATGCGTCCGTTTACCGGAGGCAGTTCCACAGCATAGTTCACCAATTTCCGGACGCTGGCATTCTATACACGGATGGTTCGAAGGTGGACGAGAAAGTGGGTTGTGCTTACGTTATTGATGGTGCAAATACCAAGATCTCTTTGCCTGAGGCCTGTAGTGTGTTTACTGCGGAGCTCGTTGCCATCTATGAAGCTCTGCAGTTTGCACTACAGGATGCACGAATCCACTTTCTCGTGTGTACCGACTCTTTGAGTTCGTTGCAGTCAATTGCTACATGTTTCCCGCAACACCCCCTAGTGCAGCGAATCCATGACCTACTAGCCGGGCTGTGCCACGCTGACACTCGAATCACCTTTCTGTGGCTTCCAGGCCACATGGGAATTGCGGGAAATGAGTTAGCGGATCAAGCTGCAAAAGAGGCGGTATCACTACCACCTCGACCAATGGAGGTACCCGCTAGAGATATTCGCTCTCAGTTACGCCTACAAGTTCTGGCTTTTTGGGAGAGTCAGTGGCTAGCTGACCCACTGCCCAGTAAACTGAGAGCGATCAAGGGAACTACTCGCGTGTGGCGGAGCTCCTTCCGGGTCCGGAGGGAGTCCGTCATTTTGTGTAGGCTAAGGATAGGTCATACAAGATCCACCCACTCATACCTAATGAGAAGGGAAGACCCCCCACTTTGTACCTGTGGAGCCGTATTCACCGTGGCCCACATTTTCACCGAGTGTGTGGATCTTGCTGACTTACGAAGAAACCTTGGTTTGCAGACGACACTCAAACTTATATTAGCCGATGACGTGGTGGCTGCTGATCGCGTTATCCGCTTTATAAGTGAGAGTGGGTTAGGGCCAGCAATCTAAATTTTCCAATGAACATTGACTCAACGACTTGTTCGTTTTTGAATGATAATGTTTTGTTTTTTCCGTAATTTTTGTTAATTTTTATAATTTTTATTTTTTATTTAATTGTTTGTTTTTGTTTTATTAATTTTTGGTCTTTTGAAATTTAGATGTCCACCTCAAAATTTTAAATTCAATTCAAAATTTGTATTCTTTAATCTGTGTTAAGAGGGGCAGATGACCTCGTAGTCCCGCCCCTTAAAACAACAATAACTAACTAACTAACTATTCTTGTAATATTTAAACACTTATTTTGTTCATTTATCAAATTTTCCTGCGATTCAAAATTCTGGAACTAATAAAATACATTTTAAATGAAAGCCATTCATTAATTATATTTGTCATGTGTATCGTTTGCCCCCCCCCCCCTCTCCACAATCCACCACTCCCTCCCGTTGCTCAGTTTTTAACCGTATAGTCGGCAATGTTAAACAGCCAGTCGGCATTTTTTTAATTCTCACCCCCCCCCCTAGATGTACAAGGTCGAACCGCCCCTGCATGTAGGATGTGTAGTTTCCAAAGCTTACAAATCCTTGCACTTTGTAATGAGGGTGTTAAAAGGAAGTAGTACCTCTGCTAAAGAATTAGGATATTTGTCACCTGTAAGAACTATTCTGGAATACGCCTCGGCGGTTTGGGATCCATATCAAGTAGGGTTCATAAATGAGTTGGAAATGGTACAAAGAAAGGCCGCTAGATTTGTGCCTAGTGACTTCAACCCCAGGAGCAGTGTGAGCCGTATGTTAAAGAAACTTGGGTGGGAATCACTTGAGGCTAGGAGGATGAAATCTACACTCTGCGCTTTGTACAACACGTATACAAATCAACCAGCATGGGGTGAGCTTAGCAAACGTACGTAAAATCCCACTTACATGAGTAGGAGTGATAATCTTTTCATAGTTAAGGCCCGACCACAGCGAACAAATTATGTTAAATATTTTTTCGTAAACCGTGCCATTGGTAATTGGAACTCTCTACCAGCCGCAGTCTTAGAGCCTTTTCCCAAACATATAGGTGTGTTTAAGAATAGACTGACTACCTGTGTAAATACTCCAGTTTAATTGTTATTGAATTGTTATGTATACTTATATATTTGTTATGTATATCTAATTTGCCACCTGGGGACACACCCCCAATTGCAAATAAATGAATGAATGAATGGATCGCTTGACGATCGAAACCAGTAATCCGAGTGAATATATTAATCTTGGTATATTCCTTCTGAAAATACGTTTTCATGTTTAGTAATTTACACACATATTGGGTTCCCTTTGATTTTTTTCTTTCCGTTAATTCTTTTCTTCCGTGCAAACCACCAACACACTTCTTTCGTGATTCTCTCTCGTTGTGCATTCTGTTATGTTTTCTGAAAGTGTGTTTCAGGTTCGAGATGTTTTCTCCTTGCTTAGCAACTACTACAGGCATTTTTCTACAGTGCTTTATGTGGAAAAGCGCCGAAGTTAATGGTTTCTAGCCGCTTGAAGAATTCTTGCACGTTCAACACATCTCCACCAGAGAGCAACCGTCTCGCTACTACACCTTTCTCGAACTACACCTCAAGACATGAGTTAAGCACTAGTGATATTTTTGCGTTCCGATGTTGGCGTTTAATACGTCATTCCCCTTCCACTCCCCTCTCCCCCTTACCTTCGCTGATCAGCCGCCGCCGCCTAGCCGTGTGCCTTCACTCTGCAGTAAGGTTTCGTAGTGCAAGCAAGCTCGTTTCAACCTCTATCAGATGTCAGTAGACATGCTCGACATTTTATGTTAGCTGTACTAAAAGTACATTTAACGGCTCTAAAGCTCATCATGTGAGAAGATAAGTACCTAATATCTCTTTTCATACGGCTTGGAGCTGTTTTAGATATTCACATCGCAATTTTATTAAGCCGGCCAGTTAAGATTTCTCGATGTACTGTACCCATGGTACTTGTGCTGACTGGCGTCGAACCTGATACTCCAGAGAGGAAAAATCACGCATATGATTTTTCGGGGTATAGAACCAGAGGTCTTTGAGGGGGAAAAACCTCATTGTAACCAAGAACCACATAAAGTAAGACTATTCTTGAAATATTAGCTTAATTCCAGGTATCTTGTAGGTATTATAAGCAATATTGTACAAAATAGAGGGTATCCATACTTCTGTAAAATACGGTATTTGAGCTAAATAGCACAGTTTCGAGGCAAGACTGGCAATTGAGAAATTAGCTAGTTCAGAGGGGCGTGTCAGCTCGGTGCATAGGGACTTTTTCCGTCTACAAGGGGGAGCTAAGACAGAGAGTAATGACTGTGGGAACTACCGAAACATAATGGAGAATTGTTGGAATGGGAAGGAGGCCACATAAACATAATTGATTACATGAAAACGAGGCATCCGAGAGAGTTGAAATCAACACCAAGATGAATAAAATCCGAAGAGGATAATTATGAGCCCAAGAAGTATGCTTATTGGAGCATATTAAGCATTACACGGACGGTGAACGTAGAAACGCGGATGTCAGACCATAAGCGCAACATGAAAGGGGAATCCCTGGAGCATAGCGTGCCCAAGCCATCACCAAGATCAATTAATTAAACGATCAAATCACTGGCACGAGACTGGAATTGTAAACTCCGTGCAAAATTGGACCAGATGAAGGCAGTTTCAGCCCTGGAAACTGCAGTTTTAAAGGAAAGGTCGCTCTGTGGATTTGAGAGAACTATGTTTTGAGAGGAAAACCTTAAATAGAGCAGGAAGCCATGGAGAAGTCAGTCATCTTGGAGCACTCACGCGGGAGGGTACTGCCACTGCCATCGTAATGTACAGGCCATCATGCAGCGACTCTTAACGATTGATCAGCTGATAGGTAGAGGGTAGAGATGGCGACCATTTTACATTGTGCTGTGTTGTTTATATCTTTTATGATTGAGTATCCGCGTGAAAAGTGATACTTGAGAACGCTTCTACTTACGTCATCTAGAATGAGGATTATTTATTTTCTGAAACAAATGTTCATTTTGTAGGTAGGTTATTGTATCTACGCAAATTTTGCGTTGCATGTTTGTCATCACACAGAAGGTTATGTTTTAGTTAGGACCTCTATATCACTTATTATTTCGACTCATACAAGGTTTTTTGGATGGTAATAAAATGTTGTTAGTTCAGGAAACCTCCTTCCCCGGTCGCAGGTATGTCAAAAGTTTGTTTATAGCAAGTACCGGTATTATGAAAGAAATGATAATGTAGCTTGCGTCTCCTTCCCCACTACGACAATTTAAGAAAGCAATGCATACACAACATTCCTAGAAATTATTGGTAGGTACATTACGGGAAATACAAGAGTGTGTGTTAACATTTCCCTGAAAGTAAGATACCCTTCTTCGGGATAGAAGAGCTAATCGCCTTGATGGTAGGTTGTTAGTTAATATGGTTTCAATTATTGTAAGAAGTTCCCAAACTGCAGCCTATGCTAGGACTGGAAACATTTCTAATATGATAATGCTAAGGTTAAGTTACTTACCGTATGTAAATCAGAGAAGCGATATCCAGTATTCAGTATCTACTTAAGTCAGTCCAAGTTACATTATTTGTTAGAATGGTCTCTCGATGAACCTCAAGTGAATATGGTAATGTTTTCTCGGCAGCATTTGTGTAGGCTACTGTATTTACATTAATGGGATTGTTAGCACCTGGTGTATGTACTGTAGGTTATTGATACCTGATTTCAAAATTACAACCCATTGTAAATTCCTGATGCAAGAAACAAGTTAGATTGAGTCATAGAAAATAAGTGCTGTCAGGATAGGCCCTGTTTAAGTCACCTTGAGGGTGGCCTGTGCATTGATTACAGTTAGATATAGGTTACATTGTGCGTTGTCATCCGCGAGCAGTTTAGTATGTGATCTGTTGAATAGCCAAGAGTGATGTGGGGTTTTCTCAGGCATCTACCATAAACCTTTTCAAAGCGGTGAACAACGAGAAAATGGCCAAGAATAGATCTTATTCTCGACGTCAAAATACTGCAATTTAGCCCTGTTTGTGTGTTTCAACTTCCTAGTAAATGTACCGGCAATGTACCATTTTGTTCACTCTCAAAATCGGCCGGATTCGGACAAGCGGAGCGATAATTAGGCGTATTTAGTGGTAACGGATGGAAGTACCAATCAGCCCTAAATACTATTGCTATTTTTCTACGTCTTGAAGCGGGAGCGTAATTTATGTTAGGTTTGAAGAGACTGCGTGTGAAGGGAGCTATCTGACTGCTGCTGCGACTAGAACGACCCTAGGCGTGACGTCACAATAGGCGCCTTACGGCCTGTACATTACGATGGCAGTGGTACTGCCCACGCGTACAGAATTTGGAACAAAGTCACGCCAGTCGAAATAAACAAAGACCGCGCAAGTGCAAGTGTAAATTGTATTATTAAGTCAACCGTGAGAAGTCACGTGGAGAGAAGGTTATTCCAGCACGTTCGAATATGGTGAACAAAGGCCGCGCAAATGAACAAAGTATTTGTACAAGTGTGTAAAAGGAACATTTTGATGTTTAATCTAAAGTCAATAGAAGTGTTTCAGGCGGGAAGATGTTCTTCAGTACTGAACTGATTGGACGAAATTACGAGTGCGCAGATGCCGTAATAATAATAGAAGCCAAGTAAAGCTGATAATTATCAAGCCGCGCAGTAAGTAAAATAATGTGGTATGAACAGTAAATTAGACCGTCATATGGGTAATTTTGTAAAGCGCGCAAGTCATGATCTAGTTGTTAACAATGGTCACACTATATCCATTATTATAGATCATGGGATGGGAAGAATGTCACAGGCATTGTGATCTTATTCTAGTACAGACAAAGACACGGAGGATAGATGACGTGGAGGAACATTCACACTAGCAGCCGTTTGAACGAGTGTTAGCCAGGATCGCGTTTGATAGAGACTTCCATTGGAGTTAGATGTCGGAAATCGCGCCACCTGTAACTCTGTTATCACGCAAATATGAAGCCAATGAGGCAAATCGCGTGAAAAAGTGTCTGTGTAATATAAATTTTAATGTATGTCAGTGTTAAAAATAATGTGTTGTATGATAAAATATTGTGAAAAAATGTGTAAATACGGTAAAGTGAAAATGTGTATTACCAAAGTGAAAAGTGTATTGTGTGCACAAATGAAACATAACGTATCCATCATGATGCATCAGTAAATGCCAAGATGGTGGGTTATATGTGGTGTCATAGGATTCGACCACCAGAACACAATGTGAGTACCAATTCCAATGATACAATGTAGAAAGCTAACGATACGATACGTCTAAGTCGAAATCATGTCAAAATACGTATTCTGAAGTAATATTTATACTAGGTTGCATTCCTCATATTTGCTATAGAAGCATTTGCAAATTGAGAATGATTTGGCTTACAGCTGATTTGCGTAAGACCACAATAAGTATAATGTTAAAGTTGAAAAGTAACTTTATGAGTGAGAAAAGTCGAAAAAATGAAATATTCAGCATGTTTGCATGAAGTGATAAAATTGCATCAAATCCCAGGTAATTACTAGGTAAAGGTTATATGTAAGAATGATGTCATATTGTGTCAGCAATTAATGTTATACATGATCAAATGTAGTGAGTATAATGAATCACGCAGTAACTGTTGCAATGTCAAAGAGCCAGTAGAAATGCCAGTAAACATATACCAGCATGATAAGGGATGATATAGAAAATCATTAAGCACGCCAGATGGAAGGGAAACTAGAAGTGTCATATGATCTGCGATATACCAACAGACCTAGTATTTGTGCCACTGATGTGCGAGCAATTTAAGAGTAAAATCAAGATGATTACTTTAATTAATGCAAGTAATGTTTCTGGGACATTGTCAGGACCATACGGGCTATTCTACGAAGGTTTGTATTGATGTATAGCCATGGGGCATACCGTTGTATTGACGATAGCAGATGGAGACAGACAGGCGTCTGGTCTTCCATACCAGCATCGTGAGGGCCTTTGAGGATTAACGTTTGCCAACTCAATGAGCTACTCCTGGTAATGATCCGCATTGTGATGCGAGAATCTATTTGTACGGAAGGGTCAAGGACGCCTTACCGAGACTTCGTGCGTGAAAGTGGCAAGCATTAAGACCACTAGACCACGCCATTAAAAGCCGTATGCTGTTCCCCAAGACTTTCGTGCCTAGTAAAACCCATTCCTTTGCTACATTATGTTATTGAGCCACGTTGAGCCAATTAATGTTACCCTGTTGATAGGATGTTACATATTTGGATATCCAGTTCATAACAATGACACAGTTTCGCCTTATACTAAACGCAGAGTGAAAGTGCAACTGTAAAAATCTTGTTGGTGTTGTGTGAATGAGTAATGAGACAGCTGGGGGAAGGAGCTGGTCGGCCAAGGGTCAGACTAGGCGGCCATCATGGTGTCTAGCGACCCAAGTATAAGCTATTGTATTCACTGCGGGTGGTAGTTTTACGACTAACCCTATTGTAAGTGTACTGGAGACTGCGATATCAAGGTCTGGCATTTTAATTAATAAGAAATTGTTTATTTTGACGGCAGAAATCAATTCTTAGCATTATAAGGATGTTACATCCATCTTTTAACAGTTGAAATCCAGTGATATTTAGCAAAGTTAGCTGTTCTTAACATTAACTAAGCTAAAAGGCAACTGACACATTATTTGAAGTTTAAAACCCAGTTTGAGATGCATATTTTCATACGGGTACGGCGAATATGGAGTTGATGCAAACATAACTATAAATCGACTTATATTTTGAACGACTTAGAGACGTATAGTATCGTTACAGCAGACTAGCATTGTTTATGTAGAGTAGGAAGGTACTATTGTTAGCGTTTGTGGAGAAAGCGGAGGAAGGAAACAATACACAGAATTAAAGTACATTGTGGTACAAGTAACCAATTGCAACAATAGCTAACGCATTGTTGAACCATAAAGTAAAGTAGATGTTCCATAAGCACTATGGATAGTCCAGTTAAAAATTCATACTGTAACGTTCAAGTATATTGAAATGCTATTTGTGTACAGTTGATGTCATGTTTATTTGATTTGTTTTGCTTATTATTATTATTATTATTATTTAAGTGACGTGCCTAAGATATGAACATTCGTCAAATGACAAGAGTGCATTACCACAAATGGAATTGTTTAGTGAAGTGTAGAATAAGGTGTATTGAGACACCAGAGGTAGACTCATAGACTCACAGGAAGAGATGTGGCAGCATGCCTGGTGAGGTCAGATTGCGATCTCAGCTGCGGGCCACAGATGATGTAGATTAGCATTCAGTGTCCCTTTGCCATTATCATATGTGTGATCCAAAGTTTATTTTGATTATTGTGGGATTAATTTAAATGTAAATGGATGTTTTATTGTTGTGTAATAGCCATGATTTAAGATTAAATATTTTATTTTAGGAAGTTGTTTACCCTTTTCTTGTAGAGTAGTACCTGGTAGTATTCGGATCCTGAATATGTGTTCGCACTGTGGGGAGACGCACCATACCCCGAAAGGACAGAGCAAGTCGGGATGTGAATACATGTTCTCCACATGATGTCAGATGGGTACAGTACCGCATTTTACTGACAATGCCAAAGCATTAATTTGTTTTACTGTCATTTTACGTCGTGGGATACCATACTTCTAAATGTTGTAAAATATGTTCGGGAAATCGGGGGAATACTCAAACTCTGTTAAACGCAACTATTTAACCATCGTGGGAATCCTTTTCAACCTTGTTATCTGCGAGCAATTAGGCGTCATGGGATCTCCCCATAAATTCTGTTAAACCCAATCGAATGGGACATCGTGGGAATTCCCAACTGCTGTTAACTGTGAACACTATAACCTCTGTGAAATTCATATTGAGTTACTTAATCAACTAGAAATTCAATCCTGAAAGCTCTAGAAATATTTTCTTCGATTTAAACGTTGTGACGTCAAAGGAAAATTCGCCTGTTTACTTCTGACCGTTTAATGAGTCAACTACACCTAACACAAAACTTTCAAGATACTGCAAATGCTTCAACCACCATAAAATTACAATATACCCTTTCTATAGACCTATATCATTTTTCCAAACAATGACAGTTAACAAATAACTATTCAAATTCTCTCAGTGCCTCAAACCATATGTTCGTTCAATCGGGTCGTGTCGCGAGTGAATGAATAATTGGCCAGACAATACAACCCCTCTACTTTCCCTTTTTCTCGCATTCAACATAATACTAACAAACTTAGTTTAAGTACTTATAAATTTATTTTTGTATTGTTAAATTGAAGTTTCATGAAATCGATGACTTCCCCCTTTTTGGAACATAGCATCAACGTCCTTCTGTATAACTAATCTAGTGGTTATAGCCCACTTTTCAATCAACGTCATTGTATTCATTCTACTGCCTTCTTGGACTAGTCTTAGCATTTCCTTGCCGTTTAGGCATTGTATTCATTCTGGAGCCATCATGCTCCACAAACATATCTCTAGTGCTTTATATTGATCTAATGCTCAAGCACCTTCCGGGATTTTAGGATCCATAATTTTAGAGGTAACTCAGTTCCCTTTCATGTTCTATTGTATCTCTTAAAGCACTCTAGGGGGTGAGATACCAGCTCACTTAATCTACCGAGGAAAGGAGAAAACTAAGAAAAATAAATCTTGCAAAGTTTCTTATCTGGTTGTTTGGTTTGTCATTGGTCTTAGACTCTTAATCAAGCTCATGACATTGTCCTTATGTACTACTATTTTAAGGCAATTAAATTGCTTTTACTTAGCACTAAACATAGTTTCTAAGCTTCGGGCCACGGCAGCTCTCTGTTAGCATTCCACTTGTTTTGCTCATTATCATTACTCGAAGAGTATTCTAACTATTGGCTTTGCCTACCCCACCTTTTCAAGCTGCCCTTTCACTTATTGAAGCAACCTCAAATTCTTCACGCATTTTTTGTAAAGAATTTCTCTCACTTGTTGCGTACAAGGCAAAACTTCACAAAATGCGATTTGGTCAAGTTTGTCCTACTATTCTCTTTAGATTGTTAAATGTAGGTGTAGTTCGCTCTGAAAACTTCCTACCTGAGGTAATTGTTACCTTGTCATTTCAGTCTATGCTTTTTGATTATGGGGTTTGCTTAATCAAGATGTGGTGTGTTCATTCTTTCGCTCAACTTCTCATCAGCACCCCGCTGGGGAGAAGTTTAGTGTACTCTGAGGACAACAATATTGTTCTCTTTTTGCGATTACTCCTAATTGTAACCTTTTTTCTCTCGGCCAAGGCTACCCCCTGGTTCTATGTCCATGTATTGGATACTCCAAATCTCATATGATGTTTTAAGGTTTTAAGGGAATAACAACTATTACAATTGGGTTCAATCGTGTTGACCAACTGAAAAGCATTTAAATTTCGTTCACCAAGTCAACACTGAAACGATAATAAATTTCTGAACCACCGACTACCCGTTACAGACTGCACATTGTCAATAGGCGTTAAATGATGGTAACTCAGTTCTTGCTCGTGTAATTCACGAATCGAGCCGCCATGAAAATCGCAAAAATGATCGATTGAAACCGGCAATATGACAGAGACAAAGAATTTGAACTATTTGTCGCCAGTGGGTGTTAATGTTCTTTTCCGGAGGTGCCAATCAGCTTACGTTTGGCGCTAGATCGCAGGAGTTGGCGATCAGTTTGAAACATGAAGTCGCAATGCCACTATCAGTAATTTTTGAACAACAGTGATTCGGGTGATAATTTTAAGGGTTTGGGAACAATAGCAAGCATAACCATCGCACTTCGCGCGGCCTAAGCCTCATGAACCGCATATTGGAACCTTCATACACCAATGGTTTCAGCATACACCTACCATAACCACAGCAGACCAATGAATTTAGTATTCACCTACCCAACTTCGGCAGACCAATGGTTTTAGTGTCCACATACCCTAACCTCGACAGACTAATGGGGGTTTCGTCTAATTGGTGGCTTCAAGAGAATGTGGGTAAGTGCAGACAGCGGCTTCAGGGGAGTGCGGCGAAGTGAAGTTGGCAGTGTTGCCTTAACTTTGCTTTTTCCATCATGACGATTGGCGACTAATGTTTTCCTCAGTTTACTGCCCCAAAGTTAAAACTTCGAATTTCCTTATTAAGGTGCGAATTTGGTGTTTCCTGAATGCAAATAGCGCCTATAACCGGGTCAAAGTAGATAACTTTCCGTGTGATACATGCAGGATTAGAAGCGGTTTTCCGTGGTTTTCCACTTCTAATCCAGGCAAATTTATATTATTTTACTCGTATTAAACACAATGTGTACAATCACGTTTTTTCACCTCTCTGTCATTTCTGCGATTATAGATTGAGACCTGCTTACACATTCCACTAAGTGGTATTTGGGGCATGGATTATTGCAATTCTTGCAGACACAGTCCTCCTTGGGCTCATGAAATGTCTCATTCTGACAGATCCTTCCATGGAATCCATGGGCAGCGAATCGCGTATACAGATGTCGAAGTTTGAAATTTGGTCCCTTCCAGATATCTGTCTTCATTGCTTCAGTCTCCATTATTTCTTGGGAGTATCTGTCTGCTTTTTTCCGTCTCTCCTCGATGATGGTTTTGTACGTTTGAGTTTCCGGTAGATCGAAGGAGTGCTTTATGTCTTCTATAAAGAAGGATTCCTGTGCTATTTTGTAGGCGTAGCAGTTCCTTGAGAATGTTGAGATAGAGAGAGCTCTCTTAATAAATCTCGCTTTGTCGCTCTCTAGCATCCTGAGGTTATTCATCGACAAGTAGGGCCAAATTAAATTGTATGCCACATGTGGCGGTCGGCATAACTTTAATTTTGAATAGCTTTATCGCTGTTGACAGATATAGGCTTTGGAGTGTGGGAATGTCGTAAGAGATTTTCGTTGCTGCCGTAGCTCGCTCCTGCACATGCAGGGATAAATCAGTTCCAGTAGTTTGTAGCACGACACCGAGGTATTTGAAGTTAGATACGAATTCCAAAGGTTCTTCTTCACACTTGAATTGGTCCATTTTAGATATCCTTCCTCCCCTTCTAAATTTCATAGCCTTTGTTTTGGAGCTGTTAATTTCCATACAGTTTTCTTCCGCCCTTACCCTATGTTCCCCATAGCTGTTTGTAGGTCATCTCGGTATCTTGAGAGAATGACCATGTCATACGCGTACAGGAGTAACTTGACTGTTCTTGAGTCTATTGTTTGCCCAATGTCTGAGGTCATTACGTTGAAGAGGACTGGACTTATGGGGTCCCCTTGTAGAACCCCCTTTGTTTGAGTTATACTCCTCGACGTGCTGATACCATCATGGATTGTAACATAGTTCACGTTTAAAATCGATTTCAATGTTTCTAATTCACTATTGGAGGTGCCTAATATGATTTCCAGTTTGTGTATAAGTATCCTTCTGTTGATACTGTCAAATGCCTTGGAATAGTCTATGTACTGTAGATTGCATACAGCGGTCTACCGAGTTGGGCTAAGGTCGTTATTATTTCTTGCACAAGTTCCTGTACAGCCTGTAGAGTTGATCTACCCGGGGTAAAGCCATATTGCTTTGATGGTATGCTAGCACGTAGTCTATGTTCCACCCGTATTAGAAGGAGTTTAGAGAAGGTTTTGAACATAACATTTTCCAGGGCAATTCCCTGTAAGTGTTTGGATCCTCCTTCTTCCCTTTCCCTTTGTAGAACACAATTATGAGTGTCTTCCTCCATTGTTCTGGGATTGACGTACGTTTTAGGCATTCGTTAAATAGACATGTTAGCGGTTCTAACAGGTCATGGAGTGTGTCTTTTAAATGTTCTGTAAAAATCCCATCTGGCCCAGCAGCTTTGTTATTTTTCCCATTGCTTATAAGTTGTCTGACCTCTTCTGTTGTGATTGGGCGAGTGTGTTGGATGTTTGCCAGCTGCGGTGTGAAGCCGTTTGTCCTTATATTAGTTTCTCCGAGAAGATGACTAAAATGTGCCTTCCATTGCGCCATGTTTACGAGCGAGTTGCTGCCTGTTCTTTGAGTTCCTTAGATGTTATAAGGCTTCGCTTCCGCCTCGGCTATTAACCTCTGTTCTACCGGTTGAGTTAGCCGTGGTCTTTGCGGCATGACTGCTGGCAGTCGCTCACATCCGGGAGGCGAGGTGGTTCGAATTCCCCCGCCGGCAACCATGAAGATGGTCTTCTGTGGTTTCCCATCTTCCTTCCAGGCAAATGCCGGGGTTGGTCTCTAACTATAGGCCGCAGCCGCTACCTTCCAACTCCTTGTCCTTACAATCGCACTTTCCTCCCCAGACAACACTCCACACGCGACGGTACGTGTAGCTCACCCATTGGGTATCCGCCTCGAAGCAGCTACAAAAACTGGCGAGCCGAACATGTCCTCGGACACTCCCGGCACTAAAAGCCATACGCTAAAAACAACAACAACAACAAAAAACCTCTGTTCTATGTATAAATCGTACTCTGTTTTCTTTTCTTTTAGTATACTTTTATATTTCTGACGCTCCTCAGCATATTTCGTTAGTGTGTCCATACCATGTACCCTAGTGGAATGAAGTAAATGTATCGTTGTTTGTCGCATGATGTAACATTCCTCATCAAACCATGGCTTTGCAATGCGATCATATGTAAGTTAGATAGAATAGTGGTGGCGTTGAGAATTGTGTCATTCAGTGCTGCTGTCGCTCCATCCAGGTTCCCCTGCCCAATCATATGCATGATTGTCGGTATCTCATCTCTGTTCATTTTCCATCTTTCCTTCTCTATATGTCTAGAGACTCTCTGCTTAGGGGGTTCTCCTTTCTGATGCTGTGTTCCAATACTTAGTTGGATTTCCGCTATTACTGGGAGGTGTTTTCTGATCACTACTTTTTCGGTCTTCACTTATGCGTGTCCTCCTACATTTGAGAAGAATAAATCGATTGTGCTCCTTCCATTTGGAGCAATGTACGTGTAATCACTCTTCCTGTTTAGTAGCCATAGCTGGTAGTCTAGAAGAAAATCTGTGACCACTTGAGATTTTGTATCCCATTTGTCTACGCGGCAATTCAGGTCACCAAGTAACAGGGTTGGTTTATCATTATCTGCGTTCTCCAGTGCCTTCCCTAGCTCGTCTATTATAACCTCAGAATCTGTATTGGGCGTGAAGTACGCTCCTATTATGTTCATCTTACTAATGTTTACTGTTAGGGTGTTAAATGTGCGCGTAATTTGGCAAATGTCGGGATGGTTCCTAACTTAAGGTGACGGCCGCCTCCTTCCCAATCCTCAACTGAATTACAAATATACACACTAATACAGTCATCACAATAATACAGGTTGTCAGACAAATTACACACGCCCAAGTACACGGGGATACATGAGCATGATGTCACAAAGTCCCTAAATCAGTCAACAGCAACAACAACAACATCAACTAAACGAGAGCTCTAAGAGAAAATATAAAATATGACAATCAGAAGGGTGGCCAACATCGTAGGAAAGTCCAAAGTAGCAGGTTATGCGCAATTCTCATCAGAAGGATTATGATCTCACATAGGCTGCTTAGAAGGTAGAAATGTTCCTTCCCTTAAAATAAGTGCATCACTACCACCACTTGCAGTACTTGAATGTATAAAATCAACGAATCAAGAAATATGACTAGACATAGAAATCCGCCCCGTACCGGTACGGTATTACTAACGATTCTTAAATGCTG
This sequence comes from Meconema thalassinum, assembly GCA_946902985.2. NCBI lineage: Eukaryota > Metazoa > Arthropoda > Insecta > Orthoptera > Tettigoniidae > Meconema > Meconema thalassinum. The sequence continues at coordinate 1,738,993,605 of OX336388.2, read as the reverse complement.
ATTTTGATCTACGGTACTGTAGCCTAGTTATGCTATAAAGAATATTATTAGGGTATGAGGCGTCAATTGGAGATGAAAAATGGGTATTTTACGAGTAACAACACCTCTATGCTCAAGTTTTACTATGCTGGAACATATAACGCAGCCTATTTCATTTGGCCTAGGTCCATAACCTAATGAACTATCCATGTTTATTTGCAAATTGACTGCACCAAGCAATCCAGTGGGGCATATCATTATTCCATAACTCTCAAGGGAGCTAGCGCAAGTTGCGATTGTAATTGCAGTTGATTTGTGGTTTGTATGACTATGTCTGAGGTGCTGATTACAAAAATGTATAAACGAAGTGCCATCTCCAATTACACTGTATGCTACAAAAATTCTAAGTCTGGTCATGATATCGTGACTGTAGTAACGTTAGGCATTGTAAACAGGATTTTTCTCTAGCTAATGTACAGTACGGTAGTTATTTGCAGTGGTTATGGTCGACACAAGCCACGCCGTGCCGAAGGTAGGCTATAACGACTATCAGTTCACACCATCGTCGAGGGATTCCATTTCGTTGCTGGTATGTATTCTACTCAATCAGTTCTGTTCTCCCGTCTTCGCAGACTTCGTTCGGTACTCCATGACTGTAGTTGGATATGATGACTTCAGACCAGATATGTTTAAAATACCGCCCAAACGTATTAGTGATGTTCAAACGCAGTGTAACTCGGGTGACTGCTTAATGCAGGCATTCATGAAGTGCTCCTACTGTGATAAGCAACTCTGTTTCCGGCACTTAATACTTTGTGGACATGTTCATCCTCGTAATATTTTGCCCAGACCTACCAACAACCCAGTTTTTGAACTCGGTGACTGAACATGCGCATGCTTGTAAGGCAAGGTGCAGTGTAATTATCCATGGCAAGTATTGTGCGCTTATTTGTAATGTACATGTAAAACTCTTACATGCAAACCAAAACTTTTTTGCATTTGCGATCGCAACTTGCGCTAACTACTTTGTGAGATGATACTCTCATAGATGATACTTACAAGGCAAATGATCACTAGAATACTAAAATGCAAGTGAAATACCTCAAAGATGAGAGTTGAAGCTGTTACAGGGCATATAATAACAATATAAGTGAATACATTTTACCACAGTCAACTCGATGTGTCGCTATTGGTCTCTACCAAAGAGGTTTGAATATCTTCAACCTCCTTGGTCTCTACGGACCACGGAAGTTGCGTATAAAACATTGAAGGCCTGCGCGTCAAATCAGCACCCTTCGTAGATCATAGGCCTGAGTATTTGACAAAGATGTCTGAAAAGAGAAAGAGATACGTGCAATAAGAGAGTATCGTAAGTAGGTTTATATACACACATCAAAAAAAGTTTTGCATCACCTCGGTTCCAAGAGTTCCGGAACCGTTAAATACAAAGGGAATAGAGATCAACACAAACAACATTTCAGCTCGTTTTATTGCTCATGAGACCCACACATTGCATGTTGTACCATCATACAGCTAGACTTTCAGCATTTGTGGTCCAGATTGCAGTACACACCACTACCTCTAATACCCAGTAGCACGTCCTCTTGCATTGATGCATGCCTGTATTCGCCGTGGCATACTATCCACAAGTTCATCAAGACACTGTTGGTCCAAATTGTCCCACTCCTCAACGACAATTCGGCGTAAATCTCTCAGAGTGGTTGGTGGGTCAAGACGTCCATAAACAGCCCTTTTCAACATATCCCAGACATGTTCGATAGGGTTCATGTCTGGCGAACATGCTGGCCACTGTAGTCGAGCGATGTCGTTATCTTGAAGGAACGCATTCACAAGATGTGCACGATGAGGTCGAGAATTGTCGTCCATGAAGACAAATGCCTCTCCAATATTCTGCCGATATGGTTGCACTATGGATCGGAGGATGTCATTCAGGTATCGTAAAGCCGTTTCGGAGCCTTCCATGACCACCAGTGGCGTACGTCGGCCCCACATAATGCCACCCCAAAACATCAGGGAACCACCACCTTGCTGCACTCGCTGGACAGTGTGTCTAAGACGTTCAGCCTGACCAGGGTGCCTCCAAACACGTCTCCGACGATTGTCTGGTTGAAGGCATATGCGACACTCATCGGTGAAAAGAACGTGATGCCAATTCCGTGGGGTCCATTCAGCATGTTGTTGGGCCCATCTGTACCGCGCTGCATGGTGTCGGGGTTGCAAAGCTGGACCTCGCCATGGACGTCGGGAGTGAAGTTGCGCATCATGCAGCCTATTGCGCACAGTTTGAGTTGAAACACGACGTCCTGTGGCTGAACGAAACGCATTATTCAACATGGTGGCATTGCTGTCAGGGTTCCTCCGAGCGGCAATCCGTAAGTAGCGGTCATCCACTACAGTAGTAGCCCTTGGGCGGCCTGAGCGAGGCCTGTCATCGACAGTTCCTGTATCTCTGTACCTCCTCCATGTCCGAACAACATCGCTTTGGTTCACTCTGAGACGCCTGGAAACTTCCCTTGTTGAGAGCCCTTCTTGACACAAAGTAACAATGCGGACGCGATCGAACTGCGGTATTGACCTTCTAGGCATGGTAGAACTACAGACAACATGAGCAGCGTACCTTCGTCCTGGTGGAATGACTGGAACTGATCGGCTGTCGTACCCCCTCCGTCTAATAGGCCCTGCTCATGCATGGTTGTTTACATCTTTGAGCAGTTTTAGTGACATCTATGAACAGTCAAAGGGACTGTATCTTGGATACAATATACACAGTCAACGTCTATATGCCGGAGATCTGGGAACCGAGGTGATGCAAAACTTTTTTTGATGTGTGTAATAATCCGGGCCGTGAAAGCCTTAATATGCAAATCAGGTTTATATTATGTTCTACTAATATTACACTTCATTTTGAATTGCCGGGATTTGTATTGTTTGCTTGAAAATGTCACAGCAAGTCGTTATTAATTAAAATAATAAATATTTTATTGCGCACAATGTGCATGAACGTGGTTCTTACGAACCATCATTAATACAAAATTTTGTCGTTGTCACTGTAAATGTATTTTTCCGAGGGGTTTCCATATATTTCTAATTTTCACAGAATTTCGTCAGAGACACCTCTCTGCACCTGCACGTGGTATCTGTCGCAAGGACCCTTACAAAGCTTGCACCACGGCCGACTGAATACGAGCATTTGCATTTTGATATTGTGGGAATTATAATGATAATATAATAGTGTCACTAGCAACCCGCCCCGGCTTTGCCCGGGAACAGTTATGAATGTGCAAGGAATTCCTGTCAGACGTAATTTAAGAATGGCGAGGTGCAAGCCAAATCCCCCTCCCGTCCAAACTAAAAACACTTATAGTGGGCGATGTATCGAAGATAGAGATATGCTCACGCGGACTTTTTTGTACAATTTTTCATGCTGAACAATTCTTACACTCATAGTATATTGATATTTTTAACGGTTTGTCCAGCGTAAGCTTAAAAAGCGCACGGACGTAAAGTTCTTTCTTCGACCTATTCACTGAAATCTAAAATCGTTACTGCTTGGCTCCCTTTGATCATAAATAAATTATTTTCTACAGAAATCTTCCTCGATATTACCTGTACAGAATGGTGAAAGCCGCATCAAAATCCATCCAGTGGTTCTCGAGATTACCCGTGATATCCAAGAATCGGGGACTTTGTTTCACACTAAGTAGAGATAAGTCTTAGTCGTGCAATGCTTGGTGAACAGCGCTGTGTGAGCAGTTGAGTAACTAACAAGATTTCATGAAAAAGGTCTCATTGTCTAGGCCGGTATGAGCGCATTCAGTCGGCCGTGCTTGCACACGCATAGTTCGTCTGGTTGGTGATAGACGTCTCTCATGCAGATCCGGTGGTGGAAACCATGGACCGCGAAGCGCGTCAAGATATGTCTCAGCTCGTAGGATCATTGCATCCAGTTCTGTGTAGTCATAGAGTCCGTCGTATAAAATTCATGCCAAATGTCATTCCTCTTTGCTGTCATGAGACGCAAATACTCCCCAAATCCCGATGTGTGCGGCAGGAGCATCTGTAATCTGACTTCTTCCATAAAGGGTAGATCCCCTGTCATGACATATACAAGCCGCGAGGGCGTGAACTTGGATAGGCATAAGGCTCTTTTTAGATACATTGCCTTGATCCTTTCCAGCGTTGCCAGATGTCTGTGCCTAAGACTTTTCCAAATAATTTCCCGGCCATACATCGCGACTGGTGCTATTTTTAACCAAAAAAGTCGTATTGCCGTCTTCAGGGATAGGCTGCGTAGATGCTCGATGTCGCTCATAGCCGTCAATGCAGCGTCCAGCCTTTCTCTCACGTGCATCGTAAAGACGTTCCCAGATGTCTGCATAGTCACCCCCAGGTACCGGAAATGGGAGACTGTAGTCAGGGGGGGGGGGGTGCCTTTGTAATGAAACGTCGTGGGCTTTCCTCCCCTTCTGAAGGACATAGTGACTGTCTTCATCTCGTTCAAACTCATTTCGTTATCTTCGGCCCATACTGCTACATTGTTCACGGCGAATTGTAGGTCTTCTGCACTTGTAGATGTCATAATCATATCGTCTGCGTACATATAAATTTTGACATTGGGTGGAACTATTGTAGTGACGTCAGCTGTTGCTATTGTAAGCAATATCGGACTGAGAGAATCGCCTTGAAGGACCCCGTTCGTTTGCTCGATTGGTTCAGAAGTGATGATGCCGTCAGTGATTTCTATTAGGTTACTACCCAGCAGATTCCTAATGAATCTAGCTAAGTAGCTAAACTCGCCTACCAATTTCTCAATTTGTCGATGATAATTTGTCTGTTAAGGGTGTCAAAAGCTTTTTTGTAGTCAATGAATACAGCATGCAGTTTCCTCCGTGGTAATGTCAAAGCTTCCTCAATATCTAACTGTAAACATTGGATGGCTTGTGTGGCAGATCTACCCTTTCGAAACCCGAATTGTTCGTCAGGTATCCACCCTTCAATTGTGGACGTGAGACGCTCGCAAATTAATTTTGTGAGGATTTTCAATAACGAGCACGCAAGGGCAATCCCCCTGTATGAGTTCGGGTCCCCGCTGTCGCCTTTCCCTTTGTACAGCATTTTAACTGTCGATATTGCCTATCTAATGTCCACCCAAGTTGTCATATTCTACCAGAATAAATTTAGGTGGCTTCGGTGGGGTAGTTGGCAGCATGCTGTGCCTCTATGCCCAAGGTCACGGGTTCAAACCCGGCCCAAGTCGTCGGATTTTATAAGAGCGTTAAACATCCCTCAGTATGCCTTGCTTCGGAGGGGAAGTACTGTAAAGCCGGCGGTCCATTGTCATAGATCTATGGCATGAAAAAGAACCTTCCACTAACTACACTTGTGGAAGCTAAAATTTGTAGATTAGGTTGATAACGTTTTATTACTTCCAACGTTCGTCACCAGGCGCTGATTGCGATGGCATCTAGTAGAAGCCAAGTTCACAGCTAGGTGTCGTGGACGGTAGCATTTGGTAGCGAAAGTAGGAACTACTTGAAATTATCGTCTGCAGTCCTTACTTGATTTAAAAACAGGTAACACACACTAATACAGTCATCACAATTAACACCGGTTATCAGACAGATTATACACACACACCTAAAGTACACGAGGCTACATAACCGCGCTGTCGCAGCCCCTAAACTAAGGAACCATCCAACCAATTTAAATTTAGTTCAAATATAAATGAGACACAGTATATGGGAAAAAGGAAAGTCATCGTTTGTTGAAAGTATCCATTGCTCATCAATCTATCAACTTGTGGTTACTACTTTGAAGGAATACAACGTGGCGAGGACATGAGAATATTCCAGCGAACAGTGGAGCATTCAGAAGCAGTCTACAACAAGATACATAATTTTAACACAGTGTTGATATGCAATTAATACTGGACTTATTTGTATCTGATTTACTAGCTCAGAGCGCTTATCACTGAGGCATACCACAGGTAATAAGGCCTACTCGAACAGTACACTTTTTTTTTTTAATTCACATAAGCGTAACTTACAAACACACAAATAAATGTCACTGCACTGAGGTGCCTATGGCAAATAGGCACACTGAGTTTTGGTCTTGGAAACACGGAAAGACTTGGTACGCGTACAAGAATGCCATTCAACACTGAAAAGAAACGTCACTGTGGGAGTTTGAAAAGTATATACGTAGAACTTGAGTATTTTTTCGTTAGTAGAAATTTAGTATTTAGTTGTTAGTAGAAGGTTAGAATTTTTGTTAGTAGAATTGATCTAATACTTTATTCTGAAAGGGAGTAGCAGCCTTTCAGAATAAATCAATTCTTTACTTGTCTTATAGACAGTTACGATATTGATAACATTAGCCAACTAATGGCTACACTGCGTACTGCTGCACGGCTGAAAGCAAAGGGAAACTTCAACCGTAAGTAAATGCTATTCCCGAGGATATGCACCTCTCTATGTGTACGGTGATGCTCCCTATATTAACGGTAGTTCACCCAGTGCCCACGTACGGCAGCGCCCGTAGCACGGTCGGGTATCTTGCACATTCCGTGTAATGCCATATCTTTGACTTCATGAGCTCCTTGCTGAGCTCCTTGTCTTATATTATTGTATATTGTCCTCCCTTGTTTTATGATCTAGATAGTTTTAAGATAATAAACGTTGTAAATAAGTAAATGTGGAATTCCCTTATGAGCTACCAGAGAGAATGTTTGCACACAAAAATCTTTGGTCCTTCCGATTGCCGGATATAAGTGAACTACGAAAGCATCTATGAAAATAGCTAACTTGGTTGAGTTAGAGAGCACAGAACTACATCAGTAAGTACATTCTGGTTCAACATTTCCTTTGTCCTTTTCTTACCGGGTCATCATGGATACCAATCAAAAACGTGTATTGACAAAGAAAAGATCAGTCATCAAATCTCGCGTGACTCGCTTAAGTACATTCGTGAATGAATTTGCAGGTGGGAATTTTAACGATATAAAGGTTAGGAAGCAATCATTGGCGAGTTTAATGGATGAGTATAATCACATTCAGATACAATTGGAAATCGATGATGCTGAAAACGAATCACATGATCAAGATAGAGCAGCCTTTGATGATTTATGCTTGGACATTAAGTCAAAAATGGAAACGCTATTGTGCCCCGAACATACACACCCACCTTCGCCTGTAAATAGTGATAACATGAGCAATAGTTGTGCACTAAAACTTCCAACTATTTCACTACCCAAGTTCAATGGCGCTCTACAAGATTTCATACATTTCTATGACACCTTTGTAGCGCTGTTCATCAATAATGAAACAATCACAGACATTCAAAGATACTATTATCTTCTATGATGCTTGTCTGGGGAACCTCACCACCTCATTGAAAATTTACCAGTTTCACATGATAACTTCAAGGTCGTCTGGGAATTGATTCGCAGTCGGTATCACAATCCCAGATCTCCACATCAAGGAATTGTTGTCACTCCCTAATGCAAAGCACGATTCTCCTAAGGAGCTGCGTTTGCTAATAAATCAACTTAGCAGCAACTTAAATGTCATAGAAGCTTTAAAAATCGAAACGCCTTTACATGACCTCATGCTGTCGCACTTAGTTTTGGAGAGAATCAGTCTCAATCTCAGGAAGCAATGGGAGAACGGTACGTCAAATGAAACGCACGCCAACTTGAAGGACTTAATTCAATTCTTGGAAAACAATTGCCAAACTTAAGAAATAGTCACGTCCAACAAGTCAGCTGCTGTAACCCAAGATGAGGTCAAGCATGGTACAAGTTCAAGGGGACCACACCGAACTTTCGTCAACACGTCACCTTATTGCGTGCTATGTAAGACATCTCACAGTCTGCATAAATGCCCCAAATTTAAGTACATGGATGTAAATAGCCGGGTAGGTGTTGTGAGGGAACATAATCTTTGTTTCAATTGCTTGAGAAGTGACCATGTAGCCAATAATTGCAACTCAGGCAACTGCAGAACATGTAATAAATGTCACCACACATTGTTACATATACACCAGAATATGAACAGTACTGCTACCCCGGTACTAAATGCATCCCAGCAGCAAGCATATTGTTCTGTCAGAAGCGCATGTCCTCACAATGAAGTATTTTTATCAACTGCAAATGTTAACATTAGGGATAGCAAAGGTCAAATGCATCAATGTCGAGCACTATTAGACAGTGCATCACAGATTAACTTCGTGTCTCGAGACTTAGTAGACCGTTTGGGTATCAAACTGAATCGTCATTCGATACCTATAAATGGTATCAGCAACACGCAAGCGACTCAATCCTCTTACTTCTGTCAACTTCAGATAGAGTCGAGAGTTAGTACTTATAGTCGGCATATAGTATGTTCTGTCCTGCGTCAGATTACTGGTCCACTGCCTTCATCTAGAATAGATTACGAGGACTGGCAACTGCCCGTCAACATTCCATTAGCTGACCCGAATTTCTACCAGCCCAAAGAGATAGATCTACTGTTAGGTGCTACTATATTCTTTGAACTCTTAAGACCTGAACAACAATCTAGGGATGGTTACCCTACTCTTCAAAGTACACAACTTGGTTGGGTGCTATCTGGATGTATCCCCTCTCACTCAGTTCAACAACGTAAGAATGGAACAACATCATTGTTGTCCACGGCTGAAACCTTGCACACACAGGTGGAACGCTTTTGGGAACAGGAAGAGCTTACGACTCGTAGCCATTCCAAGGAAGAAAGTCAATGCGAGGAACATTTTCAGAAATCCTTCACGCGCGATGAGTCGGGCAGGTTCATAGTGAGACTACCACTTCGGCAAGGAGTAGGAGAACTTGGTGACTCTTTTGACAATGCCAGGAGGAGCTTTGGCTTTATAGAGAGGAAATTGCATCGACAACCTGACCTGAAGAACGAGTATATCAAATTCATGAACGATTATTTACAACTAGGGCACATGGAACTTGTCGATCCTAGTGACCAGCAGAAACCTTCTTATTACATGCCTCATCACGCGGTAATCAAGGTTACGAGCAGCACTACCAAGGTCAGAGTTGTCTACAATGCGTCGGCTAAAACTACTTCGTGGATCTCCCTGAATGACGTGATGTTTGTTGGGCCAACTGTTCAGCAGGATCTGTTCTCGATCGTTCTTCGCTTCCGTACACACAAGTATGCGCTAACAGCAGATATAGAGAAGATGTGCCGACAGATCCAGATTCATGAAGCAGATCGAGACTTCCAGAGAATCTTATGGCGCAGTTCTCAGAATCAACAACTGGATATGTACCGATTGACTACAGTAACCTATGGTACTTCAGCGGCTCCTTATCTAGCTACCCGTTGTTTACTGCAGGTGGCACTCGATGGTCAAGACATATACCCTACAGCAGCCAAAATTACCAAAAGAGACTTCTACGTTGATGATCTTTTGACAGGGTCAGATACCATTGAAGAAGCCATCCAATTATACAAAGACCTCACATCGCTCCTGAAAACCGGAGGATTTCCCATCCGTAAATGGCGATCCAACAATCCTGATATTTTGGAAGCCATCCCATCAACACTTCACGAGAGCCAGGTGTCATGCAGTCTTCCCTTTGAAGATGGCGCCGAAAACACTCTTGGTTTGTTGTGGCATTTGAGTCGTGACTCATTTCAATTCTCAGTGGGGGCCCTCAACTGCAATAATGTGATTTGGGCAAAGAGATCAGTGTTGGCCAATGTAGCGTCCATTTATGATCCATTGGGACTCATAGGGCCTGTAATTGTTCAATGCAAGTTGTTTATACAAGTTCTTTGGCAACAGCACATGGATTGGGATGGTAAATTGCCCTCAGAACTTGAGACACAATGGAAATAGATACATCAGCAGCTCCCTAAACTAAATTAAATTCATGTACCACGGAGGGCAACAGCAGACGGCATGAATGCCAATGTTGAACTTCACAGGATTGCTGATGCGTCAGAAAGAGCCTACGGTGCATGCGTTTATCTACGTTGCATCAACTCCAATGGAACAATCTCCGTTCATTTACTGTGTTCAAAATCTAGAGTAGCCCCTTTGAAGAAAGTGTCGCTCCCAAGACTGGAGTTGAATGGCACACTACTTCTGAGCAGACTAATGGAAAGGGTGATTGAGGCCCTTAAGTTACATTCATGTCGACGATATTATTGGACAGACTCCACTGTTGTTCTAGCCTGGATTGCAGGCAATTCTTCAGCTTGGAAAACATGTGTGGCCAACAGGGTGTCGGAAATTCACAAACTGACGTCTCAGCAGATATTAGCTCCAGGGGAACTGAGCCACATCGACTTCGAAGCAATCGAGCATGGTGGGCGGGGCCCGATTGGCTGATTACGGATCCTTCAACCTGGCCTGAACTTACCACTGTTCGACCAACCGAAATTCCTGAACAACGAGGAGTAAGAATGTGTTTCGTGGCGAGTAATCACAATGCAGATAACATTTTCATCCTTTTTTCCAGCTGGATAAACTACACAGAGTAGTTGCTTACTTTCTCAGTTTTTTTCACAATCTAAAGCAGGATGCAACAGCAAGACGGCATGGACCTTTGACTACTGCCGAACTTCGCGATAGTCTGACAGCAATCATTCGCATCGTTCAGCATTGTTCGTACAGTCAGGAGATTCATAATTGACATAAAAAGAACGCAGTGTCACTTCAGAGCAAACTTCTCACTCTGCACCCTTTCCTAGATAATGACAATCTATTGAGGGTGGGCGGCAGGCTAGAGAATGCTGAAGCATCATTTGAACAAAAACATCCTTTGATACTGCCACCTAAGCATCATGTCACGAAATTGCTTATTTGGAATGAACACATACGACTTCTGCACGCAGGAAGCCAACTTATCTTAGCTTCGTTGTGGCAACGGTGGTGGATAACCAATGGCCGATCTGCTATCAGGCAGGTGATCCGCAGTTGTGTAACATGCTTCCAACCAATGACACCAGTCAACTCATGGGACTATTGCCTAAGCCTAGAGTGACCCCTATCAAGCCATTCTCTCATTGTGGTGTGGACTATGAAGGTCCGCTGCTTGTGAAATATGGAAATCCACGAAGTAAAACTCAGAAGAAATGCTACATAGCATTGTTTGTGTGCATGGCGACCAAGGCAGTACACATTGAGGCCGTCAGTGATCTATCCACGGAGGCGTTTATTGCCGCCTTAAGAAGATTCATTTCAAGACGTGGCCGTTGCAGTCACATGTACAGTGACAATGGCACGTGCTTTACCGGAGCAAGAAGGAAATTAGATGAATTGTCACGCTTCATCCGGACAGAAGATCATCAAAACGAACGTATTGAACTTCACAGCGGAAGAAGGAATTCGTTGGCATCGCATATCTCCTTACTCCCCCCCTCATATGGCCAACCGGAATAATTGAAGAGCTTCATCCTGGGAATGATGGTTTGGTGCGTGTAGTAACTGTGCGGACAAGCAAAGGGTCATATAAAAGGCCAGTGACAAGGATCAGTCTTTTCCCTGACGAGCTCATTTAAAGGACTACCTCTCTACTGTGTTCCCTTTTGTTTCTTATATTTGTATGTGTACAGTTTCTGTTGTTAGTTGCTAGAGACTTGCGTTGGAGAAGTGTGTCTATGAATTGCTACCAATTTTAGGTAGATTTCATTAGAAAGCTAACTATTGCAATGGGTACCATGTTTCGACTTCCAAAAAATTTCGACATATCTTCACGTTTCACATCCCCTACACCCCAAAACCACCGTCAGTTCAAAAGTTTATATATAATTTATGTATATTTGAATATATGTATCTATATATGTATTTATAGGGTATATCACTTTCTTGTGGACACGATAACTACCTTAATTTTGCGCGAATCACTTTGAATTTTTTACATAATATGTATCCCTATAAAATATTGGTCGAGTTCGTTAATGGGCAAAATCGGTCCATGGGGGTGAAAATGGGGGTCTTTTTTCCAAAAAGTGAAATATCGCTATAACTCTCTTAATATTTGAAATATTGAATCCATTCAAAGTTCATACTATGTGCCGGATAAGGCCCAACAATTTATGTTTGAAAAGCTTTTTGATAGCACCAACCACTGACCAAAGGGGTGGGAAAAAATAGGTTTTTCGGGAAACATTAATCATATCTCTCTTAATAGGCAGAATATCAAAACCGTACAAAATGGTCAATATTCCCCTAATAATTACCTAAAACTTTTGTCTGAAAGAATTTTTGATATTACCCACCATTACGCCAAGGGATGAGAAAAATGATTTCGGAATTATAAGAAAATGCCAAGAGGTTGCCAAGACAACACTACTAAATTGATGAGGGATGATCCATCAGACGTTGCCATGGCAACGCACTTGCACGAGATCACATTCAGTTTTCCATCTGACTAAGTGTGAAGCGGCTTCGGTGACGTAACTTGTAGCATGCTGAACTTCTATGCCCAAGGTCGCGGGTTCAAAGCCGGCTGAAGTCGTCGGATTTTCTAAGAGCGCTAAAAATACCTCAGTATGCTTTCCTTTGGAGGGGAAGTTCCAACGTTCGTTGCGAGTTGCTGGTTGTGGTGGCATCTAATAGCCAAGTTCACAGCTAGGTGTCGTTGACGGTTGTATTTGCTATTTGGTAGCAACATTAGGAACTACTGCTTGAAATTGACCGTCTGCAGGCCTTACCTGAATTACAGACTAATACAGCCATCACAATTCACACCGTTTATCAGACAGATTCTACACCCACCCAAAGTACACGGGGTTACATGACCACGTTGTCGCAGCCCCTAAACTGAGGAACCAACCAAAATCTCTGCGGGAGATACAATTTTGCGTGAAGAAGTAACAGACCGTTAGATAGTTACACATCAGTGTCGAAACCTTGCATAAGAACAGTCTGACTACAAGTATAACAAGAAGTTCCGTGACGAACTAAAGAGCCTACGTTTCATGCCAATGATTATTCTACAGTATATGAACCTATCTAGAATAATGACGAAATTAAGTTGCTAATATCGAAATTTCTAATTAGTTCGAAATACTGTATAACTGGCATAATGTAGCCTAATAGAGCACTACAGTTGGCAGCCCTGATGACTGAATATATTCTTAGTTCCATCTCTTAAGGTACAGAATACAAAATTTGGTTGATGTCCAATGAATAGCATGGACGTTACATGCAGTTAAACATTGGATCTAACAGCACGCGTAAAATCATGTTGGCAACAATGTCATGCATAGATCTTTCAGAAATTATCTGAAATAATATGATCTATTGTTGTGCCAATTTTGAATGAAATCCATTAGTTACTATAGAAGTTACATGTATTTTAAAATTGGACTTATCAGCAGGCTTAGAATCATGTTGGCAGCACTGACGTATATTAGTTACTCCAAATTCATCTAGAATGCCAGGTACTATACGTGTGCAACGTTTAGACCTATTGGCTTGTATACTTTCTGATATATTGATATTAGGGTAACAAAAATAAGGACAGCACATATTAACAGTTGGCAGCCCTGGTTGCTCTTAAGAATACGGATAGTCTTATCTGTTATGGTACACATAGCACATACGAAATTTGGTTGTAATCCAAATGATAGTATGGAAGTTACATGTATTTAAAGTTGGACCTGTCAGCAGGCTTAGAATCATGTTGGTAGCACTGACGTATATAAGTTACTCCAAATTAATATAGAATGTCAGGTACTATACGTGTGCATAGTTTAAAGCTGTCGGCTTACATACTTTCTGATATATTGGTATTTTGATAAAATAAATTAGGAGCATTTATTAACAGTTGGCAGCCCTAGTGGGCCTTAAGAATACGCTCAGTCATATCTGGTTATGAACACATACAACATACGAAATTTGGTTGAATGCCAATTGATAGTGTAGAAGTTATATGCATTTAAAAGTTGGACCTATCAGCAGGCTTATAATCATTTTGGCAACACTGCCATGTATGGCCTCCTGGAAATTAAACTGCAATATTATTATCTATACGTGTGCCAATTTTGAAATAGCTCCCATTTATACCTTCCAAGATATCCAACATGGAGCTCAAATTTCAATTGCGATTTTTAGCAGTTGGTAGCACTGACATCATTTTCAAATATGGCCGTGAGATATTCAGGTATAGATCTCTACTCCTACCAAATTTTGTTTCGATTGCTCCAGCCGTTTAGGAGTTGATAGGGGACACACACACACAGCCAGACAGACAGAAGGACAGACAGACAGACCGACACACATTTGCCCGATCTCGTAAGTCTACTTTTTCCTCATTTTTGCAAAATGTGAAAAGTAGGCTAAAAATGGACCCCAAATGACAAGAAGGTTATCGTCCCCATAAGACAATAAAATATTTACAATATGCATAAAATGACGAAAAACAAAGTTAATTAAGCTCCAATTATATAATACTTTCTCGCAATAAATGAGGTCTGATCCTTCTACGAAAACCTGCATATTCTGCCTATTTTCGCCTATCCCCTAGTTTGCCCGGTGAAATCTATCTCTCCGCCTTCCGGCGTGCCGAGAGGACTTTTGTAATTTGTTTGACAAATTAGGTGGGTGGCATGTACGGTGCTGCTCCCTATATAAACGGTAGTTTACCCAGTGCCCACGTACGGCAGCGCCCGTAGCACGGTCGGGTATTTTGCACATTCCGTGTAATGCCATATCTTTGACTTCATGTGCTCCTTGTCTTATATTATTGTATATTGTCCTCCCTTGTTTTATGATCTAGTTAGTTTTAAGATAATAAACGTCGTAAATAAGTAAATGTGGAATTCCCTTATGAGCTACCGGAGAGAATGTTTGCACACAACACTATGAATAATTACAAATGATGATGGCCTCCTCCCTTGTAAAATTCCAGTCCGGAGGTAAACTAGTCCCCCGTTCAGATCTCGGGTGGGGACTACTCGAGAGGAGGTTAACACCACGAAGTGACAAAGAGAAAATCTGACATTCTACGGATCGGAGCGTGGAATGTTAGAAGTCGGCTAGGCAGTGGAAGGTTTGGAAACATAGAAAGGGAAATGGATAGGTTGAGGCTAGATTTGGTTGGGATTAGAGAAATGCGCTGGCAGGAAGAACAGGACTTTTGGTCAGGAGACTATAGGGTCATTAGCACTAAAACAAACAACGGCTATGCGGGGGTATGACTCATATTAAGTAGAAAACTTGGTCAGCGGGTGGAATATTATGAGCAATATAGTGAACGGAGTATTGTAGCAAAAATCAATACAAAACTTACGTGCACCACAGTGGTATAAGTCTGTTGTTGTTGTTTCCTATGGCTAGCCCGGATTCCAATCCATCAGCTTTCTTGCGTTCCAATAGAGTTGTGTGAGGTTTCCTGAAGTTCTAGCAGTCACATCAAGTTTGTTGCAATGTAGCAGGTGCCCCTTATCCATTTTACTTCTGGGTTCGTGACAAAGTGTGCATTCTTCAGATCTCAAGATGTTGATTCGTTTCAGATAAGCTGCAAGGCAGTCATGGCCAGTGCTAAGTCTAAAGAAGGCTACAGCTTCTCTTCTTGGTGTTAATTTATATTGATCCCATTTAGCATCAATGTCCTTCCATAATTTGGTTTCTGCTATTTTCTTTGCCATTTCTTCATACCTGTTTTTGATGGTATTTTTCAGGATCCCTTTTGCTGACATAAAATCAGTCTGACTGACAGGTTGTTGTAGTGTGGTACCTTTTTTTTTGCTAATCTGTCTGCCTCTTCATTACCTGCTATTCCAACATGAGAAGGGATCCACTGAAATGAGATCTGTTTGTGGAGTCTTTGAAGGGTTTTTATCATACAAAAAAAATCTTTCAGTTCTTTATTTTGAGGCTTATAATTTGACGAGACGGCTTGTATGGCTGCTTTTGAATCTGTAATGATAACACATTTTGATAATCAATGTTTCTGCCTAATAACTGATGGAGTGCATGTGAAATTGCTCTTATCTCAGCATCAAAGTATTTTTTTTGGCCTACTGGGAAGTAGAGTGAGAAGAGAGATGAATGTATTCCTGCTCCAGTTCCATTTTCTTTGTCTTGTGAGCCATCTGTAAATATGTTTAGCCATTGGTTAGACGGATATCTTTCTTCTATTGTACAGAGGGCCAGCTGTTTTAGATAATGTGTGGTGAAGAGTCTTTCTTGCAGACCTCTTCTAGGAAAGTAAGATCTGCAGTCACTTGTATATATTCAAAGGGGTTGGCTGGCCTACAGAGTGGTCCAAGTTTAATTTGCAGATTGCTCTTATTGATACGTATATTCTTTGGCGAGACTTAAGGGATCTTTTTGTGTTTTAAGATTGGGGCTAGAAACTGGTTTTTTGATCCATGTCATTTGACGTAGTCTTTGTATACCGTACTGAGATATGCATTGGCTCTTGGATGTTTCATCGCTTCTTCTATAGGTAAGTTGTGGGTATATAAATGCAAGGCGGTTAAAGGTGTGGTTTTTATTGCGCCTGTTATGATTCGTAGGGCATTAATCTGACACCTCTCGAGGCGATCAATGTTTGACTGGGGTGCTGTAGAGAGTACTTCACTGCCATATTTTATGATAGGTTTGATGTAAGTATTGAAGGTTTTGTTAAGTGTGTCTTGAGTGCTCCCCCAAGTAGCTCCTGCTAGTCTCTTCAGTAATTTCGTCCGTTTGCTTACCTTATCCTCCGCATGTTTTATGTGTTTGGTCCAGTTCAGCTTCTTGTCCATGATGATACCTAGGTACTTTGTACTTTCACTTTTTGGAAGGTCTTGATTACTGAATTTGAGACTGAAAGTTGGATTGTGGTGTCTCAGGGAGAAAAACTGGTATACGGTTTTGGTAGTATTGATTTCCATATTATTGTTTTCAGTCCAGTTTTTGAGTTTTATAAGTGCCTGGTTCATTCTGTGTTCAAGAAGCATTTGCTGATTTGGGCTGTTACGTGCTGTGGTCCAAATGATAACATCGTCTGCAAACATGCTGATATTCACATTACCTACTTCCTTTATTGTTTTTAGAAGATCATTGATGTACACATTGAATAATGTTGTGCTTGATACAGATCCTTGTGGGATGCCTAATTTTGATTGCTTGCAACCTGAAGTTTTGTTGTTGTAACGGACATTGATCATTCTTTGTGAAAGGAGTCTTGAAAACCAGTTTAACATACATCCATTTACTTTGAAGTTGATAAGCTTCTTTAGCAGCATGTTTCGTCATACAGTATCATAGGCTCCTTTCTAATCGATGAAAACTGCAAGAACACTTTCCCTTTTGTTAAAGGCTTCTTTAACAGCTTGTGTAAATCTAATTATTTGGTGGGAAGAGGACCTGTTTTGTCTAAACCCTGCTTGTTCTTCTGATAAAAGAGATTTTGTTTCCAAGTACCAACTGAGTATATTTGTAATCATCCTTTCTAGAATTTTTTACCAGAATGGAGGTAAGTGCTATAGGTCGGTACGAGGGGACTTGGTTTTTTAGCTTGCCTGGTTTTAAGATTGGAATGATGGTTGCTTTAGTCCAGACTTGAGGTAGGTTATCCTTTGATGTCCAAAATTTGTTGAATATGTGTAACAGTATGTTTAGAGCAGATGGACCTAGATTTTTTAGGAATTCTGGGAATATCTCATCAGGTCCTGGTTGTTTTCTGACTTGAGTGTTCTTTATTGCTAAAATTAACTCTTCCAATTGAAAATTCATTGTTAAAGATATCGTCTGCATTATTATTCATGAATATTTTGAATTTTTTTTTGAGAGTCTTGTCTTTTTTTTCTGTGTTGATAGTCTAATTGAAGTGAAATGTTTACAGAAGTGGTTTGCTATTTTATGACAGTCTATATGCCCACCAATAAAGCTGATGGTGGAGATGTTGAAAAGGTCTGCGATGAAGTAGATGAAATTCTGAGGTATGTCAAGGGTGATGAAAAGGTTATAGTAATGGGAGATCGGAATGCTGTGGTAGGAAAAGAAAGAGAAGGGAAGATAGTAGGAGATTTCGGATTAGGTGAAAGGAATGATCGAGGAAGCAGGCTGATGGAATTCTTCACCGAACATGAGTTGGTAATAGCTAACACCTTATTCAATAACCACAATAGAAGCATATAGGCGTACACTTGGATGAGACCAGGAGATACAGAACGTTACCTAATCGACTTCATTATTGTGCCGTGAGTACGTCACATTTCAATTTGGTACCCTGTGAAGTCTTCGGTAGAGGAAATATAAGTATGCAGAAGGAAATAGTTCACTATCTCCCGCCAGAGCCAGCACCTATCAAAGGTATGGAATTGTTGAGTGTGTCATGTTGGTACTGCGCCCGAATCTCACATTAGCCATCACCCAAATCCGCTGAGATGGTAAAGGAATGTAAGGACGTCGATCCCCAGTTAGACACATCAACAATTCCCTACTGGGTGGTTGACTAGGAAACCCTTGACGCATACAGATGTACAATAACACTACCAATCAGTAACACATTTACCAAAACAAATCTAAATCGATAATAAGATGGTAGTACGAGAATCTCGGATCTCAGACGTGAACGGTGAAAGTTGAGACCAAGTGAGTTCTAGTTGCTAACTGATAGTATTATCGCACGGTGATTGCGTAATGAAAAGTAGATCAGTTTCTATAAAAACAAACAAACAGGCATCAAAGGTGCCTGGGATTTATTCCCAAAAATATATACAAGATAGAAATCCCTATCACCAAATAAACAATATTAATATCAATAATAAGAAATATCATCGTTAGGAGATCAAATATCTACTTCACAATGAGTAAATTCTGTAAACATTTCGTTGCAGGCATAATAAAATTCGAAAATAGATTTCGAACAATTAAATAATTAGTCTTCCAGTGATTTGGTAAAATATTATAGCTTGATATAATCAGCTGTTCGCTTTAAAACACTTTACAATAAATAACCCTAATATATATATGAATCGTTGACAAACGTAGTTAAAAATTCTACTTCAAATAATAATAATAATATTTATAACATATTTACAAGGATTAAATACCTACGTCTAACGCAGTATAAAAAACCTGAACTAGTTTTGACCTGATATGTCAAAACTATTAGAGCTATGTCTTCCAAAAATGTTCCTTCCTTCAACATAACTAATAAACAAACACTGGTTCACATTAACGATAAGTTCTCGCAATATTGGGTATTATGTCACAATCAATGAACAAAAATTAACGAACAACTAAGTTAGTTATAGTTCTAAGAATTCAAATCCAGTAATAATAATAATAATTACAATAATAAAGATCGAGATGGAACTACACCCTAAATAAATGACGCTGTGTAAATAACATTAACGCTTACTGACATGAACAACACATAAATACGCTCCTAGATGTCAGTTACTTTCTTAACACACTGTGGCAATAGCTTGCTCTCACGGCGATGCTCGCTTCGTTTCAAATACGTGAACAATACTCTAATATAGCGTCTCAAGCGCTTCCAAAATGACACAACTTCCTTCCTCTCCATAACATATTAACTTTTCATAACATACTGCACGGAATTCCTTCACAATCAAATAAAACCCATCTTACTACACACCTGTAGAAGAATCAGTGATCTTACTACATGACACTACTGTGTACATGTTTCATGAAACACTCCTAACATCCTCCTTCTCTAAATTTAAAATCATCGTGCTTAAACTTTTCATAATACTCATGTCCACAGCTGTACACCTTCGTTAACATTCCACGTACCTTTTAAATAATGCTTTCATAATAGACCATAGGATTATGCTTCAATTCCACGTAACATGAGTGTAAGTTTCAAAATACCTTGTAGTCCGCTCGTCTTTCAAAGTTAATAACAATATCTACCGTCATTCCGTTTCTTATAAACATCTGTCTGTTAGGTAGTCAGCCCGAAGGCTGGTTGGATCCTCAAAAGCACCGCCGTTACGTTATGTGAGTAGATACCCACAAAAACCCAAGGCAGCGCTATATTAAGGTGTTCTAGGCAAGAAGAGGAGTGAGGTAGTTTGCCATTGTTTTCCTCACTGAGTCAGAACATTAGTCCTAACCCTATGAGTAGAACCTTTCACAGCACTCACAGGCACTGACTGTGCCCTGAATGCCATTACTAAGCACCACCCATACCTCAGTAGCTTCCATATAATCACAGCCATGAGTGAGACTGAGACATCGGTGAAAAGCCACCTTTTACTCTAGCCTGTGCCAACTGACAAATGCAAATTATAAACATCTATGAATACAATATTCATTTAACAGCTTCATTTACATATATTTGACTTCAGACAGACCTACAAGTTTTCTGGTCTTCATTTCGAGTTAACAAAATTGTTGTTAAATAATTGTTGCTATTTATCGGCATCACCTGACTTCCATTGTCATAATAGTGATCCTTTCTGACAATAATATAGTTACAGAAATTATCCATGACTTGATTAACGTCACATAATCTTAATATTCCTAAATTGGAATTTTACTTGTTCAAAGTTATTGTTTGTAACTCTTTAAATTGTTGCAAAAATTGTTAAAACATTGTTTATAGTTAATAACAACATTCTGATCCTTTGTAATAAATCTTATTTAGAATATCGAAATATTCTAGTAATAACAATGCATTTATATTGTTTATATCATAGACAAATTTATCATATCATTCGTAAACTTATATTTACAAACGGATTATTTATCAAAATATTTATCAGAGCATTTCCTATCGAAACATTCCAATCGAATCATTCCAATCTGAGCATTCCCTTGTATAGAACAGTTTTCGTTTAAAGTGAGTATTAAAAACGTTTCTATAAACATTTTAAACGACTTTCTAAGATTAAAACTATCAAAATCACGTCTAAAACGACACACGTGACGCGTATAAAAATGTAACTAAGAAAATCTCCAAAATGGACATGAGTTATGAGGAAAATATCTAAAATATGAATTGGTCACCCTGCTAATTTCAAACAAATACTACATTCGGAACTACAGAGATAGATCAGTCATTCCTGTACCTTTACGACGTTCTGCGATGAAAATACCTAGTCGAATGGCCTCGATATTCCGCTCCCTCATCGGCTCGTGCTGAAGTTGCTTCTGGCTTGGATCGTGCAGGTAACGGGACCCACAGCTGGCCGCCTCGTCTCTGCTGGTCTGGAAACCACCTGTTTCCGCATAACATTCTTCTCTCTTCTCGACTGTATGCAGTCTAGACACAGGAACCTGGAGCATTGAACACCGGATACCATCTACTTCTCTCTTCTTCCCTTCATCATCATCAAAGTAGTTATGAGCGTCCATGGTTTATATCTCTTCTGGATCTTGTTAGTTGAATGAGTAGTATTGTTGGAAATAAGCGAACTGCATGTTGGCGAAGCAGTCGTGGTAACATCGATCCAAAGACCCTGTGATCATCTCTGAGCTTCCCAGTCCATAGTGTAGATCATCCTCCATTCATGCTTTAGTGAATCATCGAAGTCTTCTTAGAGAATGCATAACATAAACATCCTCCCTGACTTGTGGTTGCAGACATGGTGAATTGTAGTATAATATCTGCTTAAATAATGGAATAGTAATGCTTCAATAATGTAGTAACTTGCTTCATAAATGTAGTGGCTTGTTATGAGTGAAGTATTCGTAGAATTGTTGAATACAATGTATAATGATACTGCTGTAGTCTTTCTGTTCATTTGCCGTAGTTATAAAACTTGCTGGTTTAAATGCTCAATATTTCTCTCCAATACTTTTGCCGGACTGTCTCCTTCCTTTCCTCGGCGATCGATGCGTCTCCCGCAGATTATCAAAGTCTCTCGCTCGCGCTTCCCATTGTTACCGTAGCTAGGCGGAGCACTATACAAAACAGATCCTCGCTCTTCAAGCGTCAAAAAAAGAAGTCTCTCTCGCTCTGGCTTGCGGTCGGGCGCGTGCCGCTAGAAATCCAGTTGTAGCTTCGCGTCCGGACCATTTATAATAGAATTATGCTATTTTCTCTTCTATTAGCCAAAATCACATAATTCCAAATTTCCAAATAAGTGTCGAATAATGTTGTGGGTCTGTAGAAGAGCTTATTTCTCTTAATAAAAGCAAATATGGTTTAATAACGTTTCCCTCACAAATTTTGTGATCCAATTTGATTGGCTATGAGTTTATTGTTGAAAACTCTCCCTGTCCTAGCCTCTTATAGAAGGGTCGTGTGCATGATTTGTTGTTGCCGACTCGGCTAACCAAAACTGGTCTTGAGAGTGCTAACTTGGAACTTTTGACAATTTCCAGCTCTTAATAATCAGACTCTCCCTTGGCTAAATCTTCATTCACTACATAATTTCCAAATCTAATTATCTCAAAATAGTCCAAAATTCTCCAGAAATATTTCTAAATGATGCAATTCACTTCCCAAAATATATCCTTGAGAAAAATAAATTATTATCTCCAATTTCCAAATTATAGATCAAAATGATGACAGATCGGTTCGATCCTCGACTCTGGCAATAACTTGAGCTTGGGTGAATTAGGGCTCAGTACACTATAGAGATCGCCCGTGTGTCAACTGGTGTCCAAGATGGCAGGTTTTGTTGTCATGTAGTTATTGGAGACAATTGTTGATAGTTTTTGATATATAAATAAGAGTTGAATTTGTTCTTCGGACCTAACAAGATGTAAAACGTTGTAGTGGAGAGTGCCCGTGGAGGTAATATTGCCTAGGGTCACTCCAAACTGACTACGGTCTATATAACATCGATGTAGTGAACAGTACTAGCCTATATTTTGAAACAGCATTTTGATAATTGTTTATTTTAATTATACATATGTCTTCGAGTGAGAGATTGTGTTTACATGCTTGGGAAGTTCGATGTTGTATGTGTGTGTCTTCGATTGGTCGGCCTGTGAAAGAGATATCTACGCAGTATGAAACTGCTTATATATTATGCTGTAATATGTGGCCTAAAGGTCACTTTATGAATGTGTCGTACTACGTGATATGGAAGAGGTCAAAATATGGATGACCTAATAGTAAGTGAAGGTTACTAGAGGTAATACTTGAAGGTAATGTTATAGTATCCTATTCTCTTGCATGTGAGCTCGGTTTCTTATGAATTTAAATACGTTGTCTGCATGATGTCTTGTGCATGGAATGACTAACACATAGGTGGGTGGATTATTTGTGTTTTTTGTTGTTGTTGTCACTCTTTATTTAAATAGTAATATTTCCCTTGCCAATAATCCTTGTAGTATGTCCTTCTGGATCTGTTTTAATGTTATTTATTTAGCTTTCCTTGTTTAGATCGTTCTAGCCATGTCGATTGCTATATGTTTTTCCTTTGTTTTAATTTGATCTTCTGTTGGTCATTGTCATCGTTCGAGACAGTCAGCTGATAGTCAGACAAGAGAGAGTCGACAGTAGCCATGTTGAGAAAATAGGTCGTATGAAGAAGTGCTCCGTGATTTGGTAGTTAATTATAATATTATAATAACTTATTTATTTATCAAAGTCTAGTGGAGGCTACCGTTATTCGCATAAATGACTGTAAGGAGTTAGACCTGTTTTGGAAAGCTGTGCGTTGGTATATTAGAATGGCATGTTGACTTAAATAATATTGGCTAT
Source organism: Meconema thalassinum (assembly GCA_946902985.2). Lineage (NCBI taxonomy): Eukaryota > Metazoa > Arthropoda > Insecta > Orthoptera > Tettigoniidae > Meconema > Meconema thalassinum. The sequence goes on along the minus strand of OX336388.2, from coordinate 1,738,969,997 downwards.
TATATTACGTCCAAGAAAGTGGTGCAGATTAAATATTTGGCCTACTCTGGGATAACTGATGTTTCTCAGATCAAGAATAGTACTTGGAGTACAGATTAAAATGGAGAAATAAATATATTTCGTAATATTTGGCATAGTAGGCTATTACTTAAAGTTATGTCTGCACTACATGAATGAGTAAAGTATTATGACTGATGATACCAATGGTTCTACTGTTAAGGAGACTTCGAAGAGGCAAGGTTATTGAAGGTATGACATTTCTACTTCTTTATGTGTTTATTTGATAATGTGTATTTACCTTAAATTGTAAATGTACTCAGGTGTGTGTGAATACAGTATGATCTTACCCCGAGTACCTGGGATTCAGTTACGTGTTTGTGTTCGGCAAGGTGATCTCAATTTGGTAGGCAGGGTTATGTACGCAAGTGAGGTCCGGCGTTCCACTTAACTGTTTAAAAAAGCAGGTGTTGCAATTATGGTCAAGCAGAGATTTCGAAACCAGATTTTGGATTGCACAACATATCCCGGTGCTGGCATAAACTCAGACCACAATCTGGTTGTTATGAAATGCAGATTAAAGTTGAAGAAACTGAAGAGAAGTCAAAAGCCAAAAAGGTGGGCAATAGACTGACTGAAAGAGAAGGATGTAAACGAAAGATTCAAGAAGAGTATAAAGGAAGGATTAATGAAAAATCCTAAACAAACTTCAATTGCAGACGAATGGGCACTTTGGAAGAATGAAATGACAAAATCCGCAGAGGTAAACATTGGTAGGAAAGAAAGAATAGGTAGAATTACTCAGGATATACTTGAATTAATGGATGAAAGGCGGAAACACAAGAACGTATGATATGAAAAGGGGAAATCAGAATACAGACGTCTGAGAAATGAGGATAACAAGAAGTGCAAAGAAGCGAAAGAAGAATGGTTGAAAGAGAAATGTGCTGGTATAGAAAATTGTCTGAAATTAGGAAAAGTAGATACAGCTTATCGAAGGATTAAGAATACGTTTGGGCAGTGGCGGATCCGGGCCTTGCGGGGCCCTGGGCGATATGATAAGGTGGGCCCACAACAATAGGAAATAAAATAATATCAAATCAAATGGAAAATAGTTTGGTAATAATAATACAATAAAGAATAGTTACAATATTTTGAATACACCACAGTACTTTTTTTTAGCCTATTTTCAATTTTGAAAAAAAAAATAGGCTTATGAGATCACCTTTTGTCCGTGTGTGTGTGTGAGGTGTGTGTGTGTGTCCCCCTAATAAAATCTAAACGGCTGGAGCGATTTCAATGAAACTCGGTAAGTTCATAGCGCTATTCCCGGCGACCTCGACCGTGCCCTTCAAATTTTGTTACGTCTCACCAATCCTACATGGCGGCTGTGCGAAATATTTCACTAGCATTCAATATCTCCGAAACTCTTACCGATATCGCCCTGAAATTGTGTACGGTGATAAAGGGCACTACTAGAAGTTCACCTATGAGACTTTCAAAAACCTGGTGACTACAAAACCAACATGGCGGCCAAGCGAATTTGAGACTTTTAAATAGACTTTTCTCGCGATTTAACTATCCAAACGCAATGAAACTTGGTACAGCAATTGTTTATACACATTGTAATGCACTGGAGTCTAATTTAGTTCAATTGTTTACATAACCTCAAAATGGCGGTTGTGCGAAATATTTCACTGACATTCTATATCTCCGAAACTATTACAGATATCACCCTGCAATTTTGTACGGTGATAAAGGGTACCGATACAAGTTTACCTATGTATATTTCATAAACCTGTAAAGTACAAAACGAACATGGCGACCAAGCGAATTTGAAATCATTTAATAGACTTTTCTCCTGATTTAACTCTCTGAGCGCAGTGAAATGTTGTACAGTAAATGATTTTGCAGATTGTAATGCACTTCCATCTAATTTAATTCAATTGTTGACATAACCTCAAGATGGCTGTGCGAAATTTTAAAATTAAATTTTTATTTCTTGTGTCATAATCATGCGATCGAAGTGAAAGTTTGAATAATGAACCTAGGCAATGATTGTCCGTGAATGGTACACAACTCTATGGCCTATACATATAACAATCCTAAATGGCGAGCTTCCGAAATATTTAGACGGTTCTCAATATCTATGAATCTTTTACAGCAACCAAACTGAATTTTTTTATATTCATAGAGACTATGAACATATGTTCACCTATAGGACTTTCAGTAACCTGGTGAGCACAAATCCAACATGGCGGCGACGCGAAGTATAAATATTTAAATGGGCGTTTCTCGCGAATTAACTATCCGAGTGCCGTGAAACGTTGCACGTTAAATGCTTATACAAATGTTGATCCACTGGCACCTAATTTATTTCAATTGTTTGCATACTCACAAGATGGCTGCTGTGCGTAATTTTAAAATCTCGCTTTTACTTCTTGTGTTCTGATCATGCGATTGAAGTTTGAATACCACACGTACACAATAATCTTAATGTAATAGTACAAAAATAAAAATCCAACCTGGCGACCATCTAAAATATTTAGACGGTTCTCAATATCTACGAAACTGTTACAGCAATTAAACTCAAATTTTGTATGTTGATAGAGGCAATTAACATGAGCAGGATATATGAAAATAGGCTGTATAGTTCTTCACGGAACTACTTGTTTTAATAATATGAAAGAAACTTTAAGTCCCCTTGAAGAAGATTATGTAAACTATTACTTTGCGACTTTTTTCCCGGCTGTGGTCTTCTATTACATTGTATAACAACAATAACAAACAAAAACGACGCGCCGGGGAGGCGTTATCCGATTGTAAGGAGATTACGTATGCAGAGACATTCGGACCGAACATGCAACTGATTAAAGCTTCGTGTCCAATGAATGAATAGCGGGAGTCCCGCGCATCCGAACTGCGCATGCTTCAGGTGTATATAAGGCGCGATTCTGAAGCGTATGCTAAAAGTATCTGTTGCATTTGTCTGCGATATCTGATCGTCAGCTGTAAGAATGCCACGCCGAAGGATTCATGCTCATTACGAGCAGATGTCAGAGTTTGAAAGACGCGCTGGCCGCCCGTTACGCCGCTTACCACTCACGCCTGTTCGCCGTCAAGTCAGATTATAGTGATGCTGTGCTCGAGCAACGTGGAACTGCGCTGGTTGGGGACGTATAGACTTTAGTGATGAGTCCCGTTTCCAACGGTGCCCTGACGACAACCGCAGACGTGTTTGGAGACGTCCAGGCCAGCGTGGGGATCCTGCCTTGACTATCGCACGTAACACAGCCCTACAACAGGGGGTGATGATCTGGGGTGCCATCTCCTTTGAGAGCCGGACCCCTTTGGTGGTCATTCCTGGCACACTGGCAGCACAGTGGTATGTTGATGACATTCTACGGCCGGTTGTGTTACCGATCCGTCAGCGACATCCAGGCCTTACTTTCCAACAGGATAATGCCCGGCCGCACACGGCACGTGTTGCTATGGACTGTCTTCAAGCTTGCCATATCCTTCCTTCCTCAAGGAGATTCAAGAAGAAATAATTTCAGCTCCGAGATTTGCTGATGACATTGTCATCTTGGCCGACACGCCAGAGGATTTGAATGAGTTTTTGAATAGTATGGACTCCGTCTTGAGGAAATAATATTCATGATGAAAATCAATAAATGTAAAACAAACATATTGGAATGCAGCCGCAATAAATCAGAAACCTCTATGTACATCAAATTGGCAGGTGAAAAGCTAAAGGAAGTAGGAGACTTCTGTTACTTAGGAAGCAAAATAACCAGTGATGGACGAAGCAAAGAAGTATAAAGGTCAGGTTCCAGGAGCAAGCCGAAATAATGATTAAGAGTGAACAACGGTCGCTTGAGAAGGCTAATCTATTTTCGTCCGAGCAAGCAGAGGGGAAACCGGAGAGTGTGGGGAGCCTTAGGCTATTGAACTTAGCTGGTGGTACGCGCAGTGAGCAGAGTCCCAAGACCGGAATAAACTCAGAAGCATTTCGCGACTTCAGAGGCGGAACATCGACACCTTTGCCAAGCACAAACACTGCGCAGATAATCCAAGTTATTCGGGGAAACGATTTCAAACCTTCAAAATTCAGTGATGGAATGGGAACGACACCAAAAGCTTTTTTGCGCGAGCTGGAAGAATATTATAATGACCAACAGATTAGCCCAATAAAACAAGTAAGGATGGTAGAAAGCTTTTTGCAAGGTTCTAGCTTAATTTGGTTCAAGAGCTTCAAATACACCTTTGAAAACATGGAACAATTTAAGGAGGCATTCTTAAAGACATTCTGGAGTCCTTCTTTACAGCAAAGCCTTAGAATGGATTTATACTCGAGAAAATACCATAATACACATCCTACGAAATTTTCCGAGTTCTTTTCGCAACAAATGTTAAAGGTACGGGAACTTGACGAACCGCCGTCTGAAGAAAACCTAGTTTTAACAGTAGGGAAACAATTTCCAATGACTATACAGCAATTCCTGGTGACAGCAAACGTGAAAACAGCACTACAGGCGGAAGAAATACTGAGGCATTTACATGAATCCAGTATGATCACACCTCAAGGGAGACTACGGTAAATTGAACAAGTAAACACCACAGAAGTAGTCAGGAGTACTAGTAACAATAGCACAAATACTAGGTCCCAGGCGACAAATACACAATTCACGCCCGGAGACAGGAATATCAAGAAAATAGGGAGCGTTATGGGTACCAACACAACAATAATAGAAACTATCAAAATAACCAAAGACCATGTCAGAGGGGCTATTCAATTTGGCAGGAAAACAGAAGGCAGGAAAGACCATATCAAAGAAATGGCGAGACGAGATTTTGGAAGGACCGGCAGAATAACGTAGAATCAGAACCACGGGATAACCGAAATAATTGGAAGGAACGTTACCTGGTTTCGCAGAGGTAGCTAGAAGAGCTGCACAAAAATGAAGAGACGGAGAGGGAAAAGTGGGGAAGATCAATGAAACACAGAAAAAATCCCGACAATCACGGTCCCGAGGGTGCAGAAAACTTGGCAACACAGGGGGAGAAACAGAAAAATAGCAGGAGAGATTCGCGGGACGAATTCAACAAGGGTCTCGAAATGTGGTGAAGAAATCTATCGTAAGGAAGCCCGAGAAGAAGATGGGAGCTGTATTTTAGGATGGAACCGTGGGAGCAGAAAGGAAACGATGTAGCAGCAAATCTATTGGAATTTTGAAGAAACACACTAAAATATACGGGGCTACCGTACGAGAAGTATAACTGAGTCAGGCAGCTTTGTTTACAAACAAGACGGGAAGCGAGAGGTCGCCATGCTTGTTATGAGAGAGAGGAGATACCACGAAGTGACAGGTGATGACAGCTATGTGGAGTCCGAAGTGCGATGAGTCAACAGTGAAGTAATTTAGTGAGACGAGACATGTCACTGAACAGACGGAAGTGGGACACTTTAAAACTGAAGATGATTACAGCTTGAAAATCTAATGTAGCGGATGGCTGAAAATCGACTCAATGTCTTGAGCCATACTTTCAGTGCGGCTGGTGGTAAATGAACCCTTATTATACAGGTCGCATAATAATGATTCATGTTTTTAATTTATTCATCGTATTGAGGTACAAGTATGGTACAGTTGAGGTAGGCCAGTGGGCCGGGTGATGTTGCAATTTGTCACAGTCAAGGAAGCAGTTGGGACAAGGGAGATATTAATAGCCAGTTCTTGGAAGACGGGCGAATGTACCTTGGCGCGTCGCTTGGGCTCTTTGTTGAGGAAGGTCAAGACAGAGACAGAAGAGCTCTAATGGGTAGAAATGGGAGACGTTTCTGACGTCAGATGAGCGTGGTGTTGGAGAGTAACCCAACGTCCGATGCTTGAATTAAGGAATCACCGAGAGGGCGCTTTCTTTTGGCGACAAAGATGCATCATATCAAAATTGGAGGGAACTACGTTTTGATTGATTGAGCGAACGGATTGAGATCCGCTGACCATGAATGTGACCTGCGCGAAAATAGATGATGATTGATACCACACATAAGTCTGTAGCTCAACTGCTTCGATTAAAAATATTTTATTAGTCCCCACCCCAGACGTTTGTGCCATTTTCATATAAAAGAGACCTCGGTGCTAGTCTGAATATTCTATTTCGAAGTCTCTGAGGAGACGGGTTGCTGTTCGACGACAGACTATTTTCAAAGTCTCTGAGGAGACGGGTTGCTGTTCGACGATATTCTATTTTTGAAGCCTCTGAGGAGACGGGTTGCTGTCCGAGAGTACGCTGATTTTCAAGTCTCATTGGAGACAAAGTACTGTTTGTTTGAGTCTCAGTGGAGGCAATTTTAATACGTCGTGTGAACTTATTAATTTCGAGTTGGACTTTGGGTCTGTACAGAATTGGCATTATAACATTTTAATGATTTGTAACTATGAATTCTGCGTGTGCAAGTGCGTGTGAAGCTAGGCATTTATGTAATTAGGGAAAAGTCTACGTTGTAAATTGCACAGGACTGAGTGAAACTAGTAGCTCATGCGGCAATTTTAGAAGGTTAATTAGTGTATATTTGTATATTTGAACAATTTTTCATCTTTAAGAAGTCTGCAAGATGACGACTACATGGTCAGAAACCGGGATGATGTCCGAGCAACCTACATTGGAGATGGTTATGGCTGAGTAGGGAGATCCTGATGGGGCCATGTCTTGTGACGTACGCTGATTTGAGATGCAGTAATGGATAAGTACTAACAATTGAATTATTTCAATAATGTAGATAGATTTTGGTCTGGGAACTCTATATAATTTAATTTAGATTTTTGCTCCTGTTGTTTTTCGATTTCTGTTGTTAGGGTTTGTTCCGACACTCATATGTAAATGTAGGATGACGCGGGACTATTTGTTGTTTTTCATGTAAATATTTCAGTGAATTGTTAATCCAAGTGCCGCGTGTACTTGAAAGTAATAATTTGTATTTGCGAACATGAGTTACGGATCGTGTGACAAGTGAGGCGTAGTTAGGATGATTTAAGAATAGGTATGGGAGGAAATTAGCTATTTTGGTATTCGTTTGAATTAAACAGGCTTTATTAATTTGAGTTTGCCTATTGCAATCAATTTTGAGGAGAACCGTCTGTTCTCTAGTTTGGTAAATTAATTCTTGTGTTGAAGCTTTTGTCGAGTCTATGATCTGGTGCGCTGCGTGGGTGGAATTTAATATGTATTTTTTTCAGGTATGTGAAACCCAGATGTATGCGTTGTGTGTCAATATGTGTGTTGTGTCAAATGCGCGGAGAAAACGGCTATGACCTTCCTTGATTGCAGCAGTATGGGCGTCAGATGGTTGTTGGTTAGTTGGTTGGTTCTTAAGTTTAGGGGCTGCGACAACGCGGTCATGGGTGTGTGTGGAATCTGCCTGATAACCGGTGTTAATTGTGATGACTGTATTAGTGTGTGTTATCTGTTTTTTTAAATTTAAGTACTGTAACTTAGAATTTTTCAAATAGTTCCTACTTCTGCCGCCAAGCGCCACCGACAACGACTACTAGGCCAAGTTCAGAACTTAGCTACTACTGTCATTACTAGACGCCACCGCAGTCGGCTCTTGGCAACGAACGTAGAAACCTAAGAGCGTTGTTTACATTCTTAACCTATCCAATTTAGCTTCACACAGGTGCAATTAGTGGAAGGTTCTTTAACATGCCATAAATCTATGACATGGGGCCGCCGGCTTTACTTCCATTCCGAAGGAAGGCATACTGAGGGATTTTTAACGCTCTTAAAAAATCCGACGGCTTCGGCCGGGTTTGAACCCGCTATCTTGGGCATAGAAGCTCAGCATGCTACCGACTATGCCACCGAAGCCGCTGGGGCGTCAGATGTTGCTCTATGGAGACTCTGTACTGTCCCCGACGAGGTTCTTTATTTCTGTGTGAAATAATGGAACTAATTTGTATTTGGTGACACACTTGGTATTCTTCGGATCTTGGAGCTATGCGGTAGGCTGACCTAAGATATTTTATGACACACACATCTTTTTACTGGAGTACAGTAGAAACGCCAAGTAAAATTAATTGCTACAGATTACAGAAATGAAATCGCAAATAAGCTGGCTAGTCACCCTGTTAGCACAAATAGTGTTGTACAGGAATGGACAACGCTTCAGAAGGTCATTACTGAGTCAACTGAGGAAACAATTGGTTTTGTGAAGAACAAAGACAAGACTGGTTTGATGATCATAATGATGAAATTATGTGTCTCATCAATGCCAAACGGCAATCCCATCTATCCTTTCTTCAAGATCCGTCTTCCAGTGTGAAAAAAAATCACAATTCGTGCAACTTAAGGGGAAATGTCAGGCACAAATCAAGGAAATAAAGAACAACTGGTGGCAGCGAAAAGATGAAGAACTGCAAAGACTATCTGATGCCCGTGATCTGCGAAACTTCTATGCAGGCATAAAGGAGGTATATGGCCCAATCCGATCATCATCAGGTACATTGAAAACTGCTGACAATTCCGCCATTTTAACTGAACAAGGACAAATTTTGGAGCGTTGGAAGGAACATTTCTCTGCACTTCTAAATCGTGCCTCTAATGTTGCCGAGGACTTTCTTCGAAACATCTCTCAGCAACCCCAACAACCATGGATGGCGGTTCCGCCGACGTTCCGAGATTTCACCAAAGCGCTCAATCAACTAAAGCCGAGAAAGGCTCCTGGTCCTGATAACATCCCTCTGGAGTTGTTACAAAGTGGAGGTATGGCCTTGAAGACTCGACTTTTTACACTTATCCTATTAATTTGGGAAACTCGAGAAGTACCTGACGACTTGAAGAATACTGCCATCATAACTATCTTGAAGAAAGGCGATCGCAGCGTGTGTGGGAACTACCGTGGTATATCGCTATTATCCATTGCAGGTAAAGTTCTCGCAAGAATTCTCCTAAACCGGCTCCAAAGTATCTCGGAGAGGATTTTGCCCGAGTCTCAATGTGGTTTCCGAACCTCCAGGGGCACAACAGACATGATATTCTGTGCCAGACAACTCCAGGAAAAGTGCAGAGAGTAACAGGAGCCGCTGTATTTAGTTTTCTATGACCTGGAAAAAGCCTTTGATTCAGTACCAAGACCTGCTATGTGGAAAGTATTAACGCACTTTGGATGTCCAGATCGCTATGTGGAATTAGTTAAAGCTCTTCATGATGGAATGTCTGGGAAGATTCTTCACGGTAACTCTGTATCCGATCCATTTCCAATCACTCACGGTTTGAAACAAGGCTGTGTGCTTGCTCCAACACTCTTTGCATTGTACATGGCTGCCATGATGTATGAATCATCTTCCAACAACCCAGGCATAGAGATTAAGTTTCGCTTCGATGGAGGTCTTTTCAATCTGGCAAGACTTCGTTCACAGAGACATACACAAGTTACCCGGGTGACAGAACTGCAGTATGCCGATGACACCACATCTCCTGCTCCGACAGCTGCAGAGCTTCAACAATCGGTCAATCGCTTTAGCACTGCCTGTGATCTCTTTGGTCTCGCCATCAATGCAAAGAAAACAAAGGTGCTTGCACAACCTGCCCCAGGATTACCTCTTCCTGAGTTCAATATCTCCATCTTAGACTTAACACTGGAGCAGGTTGATCATTTTTCATATCTTGGTAGCATCTTGTCTAAACGGCGCACTTGCGAACAGGATGTTGACAAAAGAATTGGGGCTACCCATGCAGCATTTGGTCGTTTAATGCACAGAGTCTTCATTAATAAAGACCTAAAGATGCATACCAAACTCATGGTGTACAAAGCTGTCGTCATCTCAACGCTACTGTATGGCTGTGAAACTTGGACACTCTATCGCCGTGATATCAAGAAACTTGAGCGTTTCCACCAACAAAAGATGAGATACATCTTGAACATCAAGTGGGAGGACTACGTGACCAACACTGCAGTTCTCGAGAGAGCGCATCTCGATAGCATTGAGACAACTATCATCGCTCATCAACTGAGATGGTTAGGCCATGTTCACCGTATGAGTGATACCAGGCTTCCACGTCAATTCCTTTATGGTGAACTTTGCTCCGGCACTAGACCTCATGGGGCCCATTTGAAGCGTTTTAAAAACCAGTTAAAACACATCATGACGACGACTGGTATAGACATCCACTCATGGGAAACATCTGTTGCGGACCGTTTACTGTGGCGGAACACTACATCGACGGCTGTCAACTTCTTTGAGGAAGAACGTCGCAGACATGAAGAGGCCAAGCGACAAGCAAGAAAGCTTCGTCAGTTGCAACCCCGCCCTCCTCCGACCATTGAGTGCGATTTATGTGGACGCATGTTTTATGCCAGGATTGGCCTGTTTAGTCATCAGAAGCACATCCACAAGCTGGTCTGAAAAGCTCTATGCAGGAAGAAGTATGTTTACTCGGAATCGAGTTACAGCCGACGGCAGTAGAAACTCTTCGTTCTTGGTGTCATGCCATAGTTGCAGCAATGAGATATTTGTTTACGCATCGGGTTGTTGACATGTGACAGGCGAGATACTCACCGAGCACAGATCTACAGATAAGGCGCGCTAATGAGTAGAGAGGGTTGGCTTGTCCTGACCTAGTGAATTTTGGAATGCCTGTTTAGCTGAAATTTTGAGTATTTAAAGGGTCAGATCCTCACGCACGGACGGCAGTCTCATGTCTCGTTAAAAATAAATTTCGTTTTGTTGTATATAATTGCCACTGGGCAGTGTGATTTGATATTTTCATTTAATATTTGATTTGAATTTTACACCTTGTTTGTGTGTTTATATAAGGTGACGGCGGCCATCAGTTGATGTCAGTGAGCGTAGTCACGTGCGTTCATACTTGTTTTGATTCTGTGAAGTCCTGTTTAGGCATTTGTTCGTGTCTCTGACACTTGATCAAGATTTCGACCGGAAATCTCAGCTGTAGCTTGTCAGCTGGTGCCTATGGTCGCGGATCACGTATAACATAGTATTCTTTCCATTTTCTGTTTGCTCGTCACATCGCCACACATTTGTTGAAGGAATGACAGGACCATAGATGGCCTGATTTAGTGCAATCTCCTCAGAGAGATTTTTGTTTTGATAAGCGTCATTAATTAATTTGAGGGTGTAATTTTGGCAGTTATTTCATTTTATTTTCAGTTGTTGAGTTTGAGTTTGAGTCTTCAGTCTGTTGACTGGTTTGATGCAGCTCTCCATGCCTCCCTGTCCTGAGCTAATCGTTTCATCTATACATAGCTACCACACCCTACATCCGAGGCAATCTGTTTAACATATTCTAACCTTGGTCTACCCGTACAGTTCTTGTCCTCGACCCTTCCTTCCATAACTAAGCTTGCTATTCCTGGGTGTCTTAGTATGTGTCCTACCAACCTATCTCTTCTCTTCATTAGCAGTCGCCAGAAACATCTCTCCTCTCCCACTCGCCTTAATACCTCTTCGTTTGTAACCCTATCTACCCATCTGATCTTCATCATTCTCCTGTAACACCACATTTCAAATGCTTCAATTCTTCTCCTTTCTGCTGCACCAATAGTCCAAGTTTCACTTCCATAGAGCGCCACGCTCCAGACAAAGGCTTTCAAAAATGACTTCCTAATACCTAAATCTATATTCGATGTCAACAGATTCCTTTTTTGTAGAAAGGCTTTCCTTGCCTGAGCCAACCTACTTTTTATATCCTCTTTGCTTCGTCCATCACTGGTTATTCTGCTTCCTAAGTAACAGAAGTCTCCTACTTCCTTCAGCTTTTCACCTGCCAATTTGATCTCCATAGAGGTTTCTGATTTATTTCGGCTGCATTCCAGTATTTTTGTTTTACATTTATTAATTTTCATCATGAATTCCTTCCGTAAGATGGAATCCATACCATTCAAAAACTCATTCAAATCCTCAGGCTTGTCGGCCAAGATGACGATGTCATCAGCAAATCTCAGAGTTGAAATTATTTCTCCTTGAATGTTCACTCCCACTTTAAATTTTTCTCCGATTTCCTTCATTGCTTGTTGTAAAGATTGAAAAGCATGGGTGATAAGTTGCAGCCTTGCCTTACACCTTTCTGAATACCAGCTTCTCTCTCATGTCCTTCAGCTCGAATTACTGCTGTCTGGTTTCTGTATAGATTGTATATCACCCTCCTATCCCTGTACTTTATTCCAATAGATTTCAAAATGTCAAACAATTTAGTCCAATCACGTTATCAAAAGCCTTTTCTAAGTCTACAAAAGCCACGAACGTTCTCTTATCCTTCCTTATTCTACCTTCCAAAATCAGCCTAAGACGTAGTATAGCTTCCCTTGTTCCTACATTTCTCCTGAAACCAAACTGGTCTTCACCCAACTCCGTTTCTATCTGGCTTTCAATCCTCTTGTAAATTATTCTAGACAGGATCTTTGAAGCATGAGTAATCAAGCTGATTGTACGGTAATCTTCACATCTGTCAGCTCCCACTTTCTTTGGTATAGGGATGATAACATTCTTCTTGAAATCAGGGGGTACCTCACCTGTCTCATAAATCCTACACACCAAGTGAAATAACCTGATCAGACCTTCATCTCCTATGCAGCGTAGCAACTCAATCGGTATATCATCTATGCCAGGTGCTTTGTTCCTGCCTAAGTCCTCTAATGCTCTGTCAAATTCTGATCTCAATATTAAATCTCCTTTTGCATCCTCATCAATTTCCTCCTCCCTTTCCATTACATGATTCTCTATCTCCTTTCCCTTATACAAGCACTCTATGTAAGCTTTCCATCTCTCAACCTTTTCTTCCCTATCTGTCAGAGGCTTTCCATTTGTGTCCTTAATATTACAGCACTTAGTCTTCTTTGCCCCAAAAGTATTCTTAATCCTTCGATAAGCTGTGTCTACTTTTCCTAATTTCAGACAATTTTCTATACCTGCACATTTCTCTTTCAACCATTCTTCTTTCGCTTCCTTGCACTTCTTGTTAACCTCATTTCTCAGACGTCTGTATTCTGCTTTCCCCTTTTCATCTCTTAGATTCTTGTGTTTCCGCCTTTCATCCACCAATTCTAGTATATCCTGAGTGATCCACGGTTTTCTACCTATTCTTTCTTTCCTACCAATGTTTTCTTCTGCGGATTTTGTTATTTCATTCTTCAAAAGTGCCCATTCGTCTGCAATTGAAGTTTGTTTAGCGGTTTTGATTAGTCCTTCCTTTATACTCTTCTTGAATCTTTCGTTTACATCCTTTACTTTCAGTCTGTCTATTGCCCACCTTTTCGGCTTTTGACTTTTCTTCAGTTTCTTCAACTTTAATCTGCATTTCATTACAACCAGATTGTGGTCAGAGTTTATGTCAGCACCAGGATATGTTTTACAATCCAAAATCTGGTTTCGAAACCTCTGCTTGACCATAATGAAGTCGATTTGGTAACGACCTGTATCTCCTGGTCTCATCCATGTGTTTTTTTATATTCTTCTATTGTGGTTATTGAATAAGGTGTTAGCTATGACCAACTCATGTTCGGTGCAGAATTCCATCAGCCTGCTTCCTCTATCATTCCTTTCACCTAATCCGAAATCTCCTACTATCTTCCCTTCTCTCCCTTTTCCTACCACAGCATTCCAATCTCCCATTACTATAACATTTTCATCACCCTTGATATACCTCAGAATGTCATCTATTTCTTCGTAGACCTTTTCAACATCCTCATCATCAGCTTGACTGGTTGGCATATAGACTTGTACCACTGTGGTGCCCGTAGGGTTAGTATTGATTTTTGCTACAATAATCCGTTCACTGTATTGCTCATAATATTCCACCCGCTGGCCAAGTTTCCTACTCAATATGAGACCAACCCCTGCTTGGCCATTGTTTGATTTAGTGCTAATGACCCTATAGTTTCCTGACCAAAAGTCCTGCTCTTCCTGCCAGCGCATTTCACTAATCCCAACCAAATCCAACCTCAACCTATCCATTTCCCTTTCTAAGTTTTCTAACTTTCCACTTCCTAGCAGACGTCTAACATTCCACGCTCCGATCCGTAGAATGTCAGATTTCCTCTTTGTCACTGCTGTGATGTTAACCCCCTCTCGAGTAGTCCCCACCCGGAGATCCGAACGGGGGACTTGTTTACCTCCGGATTGAAATTTTACAAGGGAGGAGGCCATCATCACATGTAATTATGCATAGAGAGGTGCATATCCTCGGGAATAGCATTACGGCTGTAGTTTCCCGTTGCTTTCAGCCGTGCAGCAGAACGCAGTGTAGCCATTAGTTGGCTTATATTATCAATATCTTAACCGTCTATTAGACTAGTAAAGAATTGATTTATTCTGAAAGGCTGCTACTCCCTTTCAGAATAAGTAAAGAGCAATTCTACTACAAAATACTAACCTTCTACTAACAATTAAATACCAAAATTCTACTAACGAAAAAAATACTAAAGTTTCACCAACAAACAAATACTACCACTAAAACAGTCTGTCATCAGGCCCACTCACATGCACCCTCACCAGACACATTCACACACCACAGTCTAATAGAACAATGACATATCTAATAAACAAATTAACTTCATACTTACAACTAAAACTAACTACATACTTACTGTACTGATTTTCTTAAATCAGTCAATAAAAGTTTCAATGACGAGAACGACCTCACAAAAGGTCAAAAGCCTGCAGTTCCACCATTCACACCAGATAGGCCTTTCAACAAGGCTCCCAACAAGTTCAATTTCAAGTAGTCCCAATTTTCGCTACTAGATGCTACTGTCACTAACACTAGCGGCGAACGTTGGAACTTGATAGAGCGTTTCCTAACCAGCCAAATATAACTTACAAATTTTGCTACACGCCACTAATATTGCAGTGGTAGGTTCTTCCTTTGTTCTTCTGTCCATTTTATAGCGGCTCTGGTGATGGGTTTGTCTCGAAATTGGTGATTGTCGATTTTGGTTCTGTATTTACATCTGTCCTGTACACTATCTTCTGAGATGTTGATTTTCTGGAGATCTGTTTCAATTTCACGAAGCCAGCTACTGGTTTTTAATGTAAGGGCCAGGTTGAGAATTCTTTTAGTTGGCCTGTTATTGTTCATTCTAGCTTGCCACGGTGGGTGAGTGGATAGCGTGTCTGTCTACCAACCCCAAGATTGCCGGCTCGCTCCTGGCCGTGGTACCGTACGTGACTTTTGAAAGGCGGCAAAAATACGACACGCATGTCATAGGATGTTGCCATGTCCAAGAACCCACCTGAATTCAGTAGGCCGCGTTGATAATGGCAAAATCAATCTTGGGAGTCTCCGCCAACACAAAGCTCCCCATTTCTCCACCAGAATGCGCTGCAGTGTTCAAGGAGCTCAGACATCCAACCTCCCCGACCCTCACAGCGATTCAAGGAACAACGAAACTCGACATGCAAGCCACCCTGTGGGTGTCAAATTACAAAGCTTGCACCCCGCACCCGAGGCTATACGATATTCTTCTTATTATTGATCATTCTAATAATGTGTCCATAAAATTTCAATCATCTTTTCCGAAAAGTGTGAGATTTGTTCTTCGGATTGACAATCTATTTCCCGGAATGATTTTTCCTCAATATTCCCTCTATACTAACTGAAAAAAAAAATGTTTCCTTTCTTGTTTGTCTTTGGTTAAAGATCCTCCACCAATGATTAAGGTTTCCGATGCAACGCCTAAGGTTTGATTACAGCATTATAGAGTCTAAGTTTTGCTTTCAGAGATATTGATTTTATTATTATTATTATTAAACTGGAGCTCGACAGATCAATAGCAATAGCACACTGATCCATAAACATAAATAATATTAATTAACTATCCAAATATAACACCTACCAGAAAACAATTAAAAATGCCAAAAATGACCTAAAATTGTTCCAAAAATGACCTATCTCTTGTACATGGCAAAAATGCAAAAAAAATGCCCTAACAAATTGCCCTTATTTAATCAGTCAATTCATGAAATTCATGTATATATACTCGAGCTATCTTTCGGCCCTCATACAAAAAAGATGCAAAATCATCAAATGCCATGCCCTAGTAATTAGATTATTATTTTAACTCAACCGACTCAAATCACTACACATTGAAAGCAAATGGCTTCATACAACTACTACAGAAAAATATTTAAAAAGAAGTATTTTTGCTATTTACCTCTAAAAACTAAACAAAAACTATACCAAAATTCAAAAAATATCTTTATCAAAAAGAATTGAATTGATGATTAGCAGTTCAGGTAAAAACAAAAATGATTCAAGATTTCCAATACCTATTGTGTTACAGAATGAAGTGTGATGTCCTTCAAAACTCCAACTCTTCCTTAAATACACAAATCACACTTCAAAGATAAAGGTAGTGGATTTGCATGACACACACCTAACTACACAAGGAATAAGTGCTTTAAACACCCAAGAAAATTAGTCACAACAATTGTGCATGAATAGCAAATGGGAAAAACACACGATTCTAATATACCAGCTAACTGCTTTCAGCATGCTTCCTGCTTACAACATTGGACAAAGAAAACCATAATCATTTGAAGCCTATTATTCAGTAGTTTCCAGACACCCAATAGGGCTGCGTCACTCAATCTGCCATGATCATGAGTAACTTACATTATTAATTCCCTAAGGAGATTCTTGCCTAAATACCAAAGAAAAACAGGTTATATGAACTTTAAAGCTTTTGTAGATTCAATTCTTTCGAGTAGAACAAAGAATCAACATGTATGCATGTCTGCCCCTTTTTATTCCCGTTTTCCAATGGGATCAGGGAAGAGAGATAGGCTAAGTCTTTGTGGGGGATGGTTTTTAAGGCCAGATGCCCTTCCCCACGCCAACCTCATGAGAGGTGAAATGGATGAAGATGAATGAAACTGGGCAAGGACATGGAAGGAAGCCATCGTGGCCTGTCAGAAGGTACCGTCCCAGCATTTGCATGGAGTTGAAAATGGGGAAACCACGGGAAACCGACGGTGGGGCTCGAACCCAGGTCTACCGAGTCCACAGATAGATTGGCCCCATGGCCTAGCGCTGCGCTTTAGCGAGCGTAGCCACTGTTGTCGGTTAATAAAGAATCAACATTGAATCATAAATAAAGGTAGCATATTCCAAAACGGGAAAAGCCTTGTTCCAAGAGCCGAAAACATTCCATGGGAAAGGCCTTGTTCCAAGAGTATGAGTGATAGATATTGCTCAATACTTCAACAGGAACGATATAATGCAAACTCTTCTCCATCGATGAGGGTGTTCCGAAAATTCTGGACAACTTGTAACGTCTTTATTCGCGTTTCTACAGTGTTTAGATATTGCTCAAGGTAGAGGGACAACAAAAATCAAGGATCATTCTGAATGCAAATGCATGTTTTGGAAGGAAACTTCCTTATTTTCAGATCAAACAACCCTTGTTTATTTGGGCTTGGAGTTTCCTGGTGCAATAAGGAAGGTAGCCCAGTGAGGTGCACCACTGACTTGCAATCATAACCACAGGATTTTTAAAAAAAGTATGGGAGAAATTTAGTCCCCATAATCAAAGATATAACATCTTTCTTTGCTTAGGGGTTTGCAATATCTAAACAAACAGTCAGAAGAATTTAAAGAAGAAAAAAAACATTCCTAAGGAAGTTTCTGTTAACTGTTGACTTCTAGATGTTAACTTTGAAAAATACCATGCAACAAAAGAGGATGGTGTACTGTGCAGATGTGCAGCACGGCACAAACAACGAGAAACAAAACAGACCCACGCTACTAACCTTCAGCAGAAATAAAGGGCAAATAGTAGGATGTCCCTTACCGTACATAAAACATGAAAGACAAAAACAACTGAACAAAAATGACCTTCTCAACTAACAGACATAACTAAGTAAAATTCCACATGAAGCTGTAGGAATTTCTTCAAAACTCATACCAGGCATATCTCTTGAGTTCTCACATTTTTTTCTTTTTTATTTGTTTTTTCTTTTCTCAATAGAGATTCTGTAACATGTAGGTAGATTCAGCCCATCAACTACATCAGCTGATGCCCAGTTCAAACAGAAAACATCGGCTCTAGGCTTGTCGTTTTCTTTTTAAGTTTAATTTTATTTGATCATTGATAGAGTGGTCTAAAATTAGTCTATTTTTACAAATAAAGTAAGCTTGCTGTCTGATTATTTTGAATTTCCAGCTAAAACAGTGTGTCTTTTCAGGACAAGGTGTGTAATGACCAAATATACCCTTCAGTTTAATATTTTTCTGTTAGTTTTACCTTGCTGTTGGGATAGCGTGCCTGCATCTCGCCCAGATGCCCCAGATTTGATTCCCGGCTTACTGCTTAAGTGAATCACAGCAATAGTAGCTACACCTTCATAGATTAGTTTGGGGGGGGAGAGGACTGTGTGTTGTTTGTAAGTTTTGATCTGAATTTAAATTTGTTTAGTTCAATCTTGGCTTAACTTTTCTTTCTTTAGTTATATTTTTACCTATGTTACCCTGTTATGATAAGAAGCAAATATTTATTACAACAACGGTATGGACCGAAACACTTCCCCGAAGCAGAGTCTCATTACGCTTCTTTACAAGGATTCATAGAGTACAAAATGTCTGCTCAACGTGGCGTTTGTTGTTGTTGCTTTGTAGAATGGCTGGCCACCATGGTGTCTTGTTGCCTTATATTCATTTTGCTGAGAGATGATGCCAAGCAACGCCGGTTTTTTAATGTAAATACAGTAAATTTAAGCGAAGTCTTACCGCTATTTGTTACCAAGTAAAATCAATGATTTCATTAAAAGATATAAATACGAAACACAGTTGTATTTGATATTTGGATTGATTTTATGACGTGTTTCGGGCGCCCAGTTTAATTAAATTAGAAATTGTTTTAACCAATGAACTCAGAATATTTAAATGCCAGGAAGGAGATGCCTTAAAATTTTAATTGACACTTGGTTAATTAAAATATAATTTTATGTAAATTGAGGCAGGTTAGGAATTAAAAATCAGATCAATGAGGGTGTATTAAATTTAAAGGTAAATTCATAATACTCAAGGATGCATAGATTGCTGTTGTGTTTTAACGTAAAAATAAATGAATTGGGTATTTCAGATAGTAAATATCAAACATGTGTTTGTGTGCAGCTGATGTCAATTATGTGCATGGTCCCTATTTCTCAAGAGTATATTTTGTGTATTGCCATGGCAACGATCGCGGAGATCAGTGCCCTGATAGGGCTTGCTTCAGCAAGAACCATGGAACAGTTGACCGAAATGAAGGCGGAAATTAAAGACAGTAGCAGGGAACAAATGGACGAAATGAAGGCGGAAATTAGAGACACTAGTAAAGGACATTTAGATGAATTAAAATCTGAAATCCGGGGAAATAATAACGATCAATTGTCGGCATTAAAAACCGAATTAAACACTAACATTACGGCACAATTAAATGCGCAGAAAACAGAATCAAACACTAGATTTGCAGAACTGTCGGCGGCACAAACAGAACAATTAAATACAATCACAGCTGACATTAACGATAGCAGAAAGAAACAGTTGGATAAACTAGCTAACGAAATGTATGACAATATCAATAAACAACTAGGGCAAATTCAGGTAATCGAGGGAAAATTCGACTAGAAATTACTCGAACTTCATGAAATGGCAGCCGCAAAGTTAGAGCAAATTGAGCAGGCTCGTGTGAATAATACGGCAGGTATTAAGATCGCGCAGGTTGAGTTTCAAGGTAGATTTAATCAGATGGAGGCCAACACAGTCAATATACAAGAGCAGATTGAATCAGTCGACAAAAATGTATTGGGTCTCGTAAAAGAAAATGATAGTTTGGAAATGACAATGACAGGTGGGAACACTTGGAGGCGGACCAATAACAGATAAAGAAATGTATAGCAGAGAATAAAATGCAAATTGAGGTACGTATGGAAGAGAACAAAATGCAAATTGAGGAACGGTTGGAAAAGATAGAAGCAGGTCAGACCGGGAACCAGGAGATGAATGAAGAAAGGATAAATTTACTTAAAGACATGAGGCAGATCAGCGAAGAAACGAAGGAAGAAAAATCACATCTAATTAGGAAGCTGGGCGAAAACCAAAATCGTATTCAGGCGCTTGAAGAAAGTATAACGGTCAGATTCCAGGAGCAAGCCGAAATAATAATTAAGAGTGAACAACGGTCGCTTGAACAGGCTAATCTATTTTCGTCCGAACAAGCAGAGGGGAAACCGGAGAGTGTGGGGAGCCTTAGGCTATCGAACTTATCTAGTGGTATGAGCAGTGAGCAGAGTCCCAAGACAGGAATAAACTCAGAAGCATTTCGCGACTACAGAGGCGGAACATCGACACCTTTGCAAAACACAAACACTGCGCAGATAATCCAAGTTATTCAGGGAAACGATTTCAAACCTTCAAAATTCAGTGATGGAATGGGAACGACACCAAAAGCGTTTTTGCGCGAGCTGGAAGAATATTATATTGACCAACAGATTAGCTCAATAAAACAAGTAAGGATAGTAGAAAGATTTTTGCAAGGATCTAGCTTAATTTGGTTCAAGAGCTTCAAATACACCTTTGAAAACATGGAACAATTTAAGGAGGCATTCTTAAAGACATTCTGGAGTCCTTCTTTACAGCAAAGCCTTAGAATGGATTTATACTCGAGAAAATACCATAATACACATCCTACAAAATTTTCTGAGTTCTTTTCGCAACAAATGGTGAAGGTACGGGACCTTGACGAACCGCCGTCTGAAGAAAACCTAGTTTTAACACTAGGGAAACGATTGCCAATGAATATACAGCAATTCCTGGTGACAGCAAAAGTGAAAACGGCAATACAGGCGGAAGAAATACTGAGGCATTTACATGAATCCAGTATGATCACAGCTTAAGGCAGACTACGGTAAATTGAACAAGTAAACACCACAGAAGTAGTCAGGAGTACTAGTAACAATAGCAAAAATACTAAGTCCCAGGCGACAAATACACAATTCACGCCTAGAGACAGGAATATCAAGAGAACAGGGAGCGTTATGGGTACCAACACAACAATAATAGAAACTATCAGAATTTTGCCGTTTGTACGACACAGTTGGCAGCCTTGCGCCTCGTGTCCTCTAAAGTTCATGTAAGTAGCTGCTGTTTGGAGATAGTTCTATGTTTTCCTGACAGAGCGCTGCACCGAACGGTGAGGTAACAACTTGCATTTGGGTGTATCAGCTTCTCGGCTAAGATCAAAGTGTAGAAATGCCATCCCGCTGTTGGGACTGCTTTGGAAATTATCTTTGTCGGCTGCGCAGAAAGATTTTCTACGAGGGAGCACCGCTCTGCCAAGAAAATAGCTAAGGCGGCGGCTTAAGCATCACCGTGGCCAACCCCTTGAAACTGACGTCCCTCCCCCTTGTCAATTAATTTTCCCTCCTCTCCCTCAAGCCCCCGTATCCTTTGGTTCTTGTTCTGTTAGTGTTAATGTTCCTCCCGTCCCTGTTCTAACCTCTACCCCTATTACCTCTCCTCAGCCATCTCGGCTTCCACCGAGTAACCTCGTTTCTTTTCCACGTAATAACCTTTCTCCCCCACAGTCCATATCCAATCCTGCTCCTCCTATAAATTTATTTACAAGTTCACCTCCCTTGCCCAGTTCTCCATCGCATCCAACCTCCCCTCCTCTTGCTTTGGCTGGTGTCGCTTCTCTAGTTTTTATTATGGCCCCTGTTGTTCCTTTATCTCCACAACTTCCTCATTATCCCCTTTCAATATTAGTTGCCCAGCCCTCTCCCTCTCAGCTTGTCCCATATACTTATTCTTCCGCCTCTCATGGCCTTGTATCCATGCCCCCTTTTCAAGGTTCACCTCCTGTTGCAGTCTTTCCAAATTTTACACTAATTTCCTCTTCTCAGCATTCTACTTTGGCCTGTCATCCCCAGATACCTTCTAGTCCTCCTCACAATCCACCAGCCTCTGATCTTGCATGCGCTTCCAGGTGCCGTAAGAAGCCTGCCCTTCGCGGCGACCTATCTTCTCGGCCTTCTCACTCCTCGCCTAATACACCTCCCCCTGTCTTGCTTACTTCAAGTACTGTTTCTACCCCTTCAAAGGCCCCTCATTCTGCAATCACATCTTCCTCTCAGCCCTCTACTTCCGCATAACCTCTCCGATCTTCTTCTGCATTTATCCCTCATGTTAATATTTCTGTCTCTTCACGTCCTCCTCGACGGTGCATGGTCCGGCTGCTTCTTCACTACAACCTTCAACCTCAGCCTGCCCTTACCAGTCATCTTCTACACTTCCCCCTACCCCTGCAGTCCCTGCTCTTACACGCCTACGTCGGCGTTGCAAAAAACCTGTCTCTTTTGGTGCTTCATCTGGACACCAATCCAATTCTACCGCAGTTTCTTCTTCAACTAAAAATCAATTTGTCAATGTTGATTTAGAACTACATTGTACAGCTGCTACTTTTCCCCAACCTTCAACCTCCGCCGGTACCTCCCAGTCATCCTCTACACATCTCCCTACCCTTACAGTCTCTGTTCCTATTCGTCCTTCCCGACGATTAAAACAACCTGTTCTACCCTGTCGGTTGTCAAGCCCCGCACGCAATGCACCTCCCCCTGTCACAACAATTATGCAGCCTCTGCATAATAGTGACATATTATCTTCTCCACAGAACCATACTGCTCCATCATGTTCCACTGCCACGTCTTATACTTCTTCTTGCCTTCCTCCTCCTGCTCGGTCCAGTCTTCGAGGCAAATTACGCACTTGTCGGCAACCAAATTCTTCTCCATCCGCTCCTCCATTGGTATTATCGTCATACCCTGTCATTGTCCCGTCTTCTCCTGTGGCCTCCACTTCTACCTGTCCTCCTCTCGGTTTGAGCACTTCCGCCTCTCATGGCCTTGGGTCTGTGGATTGACCTCTTGAGGCCACATCTGGTTTGCCGCCCGCTATTGGTGATCTAGGTCAGGAGCCTTGTCAATTAACGCCCTTTCAGCGCTCCTGGCTGGAAGTTTTCCGTGGTGCGGTTACCTGGGAAGCCTTTGAGAAGGCATGTGCTGATCTCACTGAGGAGGTCTGCTTGACGTGTGATTCCCTTCGGGAGGAAAATGACTACCGAAGGGAGCAAGCTCGGCGGGGCCATCAGGAGGGAGCCCGAGTTCGTGACAACAGATACCCACAACGTCGCCGTGGAGGTGCCCCGCAATTCAATGCTGAGGATGCTGCCCGGTTGCAAAAACCTTTCCCGGGCGAATTTGGAAGAAGGCTATCCGCCTAATTCTTAATCAGCAGTATCCGTTTTGTCAGGCCTCTACGGCTGACCTTGAGGCTCATTTTAATGTAGTTCATGCACATAGGTCCATGGGTTCGGTTGAGCCTCCTGAGGGTATACGTCCATTACCACCACATGAAGTTGTGCCATCCCTCACGGGAGATATCACGCCGAGGGATGTGTTGGACCGTTTTTCAAAGGTTGCTAATACTTCGGCAGGTCCAGACGGTCTAACATATTCCAACTGGCGACAGGTCGACCGTGACGGATCTCTTCTGGCCACTATTTTTACTTCTTGCCTTCGGTTTTCCTGTGTGCCTTCTTCCTGGAAGGAGAGTAGGACCGAGATGATTTAGCCAACTGGCGCCCAGTTGCCTTATCAAATACTTTAGGCAAGCTTTATTGTGCGATTCTTGCTTCCCGTCTTGGGTCGATGATCGCCAGTGAAGCTATCATCTCACCACAGCAGAAGGGACTCATGCCATCTGAAGGTTGCCTTGAGCATAACTTCATTGTGCAGGAGATCCTTGATGACGTTCGCCGCTCTCGTAGGGAAGTGGCAGTTGTCTGGCTTGACTTAGCCAATGCTTTCGGCTCGGTCCCGCATGCCAGCATCTTCCGGGCCTTATCAGACCTAGGTATTAGCGACCATCTGCAAACGTCATCAAGGATTTGTACTCAGGTAGTTCCACCAGGGTGAGAGCGACTACTGGCGACACACAACCTATTGCCTTCAATGCTGGTGTCCGCCAGGGGTGTCCACTGTCGCCCATTCTTTTCAATCTGGTAATGGAGTACCTTCTGCGCACTGTCTCTTCCTCTGTAGATACCGAAGGCTATGTTTTGCGTGGCCACTCCATCAACATTTTGGCCTACGCGAACGACATTACCCTCATTGCTCGATCAGAAGATGCCATGAACTCCATTCTTCGACGCATTGAGAGTGCTGCCGGCTGGCTGGGCCTACACTTCAACTCTGCCAAATGTGCCTCTGTACACATTCAGAGGAAACGGGCTTCTAATTTTGAGTACGCTATTCAGGGTGGTCCAATGGTTATCCTTCAGGAGGGGGATGCCTATCGTCATCTTGGCGTCCCCACAGGTCTGAAGGCTGACCAGACACCTGGCTCAACTATTGCCCGTTTAAAGGTTAAGACTGATGCCATATTCGACAGCCTCTTGGCCCCCCTGGCAGAAGCTGGATGCTGTGAGGACTTTCATCACTCCACAGCTATAGTTTGCCTTACGATTCTCACGGATTAAGAAGACTCATTTGCAAACTCTGGACCGCACGATCAAGGCGGGTGCAAAGGCGGCAATGTCACTACCGCAACGTGCCAGCCCTGAGGTGGTATTCCTTTCACCTCAGCAAGGCGGTGCGGGTCTTCCACCTCTTGCTAACATTGCTGATCTAGCTGTGGTGAATCACGCATTCCGGCTTCTCACGTCGCCAGATGCCACTGTCACCCGGCTTGCTGAGGGTGGCCTTGCAGGTGCAGTGCGTTGCAAGATTCGTCGAGTGGCCAGTAAGTTGGAGCTGAGCCAATATCTTTCTGGGTCCATGGATGCTGGTTTTGCCATGGACTCCGGGGATGTTGGGACATTTTGGTCACATGCTCGCTCTGCCACTCGGCGTTTGCAGTCATGAATACCGGGTTTGCGCTGGGGATGGGCGAACACTCTCCAGCGTTGGGACCTTTACCTTCCTAATCCTGCGGCTAGAGAGGTCATAGCGGATGTTCATTTCCGGAGCAGAATGTCGGCACTGCTTCGTACCTGCCTGGTGAGCCATTATCGTAATCGCCTATGCCAGAAACCTGATCAGGGGAAAGTTCTGCGAGTCTCGTCTACTAACTCTGCCGCCAACCACTTTTTATCATCTGGGAGGTATACGAGATTCGCAGACTGGCGCTTTGTTCATCGTGCGCGTCTGGGTGACCTTCCCCTGAATGGCTGTCGGCGTTTTGATAATGTCGTCAACAACCGCCGGTGTCGCCGCTGTGGTGATGCAGATGAGACTACTGCCCATGTTTTAAACCATTGTCGGCCTCATCTTGTTACCATGCAGCGGCGACATGATGAGATTCTGCAGCGTTTGGTTCGTGCCTTTCCATTGTGGCAGGGCCGAAGGGGTCGAACCAGCGAATCCCCTTCTTCAATCTTCTTGGCGCTAATGCGGTCATTCCTAAGGAGATCACTGCCTTACGACCTGACCTTGTGGTGGTCGATGCAGTTTCAAGGAGTATTGTCATTGTCGATGTCACTATACCTTTTGAGGACGGTGATCAGTCCTTGCAGAGAGCTCGTGTTGCCAAGGTGGCCAAGTATGAGGCCTCTGCTCAACTTCTCAGGGATGCTGGCTATCGTGTTAGCTTGGATGCCTTCGTCGTGGGATCCCTTGGTACGTGGGACCGTGCCAACGCTGGGCCTCTTCGAGCCCTACGAATATCACCGTGGTATGCACAGATGATGGCCAATCTGTATGTATCCGCTGCAGTCCGGTGGTCCAGGGACCTATACGTGGAGCATGTTACTGGCCATCGCCAGTATTTGTAAGACTTACCACCTGGCAGATTCGACTGACCTGAGAGCCACGTCCGGTCGCCGCCGTAGTCTTTGGAGCCCAGCTGGAATATCCCCGTCTTCCTGAAGTATGGTGGATACACTCTTCATCGCCTGATCTTGAGTAGGGCAAACCTACTCTCGTCATCTGAGCCATGCCAGTATGGGCTCTTGGTAGCTGCTGCTGTACCTTGGACCACATCAACTTGGAGTAGGGTGGACCCACTCCCCATTGGTTCCTGTTCCGTGAGTGCGGTGGACCCACTCTCGCCTCTTCCCACTGGACCAACTACAGCGAACTGGAGGAACGTGTCTCTGGTTGTCGGATCACCTTGGAACATCGTGCGTGTGTGGATATGTGAAATATTTAGATCCCCCTTTTAAAGTTCAATTTTATTAATCTTTAGTAAGAGCGTATACTTGATTATAATCTTAATCTTTTAATTATTATTAATCTTTTTATTTTATACTTCTTTCTATTTTTCTACGTGTTCTTACTTTATATATATATATACAGGGTGTCCGCAGCAAGCCCTACTTTGTGCTGTAACTCGTTTGTTTTTTAAGATATTTTAATTTTGACACTTGCTTTAGAAAGTACTTGTCAAGCTCTAAAACTTTCGTTTAGTTGGTTTTTGTGTGAAGTTTGCGCCTAACGCGCAAATCAATCTTTTGTGGCACGGTTTTGGCACTTTTTTGCTCATATCGGTTTTTAGACATCACCTATCGAAAGAGCGACATCGAATTAGTAGAATAAGCCACCAAAATATCAGTTTTTGCCCAAAATCAAACTCGCAAAATGCGAGTTTGTGTTTAGATTTTCGTCCACTTATAGCATGCGACCTGCCTCTGCCCGACCCGAGCCGATCAACTGCAACGAGGAGTGGCAACGCAGGGGGAAAGAGGGAGGGTAATGGGCGGCACAACTTCTGCCGCTGTGAACCTATCCGGGCGGGCACTAGAAGGCTGAATTTGCTACGCTGTGCAGCATTGCTTGGTGTGGTTTGCTGAGCGCGCAACGCCGCTCGGCGTATTTATTTTACTTTTGATTGTTCGGAAATCTAAATTAAAAGTTACCTTGTGACTACCGTTACAAATCAGATGTTTGGATGTTCCTACAACATTACGGGTATTGGTTTTGTAACATTTAAATTACAAAACAACTTACTAATGAAGATGAACTTAAATACACTTACTCTGTAATCAGCCGTCTAAACGCCCCAAAAAATTAAGTTCTAATGTTTATTCATTTAATACCGGTAAAAATGATTTTTTTTAACTCTAAGATCTTCTGCTCAAGTAAACTTGGTTATGGCGTTGGTAAAGAAAACAAGGCATTGTAATTACGCCACAAAGTCTTAATTTTTATTCTTGAAATTCTTTTTTGGCGCTTCTTTTAAAAGAAATTAGAGGTCTGAACAATAAAGCAATGAGCCGTGTGAACACTCGGAAATCAATTTAGATCTAATTTTTGGCAACGGCTAAATTATAGTTGCATGTAGTCACGGTAAAAATGTTTTTTTTCTTTCTTGATCTCCAGTATCTTTGAATGATATTTTTTTAAGAGCAAACTTGATTCGGGCGTGGGCAAAGAAAAAATACATTCTAACACACCAAAAAAAAAAAAAGATTTTTATTCTTCTAACCGGTTTTTGACACTTGTTTTTAATGTAAAAAATAAAAAAAACAACGAATGAACTAAAACAATAACAAACACATTTGCGCCAATAAGAAGGCTTAGGAATACGCGGAGGTAACTTCTTAAAAGTCAGAAGAGGTAGGTGAAGAAATAAAAATGGCACTGAACACACACACAAAAAGAGTGTGAATCTTATCCGCATTATCGTATCTTTGTCACGTATTTAAAAAATAGTAACAATAAACAACGAATAAACTAAATCAATAACTAAAAATCACTTATTTATCGAGCAGGTGCTCGAAGATACCACCTCCTTGCTGGTGGCAAAACTCTAGCCGCCGGAACATTCCCGCCGAAGCATTTCGTAACTCTTGACATCTGTCTAGGCTCCTAAACGCACCAACGATCCTGTCGCACATTTCGTCGCGATCGTCGTAGGAGGTTTCATACACTAGATATTTCACTCTTCCCCACAAAAAAAATCCATAATGTTAATGTCCATGCTTCGTGCTGGCCATGGTCTGGCCATTAGTCTGCCTCGTCCAATCGTTTTGCCGTCGAATAGGACGTTTGCTGCATTTTGGGCAGCAAGTGTTGAGTGGAGAGTTGCGCCGTCGTGCATAAACCACAGGTTTTGCAGAATTTCTTCACCCTGGTCCGCTGTTGCAATTAGAACAGGGAGGTCATTTTCTAGGAACTGAGTGTAACCTTGACCGCTTAAAGTGGAAAAACGTGTGGGCCAATAATACGGTCATCTACAACTCCACCCCAACAATTGATGGACCATCGGTGTTGGTGGTCTACCTCCCTCAACCAATGCGGGTTTTCTGCTGACCAAAAATGAGTTGT
The DNA here is from genome assembly GCA_946902985.2 of Meconema thalassinum. NCBI lineage: Eukaryota > Metazoa > Arthropoda > Insecta > Orthoptera > Tettigoniidae > Meconema > Meconema thalassinum. The sequence continues at coordinate 1,738,941,678 of OX336388.2, read as the reverse complement.
GGTGTGGTTCGGTGCCCCTACGTTTCTGAAAAACAATTCGTCAGTCTGGAGTACGCTGAACGGTCTAGCCTGTTCGAGCATCCATTCACAACGTTCGATGCGCGCTAGATAGTCATCTTCCATCAGCATCTGATGTTTGTGTAGGCGGTACGGCTGCAGATTATCGTCCTTCCATATCTTGTGGACCATACTCCTGGAAACGTTGTACAACCTGGCAATGGTCCTCGTACTGGTTCGCGGATTACGACGGACTTCGTCAGTAATTCTTCCTCTGTAAGGCACGTACACTGGTCGATCATAACAACGCTGTGGTGGTCGTAAGTTTCCCGTGAGACGCACCCTCGTCTCGAAATCCCGAATCGTTTGTGGCACAGGGTGTCTGCCTTGCCGGTCGGGAAACCGGAGAGAATACTCCCGCGAAGCTTCAGCAGCATTTCCATGACATTGTCCTAGAAAAGAACCGACATTATTTAACAATAGAAACGCAGGTAAACTTAACAGATCTAAAGCACAGGACGACTTAAATCAAAGACAAACTACAGGCGAACAGATTGCGTGTCGGGTTTTATTTCGTAAGGGGGTTCAATGACGATTACGATTAGAATAATTAGCCGTATCGAGTTTTAAGAACTACGGTATTTACACGTCTAAATCGACTTAAAAAGATCTGAATGACAGCCACTATTTGTTTCGCGATGGGGAAAAAAAAGTAAACACCTGTACTGACGACTGACGCACGTTGTAATGTAGCCTAAACAACAACAATGGCCACGCAGTTGCAAGATAATTGGCAACTCAAACTAACACTTGGGGCGCTGCGGTCGGTCTGGATAAGTAGGGTTTAAAATACTCAATAACACGCGTTTGATATGGAACACTTTTTATTTTTCGGTTATAATCAGTAAATGTGGTCTCTAAAGTAATGACAGTGTTATTTTTAATTGTATATATGTATAACTGTGCGATACACGTGATCTAATTTGTGTGTTCCACTGGATTTTTTGGTGTCATTTGCATATTATCAAGCATCAGTTTTCATGGTTGATGTAGATCAGCTGATTCAAATTTACACAGGGCTACTCTTCGGACATTATTTCGGTACTATTATGCGCAATATAATGTAAATGTCGATCCTGAGTCAACGCCGAGGACATTCAAATAGAGAAATACGGTACATAAACAAATAAATAACACACCGAAGCTGTGCTACTTTTATCATTCCGAGACTAGCATCCACGCAAACCAGACGCCACTGTTCCAAGCTCCGACTTATATCGTGAATTGATGTCAAACTGATGATCCGCCAGCCTACACCTCGTAATCGCTAAGTTCTTCGATATTCGAGCTATTCCACTATCAGTCATATAGGCCTAATTTGCCTCCCCGTGGGCACTGTAGAAAGTGATTCCGCTACCATTCAAATATTCAACACCAAACCCACCTTTTAACCATCCAAATCAAGCAATTCCTGTCGCCCCACGAGTTTTAATACAAGTTAAACTCATCCCTTCTCCCTACCAAGCAGCCAATAATTAATTATTTAATTAATTATTCAAGTAACTTCAATCTTACCAGTGCGCCCATCGTAACAGCTGTTTTTAAACTGAATAACCTTCGCTGGCTTTACGTCGCAGGTCTTCTGTCTGTCTACCTCGACAAGTGTTAGATCCTTCCCGGGGTGGAAAGGTATTATTATTAGGTATTAGGTATCATCACATTTCGGCTATTGCTATTTGCATCTTTTGGAAAGTGATGAAAAGGTATATCCGCAGCCCTCTTATACATCGACTTACAGCCGTAAACTGAGCAATACACTTTGCTTTTACTCATTTTTCACTCTATCAACGAGTAAAACTTATTACTTATGTATAAAGACACGAACAATTTACCATGATCTGTTTACCAATACAAGAAACCATATACAAACAGTCACCACGTGACAAATGTACCCTACTTGGTAAGTTTCTCATTTTTACCGCTAGATGTCATATCAGATAGCTGGAGTTGCCAATATTTTCATTTAACTCTTACACCAGTGTTTAACAACAAAGTAGTGAGATAGAAGTAAATCTTACCATGATAAATTTAAAGCTAGTCGAGCCATCTGGCTTACGCAAAGTTGGCCGATACTGGAGTTCATCGCATAACAGTCAAAAGGGCCAATGAAAACGAAGGAGTCGATCAGATACATTGACAAAAAAAAAAAAAAAAAAAAAAAAAAAAAAAAAAAAAAAAACAATGCGTACCAAACAAAGCAATTGACAAGCAAAATTAAAGAAATGAATGACAGGCCCACGAGTCGCTAACTTAAAAAAAAAGGAAACAGTAAAATTAGATTTTGTTTCCTTCCGTATACCGGTATTATGAGATGCAGGGAAAATTGCATAATTCGATCCAAGGGTACAAACAAATAAACAGCCAGAGATAATTACTTACCTAGGTGGGTGAGTGGTTAGCGTGTCGGTCGACTAACCCCAAGTTCCGCCCCTTAAAACATCAATAACTAACTAACTAACCCAAGCTTGCAGGTTCACTCCTGGTCGTGGTAAGTGATTTTTGAAAGGCGGAAAAAATACGACATGCATGTCATACGATGTTGGCATGTCAAAGAACCCATTTGAATTCAGTAGGCCGTGTTCATAATGGCAAAATTAATATCGGGAGTTTCCGCCAACACAAAGTTCCTCGTTTCTCTATTAGAAAGCGATATTGTGTTCAAGGAGCTTAGATATCTAACCTCCTTGACTTTCATAGTGCTTCAAGGAACAACGAAATTCGACATGCAAGCTACCCTCTGGGTGTCAAATTACAAAGCTTGCACCCGGCACTCGAGGCCATACGATATTATTATTATTTTTACCTACGATTAAAATGGCATCGAGCACCTCGTCCGGCGTGTACCGCTGCACTGCTTAGAGGAGAACACTTCAAAATGACAACAAAAGTGTGACCGACTCTGCGGTGGTGCAGCCAGCCGGTAGGATCGCTGCGACCCTGCTTCAACCGAGCCGTGGGCCTGTGTCGCCCAGGTGCCCGGACAGGGCGCGAAGGCCCGCTTGGTGTTCTCACGGCTGATTGCTTTATTGTTCAGACCACTAATTTCTTTTAAAAGAAGCGCCAAAAAAGAATTTCAAGAATAAAAATTAAGACTTTGTGGCGTAATTACAATGCCTTGTTTTCTTTACCAACGCCATAACCAAGTTTACTTGAGCAGAAGATCTTAGAGTAAAAAAATATCATTTTTACCGGTATTAAATGAATAAACATTAGAACTTAATTTGTTTTGGGTGTTTTGACGGCTGATTACAGAGTAAGTGTATTTAAGTTCATCTTCATTAGTAAGATGTTTTGTAATTTAAACGAGACAAAACCAGTACCGGTAATGTTGTAGGATCATCCAAACGTCTGCTTTGTAACGGTAGTCACAAGGTAACTTTTAATTTAGATTTCCGAACAATCAAAAGTAAAATAAATACGCCGAGCGGCGTTGCGCGCTCAGCAAACCGCACCAAGCAATGCTGCACAGCGTAGCAAATTCAGCCTTCTAGTGCCCGCTCGGATAGGTTCACGGCGGCAAAAGTTGTGCCGCCCATTACCCTCCCTCTTTCCCCTGCGTTGCCGCTCCTCGTTGGAGTTGATCGGCTCGGGCCGGGCAGAGGCAGGTCGCATGCTATAAGCGGACGAAAATCTAAACACAAACTCGCATTTTGCGAGTTTGATTTGGGCAAAAACTGATATTTTGGTGGCTTATTCTACTAATTCGATGTCGCTCTTTCGATAGGTGATGTCAAAAAACCGATTTGAGCAAAAAAGTGCCAAAACAGTGCCACAAAAGATTGATTTGCGCGTTAGGCGCAAACTTCACACAAAAACCAACTAAAAGAAAGTTTTAGAGCTTGACAAGTACTTTCTAAAGCGAGTGTCAAAATTAAAACATCTTGAAAAACAAACGAGTTACAGCACAAAGTAGGGCTTGCTGCGGACACCCTGTATATTTGACATTAATTTTATTTTAATACATTCTATATGTTGGCCTTGGCATATGAACCAATTGTTTGTGATGGTTGACTCTGTCTAACCATCCTTACAATATAGTTCTATCTTGTCTTGCTTCCCCTTGTTGGTTGTATGTGTGCTTGTTGTTGTGTGTTTGATTGAATGGATATGTTTGATTGATCTGGGGCTGCCAACATATAATGTTTTTTTTTTCATTTCTCAGTTCATATCTGAGTTATCATATTTTCTCTCCCTTGTCCCTTCCCCAAGGCAGGTGATATTTTATTTCTAATAAGAACTAGTGTTGTTAATGATGATGATGAAGCCTGTACGAGGGACGTGTAATTTTCTCTAATGTACTCTTCTGTAATGAAATATTTGTTGAATAAATGATTTTTTGTATCAGACAAATTCTAGGAGGAAAGTCTGCTGTCGACCAGGATAATATGCTTTTGTCATCTTGCTGTCATAACGACAATTATTGAGGTAATAATGATTTTATAAAGGAGTGTGATTTGGACCATCGTACAAGCAAGATGTGATAGGCATTAGCGGAGAGTTCCATTGGGAACTAGATAGTTTCGGGGTATTTCGTTCTCTTTATTTACTTCAAGAACATCTGAGGTATTGTACTGCACCTACACATTGTATGTCGAGACAACAGTAAGAATATGTATGATTGAATTTATGCTGGAATTGGGAACGTCAGTGGAATACTGGGCCTCGTGTAAGTCGGAATGAAAAAGAAATATTATGAAGCTGAGAGAGAGAGAGATCATTCTTTTTGAAATAGGCCTATGTCTGCTGGATGTTTGAAAGATTCTTGTATTGTTTATTAATATGTGTCAAATCGGCACTGAAGAAGTTGGTTTTCAAGAAGTGGATATATATATATATATATATATATATATATATATATATTTATTGGCAAGTCGCTGGTTTCGAAGAAATAGATGTGGTTTGTTTATGAAGATGGCTCTGAAGGTAATATAATGTTTTGATGAATGTTCCGTGAATATGGGAGTCAAGTGTCCGTGTGTTCATATATTTTAAAAGTCGCCCTCGTAATGTCTTGCGAAGTGGTAGGCCTGCAACTTGAAATGTGGATTTAGGTTTTTAAATATTTGTTTTATTTAAATGTTAATGTCTCTTTCCTAATCCATATGTAGAATGTCCGTCGGGAACTGTAATATTTATTTTAAGCTTTCTCTTTGTTTTGAGTACTCAAGCAATACGGTTTGCGGTTTGTTTCGCTTTTGTTTTCCTTTTCATCTAACTGAAGTATGTCAACCAGGCTAGATTGTCAGCTGAGAGGGAACAACAGAGAATCGCGGTAGCCATTGGCAGAAAAGATATGACTTGGAAGTTGCTCACCAAATCTTCATTCTTTATAAATGTATTGTATTATCTTATTTGGTTAAATACGGGTTATGTAAGATAACGGCATCGAGCTAAAGCAGTCCGAAGTCATAATATTATATGTGGTATCATTATAGATGATTGTAAGATCGATGGAAGGATTACTAATGGTAGTAGGCTATTGCTATACGTTTGATAGGCCTACGTATTAAATGTGAAAACTGTTGGTACAATTACGGTACCTCCCAAACTATTGTCCACGTCACTTGTAAGTACATGGTAGTACAATCTTTCGCACCTTGTTTAATCTTGTGTTGTTATTTTTTATATTTATGTATATTTTGTGTTAATTGTGCTCAGATTTGGTTTGTTAATAGATGTTGTAATTCGCTGAGCACCGTGTGTCATTTAAAAATATAAGCTCGTCAACATAGCATATTTATTCATGGTAGGCCTCTGCGGTAAAGATGTGGGTTCAGTCGCTTCCTTCCCAAGTATATTCCAAGTTATTATCTTAGCCAAGTTAAGCGTGAGTGAAAGTCGTATTTCGGTCGCTTTCTTGCATTGCAGAGCCTCTATTACGGTAGGCCTTTGTGTCAAGAATTATCAAAGACCATATCAGAGGGGCTATTCAAATTGGCAGGAAAACAGAAGGCAGGAACGACCATACCAAAGAAATGGCAAGACGAGATTTTGGAAGGACCGGCGGAATAACGTAGAATCGGAACCACGGGATAACCGAAATAATTGGAAGGAACGTTACCTGGAGTCGCAGAGATAGCTAGAAGATCTGCACAAAATTGAAGAGACGGAGCGGGAAAAGTGGGGAAGATCAATGAAACACAGAAAAAATCCCGACAATCACGGTCCCGAGGGTGCAGAAAACTTGGCAACACAGGAGGAGAAACAGAAAAATAGCTGGAGAGATTCGCGGGACGAATTCAACAAGGGTCTCGAAATGTGGTGAAGAAATCTATCGTAAGGAAGCCCGAGAAGAAGATGGGAGCTGTATTTTAGGATGGAACCGTGGGAGCAGAAAGGAAACGATGTAGCAGCAAATCTATTGGAATTTTGAAGAAGCACACTAAAATATACGGGGCTACCGTACGAGAAGTATAACTGAGTCAGGCAGCTTTGTTTACAAACAAGACGGGAAGCGAGAGGTCGCCATGCTTGTTATGAGAGAGAGGAGATACCACGAAGTGACAGGTGATGACAGCTATGTGAAGTCCGAAGTGCGATGAGTCAACAGTGATGTAATTTAGTGAGACGAGACATGTCACTGAACAGACGGAAGTGGGACACTTGATTACAGCTTGAAAATATAATGTAGTGGGTGGCTGAAAATCGACTCAATGTCTTGAGCCATACTTTCAGTGCGGCTGGTGGTAAATGAACCCTTATTATACAGGTCGCATAATAATGTATGTATGTCTACCCCTTATTATTCCCGTTTTTCCAACGGGGTCGGGGATGAGATGCGATGGAAGTATGTGTGGCGATGGTTTTTACGGCCGGATGCCCTTCCTGACGCCAACCTCAGGAGAGGAGTTAATGAGAGATGAAATGAATGATGGTGAATGAAACTGGGCAAGGATGTGGAAGGAATCGGCCGTGGCCTGTCAGAAGGTACCGTCCCAGTATTTGCCTGGTGTTGAAAATGGGAAACCACGGAAAACCATTTCAAGGACGGCCGACGGTGGGGCTCGAACCCACACGTCTACCGAGTCAGCAGAGAGCTTGGCCCCATGACCTAATGCTGCGCTTTAGCCAGCGTAGCCACTACTGTCGGTAGGTCGCATAATAATGATTCATGTTTTTAATTTATTCATCGTATTGAGGTACAAGTATGGTACAGTTGAGGTAGGCCAGTGGGCCGGGTGATGTTGCAAGTTGTCACAGTCAAGGAAGCAGTTGGGACAAGGGAGATATTAATAGCCAGTTCTTGGAAGACGGGCGAATGTACCTTGGCGCGTCGCTTGGGCTCTTTGTTGAGGAAGGTCAAGACAGAGACAGAAGAGCTCTAATGAGTAGAGATGGGAGACGTTTGCGACGTCAGATGAGCGTGGTGTTGGAGAGTAACCCAACGTCCGATGCTTGAATTAAGGAATCACCGAGAGGGCGCTTTCTTTTGGCGCGAAAGATGCATCATATCAAAATTGGAGGGAACTGCGTTTTGATTGATTGAGCGAACGGATTGAGATCCGCTGACCATGAATGTGACCTGCGCGAAAATAGATGATGATCGATACCACACACAAGTCTGTAGCTCAACTGCTTCGATTAAAAATATTTTATTAGTCCCCACCCCAGACGTTTGTGCCATTTTCATATAAATGAGACCTCGGTGCTAGTCTGAATATTCTATTTCGAAGTCTCTGAGGAGACGGGTTGTTGTTCGACGATACACTATTTTCGAAGTCTCTGAGGAGACGGGTTGCTGTTCGACGATATTCTATTTTTGAAGTCTCTGAGGAGACGGGTTGCTGTCCGAGAGTACGCTGATTTTCAAGTCTCAATGGAGACAAAGTACTGTTTGTTTGAGTCTCAGTGGATGCAATTTAAATACGTCGTGTGAACTTATAAATTTCGAGTTAGACTTTGGGGCTGCACAGCATTAGCATTATAACATTTTAATGATTTGTAACTATGAATTCTGCGTGTGCAAGTGCGTGTGAAGCTAGGCATTTATGTAATTAGGGAAACGTCTACGTTATAAATTGCACAGGACTGAGTGAAACTAGTAGCTCATGCGGCAATTTTAGAAGGTTAATTAGTGTATATTTGTATATTTGAACAATTTTTCATCTTTAAGAAGTCTGCAAGATGATGACTACATGGTCAGAAACAGGGATGATGTCCGAGCAACCTACATTGGAGATGGTTATGGCAGAGTAGGGAGATCCTTGTGACACTTGATCAATATTTCGACCGGAAATCTCAGCTGTAGTTTATTTAAGTCTAACGAGTGTCGGGTGTTTGTAATATTTGTGTAGATGTAGTTTGTGTTCCCATGACAATGTCTATCTTCTCATATACGGATCCGCAGCTTGTCAGCTGGTGCGTATGGTCGCGGATCACGTATAACATAGTACTATTTCCATTTCCTGTTTGCTCGTCACATCGCCACACATGGGTTGAAGGAATGACAGGACCATAGATGGACTGATTTAGTGCAATCTCATCAGAGATATTTTTGCTTTGATAAGTGTCATTAATTAATTTGAGGGTGTAATTTTGGGAGTTGTTTAATTTTTTTTGTTATTGATCTGAAATTAAATTTGTTTAGTTAGATTTTGGCTTAACTTTTCTTTCTTTAGTGATATTCTTACCTTGTTATGATATGAAGCAAATATTTATAACAACAACGGTATGGACCGAAACACTTCCCCGAAACAGAGTCTCATTACGCTTCTTTACAAGGATTCAGTAAATATATATATATATATGATTCCATATATCGGGTATTAACTTCTTTGAGGGGCCTTACAATAACAATAAATAACTAAATTATTTTGATTTGATGATGTTCACTTTACGAACGAAACATTTCATCTTCCTAATCATTTTAGGTTGTGAAATGTACACTTTGCAATTTTTAATTTATTTTATTTCATGAATTTGTGTAGAATATGCAGGGCGCCCGAGAATGTTCTCCGCAGTGTTTACGTGCAGCTGTGAGTGGTTGCGTCATCGCTTTAGTTGGTTGCACGGTGTCCTTGACAGGGTGAATCCCACACGTGTGGGCTGTAGCCTGTCGAAATCGTCAGTGTGTTTTGCAATTAGCGAGCGTATGTAACATCAGCACTTCCAGCATCTGTTATGAAGGGCTGTGGTGAGTACAAAGTTTACTGTTTCCTTGTTATGATTCAAGCGAGAGCCGTGCTGCCAACGTAACTTATGTAGCTAGCTGTCGCAGACGCATGTAGGCACTGCGGAGAACATTCCCGGACTCACAGTAGTAACTTTAACCTAAAGATAATTGGTTTACAATATGCGTGTTTATTTGTAGTGTTTCATTTGAGGGGCAAGGGTATCATGATCATTTAGTCTTGTGTACTTGGGTATGTGTGTAGAGTTTATTTTATAAGCATTATGTATCCTCCACGTGTCTCCCGGCTGGTGCTAAGTAAGCAACACTGTTTTTAGCTGGACCTAAAGCTCTGGTTCTGGATATCCCAGCATTTAGAAGATCAGGGAACATAATCCAAACGGTTCTTTTCAGAACCAAGCACAGCAAAGAATATACAGTTGGTCATTACCTCAATATCCTCCAACTTAATATTGAGGGCAAATGACGATCTAAAAGCGACTATCACAAAATTGCACCCCGCGGTGTAGCCGTGCTCTTTAAATCGAGCACCACTACCGCGCGGGCAGCTGAAGCATGTCCGGAGATCATAGGTTCGAATTCCGGCGCTAACAGCGGGTATCCTGTGTACGGGATTTCCCCGAGTATGTCCACACTCCCTCCAGGAAAATGCCGGGATAGTATCTTACTTCAAGTCCCGGGGTGCCTACCCAATTCCTGTCTCTAATATAGTTGCACACACTATTACAGACATCACAGCAATTAGGAACACAGGTTATCAGACGAGTTCAACACACACCCAACTACACGAGGCTGATGACCAAGATGTCCCAATCCCCTTAAACAACAAGAATCTTAAAATTGCTCAACGACCATTCTGTAGATGCAGTGCCTGTTACAGGGAACACATTGTGAAGATCAAAACCATATTACCAGCCGCCAGCGGGTTTGGCCATATTCAAAGTGTTGGGATTATCCCACCCATTCATATTTTAAAAACTCTTACATACATTACAACATGACCACAGTGCAATAAATTATCAGTCAAGATTGATATTCATAGTATTGAGTAAACTTAGTACAGCCTATAGAGAAAAAAACTACTGCACATGATAGCCAGTTGGAATAATAAATCTCATCGAAATGCCTGCAAGGACTTACTTTCACTCCTGAGGGTTCTTTTTCTTTTTCTTCCAGCTGGTGGTTGATCTTACAAGTGTTAAGATCTTTTTCTTGGACCCTGCAATGCAACAAGATAGGCCTAATAATTATGACAGGTAACGGTAACTTCATTACTAATTATGACAAGTAACTGTAACTACATTACTAATTATGACAAGTAACGGTAACTTCGTTACTAATTATGACAGGTAACGGTAAATTCGTTACTAATTGTGACAAGTAACGGTAACTTAATTACTAATTATGACAAGTAACGGTAACTTCATTACTAATTATGAAAAGTAACTGTAACTTCGTTACTAATTATGACAAATAACGGTAACTTCGTTACTATTTATGACAAGTAACGATAACTTCGTTACTAATTATGACAAGTAACTGTAACTTCTTTAATAATTATGACAAGTAACTGTAACTTCATTACTAATTATGACAAGTAACTGTGACTTCATTACCAATTATGACAGGTAACTGTAACTTCATTACCAATTATGACAAGTAACGGTAACTTCGTTACTAATTATGACAAGTAACGGGAACTTCATTACTAATTATGACAAGTAACGGTAACTTCATTACTAATTATGACAGGTAACGGTAACTTCTTTACTACTTATGACAAGTAACGGTAACTTCATTACTAATTATGACAAGGAACTGTAACTTCATTACTACTTATGACAAGTAACGGTAACTTCATTACTAATTATGACAGGTAACGGTAACTTCATTACTACTTATGACAAGTAACGGTAAATTCATTACTAATTATGACAAGTAACGGTAACTTAGTTACTAAATATGACAAGTAACTGTAACATCATTACTAATTATGACAGGTAACTGTAACTTCGTTACTGATTATGACAAGTAACGGTAACTTCATTACTAATTATGACAAGTAACGGTAACTTCATTACTAATTATGACATGTAACGGTAACTTCATTACTATGACAAGTAACGGTAACTTCGTTACTAATTATGACAAGTAGCGGAAACTTCGTTACTAATTATGACAGGTAACGGTATCCTCGTTAATGATTATGACAAGTAACGGTAACTTTTTTACTAATTATGACAAGTAACGGTAACTTCGTTACTAATTATGACTAGTAACGGTAACTTCATTACTAATTATGACATGTAACTGTAACTTCGTTACTAATTATGACAAGTGACGCTAACTTCATTACTAATTATGACAAGTAACGGTAACTTCATTACTAAATATGACAAGTAACGGTAACTTCGTTACTAATTATGACAAGTAACGGTACCTTCATTACTATTTATGACAAGTGATGGTAACTTCATTACTAATTATGACAGTTAACTGTAACTTCATTACTAATTATGGCGAGTAACGGTAACTACATTACTAAATATGACAGGTAACGGTAACTTCATTACTACTCAAGACAAGTAACGGTAACTTCATGACTAAATATGACAAGTAACTGTAACTTCATTACTAATTATGACAAGTAACGGTAACTTCATTACTAATTATGACAAGTAACAGAAACTTCTTTACTATTTATGACAAGTTACGATAACTTTGTTACTAATTATGACAAGAAACGGTAATTTCGTTACAAAATATGACAAGTAACGGTAACTTCATGAATAATTATGACAAGTAACGGTAACTTCGTTACTAATTATGACAAGTAACGGTAACTTCGTTACTAATTATGACAAGCAACTGTAACTCCATTACTAATTATGACAATAACGGTAACTTCGTTACTAATTATGACAAGTAACGGTAACTTCATTACTATTTAAGACAAGTGACGGTAACGTCATTACTAATTATGACAGGTAACTGTAACTTCATTACTAATTATGACACGTAACGGTAACTTCATTACTAATTATGACAAGTAACGGTAACTTCATTGCTAATTATGGCAAGTACAGATAACTTCATTACTAATTATGACAGGTAGCGGTAACTTCGTTACTAATTATGACAAGTAACGGTAACTTCATTACTAATTATGACAAGTAACGGTAACTCCATTACTAATTATGACAGGTAACGGAACTTCATTACTACTCATGACAAGTAACGGTAACTTCATTACTAATTATGACAAGTAACTGTTACTTCATAACTAATTATGACAAGTAACGGTAACTTCATTACTAATTATGACAAGTAACAGTAAATTCTTAACTATTTATGACAAGTTACGGTAACTTCGTTACTAATTACGACAAGTAACTGTAACTTCGTTACTAATTATGACAAGAAACGATAATATCGTTACTAATTATGACAAGTAATGGTAACTTCATTATTAATTATGACAAGTAACGGTTACTTCGTTACTAATTATGACAAGTAACGGTAACTTCATTACTAATCATGACGACTAACAGTAACTTCATTACTATTTATGACAAGTAACGGTAACTTCGTTACTAATTATGACAAGTAACTGTAACTTCATTACTAATTATGACAGGTAACTGTAACTTCATTACAAATTATGACAAGTAACTGTAACTTCGTTACTGATTATGACAATTAACGGTAAGTTCATTACTAATTATGACAAGTAACGTTAACGTCATTACTAATTATGACAAGTAACGGTAACCTCGTTACTAATTATGACAAAGTAACGGTATCTTCGTTACTAATTATGACAAGTAATGGTAACTTCGTTACTAATTACGACAAGTAACAGTAACTTCATTACTATTTATGACAAGTGATGGTAACTTCATTACTAATTACGACAAGTAACGGTAACTTCGTTACTAATTATGACAAGTAACGGTAACTTCATTATTAATTATGACAAGTAACGGTAACTTAATTACTAGTAATGACAGGTAACGGTAACTTCGTTACTAGTTAAACAAGTAACGGAACTTCATTACTAATTTTGACAAGTAACGGTAACTTCATTACAAATTATGACAAGGAACGGTAACTTCGTTATTAATTATGATAAGTAGCAGTAATTTCGTTACTAATTATGACAAGTAACGGTACCTTCGTCACTAATTATGACAAGTAACTGTAACCTCGTAACTAATTATGACAAGTAACGGTAACTTCGTTACTAATTATGACAGGTAACGGTATCTTCGTTACTGATTACGACAAGTAACGGTAACTTCATTACTAATTATGACAGGTCACTGTAACTTCGTTACTAATTATGACAAGTAACTGTTACTTCTTTACTTATAATGACAAGTAACGGTAACTTCGTTACTAGTTATGACAGGTAACTGTAACTTCATTACTAATTATGACAAGTAACGGTAACTTCGTTACTATTTATGAGAAGTTACTGTAACTTCGAAACTAATTATGACAAGTAAGGGTAACATCGTTTCTTATTATGACAAGTAACGGTAACATCGTTACTAATTATGACAGATAACTGTAACTTCATTACTAATTATGACAAGTAACTGTAACTTCATTACTAATTATGACAGGTTACTGTAACTTCGTTACTAATTAGGACAAGTAACGGTAACTTCATTACTAATTATGACAGGTAAATATAACTTCGTTACTAATTATGATAAGTAGCGGTAACTTCATTACTAACTATGACAGGTAACTGTAACTTCGTTACTCATTATGACAGGTAACTGTAACTTCATTACTAATTATGACAAGTAACAGTAACTTCGTTACTAATTATGACAAGTAACTGTAACTTCATTACTAATTATGACAAGTAACGGTAACTTCGTTACTAATTATGACAGGTAACGGTAAATTCGTTACTAATTATGACAAGTTACGGTAACGTCATTACTAATTATGGCAAGTAACGGTAACTTAATTACTAATTATGAAAAGTAACTGTAACTTCGTTACTAATTATGACAAATAACGGTAACTTTGTTACTTATTATGACAAGTAACGGTAACTTCGTTAGTAATTGTGACAAGTAACTGTAACTTCTTTACTAATTATGACAAGTAACTGTGACTTCATTACAAATTATGAGAAGTAACGGTAACTTCATTACTAATTATGACAAGTAACGGTGACTTCATTACTAATTATGACAAGTAACTGTAACTTCATTAATAATAATAATGACAGGTAATTGTAACCACATTACTAATTATGACAAGTAACGGTAAATTCGATACTAATTATGACAAATAACGGTAACTTCTTTACTAATTATGACAAGTAACGGTAACTTCGTTACTAATTATGACAAGTAAATATAACTTCGTTACTAATTATGACAAGAAACGGTAATTTCGTTAAAAATTATGACAAGTTACTGTAACTTCATTACGAATTATGACAAGTAACGGTAACTTCATTACAAATTATGACAAGTAACGGTAACTTCTTTACTAATTATGACAAGTCACGGTAATTTCGTAACTAATTATGACAAGTAAATGTAACTTCGTTACTAATTATGACAAGAAACGGTAATTTCGTTACTAATTATGACACGTAACAGTAACTTCATTACTAATTATGACAAGTAACGGTATGTTCATTACTAATTATGAAAAGTAACGATAACCTCGTTACTAATGAAGACAAGTAACGGTAACTTCGTAACTAATTAAGACAAGTAACTGTAACTTCTTTACTAATAATGACAAGTAACTGTAACTTCATTACTAATTATGACAAGTATCTGTAACTTCATTACTAATTATGACAAGTAACAGTGACTTCATTACTAATTATGACAAGTAACTGTAACTTCATTAATAATTATGGCAGGCAACTGTAACTTCATTAGTAATTATGACAAGTAACGGTACCTTCGATAATAATTATGACAAGTAACGGTAACTTCTTTACTAATTATGACATGTAACGGTAACTTCGTTACTAATTATGACAAGTAACTGTAACTTCGTTACTAATTATGACAAGAAACGGTAGTTTCGTTACTAATTATGACAGGTAACTATAACTTCATTTCTAATTATGACAATTAACGGTAACTTCGTTACTAATTATGACAAGTAACGGTAAATTCATTGCTAATTATGACAAGTAACGGTAACTTCATTGCTAATTATGACAAGTAACGGTAACATCATTACTAATTATGACAGGTAACGGTAACTTCATTACCACTCATGACAAGTAACGGTAACTTCATTACTAATTATGACAAGTAACTGTAACTTCGTAACTAATTATGACAAGTAACGGTAACTTCGTTACTAATTCTGACAGGTAACGGTATCTTCATTACTAATTATGACAAGTAACGGCAACTTCGATACTAATTAGGACAAGTAACGGTAGCTTCATTACTAATTATGACAGGTAACTGTAACTTCGTTACTAATTATGACAAGTAACTGTAACTTCATTACTAATTATGACAGGTAACTGTAACTTCGTTACTAATTAAGACAAGTAACGGTAACTTCATTACTAATTATGATAGGTAAATGTAACTTCGTTACTAATTAGGACAAGTAACAGTAACTTCATTACTAATTATGATAGGTAAATGTAACTTCGTTACTAATTATGATAAGTAGCGGTAACTTCATTACTAATTATGACAGGTAACTGTAACTTCGTTACTCATTATGACAAGTAACGGTAACTTCATTACTAATTATGATAGGTAAATGTAACTTCGTTACTAATTAGGACAAGTTACGGTAACTTCGTTACTAATTATGACAAGTAACGGAAAAATCATTACTAATTATGACAAGTAACTGTAACTTCATTACTAATTACGACAAGTAACAGTAACTTCATTACTAATTATGACAAGTAACAGTAACTTCTTTACTATTTATGACAAGTTACGGTAACTTCGTTACTATTTATGACAAGTAACTGTGACTTCGAAACTAATTATGACAAGTAATGGTAACTTCATTACTAATTATGACAGGTAACTGTAACTTCGTTACTAATTAGGACAAGTAACGGTAACTTCATTACTAATTATGATATGTAAATGTAACTTCGTTACTAATTATGATAAGTAGCGGTGACTTCATTACTAATTATGACAGGTAACTGTAACTTCGTTACACATTATGACAAGTAACTGTAACTTCTTTACTTATTATGACAAGTAAAGGTAACTTCGTTGCTAGTTATGACAGGTAACGGTAACTTCATTACTAATTATGAAGGTAACAGTAACTTACTCACTATTTATGACAAGTAATTGTAACTTCGTTACTAATTATGACAAGTAACGGTAACTTCGTTTCTTATTATGACAAGTAACGGTAACTTCGTTACTAATTATGACAGGTAACTGTAACTTCATTACTAATTATGACAAGTAACAGTAACTTCGTTACCAATTATGACAGATAACTGTAACTTCATTACTAATTATGACAAGTAACGGTAACTTCGTTATTAATTATGACAGGTAACGGTAACTTCGTTACTAATTATGACAAGTTACGGTAACGTCATTACTAATTATGGCAAGTAACGGTTACTTCATTACTAATTATGAAAAGTAACTGTAACTTCGTTACTAATTAAGACAAATAACGGGACTTTGTTACTTATTATGGCAAGTAACGGTAACTTCGTTACTAATTATGACAAGTAACTTTAACTTCTTTACTAATTATGACAAGTAACTGTGACTTCATTACAAATTATGACAAGTAACGGTAACTACATTACTAATTATGACAAGTAACGGTGACTTCATTACAATTTATGACAATTAACTGCAACTTCATTAATAATAATGACAGGTAACTGTAACCTCATTACTAATTATGACAAGTAACGGTAACTTCGATACTAATTATGACAAATAACGGTAACTTCTTTACTAATTATGACAAGTAACGGTAACTTCGTTACTAATTATGACAATGAAATATAACTTCGTTACTAATTATGACAAGAAACGGTAATTTCGTTACTAATTATGACAGGTAACTGTAACTTCATGACTAATTATGGCAAGTATCTGTAACTTCATTACTAATTATGACAAGTAACGGTGACTTATTTACTAATTATGACATGTAACTGTAACTTCATTAATAATTATGACAGGTAATTGTAACTTCATTAGTAATTACGACAAGTAACGGTAACTTCGATACTAATTATGACAAGTAACGGTATCTTCTTTACTAATTATGACATGTAACGGTAACTTCGTTACTAATTATGACAAGTAACTGTAACTTCGTTACTAATTATGAGAAGAAACGGTTGTTTCGTTACTAATTATGGCAGGTAACTGTAACTTCATTACTAATTATGACAAGTAACGGTAACTTCATTACTAATTATGACAAGTACTGGTAACTTCGTTACTAATTATGACAAGTTACAGTAACTTCGTTACTAATTATGACAAGCAACTGTAAGATCATTACTAATTATGACAAGTAACGCTATCTTCATTACTAATTATGACAAGTAACGGTAACTTCGTTACTAATTATGACAAGTAACGGTAACTTCATTACTATTTATGACAAGTAACGGTAACTTCATTACTAATTATGACACGTAACTGTAACTTCATTACTAATTACGACAAGTAACAGTAACTTCATTACTAATTATGACAAGAAACAGTAACTTCTTTACTATTTATGACAAGTTACGGTAACTTCGTTACTATTTATGACAAGTAACTGTAACTTCGAAACTAATTATGACAAGTAACGGTAACATCATTACTAATTATGACAGGTAACTGTAACTTCGTTACTAATTAGGACAAGTAACGGTAACTTCATTACTAATTATGATAGGTAAATGTAACTTCGTTACTAATTATGATAAGTAGCGGTAACTTCATTACTAATTATGCCAGGTAACTGTAACTTCGTTACTCATTATGACAAGTAACTGTAACTTCTTTACTTATTATGACAAGTAAAGGTAACTTCGTTACTAGTTATGACAGGTAACGGTAACTTCATTACTAATTATGACAAGTAACGGTAACTTCGTCACTATTTATGACAAGTAATTGTAACTTCGTTACTAATTATGACAATTAACGGTAACTTCGTTTCTTATTATGAAAAGTAACGGTAACTTCGTTACTAATTATGACAGGTAACTGTAACTTCATTACTAATTATGACAAGTAACAGTAACTTCGTTACCAATTATGACAAGTAACTGTAACTTCATTACTAATTAAGACAAGTAACGGTAACTTCGTTACTAATTATGACAGGTAACGGTAAATTCGTTACTAATTATGACAAGTAACGGTAACGTCATTACTAATTATGGCAAGTAACGGTTACTTCATTACTAATTATGAAAAGTAACTGTAACTTCGTTACTAATTATGACAAATAACGGGTACTTTGTTACTTATTATGGCAAGTAACGGTAACTTCGTTACTTATTATGTCAAGTAAATATAACTTCGTTACTAATTATGAAAAGAAACGGTAATTTCGTTACTAATTATGACAGGTAACGGTAACTTCATTACTAATTATGACAAGTTACGGTAACTTCATTACTAATTATGACAAGTAACGGTACCTTCGTTACTAATAATGACAAGTAACGGTAACTTCGTTACTAATTAGGACAAGTAACTGTAACTTCTTTACTAATAATGACAAGTAACTGTAACTTCATTACTAATTATGACAAGTATCTGTAACTTCATTACTAATTATGACAAGTAACGGTAACTTCGTTACTAATTATGACAGGTAACGGTAAATTCGTTACTAATTATGACAAGTTACGGTAACGTCATTACTAATTATGGCAAGTAACGGTTACTTCATTACTAATTATGACAAGTAACGGTAACTTCGTCACTATTTATGACAAGTAATTGTAACTTCGTTACTAATGATGACAAGTAACGGTAACTTCGTTTCTTATTATGACAAGTAACGGTAACTTCGTCACTATTTATGACAAGTAATTGTAACTTCGTTACTAATTATGACAAGTAACGGTAACTTCGTTTCTTATTATGACAGGTAACGGTAAATTCGTTACTAATTATGTCAAGTTACGGTAACGTCATTACTAATTATGGCAAGTAACGGTTACTTCATTACTTATTATGACAAGTAAAGGTAACTTCGTTACTAGTTATGACAGGTAACGGTAACTTCATTACTAATTATGAAGGTAACAGTGACTTACTCACTATTTATGACAAGTAATTGTAACTTCGTTACTAATTATGACAAGTAACGGTAACATCGTTTCTAATTATGACAAGTAACGGTAACTTCGTTACTAATTATGACAGGTAACTGTAACTTCATTACTAATTATGACAAGTAACAGTAACTTCGTTACCAATTATGACAAGTAACTGTAACTTCATTACTAATTTTGACAAGTAACGGTAACTTCGTTACTAATTATGACAGGTAACGGTAAATTCGTTACTAATTATGACAAGTTACGGTAACGTCATTACTAATTATGGCAAGTAACGGTTACTTCATTACTAATTATGACAAGTAACGGTAACTTCGTCACTATTTATGACAAGTAATTGTAACTTCGTTACTAATTATGACAAGTAACGGTAACTTCGTTACTAATTATGACAGGTAACTGTAACTTCATTACTAATTATGAAAAGTAACTGTAACTTCTTTACTAATTATGACAAGTAACTGTGACTTCATTACAAATTATGACAAGTAACGGTAACTACATTACTAATTATGACAAGTAACGGTGACTTCATTACTATTTATGACAAGTAACTGCAACTTCATTAATAATAATGACAGGTAACTGTAACCTCATTACTAATTATGACAAGTAACGGTAACTTCGATATTAATTATGACAAATAACGGTAACTTCTTTACTAATTATGACAAGTAACGGTAACTTCGTTACTTATTATGTCAAGTAAATATAACTTCGTTACTAATTATGACAAGAAACGGTAATTTCGTTACTAATTATGACAAGTTACGGTAACTTCATTACTAATTATGACAAGTAACGGTACCTTCGTTACTAATTATGACAAGTAATGGTAACTTCGTTACTAATTAGGACAAGTAACTGTAACTTCTTTACTAATAATGACAAGTAACTGTAACTTCATTACTAATTATGACAAGTATCTGTAACTTCATTACTAATTATGGCAAGTAAAGGTGACTTATTTACTAATTATGACATGTAACTGTAACTTCATTAATAATTATGACAGATAACTGTAACTTCATTAGTAATTATGAAAAGTAACGGTAACTTCGATACTAATTATGACAAGTAACGGTAACTTCGTTACTTATTATGACAAGTAACTATAACTTAGATACTAATTATGAGAAGAAACGGTTGTTTCGTTACTAATTATGGCAGGTAACTGTAACTTCATTACTAATTATGTCAAGTAACGGTAACTCATTACTAATTATGACAAGTAATGGTAACTTCGTTACTAATTATGACAAGTAACAGTAACTTCGTTACTAATTATGACAAGCAACTGTAACATCATTACTAATTATGACAAGTAACGCTAACTTCATTACTAATTATGACAAGTAACGGTAACTTCGTTACTAATTATGACAAGTAACGGTAACTTCATTACTATTTATGACAAGTGACGGTAACTTCATTACTAATTATGACAGGTAACTGTAACTTCATTACTAATTATGACATGTAACGGTAACTTCGTTACTAATTATGACAAGTAACGGAAAAATCATTGCTAATTATGACAAGTAACGATAACTTCATTTCTAATTATGACAAGTAACGGTAACTTCATTACTAATTATGACGGGTAACGGTAACTTAATTACTATTAATGACAAGTAACGGTAACTTCATTACTAATTATGACAAGTAACTGTAACTTCATTACTAATTACGTCAAGTAACAGTAACTTCATTACGAATTATGACAAGTAACAGTAACTTCTTTACTATTTATGACAAGTTACGGTATCTTCGTTACTAATTATGACAAGTAACTGTAACTTCGTTACTAATTATGACAGGTAACGGTAACTTAATTACTACTAATGACAAGTAACGGTAACTTCATTACTAATTATGACAAGTAACTGTAACTTCATTACTAATTACGTCAAGTAACAGTAACTTCTTTACTATTTATGACAAGTTACGGTAACTTCGTTACTAATTATGACAAGTAACTGTAACTTCGTTACTAATTATGACAGGAAACGGTAATTTCGTTACTAATTATGACAAGTACCGGTAACTTCATTACTAATTATGACAAGTAACGGTAACTTCGTTACTAATTATGACAAGTAACAGTAACTTCTTTACTATTTATGACAAGTTACGGTAACTTCGTTACTAATTATGACAAGTAACTGTAACTTCGTTACTAATTATGACAGGAAACGGTAATTTCGTTACTAATTATGACAAGTACCGGTAACTTCATTACTAATTATGACAAGTAACGGTAACTTCGTTACTAATTATGACAAAGTAACGGTATTTTCGTTACTAATTATGACAAGTAATGGTATTTTCGTTACTAATTACGTCAAGTGACAGTAACTTCATTACAATTTATGACAAGTGATGGTAACTTCATTACTAATTATGACAGGTAACTGTAACTTCATTACTAATTATGACAGGTAACGGTAACTTCATTACTAATTATGACAAGTAACGGTAACTTCGTTACTAATTATGACAAAGTAACGGTATTTTCGTTACTAATTATGACAAGTAATGGTATTTTCGTTACTAATTACGTCAAGTGACAGTAACTTCATTACAATTTATGACAAGTGATGGTAACTTCATTACTAATTATGACAGGTAACTGTAACTTCATTAATAATTATGACAGGTAACGGTAACTTCATTACTAATTATGACAGGTAACTGTAACTTCATTACTAATTATGGCAAGTAACGGTAACTTCATTACTAATTATGACAAGTAACGGTAACTTCGTTACTAATTATGACAAGTAACGGTAACTTCATTATTAATTATTACAAGTAACGGTAACTTCATTACTAGTAATGACAGGTAACGGTAACTTCGTTACTAATTATAACAAGTAACGGAACTTCATTACTAATTATGACAAGTAACGGTAACTTCATTACAAATTATGACAAATAACGGTAACTTCGTTACTAATTATGATAAGTAGCGGTAATTTCGTTACTAATTATGACAAGTAACGGTACCTTCTTCACTAATTATGACAAGTAACTGTAACCTCGTAACTAATAATGACAAGTAACGGTAACTTCGTTACTAATTATGACAGGTAACGGTATCTTCGTTACTGATTATGACAAGTAACGGTAACTTCGATACTAACTAGGACAAGTAACGGTAACTTCATTACTAATTATGACAGGTAACTGTAACTTCGTTACTAATTATGACAAGTTACTGTAACATCATTACTAATTATGACAGGTCACTGTAACTTCGTTACTAATTATGACGAGCAACTGTAACTTCTTTACTTATTATGACAATTAACGGTAACTTCGTTACTAATTATGACAGGTAACTGTAACTTCATTACTAATTATGACAAGTAACAGTAACTTCGTTACCAATTATGACAAGTAACTGTAACTTCATTACTAATTATGACAAGTAACGGTAACTTCGTTACTAATTATGACAGGTAACGGTAAATTCGTTACTAATTATGACAAGTTACGGTAACGTCATTACTAATTATGGCAAGTAACGGTTACTTCATTACTAA
Organism: Meconema thalassinum; assembly: GCA_946902985.2. Taxonomy (NCBI): domain Eukaryota; kingdom Metazoa; phylum Arthropoda; class Insecta; order Orthoptera; family Tettigoniidae; genus Meconema; species Meconema thalassinum. The sequence goes on along the minus strand of OX336388.2, from coordinate 1,738,918,634 downwards.
TTATGACAAGTAACGGTAACTTCGTCACTATTTATGACAAGTAATTGTAACTTCGTTACTAATTATGACAAGTAAGGGTAACTTCGTTTCTTATTATGACAAGTAACGGTAACTTCGTTACTAATTATGACAGGTAACTGTAACTTCATTACTAATTATGACAAGTAACTGTAACTTCTTTACTAATTATGACAAGTAACTGTGACTTCATTACAAATTATGACAAGTAACGGTAACTACATTACTAATTATGACAAGTAACGGTGACTTCATTACTATTTATGACAAGTAACTGCAACTTCATTAATAATAATGACAGGTAACTGTAAACTCATTACTAATTATGACAAGTAACGGTAACTTCGTTACTTATTATGTCAAGTAAATATAACTTCGTTACTAATTATGACAAGAAACGGTAATTTCGTTACTAATTATGACAGGTAACGGTAACTTCATTACTAATTATGACAAGTTACGGTAACTTCATTACTAATTATGACAAGTAACGGTACCTTCGTTACTAATTATGACAAGTAATGGTAACTTCGTTACTAATTAGGACAAGTAACTGTAACTTCTTTACTAATAATGACAAGTAACTGTAACTTCATTACTAATTATGACAAGTATCTGTAACTTCATCACTAATTATGGCAAGTAAAGGTGACTTATTTACTAATTATGACATGTAACTGTAACTTCATTAATAATTATGACAGATAACTGTAACTTCATTAGTATGAAAAGTAACGGTTACTTCGATACTAATTATGACAAGTAACGGTAACTTCGTTACTTATTATGTCAAGTAAATATAACTTCTTTACTAATTATGACATGTAACGGTAACTTCGTTACTAATTATGGCAAGTAACTATAACTTAGATACTAATTATGAGAAGAAACGGTTGTTTCGTTACTAATTATGGCAGGTAACGGTAACTTCATTACTAATTATGACAGGTAACGGTAACTTAATTACTACTAATGACAAGTAACGGTAACTTCATTACTAATTATGACAAGTAACTGTAACTTCATTACTAATTACGTCAAGTAACAGTAACTTCTTTACTATTTATGACAAGTTACGGTAACTTCGTTACTAATTATGACAAGTAACTGTAACTTCGTTACTAATTATGACAGGAAACGGTAATTTCGTTACTAATTATGACAAGTACCGGTAACTTCATTACTAATTATGACAAGTAACGGTAACTTCGTTACTAATTATGACAAGTAACAGTAACTTCTTTACTATTTATGACAAGTTACGGTAACTTCGTTACTAATTATGACAAGTAACTGTAACTTCGTTACTAATTATGACAGGAAACGGTAATTTCGTTACTAATTATGACAAGTACCGGTAACTTCATTACTAATTATGACAAGTAACGGTAACTTCGTTACTAATTATGACAATGTAACGGTATTTTCGTTACTAATTATGACAAGTAATGGTATTTTCTTTACTAATTACGTCAAGTGACAGTAACTTCATTACAATTTATGACAAGTGATGGTAACTTCATTACTAATAATGACAGGTAACTGTAACTTCATTACTAATTATGGCAAGTAACGGTAACTTCATTACTAATTATGACAAGTAACGGTAACTTCGTTTGTAATTATGACAAGTAACGGTAACTTCATTATTAATTATGACAAGTAGCGGTAACTTCATTACTAGTAATGACAGGTAACGGTAACTTCGTTACTAATTATAACAAGTAACGGAACTTCATTACTAATTATGACAAGTAACGGTAACTTCATTACAAATTATGACAAATAACGGTAACTTCGTTACTAATTATGATAAGTAGCGGTAATTTCGTTACTAATTATGACAAGTAACGGTACCTTCTTCACTAATTATGACAAGTAACTGTAACCTCGTAACTAATAATGACAAGTAGCGGTAACTTCGTTACTAATTATGACAGGTAACGGTATCTTCGTTACTGATTATGACAAGTAACGGTAACTTCGATACTAATTAGGACAAGTAACGGTAACTTCATTACTAATTATGACAGGTAACTGTAACTTCGTTACTAATTATGACAAGTTACTGTAACATCATTACTAATTATGACAGGTCACTGTAACTTCGTTACTAATTATGACGAGTAACTGTAACTTCTTTACTTATTATGACAATTAACGGTAACTTCGTTACTAGTTATGACAGGTAACTGTAACTTCATTACTAATTATGACAAGTAACGGTAACTTCGTTACTATTGATGACAAGTAACTGTAACTTCGAAACTAATTATGACAAGTAACGGTAACTTTGTTTCTTATTACGACAAGTAACGGTAACATGGTTACTAATTATGACAGATAACAGTTACTTTATTACTTATTATGACAAGTAACTGTAACTTCATTACTAATTATGACAGGTAACTGTAACTTCGTTACTAATTAGGACAAGTAACGGTAACTTCATTACTAATTATGACAGGTAAATATAACTTCGTTACTAATTATGATAAGTAGCGGTAACTTCATTACTAATTATGACAGGTAACTGTAACTTCGTTACTAATTAAGACAAGTAACGGTAACTTCATTACTCATTATGATAGGTAAATGTAACTTCGTTACTAATTAGGACAAGTAACAGTAACTTCATTACTAATTGTGATAGGTAAATGTAACTTCGTTACTAATTATGATAAGTAGCGGTAACTTCATTACTAATTATGACAGGTAACTGTAACTTCGTTACTCATTATGACAAGTAACGGTAACTTCATTACTAATTATGATAGGTAAATGTAACTTCGTTACTAATTAGGACAAGTTACGGTAACGTCGTTACTAATTATGACAAGTAACGGAAAAATCATTGCTAATTATGACAAGTAACAGTAACTTCATTACTAATTATGACAAGTAACAGTAACTTCTTTAATATTTATGACAAGTTACGGTAACTTCGTTACTATTTATGACAAGTAACTGTAACTTCGAAACTAATTATGACAAGTAATGGTAACTTCATTACTAATTATGACAGGTAACTGTAACTTCGTTACTAATTAGGACAAGAAACGGTAACTTCATTACTAATTATGATAGGTAAATGTAACTTCGTTACTAATTATGATAAGTAGCGGTAACTTCATTACTAATTATGACAGGTAACTGTAACTTCGTTACACATTATGACAAGTAACTGTAAATTCTTTACTTATTATGACAAGTAAAGGTAACTTCGTTGCTATTTATGACAGGTAACAGTAACTTCATTACTAATTATGAAGGTAACAGTAACTTACTCACTATTTATGACAAGTAATTGTAACTTCGTTACTAATTATGACAAGTAACGGTAACTTCGTTTCTTATTATGACAAGTAACGGTAACTTCGTTACTAATTATGACAGGTAACTGTAACTTCATTAATAATTATGACAAGTAACAGTAACTTCGTTACCAATTATGACAGGTAACTGTAACTTCATTACTAATTATGACAAGTAACGGTAACTTCGTTATTAATTATGACAGGTAACGGTAACTTCGTTACTAATTATGACAAGTTACGGTAACGTCATTACTAATTATGGCAAGTAACGGTTACTTCATTACTAATTATGAAAAGTAACTGTAACTTCGTTACTAATTAAGACAAATAACGGGACTTTGTTACTTATTATGGCAAGTAACGGTAACTTCGTAACTAATTATGACAAGTAACTTTATTTTCTTTACTAATTATGACAAGTAACTGTGACTTCATTACAAATTAAGACAAGTAACGGTAACTAAATTACTAATTATGACAAGTAACGGTGACTTCATTACTATTTATGACAATTAACTGCAACTTCATTAATAATAATGACAGGTAACTGTAACCTCATTACTAATTATGACAAGTAACGGTAACTTCGATACTAATTATGACAAATAACGGTAACTTCTTTACTAATTATGACAAGTAACGGTAACTTCGTTACTAATTATGACAATGAAATATAACTTCGTTACTAATTATGACAAGAAACGGTAATTTCGTTACTAATTATGACAGGTAACTGTAACTTCATTACTAATTATGACAAGTATCTGTAACTTCATTACTAATTATGACAAGTAACGGTGAATTATTTACTAATTATGACATGTAACTGTAACTTCATTAATAATTATGACAGGTAATTGTAACTTCATTAGTAATTACGACAAGTAACGGTAACTTCGATACTAATTATGACAAGTAACGGTAACTTCTTTACTAATTATGACATGTAACGGTAACTTCGTTACTAATTATGACAAGTAACTGTAACTTCGTTACTAATTATGAGAAGAAACGGTTGTTTCGTTACTAATTATGGCAGGTAACTGTAACTTCATTACTAATTATGACAAGTAACGGTAACTTCATTACTAATTATGACAAGTTACAGTAACTTCGTTACTAATTATGACAAGCAACTGTAAGATCATTACTAATTATGACAAGTAACGCTATCTTCATTACTAATTATGACAAGTAACGCTATCTTCATTACTAATTATGACAAGTAACGGTAACTTCGTTACTAATTATGACAAGTAACGGTAACTTCATTACTATTTATGACAAGTGACGGTAACTTCATTACTAATTATGACAGGTAACTGTAACTTCATTACTAATTATGACAAGTAACGGTGACTTCGTTACTAATTATGACAAGTAACGGATATATCATTGCTAATTATGACAAGTAACAGTAACTTCATTTCTAATTATGACAACTAACGGTAACTTCATTACTAATTATGACAGATAACGGTAACTTCATTACCACTCATGACAAGTAACGGTAACTTCATTACTAATTATGACAAGTAACAGTAACTTCATTACTAATTACGACAAGTAACAGTAACTTCATTACTAATTATGACAAGTAACAGTAACTTCTTTACTATTTATGACAAGTTACGGTAACTTCGTTACTATTTATGACAAGTAACTGTAACGTCGAAACTAATTATGGCAAGTAACGGTAACTTCATTACTAATTATGAGAGGTAACTGTAACTTCGTTACTAATTAGGACAAGTAACGGTAACTTCGTTACTAATTATGATAGGTAAATGTAACTTCGTTACTAATTATGATAAGTAGCGGTAACTTCATTACTAATTATGACAGGTTACTGTAACTTCGTTATTCATTATGACAAGTAACTGTAACTTCTTTACTTATTATGACAAGTAAAGGTAACTTCGTTACTAGTTATGACAGGTAACGGTAACTTCATTACTAATTATGACAAGTAACGGTAACTTCGTCACTATTTATGACAAGTAATTGTAACTTCGTTACTAATTATGACAAGTAACGGTAACTTCGTTTCTTATTATGACAAGTAACGGTAACTTCGTTACTAATTATGACAGGTAACTGTAACTTCATTACTAATTATGACAAGTAACAGTAACTTCGTTACCAATTATGACAAGTAACTGTAACTTCATTACTAATTAAGACAAGTAACGGTAACTTCGTTACTAATTATGACAGGTAACGGTAAATTCGTTACTAATTATGACAAGTAACGGTAACGTCATTACTAATTATGGCAAGTAACGGTTACTTCATTACTAATTATGACAAGTAACGGTAACTTCGTCACTATTTATGACAAGTAATTGTAACTTCGTTACTAATGATGACAAGTAACGGTAACTTCGTTTCTTATTATGACAAGTAACGGTAACTTCATCACTATTTATGACAAGTAATTGTAACTTCGTTACTAATTATGACAAGTAACGGTAACTTCGTTTCTTATTATGACAGGTAACGGTAAATTCGTTACTAATTATGACAAGTTACGGTAACGTCATAACTAATTATGGCAAGTAACGGTTACTTCATTACTTATTATGACAAGTAAAGGTAACTTCGTTACTAGTTATGACAGGTAACGGTAACTTCATTACTAATTATGAAGGTAACAGTGACTTACTCACTATTTATGACAAGTAATTGTAACTTCGTTACTAATTATGACAAGTAACGGCAACTTCGTTTCTTATTATGACAAGTAACGGTAACGTCGTTACTAATTATGACAGGTAACTGTAACTTCATTACTAATTATGACAAGTAACAGTAACTTTGTTACCAATTATGACAAGTAACTGTAACTTCATTACTAATTATGACAAGTAACGGTAACATCGTTACTAATTATGACAGGTAACGGTAAATTCGTTACTAATTATGACAAGTTACGGTAACGTCATTACTAATTATGGCAAGTAACGGTTACTTCATTACTAATTATGACAAGTAACGGTAACTTCGTCACTATTTATGACAAGTAATTGTAACTTCGTTACTAATTATGACAAGTAACGGTAACTTCGTTTCTTATTATGACAAGTAACGGTAACTTCGTTACTAATTATGACAGGTAACTGTAACTTCATTACTAATTATGACAAGTAACTGTAACTTCTTTACTAATTATGACAAGTAACTGTGACTTCATTACAAATTATGACAAGTAACGGTAACAACATTACTAATTATGACAAGTAACGGTGACTTCATTACTATTTATGACAAGTAACTGCAACTTCATTAATAATAATGACAGGTAACTGTAACCTCATTACTAATTATGACAAGTAACGGTAACTTCGATATTAATTATGACAAATAACGGTAACTTCTTTACTAATTATGACAAGTAACGGTAACTTCGTTACTTATTATGTCAAGTAAATATAACTTCGTTACTAATTATGACAAGAGACGGTAATTTCGTTACTAATTATGACAGGTAACGGTAACTTCATTACTAATTATGACAAGTTACGGTAACTTCATTACTAATTATGACAAGTAACGGTACCTTCGTTACTAATTATGACAAGTAACGGTAACTTCATTACTAATTAGGACAAGTAACTGTAACTTCTTTACTAATAATGACAAGTAGCTGTAACTTCATTACTAATTATGACAAGTATCTGTAACTTCATTACTAATTATGACAAGTAACGGTGACTTATTTACTAATTATGACATGTAACTGTAACTTCATTAATAATTATGACAGATAACTGTAACTTCATTAGTAATTATGAAAAGTAACGGTAACTTCGATACTAATTATGACAAGTAACGGTTACTTCTTTACAAATTATGACATTTAACGGTAACTTCGTTACTAATTATGACAAGTAACTGTAACTTAGTTACTAATTATGAGAGGAAACGGTTGTTTCGTTACTAATTATGGCAGGTAACTGTAACTTCATTACTAATTATGACAAGTAACGGTAACTTCATTACTAATTATGACAAGTAATGGTAACTTCGTTACTAATTATGACAAGTAACAGTAACTTCGTTACTAATTATGACAAGGAACTATACCATCATTACTAATTATGAAAAGTAACGCTAACTTCATTACTAATTATGACAAGTAACGGTAACTTCGTTACTAATTATGACAATTAACGGTAACTTCATTACTATTTATGACAAGTGACGGTAACTTCATTACTAATTATGACAGGTAACTGTAACTTCATTACTAATTATGACAAGTAACGGTAACTTCGTTACTAATTATGACAAGTAACGGAAAAATCATTGCTAATTATGACAAGTAACGATAACTTCATTTCTAATTATGACAAGTAACGGTAACTTCATTACTAATTATGACAGGTAACGGTAACTTAATTACTACTAATGACAAGTAACGGTAACTTCATTACTAATTATGACAAGTAACTGTAACTTCATTACTAATTACGTCAAATAACAGTAACTTCATTACGAATTATGACAATTAACAGTAACTTCTTTACTATTTATGACAAGTTACGGTAACTTCGTTACTAATTATGACAAGTAACTGTAACTTCGTTACTAATTATGACAGGAAACGGTAATTTCGTTACTAATTATGACAAGTACCGGTAACTTCATTACTAATTATGACAAGTAACGGTAACTTCGTTACTAATTATGACAAAGTAACGGTATTTTCGTTACTTATTATGACAAGTAATGGTATTTTCGTTACTAATTACGACAAGTGACAGTAACTTCATTACAATTTATGATAAGTGATGGTAACTTCATTACTAATTAAGGCAAGTAACGGTAACTTCATTACTAATTATGACAAGTAACGGTAACTTCGTTACTAATTATGACAAGTAACGGTAACTTCATTATTAATTACGACAAGTAACGGTAACTTCATTACTAGTAATGACAGGTAACGGTAACTTCGTTACTAATTACAACAAATAACGGAACTTCATTACTAATTATGACAAGTAACGGTAACTTCATTACAAATTATGACAAATAACGGTAACTTCGTTACTAATTATGATAAGTAGCGGTAATTTCGTTACTAATTATGACAAGTAACGGTATCTTCTTCACTAATTATGACAAGTAACTGTAACCCCGTAACTAATTATGACAAGTAACGGTAACTTCGTTACTAATTATGACAGGTAACGGTATCTTCGTTACTGATTATGACAAGTAACGGTAACTTCGATACTAATTAGGACAAGTAACGGTAACTTCATTACTAATTATGACAGGTAACTGTAACTTCGTTACTAATTATGACAAGTAACTGTAACATCATTACTAATTACGACAAGTGACAGTAACTTCATTACAATTTATGACAAGTGATGGTAACTTCATTACTAATTATGACAGGTAACTGTAACCACATTACTAATTATTACATGTAACGGTAAATTCGATACTAATTATGATAAATAACGGTAAATTCTTTACTAATTAGGACAAGTACCGGTAACTTCATTACTAATTATGAAGGTAACAGTGACTTACTCACTATTTATGACAAGTTATTGTAACTTCGTTACTAATTATGACAAGTAACGGTAACTTCGTTTCTTATTATGACATGTAACGGTAACTTCGTTACTAATTATGACAGGTAACTGTAACTTCATTACTAATTATGACAAGTAACAGTAACTTCGTTACCAATTATGACAAGTAACTGTAACTTCATTACTAATTATGACAAGTAACGGTAACTTCGTTACTAATTATGACAGGTAACGGTAAATTCGTTACTAATTATGACAAGTTACGGTGACGTCATTACTAATTATGGCAAGTAACGGTTACTTCATTACTAATTATGACAAGTAACGGTAACTTCGTCACTATTTATGACAAGTAATTGTAACTTCGTTACTAATTATGACAAGTAACGGTAACTTCGTTTCTTATTATGACAAGTAACGGTAACTTCGTTACTAATTATGACAGGTAACTTCATTACTAATTATGACAAGTAACTGTAACTTCTTTACTAATTATGACAAGTAACTGTGACTTCATTACAAATTATGACAAGTAACGGTAACTATATTACTAATTATGACAGGTAACGGTGACTTCATTACTATTTATGACAAGTAACTGCAACTTCATTAATAATAATGACAGGTAACTGTAACCTCATTACTAATTATGACAAGTAACGGTAACTTCGATATTAATTATGACAAATAACGGTAACTTCTTTACTAATTGTGACAAGTAACGGTAACTTCGTTACTTATTATGTCAAGTAAATATAACTTCGTTACTAATTATGACAAGAAACGGTAATTTCGTTACTAATTATGACAGGTAACGGTAACTTCATTACTAATTATGACAAGTTACGGTAACTTCATTACTAATTATGACAAGTAACGTTAACTTCATTACTATTTATGACAAGTGACGGTAACTTCATTACTAATTATGACAGGTAACTGTAACTTCATTACTAATTATGACAAGTAACTGTAACTTCATTACTAATTATGACAAGTATCTGTAACTTCATTACTAATTATGACAAGTAACGGTGACTTATTTACTAATTATGACATGTAACTGTAACTTCATTAATAATTATGACAGATAACTGTAACTTCATTAGTAATTATGAAAAGTAACGGTAACTTCGATACTAATTATGACAAGTAACGGTAACTTCTTTACTAATTATGACATGTAACGGTAACTTCGTTACTAATTATGACAAGTAACTGTAACTTAGTTACTAATTATGAGAAGAAACGGTTGTTTCGTTACTAATTATGGCAGGTAACTGTAACTTCATTACTAATTATGACAAGTAACGGTAACTTCATTACTAATTATGACAAGTAATGGTAACTTCGTTACTAATTATGACAAGTAACAGTAACTTCGTTACTAATTATGACAAGCAACTGTAACATCATTACTAATTATGACAAGTAACGCTAACTTCATTACTAATTATGACAAGTAACGGTAACTTCGTTACTAATTATGACAAGTAACGGTAACTTCATTACTATTTATGACAAGTGACGGTAACTTCATTACTAATTATGACAGGTAACTGTAACTTCATTACTAATTATGACAAGTAACGGTAACTTCGTTACTAATTATGACAAGTAACGGAAAATCATTGCTAATTATGACAAGTAACGATAACTTCATTTCTAATTATGACAAGTAACGGTAACTTCATTACTAATTATGACAGGTATCGGTAACTTAATTACTACTAATGACAAGTAACGGTAACTTCATTACTAATTATGACAAGTAACTGTAACTTCATTACTAATTACGTCAAGTAACAGTAACTTCATTACGAATTATGACAAGTAACAGTAACTTCTTTACTATTTATGACAAGTTACGGTAACTTCGTTACTAATTATGACAAGTAACTGTAACTTCGTTACTAATTACGACAGGAAACGGTAATTTCGTTACTAATTATGACAAGTACCGGTAACTTCATTTCTAATTATGACAAGTAACGGTAACTTCATTACTAATTATGACAGGTATCGGTAACTTAATTACTACTAATGACAAGTAACGGTAACTTCATTACTAATTATGACAAGTAACTGTAACTTCATTACTAATTACGTCAAGTAACAGTAACTTCATTACGAATTATGACAAGTAACAGTAACTTCTTTACAATTTTTGACAAGTGATGGTAACTTCATTACTAATTAAGACAGGTAACTGTAACTTCATTACTAATTATGGCAAGTAACGGTAACTTCATTACTAATTATGACAAGTAACGGTAACGTCGTTACTAATTATGACAAGTAACGGTAACTTCATTATTAATTATGACAAGTAACGGTAACTTCATTACTAGTAATGACAGGTAACGGTAACTTCGTTACTAATTGTAACAAGTAACGGAACTTCATTACTAATTATGACAAGTAACGGTAACTTCATTACAAATTATGACAAATAACGGTAACTTCGTTACTAATTATGATAAGTAGCGGTAATTTCGTTACTAATTATGACAAGTAACGGTACCTTCTTCACTAATTATGACAAGTAACTGTAACCTCGTAACTAATTATGACAAGTAACGGTAACTTCGTTACTAATTATGACAGGTAACGGTATCTTCGTTACTGATTATGACAAGTAACGGTAACTTCGATACTAATTAGGACAAGTAACGGTAACTTCATTACTAATTATGACAGGTAACTGTTACTTCGTTACTAATTATGACAAGTAACTGTAACATCATTACTAATTATGACAGGTCACTGTAACTTCGTTACTAATTATGACGAGTAACTGTAACTTCTTTACTTATTATGACAATTAACGGTAACTTCGTTACTAGTTATGACAGGTAACTGTAACTTCATTACTAATTATGACAAGTAACGGTAACTTCGTTACTATTTATGACAAGTAACTGTAACTTCGAAACTAATTATGACAAGTAACGGTAACTTCGTTTCTTATTACGACAAGTAACGGTAACATGGTTACTAATTATGACAGATAGCAGTTACTTTATTACTAATTATGACAAGTAACTGTAACTTCATTACTAATTATGACAGGTAACTGTAACTTCGTTACTAATTAGGACAAGTAACGGTAACTTCATTACTAATTATGACAGGTAAATATAACTTCGTTACTAATTATGTTAAGTAGCGGTAACTTCATTACTAATTATGACAGGTAACTGTAACTTCGTAAACTCATTATGACGGGTAACTGTAACTTCATTACTAATTATGACAAGTAACAGTAACTTCGTTACTAATTATGACAAGTAACTGTAACTTCATTACTAATTATAACAAGTAACGGTAATTTCGTTACTAATTATGACAGGTAACGGTAAATTCGTTACTAATTATGACAAGTTACGGTAACGTCATTACTAATTATGGCAAGTAACGGTAACTTAATCACTAATTATGAAAAGTTACTGTATTTTCGTTATTAATTATGACAAATAACGGTAACTTTGTTACTTATTATGACAAGTAACGGTAACTTCGTTAGTAATTGTGACAAGTAACTGTAACTTCTTTACTAATTACGACAAGTAACTGTGACTTCATTACAAATTATTACAAGTAACGGTAACTTCATTACTAATTATGACAAGTAACGCCGACTTCATTACTAAATATGACAAGTAACTGTAACTTCATTAATAATAATGACAGGTAACTGTAACCACATTACTAATTACGACAAGTAATGGTAAATTCGATACTAATTATGACAAATAACGGTAAATTCTTTACTAATTAGGACAAGTACCGGTAACTTTGTTTCTAATTATGACAAGTAAATATAACTTCGTTACTAATTATGACAAGAAACGGTAATTTCGTTACTAATTATGACAGGTAACTGTAACTTCATTACGAATTATGACAAGTAACGGTAACTTCATTACAAATTATGACAAGTAACGGTAACTTTTTTAACTAATTATGACAAGTAACGGTAACTTCGTAACTAATTATGACAAGTAAATGTAACTTCGTTACTAATTATGACAAGAAACGGTAATTTCGTTACTAATTATGACAGGTAACAGTAACTTCATAACTAATTATGACAAGTAACGATAACTTCGTTACTAATTAAGACAAGTAACGGTAACTTCGTTACTAATTAAGACAAGTAACTGTAACTTTTTAATAATAATGACAATTAACTGTAACTTCATTACTAATTATGACAAGTATCTGTAACTTCATTACTTATTATGACAAGTAACAGTGACTTCATTACTAATTATGACAAGTAACTGTAACTTCATTAATAATTATGACAGGTAACTGTAACTTCATTAGTAATTATGACAAGTAACGGTACCTTCGATAATAAATATGACAAGTAACGGTAACTTCTTTACTAATTATGACATGTAACGGTAACTTCGTTACTAATTATGACAAGTAACTGTAACTTCGTTACTAATTATGACAAGAAACGGTAGTTTCGTTACTAATTATGACAGGTAACTATAACTTCATTACTAATTATGACAAGTAACGGTAACTTCATTACTAATTATGACAAGTAATGGTAACTTCGTTACTAATTATGACATGTAACGGTAACTTCGTTACTAATTATGACAAGCAACTGTAACACCTTTACTAATTATGACAAGTAACGCTAACTTCATTACTAATTATGACAAGTAACGGTAACTTCGTTACTAATTATGACAAGTAACGGTAACTTCATTACTATTCATGACAAGTGACGGTAACTTCATTACAAATTATGACAGGTAAATGTTACTTCATTACTAATTATTACAAGTAACGGTAACTTCGTTACTAATTATGACAATTAACGGTAACTTCATTGCTAATTATGAAAAGTTACGTTAACTTCATTACTAATTATGACAGGTAACGGAAACTTCGTTACTAATTATGACAGGTAACGGTATCTTCATTTCTGATTATGACAAGTAACGGCAACTTCGATACTAATTAGCACAAGTAACGGTAGCTTCATTACTAATTATGACAGGTAACTGTAACTTCGTTACTAATTATGACAAGTAACTTTAACTTCATTACTAATTATGACAGGTAACTGTAACTTCGTTACTAATTAAGACAAGTAACGGTAACTTCATTACTAATTATGATAGGTAAATGTAACTTCGTTACTAATTAGGACAAGTAACGGTAATTTCGTTACTTATTATGACAAAGTAACGGTATCTTCGTTACTAATTATGACAAGTAATGGTAACTTCGTTACTAATTACGACAAGTAACAGAAACTTCATTACTATTTATGACAAGGGATGGTAACTTCATTACTAATTATGACAGGTAACTGTAACTTCATTACTAATTACGGCAAGTAACGGTAACTTCATTACTAATTATGACAAGTAACGGTAACTTCGTTACTAATTATGACAAGTAACGGTAACTTCATTATTAATTATGACAAGTAACGGTAACTTCATTACTAGTAATGACAGGTAACGGTAACTTCGTAACTAATTATAACAAGTAACGGAACGTGATTACTAATTATGACAAGTAACGGTAACTTCATTACAAATTATGACAGGTAACGGTAACTTCGTTACTAATTATGATATATAGCGGTAATTTCGTTACTAATTATGACAAGTAACGGTACCTTCGTCACTAATTATGACAAGTAACTGTAACCTCGTAACTAAATATGACAAGTAACGGTAACTTCGTTACTAATTATGACAGGTAACGGTATCTTCGTTACTGATTATGACAAGTTACGGTAACTTCGATACTAATTAGGACAAGTAACGGTAACTTCATTACTAATTATGACAGGTAACTGTAACTTCGTTACTAATTATGACAAGTAACTGTAACTTCTTTACTTACTATGACAAGTAACGGTAACTTCGTTACTAGTTATGACAGGTAACTGTAAATTCATTACTAATTATGACAAGTAACGGTAACTTCGTTACTATTTATGACAAGTAACTGTAACTTCGAAACTAATAATGACAAGTAACGGTAACTTCATTTCTTATTATGACAAGTAACGGTAACATCGTTACTAATTATGACAAGTAACTGTAACTTCATTACTAATTATGACAAGTAACGGTAATTTCATTACTAATTATGACAGGTAACGGTAAATTCGTTACTAATTATGACAAGTTACGGTAACGTCATTACTAACTATGGCAAGTAACGATAACTTAATTACTAATTATGAAAAGTAACTGTAACTTCGTTACTAATTATGACAAATAACGGTAACTTTGTTACTTATTATGACAAGTTACGGTAACTTCGTTAGTAATTGTGACAAGTAACTGTAACTTCTTTACTAATTATGACAAGTAACTGTGACTTCATTACAAATTATGACAAGTAACGGTGACTTCATTACCAACTATGACAAGTAACTGTAACTTCATTAATAATAATGACAGGTAACTGTAACCACATTACAAATTATGACAAGTAACGGTAAATTCGATACTAATTATGACAAATAACGGTAACTTCTTTACTAATTATGACAAGTAACGGTAACTTCGTTACTAATTATGACAAGTAAATATAACGTCGTTACTTATTATGACAAGAAACGGTAATTTCGTTACTAATTATGACAGGTTACTGTAACTTCATTACGAATTATGACAAGTAACGGTAACTTCATTACAAATTATGACAAGTAACGGTAACTTCATTACTAATTATGAAAAGTAACGATAACGTCGTTACTAATTAAGACAAGTAACGGTAACTTCGTAACTAATTAAGACAAGCAACTGTAACATCATTACTAATTATGACAAGTAACGCTAACTTCATTACTAATTATGACAAGTAACGGTAACTTCGTTACTTATTATGACAAGTAACGGTAACTTCATTACTATTTATGACAAGTGACGGTAACTTCATTACTAATTATTACAGGTAAATGTAACTTCATTACTAATTATGACAATTAACGGTAACTTCGTTACTAATTATGACAAGTAACGGTAAATTCATTGCTAATTATGACAAGTTACGGTAACTTCATTAATA
The DNA here is from genome assembly GCA_946902985.2 of Meconema thalassinum. NCBI lineage: Eukaryota > Metazoa > Arthropoda > Insecta > Orthoptera > Tettigoniidae > Meconema > Meconema thalassinum. The sequence goes on along the minus strand of OX336388.2, from coordinate 1,738,902,685 downwards.
ATTATGGCAGGTAACTGTAACTTCATTAGTAATTATGCCAAGTTACGGTACCTTCGATAATAATTATGACAAGTAACGGTAACTTCTTTACTAATTATGACATGTAACGGTAACTTCGTTACTAATTATGACAAGTAACTGTAACTTCGTTACTAATTATGACAAGAAACGGTAGTTTCGTTACTAATTATGACAGGTAACTATAACTTCATTACTAAATGTGACAAGTAACGGTAACGTCATTACTAATTATGACAAGTAATGGTAACTTCGTTATTAATTATGACAAGTAACGGTAACTTCATTACTAATTATGACAAGTAACGGTACCATCATTACTAATTATGACAGGTAACGGTAACTTCATTACCACTCATGACAAGTAACGGTAACTTCATTACTAATTATGAAAAGTAACTGTAACCTCGTAACTAATTATGACAAGTAACGGTGACTTCGTTACTAATTATGACAGGTAACGGTATCTTCATTACTGATTATGACAAGTAACGGCAACTTCGATACTAATTAGGACAAGTAACGGTAGCTTCATTACTAATTATGACAGGTAACTGTAACTTCGTTACTAATTATGACAAGTAACTGTAACTTCATAACTAATTATGACAGGTAACTGTAACTTCGTCACTAATTAAGTCAAGTAATGGTAACTTCATTACTAATTATGATAGGTAAATGTAACTTCGTTACTAATTAGGACAAATAACGGTAACTTCGTTACTAATTATGACAAGTAACGGAAAAATCATTGCTAATTATGACAAGTAACGGTAACTACATTTCTAATTATGACAAGTAACGGTAACTTCATTACTAATAATGACAGGTAACGGTAATTTCATTACTAGTCATGACAAGTAACGGTAACTTCATTACTAGTTATGACAAGTAACTGTAACTTCATTACTAATTATGACAAGTAACAGTAACTTCGTTACTATTTATGACAAGTAACTGTAACTTCATTACTAATTATGACAAGTAACGGTAACTTCGTTACTAATTATGACAGGTAACGGTAAATTCGTTACTAATTATGACAGGTAACGGTATCTTCATTACTGATTATGACAAGTAACGGCAACTTCGATACTAATTAGGACAAGTAACAGTAGCTTTATTACTAATTATGACAGGTAACTGTAACTTCGTTACTAATTATGACAGGTAACGGTATCTTCATTACTGATTATGACAAGTAACGGCAACTTCGATACTAATTAGCACAAGTAACGGTAGCTTCATTACTAATTATGACAGGTAACTGTAACTTCGTTACTAATTATGACAAGTAACTTTAACTTCATTACTAATTATGACAGGTAACTGTAACTTCGTTACTAATTAAGACAAGTAACGGTAACTTCATTACTAATTATGATAGGTAAATGTAACTTCGTTACTAATTAGGACAAGTAACGGTAATTTTGTTACTTATTATGACAAAGTAACGGTATCTTCGTTACTAATTATGACAAGTAATGGTAACTTCGTTACTAATTACGACAAGTAACAGAAACTTCATTACTATTTATGACAAATGATGGTAACTTCATTACTAATTATGACAGGTAACTGTAACTTCATTACTAATTACGGCAAGTAACGGTAACTTCATTACTAATTATGACAAGTAACGGTAACTTCGTTACTAATTATGACAAGTAACGGTAACTTCATTATTAATTATGACAAGTAACGGTAACTTCATTACTAGTAATGACAGGTAACGGTAACTTCGTAACTAATTATAACAAGTAACGGAACGTCATTACTAATTATGACAAGTAACGGTAACTTCATTACAAATTATGACAGGTAACGGTAACTTCGTTACTAATTATGATATATAGCGGTAATTTCGTTACTAATTATGACAAGTAACGGTACCTTCGTCACTAATTATGACAAGTAACTGTAACCTCGTAACTAAATAAGACAAGTAACGGTAACTTCGTTACTAATTATGACAGGTAACGGTATCTTCGTTACTGATTATGACAAGTTACGGTAACTTCGATACTAATTAGGACAAGTAACGGTAACTTCATTACTAATTATGACAGGTAACTGTAACTTCGTTACTAATTATGACAAGTAACTGTAACTTCTTTACTTACTATGACAAGTAACGGTAACTTCGTTACTAGTTATGACAGGTAACTGTAAATTCATTACTAATTATGACAAGTAACGGTAACTTCGTTACTATTTATGACAAGTAACTGTAACTTCGAAACTAATAATGACAAGTAACGGTAACTTCATTTCTTATTATGACAAGTAACGGTAACATCGTTACTAATTATAACAAGTAACTGTAACTTCATTACTAATTATGACAAGTAACGGTAATTTCATTACTAATTATGACAGGTAACGGTAAATTCGTTACTAATTATGACAAGTTACGGTAACGTCATTACTAACTATGGCAAGTAACGATAACTTAATTACTAATTATGAAAAGTAACTGTAACTTCGTTACTAATTATGACAAATAACGGTAACTTTGTTACTTATTATGACAAGTTACGGTAACTTCGTTAGTAATTGTGACAAGTAACTGTAACTTCTTTACTAATTATGACAAGTAACTGTGACTTCATTACAAATTATGACAAGTAACGGTGACTTCATTACCAACTATGACAAGTAACTGTAGCTTCATTAATAATAATGACAGGTAACTGTAACCACATTACAAATTATGACAAGTAACGGTAAATTCGATACTAATTATGACAAATAACGGTAACTTCTTTACTAATTATGACAAGTAACGGTAACTTCGTTACTAATTATGACAAGTAAATATAACGTCGTTACTTATTATGACAAGAAACGGTAATTTCGTTACTAATTATGACAGGTTACTGTAACTTCATTACGAATTATGACAAGTAACGGTAACTTCATTACAAATTATGACAAGTAACGGTAACTTCATTACTAATTATGAAAAGTAACGATAACTTCGTTACTAATTAAGACAAGTAACGGTAACTTCGTAACTAATTAAGACAAGCAACTGTAACATCATTACTAATTATGACAAGTAACGCTAACTTCATTACTAATTATGACAAGTAACGGTAACTTCGTTACTTATTATGACAAGTAACGGTAACTTCATTACTATTTATGACAAGTGACGGTAACTTCATTACTAATTATGACAGGTAAATGTAACGTCATTACTAATTATGACAATTAACGGTAACTTCGTTACTAATTATGACAAGTAACGGTAAATTCATTGCTAATTATGACAAGTTACGGTAACTTCATTAATAATTATGGCAGGTAACTGTAACTTCATTAGTAATTATGCCAAGTTACGGTACCTTCGATAATAATTATGACAAGTAACGGTAACTTCTTTACTAATTATGACATGTAACGGTAACTTCGTTACTAATTATGACAAGTAACTGTAACTTCGTTACTAATTATGACAAGAAACGGTAGTTTCGTTACTAATTATGACAGGTAACTATAACTTCATTACTAAATGTGACAAGTAACGGTAACGTCATTACTAATTATGACAAGTAATGGTAACTTCGTTATTAAATATGACAAGTAACGGTAACTTCATTACTAATTATGACAAGTAACGGTAACTTCGTTAGTAATTGTGACAAGTAACTGTAACTTCTTTACTAATTATGACAAGTAACTGTGACTTCATTACAAATTATGAGAAGTAACGGTAACTTCATTACTAATTATGACAAGTAACGGTGACTTCATTACTAATTATGACAAGTAACTGTAACTTCATTAATAATAATAATGACAGGTAATTGTAACCACATTACTAATTATGACAAGTAACGGTAAATTCGATACTAATTATGACAAATAACGGTAACTTCTTTACTAATTATGACAAGTAACGGTAACTTCGTTACTAATTATGACAAGTAAATATAACTTCGTTACTAATTATGACAAGAAACGGTAATTTCGTTAAAAATTATGACAAGTTACTGTAACTTCATTACGAATTATGACAAGTAACGGTAACTTCATTACAAATTATGACAAGTAACGGTAACTTCTTTACTAATTATGACAAGTCACGGTAATTTCGTAACTAATTATGACAAGTAAATGTAACTTCGCTACTAATTATGACAAGAAACGGTAATTTCGTTACTAATTATGACACGTAACAGTAACTTCATTACTAATTATGACAAGTAACGGTATGTTCATTACTAATTATGAAAAGTAACGATAACCTCGTTACTAATGAAGACAAGTAACGGTAACTTCGTAACTAATTAAGACAAGTAACTGTAACTTCTTTACTAATAATGACAAGTAACTGTAACTTCATTACTAATTATGACAAGTATCTGTAACTTCATTACTAATTATGACAAGTAACAGTGACTTCATTACTAATTATGACAAGTAACTGTAACTTCATTAATAATTATGGCAGGCAACTGTAACTTCATTAGTAATTATGACAAGTAACGGTACCTTCGATAATAATTATGACAAGTAACGGTAACTTCTTTACTAATTATGACATGTAACGGTAACTTCGTTACTAATTATGACAAGTAACTGTAACTTCGTTACTAATTATGACAAGAAACGGTAGTTTCGTTACTAATTATGACAGGTAACTATAACTTCATTTCTAATTATGACAATTAACGGTAACTTCGTTACTAATTATGACAAGTAACGGTAAATTCATTGCTAATTATGACAAGTAACGGTAACTTCATTGCTAATTATGACAAGTAACGGTAACATCATTACTAATTATGACAGGTAACGGTAACTTCATTACCACTCATGACAAGTAACGGTAACTTCATTACTAATTATGACAAGTAACTGTAACTTCGTAACTAATTATGACAAGTAACGGTAACTTCGTTACTAATTCTGACAGGTAACGGTATCTTCATTACTAATTATGACAAGTAACGGCAACTTCGATACTAATTAGGACAAGTAACGGTAGCTTCATTACTAATTATGACAGGTAACTGTAACTTCGTTACTAATTATGACAAGTAACTGTAACTTCATTACTAATTATGACAGGTAACTGTAACTTCGTTACTAATTAAGACAAGTAACGGTAACTTCATTACTAATTATGATAGGTAAATGTAACTTCGTTACTAATTAGGACAAGTAACAGTAACTTCATTACTAATTATGATAGGTAAATGTAACTTCGTTACTAATTATGATAAGTAGCGGTAACTTCATTACTAATTATGACAGGTAACTGTAACTTCGTTACTCATTATGACAAGTAACGGTAACTTCATTACTAATTATGACAAGTACTGGTAACTTCGTTACTAATTATGACAAGTTACAGTAACTTCGTTACTAATTATGACAAGCAACTGTAAGATCATTACTAATTATGACAAGTAACGCTATCTTCATTACTAATTATGACAAGTAACGGTAACTTCGTTACTAATTATGACAAGTAACGGTAACTTCATTACTATTTATGACAAGTAACGGTAACTTCATTACTAATTATGACAAGTAACTGTAACTTCATTACTAATTACGACAAGTAACAGTAACTTCATTACTAATTATGACAAGAAACAGTAACTTCTTTACTATTTATGACAAGTTACGGTAACTTCGTTACTATTTATGACAAGTAACTGTAACTTCGAAACTAATTATGACAAGTAACGGTAACATCATTACTAATTATGACAGGTAACTGTAACTTCGTTACTAATTAGGACAAGTAACGGTAACTTCATTACTAATTATGATAGGTAAATGTAACTTCGTTACTAATTATGATAAGTAGCGGTAACTTCATTACTAATTATGCCAGGTAACTGTAACTTCGTTACTCATTATGACAAGTAACTGTAACTTCTTTACTTATTATGACAAGTAAAGGTAACTTCGTTACTAGTTATGACAGGTAACGGTAACTTCATTACTAATTATGACAAGTAACGGTAACTTCGTCACTATTTATGACAAGTAATTGTAACTTCATTACTAATTATGACAATTAACGGTAACTTCGTTTCTTATTATGAAAAGTAACAGTAACTTCGTTACTAATTATGACAGGTAACTGTAACTTCATTACTAATTATGACAAGTAACAGTAACTTCGTTACCAATTATGACAAGTAACTGTAACTTCATTACTAATTAAGACAAGTAACGGTAACTTCGTTACTAATTATGACAGGTAACGGTAAATTCGTTACTAATTATGACAAGTAACGGTAACGTCATTACTAATTATGGCAAGTAACGGTTACTTCATTACTAATTATGAAAAGTAACTGTAACTTCGTTACTAATTATGACAAATAACGGGTACTTTGTTACTTATTATGGCAAGTAACGGTAACTTCGTTACTTATTATGTCAAGTAAATATAACTTCGTTACTAATTATGAAAAGAAACGGTAATTTCGTTACTAATTATGACAGGTAACGGTAACTTCATTACTAATTATGACAAGTTACGGTAACTTCATTACTAATTATGACAAGTAACGGTACCTTCGTTACTAATAATGACAAGTAACGGTAACTTCGTTACTAATTAGGACAAGTAACTGTAACTTCTTTACTAATAATGACAAGTAACTGTAACTTCATTACTAATTATGACAAGTATCTGTAACTTCATTACTAATTATGACAAGTAACGGTAACTTCGTTACTAATTATGACAGGTAACGGTAAATTCGTTACTAATTATGACAAGTTACGGTAACGTCATTACTAATTATGGCAAGTAACGGTTACTTCATTACTAATTATGACAAGTAACGGTAACTTCGTCACTATTTATGACAAGTAATTGTAACTTCGTTACTAATGATGACAAGTAACGGTAACTTCGTTTCTTATTATGACAAGTAACGGTAACTTCGTCACTATTTATGACAAGTAATTGTAACTTCGTTACTAATTATGACAAGTAACGGTAACTTCGTTTCTTATTATGACAGGTAACGGTAAATTCGTTACTAATTATGTCAAGTTACGGTAACGTCATTACTAATTATGGCAAGTAACGGTTACTTCATTACTTATTATGACAAGTAAAGGTAACTTCGTTACTAGTTATGACAGGTAACGGTAACTTCATTACTAATTATGAAGGTAACAGTGACTTACTCACTATTTATGACAAGTAATTGTAACTTCGTTACTAATTATGACAAGTAACGGTAACATCGTTTCTAATTATGACAAGTAACGGTAACTTCGTTACTAATTATGACAGGTAACTGTAACTTCATTACTAATTATGACAAGTAACAGTAACTTCGTTACCAATTATGACAAGTAACTGTAACTTCATTACTAATTTTGACAAGTAACGGTAACTTCGTTACTAATTATGACAGGTAACGGTAAATTCGTTACTAATTATGACAAGTTACGGTAACGTCATTACTAATTATGGCAAGTAACGGTTACTTCATTACTAATTATGACAAGTAACGGTAACTTCGTCACTATTTATGACAAGTAATTGTAACTTCGTTACTAATTATGACAAGTAACGGTAACTTCGTTACTAATTATGACAGGTAACTGTAACTTCATTACTAATTATGAAAAGTAACTGTAACTTCTTTACTAATTATGACAAGTAACTGTGACTTCATTACAAATTATGACAAGTAACGGTAACTACATTACTAATTATGACAAGTAACGGTGACTTCATTACTATTTATGACAAGTAACTGCAACTTCATTAATAATAATGACAGGTAACTGTAACCTCATTACTAATTATGACAAGTAACGGTAACTTCGATATTAATTATGACAAATAACGGTAACTTCTTTACTAATTATGACAAGTAACGGTAACTTCGTTACTTATTATGTCAAGTAAATATAACTTCGTTACTAATTATGACAAGAAACGGTAATTTCGTTACTAATTATGACAGGTAACGGTAACTTCATTACTAATTATGACAAGTTACGGTAACTTCATTACTAATTATGACAAGTAACGGTACCTTCGTTACTAATTATGACAAGTAATGGTAACTTCGTTACTAATTAGGACAAGTAACTGTAACTTCTTTACTAATAATGACAAGTAACTGTAACTTCATTACTAATTATGACAAGTATCTGTAACTTCATTACTAATTATGGCAAGTAAAGGTGACTTATTTACTAATTATGACATGTAACTGTAACTTCATTAATAATTATGACAGATAACTGTAACTTCATTAGTAATTATGAAAAGTAACGGTAACTTCGATACTAATTATGACAAGTAACGGTAACTTCGTTACTTATTATGACAAGTAACTATAACTTAGATACTAATTATGAGAAGAAACGGTTGTTTCGTTACTAATTATGGCAGGTAACTGTAACTTCATTACTAATTATGTCAAGTAACGGTAACTCATTACTAATTATGACAAGTAATGGTAACTTCGTTACTAATTATGACAAGTAACAGTAACTTCGTTACTAATTATGACAAGCAACTGTAACATCATTACTAATTATGACAAGTAACGCTAACTTCATTACTAATTATGACAAGTAACGGTAACTTCGTTACTAATTATGACAAGTAACGGTAACTTCATTACTATTTATGACAAGTGACGGTAACTTCATTACTAATTATGACAGGTAACTGTAACTTCATTACTAATTATGACATGTAACGGTAACTTCGTTACTAATTATGACAAGTAACGGAAAAATCATTGCTAATTATGACAAGTAACGATAACTTCATTTCTAATTATGACAAGTAACGGTAACTTCATTACTAATTATGACGGGTAACGGTAACTTAATTACTATTAATGACAAGTAACGGTAACTTCATTACTAATTATGACAAGTAACTGTAACTTCATTACTAATTACGTCAAGTAACAGTAACTTCATTACGAATTATGACAAGTAACAGTAACTTCTTTACTATTTATGACAAGTTACGGTATCTTCGTTACTAATTATGACAAGTAACTGTAACTTCGTTACTAATTATGACAGGTAACGGTAACTTAATTACTACTAATGACAAGTAACGGTAACTTCATTACTAATTATGACAAGTAACTGTAACTTCATTACTAATTACGTCAAGTAACAGTAACTTCTTTACTATTTATGACAAGTTACGGTAACTTCGTTACTAATTATGACAAGTAACTGTAACTTCGTTACTAATTATGACAGGAAACGGTAATTTCGTTACTAATTATGACAAGTACCGGTAACTTCATTACTAATTATGACAAGTAACGGTAACTTCGTTACTAATTATGACAAGTAACAGTAACTTCTTTACTATTTATGACAAGTTACGGTAACTTCGTTACTAATTATGACAAGTAACTGTAACTTCGTTACTAATTATGACAGGAAACGGTAATTTCGTTACTAATTATGACAAGTACCGGTAACTTCATTACTAATTATGACAAGTAACGGTAACTTCGTTACTAATTATGACAAAGTAACGGTATTTTCGTTACTAATTATGACAAGTAATGGTATTTTCGTTACTAATTACGTCAAGTGACAGTAACTTCATTACAATTTATGACAAGTGATGGTAACTTCATTACTAATTATGACAGGTAACTGTAACTTCATTACTAATTATGACAGGTAACGGTAACTTCATTACTAATTATGACAAGTAACGGTAACTTCGTTACTAATTATGACAAAGTAACGGTATTTTCGTTACTAATTATGACAAGTAATGGTATTTTCGTTACTAATTACGTCAAGTGACAGTAACTTCATTACAATTTATGACAAGTGATGGTAACTTCATTACTAATTATGACAGGTAACTGTAACTTCATTAATAATTATGACAGGTAACGGTAACTTCATTACTAATTATGACAGGTAACTGTAACTTCATTACTAATTATGGCAAGTAACGGTAACTTCATTACTAATTATGACAAGTAACGGTAACTTCGTTACTAATTATGACAAGTAACGGTAACTTCATTATTAATTATTACAAGTAACGGTAACTTCATTACTAGTAATGACAGGTAACGGTAACTTCGTTACTAATTATAACAAGTAACGGAACTTCATTACTAATTATGACAAGTAACGGTAACTTCATTACAAATTATGACAAATAACGGTAACTTCGTTACTAATTATGATAAGTAGCGGTAATTTCGTTACTAATTATGACAAGTAACGGTACCTTCTTCACTAATTATGACAAGTAACTGTAACCTCGTAACTAATAATGACAAGTAACGGTAACTTCGTTACTAATTATGACAGGTAACGGTATCTTCGTTACTGATTATGACAAGTAACGGTAACTTCGATACTAACTAGGACAAGTAACGGTAACTTCATTACTAATTATGACAGGTAACTGTAACTTCGTTACTAATTATGACAAGTTACTGTAACATCATTACTAATTATGACAGGTCACTGTAACTTCGTTACTAATTATGACGAGCAACTGTAACTTCTTTACTTATTATGACAATTAACGGTAACTTCGTTACTAATTATGACAGGTAACTGTAACTTCATTACTAATTATGACAAGTAACAGTAACTTCGTTACCAATTATGACAAGTAACTGTAACTTCATTACTAATTATGACAAGTAACGGTAACTTCGTTACTAATTATGACAGGTAACGGTAAATTCGTTACTAATTATGACAAGTTACGGTAACGTCATTACTAATTATGGCAAGTAACGGTTACTTCATTACTAATTATGACAAGTAACGGTAACTTCGTCACTATTTATGACAAGTAATTGTAACTTCGTTACTAATTATGACAAGTAAGGGTAACTTCGTTTCTTATTATGACAAGTAACGGTAACTTCGTTACTAATTATGACAGGTAACTGTAACTTCATTACTAATTATGACAAGTAACTGTAACTTCGTTACTAATTATGAGAAGAAACGGTTGTTTCGTTACTAATTATGGCAGGTAACTGTAACTTCATTACTAATTATGACAAGTAACGGTAACTTCATTACTAATTATGACAAGTACTGGTAACTTCGTTACTAATTATGACAAGTTACAGTAACTTCGTTACTAATTATGACAAGCAACTGTAAGATCATTACTAATTATGACAAGTAACGCTATCTTCATTACTAATTATGACAAGTAACGGTAACTTCGTTACTAATTATGACAAGTAACGGTAACTTCATTACTATTTATGACAAGTAACGGTAACTTCATTACTAATTATGACAAGTAACTGTAACTTCATTACTAATTACGACAAGTAACAGTAACTTCATTACTAATTATGACAAGAAACAGTAACTTCTTTACTATTTATGACAAGTTACGGTAACTTCGTTACTATTTATGACAAGTAACTGTAACTTCGAAACTAATTATGACAAGTAACGGTAACATCATTACTAATTATGACAGGTAACTGTAACTTCGTTACTAATTAGGACAAGTAACGGTAACTTCATTACTAATTATGATAGGTAAATGTAACTTCGTTACTAATTATGATAAGTAGCGGTAACTTCATTACTAATTATGCCAGGTAACTGTAACTTCGTTACTCATTATGACAAGTAACTGTAACTTCTTTACTTATTATGACAAGTAAAGGTAACTTCGTTACTAGTTATGACAGGTAACGGTAACTTCATTACTAATTATGACAAGTAACGGTAACTTCGTCACTATTTATGACAAGTAATTGTAACTTCATTACTAATTATGACAATTAACGGTAACTTCGTTTCTTATTATGAAAAGTAACGGTAACTTCGTTACTAATTATGACAGAAAACTGTAACTTCATTACTAATTATGACAAGTAACAGTAACTTCGTTACCAATTATGACAAGTAACTGTAACTTCATTACTAATTAAGACAAGTAACGGTAACTTCGTTACTAATTATGACAGGTAACGGTAAATTCGTTACTAATTATGACAAGTAACGGTAACGTCATTACTAATTATGGCAAGTAACGGTTACTTCATTACTAATTATGAAAAGTAACTGTAACTTCGTTACTAATTATGACAAATAACGGGTACTTTGTTACTTATTATGGCAAGTAACGGTAACTTCGTTACTTATTATGTCAAGTAAATATAACTTCGTTACTAATTATGAAAAGAAACGGTAATTTCGTTACTAATTATGACAGGTAACGGTAACTTCATTACTAATTATGACAAGTTACGGTAACTTCATTACTAATTATGACAAGTAACGGTACCTTCGTTACTAATAATGACAAGTAACGGTAACTTCGTTACTAATTAGGACAAGTAACTGTAACTTCTTTACTAATAATGACAAGTAACTGTAACTTCATTACTAATTATGACAAGTATCTGTAACTTCATTACTAATTATGACAAGTAACGGTAACTTCGTTACTAATTATGACAGGTAACGGTAAATTCGTTACTAATTATGACAAGTTACGGTAACGTCATTACTAATTATGGCAAGTAACGGTTACTTCATTACTAATTATGACAAGTAACGGTAACTTCGTCACTATTTATGACAAGTAATTGTAACTTCGTTACTAATGATGACAAGTAACGGTAACTTCGTTTCTTATTATGACAAGTAACGGTAACTTCGTCACTATTTATGACAAGTAATTGTAACTTCGTTACTAATTATGACAAGTAACGGTAACTTCGTTTCTTATTATGACAGGTAACGGTAAATTCGTTACTAATTATGTCAAGTTACGGTAACGTCATTACTAATTATGGCAAGTAACGGTTACTTCATTACTTATTATGACAAGTAAAGGTAACTTCGTTACTAGTTATGACAGGTAACGGTAACTTCATTACTAATTATGAAGGTAACAGTGACTTACTCACTATTTATGACAAGTAATTGTAACTTCGTTACTAATTATGACAAGTAACGGTAACATCGTTTCTAATTATGACAAGTAACGGTAACTTCGTTACTAATTATGACAGGTAACTGTAACTTCATTACTAATTATGACAAGTAACAGTAACTTCGTTACCAATTATGACAAGTAACTGTAACTTCATTACTAATTTTGACAAGTAACGGTAACTTCGTTACTAATTATGACAGGTAACGGTAAATTCGTTACTAATTATGACAAGTTACGGTAACGTCATTACTAATTATGGCAAGTAACGGTTACTTCATTACTAATTATGACAAGTAACGGTAACTTCGTCACTATTTATGACAAGTAATTGTAACTTCGTTACTAATTATGACAAGTAACGGTAACTTCGTTACTAATTATGACAGGTAACTGTAACTTCATTACTAATTATGAAAAGTAACTGTAACTTCTTTACTAATTATGACAAGTAACTGTGACTTCATTACAAATTATGACAAGTAACGGTAACTACATTACTAATTATGACAAGTAACGGTGACTTCATTACTATTTATGACAAGTAACTGCAACTTCATTAATAATAATGACAGGTAACTGTAACCTCATTACTAATTATGACAAGTAACGGTAACTTCGATATTAATTATGACAAATAACGGTAACTTCTTTACTAATTATGACAAGTAACGGTAACTTCGTTACTTATTATGTCAAGTAAATATAACTTCGTTACTAATTATGACAAGAAACGGTAATTTCGTTACTAATTATGACAGGTAACGGTAACTTCATTACTAATTATGACAAGTTACGGTAACTTCATTACTAATTATGACAAGTAACGGTACCTTCGTTACTAATTATGACAAGTAATGGTAACTTCGTTACTAATTAGGACAAGTAACTGTAACTTCTTTACTAATAATGACAAGTAACTGTAACTTCATTACTAATTATGACAAGTATCTGTAACTTCATTACTAATTATGGCAAGTAAAGGTGACTTATTTACTAATTATGACATGTAACTGTAACTTCATTAATAATTATGACAGATAACTGTAACTTCATTAGTAATTATGAAAAGTAACGGTAACTTCGATACTAATTATGACAAGTAACGGTAACTTCGTTACTTATTATGACAAGTAACTATAACTTAGATACTAATTATGAGAAGAAACGGTTGTTTCGTTACTAATTATGGCAGGTAACTGTAACTTCATTACTAATTATGTCAAGTAACGGTAACTCATTACTAATTATGACAAGTAATGGTAACTTCGTTACTAATTATGACAAGTAACAGTAACTTCGTTACTAATTATGACAAGCAACTGTAACATCATTACTAATTATGACAAGTAACGCTAACTTCATTACTAATTATGACAAGTAACGGTAACTTCGTTACTAATTATGACAAGTAACGGTAACTTCATTACTATTTATGACAAGTGACGGTAACTTCATTACTAATTATGACAGGTAACTGTAACTTCATTACTAATTATGACATGTAACGGTAACTTCGTTACTAATTATGACAAGTAACGGAAAAATCATTGCTAATTATGACAAGTAACGATAACTTCATTTCTAATTATGACAAGTAACGGTAACTTCATTACTAATTATGACGGGTAACGGTAACTTAATTACTATTAATGACAAGTAACGGTAACTTCATTACTAATTATGACAAGTAACTGTAACTTCATTACTAATTACGTCAAGTAACAGTAACTTCATTACGAATTATGACAAGTAACAGTAACTTCTTTACTATTTATGACAAGTTACGGTATCTTCGTTACTAATTATGACAAGTAACTGTAACTTCGTTACTAATTATGACAGGTAACGGTAACTTAATTACTACTAATGACAAGTAACGGTAACTTCATTACTAATTATGACAAGTAACTGTAACTTCATTACTAATTACGTCAAGTAACAGTAACTTCTTTACTATTTATGACAAGTTACGGTAACTTCGTTACTAATTATGACAAGTAACTGTAACTTCGTTACTAATTATGACAGGAAACGGTAATTTCGTTACTAATTATGACAAGTACCGGTAACTTCATTACTAATTATGACAAGTAACGGTAACTTCGTTACTAATTATGACAAGTAACAGTAACTTCTTTACTATTTATGACAAGTTACGGTAACTTCGTTACTAATTATGACAAGTAACTGTAACTTCGTTACTAATTATGACAGGAAACGGTAATTTCGTTACTAATTATGACAAGTACCGGTAACTTCATTACTAATTATGACAAGTAACGGTAACTTCGTTACTAATTATGACAAAGTAACGGTATTTTCGTTACTAATTATGACAAGTAATGGTATTTTCGTTACTAATTACGTCAAGTGACAGTAACTTCATTACAATTTATGACAAGTGATGGTAACTTCATTACTAATTATGACAGGTAACTGTAACTTCATTACTAATTATGACAGGTAACGGTAACTTCATTACTAATTATGACAAGTAACGGTAACTTCGTTACTAATTATGACAAAGTAACGGTATTTTCGTTACTAATTATGACAAGTAATGGTATTTTCGTTACTAATTACGTCAAGTGACAGT
This sequence comes from Meconema thalassinum, assembly GCA_946902985.2. Lineage (NCBI taxonomy): Eukaryota > Metazoa > Arthropoda > Insecta > Orthoptera > Tettigoniidae > Meconema > Meconema thalassinum. The sequence continues at coordinate 1,738,887,134 of OX336388.2, read as the reverse complement.
AACTTCATTACAATTTATGACAAGTGATGGTAACTTCATTACTAATTATGACAGGTAACTGTAACTTCATTAATAATTATGACAGGTAACGGTAACTTCATTACTAATTATGACAGGTAACTGTAACTTCATTACTAATTATGGCAAGTAACGGTAACTTCATTACTAATTATGACAAGTAACGGTAACTTCGTTACTAATTATGACAAGTAACGGTAACTTCATTATTAATTATTACAAGTAACGGTAACTTCATTACTAGTAATGACAGGTAACGGTAACTTCGTTACTAATTATAACAAGTAACGGAACTTCATTACTAATTATGACAAGTAACGGTAACTTCATTACAAATTATGACAAATAACGGTAACTTCGTTACTAATTATGATAAGTAGCGGTAATTTCGTTACTAATTATGACAAGTAACGGTACCTTCTTCACTAATTATGACAAGTAACTGTAACCTCGTAACTAATAATGACAAGTAACGGTAACTTCGTTACTAATTATGACAGGTAACGGTATCTTCGTTACTGATTATGACAAGTAACGGTAACTTCGATACTAACTAGGACAAGTAACGGTAACTTCATTACTAATTATGACAGGTAACTGTAACTTCGTTACTAATTATGACAAGTTACTGTAACATCATTACTAATTATGACAGGTCACTGTAACTTCGTTACTAATTATGACGAGCAACTGTAACTTCTTTACTTATTATGACAATTAACGGTAACTTCGTTACTAATTATGACAGGTAACTGTAACTTCATTACTAATTATGACAAGTAACAGTAACTTCGTTACCAATTATGACAAGTAACTGTAACTTCATTACTAATTATGACAAGTAACGGTAACTTCGTTACTAATTATGACAGGTAACGGTAAATTCGTTACTAATTATGACAAGTTACGGTAACGTCATTACTAATTATGGCAAGTAACGGTTACTTCATTACTAATTATGACAAGTAACGGTAACTTCGTCACTATTTATGACAAGTAATTGTAACTTCGTTACTAATTATGACAAGTAAGGGTAACTTCGTTTCTTATTATGACAAGTAACGGTAACTTCGTTACTAATTATGACAGGTAACTGTAACTTCATTACTAATTATGACAAGTAACTGTAACTTCTTTACTAATTATGACAAGTAACTGTGACTTCATTACAAATTATGACAAGTAACGGTAACTACATTACTAATTATGACAAGTAACGGTGACTTCATTACTATTTATGACAAGTAACTGCAACTTCATTAATAATAATGACAGGTAACTGTAAACTCATTACTAATTATGACAAGTAACGGTAACTTCGTTACTTATTATGTCAAGTAAATATAACTTCGTTACTAATTATGACAAGAAACGGTAATTTCGTTACTAATTATGACAGGTAACGGTAACTTCATTACTAATTATGACAAGTTACGGTAACTTCATTACTAATTATGACAAGTAACGGTACCTTCGTTACTAATTATGACAAGTAATGGTAACTTCGTTACTAATTAGGACAAGTAACTGTAACTTCTTTACTAATAATGACAAGTAACTGTAACTTCATTACTAATTATGACAAGTATCTGTAACTTCATCACTAATTATGGCAAGTAAAGGTGACTTATTTACTAATTATGACATGTAACTGTAACTTCATTAATAATTATGACAGATAACTGTAACTTCATTAGTATGAAAAGTAACGGTTACTTCGATACTAATTATGACAAGTAACGGTAACTTCGTTACTTATTATGTCAAGTAAATATAACTTCTTTACTAATTATGACATGTAACGGTAACTTCGTTACTAATTATGGCAAGTAACTATAACTTAGATACTAATTATGAGAAGAAACGGTTGTTTCGTTACTAATTATGGCAGGTAACGGTAACTTCATTACTAATTATGACAGGTAACGGTAACTTAATTACTACTAATGACAAGTAACGGTAACTTCATTACTAATTATGACAAGTAACTGTAACTTCATTACTAATTACGTCAAGTAACAGTAACTTCTTTACTATTTATGACAAGTTACGGTAACTTCGTTACTAATTATGACAAGTAACTGTAACTTCGTTACTAATTATGACAGGAAACGGTAATTTCGTTACTAATTATGACAAGTACCGGTAACTTCATTACTAATTATGACAAGTAACGGTAACTTCGTTACTAATTATGACAAGTAACAGTAACTTCTTTACTATTTATGACAAGTTACGGTAACTTCGTTACTAATTATGACAAGTAACTGTAACTTCGTTACTAATTATGACAGGAAACGGTAATTTCGTTACTAATTATGACAAGTACCGGTAACTTCATTACTAATTATGACAAGTAACGGTAACTTCGTTACTAATTATGACAATGTAACGGTATTTTCGTTACTAATTATGACAAGTAATGGTATTTTCTTTACTAATTACGTCAAGTGACAGTAACTTCATTACAATTTATGACAAGTGATGGTAACTTCATTACTAATAATGACAGGTAACTGTAACTTCATTACTAATTATGGCAAGTAACGGTAACTTCATTACTAATTATGACAAGTAACGGTAACTTCGTTTGTAATTATGACAAGTAACGGTAACTTCATTATTAATTATGACAAGTAGCGGTAACTTCATTACTAGTAATGACAGGTAACGGTAACTTCGTTACTAATTATAACAAGTAACGGAACTTCATTACTAATTATGACAAGTAACGGTAACTTCATTACAAATTATGACAAATAACGGTAACTTCGTTACTAATTATGATAAGTAGCGGTAATTTCGTTACTAATTATGACAAGTAACGGTACCTTCTTCACTAATTATGACAAGTAACTGTAACCTCGTAACTAATAATGACAAGTAGCGGTAACTTCGTTACTAATTATGACAGGTAACGGTATCTTCGTTACTGATTATGACAAGTAACGGTAACTTCGATACTAATTAGGACAAGTAACGGTAACTTCATTACTAATTATGACAGGTAACTGTAACTTCGTTACTAATTATGACAAGTTACTGTAACATCATTACTAATTATGACAGGTCACTGTAACTTCGTTACTAATTATGACGAGTAACTGTAACTTCTTTACTTATTATGACAATTAACGGTAACTTCGTTACTAGTTATGACAGGTAACTGTAACTTCATTACTAATAATGACAAGTAACGGTAACTTCGTTACTATTGATGACAAGTAACTGTAACTTCGAAACTAATTATGACAAGTAACGGTAACTTTGTTTCTTATTACGACAAGTAACGGTAACATGGTTACTAATTATGACAGATAACAGTTACTTTATTACTTATTATGACAAGTAACTGTAACTTCATTACTAATTATGACAGGTAACTGTAACTTCGTTACTAATTAGGACAAGTAACGGTAACTTCATTACTAATTATGACAGGTAAATATAACTTCGTTACTAATTATGATAAGTAGCGGTAACTTCATTACTAATTATGACAGGTAACTGGAACTTCGTTACTAATTAAAACAAGTAACGGTAACTTCATTACTCATTATGATAGGTAAATGTAACTTCGTTACTAATTAGGACAAGTAACAGTAACTTCATTACTAATTGTGATAGGTAAATGTAACTTCGTTACTAATTATGATAAGTAGCGGTAACTTCATTACTAATTATGACAGGTAACTGTAACTTCGTTACTCATTATGACAAGTAACGGTAACTTCATTACTAATTATGATAGGTAAATGTAACTTCGTTACTAATTAGGACAAGTTACGGTAACGTCGTTACTAATTATGACAAGTAACGGAAAAATCATTGCTAATTATGACAAGTAACAGTAACTTCATTACTAATTATGACAAGTAACAGTAACTTCTTTAATATTTATGACAAGTTACGGTAACTTCGTTACTATTTATGACAAGTAACTGTAACTTCGAAACTAATTATGACAAGTAATGGTAACTTCATTACTAATTATGACAGGTAACTGTAACTTCGTTACTAATTAGGACAAGAAACGGTAACTTCATTACTAATTATGATAGGTAAATGTAACTTCGTTACTAATTATGATAAGTAGCGGTAACTTCATTACTAATTATGACAGGTAACTGTAACTTCGTTACACATTATGACAAGTAACTGTAAATTCTTTACTTATTATGACAAGTAAAGGTAACTTCGTTGCTATTTATGACAGGTAACGGTAACTTCATTACTAATTATGAAGGTAACAGTAACTTACTCACTATTTATGACAAGTAATTGTAACTTCGTTACTAATTATGACAAGTAACGGTAACTTCGTTTCTTATTATGACAAGTAACGGTAACTTCGTTACTAATTATGACAGGTAACTGTAACTTCATTAATAATTATGACAAGTAACAGTAACTTCGTTACCAATTATGACAGGTAACTGTAACTTCATTACTAATTATGACAAGTAACGGTAACTTCGTTATTAATTATGACAGGTAACGGTAACTTCGTTACTAATTATGACAAGTTACGGTAACGTCATTACTAATTATGGCAAGTAACGGTTACTTCATTACTAATTATGAAAAGTAACTGTAACTTCGTTACTAATTAAGACAAATAACGGGACTTTGTTACTTATTATGGCAAGTAACGGTAACTTCGTAACTAATTATGACAAGTAACTTTATTTTCTTTACTAATTATGACAAGTAACTGTGACTTCATTACAAATTAAGACAAGTAACGGTAACTAAATTACTAATTATGACAAGTAACGGTGACTTCATTACTATTTATGACAATTAACTGCAACTTCATTAATAATAATGACAGGTAACTGTAACCTCATTACTAATTATGACAAGTAACGGTAACTTCGATACTAATTATGACAAATAACGGTAACTTCTTTACTAATTATGACAAGTAACGGTAACTTCGTTACTAATTATGACAATGAAATATAACTTCGTTACTAATTATGACAAGAAACGGTAATTTCGTTACTAATTATGACAGGTAACTGTAACTTCATTACTAATTATGACAAGTATCTGTAACTTCATTACTAATTATGACAAGTAACGGTGAATTATTTACTAATTATGACATGTAACTGTAACTTCATTAATAATTATGACAGGTAATTGTAACTTCATTAGTAATTACGACAAGTAACGGTAACTTCGATACTAATTATGACAAGTAACGGTAACTTCTTTACTAATTATGACATGTAACGGTAACTTCGTTACTAATTATGACAAGTAACTGTAACTTCGTTACTAATTATGAGAAGAAACGGTTGTTTCGTTACTAATTATGGCAGGTAACTGTAACTTCATTACTAATTATGACAAGTAACGGTAACTTCATTACTAATTATGACAAGTTACAGTAACTTCGTTACTAATTATGACAAGCAACTGTAAGATCATTACTAATTATGACAAGTAACGCTATCTTCATTACTAATTATGACAAGTAACGCTATCTTCATTACTAATTATGACAAGTAACGGTAACTTCGTTACTAATTATGACAAGTAACGGTAACTTCATTACTATTTATGACAAGTGACGGTAACTTCATTACTAATTATGACAGGTAACTGTAACTTCATTACTAATTATGACAAGTAACGGTGACTTCGTTACTAATTATGACAAGTAACGGATATATCATTGCTAATTATGACAAGTAACAGTAACTTCATTTCTAATTATGACAACTAACGGTAACTTCATTACTAATTATGACAGATAACGGTAACTTCATTACCACTCATGACAAGTAACGGTAACTTCATTACTAATTATGACAAGTAACAGTAACTTCATTACTAATTACGACAAGTTACAGTAACTTCATTACTAATTATGACAAGTAACAGTAACTTCTTTACTATTTATGACAAGTTACGGTAACTTCGTTACTATTTATGACAAGTAACTGTAACGTCGAAACTAATTATGGCAAGTAACGGTAACTTCATTACTAATTATGAGAGGTAACTGTAACTTCGTTACTAATTAGGACAAGTAACGGTAACTTCGTTACTAATTATGATAGGTAAATGTAACTTCGTTACTAATTATGATAAGTAGCGGTAACTTCATTACTAATTATGACAGGTTACTGTAACTTCGTTATTCATTATGACAAGTAACTGTAACTTCTTTACTTATTATGACAAGTAAAGGTAACTTCGTTACTAGTTATGACAGGTAACGGTAACTTCATTACTAATTATGACAAGTAACGGTAACTTCGTCACTATTTATGACAAGTAATTGTAACTTCGTTACTAATTATGACAAGTAACGGTAACTTCGTTTCTTATTATGACAAGTAACGGTAACTTCGTTACTAATTATGACAGGTAACTGTAACTTCATTACTAATTATGACAAGTAACAGTAACTTCGTTACCAATTATGACAAGTAACTGTAACTTCATTACTAATTAAGACAAGTAACGGTAACTTCGTTACTAATTATGACAGGTAACGGTAAATTCGTTACTAATTATGACAAGTAACGGTAACGTCATTACTAATTATGGCAAGTAACGGTTACTTCATTACTAATTATGACAAGTAACGGTAACTTCGTCACTATTTATGACAAGTAATTGTAACTTCGTTACTAATGATGACAAGTAACGGTAACTTCGTTTCTTATTATGACAAGTAACGGTAACTTCATCACTATTTATGACAAGTAATTGTAACTTCGTTACTAATTATGACAAGTAACGGTAACTTCGTTTCTTATTATGACAGGTAACGGTAAATTCGTTACTAATTATGACAAGTTACGGTAATGTCATAACTAATTATGGCAAGTAACGGTTACTTCATTACTTATTATGACAAGTAAAGGTAACTTCGTTACTAGTTATGACAGGTAACGGTAACTTCATTACTAATTATGAAGGTAACAGTGACTTACTCACTATTTATGACAAGTAATTGTAACTTCGTTACTAATTATGACAAGTAACGGCAACTTCGTTTCTTATTATGACAAGTAACGGTAACGTCGTTACTAATTATGACAGGTAACTGTAACTTCATTACTAATTATGACAAGTAACAGTAACTTTGTTACCAATTATGACAAGTAACTGTAACTTCATTACTAATTATGACAAGTAACGGTAACATCGTTACTAATTATGACAGGTAACGGTAAATTCGTTACTAATTATGACAAGTTACGGTAACATCATTACTAATTATGGCAAGTAACGGTTACTTCATTACTAATTATGACAAGTAACGGTAACTTCGTCACTATTTATGACAAGTAATTGTAACTTCGTTACTAATTATGACAAGTAACGGTAACTTCGTTTCTTATTATGACAAGTAACGGTAACTTCGTTACTAATTATGACAGGTAACTGTAACTTCATTACTAATTATGACAAGTAACTGTAACTTCTTTACTAATTATGACAAGTAACTGTGACTTCATTACAAATTATGACAAGTAACGGTAACAACATTACTAATTATGACAAGTAACGGTGACTTCATTACTATTTATGACAAGTAACTGCAACTTCATTAATAATAATGACAGGTAACTGTAACCTCATTACTAATTATGACAAGTAACGGTAACTTCGATATTAATTATGACAAATAACGGTAACTTCTTTACTAATTATGACAAGTAACGGTAACTTCGTTACTTATTATGTCAAGTAAATATAACTTCGTTACTAATTATGACAAGAGACGGTAATTTCGTTACTAATTATGACAGGTAACGGTAACTTCATTACTAATTATGACAAGTTACGGTAACTTCATTACTAATTATGACAAGTAACGGTACCTTCGTTACTAATTATGACAAGTAACGGTAACTTCGTTACTAATTAGGACAAGTAACTGTAACTTCTTTACTAATAATGACAAGTAGCTGTAACTTCATTACTAATTATGACAAGTATCTGTAACTTCATTACTAATTATGACAAGTAACGGTGACTTATTTACTAATTATGACATGTAACTGTAACTTCATTAATAATTATGACAGATAACTGTAACTTCATTAGTAATTATGAAAAGTAACGGTAACTTCGATACTAATTATGACAAGTAACGGTTACTTCTTTACAAATTATGACATTTAACGGTAACTTCGTTACTAATTATGACAAGTAACTGTAACTTAGTTACTAATTATGAGAGGAAACGGTTGTTTCGTTACTAATTATGGCAGGTAACTGTAACTTCATTACTAATTATGACAAGTAACGGTAACTTCATTACTAATTATGACAAGTAATGGTAACTTCGTTACTAATTGTGACAAGTAACAGTAACTTCGTTACTAATTATGACAAGGAACTATACCATCATTACTAATTATGAAAAGTAACGCTAACTTCATTACTAATTATGACAAGTAACGGTAACTTCGTTACTAATTATGACAATTAACGGTAACTTCATTACTATTTATGACAAGTGACGGTAACTTCATTACTAATTATGACAGGTAACTGTAACTTCATTACTAATTATGACAAGTAACGGTAACTTCGTTACTAATTATGACAAGTAACGGAAAAATCATTGCTAATTATGACAAGTAACGATAACTTCATTTCTAATTATGACAAGTAACGGTAACTTCATTACTAATTATGACAGGTAACGGTAACTTAATTACTACTAATGACAAGTAACGGTAACTTCATTACTAATTATGACAAGTAACTGTAACTTCATTACTAATTACGTCAAATAACAGTAACTTCATTACGAATTATGACAATTAACAGTAACTTCTTTACTATTTATGACAAGTTACGGTAACTTCGTTACTAATTATGACAAGTAACTGTAACTTCGTTACTAATTATGACAGGAAACGGTAATTTCGTTACTAATTATGACAAGTACCGGTAACTTCATTACTAATTATGACAAGTAACGGTAACTTCGTTACTAATTATGACAAAGTAACGGTATTTTCGTTACTTATTATGACAAGTAATGGTATTTTCGTTACTAATTACGACAAGTGACAGTAACTTCATTACAATTTATGATAAGTGATGGTAACTTCATTACTAATTAAGGCAAGTAACGGTAACTTCATTACTAATTATGACAAGTAACGGTAACTTCGTTACTAATTATGACAAGTAACGGTAACTTCATTATTAATTACGACAAGTAACGGTAACTTCATTACTAGTAATGACAGGTAACGGTAACTTCGTTACTAATTACAACAAATAACGGAACTTCATTACTAATTATGACAAGTAACGGTAACTTCATTACAAATTATGACAAATAACGGTAACTTCGTTACTAATTATGATAAGTAGCGGTAATTTCGTTACTAATTATGACAAGTAACGGTATCTTCTTCACTAATTATGACAAGTAACTGTAACCCCGTAACTAATTATGACAAGTAACGGTAACTTCGTTACTAATTATGACAGGTAACGGTATCTTCGTTACTGATTATGACAAGTAACGGTAACTTCGATACTAATTAGGACAAGTAACGGTAACTTCATTACTAATTATGACAGGTAACTGTAACTTCGTTACTAATTATGACAAGTAACTGTAACATCATTACTAATTACGACAAGTGACAGTAACTTCATTACAATTTATGACAAGTGATGGTAACTTCATTACTAATTATGACAGGTAACTGTAACCACATTACTAATTATTACATGTAACGGTAAATTCGATACTAATTATGATAAATAACGGTAAATTCTTTACTAATTAGGACAAGTACCGGTAACTTCATTACTAATTATGAAGGTAACAGTGACTTACTCACTATTTATGACAAGTTATTGTAACTTCGTTACTAATTATGACAAGTAACGGTAACTTCGTTTCTTATTATGACATGTAACGGTAACTTCGTTACTAATTATGACAGGTAACTGTAACTTCATTACTAATTATGACAAGTAACAGTAACTTCGTTACCAATTATGACAAGTAACTGTAACTTCATTACTAATTATGACAAGTAACGGTAACTTCGTTACTAATTATGACAGGTAACGGTAAATTCGTTACTAATTATGACAAGTTACGGTGACGTCATTACTAATTATGGCAAGTAACGGTTACTTCATTACTAATTATGACAAGTAACGGTAACTTCGTCACTATTTATGACAAGTAATTGTAACTTCGTTACTAATTATGACAAGTAACGGTAACTTCGTTTCTTATTATGACAAGTAACGGTAACTTCGTTACTAATTATGACAGGTAACTTCATTACTAATTATGACAAGTAACTGTAACTTCTTTACTAATTATGACAAGTAACTGTGACTTCATTACAAATTATGACAAGTAACGGTAACTATATTACTAATTATGACAGGTAACGGTGACTTCATTACTATTTATGACAAGTAACTGCAACTTCATTAATAATAATGACAGGTAACTGTAACCTCATTACTAATTATGACAAGTAACGGTAACTTCGATATTAATTATGACAAATAACGGTAACTTCTTTACTAATTGTGACAAGTAACGGTAACTTCGTTACTTATTATGTCAAGTAAATATAACTTCGTTACTAATTATGACAAGAAACGGTAATTTCGTTACTAATTATGACAGGTAACGGTAACTTCATTACTAATTATGACAAGTTACGGTAACTTCATTACTAATTATGACAAGTAACGTTAACTTCATTACTATTTATGACAAGTGACGGTAACTTCATTACTAATTATGACAGGTAACTGTAACTTCATTACTAATTATGACAAGTAACTGTAACTTCATTACTAATTATGACAAGTATCTGTAACTTCATTACTAATTATGACAAGTAACGGTGACTTATTTACTAATTATGACATGTAACTGTAACTTCATTAATAATTATGACAGATAACTGTAACTTCATTAGTAATTATGAAAAGTAACGGTAACTTCGATACTAATTATGACAAGTAACGGTAACTTCTTTACTAATTATGACATGTAACGGTAACTTCGTTACTAATTATGACAAGTAACTGTAACTTAGTTACTAATTATGAGAAGAAACGGTTGTTTCGTTACTAATTATGGCAGGTAACTGTAACTTCATTACTAATTATGACAAGTAACGGTAACTTCATTACTAATTATGACAAGTAATGGTAACTTCGTTACTAATTATGACAAGTAACAGTAACTTCGTTACTAATTATGACAAGCAACTGTAACATCATTACTAATTATGACAAGTAACGCTAACTTCATTACTAATTATGACAAGTAACGGTAACTTCGTTACTAATTATGACAAGTAACGGTAACTTCATTACTATTTATGACAAGTGACGGTAACTTCATTACTAATTATGACAGGTAACTGTAACTTCATTACTAATTATGACAAGTAACGGTAACTTCGTTACTAATTATGACAAGTAACGGAAAATCATTGCTAATTATGACAAGTAACGATAACTTCATTTCTAATTATGACAAGTAACGGTAACTTCATTACTAATTATGACAGGTATCGGTAACTTAATTACTACTAATGACAAGTAACGGTAACTTCATTACTAATTATGACAAGTAACTGTAACTTCATTACTAATTACGTCAAGTAACAGTAACTTCATTACGAATTATGACAAGTAACAGTAACTTCTTTACTATTTATGACAAGTTACGGTAACTTCGTTACTAATTATGACAAGTAACTGTAACTTCGTTACTAATTACGACAGGAAACGGTAATTTCGTTACTAATTATGACAAGTACCGGTAACTTCATTTCTAATTATGACAAGTAACGGTAACTTCATTACTAATTATGACAGGTATCGGTAACTTAATTACTACTAATGACAAGTAACGGTAACTTCATTACTAATTATGACAAGTAACTGTAACTTCATTACTAATTACGTCAAGTAACAGTAACTTCATTACGAATTATGACAAGTAACAGTAACTTCTTTACAATTTTTGACAAGTGATGGTAACTTCATTACTAATTAAGACAGGTAACTGTAACTTCATTACTAATTATGGCAAGTAACGGTAACTTCATTACTAATTATGACAAGTAACGGTAACTTCGTTACTAATTATGACAAGTAACGGTAACTTCATTATTAATTATGACAAGTAACGGTAACTTCATTACTAGTAATGACAGGTAACGGTAACTTCGTTACTAATTGTAACAAGTAACGGAACTTCATTACTAATTATGACAAGTAACGGTAACTTCATTACAAATTATGACAAATAACGGTAACTTCGTTACTAATTATGATAAGTAGCGGTAATTTCGTTACTAATTATGACAAGTAACGGTACCTTCTTCACTAATTATGACAAGTAACTGTAACCTCGTAACTAATTATGACAAGTAACGGTAACTTCGTTACTAATTATGACAGGTAACGGTATCTTCGTTACTGATTATGACAAGTAACGGTAACTTCGATACTAATTAGGACAAGTAACGGTAACTTCATTACTAATTATGACAGGTAACTGTTACTTCGTTACTAATTATGACAAGTAACTGTAACATCATTACTAATTATGACAGGTCACTGTAACTTCGTTACTAATTATGACGAGTAACTGTAACTTCTTTACTTATTATGACAATTAACGGTAACTTCGTTACTAGTTATGACAGGTAACTGTAACTTCATTACTAATTATGACAAGTAACGGTAACTTCGTTACTATTTATGACAAGTAACTGTAACTTCGAAACTAATTATGACAAGTAACGGTAACTTCGTTTCTTATTACGACAAGTAACGGTAACATGGTTACTAATTATGACAGATAGCAGTTACTTTATTACTAATTATGACAAGTAACTGTAACTTCATTACTAATTATGACAGGTAACTGTAACTTCGTTACTAATTAGGACAAGTAACGGTAACTTCATTACTAATTATGACAGGTAAATATAACTTCGTTACTAATTATGTTAAGTAGCGGTAACTTCATTACTAATTATGACAGGTAACTGTAACTTCGTAAACTCATTATGACGGGTAACTGTAACTTCATTACTAATTATGACAAGTAACAGTAACTTCGTTACTAATTATGACAAGTAACTGTAACTTCATTACTAATTATAACAAGTAACGGTAATTTCGTTACTAATTATGACAGGTAACGGTAAATTCGTTACTAATTATGACAAGTTACGGTAACGTCATTACTAATTATGGCAAGTAACGGTAACTTAATCACTAATTATGAAAAGTTACTGTATTTTCGTTATTAATTATGACAAATAACGGTAACTTTGTTACTTATTATGACAAGTAACGGTAACTTCGTTAGTAATTGTGACAAGTAACTGTAACTTCTTTACTAATTACGACAAGTAACTGTGACTTCATTACAAATTATTACAAGTAACGGTAACTTCATTACTAATTATGACAAGTAACGCCGACTTCATTACTAAATATGACAAGTAACTGTAACTTCATTAATAATAATGACAGGTAACTGTAACCACATTACTAATTACGACAAGTAATGGTAAATTCGATACTAATTATGACAAATAACGGTAAATTCTTTACTAATTAGGACAAGTACCGGTAACTTTGTTTCTAATTATGACAAGTAAATATAACTTCGTTACTAATTATGACAAGAAACGGTAATTTCGTTACTAATTATGACAGGTAACTGTAACTTCATTACGAATTATGACAAGTAACGGTAACTTCATTACAAATTATGACAAGTAACGGTAACTTTTTTAACTAATTATGACAAGTAACGGTAACTTCGTAACTAATTATGACAAGTAAATGTAACTTCGTTACTAATTATGACAAGAAACGGTAATTTCGTTACTAATTATGACAGGTAACAGTAACTTCATAACTAATTATGACAAGTAACGATAACTTCGTTACTAATTAAGACAAGTAACGGTAACTTCGTTACTAATTAAGACAAGTAACTGTAACTTTTTAATAATAATGACAATTAACTGTAACTTCATTACTAATTATGACAAGTATCTGTAACTTCATTACTTATTATGACAAGTAACAGTGACTTCATTACTAATTATGACAAGTAACTGTAACTTCATTAATAATTATGACAGGTAACTGTAACTTCATTAGTAATTATGACAAGTAACGGTACCTTCGATAATAAATATGACAAGTAACGGTAACTTCTTTACTAATTATGACATGTAACGGTAACTTCGTTACTAATTATGACAAGTAACTGTAACTTCGTTACTAATTATGACAAGAAACGGTAGTTTCGTTACTAATTATGACAGGTAACTATAACTTCATTACTAATAATGACAAGTAACGGTAACTTCATTACTAATTATGACAAGTAATGGTAACTTCGTTACTAATTATGACATGTAACGGTAACTTCGTTACTAATTATGACAAGCAACTGTAACACCTTTACTAATTATGACAAGTAACGCTAACTTCATTACTAATTATGACAAGTAACGGTAACTTCGTTACTAATTATGACAAGTAACGGTAACTTCATTACTATTCATGACAAGTGACGGTAACTTCATTACAAATTATGACAGGTAAATGTTACTTCATTACTAATTATTACAAGTAACGGTAACTTCGTTACTAATTATGACAATTAACGGTAACTTCATTGCTAATTATGAAAAGTTACGTTAACTTCATTACTAATTATGACAGGTAACGGAAACTTCGTTACTAATTATGACAGGTAACGGTATCTTCATTACTGATTATGACAAGTAACGGCAACTTCGATACTAATTAGCACAAGTAACGGTAGCTTCATTACTAATTATGACAGGTAACTGTAACTTCGTTACTAATTATGACAAGTAACTTTAACTTCATTACTAATTATGACAGGTAACTGTAACTTCGTTACTAATTAAGACAAGTAACGGTAACTTCATTACTAATTATGATAGGTAAATGTAACTTCGTTACTAATTAGGACAAGTAACGGTAATTTCGTTACTTATTATGACAAAGTAACGGTATCTTCGTTACTAATTATGACAAGTAATGGTAACTTCGTTACTAATTACGACAAGTAACAGAAACTTCATTACTATTTATGACAAGTGATGGTAACTTCATTACTAATTATGACAGGTAACTGTAACTTCATTACTAATTACGGCAAGTAACGGTAACTTCATTACTAATTATGACAAGTAACGGTAACTTCGTTACTAATTATGACAAGTAACGGTAACTTCATTATTAATTATGACAAGTAACGGTAACTTCATTACTAGTAATGACAGGTAACGGTAACTTCGTAACTAATTATAACAAGTAACGGAACGTGATTACTAATTATGACAAGTAACGGTAACTTCATTACAAGTTATGACAGGTAACGGTAACTTCGTTACTAATTATGATATATAGCGGTAATTTCGTTACTAATTATGACAAGTAACGGTACCTTCGTCACTAATTATGACAAGTAACTGTAACCTCGTAACTAAATATGACAAGTAACGGTAACTTCGTTACTAATTATGACAGGTAACGGTATCTTCGTTACTGATTATGACAAGTTACGGTAACTTCGATACTAATTAGGACAAGTAACGGTAACTTCATTACTAATTATGACAGGTAACTGTAACTTCGTTACTAATTATGACAAGTAACTGTAACTTCTTTACTTACTATGACAAGTAACGGTAACTTCGTTACTAGTTATGACAGGTAACTGTAAATTCATTACTAATTATGACAAGTAACGGTAACTTCGTTACTATTTATGACAAGTAACTGTAACTTCGAAACTAATAATGACAAGTAACGGTAACTTCATTTCTTATTATGACAAGTAACGGTAACATCGTTACTAATTATGACAAGTAACTGTAACTTCATTACTAATTATGACAAGTAACGGTAATTTCATTACTAATTATGACAGGTAACGGTAAATTCGTTACTAATTATGACAAGTTACGGTAACGTCATTACTAACTATGGCAAGTAACGATAACTTAATTACTAATTATGAAAAGTAACTGTAACTTCGTTACTAATTATGACAAATAACGGTAACTTTGTTACTTATTATGACAAGTTACGGTAACTTCGTTAGTAATTGTGACAAGTAACTGTAACTTCTTTACTAATTATGACAAGTAACTGTGACTTCATTACAAATTATGACAAGTAACGGTGACTTCATTACCAACTATGACAAGTAACTGTAACTTCATTTATAATAATGACAGGTAACTGTAACCACATTACAAATTATGACAAGTAACGGTAAATTCGATACTAATTATGACAAATAACGGTAACTTCTTTACTAATTATGACAAGTAACGGTAACTTCGTTACTAATTATGACAAGTAAATATAACGTCGTTACTTATTATGACAAGAAACGGTAATTTCGTTACTAATTATGACAGGTTACTGTAACTTCATTACGAATTATGACAAGTAACGGTAACTTCATTACAAATTATGACAAGTAACGGTAACTTCATTACTAATTATGAAAAGTAACGATAACGTCGTTACTAATTAAGACAAGTAACGGTAACTTCGTAACTAATTAAGACAAGCAACTGTAACATCATTACTAATTATGACAAGTAACGCTAACTTCATTACTAATTATGACAAGTAACGGTAACTTCGTTACTTATTATGACAAGTAACGGTAACTTCATTACTATTTATGACAAGTGACGGTAACTTCATTACTAATTATTACAGGTAAATGTAACTTCATTACTAATTATGACAATTAACGGTAACTTCGTTACTAATTATGACAAGTAACGGTAAATTCATTGCTAATTATGACAAGTTACGGTAACTTCATTAATAATTATGGCAGGTAACTGTAACTTCATTAGTAATTATGCCAAGTTACGGTACCTTCGATAATAATTATGACAAGTAACGGTAACTTCTTTACTAATTATGACATGTAACGGTAACTTCGTTACTAATTATGACAAGTAACTGTAACTTCGTTACTAATTATGACAAGAAACGGTAGTTTCGTTACTAATTATGACAGGTAACTATAACTTCATTACTAAATGTGACAAGTAACGGTAACGTCATTACTAATTATGACAAGTAATGGTAACTTCGTTATTAATTATGACAAGTAACGGTAACTTCATTACTAATTATGACAAGTAACGGTACCATCATTACTAATTATGACAGGTAACGGTAACTTCATTACCACTCATGACAAGTAACGGTAACTTCATTACTAATTATGAAAAGTAACTGTAACCTCGTAACTAATTATGACAAGTAACGGTGACTTCGTTACTAATTATGACAGGTAACGGTATCTTCATTACTGATTATGACAAGTAACGGCAACTTCGATACTAATTAGGACAAGTAACGGTAGCTTCATTACTAATTATGACAGGTAACTGTAACTTCGTTACTAATTATGACAAGTAACTGTAACTTCATAACTAATTATGACAGGTAACTGTAACTTCGTCACTAATTAAGTCAAGTAATGGTAACTTCATTACTAATTATGATAGGTAAATGTAACTTCGTTACTAATTAGGACAAATAACGGTAACTTCGTTACTAATTATGACAAGTAACGGAAAAATCATTGCTAATTATGACAAGTAACGGTAACTACATTTCTAATTATGACAAGTAACGGTAACTTCATTACTAATAATGACAGGTAACGGTAATTTCATTACTAGTCATGACAAGTAACGGTAACTTCATTACTAGTTATGACAAGTAACTGTAACTTCATTACTAATTATGACAAGTAACAGTAACTTCGTTACTATTTATGACAAGTAACTGTAACTTCATTACTAATTATGACAAGTAACGGTAACTTCGTTACTAATTATGACAGGTAACGGTAAATTCGTTACTAATTATGACAGGTAACGGTATCTTCATTACTGATTATGACAAGTAACGGCAACTTCGATACTAATTAGGACAAGTAACAGTAGCTTTATTACTAATTATGACAGGTAACTGTAACTTCGTTACTAATTATGACAGGTAACGGTATCTTCATTACTGATTATGACAAGTAACGGCAACTTCGATACTAATTAGCACAAGTAACGGTAGCTTCATTACTAATTATGACAGGTAACTGTAACTTCGTTACTAATTATGACAAGTAACTTTAACTTCATTACTAATTATGACAGGTAACTGTAACTTCGTTACTAATTAAGACAAGTAACGGTAACTTCATTACTAATTATGATAGGTAAATGTAACTTCGTTACTAATTAGGACAAGTAACGGTAATTTCGTTACTTATTATGACAAAGTAACGGTATCTTCGTTACTAATTATGACAAGTAATGGTAACTTCGTTACTAATTACGACAAGTAACAGAAACTTCATTACTATTTATGACAAATGATGGTAACTTCATTACTAATTATGACAGGTAACTGTAACTTCATTACTAATTACGGCAAGTAACGGTAACTTCATTACTAATTATGACAAGTAACGGTAACTTCGTTACTAATTATGACAAGTAACGGTAACTTCATTATTAATTATGACAAGTAACGGTAACTTCATTACTAGTAATGACAGGTAACGGTAACTTCGTAACTAATTATAACAAGTAACGGAACGTCATTACTAATTATGACAAGTAACGGTAACTTCATTACAAATTATGACAGGTAACGGTAACTTCGTTACTAATTATGATATATAGCGGTAATTTCGTTACTAATTATGACAAGTAACGGTACCTTCGTCACTAATTATGACAAGTAACTGTAACCTCGTAACTAAATATGACAAGTAACGGTAACTTCGTTACTAATTATGACAGGTAACGGTATCTTCGTTACTGATTATGACAAGTTACGGTAACTTCGATACTAATTAGGACAAGTAACGGTAACTTCATTACTAATTATGACAGGTAACTGTAACTTCGTTACTAATTATGACAAGTAACTGTAACTTCTTTACTTACTATGACAAGTAACGGTAACTTCGTTACTAGTTATGACAGGTAACTGTAAATTCATTACTAATTATGACAAGTAACGGTAACTTCGTTACTATTTATGACAAGTAACTGTAACTTCGAAACTAATAATGACAAGTAACGGTAACTTCATTTCTTATTATGACAAGTAACGGTAACATCGTTACTAATTATGACAAGTAACTGTAACTTCATTACTAATTATGACAAGTAACGGTAATTTCATTACTAATTATGACAGGTAACGGTAAATTCGTTACTAATTATGACAAGTTACGGTAACGTCATTACTAACTATGGCAAGTAACGATAACTTAATTACTAATTATGAAAAGTAACTGTAACTTCGTTACTAATTATGACAAATAACGGTAACTTTGTTACTTATTATGACAAGTTACGGTAACTTCGTTAGTAATTGTGACAAGTAACTGTAACTTCTTTACTAATTATGACAAGTAACTGTGACTTCATTACAAATTATGACAAGTAACGGTGACTTCATTACCAACTATGACAAGTAACTGTAGCTTCATTAATAATAATGACAGGTAACTGTAACCACATTACAAATTATGACAAGTAACGGTAAATTCGATACTAATTATGACAAATAACGGTAACTTCTTTACTAATTATGACAAGTAACGGTAACTTCGTTACTAATTATGACAAGTAAATATAACGTCGTTACTTATTATGACAAGAAACGGTAATTTCGTTACTAATTATGACAGGTTACTGTAACTTCATTACGAATTATGACAAGTAACGGTAACTTCATTACAAATTATGACAAGTAACGGTAACTTCATTACTAATTATGAAAAGTAACGATAACTTCGTTACTAATTAAGACAAGTAACGGTAACTTCGTAACTAATTAAGACAAGCAACTGTAACATCATTACTAATTATGACAAGTAACGCTAACTTCATTACTAATTATGACAAGTAACGGTAACTTCGTTACTTATTATGACAAGTAACGGTAACTTCATTACTATTTATGACAAGTGACGGTAACTTCATTACTAATTATAACAGGTAAATGTAACGTCATTACTAATTATGACAATTAACGGTAACTTCGTTACTAATTATGACAAGTAACGGTAAATTCATTGCTAATTATGACAAGTTACGGTAACTTCATTAATAATTATGGCAGGTAACTGTAACTTCATTAGTAATTATGCCAAGTTACGGTACCTTCGATAATAATTATGACAAGTAACGGTAACTTCTTTACTAATTATGACATGTAACGGTAACTTCGTTACTAATTATGACAAGTAACTGTAACTTCGTTACTAATTATGACAAGAAACGGTAGTTTCGTTACTAATTATGACAGGTAACTATAACTTCATTACTAAATGTGACAAGTAACGGTAACGTCATTACTAATTATGACAAGTAATGGTAACTTCGTTATTAAATATGACAAGTAACGGTAACTTCATTACTAATTATGACAAGTAACGGTACCATCATTACTAATTATGACAGGTAACGGTAACTTCATTACCACTCATGACAAGTAACGGTAACTTCATTACTAATTATGAAAAGTAACTGTAACCTCGTAACTAATTATGACAAGTAACGGTGACTTCGTTACTAATTATGACAGGTAACGGTATCTTCATTACTGATTATGACAAGTAACGGCAACTTCGATACTAATTAGGACAAGTAACGGTAGCTTCATTACTAATTATGACAGGTAACTGTAACTTCGTTACTAATTATGACAAGTAACTGTAACTTCATAACTAATTATGACAGGTAACTGTAACTTCGTCACTAATTAAGTCAAGTAGTGGTAACTTCATTACTAATTATGATAGGTAAATGTAACTTCGTTACTAATTAGGACAAATAACGGTTACTTCGTTACTAATTATGACAAGTTACGGAAAAATCATTGCTAATTATGACAAGTAACGGTAACTACATTTCTAATTATGACAAGTAACGGTGACTTCATTACTAATAATGACAGGTAACGGTAATTTCATTACTAGTCATGACAAGTTACGGTAACTTCATTACTAGTTATGACAAGTAACTGTAACTTCATTACTAATTATGACAAGTAACAGTAACTTCGTTACTATTTATGACAAGTAACTGTAACTTCATTACTAATTATGACAAGTAACGGTAACTTCGTTACTAATTATGACAGGTAACGGTAAATTCGTTACTAATTATGATAGGTAACGGTATCTTCATTACTGATTATGACAAGTAACGGCAACTTCGATACTAATTAGGACAAGTAACAGTAGCTTTATTACTAATTATGACAGGTAACTGTAACTTCGTTACTAATTATGACAAGTAACTGTAACTTCATTACTAATTATGACAGGTAACTGTAACTTCGTTACTAATTAAGACAAGTAACGGTAACTTCATTACTAATTATGATAGGTAAATGTAACTTCGTTACTAATTATGATAAGTAACAGTAACTTCTTTACTATTTATGACAAGTTACGGTAACTTCGTTACTATTTATGACAAGTAACTGTAACTTCGAAACTAATTATGACAAGTAACGGTAACTTCATTACTAATTATGACAGGTAACTGTAACTTCGTTACTAATTATGACAAGTAACGGTAAATTCATTGCTAATTATGACAAGTTACGGTAACTTCATTAATAATTATGGCAGGTAACTGTAACTTCATTAGTAATTATGCCAAGTTACGGTACCTTCGATAATAATTATGACAAGTAACGGTAACTTCTTTACTAATTATGACATGTAACGGTAACTTCGTTACTAATTATGACAAGTAACTGTAACTTCGTTACTAATTATGACAAGAAACGGTATTTTCGTTACTAATTATGACAGGTAACTATAACTTCATTACTAAATGTGACAAGTAACGGTAACGTCTTTACTAATTATGACAAGTAATGGTAACTTCGTTATTAATTATGACAAGTAACGGTAACTTCATTACTAATTATGACAAGTAACGGTACCATCATTACTAATTATGACAGGTAACGGTAACTTCATTACCACTCATGACAAGTAACGGTAACTTCATTACTAATTATGAAAAGTAACTGTAACCTCGTAACTAATTATGACAAGTAACGGTGACTTCGTTACTAATTATGACAGGTAACGGTATCTTCTTTACTGATTATGACAAGTAACGGCAACTTCGATACTAATTAGGACAAGTAACGGTAGCTTCATTACTAATTATGACAGGTAACTGTAACTTCGTTACTAATTATGACAAGTAACTGTAACTTCATAACTAATTATGACAGGTAACTGTAACTTCGTCACTAATTAAGTCAAGTAATGGTAACTTCATTACTAATTATGATAGGTAAATGTAACTTCGTTACTAATTAGGACAAATAACGGTAACTTCGTTACTAATTATGACAAGTAACGGAAAAATCATTGCTAATTATGACAAGTAACGGTAACTACATTTCTAATTATGACAAGTAACGGTAACTTCATTACTAATAATGACAGGTAACGGTAATTTCATTACTAGTCATGACAAGTAACGGTAACTTCATTACTAGTTATGACAAGTAACTGTAACTTCATTACTAATTATGACAAGTAACAGTAACTTCGTTACTATTTATGACAAGTAACTGTAACTTCATTACTAATTATGACAAGTAACAGTAATTTCGTTACTAATTATGACAGGTAACGGTAAATTCGTTACTAATTATGACAGGTAACGGTATCTTCATTACTGATTATGACAAGTAACGGCAACTTCGATACTAATTAGGACAAGTAACAGTAGCTTTATTACTAATTATGACAGGTAACTGTAACTTCGTTACTAATTATGACAAGTAACTGTAACTTCATTACTAATTATGACAGGTAACTGTAACTTCGTTACTAATTAAGACAAGTAACGGTAACTTCATTACTAATTATGATAGGTAAATGTAACTTCGTTACTAATTATGATAAGTAACAGTAACTTCTTTACTATTTATGACAAGTTACGGTAACTTCGTTACTATTTATGACAAGTAACTGTAACTTCGAAACTAATTATGACAAGTAACGGTAACTTCATTACTAATTATGACAGGTAACTGTAACTTCGTTACTAATTAGGACAAGTAACGGTAACTTCATTACTAATTATGATAGGTAAATGTAACTTCCTTACTAATTATGATATGAAACGGTAATTTCGTTACTAATTATGACAGGTAACAGTAACTTCATTACTAATTATGACAAGTAACGGTAACTTCGTTACTAATTAAGACAAGTAACGGTAATTTCGTTACTAATTAAGACAAGTAACTGAAACTTTTTACTAATTATGACAAGTAACTGTAACTTCGTTACTAATTATGACAAGAAACGGTAGTTTCGTTACTAATTATGACAGGTAACTATAACTTCATTACTAAATGTGACAAGTAACGGTAACGTCATTACTAATTATGACAAGTAATGGTAACTTCGTTATTAAATATGACAAGTAACGGTAACTTCATTACTAATTATGACAAGTAACGGTACCATCATTACTAATTATGACAGGTAACGGTAACTTCATTACCACTCATGACAAGTAACGGTAACTTCATTACTAATTATGAAAAGTAACTGTAACCTCGTAACTAATTATGACAAGTAACGGTGACTTCGTTACTAATTATGACAGGTAACGGTATCTTCATTACTGATTATGACAAGTAACGGCAACTTCGATACTAATTAGGACAAGTAACGGTAGCTTCATTACTAATTATGACAGGTAACTGTAACTTCGTTACTAATTATGACAAGTAACTGTAACTTCATAACTAATTATGACAGGTAACTGTAACTTCGTCACTAATTAAGTCAAGTAGTGGTAACTTCATTACTAATTATGATAGGTAAATGTAACTTCGTTACTAATTAGGACAAATAACGGTAACTTCGTTACTAATTATGACAAGTAACGGAAAAATCATTGCTAATTATGACAAGTAACGGTAACTACATTTCTAATTATGACAAGTAACGGTGACTTCATTACTAATAATGACAGGTAACGGTAATTTCATTACTAGTCATGACAAGTTACGGTAACTTCATTACTAGTTATGACAAGTAACTGTAACTTCATTACTAATTATGACAAGTAACAGTAACTTCGTTACTATTTATGACAAGTAACTGTAACTTCATTACTAATTATGACAAGTAACGGTAACTTCGTTACTAATTATGACAGGTAACGGTAAATTCGTTACTAATTATGATAGGTAACGGTATCTTCATTACTGATTATGACAAGTAACGGCAACTTCGATACTAATTAGGACAAGTAACAGTAGCTTTATTACTAATTATGACAGGTAACTGTAACTTCGTTACTAATTATGACAAGTAACTGTAACTTCATTACTAATTATGACAGGTAACTGTAACTTCGTTACTAATTAAGACAAGTAACGGTAACTTCATTACTAATTATGATAGGTAAATGTAACTTCGTTACTAATTATGATAAGTAACAGTAACTTCTTTACTATTTATGACAAGTTACGGTAACTTCGTTACTATTTATGACAAGTAACTGTAACTTCGAAACTAATTATGACAAGTAACGGTAACTTCATTACTAATTATGACAGGTAACTGTAACTTCGTTACTAATTATGACAAGTAACGGTAAATTCATTGCTAATTATGACAAGTTACGGTAACTTCATTAATAATTATGGCAGGTAACTGTAACTTCATTAGTAATTATGCCAAGTTACGGTACCTTCGATAATAATTATGACAAGTAACGGTAACTTCTTTACTAATTATGACATGTAACGGTAACTTCGTTACTAATTATGACAAGTAACTATAACTTCGTTACTAATTATGACAAGAAACGGTAGTTTCGTTACTAATTATGACAGGTAACTATAACTTCATTACTAAATGTGACAAGTAACGGTAACGTCTTTACTAATTATGACAAGTAATGGTAACTTCGTTATTAATTATGACAAGTAACGGTAACTTCATTACTAATTATGACAAGTAACGGTACCATCATTACTAATTATGACAGGTAACGGTAACTTCATTACCACTCATGACAAGTAACGGTAACTTCATTACTAATTATGAAAAGTAACTGTAACCTCGTAACTAATTATGACAAGTAACGGTGACTTCGTTACTAATTATGACAGGTAACGGTATCTTCTTTACTGATTATGACAAGTAACGGCAACTTCGATACTAATTAGGACAAGTAACGGTAGCTTCATTACTAATTATGACAGGTAACTGTAACTTCGGTACTAATTATGACAAGTAACTGTAACTTCATAACTAATTATGACAGGTAACTGTAACTTCGTCACTAATTAAGTCAAGTAATGGTAACTTCATTACTAATTATGATAGGTAAATGTAACTTCGTTACTAATTAGGACAAATAACGGTAACTTCGTTACTAATTATGACAAGTAACGGAAAAATCATTGCTAATTATGACAAGTAACGGTAACTACATTTCTAATTATGACAAGTAACGGTAACTTCATTACTAATAATGACAGGTAACGGTAATTTCATTACTAGTCATGACAAGTAACGGTAACTTCATTACTAGTTATGACAAGTAACTGTAACTTCATTACTAATTATGACAAGTAACAGTAACTTCGTTACTATTTATGAAAAGTAACTGTAACTTCATTACTAATTATGACAAGTAACAGTAACTTCGTTACTAATTATGACAGGTAACGGTAAATTCGTTACTAATTATGACAGGTAACGGTATCATCATTACTGATTATGACAAGTAACGGCAACTTCGATACTAATTAGGACAAGTAACAGTAGCTTTATTACTAATTATGACAGGTAACTGTAACTTCGTTACTAATTATGACAAGTAACTGTAACTTCATTACTAATTATGACAGGTAACTGTAACTTCGTTACTAATTAAGACAAGTAACGGTAACTTCATTACTAATTATGATAGGTAAATGTAACTTCGTTACTAATTATGATAAGTAACAGTAACTTCTTTACTATTTATGACAAGTTACGGTAACTTCGTTACTATTTATGACAAGTAACTGTAACTTCGAAACTAATTATGACAAGTAACGGTAACTTCATTACTAATTATGACAGGTAACTGTAACTTCGTTACTAATTAGGACGAGTAACGGTAACTTCATTACTAATTATGATAGGTAAATGTAACTTCGTTACTAATTATGATATGAAACGGTAATTTCGTTACTAATTATGACAGGTAACAGTAACTTCATTACTAATTATGACAAGTAACGGTAACTTCGTTACTAATTAAGACAAGTAACGGTAATTTCGTTACTAATTAAGACAAGTAACTGAAACTTTTTACTAATAATGACAAGTAACTGTAATTTCATTACTAATTATGACAAGTAACAGTAACTTCATTACTAATTATGACAAGTAACAGTAACGTCTTTACTATTTATGACAAGTTACGGTAACTTCGTTACAATTTATGAGAAGTAACTGTAACTTCGAAACTATTTATGACAAGTAACGGTAACTTCATTACTAATTATGACAGGTAACTGTAACTTCGTTACTAATTAGGACAAGTAACGGTAACTTCATTACTAATTATGATAGGTAACTGTAACTTCGTTACTCATTATGACAAGTAACTGTAACTTCTTTACTGATTATGACAAGTAAAGGTAACTTCGTTACTAGTTGTGACAGGTAACGGTAACTTCATTACTAATTATGACAAGTAACAGCAACTTCGTCAGTATTTATGACAAGTAATTGTAACTTCGTTACTAATTATGACAAGTAACGGTAAGTTCGTTTCTTATTATGACAAGTAACGGTAACTTCGTTACTTATTTTGACAGGTAACTGTAACTTCATTACTAATTATGACAAGTAACAGTAACTTCGTTACCAATTATGACAAGTAACTGTAACTTCATTACTAATTATGACAAGTAACGGTAACTTCGTTACTAATTATGACAGGTAACGGTAAATTCGTTACTAATTATGACAAGTTACGGTAACGTCATTACTAATTATGGCAAGTAACGGTTACTTCATTACTAATTATGAAAAGTAACTGTCACTTCGTTACTTATTATGGCAAATAACGGGTACTTTGTTACTTATTATGGCAAGTAACGGTAACTTCGTTACTAATTATGACAAGAAACTGTAACTTCTTTACTAATTATGACAAGTAACTGTGACTTCATTACAAATTATGACAAGTAACGGTAACTACATTACTAATTATGACAAGTAACGGTGACTTCATTACTATTTATGACAATTAACTTCAACTTCATTAATAATAATGACAGGTAACTGTAACCTCATTACTAATTATGACAAGTAACGGTAACTTCATTAAAATTATGACAAGTAACGGTAACTTCTTTACTAATTATGACAAGTAACGGTAACTTCGTTGCTAATTATGACAAGTAATAGTAACTTCGTTACTAATTATGAGAAGAAACGGTTGTTTCGTTACTAATTATGGCAGGTAACTGTAACTTCATTACTAATTATGACAAGTAACGGTAACTTCGTTACTAATTATGACAAGAAACGGTAATTTCGTTACTAATTATGACAGGTAACGGTAACTTCATTACTAATTATGACAAGTAACGGTAACTTCATTACTAATTATTACAAGTAAAGGTAACTTCGTTACTAATTATGACAAGTAACGGTAACTTCGTTACTAATTAGGACAAGTAACTGTAACTTCTTTACTAATAATGACAAGTAACTGTAACGTCATTACTAATTATGACAAGTGTCTGTAACTTCATTACTAATTATGACAAGTAACGGTGACTTATTTACTAATTATGACATGTAACTGTAACTTCATTATTAATTATGACAGGTAACTGTAACTTCATTAGTAATTATGACAAGTAACGGTAACTTCGATACTAATTATGACAAGTAACGGTAACTTCTTTACTAATTATGACATGTAACGGTAACTTTGTTACTAATTATGACAAGTAACTGTAACTTCGTTACTAATTATGAGAAGAAACGGTTGTTTCGTTACTAATTATGGCAGGTAACTGTAACTTCATTACTAATTATGACAAGTAACGGTAACTTCATTACTAATTATGACAAGTAATGGTAACTTCGTTACTAATTATGACAAGTTACAGTAACTTCGTTACTAATTATGACAAGCAACTATAACATCATTACTAATGACAAGTAACGCTATCTTCATTACTAATTATGACAAGTAACGGTAACTTCGTTACTAATTATGACAAGTAAAGGTAACTTCATTACTATTTATGACAAGTGACGGTAACTTCATTACTAATTATGACAGGTAACTGTAACTTCATTACTAATTATGACAAGTAACGGTGACTTCGTTACTAATTATGACAAGTGACGGAAAAATCATTGCTAATTATGACAAGTAACGGTAACTTCATTTCTAATTATGACAAGTAACGGTAACTTCATTTCAAATTATGACAAGTAACGGTAACTTCATTACTAATTTTGACAGGTAACGGTAACTTCATTACTACTCATGACAAGTAACGGTAACTTCATTACTAATTATGACAAGTAACTGTAACTTCATTACTAATTACGACAAGTAACAGTTACTTCATTACTAATTATGACAAGTAACAGTAACTTCTTTACTATTTATGACAAGTTACGGTAACTTCATTACTAATTATGACAATTTACGGCAACTTCGTTACTAATTATGACAGGTTACTGTTACTTCATCACTAATTATGACAAGTAACGGTAACTTCATTACTATATATGACAAGTAACGGTAACTCCATTACTACAAATGACAAGTAACGGTAACTTCGTTACTAATTATGGCAAGTTACGGTAACTTCATTACTAATTTAGACAAATAACGGTAAATTCGTTAATAATTATGACAAGTAACTGTTATTTCATTACTATTAATGACAAGTAACGGTAACATCATTACTAATTATGACAGGTAACGGTAACTTCATTAGTATTTATGACAAGTAACGGTAACTTCATTACTAATTACGACAAGTAACGGTAACTTCATTTCTAATTATGACAAGTAACGGTAACATCATTGCTAATTATGACAGGTAACGGTAACTTCGTTACTAATTATACAAATAACGCTAACATCATTACCAATTATGAGAAGTAACGGTAACTTCATTACTAATTATGACAGGAACCGGTAACTTCATTAGTATTTATGACAAGTAACAGTAACTTCATTACTAATTATGACAAGTAACGATAACTTCATTACTAATTATGACAAGTAACGGTAACTACGTTATTAATTATTAGAAGTAACGGTAACTACATTAATAATTATGACAAGAAACAGTAACTTCATTAGTATCTATGACAAGTAACGGTAACTTCATTACTAATTATGACAAGTATCGGTAACTTCGTTACTATTGATGACAAGTAACGGTAACTTCATTACTAATTATGACAATTTACGGCAACTTCGTTACTAATTATAACAAGTAACGGTAACTTCATAACCTATTATGACAAGTATCGGTAACTTCGTTACTAATTATGACAAGTAACGGTAACTTCATTATTAATTATGACAAGTTACGGCAACGTCGTTACTAATTATGACAGGTTACTGTAACTTCATTACTAATTATGAAAAATAACGGTAACTTCATTACTAATAAAGACAAGTTACGGTAACTTCATTACTATTTATGACAAGTAACGGTAACTTCGTTACTAATTATGGCATGTAACGTTAACTTCATTACTAATTATGACAAGTTACGGTAAATTCGTTACTAATTATGACAACTAACTGTAACTTCATTACTATTTAAGACAAGTAACGGTAACTTCATTACTAATTATGACAGGTAATGGTAACTTCATTAGTATTTATGACAAGTAACGGTAACTTCATTACTAATTACGACAAGTAACGGTAACTTCATTACTAATTATGACAAGTAATGGTTACTTCGTTACTAATTATGGCAAGTAACCGTAACTTCGTTACTAATTATGACATGTAACTGTAACTTCATTACTAATTATGACAAGAAACGGTAACTTCGATATTAATTATGACAAGTAACGGCAACCTCGTTACTAATTTATGCAAGTAACGGTAACTTCATTACTAATTACGACAAGTAACGGTAACTTCATTACTAATTATTACAAGTAACGATAACTTCATTACTATTTAAGACAAGTAACGGTAACTTCGTTACTAATTATGACAAGTAACGGTAACTTCATTACTAATTAGGACAAGTAACGTTAATTTCGTTACTAATCATGACAAGTAACGGTAACCTCGTTACTAATTATGGCAAGTAACCGTAACTTCGTTACTAATTATGATATGTAACTGTAACTTCATTACTAATTATGACAAGAAACGGTAACTTCGTTACTAATTATGACAAGTAACGGCAACCTCGTTACTAATTTATGCAAGTAACGGTAACTTCGTTACTAATTATGACAAGTAACTGTAATTTCATTATTAATTACGACAAGTAACGAAATTTTCATTTCTAATTATGACAAGTAACGGTAACATAATTACTAATTATGACAGGTAACGGTAATTTCGTTACTAATTATACATGTAACGGTAACTTCATTACTAATTATGACAAGTAACGGTAACTTCATTACTAATTAAGACAGGTAACGGTAACTTCATTAGTATTTAGGACAAGTAACGGTAATTTCATTAGTAATTATGACAAGTAACGGTAACTTCATTACTATTTATGACAAGTAACGGTAACTTCGTTATTAATTATGAGAAGTAACGGTTACTTCATTCGTAATTATGACAAGTAACGGTAACTTCATTACTAATTATTACAAGTAATGGTAACTTCATTGCTTATTATTACAGGTAACTGTAACTTCATTACTAATTATGACAAGTAACGGTAACTTCATTACTAATTATGACAAGTAACGGTAACATCATTACTAATTATGACAAGTAACGGTAAATTCATTCCTATTTATAAAAAGTAACTGTAACTTCATTACTGTTTAAGACACGTAACGGTTACTTCGTAACTAATTATGACAAGTAACTGTAACTTCATTACGAATTATGACAAGTAACGGTAACTTCGTAACTAATTAAGACAAGGAACGGTAACTTCATTACTAATTATGACAAGTAACGGTAACTTCATTACTAATTACGACAAGTATCTGAAACTTCGTTACTAATTATGACAAGTTACGGTAACTTCTATACTAATTATGACAAGTAACGGTAACATCTTTACTAATTATGACAAGTAACGGTAACTTCATTACTAATTATGACAAGTAATGGTAACGTCGTTACTAATTATGACAAGTAAAGGTAACTTTATTGCTAATTATGACAAGAAACGGTAACTTCATTACTAATTATGACAAGTAACGGTAACTTCGTTACTAATTATGAAAATTTACGGCAACTTCGTTACTAATTATGACAAGTAACTGTAACTTCTTAACTAATTATGACAGGTAACGGTAACTTCGTGACTAATTATGACAGGTAACGGTAACGTCATTACTATTTTGACAAGTTACGTTCTTTTCGTTACTAATTATGACAAGTAACAGTAACTTCATTGCTAATTATGACAAATAACGGTAACTTCATTACCAATTATGACAAGTAACGGTAACTTCATTTCTAATTATGTCTGGACACGGTAACTTCATTAGTATTTATGACAAGTAGCGGTAACTTCATTACTAATTATGACAAGTAACGGTAACTTCGTAATTAATTATTAGAAGTTACGGTAACTTCATTAATAATTATGACAAGAAACAGTAACTTCATTAATAATTATGACAAGTTACGGCAACTTCGTTACTAATTATGACAGGTAACTGTAACTTCATTACTAATTATGACTAGTAACGGTAAATTCATAACTAATTATGACAAGTAACGGTAACTTCATTACTATTTATGACAAGTAACGGTAACTTCGTTACTAATTATGGCATGTAACGTTAACTTCATTACTAATTATGACAAGTAACGGTAAATTCGTTACTAATTATGACAAGTAACTGTAACTTCATTACTATTTGTGACAAGTAACGGTAACTTCATTACTAATTATTACAGGTAACGGTAACTTCATTAGTATTTATGACAGGTAACGGTAACTTCATTACTAATTACGACAATTAACGGTAACTTCATTTCTAATTATGACAAGTAACGGTAACATCATTGCTAATTATGACAGGTAACGGTAACTTCGTTACTAATTATACAAGTAACAGTAACTTCATTACCAATTATGACAAGTAACGGTAACTTCATTTCTAATTATGACTGGAAACGGTAACTTCATTAGTATTTATGACAAGTAGCGGTAACTTCATTACTAATTATGACAAGTAACGGTAACTTCGTTATTAATTATTAGAAGTAACGGTAACTTAATTAATAATTATGACAAGAAACAGTAACTTCATTACTAATTATGACAAGTTACGGCAACGTCGTTACTAATTATGACAGGTAACTGTAACTTCATTAGTATTTATGACAAGTAACGGTAATTTCATTACTAATTATGACAATTAACGGAAACTTCATTAATAATTATGACAAGAAACAGTAACTTCATTAATATTTATGACAAGTTACGTTAATTTCATTACTAATTATGACAAGTAACTGTAACTTCATTACTAATTATGACAAATAACGGTAACATCGTTACTAATTATAAAAATAACGGTTACTTAATTACTAATTGTGACAAGTAACGGTAAATTCGTTACTTATTATGACAAGCAACTGTAACTTCATTACTAATTATGACAGGTAAAGGTAACTTCATTACTATTTATGACAAGAAACGGTACCTTCATTTCTAATAATGATAAGTAACAAGAACGTCATTACTAATTATGACAAGAAACGGTAACTCCATTACTAATTAAGACAAGTTACGGCAACTTGGGTACTAATTATAACAGGTAACTGTAACTTAATTACTAGTTATGACAAGTAACGGTAACTTCATTACTAATTATGACAAGTAACTTGAACTTCGTTACTAATTATGACAAGTGACGGTAACTTCATTATTAATTATGAAAAGTAACGGTAACTTCGTTACTAATTTTGCCAGGTAACGGTAACTTCATTACTAATTATGACAGGTAACGGTAACGTCATTACTATTTATGTCATGTAACGGTAACTTCATTACTAATTATGACAGGTAACTGTAACTTCATTACTAATTATGACAAGTAACTGTAACTTCATTACAATTTATGACAAGTTACGGTATCTTCATTACCATTTATGACAAGTAACGGTAACTTCGTTACTAATTATGACAAGTAACGGTAACTTCAATACTAATTATGAAAAGTTACGGCAACTTCGTTACTAATTATGACAAGTAACGGTAACTTCGTAACTAATTATAACAAATAACGGTAACTTCATTACTAATTATGACATGTAACGGTAACGTCATTACTATTTATGACTTGTTACGGTAATTTCATTACTAATTATGACAGGTAACTGTAACTTCTTTACTAATTATGACAAGTAACGGTAACTTAACTACCAATTATGACAAGTATCGGTAACTTCGTTACTAATTATGACAAGAAACTGTAACTTCATTACTAATTATGACAAGTGACGGTAAATTCATTACCAATTATGACAAGTTATGACAACTTCGTTACTAATTATAACAGGTAACTGTAACTTAATTACTAGTTATGACAAGTAACGGTAACTTCATTTTTAATTAAGACAAGTAATTGTAACTTCGTTACTAATTATGAGGAGTGACGGTAACATCATTATTAATTATGACAAGTAACGGTAAATTCATTAGTAATTATGACAAGTAATGGTAACTTCATCACAAATTAATTCAGGTAACTGTAACTTCATTACTAATTATGACAAGTAACGGTAACTTCATTACTAATTATGACAGGTTAGGGTAACTTCATTAGTATTTATGACAAGTAACGGTAACTTCATTACTAATTATGATAAGTATCGGTAACTTCGTTACTAATTATGACAAGTAACTGTAACTTCATTACTAATTATGACAAGTGACGGTAAATTCATTACCAATTATGACAAGTTATGACAACTTCGTTACTAATTATAACAGGTAACTGTAACTTAATTACTAGTTATGACAAGTATCGGTAACTTCGTTACTATTTATGACTAGTAACGGTAACTTCATTACTAATTATGACAATTTACGGCAACTTCGTTACTAATTATGACAGGTTACTGTTACTTCATCACTAATTATGACAAGTAACGGTAACTTCATTACTAATTATGACAAGTAACGGTAACTCCATTACTACTAATGACAAGTAACGGTAACTTCGTTACTAATTATGTTAAGTTACGGTAACTTCATTACTAATATAGACAAGTAACGGTAAATTCGTTACTAATTATGACAAGTAACTGTTATTTCATTACTATTAATGACAAGTAACGGTAACTTCATTACTAATTATGACAGGTAACGGTAACTTCATTAGTATTTATGACAAGTAACGGTAACTTCATTACTAATTACGACAAGTAACGGTAACTTCATTTCTAATTATGACAAGTAACGGTAACATCATTGCTAATTATGACAGGTAACGGTAACTTCGTTACTAATTATACAAATAACGGTAACATCATTACCAATTATGACAAGTAACGGTAACTTCATTACTAATTATGACAGGAACCGGTAACTTCATTAGAATTTATGACAAGTAACGGTAACTTCATTACTAATTATGACAAGTAACGGTAACTTCATTACTAATTATGACAAGTAACGGTAACTACATAACTAATTATGACAGGTTATGGTAACTTCATTAGTATTTATGACAAGTAACGGTACCTTCATTACTAATTACGACAAGTAACGGTAACTTCATTACTAATTATGTCAAGTAACGGTTACTTCGTTACTAATTATGACAAGTAACGGTAACCTCGTTACTAATTATGGCAAGTAACGGTAACTTCGTTACTAATTATGACAAGTAACTGTAACTTCATTACTAATTATGACAAGAAACGGTAACTTCGTTTCTAATTATGACAGGTAACTGTAACTTCAATACTAATTATGACAAGTAACGGTAAATTCGTTAATAATTATGACAAGTAACTGTAACTGCATTACTAATTATGACAAGTAACGGTAAATTCGTTACCAATTATGACAAGTATCGGTAACTTCGTTACTATTTATGACAAGTAACGGTAACTTCATTACTAATTATGACAAGTAACGGTAAATTCGCTAATAATTATGACAAGTAACTGTAACTGCATTACTAATTATGACAAGTAACGGTAAATTCATTACCAATTATGACAAGTATCGGTAACTTCGTTACTATTTATGACAAGTAACGGTAACTTCATTACTAATTATGACAATTTACGGCAACTTCGTTACTAATTATGACAGGTTACTGTTACTTCATCACTAATTATGACAAGTAACGGTAACTTCATTACTAATTATGACAAGTAACGGTAACTCCATTACTACAAATGACAAGTAACGGTAACTTCGTTACTAATTATGGCAAGTTACGGTAACTTCATTACTAATTTAGACAAATAACGGTAAATTCGTTACTAATTATGACAAGTAACTGTTATTTCATTACTATTAATGACAAGTAACGGTAACTTCATTACTAATTATGACAGGTAACGGTAACTTCATTAGTATTTATGACAAGTAACTGTAACTTCATTACTAATTACGACAAGTAACGGTAACTTCATTTCTAATTATGACAATAACGGTAACATCATTGCTAATTATGACAGGTAACGGTAACTTCGTTACTAATTATACAAATAACGCTAACATCATTACCAATTTTGACAAGTAACGGTAACTTCATTAATAATTATGACAGGAACCGGTAACTTCATTAGTATTTATGACAAGTAACGGTTACTTCATTACTAATTATGACAAGTAACGATAACTTCATTACTAATTATGACAAGTAACGGTAACTACGTTATTAATTATTAGAAGTAACGGTAACTTCATTAATAATTATGACAAGAAACAGTAACTTCATTAGTATTTATGACAAGTAACGGTAACTTCATTACTAATTATGACAAGTATCGGTAACTTCGTTACTATTGATGACAAGTAATGGTAACTTCATTACTAATTATGACAATTTACGGCAACTTCGTTACTAATTATGACAAGTAACGGTAACTTCATAACCTATTATGACAAGTATCGGTAACTCCGTTACTAATTATGACAAGTAACGGTAACTTCATTATTAATTATGACAAGTTACGGCAACTTCGTTACTAATTATGACAGGTTACTGTAACTTCATTACTAATTATGAAAAATAACGGTAACTTCATTACTAATTAAGACAAGTTACGGTAACTTCATTACTATTTATGACAAGTAACGGTAACTTCGTTACTAATTATGGCATGTAACGTTAACTTCATTACTAATTATGACAAGTTACGGTAAATTCGTTACTAATTATGACAACTAAATGTAACTTCATTACTATTTAAGACAAGTAACGGTAACTTCATTACTAATTATGACAGGTAATGGTAACTTCATTAGTATTTATGACAAGTAACGGTAACTTCATTACTAATTACGACAAGTAACGGTATCTTCATTACTAATTATGACAAGTAACGGTTACTTCGTTACTAATTATGACAAGTAACGGTAACCTCGTTACTAATTATGGCAAGTAACGGTAACTTCGTTACTAATTATGACAAGTAACTGTAACTTTATTACTAATTATGACAAGAAACGGTAACTTCGTTTCTAATTATGACAGGTAACTGTAACTTCAATACTAATTATGACAAATAACGGTAACTTTGTAACTAATTATGACAAATAACGGTTACTTCATTACTACTTATGACAAGTTACTGTATACTTAATTACTAATTATGACAAGTTACGCTAACTTCATTACTAATTATGACAAGTAACGGTAACTTCGGTACTAATTATGACAAGTTACTGTAACTTCATTACCAATTATGACAAGAAACGGTAACTTCGTTACTAATTATGAAAGGTAACTGTAACTTCAATACTAATTATGACAAATAACGGTAACTTCGTTACTAACTATACAAGTAACTGTAACTTCATTACTAATTACGACAAAAAACGGTAACTTCATTAATAATTATGACAAGTAACGGGTACATCATTACCAATTATGATCGGTATCGGTATCTTCATTACTAATTATGACAGGTAACGGTAACTTCATTACTAATTACGACAGGTAATGGTAACTTCATTAGTATTTATGACAAGTAACGGTAATTTCATTACTAATTATGACAGGTAACGGTAACTTCGTTACTAATTATGATAAGTAACTGTAACTTCGGTACTAATTTTGAAAAGTAACTGCAACTTCATTACTAATTATGACAAGAAACGGTAACTTCGTTACTAATTATGACAGGTAACTGTAACTTCAATACTAATTATGATAAATAACGGTAACTTCATTACTAATTATAAAAGTAACTGTAACTTCATTACTAATTATGACTAGTAACGGTAACTTCGTTACTAATTATGACCAGTAACGGTAACCTCGTTACTAATTATGGCATGTAACGGTAACTTCGTTACTAATTATGACAAGTAACTGTAACTTCATTTCTAATTATGACAAGTAACGGTAACATCATTACTAATTATGACAGGTAACGATAACTTCGTTACTAATTATACGAGTAACGGTAACTTCATTACTAATTACGACAAGTAACGGTAACTTCATTATTAATTATGACAGGTAACGGTAACCTCATTACTAATTATGACAAGAAACGGTAACTTCATTACTAATAATGATAAGTAACAGTAAGGTAATTACTAATTATGACAATAAACGGTAACTTCATTACTAATTATGAGAATAACGGTAACTTCATTACTAATTATGACAAGTAAAGGTAAATTGGTTACTAATTATGACAAGTAACTGTAACTTCATTAGTAATTAAGACAAGTAACGGTAACTTTATTACTAATTATGACAAGTTACGGCAAATTTGTTACTAATTATGACAGGTAACTGTCACATAATTACTAGTTATGACAGGTAACGGTAACTTCATTACTAATTATGACAAGTAACGGTAACATCATTACTAATTATGACAGGTAACGGTAACTTCATTACTAATTACGACAGGTAATGGTAACTTCATTAGTATTTATGACAAGTAACGGTAATTTCATTACTAATTATGACAGGAACCGGTAACTTCATTAGTATTTATGACAAGTAACGGTAACTTCATTACTGATTATGACAAGTAACGATAACTACATAACTAATTATGACAGGTTATGGTAACTTCATTAGTATTTATGACAAGTAACGGTAACTTCGTTTCTAATTATGACAGGTAACTGTAACTTCAATACTAATTATGACAAGTAACGGTAAATTCATTACCAATTATGACAAGTATCGGTAACTTCGTTACTATTTATGACAAGTAACGTTAACTTCATTACTAATTATGACAATTTACGGCAACTTCGTTACTAATTATGACAGGTTACTGTTACTTCATCACTAATTATGACAAGTAACGGTAACTTCATTACTAATTATGACAAGTAACGGTAACTCCATTACTACTAATGACAAGTAACGGTAACTTCGTTACTAATTATGTTAAGTTACGGTAACTTCATTACTAATATAGACAAGTAACGGTAAATTCGTTACTAATTATGACAAGTAACTGTTATTTCATTACTATTAATGACAAGTAACGGTAACTTCATTACTAATTATGACAGGTAACGGTAACTTCATTAGTATTTATGACAAGTAACGGTAACTTCATTACTAATTACGACAAGTAACGGTAACTTCATTTCTAATTATGACAAGTAACGGTAACATCATTGCTAATTATGACAGGTAACGGTAACTTCGTTACTAATTATACAAATAACGGTAACATCATTACCAATTATGACAAGTAACGGTAACTTCATTACTAATTATGACAGGAACCGGTAACTTCATTAGAATTTATGACAAGTAACGGTAACTTCATTACTAATTATGACAAGTAACGGTAACTTCATTACTAATTATGACAAGTAACGGTAACTACATAACTAATTATGACAGGTTATGGTAACTTCATTAGTATTTATGACAAGTAACGGTACCTTCATTACTAATTACGACAAGTAACGGTAACTTCATTACTAATTATGTCAAGTAACGGTTACTTCGTTACTAATTATGACAAGTAACGGTAACCTCGTTACTAATTATGGCAAGTAACGGTAACTTCGTTACTAATTATGACAAGTAACTGTAACTTCATTACTAATTATGACAAGAAACGGTAACTTCGTTTCTAATTATGACAGGTAACTGTAACTTCAATACTAATTATGACAAGTAACGGTAAATTCGTTAATAATTATGACAAGTAACTGTAACTGCATTACTAATTATGACAAGTAA
Source organism: Meconema thalassinum (assembly GCA_946902985.2). Lineage (NCBI taxonomy): Eukaryota > Metazoa > Arthropoda > Insecta > Orthoptera > Tettigoniidae > Meconema > Meconema thalassinum. The sequence continues at coordinate 1,738,847,368 of OX336388.2, read as the reverse complement.
CGGTAAATTCGTTACCAATTATGACAAGTATCGGTAACTTCGTTACTATTTATGACAAGTAACGGTAACTTCATTACTAATTATGACAAGTAACGGTAAATTCGCTAATAATTATGACAAGTAACTGTAACTGCATTACTAATTATGACAAGTAACGGTAAATTCATTACCAATTATGACAAGTATCGGTAACTTCGTTACTATTTATGACAAGTAACGGTAACTTCATTACTAATTATGACAATTTACGGCAACTTCGTTACTAATTATGACAGGTTACTGTTACTTCATCACTAATTATGACAAGTAACGGTAACTTCATTACTAATTATGACAAGTAACGGTAACTCCATTACTACAAATGACAAGTAACGGTAACTTCGTTACTAATTATGGCAAGTTACGGTAACTTCATTACTAATTTAGACAAATAACGGTAAATTCGTTACTAATTATGACAAGTAACTGTTATTTCATTACTATTAATGACAAGTAACGGTAACTTCATTACTAATTATGACAGGTAACGGTAACTTCATTAGTATTTATGACAAGTAACTGTAACTTCATTACTAATTACGACAAGTAACGGTAACTTCATTTCTAATTATGACAATAACGGTAACATCATTGCTAATTATGACAGGTAACGGTAACTTCGTTACTAATTATACAAATAACGCTAACATCATTACCAATTTTGACAAGTAACGGTAACTTCATTAATAATTATGACAGGAACCGGTAACTTCATTAGTATTTATGACAAGTAACGGTTACTTCATTACTAATTATGACAAGTAACGATAACTTCATTACTAATTATGACAAGTAACGGTAACTACGTTATTAATTATTAGAAGTAACGGTAACTTCATTAATAATTATGACAAGAAACAGTAACTTCATTAGTATTTATGACAAGTAACGGTAACTTCATTACTAATTATGACAAGTATCGGTAACTTCGTTACTATTGATGACAAGTAATGGTAACTTCATTACTAATTATGACAATTTACGGCAACTTCGTTACTAATTATGACAAGTAACGGTAACTTCATAACCTATTATGACAAGTATCGGTAACTCCGTTACTAATTATGACAAGTAACGGTAACTTCATTATTAATTATGACAAGTTACGGCAACTTCGTTACTAATTATGACAGGTTACTGTAACTTCATTACTAATTATGAAAAATAACGGTAACTTCATTACTAATTAAGACAAGTTACGGTAACTTCATTACTATTTATGACAAGTAACGGTAACTTCGTTACTAATTATGGCATGTAACGTTAACTTCATTACTAATTATGACAAGTTACGGTAAATTCGTTACTAATTATGACAACTAAATGTAACTTCATTACTATTTAAGACAAGTAACGGTAACTTCATTACTAATTATGACAGGTAATGGTAACTTCATTAGTATTTATGACAAGTAACGGTAACTTCATTACTAATTACGACAAGTAACGGTATCTTCATTACTAATTATGACAAGTAACGGTTACTTCGTTACTAATTATGACAAGTAACGGTAACCTCGTTACTAATTATGGCAAGTAACGGTAACTTCGTTACTAATTATGACAAGTAACTGTAACTTTATTACTAATTATGACAAGAAACGGTAACTTCGTTTCTAATTATGACAGGTAACTGTAACTTCAATACTAATTATGACAAATAACGGTAACTTTGTAACTAATTATGACAAATAACGGTTACTTCATTACTACTTATGACAAGTTACTGTATACTTAATTACTAATTATGACAAGTTACGCTAACTTCATTACTAATTATGACAAGTAACGGTAACTTCGGTACTAATTATGACAAGTTACTGTAACTTCATTACCAATTATGACAAGAAACGGTAACTTCGTTACTAATTATGAAAGGTAACTGTAACTTCAATACTAATTATGACAAATAACGGTAACTTCGTTACTAACTATACAAGTAACTGTAACTTCATTACTAATTACGACAAAAAACGGTAACTTCATTAATAATTATGACAAGTAACGGGTACATCATTACCAATTATGATCGGTATCGGTATCTTCATTACTAATTATGACAGGTAACGGTAACTTCATTACTAATTACGACAGGTAATGGTAACTTCATTAGTATTTATGACAAGTAACGGTAATTTCATTACTAATTATGACAGGTAACGGTAACTTCGTTACTAATTATGATAAGTAACTGTAACTTCGGTACTAATTTTGAAAAGTAACTGCAACTTCATTACTAATTATGACAAGAAACGGTAACTTCGTTACTAATTATGACAGGTAACTGTAACTTCAATACTAATTATGATAAATAACGGTAACTTCATTACTAATTATAAAAGTAACTGTAACTTCATTACTAATTATGACTAGTAACGGTAACTTCGTTACTAATTATGACCAGTAACGGTAACCTCGTTACTAATTATGGCATGTAACGGTAACTTCGTTACTAATTATGACAAGTAACTGTAACTTCATTTCTAATTATGACAAGTAACGGTAACATCATTACTAATTATGACAGGTAACGATAACTTCGTTACTAATTATACGAGTAACGGTAACTTCATTACTAATTACGACAAGTAACGGTAACTTCATTATTAATTATGACAGGTAACGGTAACCTCATTACTAATTATGACAAGAAACGGTAACTTCATTACTAATAATGATAAGTAACAGTAAGGTAATTACTAATTATGACAATAAACGGTAACTTCATTACTAATTATGAGAATAACGGTAACTTCATTACTAATTATGACAAGTAAAGGTAAATTGGTTACTAATTATGACAAGTAACTGTAACTTCATTAGTAATTAAGACAAGTAACGGTAACTTTATTACTAATTATGACAAGTTACGGCAAATTTGTTACTAATTATGACAGGTAACTGTCACATAATTACTAGTTATGACAGGTAACGGTAACTTCATTACTAATTATGACAAGTAACGGTAACATCATTACTAATTATGACAGGTAACGGTAACTTCATTACTAATTACGACAGGTAATGGTAACTTCATTAGTATTTATGACAAGTAACGGTAATTTCATTACTAATTATGACAGGAACCGGTAACTTCATTAGTATTTATGACAAGTAACGGTAACTTCATTACTGATTATGACAAGTAACGATAACTACATAACTAATTATGACAGGTTATGGTAACTTCATTAGTATTTATGACAAGTAACGGTAACTTCGTTTCTAATTATGACAGGTAACTGTAACTTCAATACTAATTATGACAAGTAACGGTAAATTCATTACCAATTATGACAAGTATCGGTAACTTCGTTACTATTTATGACAAGTAACGTTAACTTCATTACTAATTATGACAATTTACGGCAACTTCGTTACTAATTATGACAGGTTACTGTTACTTCATCACTAATTATGACAAGTAACGGTAACTTCATTACTAATTATGACAAGTAACGGTAAATCCATTACTACAAATGACAAGTAACGGTAACTTCGTTACTAATTATGGCAAGTTACGGTAACTTCATTACTAATTTAGACAAATAACGGTAAATTCGTTACTAATTATGACAAGTAACTGTTATTTCATTACTATTAATGACAAGTAACGGTAACTTCATTACTAATTATGACAAGTAACGGTAACTTCATTAGTATTTATGACAAGTAACTGTAACTTCATTACTAATTACGACAAGTAACGGTAACTTCATTTCTAATTATGACAATAACGGTAACATCATTGCTAATTATGACAGGTAACGGTAACTTCGTTACTAATTATACAAATAACGCTAACATCATTACCAATTATGACAAGTAACGGTAACTTCATTACTAATTATGACAGGAACCGGTAACTTCATTAGTATTTATGACAAGTAACGGTTACTTCATTACTAATTATGACAAGTAACGATAACTTCTTTACTAATTATGACAAGTAACGGTAACTACGTTATTAATTATTAGAAGTAACGGTAACTTCATTAATAATTATGACAAGAAACAGTAACTTCATTAGTATTTATGACAAGTAACGGTAACTTTATTACTAATTATGACAAGTATCGGTAACTTCGTTACTATTGACGACAAGTAACGGTAACTTCATTACTAATTATGACAATTTACGGCAACTTCGTTACTAATTATGACAAGTAACGGTAACTTCATAAACCTATTATGACAAGTATCGGTAACTTCGTTACCAATTATGACAAGTAACGGTAACTTCATTATTAATTATGACAAGTTACGGCTACTTCGTTACTAATTATGACAGGTTACTGTAACTTCATTACTAATTATGAAAAATAACGGTAACTTCATTACTAATTAAGACAAGTTACGGTAACTTCATTACTATTTATGACAAGTAACGGTAACTTCGTTACTAATTATGGCATGTAACGTTAACTTCATTACTAATTAAGACAAGTTACGGTAAATTCGTTACTAATTATGACAACTAACTGTAACTTCAATACTATTTAAGACAAGTAACGGTAACTTCATTACTAATTATGACAGGTAATGGTAACTTCATTAGTATTTATGACAAGTAACGGTAACTTCATTACTAATTACGACAAGTAACGGTATCTTCATTACTAATTATGACAAGTAACGGAAGTAACGGTAACTTCGTTACTAATTATGACAAGTAACTGCAACTTCATTACTAATTATGACAAGAAACGGTAACTTCGTTTCTAATCATGACAGGTAACTGTAACTTCAATACTAATTATGACAAATAACGGTAACTTTGTAACTAATTATGACAAGTAACGGTTACTTCGTTACTACTTATGACAAGTTACTGTATACTTAATTACTAATTATGACAAGTAACGCTAACTTCATTACTAATTATGACAAGTAACGGTAACTTCGGTACTAATTATGACAAGTTACTGTAACTTCATTACCAATTATGACAAGAAACGGTAACTTCGTTACTAATTATGACAGGTAACTGTAACTTCAATACTAATTATGACAAATAACGGTAACTTCGTTACTAACTATACAAGTAACTGTAACTTCATTACTAATTACGACAAAAAATGGTAACTTCATTAATAATTATGACAAGTAACGGTTACATCATTACCAATTATGACAGGTATCGGTATCTTCATTACTAATTATGACAGGTAACGGTAACTTCATTACTAATTACGACAAGTAACAGTAACTTCATTACTAATTATGACAAGTAACGGTAACTTCGTTACTAATTATGACCAGTAACGGTAACCTCGTTACTAATTATGGCATGTAACGGTAACTTCGTTACTAATTATGACAAGTAACTGTAACTTCATTTCTAATTATGACAAGTAACGGTAACATCATTACTAATTATGACAGGTATTGATAACTTCGTAACTAATTATACGAGTAACGGTAACTTCATTACTAATTACGACAAGTAACGTTAACTTCATTATTAATTATGACAGGTAACGGTAACCTCATTACTAATTATGACAAGAAACGGTAACTTCATTACTAATAATGATAAGTAACAGTAAGGTAATTACTAATTATGACAATAAACGGTAACTTCGTTACTAATTATGAGAATAACGGTAACTTCATTACTTATTATGACAAGTCAAGGTAAATTGGTTACTAATTATGACAAGTAACTGTAACTTCATTAGTAATTATGACAAGTAACGGTAATTTTATTACTAATTATGACAAGTTACGGCAAATTTGTTACTAATTATGACAGGTAACTGTCACATAATTACTAGTTATGACAGGTAACGGTAACTTCATTACTAATTATGACAAGTAACGGTAACATCATTACTAATTATGGCAGGTAACGGTAACTTCATTAGTATTTATGGCATGTAACGGTAATTTCTTCACTAATTATGACAAGTTACGGTAACTTCGTTACTAATTATGACAAGTAACTGTAACTTCATTACTAATTACGACAAGTAACGGTAACTTCGTAATTAATTATGACAGGTAACTGTAACTTCAATACTAATTATGACAAATAACGGTAACTTCGTTACTAATTATACAAGTTACGGTAACTTCATTACTAATTATGACAAATAACGGTAACTTCATTACTAATTATGACAGGTAACGGTAATTTCATTAGTATTTATGACAAGTAACGGTAATTTCATTAATAATTATGACAAGTAACGGTAACTTCGTTACTAATAATGACAAGTAACGGTAACCTCGTTACTAATTATGGCAAGTAACGGTAACTTCGTAACTAATTATGACAAGTAACTGTAACTTCATTACTAATTATGAAAAGTAACGGTAACTTCGTTACTAATTAAGACAGGTAACGTTAACTTCGTTACCAATTATGACAAGGAACGGTAACTTCATTACTAATTATGACAAGTAACGTTAACTTCATTACTAATTACGACAAGTAACTGAAACTTCGTTACTAATTATGACAAGTTACGGTAACTTCTATACTAATTATGACCAGTAACGGTAACATCTTTACTAATTATGACAAGTAACGGTAACTTCATTACTAATTATGACAAGTAATGGTAACTTCGTTACTAATTATGACAAGTAAAGGTAACTTTATTGCTAATTATGTCAAGAAACGGTAACTTCATAACTAATTATGACAAGTAACGGTAACTTCGTTACTAATTATGACAACTTACGGCAACTTCGTTACTAATTATGACAAGTTGCTGTAACTTCTTTACTAATTATGACAAGAAACGGTAACTTCATTACTAATAATGATAAGTAACAGTAAGGTAATTACTAATTATGACAATCAACGGTAACTTCATTACTAATTATGACAAGTAAAGGTAAATTGGTTACTAATTATGACAAGTAACTGTAACTTCAATAGTAATTATGACAAGTAACGGTAACTTTATTACTAATTATGACAAGTTACGGCAAATTTGTTACTAATTATGACAGGTAACTGTCACATAATTACTAGTTATGACAAGTAACGGTAACTTCATTACTAATTATGACAAGTAACGGTAACATCATTAATAATTATAACAGGTAACGGTAACTTCATTACTAATTATGACAGGTAACGGTACCTTCATTACTAATTATGACAGGTAACGGTAACTTCATTAGTATTTAAGGCAAGTAACGGTAATTTCTTCACTAATAATGACAAGTTACGGTAACTTCGTTACTAATTATAACTAGTAACTGTAACTTCATTACTAATTACGACAAGTAACGGTAACTTCGTAATTAATTATGACAGGTAACTGTAACTTCAATACTAATTATGACAAATAACGGTAACTTCGTTACTAATTATACAAGTAACGGTAACTTCATTACTAATTATGACAAGTAACGGTAACTTCATTACTAATTATGACAGGTAACGGTAACTTCATTTGATTTTATGACAAGTAACGGTAATTTCATTACTAATTATGACAAGTAACGGTAACTTCGTTACTAATTATGACAAGTTACGGTAACCTCGTTACTAATTATGACAAGTAACTGTAACTTCATTACTAATTACGACAAGTAACGGTAACTTCATTTCTAATTAAAACAAGTAACGGTAACATCATTACTAATTATGACAGGTAACGGTAACTTCGTTACTAATTATACAAGTAACGGTAACTTTATTACTAATAATGACAAGTAACGGTAACTTCATTACTAATTATGACAAGAAACGGTAACTTCGTTATTAATCATGAGAAGTAACGGTATCTTCATTAATAATTATGACAAGAAACAGTAACTACATTACTATTTATGACAAGTTACGCTAATTTCAATACTTATAATGACAAGTAACTGTAACTTCATTACTAATTATGACAAGTAACGGTAACTTCATTACCAATTATGACAAGTATCGTTAACTTCGTTTCTAATTATGACAAGTAACGGTAACATCTATACTAATTATGACAAGTGTCGGCAACTTCATTACTAATTATGACAGGAAACTGTAACTTCATTACTAATTATGACAAGTAACGGTAACTTCATTACTAATTATGACAAGTACCGGAAACTTCGTTACTATTTATGACAAGTAACGGTAACTTCGTTACTTATTATGACAAGTAACGGTAACTTCATTACTAATTATGACAAGTAACGGTAACTTCGTTACTAATTATGACAAATAACGGTAACCTCGTTACTAATTATGGCAAGGAACGGTAACTTCGTTACTAATTATGACAAGTAACTGTAACTTCATTACTAATTATGACATGAAACGGTACCTTCGTTACTAATTATGACAAGTAACGGTAACCTCGTTACTAATTATGACAGGTAACGGTAACTTCGTTACTAATTATACATGTAACGGTAACTGAATTACTAATTATGACAAGTAACGGTAACTTCATTACTAATTAAGACTGGTAACGGTAACTTCATAAGTATTTAGGACAAGTAACGGTAATTTCATTACTAATTATGACAAGTAACGGTACCTTCATTACTAATTATGACAAGTAACGGTAACTTCGTTATTAATTATGAGAAGTAACGGTAACTTCATTCGTAATTATGACAAGTAACGGTAACTTCATTACTAATTATGACAAGTAATGGTAACTTCATTGCTTATTATTACAGGTAACTGTAACTTCATTACTAATTATGACAAGTAACGGTAACTTCATTACTCATTAAGACAAGTAACGGTAACATCATTACTAATTATGTCAAGTAACGGTAACTTCATTCCTGATTACAACAAGTAACTGTAACATCATTAGTGTTTAAGACAAGTAACGGTTACTTCGTAACTAATTATGACAAGTAACTGTAACTTCATTATTAATTATGACAAGTAACGGTAACTTCGTTACTAATTAAGACAGGTAACGTTAACTTCATTACCAATTATGACAAGGAACGGTAACTTCATTACTAATTATGACAAATAACGGTAACTTCATTACTAATTACGACAAGTAACTGAAACTTCGTTACTAATTATGACAAGTTACGGTAACTTCTATACTAATTATGACAAGTAACGGTAACATCTTTACTAATTATGACAAGTTACGGTAACTTCATTACTAATTATGACAAGTAATGGTAACTTCGTTACTAATTATGGCAAGTAAAGGTAACTTTATTGCTAATTATGACAAGAAACGGTAACTTCATTACTAATTAAGACAAGTAACGGTAACCTCTTTACTAATTATGATAAGTAACGGTAACTTCGTTACTAATTATGACAAGTAACTGAAACTTCATTACTAATTACGACAAGTAACGGTAACTTCGTAATTAATTATGACAGGTAACTGTAACTTCAATACTAATTATGACAAATAACGGTAACTTCGTTACTAATTATACAAGTAACGGTAACTTCATTACTAATTATGACAATTAACGGTAACTTCATTACTAATTATGACAGGTAACGGTAACTTCATTTGTATTTATGACAAGTAACGGTAATTTCATTACTAATTATGACAAGTAACGGTAACTTCGTTACTAATTATGACAAGTAACGGTAACCTCTTTACTAATTATGATAAGTAACGGTAACTTCGTTACTAATTATGACAAGTAACTGAAACTTCATTACTAATTACGACAAGTAACGGTAACTTCATTTCTAATTATAACAAGTAACGGTAACATCATTACTAATTATGACAGGTAACGGTAACTTCGTTACTAATTATACAAGTAACGGTAACTTCATTACTAATTATGACAAGTAACGGTAACTTCATTACTAATTATGACAAGAAACGGTAACTTCGTTATTAATCATGAGAAGTAACGGTATCTTCATTAATAATTATGACAAGAAACAGTAACTTCATTACTATTTATGACAAGTTACGCTCATTTCGTTACTTATAATGACAAGTAACTGTAACTTCATTACTAATTATGACAAGTAACGGTAACTTCATTACCAATTATGGCAAGTATCGTTAATTCGTTACTAATTATGACAAGTAACGGTAACTTCTATACTAATTATGACAAGTTTCGGCAACTTCATTGCTAATTATGACAGGAAACTGTAACTTCATTACTAATTATGACAAGTAACGGTAACTTCATTACTAATTATGACAAGTACCGGTAACTTCATTACTATTTACGACAAGTAACGGTAACTTCGTTACTAATTATGACAAGTAACGGTAACTTCATTACTAATTATGACAAGTAACGGTAACTTCGTTACTAATTATGACAAATAACGGTAACCTCGTTACTAATTATGGCAAGTAACGGTAACTTCGTTACTAATTATGACAAGTAACTGTAACTTCATTACTAATTATGACATGAAACGGTACCTTCGTTACTAATTATGACAAGTAACGGTAACCTCGTTACTAATTATGACAGGTAACGGTAACTTCGTTACTAATTATACATGTAACTGTAACTGCATTACTAATTATGACAAGTAACGGTAACTTCATTACTAATTATGACAAGTACCGGTAACTTCATTACTATTTATGACAAGTAACTGTAACTTCGTTACTAATTATGACAAGTAACGGTAACTTCATTACTAATTATGACAGGTAACGGTAACTTCGTTACTAATTATGACAAATAACGGTAACCTCGTTATTAATTATGGCATGTAACGGTAATTTCATTACTAATTATGACAAGTAACGTTACCTTCATTACTAATTATGACAAGTACGGTAACTTCGTTATTAATTATGAGAAGTAACGGTAACTTCATTCGTAATTATGACAAGTAACGGTATCTTCATTACTAATTATGACAAGTAATGGTAACTTCATTGCTTATTATTACAGGTAACTGTAACTTCATTACTAATTATGACAAGTTACGGTAACTTCATTACTCATTAAGACAAGTAACGGTAACATCATTACTAATTATGTCAAGTAACGGTAACTTCATTCCTAATTACAACAAGTAACTGTAACTTCATTAGTGTTTAAGACAAGTAACGGTTACCTCGTAACTAATTATGACAAGTAACTGTAACTTCATTATTAATTATGACAAGTTACGGTAACTTCGTTACTAATTAAGACAGGTAACGTTAACTTCGTTACCAATTATGACAAGGAACGGTATCTTCATTACTAATTATGACAAATAACGGTAACTTCATTACTAATTACGACAAGTAACTGAAACTTCGTTACTAATTATGACAAGTTACGGTAACTTCTATACTAATTATGACAAGTAACGGTAACATCTTTACTAATTATGACAAGTTACGGTAACTTCATTACTAATTATGACAAGTAATAATAACTTCATTACTAATTATGGCAAGTAAAGGTAACTTTATTGCTAATTATGACAAGAAACGGTAACTTCATTACTAATTATGAAAAGTAACGGCAACTTCATTACTATTTATGACAAGTAACGGTAACTTCGTTACTAATTATGGCAAGTAACGGTAACTTCATTTCTAATTATGACACGTAACGGTAAATTCGTTACTAATTATGACAAGTTACTGTAACTTCATTACTATTTGTGACAAGTAACGGTAACTTCATAACTAATTATTACAGGTAACGGTAACTTCATTAGTATTTATGACAAGTAACGGTAACTTCATTACTAATTACGACAATTAACGGTAACTTCATTCCTAATTATGACAAGTAATGGTAACTTCGTTACTAATTATGACAAGTAAAGGTAACTTTATTGCTAATTATGACAAGAAACGGTAACTTCATTACCAATTATGACAAGTAGCGGTAACTTCATTACTAATTATGACAGGAAACGGTAACTTCATTAGGATTTATGACAAGTAACGGTAACTTCATTACTAATTAGACAAGTAACGGTAAATTCGTTACTAATTACGACAAGAAACGGTAACTTCGTTATTAATCATGAGAAGTAACGGTATCTTCATTAATAATTATGACAAGAAACAGTAATTTCATTACTATTTATGACAAGTTACGCTAATTTAGTTACTTATAATGACAAGTAACTGTAACTTCATTACTAATTATGACAAGTAACGGTAACTTCATAACTAATTATGACAAGTATCGGTAACTTCGTTATTAATTATGACAAGTAACGGCTACTTCATTACTAATTAGGACAAGTTACGGCAACTTCGTTACTAATTATGACAGGTAACTGTAATTTCATTCCTAATTATGACAAGTTACGGTAACTTCATTACTAATTATGACAAGTAACGGTAACTTCATTACTATTTATGGCAAGTAACGGTAATTTCGTTACTAATTATGGCAAGTAACGGTAACTTCATTACTCATTATGACAAGTTACGGTAAATTCGTTACTAATTATGACAAGTAACTGTAACTTCATTACAATTTATGACAAGTAACGGTAACTTCATTACTAATTATGACAGGTAACGGTAACTTCATTAGTATTTCTGACAAGTAACGGTAACTTCATTACTAATTACGACAATTAACGGTAACTTCATTACTAATTATGACAAGTAACGGTAACTTCGTTACTAATTATGATAAGTAACGGTAACCTCGTTACTAATTATGACAAGTAATGGTAACTTCGTTACTAATTATGACAAGTAAAGGTAACTTTATTGCTAATTATGACAAGAAACGGTAACTTCATTACTAATTAAGACAAGTAACGGTAACCTCGTTACTAATTATGGCAAGTAACGGTAACTTCGTTACTAATTATGACAAGTAACTGTAACTTCATTACTAATTACGACAAGTAACGGTAACTTCGTAACTAATTATGACAGGTAACTGTAACTTCAATACTATTTATGACAAATAACGGTAACTTCGTTACTAATTATACAAGTAACGGTAACTTCATTACTAATTATGACAAGTAACGGCAACTTCATTACTAATTATGACAGGTAACGTTAACTTCATTTGTATTTATGACAAGTAACGTTAATTTCATTACTAATTATGACAAGTAACGGTAACTTCGTTACTAATTATGACAAGTAACGGTAACCTCGTTAGTAATTATGGCAAGTAACGGTAACTTCGTTACTAATTATGACAAGTAACTGTAACCTCATTACTAATTACGACAAGTAACGGTAACTTTATTTCTAATTATAACAAGTAACGGTAACATCATTACTAATTATGACAGGTAACGGTAACTTCGTTACTAATTATACAAGTAACGGTAACTTCATTACTAATTATGACAAGTAACGGTAACTTCATTACTAATTATGACAAGAAACGGTAACTTCGTTATTAATCATGAGAAGTAACGGTATCTTCATTAATAATTATCACAAGAAACAGTAACTTCATTACTATTTATGACAAGTTACGCTCATTTCGTTACTTATAATGACAAGTAACTGTAACTTCATTACTAGTTATGACAAGTAACGGTAACTTCATTACCAATTATGGCAAGTATCGTTAACTTCGTTACTAATTATGACAAGTAACAGTAACTTCTATACTAATTATGACAAGTTTCGGCAACTTCATTACTAATTATGACAGGAAACTGTAACTTCATTACTAATTATGACAAGTAACGGTAACTTCATTACTAATTATGACAAGTACCGGTAACTTCATTACTATTTATGACAAGTAACGGTAACTTCGTTACTAATTATGACAAGTAACGGTAACTTCGTTACTAATTATGACAAATAACGGTAACCTCTTTACTAATTATGGCAAGTAACGGTAACTTCGTTACTAATTAAGACAAGTAACTGTAACTTCATTACTAATTATGACATGAAACCGTACCTTCGTTACTAATTATGACAAGTAACGGTAACCTCGCTACTAATTATGACAGTAACGGTAACTTCGTTACTAATTATACATGTAACGGTAACTGCATTACTAATTATGACAAGTAACGGTAACTTCATTACTAATTATGACAAGTACCGGTAACTTCATTACTATTTATGACAAGTAACGGTAACTTCGTTACTAATTATGACAAGTAACGGTAACTTCATTACTAATTATGACAAGTAACGGTAACTTCGTTACTAATTATGACAAATAACGGTAACCTCGTTACTAATTATGGCAAGTTACGGTAATTTCATTACTAATTATGACAAATAACGGTACCTTCATTACTAATTATGACAAGTAACGGTAACTTCGTTATTAATTATGAGAAGTAACGGTAACTTCATTCGTAATTATGACAAGTAACGGTATCTTCATTACCAATTATGACAAGTAGCGGTAACTTCATTACTAATTATGACAGGAAACGGTAACTTCATTAGTATTTATGACAAGTAACGGTAATTTCATTACTAATTATGACAAGTAACGGTAAATTCCTTACTAATTATGACAAGAAACGGTAACATCGTTATTAATCATGAGAAGTAACGGTATCTTCATTAATAATTATGACAAGAAACAGTAACTTCATTACTATTTATGACAAGTTACGCTCATTTCGTTACTTATAATGACAAGTAACTGTAACTTCATTACTAGTTATGACAAGTAACGGTAACTTCATTACCAATTATGGCAAGTATCGTTAACTTCGTTACTAATTATGACAAGTTTCGGCAACTTCATTACTAATTATGACAGGAAACTGTAACTTCATAACTAATTATGACAAGTAACGGTAACTTCATTACTAATTATGACAAGTACCGGTAACTTCATTACTATTTATGACAAGTAACGGTAACTTCGTTACTAATTATGACAGTAACGGTAACTTCGTTACTAATTATACATGTTACGGTAACTGCATTACTAATTATGACAAGTAACGGTAACTTCATTACTAATTATGACAAGTACCGGTAACTTCATTACAATTTATGACAAGTAACTGTAACTTCATTACTAATTACGACAAGTAACGGTAACTTCATTTCTAATTATGACAAGTAACGGTAACATCATTACTAATTATGACAGGTAACGGTAACTTCGTTACTAATTATACAAGTAACGGTAACTTCATTACTAATTATGACATGTAACGGTAACTTCATTACTAATTACGACTTGTAACGGTAACTTCATTAGTATTTATGACAAGTAACGGTAACTTCAATACTAATTATGACAAGTATCGGTAACTTCATTACTAATTATAACACGAAACAATAACTTCGTTATTAATCATGAGAAGTAACGGTATCTTCATTAATAATTATGACCAGAAACAGTAACTTCATTATTATTTATGACAAGTTACGCTAATTTCGTTACTTATTATGACAAGTAACTGTAACTTCATTACTAATTATGACAAGCAACGGTAACTTCATTACCAATTATGACAAGTATCGGTAACTTCGTTACTAATTATGACAAGTAACGGTAACTTCTATAGTAATTATGACAAGTAACGGCAACTTCGTTACTAATTATGACAGGTAACTGGAACTCATTACTAATTAGGACAAGTAACGGTAACTTCATTACAAATTATGACAAGTAACGTAACTTCATTACTATTTATGACAAGTAACGGTAACTTCGTTACTAATTATGACAAGTAACGGTTATTTCTTTACGAATTATGACAAGTAACGGTAACTTCGTTTCTAATTATGACAAGTTACGGTAACCTCGTTACTAATTTTTGGCAAGTAACGGTAACTTCGTTACTAATTATGACAAGTAACTGTAATTTAATTACTAATTATGACAAGAAACGGTAACTTCGTTACTAATTATGATAAGTAACGGTAAACTCGTTACTAATTATGCAAGTAACGGTGACTTCGTTACTAATTATGACGAGTAACTGTAACATCATTACTAATTACGACAAGTAACGGTAACTTCATTTCTAATTATGACAAATAACGGTAACATAATTACTAATTATGACAGGTAACGGTAACTTCGTTACTAATTATGACAAGTAACTGTAACTTCATTACTAATTATGACAGGTAACGGTAACTTCATTAGTATTTATGATTAGTAACGGTAATTTCATTAGTAATTATGACAAGTAACGGTAACTTCATTACTAATTATGACAAGTTACGGTAACTTCGTAATTAATTATGAGAAGTAACGGTAAGTTCATGCATAATTATGACAAGTAACGCTAACTTCATTTCTAATTATGACAAGTAATGGTAACTTCATTGCTTATTATTACAGGTAACTGTAACTTCATTACTAATTATGACAAGTAACGGCAACTTCATTACTAATTATGGCAAGTAACGGTAACTTCATTACTAATTATGACAAGTAACGGTAAGTTCATTCCTAATTATAACAAGTAACTGTAACTTCATTACTGTTTAAGACAAGTAACAGTAACTTCGTAACTAATTATGACAAGTAACGGAAATATCGTTACTAATTATTACAAGTAACGGTAAATTCCCTACTATTTATGACTAGTGACGGTATCTTCGTTACAAATTATGTCAATAACGGTAACTTCATTACTAATTATGACAAGTAGCGGTAAATTCGTTACTAATTAGGACAAGTAACTGTAACTTCATTACTAATTATGATAGGTTAAGGTAACTTCATTACTAATTATGTCAAGAAACGGTAACTTCATTACTAATAATGATAAGTAACAATAACTTCATTGCTAATTATGACAAGAAAAGGTAATTTCGTTACTAATTATGACAAGTAACTGTAACTTCATTACCAATTATGTCATGTAACGGTAACTTCTTTACTAATTAGGACAGGTAACGTTAACTTCGTTACTAACTATGACAAGGAACGGTAACTTCATAACTAATTATGACAAGTAACGGTAACTTCATTACTAATTACGACAAGTAACTGTAACTTCGTTACTAATTATGACAAGTTACGGTAGTTTCGATACTAATTATGACAAGTAACGGTAACTTCTTTACTAATTATGACAAGTAACTGTAACTTCTTGACTAATTATGACAGTTAATGGTAACTTCGTTACTAATTTCGACAGGTAACGGTAATTTCATTACTATTTATGACAAGTAACGGTAACTTCATGACTAATTATTACAAGTTATTGTAACTTCGTTACTAATTATGACAAGTAAAGGTAACTTTATTACTAATTATGACAAGAAACGGTAACTTAATTACTAATTATGACAAGTAACGGTAACTTCATTACTAATTATGACAAGTACCGGTAACTTCATTACAATTTATGACAAGTAACTGTAACTTCATTACTAATTACGAAAAGTAACGGTAACTTCATGACTAATTATTACAAGTTATTGTAACTTCGTTACTAATTATGACAAGTAAAGGTAACTTTATTACTAATTATGACAAGAAACGGTAACTTAATTACTAATTATGACAAGTAACGGTAACTTCATTACTAATTATGACAGGAACCTGTAACTTCATTACTATTTATGACAAGTTACGTTAATTTCGTTACGAATTATGACATGTAACTGTAACTTCATTACTAATTATGACAGGTAACTGTAACTTCATTCCTAATTATGACAGGTTACGGTAACTTCATTACTAATTATGACAAGTAACGGTAACTTCATTACTATTTATGGCAAGTAACGGTAATTTCGTTACTAATTATGGCAAGTAACGGTAACTTCATTACTCATTATGACAAGTTACGGTAAATTCGTTACTAATTATGACAAGTAACTGTAACTTCATTACTATTTATGACAAGTAACGGTAACTTCATTACTAATTATGACAGGTAACGGTAACTTCATTAGTATTTCTGACAAGTAACGGTAACTTCATTACTAATTACGACAAGTAACGGTAACTTCATTACTAATTATGACAAGTAACGGTAACTTCGTTACTAATTATGATAAGTAACGGTAACCTCGTTACTAATTATGACACGTAATGGTAACTTCGTTACTAATTATGACAAGTAAAGGTAACTTTATTTCTAATTATGACAAGAAACGGTAACTTCATTAAAAATTAAGACAAGCAACGGTAACCTCGTTACTAATTATGGCAAGTAACGGTAACTTCGTTACTAATTATGACAAGTAACTGTAACTTCATTACTAATTACGACAAGTAACGGTAACTTCGTAATTAATTATGACAGGTAACTGTAACTTCAATACTAATTATGACAAATAACGGTAACTTCGTTACTAATTATACAAGTAACGGTAACTTCATTACTAATTATGACAATTAACGGTAACTTCATTACTAATTATGACAGGTAACGGTAACTTCATTTGTATTTATGACAAGTAACGGTAATTTCATTACTAATTATGACAAGTAACGGTAACTTCGTTACTAATTATGAAAGTAACGGTAACCTCTTTACTAATTATGATAAGTAACGGTAACTTCGTTACTAATTATGACAAGTCACTGTAACTTCATTACTAATTACGACAAGTAACGGTAACTTCATTTCTAATTATAACAAGTAACGGTAACATCATTACTAATTATGACAGGTAACGGTAACTTCGTTACTAATTATACAAGTAACGGTAACTTCATTACTAATTATGACAAGTAACGGTAACTTCATTACTAATTATGACAAGAAACGGTAACTTCGTTCTTAATCATGAGAAGTAACGGTATCTTCATTAATAATTATGACAAGAAACAGTAACTTCATTACTATTTATGACAAGTTACGCTCATTTCGTTACTAATAATGACAAGTAACTGTAACTTCATTACTAATTATGACAAGTAACGGTAACTTCATTACCAATTATGGCAAGTATCGTTAACTTCGTTACTAATTATGACAAGTAACGGTAACTTCTATACTAATTATGACAAGTTTCGGCAACTTCATTACTAATTATGACAGGAAACTTTAACTTCATTACTAATTATGACAAGTAACGGTAACTTCATTACTATATATGACAAGTACCGGTAACTTCATTACTATTTACGACAAGTAACGGTAACTTCGTTACTAATTATGACAAGTAACGGTAACTTCATTACTAATTATGACAAGTAACGGTAACTTCGTTACTAATTATGACAAATAACGGTAACCTCGTTACTAATTATGGCAAGTAACGGTAACTTCGTTACTAATTATGACAAGGAACTGTAACTTCATTACTAATTATGACATGAAACGGTACCTTCGTTACTAATTATGACAAGTAACGGTAACTTCGTTACTAATTATGACAGGTAACGGTAACTTCGTTACTAATTATACATGTAACGGTAACTGCATTACTAATTATGACAAGTAACGGTAACTTCATTACTAATTAGACAAGTACCGGTAACTTCATTACTATTTATGACAAGTAACTGTAACATCGTTACTAATTATGACAAGTAACGGTCACTTCATTACTAATTATGACAAGTAACGGTAACTTCGTTACTAATTATGACAAATAACGGTAACCTCGTTATTAATTATGGCAAGTAACGGTAATTTCATTACTAATTATGACAAGTAACGGTACCTTCATTACTAATTATGACAAGTAACGGTACCTTCGTTACTAATTATACATGTAACGGTAACTGCATTACTAATTATGACAAGTAACGGTAACTTCATTACTAATTAGACAAGTACCGGTAACTTCATTACTATTTATGACAAGTAACTGTAACTTCGTTACTAATTATGACAAGTAACGGTCACTTCATTCGTAATTATGACAAGTAACGGTATCTTCATTACTAATTATGACAAGTAATGGTAACTTCATTGCTTATTATTACAGGTAACTGTAACTTCATTACTAATTATGACAAGTAACGGTAACTTCATTACTCATTAAGACAAGTAACGGTAACATCATTACTAATTATGTCAAGTAACGGTAACTTCATTCCTAATTACAACAAGTAACTGTAACTTCATTAGTGTTTAAGACAAGTAACGGTTACTTCGTAACTAATTATGACAAGTAACTGTAACTTCATTATTAATTATGACAAGTAACGGTAACTTCGTTACTAATTAAGACAGGTAACGTTAACTTCGTTACCAATTATGACAAGGAACGGTATCTTCATTACTAATTATGACAAATAACGGTAACTTCATTACTAATTACAACAAGTAACTGAAACTTCGTTACTAATTATGACAAGTTACGGTAACTTCTATACTAATTATGACAAGTAACGGTAACATCTTTACTAATTATGACAAGTTACGGTAACTTCATTACTAATTATGACAAGTAATGGTAACTTCATTACTAATTATGGCAAGTAAAGGTAACTTTATTGCTAATTATGACAAGAAACAGTAACTTCATTACTAATTATGTAAAGTAACGGCAACTTCATTACTATTTATGACAAATAACGGTAACTTCGTTACTAATTATGGCAAGTAACGGTAACTTCATTACTAATTATGACACGTAACGGTAAATTCGTTACTAATTATGACAAGTTACTGTAACTTCATTACTATTTGTGACAAGTAACGGTAACTTCATAACTAATTATTACAGGTAACGGTAACTTCATTAGTATTTATGACAAGTAACGGTAACTTCATTACTAATTACGACAATTAACGGTAACTTCATTCCTAATTATGACAAGTAACGGTAACATCATTGCTAATTATGACAGGTAATGGTAACTTCGTTACTAATTATACAAGTTACGGTAACTTCTATACTAATTATGACAAGTAACGGTAACATATTTACTAATTATGACAAGTAACGGTAACTTCATTACTAATTATGACAAGTAATGGTAACTTCGTTACTAATTATGACAAGTAAAGGTAACTTTATTGCTAATTATGACAAGAAACGGTAACTTCATTACCAATCATGACAAGTAGCGGTAACTTCATTACTAATTATGACAGGAAACGGTAACTTCATTAGTATTTATGACAAGTAACGGTAATTTCATTACTAATTATGACAAGTAACGGTAAATTCCTTACTAATTATGACAAGAAACGGTAACTTCGTTATTAATCATGAGAAGTAACGGTATCTTCATTAATAATTATGACAAGAAACAGTAATTTCATTACTATTTATGACAAGTTACGCAAATTTAGTTACTTATAATGACAAGTAACTTTAACTTCATTACTAATGATGACAAGTAACGGTAACTTCATAACTAATTATGACAAGTATCGGTAACTTCGTTACTAATTATGACAAGTAACGGCTACTTCATTACAAATTAGGACAAGTTACGGCAACTTCGTTACTAATTATGACAGGTAACTGTAACTTCATTCCTAATTATGACAAGTTACGGTAACTTCATTACTAATTATGACAAGTAACGGTAACTTCATTACTATTTATGGCAAGTAACGGTAATTTGGTTACTAATTATGGCAAGTAACGGTAACTTCATTACTCATTATGACAAGTTACGGTAAATTCGTTACTAATTATGACAAGTAACTGTAACTTCATTACTATTTATGACAAGTAACGGTAACTTCATTACTAATTATGACAGGTAACGGTAACTTCATTAGTATTTCTGACAAGTAACGGTAACTTCATTACTAATTACGACAAGTAACGGTAACTTCATTACTAATTATGACAAGTATCGGTAACTTCGTTACTAATTATGATAAGTAACGGTAACCTCGTTACTAATTATGACAAGTAATGGTAACTTCGTTACTAATTATGACAAGTAAAGGTAACTTTATTGCTAATTATGACAAGAAACGGTAACTTCATTACTAATTAAGACAAGTAACGGTAACCTCGTTACTAATTATGGCAAGTAACGGTAACTTCGTTACTAATTATGACAAGTAACTGTAACTTCATTACTAATTACGACAAGTAACGGTAACATCGTAACTAATTATGACAGGTAACTGTAACTTCAATACTTATTATGACAAATAACGGTAACTTCGTTACTAATTATACAAGTAACGGTAACTTCATTACTAATTATGACATGTAACGGTAACTTCATTACTAATTATGACAGGTAACGGTAACTTCATATGTATTTAAGACAAGTAACGGTAATTTCATTACTAATTATGACAAGTAACGGTAACTTCGTTACTAATTAAGACATGTAACGGTAACCTCGTTACTAATTATGGCAAGTAACGGTAACTTCGTTACTAATTATGACA
This sequence comes from Meconema thalassinum, assembly GCA_946902985.2. NCBI lineage: Eukaryota > Metazoa > Arthropoda > Insecta > Orthoptera > Tettigoniidae > Meconema > Meconema thalassinum. Next base: position 1,738,825,236 of record OX336388.2, on the reverse strand, counting down.
AGTAACTGTAACTTCATTACTAATTACGACAAGTAACGGTAACTTCATTTCTAATTATAACAAGTAACGGTAACATCATTACTAATTATGACAGGTAACGGTAACTTCGTTACTAATTATACAAGTAACGGTAACTTCATTACTAATTATGACAAGTAACGGTAACTTCATTACTAATTATGACAAGAAACGCTAACTTCGTTATTAATCATGAGAAGTAACGGTATCTTCATTAATAATTATGACAAGAAACAGTAACTTCATTACTATTTATGAGAAGTTACGCTCATTTCGTTACTTATAATGACAAGTAACTGTAACTTCATTACTAGTTATGACAAGTAACGGTAACTTCATTACCAATTATGGCAAGTATCGTTAACTTCGTTACTAATTATGACAAGTAACGGTAACTTCTATACTAATTATGACAAGTTTCGGCAACTTCATTACTAATTATGACAGGAAACTGTAACTTCATAACTAATTATGACAAGTAACGATAACTTCATTACTAATTATGACAAGTACCGGTAACTTCATTACTATTTATGACAAGTAACGGTAACCTCGTTACTAATTATGACAAGTAACGGTAACATCATTACTAATTATGACAAGTAACGGTAACTTCGTTAATAATTATGACAAATAACGGTAACCTCGTTACTAATTATGGCAAGTAACGGTAAGTTCGTTACTAATTAAGACAAGTAACTGTAACTTCATTACTAATTATGACATGAAACCGTACCTTCGTTACTAATTATGACAAGTAACGGTAACCTCGTTACTAATTATGACAGTAACGGTAACTTCGTTACTAATTATACATGTAACGGTAACTGCATTACTAATTATGACAAGTAACGGTAACTTCATTACTAATTATGACAAGTACCGGTAACTTCATTACAATTTATGACAAGTAACGGTAACTTCGTTACTAATTATGACAAGTAACGGTAACTTCATTACTAATTATGACAAGTAACGGTAACTTCGTTACTAATTATGACAAATAACGGTAACCTCGTTACTAATTATGGCAAGTAACGGTAATTTCATTACTAATTATGACAAGTAACGGTACCTTCATTACTAATTATGACAAGTAACGGTAACTTCGTTATTAATTATGAGAAGTAACGGTAACTTCATCGTAATTATGACAAGTAACGGTAACTTCATTACTAATTATGACAAGTAATGGTAACTTCATTGCTTATTATTACAGGTAACTGTAACTTCATTACTAATTATGACAAGTAACGGCAACTTCATTACTCATTAAGACAAGTAACGGTAACATCATTACTAATTATGTCAAGTAACGGTAACTTCATTCCTAATTACAACAAGTAACTGTAACTTCATTAGTGTTTAAGACAAGTAACGGTTACTTCGTAAATAATTATGGCAAGTAACTGTAACTTCATTATTAATTATGACAAGTAACGGTAACTTCATTACTAATTACGACAAGTAACTGAAACTTCGTTCCTGATTATGACAAGTTACGGTAACTTCTATACTAATTATGACAAGTAACGGTAACATCTTTACTAATTATGACAAGTTACGGTAACTTCATTACTAATTATGACAAGTAATGGTAACTTCATTACTAATTATGGCAAGTAAAGGTAACTTTATTGCTAATTATGACAAGAAACGGTAACTTCATTACTAATTATGAAAAGTAACGGCAACTTCATTACTCTTTATGACAAGTAACGGTAACTTCGTTACTAATTATGGCAAGTAACGGTAACTTCATTACTAATTATGACACGTAACGGTAAATTCGTTACTAATTATGACAAGTTACTGTAACTTCATTACTATTTGTGACAAGTAACGGTAACTTCATAACTAATTATTACAGGTAACGGTAACTTCATTAGTATTTATGACAAGTAACGGTAACTTCATTACTAATTACGACAATTAACGGTAACTTCATTCCTAATTATGACAAGTAACGGTAACATCATTGCTAATTATGACAGGTCATGGTAACTTCGTTACTAATTATACAAGTTACGGTAACTTCTATACTAATTATGACAAGTAACGGTAACATCTTTACTAATTATGACAAGTAACGGTAACTTCATTACTAATTATGACAAGTAATGGTAACTTCGTTACTAATTATGACAAGTAAAGGTAACTTTATTGCTAATTATTACAAGAAACGGTAACTTCATTACCAATTATGACAAGTAGCGGTAACTTCATTACTAATTATGACAGGAAACGGTAACTTCATTAGTATTTATGACAAGTAACGGTAACTTCATTACTAATTATGACAAGTAACGGTAACTTCTTTATTAATTATTAGAAGTAACGGTAAATTCATTAATAATTATGACAAGAAACAGTAACTTCATTACTAATTATGAAAAAGTTACGGCAACTTCGTTACTATTTATGACAGGTAACTGTAACTTCATTAGTATTTATGACAAGTAACGGTTATTTCATTACTAATTATGACAAGTAACGGAAACTTCGTTATTAATTATGAGAAGTAACGGTAACTACATTAATAATTATGACAAGAAACAGTAATTTCAATCATATTTACGACAAGTTACGATAATTTCATTACTAATTATGACAAGTAACTGTAACTTCATTACTAATTATGACAAATAACGGTAACATCGTTACTTATTATGAAAATAACGGTTACTTCATTACTAATTATGACAAGTAACGGTAAATTCGTTACTAATTATGACAAGCAACTGTAACTTCATTACTAATTATGACAGGTAACGGTAACTTCATTAATAATTATGACATGTAACGGTAACTTCATTACTAATTATGACAGGTAACGGTAACTTCATTAGAATTTATGACAAGTAACGGTAACTTCATTACTAATTATGACAAGTAACGGTAACTTCATTACTAATTATGACAAGAAACGGTAACTCCGTTATTAATCATGAGAAGTAACGGTATCTTCATTAATAATTATGACAAGAAACAGTAATTTCATTACTATTTATGACAAGTTACGCTAATTTAGTTACTTATAATGACAAGTAACTGTAACTTCATTACTAATTATGACAAGTAACGGTAACTTCATTACCATTTATGACAAGTATCGTTAACGTCGTTACTAATTATGACAAGTAACGGTAACTTCTATACTAATTATGACAGGTTTCGGCAACTTCATTACTAATTTTGAAGGGTAACTGTAACTTCATTACTAATTATGACAAGTTACGGTAACTTCATTACTAATTATGACAAGTAACGGTAACTTCATTACTATTTATGACAAGTTACGCTAATTTAGTTACTTATAATGACAAGTAACTGTAACTTCGTTACTAATTATGACAAGTAACGGTAACTTCATTACTAATTATGACATGAAACGGCACCTTCGTTACTAATTACGACAAGTAACGGTAACCTCGTTACTAATTATGACAGGTAACGGTAGCTTCGTTACTAATTATACATGTAACGGTAACTTCATTACTAATTATGACAAGTAACGGTAACTTAATTACTAATTAAGACTGGTAACGGTAACTTCATTAGTATTTAGGACAAGTAACGGTAATTTCATTACTAATTATGACAAGTAACGGTAACTTCATTACTAATTATGACAAGTAACGGTAACTTCGTTATTAATTATGAGAAGTAACGGTAACTTCAATCGTAATTATGACAAGTAACGGTAACTTCATTACTCATTATGACAAGTAATGGTAATTTCATTGCTTATTATTACAGGTAACTGTAACTTCATTACTAATTATGACAAATAACGGTACCATCGTTACTAATTACGAAAATAACGGTTACTTCATTACTAATTATGACAAGTAAAGGTAAATTCGTTACTAATTATGACAAGCAACTGTAACTTCATTACCAATTATGACAGGTAACGGTAACGTCATTAATAATTATGACAAGAAACGGTACCTTCATTACTAATAATGATAAGTAACAGTAATGTCATTACTTATTATGACAAGAAACGGTAACTCCATTACTAATTATGACAAGTTACGGCAACTTTGGTACTAATTATAACAGGTAACTGTAACTTAATTACTAGTTATAACAAGTAACGGTAACTTCATTACTAATTATGACAAGTAACTGTAACTTCGTTACTAATTATGACAAGTGACGGTAACTTCATTATTAATTATGACAAGTAACGGTAACTTCGTTACTAATTATGACAGGTAGCGGTAACTTCATTACTAATTATGACAGGTAACGGTAACGTCATTACAATTTATGACATGTAACGGTAACTTCATTACTAATTATGACAGGTAACTGTAACTTCATTACTAATTATGACAAGTAACTGTAACTTCATTATTATTTATGACAATGTAACGGCAACTTTGTTACTGTATATGACAAGTAACGGTAACTTCGTTACTATTTATGACAAGTAACGGTAACTTCATTACTAATTATGACAAGTTACGGTATCTTCATTACTATTTATGACAAGTAACGGTAACTTCGTTACTAATTATGACAGGTAACGGTAACTTCAATACTAATTATGACAAGTAACGGTAACTTCGTAACTAATTAAAACAAATAACGGTAACTTCATTACTAATTATGACAGGTAACGGTAACGTCATTATTATTTATGACATGTAACAGTAACTTCATTACTAATTATGACAGGTAACTGTAACGTCCTTACTAATTATGACAAGTAACGGTAACTTCACTACCAATTATGACAAGTATCGGTAACTTCGTTACTAATTAAGACAAATAACTGTAACTTCATTATTATTTATGACAATGTAACGGCAACTTTGTAACTGTATATGACAAGTAACGGTAACTTCGTTACTTATTATGACAAGTAACGGTAATTTCATTACTAATTATGACAAGTAACGGTAACTTCGTTACTAATTATGACAAGTAACGGTAACCTCGTTACTAATTATGGCAAGTAACGGTAACTTCGATACTAATTATGATAAGTAACTGTAACTTCATTACTAATTACGACAAGTAACGGTAACTTCATTTCTAATTATGACAAGTAACGGTAACATCATTACTAATTATGACAGGTAACGGTAACTTCGTTACTAATTATACAAGTAACGGTAACTTCATTACTAATTATGACATGTAACGGTAACTTCAATACTAATTATGACTTGTAACGGTAACTTCATTAGTATTTATGACAAGTAACGGTAACTTCAATACTAATTATGACATGTAACGGTAACTTCATTACTAATTATAACACGAAACAATAACTTCGTTATTAATCATGAGAAGTAACGGTATCTTCATTAATAATTATGACCAGAAACAGTAACTTCATTATTATTTATGACAAGTTACGCTAATTTCGTTACTTATTATGACAAGTAACTGTAACTTCATTACTAATTATGACAAGCAACGGTAACTTCATTACCAATTATTACAAGTATCGGTAACTTCGTTACTAATTATGACAAGTAACGGTAACATCTGTAGTAATTATGACAAGTAACGGCAACTTCGTTACTAATTATGACAGGTAACTGTAACTTCGTTACTAATTAGGACAAGTAACGGTAACTTCATTACAAATTATGACAAGTAACGTAACTTCATTACCATTTATGACAAGTAACGGTAACTTCGTTACTAATTATGACAAGTAACGGTTAATTCCTTACTAATTTTGGCAAGTAACGGTAACTTCGTTACTAATTATGACAAGTAACGGTAACTTAATTACTAATTATGACAAGAAACGGTACCTTCGTTACTAATTATGACAAGTAACGGTAACCTCGTTACTAATTATGCAAGTAACGGTGACTTCGTTACTAATTATGACGAATAACTGAAACTTCATTACTAATTACGACAAGTAACGGTAACTTCATTTCTAATTATGACAAATAACGATAACATAATTACTAATTATGACAGGTAACGGTAACTTCGTTACTAATTATACACGTAACGGTAACTTCGTTACTAATTATGACAAGTAACTGTAACTTCATTACGAATTATGACAGGTAACGGTAACTTCATTAGTATTTATGACAAGTAACGGTAATTTCATTACTATTTATGACAAGTAACGGTAACTTCATTACTAATTATGACAAGTTACGGTAATTTGGTTATTAATTATGAGAAGTAACGGTAAGTTCATTCGTAATTATGACAAGTAACACTAACTTCATTTCTAATTATGACAAGTAATGGTAACTTCATTGTTTTTTATTACAGGTAACTGTAACTTCATTACTAATTATGACAAGTAACGGCAACTTCATTACTAATTATGGCAAGTAACGGTAACTTCATTACTAATTATGACAAGTAACAGTAACTTCGTAACTAATTATGACAAGTAACGGAAATATCGTTACTAATTATTACAAGTAACGGTAAATTCCCTACTATTTATTACTAGTAACGGTATCTTCGTTACAAATTATGACAATAACGGTAACTTCATTACTAATTATGACAAGTAGCGGTAAATTCGTTACTAATTAGGACAAGTAACTGTAACTTCATTACTAATTATGACAGATTAAGGTAACTTCATTACTAATTATGACAAGAAACGGTAACTTCATTACTAATAATGATAAGTAACAATAACTTCATTGCTAATTATGACAAGAAACGGTAATTTCGTTACTAATTATGACAAGTAACTGTAACTTTATTACCAATTATGTCATGTAACGGTAACTTCTTTACTAATTAAGACAGGTAACGTTAACTTCGTTACTAACTATGACAAGGAACGGTAACTTCATTACTAATTATGACAAGTAACGGTAACTTCATTACTAATTACGACAAGTAACTGTAACTTCGTTACTAATTATGACAAGTAACGGTAATTTCGATACTAATTATGACAAGTAACGATAACTTCTTTACTAATTATGACAAGTAACTGTAACTTCTTTACTAATTATGACAGTTAATTGTAACTTCGTTACTAATGACGACAGGTAACGGTAATTTCATTACTATTTATGACAAGTAACGGTAACTTCATTACTAATTATTACAAGTTATTGTAACTTCGTTACTAATTATGACAAGTAAAGGTAACTTTATTACTAATTATGACAAGAAACGGTTACTTCATTACTAATTATGACAAGTAACGGTAACTTCGTTACTTATTATGACAAGTTACGTTATTTTCGTTACTAATTATGACAAGTTACTGTAACTTTATTGCTAATTATGACATGTAACGGTAACTTCATTTCCAATAATGACAAGTAACGGTAACTTCATTACTAATTTTGACAGGAACCTGTAACTGCAATACTAATTATGACAAATAACAGTAACTTCGTTACTAATTAGACAAGTAACGGTAACTTCATTACTCATTATGACAAGTAACGGTAACTTCATTACTATTTATGACCGGTAACGGTAACTTCATAAGTATTAATGACAAGTAACGGTAATTTGATTACTAATTATGACAAGTAACGATAACTTCGTTACTAATTATGACAAGTAACGGTAACCTCGTTACTAATTAAGGCAAGTAACGGTAACTTCGTTACTAATTATGACAAGTAACTGTAACTTCATTACTAATTACGACAGGTAACGGTAACGTCATTTCTAATTACGACAAGTAACGGTAACACCATTACTATTTATGAGAGGGAACGGTAACTTCATTACTATTTATGACAAGTAACGGTAACTTCGTTACTAATTATGACAAATAAAGGTAACCTCGTTACTAATTATGGCAAGTAACGGTAATTTCATTACTAATTATGACAAGTAACGGTAACTTCATGACTAATTATTACAAGTTATTGTAACTTCGTTACTAATTATGACAAGTAAAGGTAACTTTATTACTAATTATGACAAGAAACGGTAACTTAATTACTAATTATGACAAGTAACGGTAACTTCATTACTAATTATGACAAGTACCGGTAACTTCATTACAATTTATGACAAGTAACTGTAACTTCATTACTAATTACGAAAAGTAACGGTAACTTCATGACTAATTATTACAAGTTATTGTAACTTCGTTACTAATTATGACAAGTAAAGGTAACTTTATTACTAATTATGACAAGAAACGGTAACTTAATTACTAATTATGACAAGTAACGGTAACTTCATTACTAATTATGACAGGAACCTGTAACTTCATTACTATTTATGACAAGTTACGTTAATTTCGTTACGAATTATGACATGTAACTGTAACTTCATTACTAATTATGACAGGTAACTGTAACTTCATTCCTAATTATGACAGGTTACGGTAACTTCATTACTAATTATGACAAGTAACGGTAACTTCATTACTATTTATGGCAAGTAACGGTAATTTCGTTACTAATTATGGCAAGTAACGGTAACTTCATTACTCATTATGACAAGTTACGGTAAATTCGTTACTAATTATGACAAGTAACTGTAACTTCATTACTATTTATGACAAGTAACGGTAACTTCATTACTAATTATGACAGGTAACGGTAACTTCATTAGTATTTCTGACAAGTAACGGTAACTTCATTACTAATTACGACAAGTAACGGTAACTTCATTACTAATTATGACAAGTAACGGTAACTTCGTTACTAATTATGATAAGTAACGGTAACCTCGTTACTAATTATGACACGTAATGGTAACTTCGTTACTAATTATGACAAGTAAAGGTAACTTTATTTCTAATTATGACAAGAAACGGTAACTTCATTAAAAATTAAGACAAGCAACGGTAACCTCGTTACTAATTATGGCAAGTAACGGTAACTTCGATACTAATTATGACAAGTAACTGTAACTTCATTACTAATTACGACAAGTAACGGTAACTTCGTAATTAATTATGACAGGTAACTGTAACTTCAATACTAATTATGACAAATAACGGTAACTTCGTTACTAATTATACAAGTAACGGTAACTTCATTACTAATTATGACAAGTAACGGTAACTTCATTACTAATTATGACAGGTAACGGTAACTTCATTTGTATTTATGACAAGTAACGGTAATTTCATTACTAATTATGACAAGTAACGGTAACTTCGTTACTAATTATGAAAGTAACGGTAACCTCTTTACTAATTATGATAAGTAACGGTAACTTCGTTACTAATTATGACAAGTCACTGTAACTTCATTACTAATTACGACAAGTAACGGTAACTTCATTTCTAATTATAACAAGTAACGGTAACATCATTACTAATTATGACAGGTAACGGTAACTTCGTTACTAATTATACAAGTAACGGTAACTTCATTACTAATTATGACAAGTAACGGTAACTTCATTACTAATTATGACAAGAAACGGTAACTTCGTTCTTAATCATGAGAAGTAACGGTATCTTCATTAATAATTATGACAAGAAACAGTAACTTCATTACTATTTATGACAAGTTACGCTCATTTCGTTACTAATAATGACAAGTAACTGTAACTTCATTACTAATTATGACAAGTAACGGTAACTTCATTACCAATTATGGCAAGTATCGTTAACTTCGTTACTAATTATGACAAGTAACGGTAACTTCTATACTAATTATGACAAGTTTCGGCAACTTCATTACTAATTATGACAGGAAACTTTAACTTCATTACTAATTATGACAAGTAACGGTAACTTCATTACTATATATGACAAGTACCAGTAACTTCATTACTATTTACGACAAGTAACGGTAACTTCGTTACTAATTATGACAAGTAACGGTAACTTCATTACTAATTATGACAAGTAACGGTAACTTCGTTACTAATTATGACAAATAACGGTAACCTCGTTACTAATTATGGCAAGTAACGGTAACTTCGTTACTAATTATGACAAGGAACTGTAACTTCATTACTAATTATGACATGAAACGGTACCTTCGTTACTAATTATGACAAGTAACGGTAACTTCGTTACTAATTATGACAGGTAACGGTAACTTCGTTACTAATTATACATGTAACGGTAACTGCATTACTAATTATGACAAGTAACGGTAACTTCATTACTAATTAGACAAGTACCGGTAACTTCATTACTATTTATGACAAGTAACTGTAACTTCGTTACTAATTATGACAAGTAACGGTCACTTCATTACTAATTATGACAAGTAACGGTAACTTCGTTACTAATTATGACAAATAACGGTAACCTCGTTATTAATTATGGCAAGTAACGGTAATTTCATTACTAATTATGACAAGTAACGGTACCTTCATTACTAATTATGACAAGTAACGGTAACTTCGTTATTAATTATGAGAAGTAACGGTAACTTCATTCGTAATTATGACAAGTAACGGTATCTTCATTACTAATTATGACAAGTAATGGTAACTTCATTGCTTATTATTACAGGTAACTGTAACTTCATTACTAATTATGACAAGTAACGGTAACTTCATTACTCATTAAGACAAGTAACGGTAACATCATTACTAATTATGTCAAGTAACGGTAACTTCATTCCTAATTACAACAAGTAACTGTAACTTCATTAGTGTTTAAGACAAGTAACGGTTACTTCGTAACTAATTATGACAAGTAACTGTAACTTCATTATTAATTATGACAAGTAACGGTAACTTCGTTACTAATTAAGACAGGTAACGTTAACTTCGTTACCAATTATGACAAGGAACGGTATCTTCATTACTAATTATGACAAATAACGGTAACTTCATTACTAATTACAACAAGTAACTGAAACTTCGTTACTAATTATGACAAGTTACGGTAACTTCTATACTAATTATGACAAGTAACGGTAACATCTTTACTAATTATGACAAGTTACGGTAACTTCATTACTAATTATGACAAGTAATGGTAACTTCATTACTAATTATGGCAAGTAAAGGTAACTTTATTGCTAATTATGACAAGAAACAGTAACTTCATTACTAATTATGAAAAGTAACGGCAACTTCATTACTATTTATGACAAATAACGGTAACTTCGTTACTAATTATGGCAAGTAACGGTAACTTCATTACTAATTATGACACGTAACGGTAAATTCGTTACTAATTATGAAAAGTTACTGTAACTTCATTACTATTTGTGACAAGTAACGGTAACTTCATAACTAATTATTACAGGTAACGGTAACTTCATTAGTATTTATGACAAGTAACGGTAACTTCATTACTAATTACGACAATTAACGGTAACTTCATTCCTAATTATGACAAGTAACGGTAACATCATTGCTAATTATGACAGGTAATGGTAACTTCGTTACTAATTATACAAGTTACGGTAACTTCTATACTAATTATGACAAGTAACGGTAACATATTTACTAATTATGACAAGTAACGGTAACTTCATTACTAATTATGACAAGTAATGGTAACTTCGTTACTAATTATGACAAGTAAAGGTAACTTTATTGCTAATTATGACAAGAAACGGTAACTTCATTACCAATCATGACAAGTAGCGGTAACTTCATTACTAATTATGACAGGAAACGGTAACTTCATTAGTATTTATGACAAGTAACGGTAATTTCATTACTAATTATGACAAGTAACGGTAAATTCCTTACTAATTATGACAAGAAACGGTAACTTCGTTATTAATCATGAGAAGTAACGGTATCTTCATTAATAATTATGACAAGAAACAGTAATTTCATTACTATTTATGACAAGTTACGCAAATTTAGTTACTTATAATGACAAGTAACTTTAACTTCATTACTAATGATGACAAGTAACGGTAACTTCATAACTAATTATGACAAGTATCGGTAACTTCGTTACTAATTATGACAAGTAACGGCTACTTCATTACAAATTAGGACAAGTTACGGCAACTTCGTTACTAATTATGACAGGTAACTGTAACTTCATTCCTAATTATGACAAGTTACGGTAACTTCATTACTAATTATGACAAGTAACGGTAACTTCATTACTATTTATGGCAAGTAACGGTAATTTGGTTACTAATTATGGCAAGTAACGGTAACTTCATTACTCATTATGACAAGTTACGGTAAATTCGTTACTAATTATGACAAGTAACTGTAACTTCATTACTATTTATGACAAGTAACGGTAACTTCATTACTAATTATGACAGGTAACGGTAACTTCATTAGTATTTCTGACAAGTAACGGTAACTTCATTACTAATTACGACAAGTAACGGTAACTTCATTACTAATTATGACAAGTATCGGTAACTTCGTTACTAATTATGATAAGTAACGGTAACCTCGTTACTAATTATGACAAGTAATGGTAACTTCGTTACTAATTATGACAAGTAAAGGTAACTTTATTGCTAATTATGACAAGAAACGGTAACTTCATTACTAATTAAGACAAGTAACGGTAACCTCGTTACTAATTATGGCAAGTAACGGTAACTTCGTTACTAATTATGACAAGTAACTGTAACTTCATTACTAATTACGACAAGTAACGGTAACATCGTAACTAATTATGACAGGTAACTGTAACTTCAATACTTATTATGACAAATAACGGTAACTTCGTTACTAATTATACAAGTAACGGTAACTTCATTACTAATTATGACAAGTAACGGTAACTTCATTACTAATTATGACAGGTAACGGTAACTTCATATGTATTTAAGACAAGTAACGGTAATTTCATTACTAATTATGACAAGTAACGGTAACTTCGTTACTAATTAAGACATGTAACGGTAACCTCGTTACTAATTATGGCAAGTAACGGTAACTTCGTTACTAATTATGACAAGTAACTGTAACTTCATTACTAATTACGACAAGTAACGGTAACTTCATTTCTAATTATAACAAGTAACGGTAACATCATTACTAATTATGACAGGTAACGGTAACTTCGTTACTAATTATACAAGTAACGGTAACTTCATTACTAATTATGACAAGTAACGGTAACTTCATTACTAATTATGACAAGAAACGCTAACTTCGTTATTAATCATGAGAAGTAACGGTATCTTCATTAATAATTATGACAAGAAACAGTAACTTCATTACTATTTATGACAAGTTACGCTCATTTCGTTACTTATAATGACAAGTAACTGTAACTTCATTACTAGTTATGACAAGTAACGGTAACTTCATTACCAATTATGGCAAGTATCGTTAACTTCGTTACTAATTATGACAAGTAACGGTAACTTCTATACTAATTATGACAAGTTTCGGCAACTTCATTACTAATTATGACAGGAAACTGTAACTTCATAACTAATTATGACAAGTAACGATAACTTCATTACTAATTATGACAAGTACCGGTAACTTCATTACTATTTATGACAAGTAACGGTAACCTCGTTACTAATTATGACAAGTAACGGTAACATCATTACTAATTATGACAAGTAACGGTAACTTCGTTAATAATTATGACAAATAACGGTAACCTCGTTACTAATTATGGCAAGTAACGGTAAGTTCGTTACTAATTAAGACAAGTAACTGTAACTTCATTACTAATTATGACATGAAACCGTACCTTCGTTACTAATTATGACAAGTAACGGTAACCTCGTTACTAATTATGACAGTAACGGTAACTTCGTTACTAATTATACATGTAACGGTAACTGCATTACTAATTATGACAAGTAACGGTAACTTCATTACTAATTATGACAAGTACCGGTAACTTCATTACAATTTATGACAAGTAACGGTAACTTCGTTACTAATTATGACAAGTAACGGTAACTTCATTACTAATTATGACAAGTAACGGTAACTTCGTTACTAATTATGACAAATAACGGTAACCTCGTTACTAATTATGGCAAGTAACGGTAATTTCATTACTAATTATGACAAGTAACGGTACCTTCATTACTAATTATGACAAGTAACGGTAACTTCGTTATTAATTATGAGAAGTAACGGTAACTTCATCGTAATTATGACAAGTAACGGTAACTTCATTACTAATTATGACAAGTAATGGTAACTTCATTGCTTATTATTACAGGTAACTGTAACTTCATTACTAATTATGACAAGTAACGGCAACTTCATTACTCATTAAGACAAGTAATGGTAACATCATTACTAATTATGTCAAGTAACGGTAACTTCATTCCTAATTACAACAAGTAACTGTAACTTCATTAGTGTTTAAGACAAGTAACGGTTACTTCGTAAATAATTATGACAAATAACGGTAACCTCGTTACTAATTATGGCAAGTAACGGTAAGTTCGTTACTAATTAAGACAAGTAACTGTAACTTCATTATTAATTATGACAAGTAACGGTAACATCATTACTAATTATGACAAGTAACGGTAACTTCGTTAATAATTATGACAAATAACGGTAACCTCGTTACTAATTATGGCAAGTAACGGTAAGTTCGTTACTAATTAAGACAAGTAACTGTAACTTCATTATTAATTATGACAAGTAACGGTAACTTCATTACTAATTACGACAAGTAACTGAAACTTCGTTCCTGATTATGACAAGTTACGGTAACTTCTATACTAATTATGACAAGTAACGGTAACATCTTTACTAATTATGACAAGTTACGGTAACTTCATTACTAATTATGACAAGTAATGGTAACTTCATTACTAATTATGGCAAGTAAAGGTAACTTTATTGCTAATTATGACAAGAAACGGTAACTTCATTACTAATTATGAAAAGTAACGGCAACTTCATTACTCTTTATGACAAGTAACGGTAACTTCGTTACTAATTATGGCAAGTAACGGTAACTTCATTACTAATTATGACACGTAACGGTAAATTCGTTACTAATTATGACAAGTTACTGTAACTTCATTACTATTTGTGACAAGTAACGGTAACTTCATAACTAATTATTACAGGTAACGGTAACTTCATTAGTATTTATGACAAGTAACGGTAACTTCATTACTAATTACGACAATTAACGGTAACTTCATTCCTAATTATGACAAGTAACGGTAACATCATTGCTAATTATGACAGGTCATGGTAACTTCGTTACTAATTATACAAGTTACGGTAACTTCTATACTAATTATGACAAGTAACGGTAACATCTTTACTAATTATGACAAGTAACGGTAACTTCATTACTAATTATGACAAGTAATGGTAACTTCGTTACTAATTATGACAAGTAAAGGTAACTTTATTGCTAATTATTACAAGAAACGGTAACTTCATTACCAATTATGACAAGTAGCGGTAACTTCATTACTTATTATGACAGGAAACGGTAACTTCATTAGTATTTATGACAAGTAACGGTAACTTCATTACTAATTATGACAAGTAACGGTAACTTCTTTATTAATTATTAGAAGTAACGGTAAATTCATTAATAATTATGACAAGAAACAGTAACTTCATTACTAATTATGAAAAAGTTACGGCAACTTCGTTACTATTTATGACAGGTAACTGTAACTTCATTAGTATTTATGACAAGTAACGGTTATTTCATTACTAATTATGACAAGTAACGGAAACTTCGTTATTAATTATGAGAAGTAACGGTAACTACATTAATAATTATGACAAGAAACAGTAATTTCAATCATATTTACGACAAGTTACGATAATTTCATTACTAATTATGACAAGTAACTGTAACTTCATTACTAATTATGACAAATAACGGTAACATCGTTACTTATTATGAAAATAACGGTTACTTCATTACTAATTATGACAAGTAACGGTATATTCGTTACTAATTATGACAAGCAACTGTAATTTCATTACTAATTATGACAGGTAACGGTAACTTCATTAATAATTATGACATGTAACGGTAACTTCATTACTAATTATGACAGGTAACGGTAACTTCATTAGAATTTATGACAAGTAACGGTAACTTCATTACTAATTATGACAAGTAACGGTAACTTCATTACTAATTATGACAAGAAACGGTAACTCCGTTATTAATCATGAGAAGTAACGGTATCTTCATTAATAATTATGACAAGAAACAGTAATTTCATTACTATTTATGACAAGTTACGCTAATTTAGTTACTTATAATGACAAGTAACTGTAACTTCATTACTAATTATGACAAGTAACGGTAACTTCATTACCATTTATGACAAGTATCGTTAACGTCGTTACTAATTATGACAAGTAACGGTAACTTCTATACTAATTATGACAGGTTTCGGCAACTTCATTACTAATTTTGAAGGGTAACTGTAACTTCATTACTAATTATGACAAGTAACGGTAACTTCATTACTAATTATGACAAGTAACGGTAACTTCATTACTATTTATGACAAGTTACGCTAATTTAGTTACTTATAATGACAAGTAACTGTAACTTCGTTACTAATTATGACAAGTAACGGTAACTTCATTACTAATTATGACATGAAACGGCACCTTCGTTACTAATTACGACAAGTAACGGTAACCTCGTTACTAATTATGACAGGTAACGGTAGCTTCGTTACTAATTATACATGTAACGGTAACTTCATTACTAATTATGACAAGTAACGGTAACTTCATTACTAATTAAGACTGGTAACGGTAACTTCATTAGTATTTAGGACAAGTAACGGTAATTTCATTACTTATTATGACAAGTAACGGTAACTTCATTACTAATTATGACAAGTAACGGTAACTTCGTTATTAATTATGAGAAGTGACGGTAACTTCAATCGTAATTATGACAAGTAACGGTAACTTCATTACTCATTATGACAAGTAATGGTAATTTCATTGCTTATTATTACAGGTAACTGTAACTTCATTACTAATTATGACAAATAACGGTACCATCGTTACTAATTACGAAAATAACGGTTACTTCATTACTAATTATGACAAGTAAAGGTAAATTCGTTACTAATTATGACAAGCAACTGTAACTTCATTACCAATTATGACAGGTAACGGTAACGTCATTAATAATTATGACAAGAAACGGTACCTTCATTACTAATAATGATAAGTAACAGTAATGTCATTACTTATTATGACAAGAAACGGTAACTCCATTACTAATTATGACAAGTTACGGCAACTTTGGTACTAATTATAACAGGTAACTGTAACTTAATTACTAGTTATAACAAGTAACGGTAACTTCATTACTAATTATGACAAGTAACTGTAACTTCGTTACTAATTATGACAAGTGACGGTAACTTCATTATTAATTATGACAAGTAACGGTAACTTCGTTACTAATTATGACAGGTAGCGGTAACTTCATTACTAATTATGACAGGTAACGGTAACGTCATTACAATTTATGACATGTAACGGTAACTTCATTACTAATTATGACAGGTAACTGTAACTTCATTACTAATTATGACAAGTAACTGTAACTTCATTATTATTTATGACAATGTAACGGCAACTTTGTTACTGTATATGACAAGTAACGGTAACTTCGTTACTATTTATGACAAGTATCGGTAACTTCATTACTAATTATGACAAGTTACGGTATCTTCATTACTATTTATGACAAGTAACGGTAACTTCGTTACTAATTATGACAGGTAACGGTAACTTCAATACTAATTATGACAAGTAACGGTAACTTCGTAACTAATTAAAACAAATAACGGTAACTTCATTACTAATTATGACAGGTAACGGTAACGTCATTATTATTTATGACATGTAACAGTAACTTCATTACTAATTATGACAGGTAACTGTAACGTCTTTACTAATTATGACAAGTAACGGTAACTTCACTACCAATTATGACAAGTATCGGTAACTTCGTTACTAATTAAGACAAGTAACTGTAACTTCATTATTATTTATGACAATGTAACGGCAACTTTGAAACTGTATATGACAAGTAACGGTAACTTCGTTACTTATTATGACAAGTAACGGTAATTTCATTACTAATTATGACAAGTAACGGTAACTTCGTTACTAATTATGACAAGTAACGGTAACCTCGTTACTAATTATGGCAAGTAACGGTAACTTCGATACTAATTATGATAAGTAACTGTAACTTCATTACTAATTACGACAAGTAACGGTAACTTCATTTCTAATTATGACAAGTAACGGTAACATCATTACTAATTATGACAGGTAACGGTAACTTCGTTACTAATTATACAAGTAACGGTAACTTCATTACTAATTATGACATGTAACGGTAACTTCAATACTAATTATGACTTGTAACGGTAACTTCATTAGTATTTATGACAAGTAACGGTAACTTCAATACTAATTATGACAAGTAACGGTAACTTCATTACTAATTATAACACGAAACAATAACTTCGTTATTAATCATGAGAAGTAACGGTATCTTCATTAATAATTATGACCAGAAACAGTAACTTCATTATTATTTATGACAAGTTACGCTAATTTCGTTACTTATTATGACAAGTAACTGTAACTTCATTACTAATTATGACAAGCAACGGTAACTTCATTACCAATTATTACAAGTGTCGGTAACTTCGTTACTAATTATGACAAGTAACGGTAACATCTGTAGTAATTATGACAAGTAACGGCAACTTCGTTACTAATTATGACAGGTAACTGTAACTTCGTTACTAATTAGGACAAGTAACGGTAACTTCATTACAAATTATGACAAGTAACGTAACTTCATTACCATTTATGACAAGTAACGGTAACTTCGTTACTAATTATGACAAGTAACGGTTAATTCCTTACTAATTTTGGCAAGTAACGGTAACTTCGTTACTAATTATGACAAGTAACGGTAACTTAATTACTAATTATGACAAGAAACGGTACCTTCGTTACTAATTATGACAAGTAACGGTAACCTCGTTACTAATTATGCAAGTAACGGTGACTTCGTTACTAATTATGACGAATAACTGAAACTTCATTACTAATTACGACAAGTAACGGTAACTTCATTTCTAATTATGACAAATAACGATAACATAATTACTAATTATGACAGGTAACGGTAACTTCGTTACTAATTATACACGTAACGGTAACTTCGTTACTAATTAAGACAAGTAACTGTAACTTCATTACGAATTATGACAGGTAACGGTAACTTCATTAGTATTTATGACAAGTAACGGTAATTTCATTACTAATTATGACAAGTAACGGTAACTTCATTACTAATTATGACAAGTTACGGTAATTTGGTTATTAATTATGAGAAGTAACGGTAAGTTCATTCGTAATTATGACAAGTAACACTAACTTCATTTCTAATTATGACAAGTAATGGTAACTTCATTGTTTTTTATTACAGGTAACTGTAACTTCATTACTAATTATGACAAGTAACGGCAACTTCATTACTAATTATGGCAAGTAACGGTAACTTCATTACTAATTATGACAAGTAACGGTAACTTCATTCCTAATTATAACAAGTAACTGTAACTTCATTACTGTTTAAGACAAGTAACAGTAACTTCGTAACTAATTATGACAAGTAACGGAAATATCGTTACTAATTATTACAAGTAACGGTAAATTCCCTACTATTTATTACTAGTAACTGTATCTTCGTTACAAATTATGACAATAACGGTAACTTCATTACTAATTATGACAAGTAGCGGTAAATTCGTTACTAATTAGGACAAGTAACTGTAACTTCATTACTAATTATGACAGATTAAGGTAACTTCATTACTAATTATGACAAGAAACGGTAACTTCATTACTAATAATGATAAGTAACAATAACTTCATTGCTAATTATGACAAGAAACGGTAATTTCGTTACTAATTATGACAAGTAACTGTAACTTTATTACCAATTATGTCATGTAACGGTAACTTCTTTACTAATTAAGACAGGTAACGTTAACTTCGTTACTAACTATGACAAGGAACGGTAACTTCATTACTAATTATGACAAGTAACGGTAACTTCATTACTAATTACGACAAGTAACTGTAACTTCGTTACTAATTATGACAAGTAACGGTAATTTCGATACTAATTATGACAAGTAACGATAACTTCTTTACTAATTATGACAAGTAACTGTAACTTCTTTACTAATTATGACAGTTAATTGTAACTTCGTTACTAATGACGACAGGTAACGGTAATTTCATTACTATTTATGACAAGTAACGGTAACTTCATTACTAATTATTACAAGTTATTGTAACTTCGTTACTAATTATGACAAGTAAAGGTAACTTTATTACTAATTATGACAAGAAACGGTTACTTCATTACTAATTATGACAAGTAACGGTAACTTCGTTACTTATTATGACAAGTTACGTTATTTTCGTTACTAATTATGACAAGTTACTGTAACTTTATTGCTAATTATGACATGTAACGGTAACTTCATTTCCAATAATGACAAGTAACGGTAACTTCATTACTAATTTTGACAGGAACCTGTAACTGCAATACTAATTATGACAAATAACAGTAACTTCGTTACTAATTAGACAAGTAACGGTAACTTCATTACTCATTATGACAAGTAACGGTAACTTCATTACTATTTATGACCGGTAACGGTAACTTCATAAGTATTAATGACAAGTAACGGTAATTTGATTACTAATTATGACAAGTAACGATAACTTCGTTACTAATTATGACAAGTAACGGTAACCTCGTTACTAATTAAGGCAAGTAACGGTAACTTCATTACTAATTATGACAAGTAACTGTAACTTCATTACTAATTACGACAGGTAACGGTAACGTCATTTCTAATTACGACAAGTAACGGTAACACCATTACTATTTATGAGAGGGAACGGTAACTTCATTACTATTTATGACAAGTAACGGTAACTTCGTTACTAATTATGGCAAGTAACGGTAATTTCATTACTTATTATGACAAGTAACGGTATAATCGTTACTAATTATGAAAAGTAACTGTAACTCCATTACAATTTATGACAAGTAACGGTAACTTCATTACTAATTAAGACAGGTAACGGTAACTTCATTGGTATTTGTGACAAGTAACGGTAACTTCAATACTAATTAAGACAAGTAACGGTAACTTCATTTCTAATTATGACAAGTAACGGTAACATCATTACTAATTATGACAGGTAACGGTAACTTCGTTACTAATTATACAACTAACGGTAACTTCATAACCAATGATGACAGGTAACGGTAACTTCATTAATAATTTTGACAGGTAACGGTAACTTCATTAGTATTTATGACAAGTAACGGTAACTTCATTACTAATTATGACAAGTAACGGTAACATCATTAGTAATTATGACAAGTAATGGTAACTTCGTTATTAATTATGAGATGTAACGGTAACTTCATTAATAATTATGACAAGAAACAGTAACTTTATTACTATTTATGACAAGTTACGTTAATTTCGTTACTAATTATGGCAAGTAACTGTAACATCATTACTAATTATGACAAGTAACGGTAACTTCATTACCAATTATGACAAGTATCGGTAACTTCGTTACTAATTATGAATAACGACGGTAACTTCATTACTAATTATGACAAGTTACGGCAACTTAGTTACTAATTATGACAGGTAACTGTAACTTCATTACTAATTATGACAAGTAACGGTAACTGCATTACTAATTATGACAAGTAACGGTTACTTCGTTACTAATTATGGCAAGTAACGGTAACTTCTTTACTAATTATGACAAGTAACGGTAAATTCGTTACTAATTATGACAAGTAACTGTAACTTCAATACTATTTATGACAAGTAACGGTAACTTCATTACTAATTATGACAGGTAACGGTAACTTCATTAGTATTTATGACAAGTAACGGTAATTTCATTACTAACTACGACAAGTAACGGTAACTTCATTACTAATTATGACAAGTAATGGTAACTTCGTTACTAATTATGACAAGTAACGGTAACCTCGATACTAATTATGGGAAGTAACGGTAACTTCGTTACTAATTATGACAAGTTACTGTAACTTCTTTACTAATTATGACAAGAAACGGTAACTTCGTTACTAGTTATGACAGGTTACTGTAACTTCAATACTAATTATGACAAATAACGGTAACTTCGTTACTAATTATACAAGTAACGGTAACTTCATTACTAATTATGACATGTAACGGTAACTTCATTACTAATAATGACAGGTAACGGTAACTTCGTTACTAATTATGACAGGGAACTGTAACTTCAATACTAATTATGACAAATAACGGTAACTTCGTTACTAATTATACAAGTAACGGTAACTTCATTACTAATTATGACATGTAACGGTAACTTCATTACTAATTATGACAAGAAACGGTAACTTCGTTACTAATTATGACAGGGAACTGTAACTTCAATACTAATTATGACAAATAACGGTAACTTCGTTACTAATTATACAAGTAACGGTAACTTCATTACTAATTATGACATGTAACGGTAACTTCATTACTAATAATGACAGGTAACGGTAACTTCATTACTAATTATGACAAGTAACGGTAACTTCATTACTATTTATGACAAGTAACGGTAACTTCGGTACTAATTACGACAAGTATCTGAAACTTCGTTACTAATTATGACAAGTTACGGTAACTTCTATACTAATTATGACAAGTAACGGTAACATCTTTACTAATTATGACAAGTAACGATAACTTCGTTACTAATTATGACAAGTAACGTTAACCTCGTTACTAATTAAGGCAAGTAACGGTAACTTCGTTACTAATTATGACAAGTAACTGTTACTTCATTACTAATTACGACAGGTAACGGTAACGTCATTTCTAATTACGACAAGTAACGGTAACACCATTACTATTTATGAGAGGGAACGGTAACTTCATTATTATTTATGACAAGTAACGGTAACTTCGTTACTAATTATGGCAAGTTACGGTAATTTCATTACGAATTATGACAAGTAACGGTATAATCGTTACTAATTATGAAAAGTAAGTGTAACTTCATTACAATTTATGACAAGTAACGGTATCTTCATTACTAATTAAGACAGGTAACGGTAACTTCATTGGTATTTGTGACAAGTAACGGTAACTTCAATAGTAATTAAGACAAGTAACGGTAACTTCATTTCTAATCATGACAAGTAACGGTAACATCATCACTAATTATGACAGGTAACGGTAACTTCATTAATAATTTTGACAGGTAACGGTAACTTCATTAGTATTTATGACAAGTAACGGTAACATCAGTAGTAATTATGACAAGTAATGGTAACTTCGTTATTAATTATGAGATGTAACGGTAACTTCATTAATAATTATGAGAAGAAACAGTAACTTTATTACTATTTATGACAAGTTACGTTAATTTCGTTACTAATTATGACAAGTAACGGTAACTTCACTACCTATTATGACAAGTATCGATAACTTCGTTACTAATTATGAATAACGACGGTAACTTCATTACCAATTATGACACGTTACGGCAACTTAGTTACTAATTATGACAGGTAACTGTAACTTCATTACTAATTATGACAAGTAACGGTAACTGCATTACTAATTATGACAAGTAACGGTTACTTCGTTACTAATTATGGCAAGTTACGGTAACTTCTTTACTAATTATGACAAGTAACGGTAAATTCGTTATTAATTATGACAAGTAACTGTAACTTCAATACTATTTATGACAGGTAACGGTAACTTCATTACTAATTATGACAGGTAACGGTAACTTCATTAGTATTTATGACAAGTAACAGTAATTTCATTACTAACTACGACAAGTAACGGTAACTTCATTACTAATTATGACAAGTAATGGTAACTTCGTTACTAATTATGACAAGTAACGGTAACCTCGATACTAATTATGGCAAGTAACGGTAACATCGTTACTAATTATGACAAGTAACTGTAACTTCTTTACTAATTATGACAAGAAACGGTAACTTCGTTACTAGTTATGACAGGTTACTGTAACTTCAATACTAATAATGACAAATAACGGTAACTTCGTTACTAATTTTGACAAGTAACGGTAACATCAGTAATAATTATGACAAGTTATGGTAACTTCGTTATTAATTATGAGATGTAACGGTAACTTCATTAATAATTATGACATGTAACTGTAACTTCATTACTAATTATGACAAGAAACGGTAACTTCGTTACTAATTATGACAGGGAACTGTAACTTCAATACTAATTATGACAAATAACGGTAACTTAGTTACTAATTATACAAGTAACGGTAACTTCATTACTAATTATGACAAGTAACGGTAACTTCATTACTAATAATGACAGGTAACGGTAACTTCATTACTAATTATGACAAGTAACGGTAACTTCATTACTATTTATGACAAGTAACGGTAACTTCGGTACTAATTACGACAAGTAACTGAAACTTCGTTACTAATTATGACAAGTTACGGTAACTTCTATACTAATTATGACAAGTAACGGTAACATCTTTACTAATTATGACAAGTTACGGTAACTTCATTACTAATTATGACAAGTAATGGTAACTTCATTACTAATTATGGCAAGTTACGGTAACTTCTATACTAATTATGACAAGTAACGGTAACATCTTTACTAATTATGACAAGTAACGGTAACTTCATTCCTAATTATAACAAGTAACTGTAACTTCATTACTGTTTAAGACAAGTAACAGTAACTTCGTAACTAATTATTACAAGTAACGGAAATATCGTTACTAATTATTACAAGTAACGGTAAATTCCCTACTATTTATGACTAGTAACAGTATCTTCGTTACAAATTATGACAATAACGGTAACTTCATTACTAATTATGACAAGTAGCGGTAAATTCGTTACTAATTAGGACAAGTAACTGTAACTTCATTACTAATTATGACAGGTTAAGGTAACTGCATTACTAATTATGACAAGAAACGGTAACTTCATTACTAATAATGATAAGTAACAATAACTTCAGTGCTAATTATGACAAGAAACGGTAATTTCGTTACTAATTATGAGAAGTAACTGTAACTTTATTACCAATTATGTCATGTAAAGGTAACTTCTTTACTAATTAAGACAGGTAACGTTAACTTCGTTACTAACTATGACAAGGAACGGTAACTTCATTACTAATTATGACAAGTAACGGTAACTTCATTACTAATTACGACAAGTAACTGTAACTTCGTTACTAATTATGACAAGTTACGGTAGTTTCGATACTAATTATAACAAGTAACGATAACTTCTTTACTAATTATGACAAGTAACTGTAACTTCTTTACTAATTATGACAGTTAATGGTAACTTCGTTACTAATTACGACAGGTAACGGTAATTTCATTACTATTTATGACAAGTAACGGTAACTTCATTACTAATTATTACAAGTTATTGTAACTTCGTTACTAATTATGACAAGTAAAGGTAACTTTATTACTAATTATGACAAGAAACGGTTACTTCATTACTATTTATGACAAGTAACGGTAACTTCGTTACTTATTATGACAAGTTACAATATTTTCGTTACTAATTATGACAAGTAACTGTAACTTTATTGCTAATTATACATGTAACGGTAACTTCATTACCAATAATGACAAGTAACGGTAACTTCATTACTAATTATGACAGGAACCTGTAACTTCATTAGTATTTATGACAAGTAACGGTAACTTCATTACTAATTATGACAAGTAACTGTAACTTCGTTATTAATTATTAGAAGTAACGGTAACTTCATTAAAAATTATGACAAGAAACAGTAACTTCATTACTATTTATGACAAGTTACGTTAATTTCGTTACTAATTATGACAAGTAACTGTAACTTCATTACTAATTATGACAAGTAACGGTAACTTCATAACTAATTATGACAATTATCGGTAACTTCGTTACTAATTATGACAAGTAACGGCTACTTCATTACTAATTAGGACAAGTTACGGCAACTTCGTTACTAATTATGACAGGTAACTGTAACTTCATTCCTAATTATGACAAGTTACGGTAACTTCATTACTAATTATGACAAGTAACGGTAACTTCATTACTATTTATGGCAAGTAACGGCAATTTCGTTACTAATTATGGCAAGTAACGGTAACTTCGTTACTCATTATGACAAGTTACGGTAAATTCGTTACTAATTATGACAAGTAACTGTAACTTCATTACTATTTATGACAAGTAACGGTAACTTCATTACTATTTATGGCAAGTAACGGTAATTTCGTTACTAATTATGGCAAGTAACGGTAACTTCATTACTCATTATGACAAGTTACGGTAAATTCGTTACTAATTTGACAAGTAACTGTAACTTCATTACTATTTATGACAAGTAACGGTAACTTCATTACTAATTACGACAAGTAACGGTAACTTCATTACTAATTATGACAAGTAACGGTTACTTCGTTACTAATTATGACAAGTAACGGTAACCTCGTTACTAATTATGGCAAGTAACGGTAACTTCGTTACTAATTATGACAAGTTACTGTAACTTCATTACTAATTATGACAAGAAACGGTAACATCGTTAATAATTATGACAGGTAACCGTAACTTGAATACCAATTAAGACAAATAACGGTAACTTCGTTAATAATTATGACAAGTAACGGTAACTTCGTTACTATTTATGACATGTTACTCTATCTTCATTACTAATTATGACAAGTAACGCTAACTTCATTACTAATTATGACAAGTAACGGTAAGTTCGGTACTAATTATGACAAGTAACTGTAAATTCATTACTAATTATGACAAGAAACGGTAACTTCGTTACTAATTATGACAGGTAACTGTAACTGCAATACTAATTATGAAAAATAACGGTAACTTCGTTACTAATTAGACAAGTAACGGTAACTTCATTGCTCATTAAGACAAGTAACGGTAACTTCATTACTCATTATGACCGGTAACGGTAACTTCATCAGTATTAATGACAAGTAACGGTAATGTCATTACTAATTATGACAAGTAACGATAACTTCGTTACTAATTATGACAAGTAACGGTAACCTCGTTACTAATTAAGGCAAGTAACGGTAACTTCGTTACTAATTATGACAAGTAACTGTAACTTCATTACTAATTACGACAGGTAACGGTAACGTCATTTCTAATTACGTTAAGTAACAGTAACACCATTACTATTTATGAGAGGGAACGGTAACTTCATTACTATTTATGACAAATAACGGTAACTTCGTTACTAATTATGGCAAGCAACGGTAATTTAATTACTAATTATGACAAGTAACGGTATAATCGTTACTAATTATGAAAAGTAACTGTAACTTCATTACAATTTATGACAAGTAACGGTAACTTCATTACTAATTAAGACAGGTAACGGTAACTTCATTGGTATTTGTGACAAGTAACGGTAACTTCAATACTAATTAAGACAAGTAACGGTAACTTCATTTCTAATTATGACATGTAACGGGAACATCATTACTAATTATGACAGGTAACGGTAACTTCGTTACTAATTATACAACTAACGGTAACTTCATTACCAATTATGACAGGTAACGGTAACTTCATTAATAATTTTGACAGGTAACGGTAACTTCATTAGTATTTATGACAAGTAACGGTAACTTCATTAGTATTTATGACAAGTAACGGTAACATCAGTAGTAATTATGACAAGTAATGGTAACTTCGTTATTAATTATGAGATGTAACGGTAACTTCATTAATAATTATGACAAGAAACAGTAACTTTATTACTATTTATGACATGTTACGTTAATTTCGTTACTAATTATGACAAGTAACTGTAACTTCATTACTAATTATGACAAGTAACGGTAACTGCATTACTAATTATGACAAGTAACGGTAACTTCATTGCTATTTATGACAAGTAACGGTTACTTCGTTACTAATTATGGCAAGTAACGGTAACTTCTTTACTAATTGTGACAAGTAACGGTAAATTCGTTACTAATTATGACAAGTAACTGTAACTTCAATACTATTTATGACAAGTAACGGTAACTTCATTACTAATTATGACAGGTAATGGTAACTTCATTAGTATTTATGACAAGTAACGGTAATTTCATTACTAACTACCACAAGTTACGGTAACTTCATTACTAATTATGACAAGTAATGTTAACTTTGTTACTAATTATGACAAGTAACGGTAACCTCGATACTAATTACGGCAAGTAACGGTAACTTCGTTACTAATTATGACAAGTAACTGAAACTTCTTTACTAATTATGACAAGAAACGGTAACTTCGTTACTAGTTATGACAGGTTACTGTAACTTCAATACTAATTATGACAAATAACGGTAACTTCGTTACTAATTATGACAAGTAACGGTAACTTCGTTACTATTTATGACAAGTAACTGTATCTTCATTACTAATTATGACAAGTAACGCTATCTTCATTACTAATTATGACAGGTAACGGTAACTTCGGTACTAATTATGACAAGTAACTGTAACTTAATTACTAATTATGACAAGAAACGGTAACTTCGTTACTAATTATGACAGGGAACTGTAACTTCAATACTAATTATGACAAATAACGGTAACTTCGTTACTAATTATACAAGTAACGGTAACTTCATTACTAATTATGACAAGTAACGGTAACTTCATTACCAATAATGGCAGGTAACGGTAACTTCATTACTAATTATGACAAGTAACGGTAACTTCATTACTATTTATGACAAGTAACGGTAACTACGGTACTAATTACGACAAGTAACTGAAACTTCGTTACTAATAATGACAAGTTACGGTAACTTCTATACTAATTATGACAAGTAACGGTAACATCTTTACTAATTATGACAAGTTACGGTAACTTCATTACTAATTATGACAAGTAATGGTAACTTCATTACTAATTATGGCAAGTAAAGGTAACTTTATTGCTAATTATGACAAGAAACGGTAACTTCATTACTAATTATGACAAGTTACGGCAACTTCGTTACTAATTATGACAGGTAACTGAAACTTCATTACTAATTATAACAAGTAACGCTAAATTCATTACTAATTATGAAAAGTAACGACAACTTCATTACTATTTATGACAAGTAACGGTAACTTCGTTACTAATTATGGCAAGTAACGGTAACTTCATTACTAATTATGACACGTAACGGTAAATTCGTTACTAATTATGACAAGTTACTGTAACTTCATTACTATTTGTGACAAGTAACGGTAACTTCATAACTAATTATTACAGGTAACGGTAACTTCATTAGTATTTATGACAAGTAACGGTAACTTCATGACTAATTACGACAATTAACGGTAACTTCATTCCTGATTATGACAAGTAACGGTAACATCATTGATAATTATGACAGGTAATGGTAACTTCGTTACTAATTATACAAGTTACGGTAACTTCTATAATAATTATGACAAGTAACGGTAACATCTTTACTAATTATGACAAGTAACGGTAACTTCATTACTAATTATGACAAGTAATGGTAACTTCGTTACTAATTATGACAAGTAAAGGTAACTTTATTGCTAATTATGACAAGAAACGGTAACTGCATTACCAATTATGACAAGTAGCGGTAACTTCATTACTAATTATGACAGGAAACGGTAACTTCATTAGTATTTATGACAAGTAACGGTAACTTCATTACTAATTATGACAAGTAACGGTAACTTCTTTATTAATTATTAGAAGTAACGGTAAATTCATTAATAATTATGACAAGAAACAGTAACTTCATTACTAATTATGAAAAAGTTACGGCAACTTCGTTACTATTTATGACAGGTAACTGTAACTTCATTAGTATTTATGACAAGTAACGGTTATTTCATTACTAATTACGACAAGTAACGGAAACTTCGTTATTAATTATGAGAAGTAACGGTAACTTCATTAATAATTATGACAAGAAACAGTAATTTCAATAATATTTATGACAAGTTACGTTAATTTCATTACTAATTATGACAAGTAACTGTAACTTCATTACTAATTATGACAAATAACGGTAACATCGTTACTAATTATGAAAATAACGGTTACTTCATTACTAATTATGACAAGTCACGGTAAATTCGTTACTAATTATGACAAGGAACTGTAACTTCATTACTAATTATGACAGGTAACGGTAACTTCATTAATAATTATGACATGTAACGGTAACTTCATTACTAATTATGACAGGTAACGGTAACTTCATTAGTATTAATGACAAGTAACGGTAACTTCATTAATAATTATGACAAGTAACGGTAACTTCATTACTAATTATGACAAGAAACGGTACCTTCGTTATTAATCATGAGAAGTAACGGTATCTTCATTAATAATTATGACAAGAAACAGTAATTTCATTACTAGTTATGACAAGTTACGCTAATTTAGTTACTTATAATGACAAGTAACTGTAACTTCATTACTAATTATGACAAGTAACGGTAACTTCATTACCAATTACGACAAGTATCGTTAACTTCGTTACTAATTATGACAAGTAACGGTAACTTCTATACTAATTATGACAAGTTTCGGCAACTTCATTGCTAATTATGAAAGGTAACTGTAACTTCATTACTAATTTTGACAAGTAACGGTAACTTCATTACTAATTATGACAAGTAACGGTAACTTCATTACTATTTATGACAAGTAACGGTACCTTCGTTACTAATTATGACAAGTAACGGTAACTTCATTACTAATTATGACAAGTAACGGTAACTTCGCTACTAATTATGACAAGTAACGGTAACCTCGTTACTAATTATGGCAAGTAACGGTAACTTCGTTACTAATTATGACTAGTAACTGTAACTTCATTACTAATTATGACATGAAACGGTACTTCGTTACTAATTATGACAAGTAACGGTAACATCGTTACTAATTATGACAGGTAACGGTAACTTCGTTACTAATTATACATGTAACGGTAACTTCATTACTAATTATGACAAGTAACGGTAACTTAATTACGAATTAAGACAGGTAACGGTAACTTCATTAGTATTAAGGACAAGTAACGGTAATTCCATTACTAATTATGACAAGTAACGGTAACTTCATTACTAATTATGACAAGTAACGGTAACTTCGTTATTAATTATGAGAAGTAACGGTAACTTCATTCGCAATTAAGACAAGTAACGGTAACTTCATTACTCATTATGACAAGTAATGGTAATTTCATTGCTTATTATTACAGGTAACTGTAACTTCATTACTTATTATGACAAATAACGGTACCATCGTTACTAATTACGAAAATAACGGTTACTTCATTACTAATTATGACATGTAAAGGTAAATTCGTTACTAATTATGACAAGCAACTGTAACTTCATTACTAATTATGACAGGTAACGGTAACTTCATTAATAATTATGACAAGAAACGGTACCTTCATTACTAATAATGATTAGTAACAGTAACGTCATTACTTATTATGACAAGAAACGGTAACTCCATTACTAATTATGACAAGTTACGGCAACTTTGGTACTAATTATAACAGGTAACTGTAACTTAATTACTAGTTATAACAAGTAACGGTAACTTCATTACTAATTATGACAAGTAACTGTAACTTCGTTACTAATTATGACAAGTGACGGTAACTTCATTATTAATTATGACAAGTAACGGTAACTTCGTTACTAATTATGACAGGTAACGGTAACTTCATTACTAATTATGACAGGTAACGGTAACGTCATTACAATTTATGACATGTAACGGTAACTTCATTACTAATTATGACAGGTAACTGTAACTTCAATACTAATTATGACAAGTAACTGTATCTTCATTATTATTTATGACAATGTAACGGCAACTTTGTTACTGTATATGACAAGTAACGGTAACTTCGTTACTAAATATGACAAGTAACGGTAACTTCATTACTAATTATGACAAGTTACGGTATCTTCATTACTATTTATGACAAGTAACGGTAACTTCGTTACTAATTATGACAGGTAACGGTAACTTCAATTCTAATTATGACAAGTTACGGCAACTTCGTTACTAATTATGACAAGTAACGGTAACTTCGTAACTAATTAAAACAAATGACGGTAACTTCATTACTAATTATGACAGGTAAAGTTACCGTCATTATTATTTATGACATGTAACGGTAACTTCATTACTAATTATGACAAGTAACGGTAACATCAGTAGTAATTATGACAAGTAATGGTAACTTCGTTACTAATTATGACAAGTAACTGTAACTTCATTACTAATTATGACATGAAACGGTACCTTCGTTACTAATTATGACAAGTAACGGTAACTTCGTTACTAATTATGACAGGTAACGGTAACTTCGTTACTAATTATACATGTAACGGTAACTGCATTACTAATTATGACAAGTAACGGTAACTTCATTACTAATTAGACAAGTACCGGTAACTTCATTACTATTTATGACAAGTAACTGTAACTTCGTTACTAATTATGACAAGTAACGGTAACTTCTTTACTAATTATGACAAGTAACGGTAACTTCGTTACTTATTATGTCAAGTAAATATAACTTCGTTACTAATTATGACAAGAAACGGTAATTTCGTTACTAATTATGACAGGTAACGGTAACTTCATTACTAATTATGACAAGTTACGGTAACTTCATTACTAATTATGACAAGTAACGGTACCTTCGTTACTAATTATGACAAGTAATGGTATCTTCGTTACTAATTAGGACAAGTAACTGTAACTTCTTTACTAATAATGACAAGTAACTGTAACTTCATTACTAATTATGACAAGTATCTGTAACTTCATTACTAATTATGGCAAGTAAAGGTGACTTATTTACTAATTATGACATGTAACTGTAACTTCATTAATAATTATGACAGATAACTGTAACTTCATTAGTAATTATGAAAAGTAACGGTAACTTCGATACTAATTATGACAAGTAACGGTAACTTCGTTACTTATTATGTCAAGTAAATATAACTTCTTTACTAATTATGACATGTAACGGTAACTTCGTTACTAATTATGACAAGTAACTATAACTTAGATACTAATTATGAGAAGAAACGGTTGTTTCGTTACTAATTATGGCAGGTAACTGTAACTTCATTACTAATTATGACAAGTAACGGTAACTTCATTACTAATTATGACAAGTAATGGTAACTTCGTTACTAATTATGACAAGTAACAGTAACTTCGTTACTAATTATGACAAGCAACTGTAACATCATTACTAATTATGACAAGTAACGCTAACTTCATTACTAATTATGACAAGTAACGGTAACTTCGTTACTAATTATGACAAGTAACGGTAACTTCATTACTATTTAAGACAAGTGACGGTAACTTCATTACTAATTATGACAGGTAACTGTAACTTCATTACTAATTATGACAAGTAACGGTAACTTCGTTACTAATTATGACAAGTAACGGAAAAATCATTGCTAATTATGACAAGTAACGATAACTTCATTTCTAATTATGACAAGCAACGGTAACTTCATTACTAATTATGACAGGTAACGGTAACTTAATTACTACTAATGACAAGTAACGGTAACTTCATTACTAATTATGACAAGTAACTGTAACTTCATTACTAATTACGTCAAGTAACAGTTACTTCATTACGAATTATGACAAGTAACAGTAATTTCTTTACTATTTATGACAAGTTACGGTATCTTCGTTACTAATTATGACAAGTAACTGTAACTTCGTTACTAATTATGACAGGAAACGGTAATTTCGTTACTAATTATGACAAGTACCGGTAACTTCATTACTAATTATGACAAGTAACGGTAACTTCGTTACTAATTATGACAAAGTAACGGTATTTTCGTTACTAATTATGACAAGTAATGGTATTTTCTTTACTAATTACGACAAGTGACAGTAACTTCATTACAATTTATGACAAGTGATGGTAACTTCATTACTAATTATGACAGGTAACTGTAACTTCATTACTAATTATGGCAAGTAACGGTAACTTCATTACTAATTATGACAAGTAACGGTAACTTCGTTACTAATTATGACAAGTAACGGTAACTTCATTATTAATTATGACAAGTAACGGTAACTTCATTACTAGTAATGACAGGTAACGGTAACTTCGTTACTAATTATAACAAGTAACGGAACTTTATTACTAATTATGACAAGTAACGGTAACTTCATTACAAATTATGACAAATAACGGTAACTTCGTTACTAATTATGATAAGTAGCGGTAATTTCGTTACTAATTATGACAAGTAACGGTACCTTCTTCACTAATTATGACAAGTAACTGTAACCTCGTAACTAATAATGACAAGTAACGGTAACTTCGTTACTAATTATGACAGGTAACGGTATCTTCGTTACTGATTATGACAAGTAACGGTAACTTCGATACTAATTAGGACAAGTAACGGTAACTTCATTACTAATTATGACAGGTAACTGTAACTTCGTTACTAATTATGACAAGTTACTGTAACATCATTACTATTTAAGACAAGTAACGGTAACTTCATTACTAATTATGACAGGTAATGGTAACTTCATTAGTATTTATGACAAGTAACGGTAACTTCATTACTAATTACGACAAGTAACGGTAACTTCATTACTAATTATGACAAGTAATGGTTACTTCGTTACTAATTATGGCAAGTAACCGTAACTTCGTTACTAATTATGACATGTAACTGTAACTTCATTACTAATTATGACAAGAAACGGTAACTTCGTTACTAATTATGACAAGTAACGGCAACCTCGTTACTAATTTATGCAAGTGACGGTAACTTCATTACTAATTACGACAAGTAACGGTAACTTCATTACTAATTATTACAAGTAACGATAATTTCATTACTATTTAAGACAAGTAACGGTAACTTCGTTACTAATTATGGCAAGTAACGGTAACTTCATTACTAATTAGGACTAGTAACGTTAACTTCGTTACTAATCATGACAAGTAACGGTAACCTCGTTACTAATTATGGCAAGTAACCGTAACTTCGTTACTAATTATGACATGTAACTGTAACTTCATTACTAATTATGACAAGAAACGGTAACTTCGTTACTAATTATGACAAGTAACGGCAACCTCGTTACTAATTTATGCAAGTAACGGTAACATCGTTACTAATTATGACAAGTAACTGTAATTTCATTATTAATTACGACAAGTAACGAAATTTTCATTTCTAATTATGACAAGTAACGGTAACTTCATTACTAATTATGACAGGTAACGGTAACTTCGTTACTAATTATACATGTAACGGTAACTTCATTACTAATTATGACAAGTAACGGTAACTTCATTACTAATTAAGACAGGTAACGGTAACTTCATTAGTATTTAGGACAAGTAACGGTAATTTTATTAGTAATTATGACAAGTAACGGTAACTTCATTACTATTTATGACAAGTAACGGTAACTTCGTTATTAATTATGAGAAGTAACGGTTACTTCATTCGTAATTATGACAAGTAACGGTAACTTCATTACTAATTATGACAAGTAATGGTAACTTCATTGCTTATTATTACAGGTAACTGTAACTTCATTACTAATTATGACAAGTAACGGTAACTTCATTACTAATTATGACAAGTAACGGTAACATCATTACTAATTATGACAAGTAACGGTAAATTCATTCCTATTTACAACAATTAACTGTAACTTCATTACTGTTTAAGACACGTAACGGTTACTTCGTAACTAATTATGACAAGTAACTGTAACTTCATTACGAATTATGACAAGTAACGGTAACTTCGTAACTAATTAAGACAAGGAACGGTAACTTCATTACTAATTATGACAAGTAACGGTAACTTCATTTCTAATTACGACAAGTATCTGAAACTTCGTTACTAATTATGACAAGTTACGGTAACTTCTATACTAATTATGACAAGTAACGGTAACATCTTTACTAATTATGACAAGTAACGGTAACTTCATTACTAATTATGACAAGTAATGGTAACTTCGTTACTAATTATGACAATAAAGGTAACTTTATTGCTAATTATGACAAGAAACGGTAACTTCATTACTAATTATGACAAGTAACGGTAACCTCGTTACTAATTATGAAAATTTACGGCAACTTCGTTACTAATTATGACAAGTAACTGTAACTTCTTAACTAATTATGACAGGTAACGGTAACTTCGTGACTAATTATGACAGGTAACGGTAACGTCATTACTATTTATGACAAGTTACGTTCTTTTCGTTACTAATTATGACAAGTAACAGTAACTTCACTGCTAATTATGACAAATAACGGTAACTTCATTACCAATTATGACAAGTAACGGTAACTTCATTTCTTATTATGTCTGGACACGGTAACTTCATTAGTATTTATGACAAGTAGCGGTAACTTCATTACTAATTATGACAAGTAACGGTAACTTCGTAATTAATTATTAGAAGTTACGGTAACTTCATTAATAATTATGACAAGAAACAGTAACTTCATTACTAATTATGAAAAGTTACGGCAACTTCGTTACTAATTATGACAGGTAACTGTAACTTCATTACTAATTATGACTAGTAACGGTAAATTCATAACTAATTATGACAAGTAACGGTAACTTCATTACTATTTATGACAAGTAACGGTAACTTCGTTACTAATTATGGCATGTAACGGTAACTTCATTACTAATTATGACAAGTAACGGTAAATTCGTTACTAATTATGACAAGTAACTGTAACTTCATTACTATTTGTGACAAGTAACGGTAACTTCATTACTAATTATTACAGGTAACGGTAACTTCATTAGTATTTATGACAGGTAACGGTAACTTCATTACTAATTACGACAATTAACGGTAACTTCATTTCTAATTATGACAAGTAACGGTAACATCATTGCTAATTATGACAGGTAACGGTAACTTCGTTACTAATTATACAAGTAACGGTAACTTCATTACCAATTATGACAAGTAACGGTAACTTCATTTCTAATTATGACTGGAAACGGTAACTTCATTAGTATTTATGACAAGTAGCGGTAACTTCATTACTAATTATGACAAGTAACGGTAACTTCGTTATTAATTATTAGAAGAAACGGTAACTTAATTAATAATTATGACAAGAAACAGTAAATTCATTACTAATTATGACAAGTTACGGCAACGTCGTTACTAATTATGACAGGTAACTGTAACTTCATTAGTATTTATGACAAGTAACGGTAATTTCATTACTAATTATGACAAATAACGGTAACATCGTTACTAATTATAAAAATAACGGTTACTTAATTACTAATTGTGACAAGTAACGGTAAATTCGTTACTTATTATGACAAGCAACTGTAACTTCATTACTAATTATGACAGGTAAAGGTAACTTCATTACTATTTATGACAAGAAACGGTACCTTCATTTCTAATAATGATAAGTAACAATAACGTCATTACTAATTATGACAAGAAACGGTAACTCCATTACTAATTAAGACAAGTTACGGCAACTTCGGTACTAATTATAACAGGTAACTGTAACTTAATTACTAGTTATGACAAGTAACGGTAACTTCATTACTAATTATGACAAGTAACTTGAACTTCGTTACTAATTATGACAAGTGACGGTAACTTCATTATTAATTATGACAAGTAACGGTAACTTCGTTACTAATTTTGCCAGGTAACGGTAACTTCATTACTAATTATGACAGGTAATGGTAACGTCATTACTATTTATGTCATGTAACGGTAACTTCATTACTAATTATGACAGGTAACTGTAACTTCATTACTAATTATGAAGAGTAACTGTAACTTCATTACAATTTATGACAAGTTACGGTATCTTCATTACTATTTATGACAAGTAACGGTAACTTCGTTACTAATTATGACAAGTAACGGTAACTTCAATACTAATTATGAAAAGTTACGGCAACTTCGTTACTAATTATGACAAGTAACGGTAACTTCGTAACTAATTATAACAAATAACGGTAACTTCATTACTAATTATGACAGGTAACGGTAACGTCATTACTATTTATGACTTGTTACGGTAATTTCATTACTAATTATGACAGGTAACTGTAACATCTTTACTAATTATGACAAGTAACGGTAACTTCACTACCAATTATGACAAGTATCGGTAACTTCGTTACCAATTATGACAAGTAACTGTAACTTCATTACTAATTATGACAAGTGACGGTAAATTCATTACCAATTATGACAAGTTATGACAACTTCGTTACTTATTATAACAGGTAACTGTAACTTAATTACTAGTTATAACAAGTAACGGTAACTTCATTACTAATTATGACAAGTAATTGTAACTTCGTTACTAATTATGACGAGTGACGGTAACATCATTATTAATTATGACAAGTAACGGTAAATTCATTAGTAATTATGACAAGTAATGGTAACTTCATCACAAATTAATTCAGGTAACTGTAACTTCATTACTAATTATGACAAGTAACGGTAACTTCATTACTAATTATGACAGGTTAGGGTAACTTCATTAGTATTTATGACAAGTAACGGTAACTTCATTACTAATTATGACAAGTATCGGTAACTTCGTTACTAATTATGACAAGTAACTGTAACTTCATTACTAATTATGACAAGTGACGGTAAATTCATTACCAATTATGACAAGTTATGACAACTTCGTTACTAATTATAACAGGTAACTGTAACTTAATTACTAGTTATGACAAGTATCGGTAACTTCGTTACTATTTATGACTAGTAACGGTAACTTCATTACTAATTATGACAATTTACGGCAACTTCGTTACTAATTATGACAGGTTACTGTTACTTCATCACTAATTATGACAAGTAACGGTAACTTCGTTACTAATTATGTTAAGTTACGGTAACTTCATTACTAATTTAGACAAGTAACGGTAAATTCGTTACTAATTATGACAAGTAACTGTTATTTCATTACTATTAATGACAAGTAACGGTAACTTCATTACTAATTATGACAGGTAACGGTAACTTCATTAGTATTTATGACAAGTAACGGTAACTTCATTACTAATTACGACAAGTAACGGTAACTTCATTTCTAATTATGACAAGTAACGGTAACATCATTGCTAATTATGACAGGTAACGGTAACTTCGTTACTAATTATACAAATAACGGTAACATCATTACCAATTATGACAAGTAACGGTAACTTCATTACTAATTATGACAGGAACCGGTAACTTCATTAGTATTTATGACAAGTAACGGTAACTTCATTACTAATTATGACAAGTAACGGTAACTTCATTACTAATTATGACAAGTAACGGTAACTACATAACTAATTATGACAGGGTATGGTAACTTCATTAGTATTTATGACAAGTAACGGTAACTTCATTACTAATTACGACAAGTAACGGTAACTTCATTACTAATTATGTCAAGTAACGGTTACTTCGTTACTAATTATGACAAGTAACGGTAACCTCGTTACTAATTATGGCAAGTAACGGTAACTTCGTTACTAATTATGACAAGTAACTGTAACTTCATTACTAATTATGACAAGAAACGGTAACTTCGTTTCTAATTATGACAGGTAACTGTAACTTCAATACTAATTATGACAAGTAACGGTAAATTCGTTAATAATTATGACAAGTAACTGTAACTGCATTACTAATTATGACAAGTAACGGTAAATTCGTTACCAATTATGACAAGTATCGGTAACTTCGTTACTATTTATGACAAGTAACGGTAACTTCATTACTAATTATGACAAGTAACGGTAAATTCGTTAATAATTATGACAAGTAACTGTAACTGCATTACTAATTATGACAAGTAACGGTAAATTCATTACCAATTATGACAAGTATCGGTAACTTCGTTACTATTTATGACAAGTAACGGTAACTTCATTACTAATTATGACAATTTACGGCAAATTCGTTACTAATTATGACAGGTTACTGTTACTTCATCACTAATTATGACAAGTAACGGTAACTTCATTACTAATTATGACAAGTAACGGTAACTCCATTACTACAAATGACAAGTAACGGTAACTTCGTTACTAATTATGGCAAGTTACGGTAACTTCATTACTAATTTAGACAAATAACGGTAAATTCGTTACTAATTATGACAAGTAACTGTTATTTCATTACTATTAATGACAAGTAACGGTAACTTCATTACTAATTATGACAGGTAACGGTAACTTCATTAGTATTTATGACAAGTAACTGTAACTTCATTACTAATTACGACAAGTAACGGTAACTTCATTTCTAATTATGACAATAACGGTAACATCATTGCTAATTATGACAGGTAACGGTAACTTCGTTACTAATTATACAAATAACGCTAACATCATTACCAATTATGACAAGTAACGGTAACTTCATTACTAATTATGACAGGAACCGGTAACTTCATTAGTATTTATGACAAGTAACGGTTACTTCATTACTAATTATGACAAGTAACGATAACTTCATTACTAATTATGACAAGTAACGGTAACTACGTTATTAATTATTAGAAGTAACGGTAACTTCATTAATAATTATGACAAGAAACAGTAACTTCATTAGTATTTATGACAAGTAACGGTAACTTCATTACTAATTATGACAAGTATCGGTAACTTCGTTACTATTGATGACAAGTAACGGTAACTTCATTACTAATTATGACAATTTACGGCAACTTCGTTACTAATTATGACAAGTAACGGTAACTTCATAACCTATTATGACAAGTATCGGTAACTCCGTTACTAATTATGACAAGTAACGGTAACTTTATTATTAATTATGACAAGTTACGGCAACTTCGTTACTAAATATGACAGGTTACTGTAACTTCATTAATAATTATGAAAAATAACGGTAACTTCATTACTAATTAAGACAAGTTACGGTAACTTCATTACTATTTATGACAAGTAACGGTAACTTCGTTACTAATTATGGCATGTAACGTTAACTTCATTACTAATTATGACAAGTTACGGTAAATTCGTTACTAATTATGACAACTAACTGTAACTTCATTACTATTTAAGACAAGTAACGGTAACTTCATTACTAATTATGACAGGTAATGGTAACTTCATTAGTATTTATGACAAGTAACGGTAACTTCATTACTAATTACGACAAGTAACGGTATCTTCATTACTAATTATGACAAGTAACGGTTACTTCGTTACTAATTATGACAAGTAACGGTAACCTCGTTACTAATTATGGCAAGTAACGGTAACTTCGTTACTAATTATGACAAGTAACTGTAACTTTATTACTAATTATGACAAGAAACGGTAACTTCGTTTCTAATTATGACAGGTAACTGTAACTTCAATACTAATTATGACAAATAACGGTAATTTTGTAACTAATTATGACAAATAACGGTTACTTCGTTACTACTTATGACAAGTTACTGTATACTTAATTACTAATTATGACAAGTTACGCTAACTTCATTACTAATTATGACAAGTAACGGTAACTTCGGTACTAATTATGACAAGTTACTGTAACTTCATTACCAATTATGACAAGAAACGGTAACTTCGTTACTAATTATGAAAGGTAACTGTAACTTCAATACTAATTATGACAAATAACGGTAACTTCGTTACTAACTATACAAGTAACTGTAACTTCATTACTAATTACGACAAAAAACGGTAACTTCATTAATAATTATGACAAGTAACGGTTACATCATTACCAATTATGACAGGTATCGGTATCTTCATTACTAATTATGACAGGTAACGGTAACTTCATTACTAATTACGACAGGTAATGGTAACTTCATTAGTATTTATGACAAGTAACGGTAATTTCATTACTAATTATGACAAGTAACGGTAACCTCGTTGCTAATTATGATAAGTAACTGTAACTTCGGTACTAATTTTGAAAAGTAACTGCAAATTCATTACTAATTATGACAAGAAACGGTAACTTCGTTACTAATTATGACAGGTAACTGTAACTTCAATACTAATTATGATAAATAACGGTAACTTCATTACTAATTATAAAAGTAACTGTAACTTCATTACTAATTATGACTAGTAACGGTAACTTCTTTACTAATTATGACCAGTAACGGTAACCTCGTTACTAATTATGGCATGTAACGGTAACTTCGTTACTAATTATGACAAGTAACTGTAACTTCATTTCTAATTATGACAAGTAACGGTAACATCATTACTAATTATGACAGGTAACGATAACTTCGTTACTAATTATACGAGTAACGGTAACTTCATTACTAATTACGACAAGTAACGGTAACTTCATTATTAATTATGACAGGTAACGGTAACCTCTTTACTAATTATGACAAGAAACGGT
This sequence comes from Meconema thalassinum, assembly GCA_946902985.2. NCBI lineage: Eukaryota > Metazoa > Arthropoda > Insecta > Orthoptera > Tettigoniidae > Meconema > Meconema thalassinum. Next base: position 1,738,782,780 of record OX336388.2, on the reverse strand, counting down.
AACTTCATTACTAATAATGATAAGTAACAGTAAGGTAATTACTAATTATGACAATAAACGGTAACTTCGTTACTAATTATGAGAATAACGGTAACTTCATTACTAATTATGACAAGTAAAGGTAAATTGGTTACTAATTATGACAAGTAACTGTAACTTCATTAGTAATTATGACAAGTAACGGTAACTTTATTACTAATTATGACAAGTTACGGCAAATTTGTTACTAATTATGACAGGTAACTGTCACATAATTACTAGTTATGACAGGTAACGGTAACTTCATTACTAATTATGACAAGTAACGGTAACATCATTACTAATTATGACAGGTAACGGTAACTTCATTACTAATTACGACAGGTAATGGTAACTTCATTAGTATTTATGACAAGTAACGGTAATTTCATTACTAATTATGACAGGAACCGGTAACTTCATTAGTATTTATGACAAGTAACGGTAACTTCATTACTAATTATGACAAGTAACGGTAACTACATAACTAATTATGACAGGTTATGGTAACTTCATTAGTATTTATGACAAGTAACGGTAACTTCATTACTAATTACGACAAGTAACGGTAACTTCATTACTAATTATGACAAGTAACGGTTACTTCGTTACTAATTATGACAAGTAACGGTAACCTCGTTACTAATTATGGCAAGTAACGGTAACTTCGTTACTAATTATGACAAGAAACTGTAACTTCATTACTAATTATGACAAGAAACGGTAACTTCGTTTCTAATTATGACAGGTAACTGTAACTTCAATACTAATTATGACAAGTAACGGTAAATTCGTTAATAATTATGACAAGTAACTGTAACTGCATTACTAATTATGACAAGTAACGGTAAATTCGTTACCATTTATGACAAGTATCGGTAACTTCGTTACTATTTATGACAAGTAACGGTAACTTCATTACTAATTATGACAAGTAACGGTAAATTCGTTAATAATTATGACAAGTAACTGTAACTGCATTACTAATTATGACATGTAACGGTAAATTCATTACCAATTATGACAAGTATCGGTAACTTCGTTACTATTTATGACAAGTAACGGTAACTTCATTACTAATTATGACAATTTACGGCAACTTCGTTACTAATTATGACAGGTTACTGTTACTTCATCACTAATTATGACAAGTAACGGTAACTTCATTACTAATTATGACAAGTAACGGTAACTCCATTACTACAAATGACAAGTAACGGTAACTTCGTTACTAATTATGGCAAGTTACGGTAACTTCATTACTAATTTAGACAAATAACGGTAAATTCGTTACTAATTATGACAAGTAACTGTTATTTCATTACTATTAATGACAAGTAACGGTAACTTCATTACTAATTATGACAGGTAACGGTAACTTCATTAGTATTTATGACAAGTAACTGTAACTTCATTACTAATTACGACAAGTATCGGTAACTTCATTTCTAATTATGACAATAACGGTAACATCATTGCTAATTATGACAGGTAACGGTAACTTCGTTACTAATTATACAAATAACGCTAACATCATTACCAATTATGACAAGTAACGGTAACTTCATTACTAATTATGACAGGAACCGGTAACTTCATTAGTATTTATGACAAGTAACGGTTACTTCATTACTAATTATGACAAGTAACGATAACTTCATTACTAATTATGACAAGTAACGGTAACTACGTTATTAATTATTAGAAGTAACGGTAACTTCATTAATAATTATGACAAGAAACAGTAACTTCATTAGTATTTATGACAAGTAACGGTAACTTCATTACTAATTATGACAAGTATCGGTAACTTCGTTACTATTGATGACAAGTAACGGTAACTTCATTACTAATTATGACAATTTACGGCAACTTCGTTACTAATTATGACAAGTAACGGTAACTTCATAACCTATTATGACAAGTATCGGTAACTTCGTTACTAATTATGACAAGTAACGGTAACTTCATTATTAATTATGACAAGTTACGGCAACTTCGTTACTAATTATGACAGGTTACTGTAACTTCATTACTAATTATGAAAACTAACGGTAACTTCATTACTAATTAAGACAAGTTACGGTAAATTCATTACTATTTATGACAAGTAACGGTAACTTCGTTACTAATTATGGCATGTAACGTTAACTTCATTACTAATTAAGACAAGTTACGGTAAATTCGTTACTAATTATGACAACTAACTGTAACTTCATTACTATTTAAGACAAGTAACGGTAACTTCATTACTAATTATGACAGGTAATGGTAACTTCATTAGTATTTATGACAAGTAACGGTAACTTCATTACTAATTACGACAAGTAACGGTATCTTCATTACTAATTATGACAAGTAACGGAAGTAACGGTAACTTCGTTACTAATTATGACAAGTAACTGTAACTTCATTACTAATTATGACAAGAAACGGTAACTTCGTTTCTAATCATGACAGGTAACTGTAACTTCAATACTAATTATGACAAATAACGGTAACTTTGTAACTAATTATGACAAGTAACGGTTACTTCGTACCTACTTATGACAAGTTACTGTATACTTAATTACTAATTATGACAAGTAACGCTAACTTCATTGCTAATTATGACAAGTAACGGTAACTTCGGTACTAATTATGACAAGTTACTGTAACTTCATTACCAATTATGACAAGAAACGGTAACTTCGTTACTAATTATGACAGGTAACTGTAACTTCAATACTAATTATGACAAATAACGGTAACTTCGTTACTAACTATACAAGTAACTGTAACTTCATTACTAATTACGACCAAAAACGGTAACTTCATTAATAATTATGACAAGTAACGGTTACATCATTACCAATTATGACAGGTATCGGTATCTTCATTACTAATTATAACAGGTAACGGTAACTTCATTACTAATTACGACAGGTAATGGTAACTTCATTAGTATTTATGACAAGTAACGGTAATTTCATTACTAATTATGACAAGTAACGGTAACTTCGTTACTAATTATGATAAGTAACTGTAACTTCGGTACTAATTTTGAAAAGTAACTGCAACTTCATTACTAATTATGACAAGAAATTGTAACTTCGTTACTAATTATGACAGGTAACTGTAACTTCAATACTAATTATGATAAATAACGGTAACTTCATTACTAATTATAAAAGTAACTGTAACTTCATTACTAATTATGACTAGTAACGGTAACTTCGTTACTAATTATGACCAGTAACGGTAACCTCGTTACTAATTATGGCATGTAACGGTAACTTCGTTACTAATTATGACAAGTAACTGTAACTTCATTTCTAATTTTGACAAGTAACGGTAACATCATTACTAATTATGACAGGTAACGATAACTTCGTTACTAATTATACGAGTAACGGTAACTTCATTACTAATTACGACAAGTAACGGTAACTTCATTATTAATTATGACAGGTAACGGTAACCTCATTACTAATTATGACAAGAAACGGTAACTTCATTGCTAATAATGATAAGTAACAGTAAGGTAATTACTAATTATGACAATAAACGGTAACTTCGTTACTAATTATGAGAATAACGGTAACTTCATTACTTATTATGACAAGTCAAGGTAAATTGGTTACTAATTATGACAAGTAACTGTAACTTCATTAGTAATTATGACAAGTAACGGTAATTTTATTACTAATTATGACAAGTTACGGCAAATTTGTTACTAATTATGACAGGTAACTGTCACATAATTACTAGTTATGACAGGTAACGGTAACTTCATTACTAATTATGACAAGTAACGGTAACATCATTACTAATTATGACAGGTAACGGTAACTTCATTATTAATTATGACAGGTAACGGTAACTTCATTACTAATTATGACAGGTAACGGTAACTTCATTAGTATTTATGGCATGTAACGGTAATTTCTTCACTAATTATGACAAGTTACGGTAACTTCGTTACTAATTATGACAAGTAACTGTAACTTCATTACTAATTACGACAAGTAACGGTAACTTCGTAATTAATTATGACAGGTAACTGTAACTTCAATACTAATTATGACAAATAACGGTAACTTCGTTACTAATTATACAAGTAACGGTAACTTCATTACTAATTATGACAAATAACGGTAACTTCATTACTAATTATGACAGGTAACGGTAATTTCATTAGTATTTATGACAAGTAACGGTAATTTCATTAATAATTATGACAAGTAACGGTAACTTCGTTACTAATAATGACAAGTAACGGTAACCTCGTTACTAATTATGGCAAGTAACGGTAACTTCGTAACTAATTATGACAAGTAACTGTAACTTCATTACTAATTATGACAAGTAACGGTAACTTCGTTACTAATTAAGACAGGTAACGTTAACTTCGTTACCAATTATGACAAGGAACGGTAACTTCATTACTAATTATGACAAGTAACGTTAACTTCATTACTAATTACGACAAGTAACTGAAACTTCGTTACTAATTATGACAAGTTACGGTAACTTCTATACTAATTATGACCAGTAACGGTAACATCTTTACTAATTATGACAAGTAACGGTAACTTCATTACTAATTATGACAAGTAATGGTAACTTCGTTACTAATTATGACAAGTAAAGGTAACTTCATTACTAATTATGACAAGTAACGGTAACTTCGTTACTAATTATGACAACTTACGGCAACTTCGTTACTAATTATGACAAGTTGATGTAACTTCTTTACTAATTATGACAAGAAACGGTAACTTCATTACTAATAATGATAAGTAACAGTAAGGTAATTACTAATTATGACAATCAACGGTAACTTCATTACTAATTATGACAAGTAAAGGTAAATTGGTTACTAATTATGACAAGTAACTGTATCTTCAATAGTAATTATGACAAGTAACGGTAACTTTATTACTAATTATGACAAGTTACGGCAAATTTGTTACTAATTATGACAGGTAACTGTCACATAATTACTAGTTATGACAAGTAACGGTAACTTCATTACTAATTGTGACAGGTAACGGTAACATCATTAATAATTATAACAGGTAACGGTAACTTCATTACTATTTATGAGAGGTAACGGTACCTACATTACTAATTATGACAGGTAACGGTAACTTCATTAGTATGTAAGGCAAGTAACGGTAATTTCTTCACTAATAATGACAAGTTACGGTAACTTCGTTACTAATTATAACAAGTAACTGTAACTTCATTACTAATTACGACAAGTAACGGTAACTTCGTAATTAATTATGACAGGTAACTGTAACGTCAATACTAATTATGACAAATAACGGTAACTTCGTTACTAATTATACAATTAACGGTAACTTCATTACTAATTATGACAAGTAACGGTAACTTCATTACTAATTGTGACAGGTAACGGTAACTTCATTTGTATTTATGACAAGTAACGGTAATTTCATTACTAATTATGACAAGTAACGGTAACTTCGTTACTAATTATGACAAGTAACGGTAACCTCGTTCCTAATTATGACAAGTAACTGTAACTTCATTACTAATTACGACAAGTAACGGTAACTTCATTTCTAATTATAGCAAGTAACGGTAACATCATTACTAATTATGACAGGTAACGGTAACTTCATTACTAATTATGACAAGTAACGGTAACTACATAACTAATTATGACAGGTTATGGTAACTTCATTAGTATTTATGACAAGTAACGGTAACTTCATTACTAATTACGACAAGTAACGGTAACTTCATTACTAATTATGTCAAGTAACGGTTACTTCGTTACTAATTATGACAAGTAACGGTAACCTCGTTAGTAATTATGACAAGTAACTGTAACTTCATTACTAATTATGACAAGAAACGGTAACTTCGTTTCTAATTATGACAGGTAACTGTAACTTCAATACTAATTATGACAAGTAACGGTAAATTCGTTAATAATTATGACAAGTAACTGTAACTGCATTACTAATTATGACAAGTAACGGTAAATTCGTTACCAATTATGACAAGTATAGATAACTTCGTTACTATTTATGACAAGTAACGGTAACTTCATTACTAATTATGACAAGTAACGGTAAATTCGTTAATAATTATGACAAGTAACTGTAACTGCATTACTAATTATGACAAGTAACGGTAAATTCATTACCAATTATGACAAGTATCGGTAACTTCGTTACTATTTATGACAAGTAACGGTAACTTCATTACTAATTATGACAATTTACGGCAAATTCGTTACTAATTATGACAGGTTACTGTTACTTCATCACTAATTACGACAAGTAACGGTAACTTCATTACTAATTATGACAAGTAACGGTAACTCCATTACTACAAATGACAAGTAACGGTAACTTAATTACTAATTATGGCAAGTTACGGTAACTTCATTACTAATTTAGACAAATAGCGGTAAATTCGTTACTAATTATGACAAGTAACTGTTATTTCATTACTATTAATGACAAGTAACGGTAACTTCATTACTAATTATGACAGGTAACGGTAACTTCATTAGTATTTATGACAAGTAACTGTAACTTCATTACTAATTACGACAAGTAACGGTAACTTCATTTCTAATTATGACAATAACGGTAACATCATTGCTAATTATGACAGGTAACGGTAACTTCGTTACTAATTATACAAATAACGCTAACATCATTACCAATTATGACAAGTATCGGTAACATCATTACTAATTATGACAGGAACCGGTAACTTCATTAGTATTTATGAAAAGTAACTGTTACTTCATTACTAATTATGACAAGTAACGATAACTTCATTACTAATTATGACAAGTAACGGTAACTACGTTATTAATTATTAGAAGTAACGGTAACTTCATTAATAATTATGACAAGAAACAGTAACTTCATTAGTATTTATGACAAGTAACGGTAACTTCATTACTAATTATGACAAGTATCGGTAACTTCGTTACTATTGATGACAAGTAACGGTAACTTCATTACTAATTATGACAATTTACGGCAACTTCGTTACTAATTATGACAAGTAACGGTAACTTCATAACCTATTATGACAAGTATCGGTAACTCCGTTACTAATTATGACAAGTAACGGTAACTTCATTATTAATTATGACAAGTTACGGCAACTTCGTTACTAATTATGACAGGTTACTGTAACTTCATTACTAATTATGAAAAATAACGGTAACTTCATTACTAATTAAGACAAGTTACGGTAACTTCATTACTATTTATGACAAGTAACGGTAACCTCGTTACTAATTATGGCAAGTAACGGTAACTTCGTTACTAATTATGACAAGTAACTGTAACTTTATTACTAATTATGACAAGAAACGGTAACTTCGTTTCTAATATGACAGGTAACTGTAACTTCAATACTAATTATGACAAATAACGGTAACTTTGTAACTAATTATGACAAATAACGGTTACTTCGTTACTATTTATGACAAGTTACTGTATACTTAATTACTAATTATGACATGTTACGCTAACTTCATTACTAATTATTACAAGTAACGGTAACTTCGGTACTAATTATGACAAGTTACTGTAACTTCATTACCAATTATGACAAGAAACGGTAACTTCGTTACTAATTATGAAAGGTAACTGTAACTTCAATACTAATTATGACAAATAACGGTAACTTCGTTACTAACTATACAAGTAACTGTAACTTCATTACTAATTATGACAAAAAACGGTAACTTCATTAATAATTATGACAAGTAACGGTTACATCATTACCAATTTTGACAGGTATCGGTATCTTCATTACTAATTATGACAGGTAACGGTAACTTCATTACTAATTACGACAGGTAATGGTAACTTCATTAGTATTTATGACAAATAACGGTAATTTCATTACTAATTATGACAAGTAACGGTAACTTCGTTACTAATTATGATAAGTAACTGTAACTTCGGTACTAATTTTGAAAAGTAACTGCAACTTCATTACTAATTATGACAAGAAACGGTAACTTCGTTACTAATTATGAGAGGTAACTGTACCTTCAATACTAATTATGATAAATAACGGTAACTTCATTACTAATTATAAAAGTAACTGTAACTTCATTACTAATTATGACTAGTAACGGTAACTTCGTTACTAATTATGATCAGTAACGGTAACCTCGTTACTAATTATGGCATGTAACGGTAACTTCGTTACTAATTATGACAAGTAACTGTAACTTCATTTCTAATTATGACAAGTAACGGTAACATCATTACTAATTATGACAGGTAACGATAACTTCGTTACTAATTATACGAGTAACGGTAACTTCATTACTAATTACGACAAGTAACGGTAACTTCATTATTAATTATGACAGGTAACGGTAACCTCATTACTAATTATGACAAGAAACGGTATCTTCATTACTAATAATGATAAGTAACAGTAAGGTAATTACTAATTATGACAATAAACGGTAACTTCGTTACTAATTATGACAAGTAAAGGTAAATTGGTTACTAATTATGACAAGTAACTGTAACTTCATTAGTAATTATGACAAGTAACGGTAACTTTATTACTAATTATGACAAGTTACGGCAAATTTGTTACTAATTATGACAGGTAACTGTCACATAATTACTAGTTATGACAGGTAACGGTAACTTCATTACTAATTATGACAAGTAACGGTAACATCATTACTAATTATGACAGGTAACGGTAACTTCATTACTAATTACGACAGGTTATGGTAACTTCATTAGAATTTATGACAAGTAACGGTAATTTCATTACTAATTATGACAGGAACCGGTAACTTCATTAGTATTTATGACAAGTAACGGTAACTTCATTACTAATTATGACAAGTAACGGTAACTACATAACTAATTATGACAGGTTATGGTAACTTCATTAGTATTTATGACAAGTAACGGTAACTTCATTACTAATTACGACAAGTAACGGTAACTTCATTACTAATTATGACAAGTAACGGTTACTTCGTTACTAATTATGACAAGTAACGGTAACCTCGTTACTAATTATGGCAAGTAACGGTAACTTCGTTACTAATTATGACAAGAAACTGTAACTTCATTACTAATTATGACAAGAAACGGTAACTTCGTTTCTAATTATGACAGGTAAATGTAACTTCAATACTAATTATGACAAGTAACGGTAAATTCGTTAATAATTATGACAAGTAACTGTAACTGCATTACTAATTATGACAAGTAACGGTAAATTCGTTACCAATTATGACAAGTATCGGTAACTTCGTTACTATTTATAACAAGTAACGCTAACTTCATTACTAATTATGACAAGTAACGGTAAATTCGTTAATAATTATGACAAGTAACTGTAACTGCATTACTAATTATGACATGTAACGGTAAATTCATTACCAATTATGACAAGTATCGGTAACTTCGTTACTATTTATGACAAGTAACGGTAACTTCATTACTAATTATGACAATTTACGGCAACTTCGTTACTAATTATGACAGGTTACTGTTACTTCATCACTAATTATGACAAGTAACGGTAACTTCATTACTAATTACGACAAGTAACGGTAACTCCATTACTACAAATGACAAGTAACGGTAACTTCGTTACTAATTATGGCAAGTTACGGTAACTTCATTACTAATTTAGACAAATAACGGCAAATTCGTTACTTATTATGACAAGTAACTGTTATTTCATTACTATTAATGACAAGTAACGGTAACTTCATTACTAATTATGACAGGTAACGGTAACTTCATTAGTATTTATGACAAGTAACTGTAACTTCATTACTAATTACGACAAGTAACGGTAACTTCATTTCTAATTATGACAATAACGGTAACATCATTGCTAATTATGACAGGTAACGGTAACTTCGTTACTAATTATACAAATAACGCTAACATCATTACCAATTATGACAAGTAACGGTAACTTTATTACTAATTATGACAGGAACCGGTAACTTCATTAGTTTTTATGACAAGTAACGGTTACTTCATTACTAATTATGACAAGTAACGATAACTTCATTACTAATTATGACAAGTAACGGTAACTACGTTATTAATTATTAGAAGTAACGGTAACTTCATTAATAATTATGACAAGAAACAGTAACTTCATTAGTATTTATGACAAGTAACGGTAACTTCATTACTAATTATGACAAGTATCGGTAACTTCGTTACTATTGATGACAAGTAACGGTAACTTCATTACTAATTATGACAATTTACGGCAACTTCGTTACTAATTATGACAAGTAACGGTAACTTCATAACCTATTATGACAAGTATCGGTAACTTCGTTACTAATTATGAAAAGTAACGGTAACTTCATTATTAATTATGACAAGTTACGGCAACTTCGTTACTAATTATGACAGGTTACTGTAACTTCATTACTAATTATGAAAAATAACGGTAACTTCATTACTAATTAAGACAAGTTACGGTAACTTCATTACTATTTATGACAAGTAACGGTAACTTCGTTACTAATTATGGCATGTAACGTTAACTTCATTACTAATTAAGACAAGTTACGGTAAATTCGTTACTAATTATGACAACTAACTGTAACTTCATTACTATTTAAGACAAGTAACGGTAACTTCATTACTAATTATGACAGGTAATGGTAACTTCATTAGTATTTATGACAAGTAACGGTAACTTCATTACTAATTACGACAAGTAACGGTATCTTCATTACTAATTATGACAAGTAACGGAAGTAACGGTAACTTCGTTACTAATTATGACAAGTAACTGTAACTTCATTACTAATTATGACAAGAAACGGTAACTTCGTTTCTAATCATGACAGGTAACTGTAACTTCAATACTAATTATGACAAATAACGGTAACTTTGTAACTAATTATGACAAGTAACGGTTACTTCGTTACTACTTATGACAAGTTACTGTATACTTAATTACTAATTATGACAAGTAACGCTAACTTCATTACTAATTATGACAAGTAACGGTAACTTCAGTACTAATTATGACAAGTTACTGTAACTTCATTACCAATTATGACAAGAAACGGTAACTTCATTACTAATTATGACAGGTAACTGTAACTTCAATACTAATTATGACAAATAACGGTAACTTCGTTACTAACTATACAAGTAACTGTAACTTCATTACTAATTACGACCAAAAACGGTAACTTCATTAATAATTACGACAAGTAACGGTTACATCATTACCAATTATGACAGGTATCGGTATCTTCATTACTAATTATGACAGGTAACGGTAACTTCATTACTAATTACGACAGGTAATGGTAACTTCATTAGTATTTATGACAAGTAACGGTAATTTCATTACTAATTATGACAAGTAACGGTAACTTCATTACTAATTGTGACAGGTAACGGTAACTTCATTTGTATTTATGACAAGTAACGGTAATTTCATTACTAATTATGACAAGTAACGGTAACTTCGTTACTAATTATGACAAGTAACGGTAACCTCGTTACTCATTATGACAAGTAACTGTAACTTCATTACTAATTACGACAAGTAACGGTAACTTCATTTCTAATTATAACAAGTAACGGTAACATCATTACTAATTATGACAGGTAACGGTAACTTCATTACTAATTATGACAAGTAACGGTAACTACATAACTAATTATGACAGGTTATGGTAACTTCATTAGTATTTATGACAAGTAACGGTAACTTCATTACTAATTACGACAAGTAACGGTAACTTCATTACTAATTATGTCAAGTAACGGTTACTTCGTTACTAATTATGACAAGTAACGGTAACCTCGTTAGTTATTATGGCAAGTAACGGTAACTTCGTTACTAATTATGACAAGTAACTGTAACTTCATTACTAATTATGACAAGAAACGGTAACTTCGTTTCTAATTATGACAGGTAACTGTAACTTCAATACTAATTATGACAAGTAACGGTAAATTCGTTAATAATTATGACAAGTAACTGTAACTGCATTACTAATTATGACAAGTAACGGTAAATTCGTTACCAATTATGACAAGTATAGATAACTTCGTTACTATTTATGACAAGTAACGGTAACTACATTACTAATTATGACAAGTAACGGTAAATTCGTTAATAATTATGACAAGTAACTGTAACTGCATTACTAATTATGACAAGTAACGGTAAATTCATTACCAATTATGACAAGTATCGGTAACTTCGTTACTATTTATGACAAGTAACGGTAACTTCATTACTAATTATGACAATTTACGGCAAATTCGTTACTAATTATGACAGGTTACTGTTACTTCATCACTAATTATGACAAGTAACGGTAACTTCATTACTAATTATGACAAGTAACGGTAACTCCATTACTACAAATGACAAGTAACGGTAACTTCGTTACTAATTATGGCAAGTTACGGTAACTTCATTACTAATTTAGACAAATAACGGTAAATTCGTTACTAATTATGACAAGTAACTGTTATTTCATTACTATTAATGACAAGTAACGGTAACTTCATTACTAATTATGACAGGTAACGGTAACTTCATTAGTATTTATGACAAGTAACTGTAACTTCATTACTAATTACGACAAGTAACGGTAACTTCATTTCTAATTATGACAATAACGGTAACATCATTGCTAATTATGACAGGTAACGGTAACTTCGTTACTAATTATACAAATAACGCTAACATCATTACCAATTATGACAAGTATCGGTAACTTCATTACTAATTATGACAGGAACCGGTAACTTCATTAGTATTTATGACAAGTAACGGTTACTTCATTACTAATTATGACAAGTTACGATAACTTCATTACTAATTATGACAAGTAACGGTAACTACGTTATTAATTATTAGAAGTAACGGTAACTTCATTAATAATTATGACAAGAAACAGTAACTTCATTAGTATTTATGACAAGTAACGGTAACTTCATTACTAATTATGACAAGTATCGGTAACTTCGTTACTATTGATGACAAGTAACTGTAACTGCATTACTAATTATGACAAGTAACGGTAAATTCATTACCAATTATGACAAGTATCGGTAACTTCGTTACTATTTATGACAAGTAACGGTAACTTCATTACTAATTATGACAATTTACGGCAACTTCGTTACTAATTATGACAAGTAACGGTAACTTCATAACCTATTATGACAAGTATCGGTAACTCCGTTACTAATTATGACAAGTAACGGTAACTTCATTATTAATTATGACAAGTTACGGCAACTTCGTTACTAATTATGACAGGTTACTGTAACTTCATTACTAATTATGAAAAATAACGGTAACTTCATTACTAATTAAGACAAGTTACGGTAACTTCATTACTATTTATGACAAGTAACGGTAACTTCGTTACTAATTATGGCATGTAACGTTAACTTCATTACTAATTATGACAAGTTACGGTAAATTCGTTACTAATTATGACAACTAACTGTAACTTCATTACTATTTAAGACAAGTAATGGTAACTTCATTACTAATTATGACAGGTAACGGTAACTTCATTAGTATTTATGACAAGTAACGGTAACTTCATTACTAATTACGACAAGTAACGGTATCTTCATTACTAATTATGACAAGTAACGGTTACTTCGTTACTAATTATGACAAGTAACGGTAACCTCGTTACTAATTATGGCAAGTAACGGTAACTTCGTTACTAATTATGACAAGTAACTGTAACTTTATTACTAATTATGACAAGAAACGGTAACTTCGTTTCTAATATGACAGGTAACTGTAACTTCAATACTAATTATGACAAATAACGGTAACTTTGTAACTAATTATGACAAATAACGGTTACTTCGTTACTATTTATGACAAGTTACTGTATACTTAATTACTAATTATGACATGTTACGCTAACTTCATTACTAATTATGACAAGTAACGGTAACTTCGGTACTAATTATGACAAGTTACTGTAACTTCATTACCAATTATGACAAGAAACGGTAACTTCGTTACTAATTATGAAAGGTAACTGTAACTTCAATACTAATTATGACAAATAACGGTAACTTCGTTACTAACTATACAAGTAATTGTAACTTCATTACTAATTATGACAAAAAACGGTAACTTCATTAATAATTATGACAAGTAACGGTTACATCATTACCAATTTTGACAGGTATCGGTATCTTCATTACTAATTATGACAGGTAACGGTAACTTCATTACTAATTACGACAGGTAATGGTAACTTCATTAGTATTTATGACAAATAACGGTAATTTCATTACTAATTATGACAAGTAACGGTAACTTCGTTACTAATTATGATAAGTAACTGTAACTTCGGTACTAATTTTGAAAAGTAACTGCAACTTCATTACTAATTATGACAAGAAACGGTAACTTCGTTACTAATTATGAGAGGTAACTGTACCTTCAATACTAATTATGATAAATAACGGTAACTTCATTACTAATTATAAAAGTAACTGTAACTTCATTACTAATTATGACTAGTAACGGTAACTTCGTTACTAATTATGATCAGTAACGGTAACCTCGTTACTAATTATGGCATGTAACGGTAACTTCGTTACTAATTATGACAAGTAACTGTAACTTCATTTCTAATTATGACAAGTAACGGTAACATCATTACTAATTATGACAGGTAACGATAACTTCGTTACTAATTATACGAGTAACGGTAACTTCATTACTAATTACGACAAGTAACGGTAACTTCATTATTAATTATGACAGGTAACGGTAACCTCATTACTAATTATGACAAGAAACGGTATCTTCATTACTAATAATGATAAGTAACAGTAAGGTAATTACTAATTATGACAATAAACGGTAACTTCGTTACTAATTATGACAAGTAAAGGTAAATTGGTTACTAATTATGACAAGTAACTGTAACTTCATTAGTAATTATGACAAGTAACGGTAACTTTATTACTAATTATGACAAGTTACGGCAAATTTGTTACTAATTATGACAGGTAACTGTCACATAATTACTAGTTATGACAGGTAACGGTAACTTCATTACTAATTATGACAAGTAACGGTAACATCATTACTAATTATGACAGGTAACGGTAACTTCATTACTAATTACGACAGGTAATGGTAACTTCATTAGAATTTATGACAAGTAACGGTAATTTCATTACTAATTATGACAGGAACCGGTAACTTCATTAGTATTTATGACAAGTAACGGTAACTTCATTACTAATTATGACAAGTAACGGTAACTACATAACTAATTATGACAGGTTATGGTAACTTCATTAGTATTTATGACAAGTAACGGTAACTTCATTACTAATTACGACAAGTAACGGTAACTTCATTACTAATTATGACAAGTAACGGTTACTTCGTTACTAATTATGACAAGTAACGGTAACCTCGTTACTAATTATGGCAAGTAACGGTAACTTCGTTACTAATTATGACAAGAAACTGTAACTTCATTACTAATTATGACAAGAAACGGTAACTTCGTTTCTAATTATGACAGGTAAATGTAACTTCAATACTAATTATGACAAGTAACGGTAAATTCGTTAATAATTATGACAAGTAACTGTAACTGCATTACTAATTATGACAAGTAACGGTAAATTCGTTACCAATTATGACAAGTATCGGTAACTTCGTTACTATTTATAACAAGTAACGCTAACTTCATTACTAATTATGACAAGTAACGGTAAATTCGTTAATAATTATGACATGTAACTGTAACTGCATTACTAATTATGACATGTAACGGTAAATTCATTACCAATTATGACAAGTATCGGTAACTTCGTTACTATTTATGACAAGTAACGGTAACTTCATTACTAATTATGACAATTTACGGAAACTTCGTTACTAATTATGACAGGTTACTGTTACTTCATCACTAATTATGACAAGTAACGGTAACTTCATTACTAATTACGACAAGTAACGGTAACTCCATTACTACAAATGACAAATAACGGTAACTTCGTTACTAATTATGGCAAGTTACGGTAACTTCATTACTAATTTAGACAAATAACGGCAAATTCGTTACTTATTATGACAAGTAACTGTTATTTCATTACTATTAATGACAAGTAACGGTAACTTCATTACTAATTATGACAGGTAAGGGTAACTTCATTAGTATTTATGACAAGTAACTGTAACTTCATTACTAATTACGACAAGTAACGGTAACTTCATTTCTAATTATGACAATAACGGTAACATCATTGCTAATTATGACAGGTAACGGTAACTTCGTTACTAATTATACAAATAACGCTAACATCATTACCAATTATGACAAGTAACGGTAACTTCATTACTAATTATGACAGGAACCGGTAACTTCATTAGTTTTTATGACAAGTAACGGTTACTTCATTACTAATTATGACAAGTAACGATAACTTCATTACTAATTATGACAAGTAACGGTAACTACGTTATTAATTATTAGAAGTAACGGTAACTTCATTAATAATTATGACAAGAAACAGTAACTTCATTAGTATTTATGACAAGTAACGGTAACTTCATTACTAATTATGACAAGTATCGGTAACTTCGTTACTATTGATGACAAGTAACGGTAACTTCATTACTAATTATGACAATTTACGGCAACTTCGTTACTAATTATGACAAGTAACGGTAACTTCATAACCTATTATGACAAGTATCGGTAACTTCGTTACTAATTATGAAAAGTAACGGTAACTTCATTATTAATTATGACAAGTTACGGCAACTTCGTTACTAATTATGACAGGTTACTGTAACTTCATTACTAATTATGAAAAATAACGGTAACTTCATTACTAATTAAGACAAGTTACGGTAACTTCATTACTATTTATGACAAGTAACGGTAACTTCGTTACTAATTATGGCATGTAACGTTAACTTCATTACTAATTAAGACAAGTTACGGTAAATTCGTTACTAATTATGACAACTAACTGTAACTTCATTACTATTTAAGACAAGTAACGGTAACTTCATTACTAATTATGACAGGTAATGGTAACTTCATTAGTATTTATGACAAGTAACGGTAACTTCATTACTAATTACGACAAGTAACGGTATCTTCATTACTAATTATGACAAGTAACGGAAGTAACGGTAACTTCGTTACTAATTAGACAAGTAACTGTAACTTCATTACTAATTATGACAAGAAACGGTAACTTCGTTTCTAATCATGACAGGTAACTGTAACTTCAATACTAATTATGACAAATAACGGTAACTTTGTAACTAATTATGACAAGTAACGGTTACTTCGTTACTACTTATGACAAGTTACTGTATACTTAATTACTAATTATGACAAGTAACGCTAACTTCATTACTAATTATGACAAGTAACGGTAACTTCAGTACTAATTATGACAAGTTACTGTAACTTCATTACCAATTATGACAAGAAACGGTAACTTCATTACTAATTATGACAGGTAACTGTAACTTCAATACTAATTATGACAAATAACGGTAACTTCGTTACTAACTATACAAGTAACTGTAACTTCATTACTAATTACGACCAAAAACGGTAACTTCATTAATAATTATGACAAGTAACGGTTACATCATTACCAATTATGACAGGTATCGGTATCTTCATTACTAATTATGACAGGTAACGGTAACTTCATTACTAATTACGACAGGTAATGGTAACTTCATTAGTATTTATGACAAGTAACGGTAATTTCATTACTAATTATGACAAGTAACGGTAACTTCATTACTAATTGTGACAGGTAACGGTAACTTCATTTGTATTTATGACAAGTAACGGTAATTTCATTACTAATTATGACAAGTAACGGTAACTTCGTTACTAATTATGACAAGTAACGGTAACCTCGTTACTAATTATGACAAGTAACTGTAACTTCATTACTAATTACGACAAGTAACGGTAACTTCATTTCTAATTATAACAAGTAACGGTAACATCATTACTAATTATGACAGGTAACGGTAACTTAATTACTAATTATGACAAGTAACGGTAACTACATAACTAATTATGACAGGTTATGGTAACTTCATTAGTATTTATGACAAGTAACGGTAACTTCATTACTAATTACGACAAGTAACGGTAACTTCATTACTAATTATGTCAAGTAACGGTTACTTCGTTACTAATTATGACAAGTAACGGTAACCTCGTTAGTAATTATGGCAAGTAACGGTAACTTCGTTACTAATTATGACAAGTAACTGTAACTTCATTACTAATTATGACAAGAAACGGTAACTTCGTTTCTAATTATGACAGGTAACTGTAACTTCAATACTAATTATGACAAGTAACGGTAAATTCGTTAATAATTATGACAAGTAACTGTAACTGCATTACTAATTATGACAAGTAACGGTAAATTCGTTACCAATTATGACAAGTATAGATAACTTCGTTACTATTTATGACAAGTAACGGTAACTTCATTACTAATTATGACAAGTAACGGTAAATTCGTTAATAATTATGACAAGTAACTGTAACTGCATTACTAATTATGACAAGTAACGGTAAATTCATTACCAATTATGACAAGTATCGGTAACTTCGTTACTATTTATGACAAGTAACGGTAACTTCATTACTAATTATGACAATTTACGGCAAATTCGTTACTAATTATGACAGGTTACTGTTACTTCATCACTAATTATGACAAGTAACGGTAACTTCATTACTAATTATGACAAGTAACGATAACTCCATTACTACAAATGACAAGTAACGGTAACTTCGTTACTAATTATGGCAAGTTACGGTAACTTCATTACTAATTTAGACAAATAACGGTAAATTCGTTACTAATTATGACAAGTAACTGTTATTTCATTACTATTAATGACAAGTAACGGTAACTTCATTACTAATTATGACAGGTAACGGTAACTTCATTAGTATTTATGACAAGTAACTGTAACTTCATTACTAATTACGACAAGTAACGGTAACTTCATTTCTAATTATGACAATAACGGTAACATCATTGCTAATTATGACAGGTAACGGTAACTTCGTTACTAATTATACAAATAACGCTAACATCATTACCAATTATGACAAGTATCGGTAACTTCATTACTAATTATGACAGGAACCGGTAACTTCATTAGTATTTATGACAAGTAACGGTTACTTCATTACTAATTATGACAAGTAACGGTAACTACGTTATTAATTATTAGAAGTAACGGTAACTTCATTAATAATTATGACAAGAAACAGTAACTTCATTAGTATTTATGACAAGTAACGGTAACTTCATTACTAATTATGACAAGTATCGGTAACTTCGTTACTATTGATGACAAGTAACGGTAACTTCATTACTAATTATGACAATTTACGGCAACTTCGTTACTAATTATGACAAGTAACGGTAACTTCATAACCTATTATGACAAGTATCGGTAACTCCGTTACTAATTATGACAAGTAACGGTAACTTCATTATTAATTATGACAAGTTACGGCAACTTCGTTACTAATTATGACAGGTTACTGTAACTTCATTACTAATTATGAAAAATAACGGTAACTTCATTACTAATTAAGACAAGTTACGGTAACTTCATTACTATTTATGACAAGTAACGGTAACTTCGTTACTAATTATGGCATGTAACGTTAACTTCATTACTAATTATGACAAGTTACGGTAAATTCGTTACTAATTATGACTACTAACTGTAACTTCATTACTATTTAAGACAAGTAACGGTAACTTCATTACTAATTATGACAGGTAATGGTAACTTCATTAGTATTTATGACAAGTAACGGTAACTTCATTACTAATTACGACAAGTAACGGTATCTTCATTACTAATTATGACAAGTAACGGTTACTTCGTTACTAATTATGACAAGTAACGGTAACCTCGTTACTAATTATGGCAAGTAACGGTAACTTCGTTACTAATTATGACAAGTAACTGTAACTTTATTACTAATTATGACAAGAAACGGTAACTTCGTTTCTAATATGACAGGTAACTATAACTTCAATACTAATTATGACAAATAACGGTAACTTTGTAACTAATTATGACAAATAACGGTTACTTCGTTACTACTTATGACAAGTTACTGTATACTTAATTACTAATTATGACATGTTACGCTAACTTCATTACTAATTATGACAAGTAACGGTAACTTCGGCACTAATTATGACAAGTTACTGTAACTTCATTACCAATTATGACAAGAAACGGTAACTTCGTTACTAATTATGAAAGGTAACTGTAACTTCAATACTAATTATGACAAATAACGGTAACTTCGTTACTAACTATACAAGTAACTGTAACTTCATTACTAATTACGACAAAAAACGGTAACTTCATTAATAATTATGACAATAACGGTTACATCATTACCAATTATGACAGGTATCGGTATCTTCATTACTAATTATGACAGGTAACGGTAACTTCATTACTAATTACGACAGGTAATGGTAACTTCATTAGTATTTATGACAAATAACGGTAATTTCATTACTAATTATGACAAGTAACGGTAACTTCGTTACTAATTATGATAAGTAACTGTAACTTCGGTACTAATTTTGAAATGTAACTGCAACTTCATTACTAATTATGACAAGAAACGGTAACTTCGTTACTAATTATGAGAGGTAACTGTAACTTCAATACTAATTATGATAAATAACGGTAAATTCATTACTAATTATAAAAGTAACTGTAACTTCATTACTAATTATGACTAGTAACGGTAACTTCGTTACTAATTATGATCAGTAACGGTAACCTCGTTACTAATTATGGCATGTAACGGTAACTTCGTTACTAATTATGACAAGTAACTGTAGCTTCATTTCTAATTATGACAAGTAACGGTAACATCATTACTAATTATGACAGGTAACGATAACTTCGTTACTAATTATACGAGTAACGGTAACTTCATTACTAATTACGACAAGTAACGGTAACTTCATTATTAATTATGACAGGTAACGGTAACCTCATTACTAATTATGACAAGAAACGGTATCTTCATTACTAATAATGATAAGTAACAGTAAGGTAATTACTAATTATGACAATAAACGGTAACTTCGTTACTAATTATGAGAATAACGGTAACTTCATTACTAATTATGACAAGTAAAGGTAAATTGGTTACTAATTATGACAAGTAACTGTAACTTCATTAGTAATTATGACAAGTAACGGTAACTTTATTACTAATTATGACAAGTTACGGCAAATTTGTTACTAATTATGACAGGTAACTGTCACATAATTACTAGTTATGACAGGTAACGGTAACTTCATTACTAATTATGACAAGTAACGGTAACATCATTACTAATTATGACAGGTAACGGTAACTTCATTACTAATTACGACAGGTAATGGTAACTTCATTAGTATTTATGACAAGAAACGGTAATTTCATTACTAATTATGACAGGAACCGGTAACTTCATTAGTATTTATGACAAGTAACGGTAACTTCATTACTAATTATGACAAGTAACGGTAACTACATAACTAATTATGACAAGTTATGGTAACTTCATTAGTATTTATGACAAGTAACGGTAACTTCATTACTAATTACGACAAGTAACGGTAACTTCATTACTAATTATGACAAGTAACGGTTAATTCGTTACTAATTATGACAAGTAACGGTAACCTCGTTACTAATTATGGCAAGTAACGGTAACTTCGTTACTAATTATGACAAGAAACTGTAACTTCATTACTAATTATGACAAGAAACGGTAACTTCGTTTCTAATTATGACAAGTAACTGTAACTGCATTACTAATTATGACAAGTAACGGTAAATTCGTTACCAATTATGACAAGTATCGGTAACTTCGTTACTATTTATAACAAGTAACGCTAACTTCATTACTAATTATGACAAGTAACGGTAAATTCGTTAATAATTATGACAAGTAACTGTAACTGCATTACTAATTATGACATGTAACGGTAAATTCATTACCAATTATGACAAGTATCGGTAACTTCGTTACTATTTATGACAAGTAACGGTAACTTCATTACTAATTATGACAATTTACGGCAACTTCGTTACTAATTATGACAGGTTACTGTTACTTCATCACTAATTATGACAAGTAACGGTAACTTCATTACTAATTATGACAAGTAACGGTAACTCCATTACTACAAATGACAAGTAACGGTAACTTCGTTACTAATTATGGCAAGTTACGGTAACTTCATTACTAATTTAGACAAATAACGGTAAATTCGTTACTTATTATGACAAGTAACTGTTATTTCATTACTATTAATGACAAGTAACGGTAACTTCATTACTAATTATGACAGGTAACGGTAACTTCATTAGTATTTATGACAAGTAACTGTAACTTCATTACTAATTACGACAAGTAACGGTAACTTCATTTCTAATTATGACAATAACGGTAACATCATTGCTAATTATGACAGGTAACGGTAACTTCGTTACTAATTATACAAATAACGCTAACATCATTACCAATTATGACAAGTAACGGTAACTTCATTACTAATTATGACAGGAACCGGTAACTTCATTAGTATTTATGACAAGTAACGGTTACTTCATTACTAATTATGACAAGTAACGATAACTTCATTACTAATTATGACAAGTAACGGTAACTACGTTATTAATTATTAGAAGTAACGGTAACTTCATTAATAATTATGACAAGAAACAGTAACTTCATTAGTATTTATGACAAGTAACGGTAACTTCATTACTAATTATGACAAGTATCGGTAACTTCGTTACTATTGATGACAAGTAACGGTAACTTCATTACTAATTATGACAATTTACGGCAACTTCGTTACTAATTATGACAAGTAACGGTAACTTCATAACCTATTATGACAAGTATCGGTAACTTCGTTACTAATTATGAAA
Organism: Meconema thalassinum; assembly: GCA_946902985.2. NCBI lineage: Eukaryota > Metazoa > Arthropoda > Insecta > Orthoptera > Tettigoniidae > Meconema > Meconema thalassinum. The sequence goes on along the minus strand of OX336388.2, from coordinate 1,738,759,730 downwards.
AGTAACGGTAACTTCATTATTAATTATGACAAGTTACGGCAACTTCGTTACTAATTATGACAGGTTACTGTAACTTCATTACTAATTATGAAAAATAACGGTAACTTCATTACTAATTAAGACAAGTTACGGTAACTTCATTACTATTTATGACAAGTAACGGTAACTTCGTTACTAATTATGGCATGTAACGTTAACTTCATTACTAATTAAGACAAGTTACGGTAAATTCGTTACTAATTATGACAACTAACTGTAACTTCATTACTATTTAAGACAAGTAACGGTAACTTCATTACTAATTATGACAGGTAATGGTAACTTCATTAGTATTTATGACAAGTAACGGTAACTTCATTACTAATTACGACAAGTAACGGTATCTTCATTACTAATTATGACAAGTAACGGAAGTAACGGTAACTTCGTTACTAATTATGACAAGTAACTGTAACTTCATTACTAATTATGACAAGAAACGGTAACTTCGTTTCTAATCATGACAGGTAACTGTAACTTCAATACTAATTATGACAAATAACGGTAACTTTGTAACTAATTATGACAAGTAACGGTTACTTCGTTACTACTTATGACAAGTTACTGTATACTTAATTACTAATTATGACAAGTAACGCTAACTTCATTACTAATTATGACAAGTAACGGTAACTTCGGTACTAATTATGACAAGTTACTGTAACTTCATTACCAATTATGACAAGAAACGGTAACTTCGTTACTAATTATGACAGGTAACTGTAACTTCAATACTAATTATGACAAATAACGGTAACTTCGTTACTAACTATACAAGTAACTGTAACTTCATTACTAATTACGACCAAAAACGGTAACTTCATTAATAATTATGACAAGTAACGGTTACATCATTACCAATTATGACAGGTATCGGTATCTTCATTACTAATTATGACAGGTAACGGTAACTTCACTACTAATTACGACAGGTAATGGTAACTTCATTAGTATTTATGACAAGTAACGGTAATTTCATTACTAATTATGACAAGTAACGGTAACTTCGTTACTAATTATGATAAGTAACTGTAACTTCGGTACTAATTTTGAAAAGTAACTGCAACTTCATTACTAATTATGACAAGAAACGGTAACTTCGTTACTAATTATGACAGGTAACTGTAACTTCAATACTAATTATGATAAATAACGGTAACTTCATTACTAATTATAAAAGTAACTGTAACTTCATTACTAATTATGACTAGTAACGGTAACTGCGTTACTAATTATGACCAGTAACGGTAACCTCGTTACTAATTATGGCATGTAACGGTAACTTCGTTACTAATTATGACAAGTAACTGTAACTTCATTTCTAATTATGACAAGTAACGGTAACATCATTACTAATTATGACAGGTAACGATAACTTCGTAACTAATTATACGAGTAACGGTAACTTCATTACTAATTACGACAAGTAACGGTAACTTCATTATTAATTATGACAGGTAACGGTAACCTCATTACTAATTATGACAAGAAACGGTAACTTCATTACTAATAATGATAAGTAACAGTAAGGTAATTACTAATTATGACAATAAACGGTAACTTCGTTACTAAATTATCAGAATAACGGTAACTTCATTACTTATTATGACAAGTCAAGGTAAATTGGTTACTAATTATGACAAGTAACTGTAACTTCATTAGTAATTATGACAAGTAACGGTAATTTTATTACTAATTATGACAAGTTACGGCAAATTTGTTACTAATTATGACAGGTAACTGTCACATAATTACTAGTTATGACAGGTAACGGTAACTTCATTACTAATTATGATAAGTAACGGTAACATCATTTCTAATTATGACAGGTAACGGTAACTTCATTATTAATTATGACAGGTAACGGTAACTTCATTACTAATTATGACAGGTAACGGTAACTTAATTAGTATTTATGGCATGTAACGGTAATATCTTCACTAATTATGACAAGTTACGGTAACTTCGTTACTAATTATGACAAGTAACTGTAACTTCATTACTAATTACGACAAGTAACGGTAACTTCGTAATTAATTATGACAGGTAACTGTAACTTCAATACTAATTATGACAAATAACGGTAACTTCGTTACTAATTATACAAGCAACGGTAACTTCATTACTAATTATGACAAATAACGGTAACTTCATTACTAATTATGACAGGTAACGGTAATTTCATTAGTATTTATGACAAGTAACGGTAATTTCATTAATAATTATGACAAGTAACGGTAACTTCGTTACTAATAATGACAAGTAACGGTAACATCGTTACTAATTATGGCAAGTAACGGTAACTTCGTAACTAATTATGACAAGTAACTGTAACTTCATTACTAATTATGACAAGTAACGGTAACTTCGTTACTAATTAAGACAGGTAACGTTAACTTCGTTACCAATTATGACAAGGAACGGTAACTTCATTACTAATTATGACAAGTAACGTTAACTTCATTACTAATTACGACAAGTAACTGAAACTTCGTTACTAATTATGACAAGTTACGGTAACTTCTATACTAATTATGACCAGTAACGGTAACATCTTTACTAATTATGACAAGTAACGGTAACTTCATTACTAATTATGACAAGTAATGGTAACTTCGTTACTAATTATGTCAAGTAAAGGTAACTTTATTGCTAATTATGTCAAGAAACGGTAACTTCATTACTAATTATGACAAGTAACGGTAACTTCGTTACTAATTATGACAACTTACGGCAACTTCGTTACTAATTATGACAAGTTGCTGTAACTTCTTTACTAATTATGACAAGAAACGGTAACTTCATTACTAATAATGATAAGTAACAGTAAGGTAATTACTAATTATGACAATCAACGGTAACTTCATTACTAATTATGACAAGTAAAGGTAAATTGGTTACTAATTATGACAAGTAACTGTAACTTCAATAGTAATTATGACAAGTAACGGTAACTTTATTACTAATTATGACAAGTTACGGCAAATTCGTTACTAATTATGACAGGTAACTGTCACATAATTACTAGTTATGACAAGTAACGGTAACTTCATTACTAATTATGACAAGTAACGGTAACATCATTTATAATTATAACAGGTAACGGTAACTTCATTACTAATTATGACAGGTAACGGTACCTTCATTACTAATTATGACAGGTAACGGTAACTTCATTAGTATTTAAGGCAAGTAACGGTAATTTCTTCACTAATAATGACAAGTTACGGTAACTTCGTTACTAATTATAACAAGTAACTGTAACTTCATTACTAATTACGACAAGTAACGGTAACTTCGTAATTAATTATGACAGGTAACTGTAACTTCAATACTAATTATGACAAATAACGGTAACTTCGTTACTAATTATACAAGTAACGGTAACTTCATTACTAATTATGACAAGTAACGGTAACTTCATTACTAATTATGACAGGTAACGGTAACTTCATTTGTATTTATGACAAGTAACGGTAATTTCATTACTAATTATGACAAGTAACGGTAACTTCGTTACTAATTATGACAAGTAACGGTAACCTCGTTACTAATTATGACAAGTAACTGTAACTTCATTACTAATTACGACAAGTAACGGTAACTTCATTTCTAATTATAACAAGTAACGGTAACATCATTACTAATTATGACAGGTAACGGTAACTTCGTTACTAATTATACAAGTAACGGTAACTTTATTACTAATAATGACAAGTAACGGTAACTTCATTACTAATTATGACAAGAAACGGTAACTTCGTTATTAATCATGAGAAGTAACGGTATCTTCATTAATAATTATGACAAGAAACAGTAACTACATTACTATTTATGACAAGTTACGCTAATTTCGTTACTTATAATGACAAGTAACTGTAACTTCATTACTAATTATGACAAGTAACGGTAACATCATTACCAATTATGACAAGTATCGTTAACTTCGTTTCTAATTATGACAAGTAACGGTAACTTCTATACTAATTATGACAAGTTTCGGCAACTTCATTACTAATTATGACAGGAAACTGTAACTTCATTACTAATTATGACAAGTAACGGTAACTTCATTACTAATTATGACAAGTACCGGAAACTTCATTACTATTTATGACAAGTAACGGTAACTTCGTTACTTATTATGACAAGTAACGGTAACTTCATTACTAATTATGACAAGTAACGGTAACTTCGTTACTAATTATGACAAATAACGGTAACCTCGTTACTAATTATGGCAAGGAACGGTAACTTCGTTACTAATTATGACAAGTAACTGTAACTTCATTACTAATTATGACATGAAACGGTACCTTCGTTACTAATTATGACAAGTAACGGTAACCTCGTTACTAATTATGACAGGTAACGGTAACTTCGTTACTAATTATACATGTAACGGTAACTGAATTACTAATTATGACAAGTAACGGTAACTTCATTACTTATTAAGACTGGTAACGGTAACTTCATAAGTATTTAGGACAAGTAACGGTAATTTCATTACTAATTATGACAAGTAACGGTACCTTCATTACTAATTATGACAAGTAACGGTAACTTCGTTATTAATTATGAGAAGTAACGGTAACTTCATTCGTAATTATGACAAGTAACGGTAACTTCATTACTAATTATGACAAGTAATGGTAACTTCATTGCTTATTATTACAGGTAACTGTAACTTCATTACTAATTATGACAAGTAACGGTAACTTCATTACTCATTAAGACAAGTAACGGTAACATCATTACTAATTATGTCAAGTAACGGTATCTTCAATCCTGATTACAATAATTAACTGTAACTTCATTAGTGTTTAAGACAAGTAACGGTTACTTCGTATCTAATTATGACAAGTAACTGTAACTTCATTATTAATTATGACAAGTAACGGTAACTTCGTTACTAATTAAGACAGGTAACGTTAACTTCATTACCAATTATGACAAAGAACGGTAACTTCATTACTAATTACGACAAGTAACTGAAACTTCGTTACTAATTATGACAAGTTACGGTAACTTCTATACTAATTATGACAAGTAACGGTAACATCTTTACTAATTATGACAAGTTACGGTAACTTCATTACTAATTATGACAAGTAATGGTAACTTCGTTACTAATTATGGCAAGTAAAGGTAACTTTATTGCTAATTATGACAAGAAACGGTAACTTCATTACTAATTAAGACAAGCAACGGTAACCTCGTTACTAATTATGGCAAGTAACGGTTACTTCGTTACTAATTATGACAAGTAACTGTAACTTCATTACTAATTACGACAAGTAACGGTAACTTCGTAATTAATTATGACAGGTAACTGTAACTTCAATACTAATTATGACAAATAACGGTAACTTCGTTACTAATTATACAAGTAACGGTAACTTCATTATTAATTATGACAAGTAACGGTAAATTCATTACTAATTATGACAGGTAACGGTAACTTCATTTGTATTTATGACAAGTAACGGTAATTTCATTACTAATTATGACAAGTAACGGTAACTTCGTTACTAATTATGACAAGTAACGGTAACCTCTTTACTAATTATGATAAGTAACGGTAACTTCGTTATTAATTATGACAAGTAACTGTAACTTCATTACTAATTACGACAAGTAACGGTAACTTCATTTCTAATTATAACAAGTAACGGTAACATCATTACTAATTATGACAGGTAACGGTAACTTCGTTACTAATTATACAAGTAACGGTAACTTCATTACTAATTATGACAAGTAACGGTAACTTCATTACTAATTATGACAAGAAACGGTAACTTCGTTATTAATCATGAGAAGTAACGGTATCTTCATTAATAATTATGACAAGAAACAGTAACTTCATTACTATTTATGACAAGTTACGCTCATTTCGTTACTTATAATGACAAGTAACTGTAATTTCATTACTAATTATGACAAGTAACGGTAAATTCATTACCAATTATGACAAGTATCGGTAACTTCGTTACTATTTATGACAAGTAACGGTAACTTCATTACTAATTATGACAATTTACGGCAACTTCGTTACTAATTATGACAGGTTACTGTTACTTCATCACTAATTATGACAAGTAACGGTAACTTCATTACTAATTATGACAAGTAACGGTAACTCCATTACTACAAATGACAAGTAACGGTAACTTCGTTACTAATTATGGCAAGTAACGGTAACTTCATTACTAATTTAGACAAATAACGGTAAATTCGTTACTTATTATGACAAGTAACTGTTATTTCATTACTATTAATGACAAGTAACGGTAACTTCATTACTAATTATGACAGGTAACGGTAACTTCATTAGTATTTATGACAAGTAACTGTAACTTCATTACTAATTACGACAAGTAACGGTAACTTCATTTCTAATTATGACAATAACGGTAACATCATTGCTAATTATGACAGGTAACGGTAACTTCGTTACTAATTATACAAATAACGCTAACATCATTACCAATTATGACAAGTAACGGTAACTTCATTACTAATTATGACAGGAACCGGTAACTTCATTAGTATTTATGACAAGTAACGGTTACTTCATTACTAATTATGACAAGTAACGATAACTTCGTTGGTTGGTTGGTTCCTTAGTTTAGGGGCTGCGACAACGCGGTCATGTAGCCCCGTGTACTTTGGGTGTGTGTAGAATCTGTCTGATAACCGGTGTTAATTGTGATGACTGTATTAGTGTGTGTATCTGTTTTTTAATTCAAGTAGGGACTGCAACTTTGAATTTTCAAATAGTTCCTACTTTTGCCGCCAAACGCCACCGTCAACGACTACTAGGCCTAGTTCAGAACTAGCTACTAGACGCCACCGCAGTCGGCTCTTGGCAACGAACGTAGCAACCTAAGAGCGTTGTTTATATTCTTAACCTATCCAATTTAGTTTCACACAGGTGTAATTAGTGGAAAGATCTTTAACATGCCATAAATCTATGACATGGGACCGCCGGCTTTACTTCCCCTCCGAAGGAAGGCATACTGAGGGATTTTTAACGCTCTTAAAAAATCCGACGGCTTCGGCCGGGTTTGAACCCGCTATCTTGGGCATAGAAGCTCAGCATGCTACCAACTACGCCACCGAAGCCGCAACGATAACTTCATTACTAATTATGACAAGTAACGGTAACTACGTTATTAATTATTAGAAGTAACGGTAACTTCATTAATAATTATGACAAGAAACAGTAACTTCATTAGTATTTATGACAAGTAACGGTAACTTCATTACTAATTATGACAAGTATCGGTAACTTCGTTACTATTGATGACAAGTAACGGTAACTTCATTACTAATTATGACAATTTACGGCAACTTCGTTACTAATTAAGACAAGTAACGGTAACTTCATAACCTATTATGACAAGTATCGGTAACTTCGTTACTAATTATGACAAGTAACGGTAACTTCATTATTAATTATGACAAGTTACGGCAACTTCGTTACTAATTATGACAGGTTACTGTAACTTCATTACTAATTATGAAAAATAACGGTAACTTCATTACTAATTAAGACAAGTTACGGTAACTTCATTACTATTTATGACAAGTAACGGTAACTTCGTTACTAATTATGGCATGTAACGTTAACTTCATTACTAATTAAGACAAGTTACGGTAAATTCGTTACTAATTATGACAACTAACTGTAACTTCATTACTATTTAAGACAAGTAACGGTAACTTCATTACTAATTATGACAGGTAATGGTAACTTCATTAGTATTTATGACAAGTAACGGTAACTTCATTACTAATTACGACAAGTAACGGTATCTTCATTACTAATTATGACAAGTAACGGAAGTAACGGTAACTTCGTTACTAATTATGACAAGTAACTGTAACTTCATTACTAATTATGACAAGAAACGGTAACTTCGTTTCTAATCATGACAGGTAACTGTAACTTCAATACTAATTATGACAAATAACGGTAACTTTGTAACTAATTATGACAAGTAACGGTTACTTAGTTACTACTTATGACAAGTTACTGTATACTTAATTACTAATTATGACAAGTAACGCTAACTTCATTACTAATTACGACAAGTAACGGTAACTTCGGTACTAATTATGACAAGTTACTGTAACTTCATTACCAATTATGACAAGAAACGGTAACTTCGTTACTAATTATGACAGGTAACTGTAACTTCAATACTAATTATGACAAATAACGGTAACTTCGTTACTAACTATACAAGTAACTGTAACTTCATTACTAATTACGACCAAAAACGGTAACTTCATTAATAATTATGACAAGTAACGGTTACATCATTACCAATTATGACAGGTATCGGTATCTTCATTACTAATTATGACAGGTAACGGTAACTTCATTACTAATTACGACAGGTAATGGTAACTTCATTAGTATTTAAGACAAGTAACGGTAATTTCATTACTAATTATGACAAGTAACGGTAACTTCGTTACTAATTATGATAAGTAACTGTAACTTCGGTACTAATTTTGAAAAGTAACTGCAACTTCATTACTAATTATGACAAGAAACGGTAACTTCGTTACTAATTATGACAGGTAACTGTAACTTCAATACTAATTATGATAAATAACGGTAACTTCATTACTAATTATAAAAGTAACTGTAACTTCATTACTAATTATGACTAGTAACGGTAACTTCGTTACTAATTATGACCAGTAACGGTAACCTCGTTACTAATTATGGCATGTAACGGTAACTTCGTTACTAATTATGACAAGTAACTGTAACTTCATTTCTAATTATGACAAGTAACGGTAACATCATTACTAATTATGACAGGTAACGATAACTTCGTAACTAATTATACGAGTAACGGTAACTTCATTACTAATTACGACAAGAAACGGAACTTCATTATTAATTATGACAGGTAACGGTAACCTCATTACTAATTATGACAAGAAACGGTAACTTCATTACTAATAATGATAAGTAACAGTAAGGTAATTACTAATTATGACAATAAACGGTAACTTCGTTACTAAATTATGAGAATAACGGTAACTTCATTACTTATTATGACAAGTCAAGGTAAATTGGTTACTAATTATGACAAGTAACTGTAACTTCATTAGTAATTATGACAAGTAACGGTAACATCATTACTAATTATGACAGGTAACGGTAACTTCATTATTAATTATGACAGGTAACGGTAACTTCATTACTAATTATGACAAGTTACGGCAAATTTGTTACTAATTATGACAGGTAACTGTCACATAATTACTAGTTATGACAGGTAACGGTAACTTCATTACTAATTATGACAAGTAACGGTAACATCATTACTAATTATGACAGGTAACGGTAACTTCATTATTAATTATGACAGGTAACGGTAACTTCATTACTAATTATGACAGGTAACGGTAACTTCATTAGTATTTATGGCATGTAACGGTAATTTCTTCACTAATTTTGACAAGTTACGGTAACTTCGTTACTAATTATGACAAGTAACTGTAACTTCATTACTAATTACGACAAGTAACGGTAACTTCGTAATTAATTATGACAGGTAACTGTAACTTCAATACTAATTATGACAAATAACGGTAACTTCGTTTCTAATTATACAAGTAACGGTAACTTCATTACTAATTATGACAAATAACGGTAACTTCATTACTAATTATGACAGGTAACGGTAATTTCATTAGTATTTATGACAAGTAACGGTAATTTCATTAATAATTATGACAAATAACGGTAACTTCGTTACTAATAATGACAAGTAACGGTAACATCGTTACTAATTATGGCAAGTAACGGTAACTTCGTAACTAATTATGACAAGTAACTGTAACTTCATTACTAATTATGACAAGTAACGGTAACTTCGTTACTAATTAAGACAGGTAACGTTAACTTCGTTACCAATTATGACAAGGAACGGTAACTTCATTACTAATTATGACAAGTAACGATAACTTCATTACTAATTACGACAAGTAACTGAAACTTCGTTACTAATTATGACAAGTTACGGTAACTTCTATACTAATTATGACCAGTAACGGCAACATCTTTACGAATTATGACAAGTAACGGTAACTTCATTACTAATTATGACAAGTAATGGTAACTTCGTTGCTAATTATGACAAGTAAAGGTAACTTTATTGCTAATTATGTCAAGAAACGGTAACTTCATTACTAATTATGACAAGTAACGGTAACTTCGTTACTAATTATGACAACTTACGGCAACTTCGTTACTAATTATGACAAGTTGCTGTAACTTCTTTACTAATTATGACAAGAAACGGTAACTTCATTACTAATAATGATAAGTAACAGTAAGGTAATTACTAATTATGACAATCAACGGTAACTTCATTACTAATTATGACAAGTAAAGTTAAATTGGTTACTAATTATGACAAGTAACTGTAACTTCAATAGTAATTATGACAAGTAACGGTAACTTTATTACTAATTATGACAAGTTACGGCAAATTTGTTACTAATTATGACAGGTAACTGTCACATAATTACTAGTTATGACAAGTAACGGTAACTTCATTACTAATTATGACAAGTAACGGTAACATCATTAATAATTATAACAGGTAACGGTAACTTCATTACTAATTATGACAGGTAACGGTACCTTCATTACTAATTATGACAGGTAACGGTAATTTCATTAGTATTTAAGGCAAGTAACGGTAATTTCTTCACTAATAATGACAAGTTACGGTAACTTCGTTACTAATTATAACAAGTAACTGTAACTTCATTACTAATTACGACAAGTAACGGTAACTTCGTAATTAATTATGACAGGTAACTGTAACTTCAATACTAATTATGACAAATAACTGTAACTTCGTTACTAATTATACAAGTAACGGTAACTTCATTACTAATTATGACAAGTAACGGTAACTTCATTACTAATTATGACAAGAAACGGTAACTTCGTTATTAATCATGAGAAGTAACGGTATCTTCATTAATAATTATGACAAGAAACAGTAACTACATTACTATTTATGACAAGTTACGCTAATTTCGTTACTTATAATGACAAGTAACTGTAACTTCATTACTAATTATGACAAGTAACGGTAACTTCATTACCAATTATGACAAGTATCGTTAACTTCGTTTCTAATTATGACGTAACGGTAACTTCTATACTAATTATGACAAGTTTCGGCAACTTCATTACTAATTATGACAGGAAACTGTAACTTCATTACTAATTATGACAAGTAACGGTAACTTCATTACTAATTATGACAAGTACCGGAAACTTCATTACTATTTATGACAAGTAACGGTAACTTCGTTACTTATTATGACAAGTAACGGTAACTTCATTACTAATTATGACAAGTAACGGTAACTTCGTTACTAATTATGACAAATAACGGTAACCTCGTTACTAATTATGGCAAGGAACGGTAACTTCGTTACTAATTATGACAAGTAACTGTAACTTCATTACTAATTATGACATGAAACGGTACCTTCGTTACTAATTATGACAAGTAATGGTAACCTCGTTACTAATTATGACAGGTAACGGTAACTTCGTTACTAATTATACATGTAACGGTAACTGAATTACTAATTATGACAAGTAACGGTAACTTCATTACTAATTAAGACTGGTAACGGTAACTTCATAAGTATTTAGGACAAGTAACGGTAATTTCATTACTAATTATGACAAGTAACGGTACCTTCATTACTAATTATGACAAGTAACGGTAACTTCGTTATTAATTATGAGAAGTAACGGTAACTTCATTCGTAATTATGACAAGTAACGGTAACTTCATTACTAATTATGACAAGTAATGGTAACTTCATTGCTTATTATTACAGGTAACTGTAACTTCATTACTAATTATGACAAGTAACGGTAACTTCATTACTCATTAAGACAAGTAACGGTAACATCATTACTAATTATGTCAAGTAATGGTAACTTCATTCCTGATTACAACAAGTAACTGTAACTTCATTAGTGTTTAAGACAAGTAACGGTTACTTCGTAACTAATTATGACAAGTAACTGTAACTTCATTATTAAATATGACAAGTAACGGTAACGTCGTTACTAATTAAGACAGGTAACGTTAACTTCATTACCAATTATGACAAGGAACGGTAACTTCATTACTAATTATGACAAATAACGGTAACTTCATTACTAATTACGACAAGTAACTGAAACTTCGTTACTAATTATGACAAGTTACGGTAACGTCTATACTAATTATGACAAGTAACGGTAACATCTTTACTAATTATGACAAGTTACGGTAACTTCATTACTAATTATGACAAGTAATGGTAACTTCGTTACTAATTATGGCAAGTAAAGGTAACTTTATTGCTAATTATGACAAGAAACGGTAACTTCATTACTAATTATGACAAGTTACGGCAACTTCGTTACTAATTATGGCAGGTAACTGAAACTTCATTACTAATTATAACAAGTAACGGTAAATTCATTACTAATGATGAGAAGTAACGGCAACTTCATTACTATTTATGACAAGTAACGGTAACTTCGTTAGTAATTATGGCAAGTAACGGTAACTTCATAACTAATTATGACACGTAACGGTAAATTCGTTACTAATTATGACAAGTTACTGTAACTTAATTTTTTTATTTGTGACAAGTAACGGTAACTTCATAACTAATTATTACAGGTAACGGTAACTTCATTAGTATTTATGACAAGTAACGGTAACTTCATTACTAATTACGACAATTAACGGTAACGTCATTCCTAATTATGACAAGTGACGGTAACATCATTGCTAATTATGACAGGTAACGGTAACTTCGTTACTAATTATACAAGTTACGGTAACTTCTATACTAATTATGACAAGTAACGGTAACATCATTACTAATTATGACAAGTAACGGTAACCTCGTTACTAATTATGACACGTAATGGTAACTTCGTTACTAATTATGACAAGTAACTGTAACTTCATTACTAATTACGACAAGTAACGGTAACTTCGTAATTAATTATGACAGGTAACTGTAACTTCAATACTAATTATGACAAATAACGGTAACTTCGTTATTAATCATGAGAAGTAACGGTATCTTCATTAATAATTATGACAAGAAACAGTAACTTCATTACTATTTATGACAAGTTACGCTCATTTCGTTACTTATAATGACAAGTAACTGTAACTTCATTACTAATTATGACAAGTAACGGTAACCTCGTTACTAATTATGGCAAGTAACGGTAACTTCGTTACTAATTATGACAAGTAACTGTAACTTCATTACTAATTACGACAAGTAACGGTAACTTCGTAATTAATTATGACAGGTAACTGTAACTTCAATACTAATTATGACAAATAACGGTAACTTCGTTACTAATTATACAAGTGACGGTAACTTCATTACTAATTATGACAAGTAACGGTAACTTCATTACTAATTATGACAGGTAACGGTAACTTCATTTGTGTTTATGACAAGTAACGGTAATTTCATTACTAATTATGACAAGTAACGGTAACTTCGTTACTAATTAAGACAAGTAACGGTAACCTCTTTACTAATTATGATAAGTAACGGTAACTTCGTTACTAATTATGACAAGTAACTGTAACTTCATTACTAATTACGACAAGTAACGGTAACTTCATTTCTAATTATAACAAGTAACGGTAACATCATTACTAATTATGACAGGTAACGGTAACTTCGTTACTAATTATACAAGTAACGGTAACTTCATTACTAATTATGACAAGTAACGGTAACTTCATTACTAATTATGACAAGAAACGGTAACTTCGTTATTAATCATGAGAAGTAACGGTATCTTCATTAATAATTATGACAAGAAACAGTAACTTCATTACTATTTATGACAAGTTACGCTCATTTCGTTACTTATAATGACAAGTAACTGTAACTTCATTACTAATTATGACAAGTAACGGTAACTTCATTACCAATTATGGCAAGTATCGTTAACTTCGTTACTAATTATGACAAGTAACGGTAACTTCTATACTAATTATGACAAGTTTCGGCAACTTCATTACTAATTATGACAGGAAACTGTAACTTCATTACTAATTATGACAAGTAACGGTAACTTCATTACTAATTATGACAAGTACCGGTAACGTCATTACTATTTACGACAAGTAACGGTAACTTCGTTACTAATTATGACAAGTAACGGTAACTTCATTACTAATTATGACAAGTAACGGTAACTTCGTTACTAATTATGACAAATAACGGTAACCTCGTTACTAATTATGGCAAGTAACGGTAACTTCGTTACTAATTATGACATGTAACTGTAACTTCATTACTAATTATGACATGAAACGGTACCTTCGTTACTAATTATGACAAGTAACGGTAACCTCGTTACTAATTATGACAGGTAACGGTAACTTCGTTACTAATTATACATGTAACTGTAACTGCATTACTAATTATGACAAGTAACGGTAACTTCATTACTAATTATGACAAGTACCGGTAACATCATTACTATTTATGACAAGTAACTGTAACTTCGTTACTAATTATGACAAGTAACGGTAACTTCATTACTAATTATGACAGGTAACGGTAACTTCGTTACTAATTATGACAAATAACGGTAACCTCGTTATTAATTATGGCAAGTAACGGTAATTTCATTACTAATTATGACAAGTAACGGTACCTTCATTACTAATTATGACAAGTAACGGTAACTTCGTTATTAATTATGAGAAGTAACGGTAACTTCATTCGTAATTATGACAAGTAACGGTATCTTCATTACTAATTATGACAAGTAATGGTAACTTCATTGCTTATTATTACAGGTAACTGTAACTTCATTACTAATTATGACAAGTTACGGTAACTTCATTACTCATTAAGACAAGTAACGGTAACATCATTACTAATTATGTCAAGTAACGGTAACTTCATTCCTAATTACAACAAGTAACTGTAACTTCATTAGTGTTTAAGACAAGTAACGGTTACCTCGTAACTAATTATGACAAGTAACTGTAACTTCATTATTAATTATGACAAGTAACGGTAACTTCGTTACTAATTAAGACAGGTAACGTTAACTTCGTTACCAATTATGACAAGGAACGGTATCTTCATTACTAATTATGACAAATAACGGTAACTTCATTACTAATTACGACAAGTAACTGAAACTTTGTTACTAATTACGACAAGTTACGGTAACTTCTATACTAATTATGACAAGTAACGGTATCATCTTTACTAATTATGACAAGTTACGGTAACTTCATTACTAATTATGACAAGTAATGGTAACTTCATTACTAATTATGGCAAGTAAAGGTAACTTTATTGCTAATTATGACAAGAAACGGTAACTTCATTACTAATTATGAATAGTAACGGCAACTTCATTACTATTTATGACAAGTAACGGTAACTTCGTTACTAATTATGGCAAGTAACGGTAACTTCATTTCTAATTATGACACGTAACGGTAAATTCGTTACTAATTATGACAAGTTACTGTAACTTCATTACTATTTGTGACAAGTAACGGTAACTTCATAACTAATTATTACAGGTAACGGTAACTTCATTAGTATTTATGACAAGTAACGGTAACTTCATTACTAATTACGACAATTAACGGTAACTTCATTCCTAATTATGACAAGTAATGGTAACTTCGTTACTAATTATGACAAGTAAAGGTAACTTCATTACTAATTATGACAAGAAACGGTAACTTCGTTATTAATCATGAGAAGTAACGGTATCTTCATTAATAATTATGACAAGAAACAGTAACTTCATTACTATTTATGACAAGTTACGCTCATTTCGTTACTTATAATGACAAGTAACTGTAACTTCATTACTAATTATGACAAGTAACGGTAACTTCATTACCAATTATGGCAAGTATCGTTAACTTCGTTACTAATTATGACAAGTAACGGTAACTTCTATACTAATTATGACAAGTTTCGGCAACTTCATTACTAATTATGACAGGAAACTTTAACTTCATTACTAATTATGACAAGTAACGGTAACTTCATTACTATATATGCAAGTACCGGTAACTTCATTACTATTTACGACAAGTAACGGTAACTTCGTTACTAATTATGACAAGTAACGGTAACTTCATTACTAATTATGACAAGTAACGGTAACTTCGTTACTAATTATGACAAATAACGGTAACCTCGTTACTAATTATGGCAGGTAACGGTAACTTCGTTACTAATTATGACAAGTAACTGTAACTTCATTACTAATTATGACATGAAACGGTACCTTCGTTACTAATTATGACAAGTAACGGTAACTTCGTTACTAATTATGACAGGTAACGGTAACTTCCTTACTAATTATACATGTAACGGTAAATGCATTACTAATTATGACAATTAACGGTAACTTCATTACTAATTAGACAAGTACCGGTAACTTCATTACTATTTATGACAAGTAACTGTAACTTCGTTACTAATTATGACAAGTAACGGTAACTTCATTACTAATTATGACAAGTAACGGTAACTTCGTTACTAATTATGACAAATAACGGTAACCTCGTTATTAATTATGGCAAGTAACGGTAATTTCATTACTAATTGTGACAAGTAACGGTACCTTCATTACTAATTATGAAAAGTAACGGTAACTTCGTTATTTATTATGAGAAGTAACGGTAACTTCATTCGTAATTATGACAAGTAACGGTATCTTCATTACTAATTATGACAAGTAATGGTAACTTCATTGCTTATTATTACCGGTAACTGTAACTTCATTACTAATTATGACAAGAAACGGTAACTTCATTACTCATTAAGACAAGTAACGGTAACATCATTACTAATTATGTCAAGTAACGGTAACTTCATTCCTAATTACAACAAGTAACTGTAACTTCATTAGTGTTTAAGACAAGTAACGGTTACTTCGTAACTAATTATGACAAGTAACTGTAACTTCATTATTAATTATGACAAGTAACGGTAACTTCGTTACTAATTAAGACAGGTAACGTTAACTTCGTTACCAATTATGACAAGGAACGGTATCTTCATTACTAATTATGACAAATAACGGTAACTTCATTACTAATTACAACAAGTAACTGAAACTTCGTTACTAATTATGACAAGTTACGGTAACTTCTATACTAATTATGACAAGTAACGGTAATATCTTTACTAATTATGACAAGTTACGGTAACTTCATTACTAATTATGACAAGTAATGGTAACTTCATTACTAATTATGGCAAGTAAAGGTAACTTTATTGCTAATTATGACAAGAAACAGTAACTTCATTACTAATTATGAAAAGTAACGGCAACTTCATTACTATTTATGACAAGTAACGGTAACTTCGTTACTAATTATGGCAAGTAACGGTAACTTCATTACTAATTATGACACGTAACGGTAAATTCGTTACTAATTATGACAAGTTACTGTAACTTCATTACTATTTGTGACAAGTAACGGTAACTTCATAACTAATTATTACAGGTAACGGTAACTTCATTAGTATTTATGACAAGTAACGGTAACTTCATTACTAATTACGACAATTAACGGTAACTTCATTCCTAATTATGACAAGTAACGGTAACATCATTGCTAATTATGACAGGTAATGGTAACTTCGTTACTAATTATACAAGTTACGGTAACGTCTATACTAATTATGACAAGTAACGGTAACATCTTTACTAATTATGACAAGTAACGGTAACTTCATTACTAATTATGACAAGTAATGGTAACTTCGTTACTAATTATGACAAGTAAAGGTAACTTTATTGCTAATTATGACAAAAAACGGTAACTTCATTACCAATTATGACAAGTAGCGGTAACTTCATTACTAATTATGACAGGAAACGGTAACTTCATTAGTATTTATGACAAGTAACGGTAACTTCATTACTAATTATGACAAGTAACGGTAAATTCGTTACTAATTATGACAAGAAACGGTAACTTCGTTATTAATCATGAGAAGTAACGGTATCTTCATTAATAATTATGACAAGAAACAGTAATTTCATTACTATTTATGACAAGTTACGCTAATTTAGTTACTTATAATGACAAGTAACTTTAACTTCATTACTAATTATGACAAGTAACGGTAACTTCATAACTAATTATGACAAGTATCGGTAACTTCGTTACTAATTATGACAAGTAACGGCTACTTCATTACTAATTAGGACAAGTTACGGCAACTTCGTTACTAATTATGACAGGTAACTGTAACTTCATTCCTAATTATGACAAGTTACGGTAACTTCATTACTAATTATGACAAGTAACGGTAACTTCATTACTATTTATGGCAAGTAACGGTAATTTGGTTACTTATTATGGCAAGTAACGGTAACGTCATTACTCATTATGACAAGTTACGGTAAATTCGTTACTAATTATGACAAGTAACTGTAACTTCATTACTATTTATGACAAGTAACGGTAACTTCATTACTAATTATGACAGGTAACGGTAACTTCATTAGTATTTCTGACAAGTAACGGTAACTTCATTACTAATTACGACAAGTAACGGTAACTTCATTACTAATTATGACAAGTATCGGTAACTTCGTTACTAATTATGATAAGTAACGGTAACCTCGTTACTAATTATGACAAGTAAAGGTAACTTCGTTACTAATTATGACAAGTAAAGGTAACTTTATTGCTAATTATTGCAAGAAACGGTAACTTCATTACTAATTAAGACAAGTAACGGTAACCTCGTTACTAATTATGGCAAGTAACGGTAACTTCGTTACTAATTATGACAAGTAAATGTAACTTCATTAATAATTACGACAAGTAACGGTAACATCGTAACTAATTATGACAGGTAACTGTAACTTCAATACTAATTATGACAAATAACGGTAACTTCGTTACTAATTATACAAGTAACGGTAACTTCATTACTAATTATGACAAGTAACGGTAACTTCATTACTAATTATGACAGGTAACGGTAACTTCATATGTATTTAAGACAAGTAACGGTAATTTCATTACTAATTATGACAAGTAACGGTAACTTCGTTACTAATTAAGACTTGTAACAGTAACCTCGTTACTAATTATGGCAAGTAACGGTAACTTCGTTACTAATTATGACAAGTAACTGTAACTTCATTACTAATTACGACAAGTAACGGTAACTTCATTTCTAATTATAACAAGTAACGGTAACATCATTACTAATTATGACAGGTAACGGTAACTTCGTTACTAATTATACAAGTAACGGTAACTTCATTACTAATTATGACAAGTAACGGTAACTTCATTACTAATTATGGCAAGAAACGCTAACTTCGTTATTAATCATGAGAAGTAACGGTATCTTCATTAATAATTATGACAAGAAACAGTAACTTCATTACTATTTATGACAAGTTACGCTCATTTCGTTACTTATAATGACAAGTAACTGTAACTTCATTACTAGTTATGACAAGTAACGGTAACTTCATTACCAATTATGGCAAGTATCGTTAACTTCGTTACTAATTATGACAAGTAACGGTAACTTCTATACTTATTATGACAAGTTTCGGCAACTTCATTACTAATTATGACAGGAAACTGTAACTTCATTACTAATTATGACAAGTAACGATAACTTCATTACTAATTATGACAAGTACCGGTAACGTCATTACTATTTATGACAAGTAACGGTAACCTCGTTACTAATTATGACAAGTAACGGTAACATCATTACTAATTATGACAAGTAACGGTAACTTCGTTAATAATTATGACAAATAACGGTAACCTCGTTACTAATTATGGCAAGTAACGGTAAGTTCGTTACTAATTAAGACAAGTAACGGTAACTTCATTACTAATTATGACAAGAAACGGTAACTTCATTACTAATTATGACATGAAACGGCACCTTCGTTACTAATTATGAAAATAACGGTTACTTCATTACTAATTATGACAAGTAACGGTAAATTCGTTACTAATTATGACAAGCAACTGTAACTTCATTACTAATTATGACAGGTAACGGTAACTTCATTAATAATTATGACATGTAACGGTAACTTCATTACTAATTATGACAGGTTACGGTAACTTCATTAGTATTTATGACAAGTAACGGTAACTTCATTACTAATTATGACAAGTAACGGTAACTTCATTACTAATTATGACAAGAAACGGTAACTCCGTTATTAATCATGAGAAGTAACGGTATCTTCATTAATAATTATGACAAGAAACAGTAATTTCATTACTATTTATGACAAGTTACGCTAATTTAGTTACTTATAATGACAAGTAACTGTAACTTCATTACTAATTATGACAAGTAACGGTAACTTCATTACCATTTATGACAAGTATCGTTAACGTCGTTACTAATTATGACAAGTAACGGTAACTTCTATACTAATTATGACAAGTTTCGGCAACTTCATTACTAATTATGACAGGAAACTTTAACTTCATTACTAATTATGACAGGTAACGGTAACTTCATTACTAATTATGACAAGTAACGGTAACTTCATTACTATTTATGACAAGTAACGGTAACTTCATTACTAATTATGACAAGTAACGGTAACTTCATTACTAATTATGACATGAAACGGCACCTTCGTTACTAATTACGACAAGTAACGGTAACCTCGTTACTAATTATGACAGGTAACGGTAGCTTCGTTACTAATTATACATGTAACGGTGACTTCATTACTAATTATGACAAGTAACGGTAACTTCATTACTAATTAAGACTGGTAACGGTAACTTCATTAGTATTTAGGACAAGTAACGGTAATTTCATTACTAATTATGACAAGTAACGGTAACTTGATTACTAATTATGACAAGTAACGGTAACTTCGTTATTTATTATGAGAAGTAACGGTAACTTCAATCGTAATTATGACAAGTAACGGTAACTTCATTACTCATTATGACAAGTAATGGTAATTTCATTGCTTATTATTACAGGTAACTGTAACTTCATTACTAATTATGACAAATAACGGTACCATCGTTACTAATTACGAAAATAACGGTTACTTCATTACTAATTATGACAAGTAAAGGTAAATTCGTTACTAATTATGACAAGCAACTATAACTTCATTACCAATTATGACAGGTAACGGTAACGTCATTAATAATTATGACAAGAAACGGTACCTTCATAACTAATAATGATAAGTAACAGTAATGTCATTACTTATTATGGCAAGAAACGGTAACTCCATTACTAATTATGACAAGTTACGGCAACTTTGGTACTAATTATAACAGGTAACTGTAACTTAATTACTAGTTATAACAAGTAACGGTAACTTCATTACTAATTATGACAAGTAACTGTAACTTCGTTACTAATTATGACAAGTGACGGTAACTTCATTATTAATTATGACAAGTAACGGTAACTTCGTTACTAATTATGACAGGTAGCGGTAACTTCATTACTAATTATGACAGGTAACGGTAACGTCATTACAATTTATGACATGTAACGGTAACTCCATTACTAATTATGACAGGTAACTGTAACTTCATTACTAATTATGACAAGTAACTGTAACTTCATTATTATTTATGACAATGTAACGGCAACTTTGTTACTGTATATGACAAGTAACGGTAACTTCGTTACTAATTATGACAAGTAACGGTAACTTCATTACTAATTATGACAAGTTACGGTATCTTCATTACTATTTATGACAAGTAACGGTAACTTCGTTACTAATTATGACAGGTAACGGTAACTTCAATACTAATTATGACAAGTTACGGCAACTTCGTTACTAATTATGACAAGCAACGGTAACTTCGTAACTAATTAAAACAAATAACGGTACCTTCATTACTAATTATGACAGGTAACGGTAACGTCTTTATTATTTATGACATGTAACAGTAACTTCATTACTAATTAGGACAGGTAACTGTAACGTCTTTACTAATTATGACAAGTAACGGTAACTTCACTACCAATTATGACAAGTATCGGTAACTTCGTTACTAATTAAGACAAGTAACTGTAACTTCATTATTATTTATGACAATGTAACGGCAACTTTGTAACTGTATATGACAAGTAACTGTAACTTCGTTACTTATTATGACAAGTAACGGTAATTTCATTACTAATTATGACAAGTAACGGTAACTTCGTTACTAATTATGACAAGTAACGGTAACCTCGTTACTAATTATGGCAAGTAACGGTAACTTCGATACTAATTATGATAAGTAACTGTAACTTCATTACTAATTACGACAAGTAACGGTAACTTCATTTCTAATTATGACAAGTAACGGTAACATCATTACTAATTATGACAGGTAACGGTAACTTCGTTACTAATTATACAAGTAACGGTAACTTCATTACTAATTATGACATGTAACGGTAACTTCAATAGTAATTATGACTTGTAACGGTAACTTCATTAGTATTTATGACAAGTAACGGTAACTTCAATACTAATTATGACAAGTAACGGTAACTTCATTACTAATTATAACACGAAACAATAACTTCGTTATTAATCATGAGAAGTAACGGTATCTTCATTATTAATTATGACCAGAAACAGTAACTTCATTATTATTTATGAGAAGTTACGCTAATTTCGTTACTTATTATGACAAGTAACTGTAACTTCATTACTAATTATGACAAGCAACGGTAACTTCATTACCAATTATTACAAGTATCGGTAACTTCGTTACTAATTATGACAAGTAACGGTCACATCTATAGTAATTATGACAAGTAACGGCAACTTCGTTACTAATTATGACAGGTAACTGTAACTTCATTACTAATTAGGACAAGTAACGGTAACTTCATTACAAATTATGACAAGTAACGTAACTTCATTGCCATTTATGACAAGTAACGGTAACTTCGTTACTAATTATGACAAGTAACGGTTAATTCCTTACGAATTATAACAAGCAACGGTAACTTCGTTTCTAATTATGACAAGTTACGGTAACCTCGTTACTAATTTTGGCAAGTAACGGTAACTTCGTTACTAATTATGACAAGTAACGGTAACTTAATTACTAATTATGACAAGAAACGGTACCTTCGTTACTAATTATGACAAGTAACGGTAACCTCGTTACTAATTATGCAAGTAACGGTGACTTCGTTACTAATTATGACGAATAACTGTAACTTCATTACTAATTACGACAAGTAACGGTAACTTCATTTCAAATTATGACAAATAACGATAACATAATTACTAATTATGACAGGTAACGGTAACTTCGTTACTAATTATACACGTAACGGTAACATCGTTACTAATTATGACAAGTAACTGTAACTTCATTACTAATTATGACAGGTAACGGTAACTTCATTAGTATTTATGACAAGTAACGGTAATTTCATTACTAATTATGACAAGTAACGGTAACTTCATTACTAATTATGACAAGTTACGGTAATTTCGTTATTAATTATGAGAAGTAACGGTAAGTTCATTCGTAATTATGACAAGTAACACTAACTTCATTTCTAATTATGACAAGTAATGGTAACTTCATTGCTTTTTATTACAGGTAACTGTAACTTCATTACTAATTATGACAAGTAACGGCAATTTCATTACTAATTATGGCAAGTAACGGTAACTTCATTACTAATTATGACAAGTAACGGTAACTTCATTCCTAATTATAACAAGTAACTGTAACTTCATTACTGTTTAAGACAAGTAACAGTAACTTCGTAACTAATTATGACAAGTAACGGAAATATCGTTACTAATTATTACAAGTAACGGTAAATTCCCTACTATTTATTACTAGTAACGGTATCTTCGTTACAAATTATGACAATAACGGTAACTTCATTACTAATTATGACAAGTAGCGGTAAATTCGTTACTAATTAGGACAAGTAACTGTAACTTCATTACTAATTTTGACAGATTAAGGTAACTTCATTACTAATTATGACAAGAAACGGTAACTTCATTACTAATAATGATAAGTAACAATAACTTCATTGCTAATTATGACAAGAAACGGTAATTTCGTTACTAATTATGACAAGTAACTGTAACTTTATTACCAATTATGTCATGTAACGTTAACTTCTTTACGAATTAAGACAGGTAACGTTAACTTCGTTACTAACTATGACAAGGAACGGTACCTTCATTACTAATTATGACAAGTAACGGTAACTTCATTACTAATTACGACAAGTAACTGTAACTTCGTTACTAATTATGACAAGTTACGGTAGTTTCGATACTAATTATGACTAGTAACGATAACTTCTTTACTAATTATGACAAGTAACTGTAACTTCTTTACTAATTATGACAGTTAATGGTAACTTCGTTACTAATGACGAAAGGTAACGGTAATTTCATTACTATTTATGACAAGTAACGGTAACTTCATTACTAATTATTACAAGTTATTGTAACTTCGTTACTAATTATGACAAGTAAAGGTAACTTTATTACTAATTATGACAAGAAAAGGTTACTTCATTACTAATTATGACAACTAACGGTAACTTCGTTACTTATTATGACAAGTTACGTTATTTTCGTTACTAATTATGACAAGTAACTGTAACTTTATTGCTAATTATGACATGTAACGGTAACTTCATTACCAATAATGACAAGTAACGGTAACTTCATTACTAATTATGACAGGAACCTGTAACTGCAATACTAATTATGACAAATAACAGTAACTTCGTTACTAATTAGACAAGTAACGGTAACTTCATTACTCATTATGACAAGTAACGGTAACTTCATTACTATTTATGACCGGTAACGGTAACTTCATAAGTATTAATGACAAGGAACGGTAATTTGATTACTAATGATGACAAGTAACGATAACTTCATTACTAATTATGACAAATAACGGTAACCTCGTTACTAATTATGACAGTAACGGTAACTTCGTTACTAATTATACATGTAACGGTAACTGCATTACTAATTATGACTAGTAACGGTAACTTCATTACTAATTATGACAAGTACCGGTAACTTCATTACTATTTATGACAAGTAACGGTAACTTCGTTACTAATTATGACAAGTAACGGTAACTTCATTACTAATTATGACAAGTAACGGTAACTTCGTTACTAATTATGACAAATAAAGGTAACCTCGTTACTAATTATGGCAAGTAACGGTAATTTCATTACTAATTATGACAAGTAACGGTACCTTCATTACTAATTATGACAAGTAATGGTAACTTCGTTATTAATTATGAGAAGTAACGGTAACATCATTCGTAATTATGACAAGTAACGGTAACTTCATTACTAATTATGACAAGTAATGGTAACTTCATTGCTTATTATTACAGGTAACTGTAACTTCATTACTAATTATGACAAGTAACGGCAACTTCATTACACATTAAGACAAGTAACGGTAACATCATTACTAATTATGTCAAGTAACGGTAACTTCATTCCTAATTACAACAAGTAACTGTAACTTCATTAGTGTTTAAGACAAGTAACGGTTACTTCGTAAATAATTATGACAAGTAACTGTAACTTCATTATTAATTATGACAAGTAACGGTAACTTCATTACTAATTACGACAAGTAACTGAAACTTCGTTACTAATTATGACAAGTTACGGTAACTTCTATACTAATTATGTCAAGTAACGGTAACATCTTTACTAATTATGACAAGTTACGGTAACTTCATTACTAATTATGACAAGTAATGGTAACTTCATTCCT
Source organism: Meconema thalassinum (assembly GCA_946902985.2). Taxonomy (NCBI): domain Eukaryota; kingdom Metazoa; phylum Arthropoda; class Insecta; order Orthoptera; family Tettigoniidae; genus Meconema; species Meconema thalassinum. Next base: position 1,738,733,803 of record OX336388.2, on the reverse strand, counting down.
AATTATGGCAAGTAAAGGTAACTTTATTGCTAATTATGACAAGAAACGGTAACTTCATTACTAATTATGAAAAGTAACGGCAACTTCATTACTCTTTATGACAAGTAACGGTAACTTCGTTACTAATTATGGCAAGTAACGGTAACTTCATTACTAATTATGACACGTAACGGTAAATTCGTTACTAATTATGGCAAGTAACGGTCACTTCTTTACTAATTATGACAAGTAACGGTAAATTCGTTACTAATTATGACAAGTAACTGTAACTTCAATACTATTTATGACAAGTAACGGTAACTTCATTACTAATTATGACAGGTAATGGTAACTTCATTAGTATTTATGACAAGTAACGGTAATTTCATTACTAACTACCACAAGTAACGGTAACTTCATTACTAATTATGACAAGTAATGGTAACTTCGTTACTAATTATGACAAGTAACGGTAACCTCGATACTAATTACGGCAAGTAACGGTAACTTCGTTACTAATTATGACAAGTAACTGTAACGTCTTTACTAATTATGACAAGAAACGGTAACTTCGTTACTAGTTATGACAGGTTACTGTAACTTCAATACTAATTATGACAAATAACGTTAACTTCGTTACTAATTATGACAAGTAACGGTAACTTCGTTACTATTTATGACAAGTAACTGTATCTTCATTACTAATTATGACAAGTAACGCTATCTTCATTACTAATTATGACAGGTAACGGTAACTTCGGTACTAATTATGACAAGTAACTGTAACTTCATTACTAATTATGACAAGAAACGGTAACTTCGTTACTAATTATGACAGGGAACTGTAACTTCAATACTAATTATGACAAATAACGGTAACTTCGTTACTAATTATACAAGTAACGGTAACTTCATTACTAATTATGACAAGTAACGGTAACTTCATTACTAATAATGACAGGTAACGGTAACTTCATTACTAATTATGACAAGTAACGGTAACTTCATTACTATTTATGACAAGTGACGGTAACTACGGTACTAATTACGACAAGTAACTGAAACTTCGTTACTAATAATGACAAGTTACGGTAACTTCTATACTAATTAAGACAAGTAACGGTAACATCTTTACTAATTATGACAAGTTACGGTAACTTCATTACTAATTATGACAAGTAATGGTAACTTCATTACTAATTATGGCAAGTAAAGGTAACTTTATTGTTAAATATGACAAGAAACGGTAACTTCATTACTAATTATGACAAGTTACGGCAACTTCGTTACTAATTATGACAGGTAACTGAAACTTCATTACTAATTATAACAAGTAACGGTAAATTCATTACTAATTATGAAAAGTAACGGCAACTTCATTACTATTTATGACAAGTAACGGTAACTTCGTTACTAATTATGGCAAGTAACGGTAACTTCATTACTAATTATGACACGTAACGGTAAATTCGTTACTAATTATGACAAGTTACTGCAACTTCATTACTATTTGTGACAAGTAACGGTAACTTCATAACTAATTATTACAGGTAACGGTAACTTCATTATTATTTATGACAAGTAACGGTAACTTCATTACTAATTACGACAATTAACGGTAACTTCATTCCTAATTATGACAAGTAACGGTAACATCATTGCTAATTATGACAGGTAATGGTAACTTCGTTACTAATTATACAAGTTACGGTAACTTCTATAATAATTATGACAAGTAACGGTAACATCTTTACTAATTATGACAAGTAACGGTAACTTCATTACTAATTATGACAAGTAATGGTAACTTCGTTACTAATTATGACAAGTAAAGGTAACTTTATTGCTAATTATGACAAGAAACGGTAACTTCATTACCAATTTTGACAAGTAGCGGTAACTTCATTACTAATTATGACAGGAAACGGTAACTTCATTAGTATTTATGACAAGTAACGGTAACTTCATTACTAATTATGACAAGTATCGGTAACTTCTTTATTAATTATTAGAAGTAACGGTAAATTCATTAATAATTATGACAAGAAACAGTAACTTCATTACTAATTATGAAAAAGTTACGGCAACTTCGTTACTATTTATGACAGGTAACTGTAACTTCATTAGTATTTATGACAAGTAACGGTTATTTCATTACTAATTATGACAAGTAACGGAAACTTCGTTATTAATTATGAGAAGTAACGGTAACTTCATTAATAATTATGACAAGAAACAGTAATTTCAATAATATTTATGACAAGTTACGTTAATTTCATTACTAATTATGACAAGTAACTGTAACTTCATTACTAATTATGACAAATAACGGTAACATCGTTACTAATTATGAAAATAACGGTTACTTCATTACTAATTATGACAAGTCACGGTAAATTCGTTACTAATTATGACAAGGAACTGTAACTTCATTACTAATTATGACAGGTAACGGTAACTTTATTAATAATTATGACATGTAACGGTAACTTCATTACTAATTATGACAGGTAACGGTAACTTCATTAGTATTAATGACAAGTAACGGTAACTTCATTACTAATTATGACAAGTAACGGTAACTTCATTACTAATTATGACAAGAAACGGTACCTTCGTTATTAATCATGAGAAGTAACGGTATCTTCATTAATAATTATGACAAGAAACAGTAATTTCATTACTATTTATGACAAGTTACGCTAATTTAGTTACTTATAATGACAAGTAACTGTAACTTCGTTACTAATTATGACATTAACAGTAACTTCGTTTCTAATTTTGACAGGAAACTGTAACTTCGATACTAATTATGACAGGTTACTGTAACTTCGATACTAATTATGACAGGTAACTGTAACTTCGATACTAATTATGACAAGTAACTGTTACTTCTTACTAATTATGACAAGTAACAGTAATTTCGATACAAATTATGGTAGGTAACAGTAATTTCGATACTAATTATGACAGGTAACTGTATCATCGATACTAATTATGACAAGTAACTGTAATTTCGATACAAATTATGACAGGTAACTGTAACTACGTTACTAATTATGGCAAGTTACTGTAATTTCGATAAAAATTATGGCAGGTAACAGTAACTTCGATACTAATTATGACACGTAAATGTAACTTCTATACAAATTATGACAGGTAACTGTAACTTCTATACTAATTATGACAGGTAACAATAACTTCGATAATAATTATGACAGAAAACAGTAACTTCGATACTAATTATGACAGGTAACAGTAACTTCGATACTAATTAATGGCAGGTAAATGTAACTTCGATACTAATTATGACAGTTAACTGTAACTTCGTTACTAATTATGACATGTAACTGTAATTTCCATACAAATTATGGCAGTTAACTGTAACTTCGATACTAATTATGACAAGTAACTGTTATTTCGATAGAAATTATGGCAGGTAACTGTAACTTCGATACTAACTATAACAGGTAACAGTAACTTCGATACTAATTATAACAAGTAACTGTAACTTCGATACTAATTATGACAGGTAACTGTAACTTCGTTACTAATTATGACAAGTAACTGTAATTTCGATACAAATTATGGCAGGTAACTGTAACTTCGATACTAATTATAACAGTAACTTTGGTACTAATTATGACAAGTAACAGTAACATCGATACTAATTTAGACAAGTAACTGTAACTTCGAAACTAATTATGACAGGTAACTGTAACATCGTTACTAATAATGACAAGTAACTGTAATATCGATACATATTATGGCAGGTAACTGTAACTTCGATACTAATTATGACAGGTAACAGGAACTTCGATACTAATTATGACAAGTAACTGTAACTTCGATACTAATTATGACAAGTAACAGTAACTTCGATACTAATTATGACAAGTAACTGTAACTTCGGTACTAATTTTGACAGGTAACTGTTACTTCGATTCTAATTATGACAAGTAACTCTAACTTCGTTACTAATTATGAGAAGTAACTGTAATTTCGATACAAATTATGGCAGGTAACTGTAACTTCGATACTAATTATAACAGGTTACAGTAACTTCGGTACTAATTATGACAAGTAACAGTAACATCGATTCTAATTTAGACAGGTAACTGTAACTTCGATACTAATTATGACAAGTAACAGTAACTTCGATACTAATTATGACAAGTAACAGTAACTTCGATACTAATTATGACAGAAAACAGTAACTTCGATACAAATTATGACAGGTAACTGTTACTTCGTTACTAATTATGACAAGATACTGTAACTTCGATACTAATTATGACAAGTAACTTTAACTTCGATACTTGTAATGACAGGTAACTGTAACTTCATTACTAATTATGACAAGAAAATGTATCTTCGATACTAATTATGACAGGTAACTGTAACTTCGATACTAATTATGACAAGTAACTGTAACTTCGTTCCTAATTATGACAAGATACTGTAACATCGATACTAATTATGACAAGTAACTGTAATTTCGATGCTAATTATGGCAGGTAACTGTAACTTCGTTACTAATTATGGCAAGTAACAGTAACATCGATACTAATTTAGACAAGTAACTGTAACTTCGAAACTAATTATGACAGGTAACTGTAACATCGTTACTAATAATGACAAGTAACTGTAATTTCGATACAAATTATGGCAGGTAACTGTAACTTCGATACTAATTATAACAGGTTACAGTAACTTTGGTACTAATTATGACAAGTAACAGTAACATCGATACTAATTTAGACAAGTAACTGTAACTTCGAAACTAATTATGACAGGTAACTGTAACATCGTTACTAATAATGACAAGTAACTGTAATATCGATACATATTATGGCAGGTAACTGTAACTTCGATACTAATTATGACAGGTAACAGGAACTTCGATACTAATTTTGACAGGTAACTGTAACTTCGTTACTAATTATGACAAGTAACTGTAATTTCGATACAAATTATGGCAGGTAACAGTAACTTCGATACTAATTATGACAGGTAACAGTAACTTCGATACTAATTATGACAAGTAACTGTAACTTCGATTCTAATTATGACAGGTAACTGTAACTTCGTTACAAATTTTGGCAGGTAACTGTATTTTTGATACAAATTATGGCAGGGAACTGTAACTTCGGTACTTATTATGACAGGTAACAAGAACTTCGATACTAATTATGACAAGTAACTGTAACTTCGATATTAATTATGACAGGTATCTGTAACTTCGATACTAATTAGGGCAAGTAACACTAACTTCCTTACTAATTATGACAAGTAACTGTAATTTTGATAAAAAATTATGGCAGGTAACTGTAACTTCGATACTAATTATGACAGGTTACAGTAACTTCGATACTAATTATGACAGGTAACTGTAACATCGTTACTAATTAAGTCAAGTGACTGTAATTTCGATACAAATTATGGCAGGTAACAGTAACTTCGATACTAATTATGACAGGTAACTGTAACTTCGATACTAATTATGACAAGTAACTGTAATTTCGATACATATTATGACAGGTAACTGTAACTTAGTTACTAATTATGGCAAGTAACTGTAATTTCGATACAAATTATGGCAGGTAACAGTAACCTCGATACTAATTATGACAGGTAACTGTAACTTCTATACAAATTATGACAGGTTCGATACTAATTATGACAGGTAACAGTAACTTCGATACTAATTATGGCAGGTAACTGTAACTTCGATACTAATTATGACAGTTAACTGTAACTTCGTTACTAATTATGACAAGTAACTGTAAATTCGATACAAATTATGGCAGATAACAGTAACTTCGATACTAATTATGACAGGTAACAGTAACTTCGATACTAATTATGACAAGTAACTGTAACTTCGATAATAATTATGACAGGTAAATGTAACTTCGATACTAATTATGACAAGTAACTCTAACTTCGTTACTAAATATGACAAGTAACTGTAATTTTGATAAGAAGTTATGGCAGGTAACTGTAAGTTCGATACTAATTATGACAGGTAACTGTAACTTCGATACTAATTATGACAGGTAACAGTAACTTCGGTACGAATTATGACAGGTAACTGTAACTTCGTTACTAATTATGACATGTAACTGTAATTTCGATACAAATTATGACAGGTAACTGTAATTTCGTTACTAATTATGACAAGTGACTGTAATTTCGATACAAATTATGGCAGGTTACAGTAACTTCGATACTAATTATGACAAGTAACTGTAATTTCGATACAAATTATGGCAGGTAACGGTAACTTTGATTCTAATTATGACAGGTAACAATAACTTCGATACTAATTATGACAGGTAACTGTAACTTCGTTACTAATTATGACAAGATACTGTAACATCGATACTAATTATGACAAGTAACTTTAACTTCGATACTTGTTATGACAGGTAACTGTAACTTCATTACTAATTATGACAAGAAAATGTAACTTCGATACTAATTATGACAGGTAACTGTAACTTCGATACTAATCATGACAAGTAACTGTAACATCGTTACTAATTTGACAAGTATCTGTAATTTCGATGCTAATTATGGCAGGTAACTGTAACTTCGTTACTAATTATGACAAGTAACTGTAATTTCGATACAAATTGTGGCAGGTTACTGTAACTTTGATACTAATTATGGCAGGTAACAGTAACTTCGATACTAATTATGACAGGTAACAGTAACTTAGTTACTAATTATGACATGTAACTGTAATTTCGATACTAATTATGACAGGTAACTGTAACTTCGTTACTAATTATGACAAGTAACTGTAATTTCGATACAAATTATGATAAGTAACTCTAACTTCGTTACTAAATATGACAACTAACTGTAATTTGGATAAGAAATTATGGCAGGTTACTGTAATTTCGTTACTAATTATGACAAGTGACTGTAATTTCGATACAAATTATGGCAGGTAACAGTAACTTCGATACAAATTATGACAGGTAACTGTAACTTCGATACTAATTACGACAAGTAACTGTAATTTCAATACAAATTATGGCAGGTAACGGTAACTTTGATTCTAATTATGACAGGTAACAGTAACTTCGATACTAATTATGACAGGTAACTGTTACTTCGTTACTAATTATGACAAGATACTGTAACTTCGATACTAATTATGACAAGTAACTTTAACTTCGATACTTGTAATGACAGGTAACTGTAACTTCATTACTAATTATGACAAGAAAATGTATCTTCGATACTAATTATGACAGGTAACTGTAACTTCGATACTAATTATGACAAGTAACTGTAACTTCGTTCCTAATTATGACAAGTAACTGTAATTTCGATGCTAATTATGGCAGGTAACTGTAACTTCGTTACTAATTATGACAGGTAACAGTAACTTCGATGCTAATTATGACAGGTAACAGAAACTTAGTTACTAATTATGACATGTAACTGTAATTTCGATACAAATTATGACAGGTAGCTGTAACTTCTTTACTAATTATGACAAGTAACTGTAATTTCGAACAAATTATGGCAGGTAACGGTAACTTTGATTCTAATTATGACAGGTAACAGTAACTTCGATACTAATTATGACAGGTAACTGTTACTTCGATTCTAATTCTGACAAGTAACTCTAACTTCGTTACTAATTATGAGAAGTAACTGTAATTTCGATACAAATTATGGCAGGTAACTGTAACTTCGATACTAATTATAACAGGTTACAGTAACTTCGGTACTAATTATGACAAGTAACAGTAACATCGATACTAATTTAGACAAGTAACTGTAACTTCGATACTAATTATGACAGGTTACAGTAACTTCGATACTAATTATGACAGGTAACTGTAACTTCGTTACTAATTAAGACAAGTTACTGTAATTTCGATACAAATTATGGCAGGTAACAGTAACTTCGATACTAATTATGACAGGTAACTGTAACTTCGATACTAATTATGACAAGTAACTGTAATTTCGATACATATTATGACAGGTAACTGTAACTTAGTTACTAATTATGGCAAGTAACTGTAATTTCGATACAAATTATGGCAGGTAACAGTAACCTCGATACTAATTATGACAGGTAACAGTAATTTCGATACTAATTATGACAAGTAACTGTAACTTCGATAATAATTATGACAGGTAAATGTAACTTCGATACTAATTATGACAAGTAACTCTAACTTCGTTACTAAATATGACAAGTAACTGTAATTTTGATAAGAAGTTATGGCAGGTAACTGTAAGTTCGATACTAATTATGACAGGTAACTGTAACTTCGATACTAATTATGACAGATAACAGTAACTTCGGTACGACTTATGACAGGTAACTGTAACTTCGTTACTAATTATGACATGTAACTGTAATTTCGATACAAATTATGACAGGTAACTGTAATTTCGTTACTAATTATGACAAGTGACTGCAATTTCGATACAAATTATGGCAGGTTACAGTAACTTCGATACTAATTATGACAAGTAACTGTAATTTCGATACAAATTATGGCAGGTAACGGTAACTTTGATTCTAATTATGACAGGTAACAATAACTTCGATACTAATTATGACAGGTAACTGTAACTTCGTTACTAATTATGACAAGATACTGTTACATCGATACTAATTATGACAAGTAACTGTAACTTCGATACTAATCATGACAAGTAACTGTAACATCGTTACTAATTTGACAAGTAACTGTAATTTCGATGCTAATTATGGCAGGTAACTGTAACTTCGTTACTAATTATGGCAAGTAACTGTAATTTCGATACAAATTGTGGCAGGTTACTGTAACTTCGATACTAATTATGGCAGGTAACAGTAACTTCGATACTAATTATGACAGGTAACAGTAACTTAGTTACTAATTATGACATGTAACTGTAATTTCGATACTTATTATGACAGGTAACTGTACCTTCGTTACTAATTATGACAAGTAACTGTAATTTCGATACAAATTATGATAAGTAACTCTAACTTCGTTACTAAATATGACAACTAACTGTAATTTTGATAAGAAATTATGGCAGGTTACTGTAAGTTCGATACTAATTATGACAGGTTACAGTAACTTCGATACTAGATATGACAGGTAACTGTAACTTCGATACTTATTATGACAGGTAACAGAAACTTAGATACGAATTATTACAGGTAACTGTAACAACGTTACTAATTATGACATGTAACTGTAATTTCGATAGAAATTATGACAGGTAACTGTAATTTCGTTACTAATTATGACAAGTGACTGTAATTTCGATACAAATTATGGCAGGTAACAGGAACTTCGATACTATTTATGACAGGTAACTGTAACTTCGATACTAATTACGACAAGTAACTGTAATTTCAATACAAATTATGGCAGGTAACGGTAACTTTGATTCTAATTATGACAGGTAACAGTAACTTCGATACTAATTATGACAGGTAACTGTTACTTCGTTACTAATTATGACAAGATACTGTAACTTCGATACTAATTATGACAAGTAACTTTAACTTCGATACTTGTAATGACAGGTAACTGTAACTTCATTACTAATTATGACAAGAAAATGTATCTTCGATACTAATTATGACAGGTAACTGTAACTTCGATACTAATTATGACAAGTAACTGTAACTTCGTTACTAATTATGACAAGTAACTGTAATTTCGATGCTAATTATGGCAGGTAACAGTAACTTCGTTACTAATTATGACAGGTAACAGTTACTTCGATACTAATTATGACAGGTAACAGTAACTTAGTTACTAATTATGACATGTAACTGTAATTTCGATACAAATTATGACAGGTAGCTGTAACTTCGATACTTATTATGACAAGTAACTGTAACTTCGTTACTAATTATGACAAGTAACTGTAATTTCGAACAAATTATGGCAGGTAACGGTAACTTTGATTCTAATTATGACAGGTAACAGTAACATCGATACTAATTATGACAGGTAACTGTTACTTCGATACTAAATATGACAAGATACTTTAACTTCGATACTATATACGACAAGTAACTGTAACTTCGATACTTATTATGACAGGTAATTGTAACATCATTACTAATTATGACAAGAAACTGTAACTTCGATACTAATTATGACAGGTAACTGTAACTTCGATACTTATTATGACAAGTAACTGTAACTTCGTTACTAATTATGACAAGTAACTGTAATTTCGATACTAATTATGGCAGGTAACTGTAACTTCGTTACTAATTATGACAAGTAACTGTAATATCGATACAAATTATGGCAGGTAACTGTAACTTCGATACTTAGTATGAGAGGTAACAGTAACTTCAATACTAATTATGACAGGTAACAGTAAATTAGTTACTAATTATGACATGTAACTGTAATTTCGATACAAATTATGACAGGTAGCTGTAACTTCGTTACTAATTATGACAAGTAACTGTAATTTCGATACAAATTATGGCAGGTAACGGTAACTTCGATACTAATAATGACAGGTAACTGTAACTTCGTTACTAATTATGACAAGTAACTGTAATATCGATACAAATTATGGCAGGTAACTGTAACTTCGATACTTAGTATGAGAGGTAACAGTAACTTCGATACTAATTATGACAGGTAACAGTAAATTCGATACTAAATATGACAAGTAACTGTAACTTCAATTCTAATTATGACAGGTAACTGTAACTTCGATACCAATTATGACAAGTAACTCTAATTTCGTTCCAAATTATGACAAGTAACTGTAATTTTGATAAAAAATTATGGCAGGTAACTGTAACTTCGATACTAATTATGACTAGTAACTGTAACTTCGATACTAATTATGACAAGAAACTGTAACTTCGATACTATTTATGACAGGTAACTGTAACTTCGATACTAATTATGACAGGTAACTGTAACTTCGTTACTAATTATGACTAGTAACTGTAACTTCGATACTAATTATGACAGGTAACAGTAACTTCGATACTAATTATGACAAGTAACAGTAACTTCGATACTAATTATGACAGGTAACTGCAACTTCGATACTTATTATGACAGGTAACTGAAACTTCGATACTAATTATGACAGGTAACTGTAACTTCGATACTAATTATGACAAGTAACTGTAACTTCGTTACTTATTATGACAAGTAACTGTAGTTACGTTACAAATATTGGCAGGTTACTGTTACTTCGTTACTAATTATGACAAGTAACAGTAACTTCGTTTCGAATTTTGAGAGGAAACTGTAACTTCGATACTAATTATGACAGGTTACTGTATCGTCGATACTAATTATGACAGGTAACAGTAACTTCGATACTAATTATGACAAGTAACTGTAACTTCTTATTAATTATGACAAGTAACTGAAATTTCGATACAAATTATGGCAGTTATCTGTCACTTCGATACTATTTATGACAGGTAACAGTAACTTCGTTACTAATTATGACAGAAAACAGTAACTTCGATACTAATTATGAAAGGTAACAATAACTTCGATACTAATTGTGACAAGTAACTGTAATTTCGATACAAATTATGGTAGGTAACAGTAATTTCGATACTAATTATGACAGGTAACTGTTACTTCGATACTAATTATGACAAGTAACTGTAATTTAGATAGAAATTACGACAGGTAACTGTAACTTCGTTACTAATTCTGTCAAGTAACTCTAATTTCGGTACAAATTATTGCAGGTAACAGTAACTTCGATACTAATTATGACAGGTAACTGTAACTTCTATACAAATTATGACAGGTTACTGTAACTTCTATACTAATTATGACAGGTAACAATAACTTCGATAATAATTATGACAGAAAACAGTAACTTCGATACTAATTATGACAGGTATCAGTAACTTCGATACTATTTATAACAAGTAAATGTAACTTAGATACTTATTATGACAGGTAACTGTAACTTCTTTACTAATTATGACAAGTAACTGTAATTTCGATACAAATTATGGCAGGTAACTGTAACTTCGATACTAATTATGACAGGTAACAGTAACTTCGATACTAATTATGACAAGTAACTGTAACATCGATACTAATTAAGACAAGTAACTGTAACTTCGAAACTAATTATGACAGGTAACTGTAACATCGTTACTAATTATGACAAGTAACTGTAATTTCGATACATATTATGGCAGTTAACTGTAACTTCGATATTAATTATGACAGGTAACAGTGACTTCGATACTAATTATGACAAGTAACTGTAACTTCGATACTAATTATGACAAGTAACAGTAACTTCGATACTAATTATGACAAAAAACTGTAACTTCGATACTAGTTTTGACAGGTAACAGTAACTTCGATACTAATTATGACAAGTAACTCTAACTTCGTTACTAATTATGTCAAGTAACTGTTATTTTGATAAAATATTATGGCAGGTAACTGTAACTTCGACACTAATTATGACAGGTAAAGTAACTTCGATACTAATTATGACAGGTAACTGTAACTTCGTTACTAATTATGACATGTAAATGTAATTTCGATACTAATTATGGCAGGAAACTGAAACTTCGTTACTAATTATGACAAGTAACGGTAATTTCGGTACAAATTATGGCAGGTAACTGTAACTTCGATTCTAATTATGACAGGTAACAGTAACTTCGATATAAATTATGACAGGTAACTGTAACTTCGTTACTAATTATGACAAGTAACTGTAATTTCGATACAAATTATGGCAGGTTACAGTAACTTCGATACTAATTATGACAGGTAACTGTACCTAAGAAACTAATTATGACAGGTAACTGTAACTTCGTTACTAATTATGACAAGTAACAGTAATTTCGGTACAAATGATGGCAGGTAACCGTAACATCGATACTAATTATGACAGGTAACAGTAACTTCGATACTAATTATGACAAGTAACTGTAACTTCGATTCTAATTATGACAGGTAACTGTAACTTCGTTACAAATTTTGGCAGGTAACTGTAATATTGATACAAATTATGGCAGGGAACTGTAACTCCGATACTAATTATGACAGGTAACAGTTACTTCGATACTAATTATGACATGTAACTGTAACTTCGATACTAATTATGACAGGTATCTGTAACTTCGATACTAATTATGGCAAGTAAATCTAACTTCGTTACTAATTATGACAAGTAACTGTAATTTTCATAAAAAATTATGGCAGGTAACTGTAACTTCGATACTAATTATAACAGGTTACAGTTACTTCGATACTAATTATGACAGGTAACTGTAACTTCGTTACTAATTATGACAAGTGACTGTAATTTCGATACAAATTATGGCAGGTAACAGTAACTTCGATACTAATTATGACAGGTAAGTGTAACTTCGATACTAATTATGACAAGTAACTGTAATTACGTTACAAATTATGGCAGGTAACGGTAACTTTGTTTCTAATTCTGACAGGTAACAGTAACTTCGATACTAATTATGACAAGTAACTGTAACTTCGATACTAATTATGACAGGTAACTGTAACTTTGATACTAATTATGACAAGAAACTGTAACTTCGATACTAATTATGACAGGTAACTGTAACATCGTTACTAATTATGACAAGTAACTGTAATTTCGATACTAACTATGGCAGGTAACTGAAACTTCCTTACTAATTATGACAAGTAACTGTAATTTCGATACCAATTATGGCAGGTAACTGTAACTTCGATTCTAATTATGACAGGTAACAGTAACTTCGATACTAATTATGACAGAAAACAGTAACTTCGATACTAATTATGACAGGTAACAGTAACTTCGATACTAATTATGACTGGTTACTGTAACTTCTCTACCAATTATTACAAGTAACTGTAATTTCGATACAAATTATGACAGGTAACTGTAACTTCGTTAATAATTATGACAAGTGACTGTAAATTCGATACAAATTATGGCAGGTAACATTAACATCGATACTAATTATCACAGGTAACTGTAACTTCGATACTAATTATGACAGGTAACTGTAACTTCGATACTAATTATGACATGTAACTGTAATTTCGATACAAATAATGACAGGTAACTGTAATTTCGTTACTAATTATGACAGGTGACTGTAATTTCGATACAAATTATGGCAGGTAACAGTAACTTCGATACTAATTATGACAAGTAACTGTAACTTCAATTCTAATTATGACAGGTAACTGTAACTTCGATACCAATTATGACAAGTAACTCTAATTTCGTTCCAAATTATGACAAGTAACTGTAATTTTGATAAAAAATTATGGCAGGTAACTGTAACTTCGATACTAATTATGACAGGTAACAGTAACTTCGATACTAATTATGACAGGTAACTGTAACTTCGTTACTAATTATGACTAGTAACTGTAACATCGATACTAATTATGACAAGAAACTGTAACTTCGATACTATTTATGACAGGTAACTGTAACTTCGTTACTAATTATGACTAGTAACTGTAACTTCGATATTAATTATGACAAGAAACTGTAACTTCGATACTATTTATGACAGGTAACTGTAACTTCGATACTAATTATGACAGGTAACTGTAACTTCGATACTAATTATGACAAGTAACTGTAATTTCGGTACTAATTATGACAGGTAACAGTAACTTCGATACTAATTATGACAAGTAACAGTAACTTCGATACTAATTATGACAGGTAACTGCAACTTCGATACTAATTATGACAGGTAACTGTAACTTCGATACTAATTATGACAGGTAACTGTAACTTCGATACTAATTATGACAAGTAACTGTAACTTCGTTACTTATTATGACAAGTAACTGTAATTTCGGTACAAATATTGGCAGGTTACTGTAACTTCGTTACTAATTATGACAAGTAACAGTAAATTCGTTTCTAATTTTGACAGGAAACTGTAACTTCGATACTAATTATGACAGGTTACTGTAACGTCGATACTAATTATGATAGGTAACTGTAACTTCGATATTAATTATGAAAAGTAACTGTAACTTCTTATTAATTATGACAAGTAACTGAAATTTCGATAGAAATTATGGCAGTTAACTGTCACTTCGATACTATTTATGACAGGTAACAGTAACTTCGTTACAAATTATGACAGAAAACAGTAACTTCGATACTAATTATGACAGGTAACAATAACGTCGATACTAATAGTGACAAGTAACTGTAATTTCGATACAAATTATGGTAGGTAACAGTAATTTCGATACTAATTATGACAGGTAACTGTTACTTCGATACTAATTATGACAAGTAATTGTAATTTCGATACAAATTATGACAGGTAACTGTAACTTCGTTACTAATTATGGCAAGTAACTCTAATTTCGATACAAATTATGGCAGGTAACAGTAACTTCGATACTAATTATGACAGGTAACTGTAGCTTCTATACAAATTATGACAGGTTACTGTAACTTCTATACTAATTATGACAGGTAACAATAACTTCGATAATAATTATGACAGAAAACAGTAACTTCGATACTAATTATGACAGGTAACAGTAACTTCGATACTAATTATGGCAGGTAACTGTAACTTCGATACTTATTATGACAGTTAACTGTAACTTCGTTACTAATTATGACAAGCAACTGTAATTTCGATACAAATTATGGCAGGTAACTGTAACTTCGATAATAATTATGACAGGTATCAGTAACTTCGATACTATTTATAACAAGTAAATGTAACTTCGATACTAATTATGACAGGTAACTGTAACTTCTTTACTAATTATGACAAGTAACTGTAATTTCGATACAAATTATGGCAGGTAACTGTAACTTCGATACTAATAATGACAGGTAACAGTAACTTCGATACAAATTATGACAAGTAACTGTAACATCGATACTAATTAAGACAAGTAACTGTAACTTCGAAACTAATTATGACAGGTAACTGTAACATCGTTACTAATTATGACAAGTAACTGTAATTTCGATACATATTATGGCAGTTAAGTGTAACTTAGATATTAATTATGACAGGTAACAGTGACTTCGATACTAATTATGACAAGTAACTGTAACTTCGATACTAATTATGACAAGTAACAGTAACTTCGATACTAATTATGACAAAAAACTGTAACTTCGATACTATTTTTGACAGGTAACAGTAACTTCGATACTAATTATGACAAGTAACTCTAACTTCGTTACTAATTATGACAAGTAACTGTTATTTTGATAAAATATTATGGCAGGTAACTGTAACTTCGACACAAATTATGACAAGATACTGTAACTTCGATACTAATTATGACAAGTAACTTTAACTTCGATACTTGTAATGACAGGTAACTGTAACTTCATTACTAATTATGACAAGAAAATGTATCTTCGATACTAATTATGACAGGTAACTGTAACTTCGTTACTAATTATGACAAGTAACGGTAATTTCGGTACAAATTATGGCAGGTAACTCTAACTTCGATTCTAATTATGACAGGTAACAGTAACTTCGATACTAATTATGACAGAAAACAGTAAGTTCAATACTAATTATGACAGGTAACAGTAACTTCGATACAAATTATGACAGGTAACTGTAACTTCGTTACTAATTATGACAAGTAACTGTAATTTCGATACAAATTATGGCAGGTTACAGTAACTTCGATACTTATTATGACAGGTAACTGTACCTAAGAAACTAATTATGACAGGTAACTGTAACTTCGTTACTAATTATGACAAGTAACAGTAGTTTCGGTACAAATGATGGCAGGTAACTGTAACTTCGATACTAATTATGACAGGTAACAGTAACTTCGATACTAATTATGACAAGTAACTGTAACTTCGATTCTAATTATGACAGGTAACTGTAACTTCGTTACAAATTTTGGCAGCTAACTGTAATATTGATACAAATTATGGCAGGGAACTGTAACCCCGATACTAATTATGACAGGTAACAGTAACTTCGATACTAATTATGGCATGTAACTGTAACTTCGATACTAATTATGACAGGTATCTATAACTTCGATACTAATTATGGCAAGTAAATCTAACTTCGTTACTAATTATGACAAGTAACTGTAATTTTCATAAAAAATTATGGCAGGTAACTGTAACTTCGATACTAATTATAACAGGTTACAGTAACTTCGATACTAATTATGACAGGTAACTGTAACTTCGTTACTAATTATGACAAGTGACTGTAATTTCGATACAAATTATGGCAGGTAACAGTAACATCGATACTAATTATGACAGGTAAGTGTAACATCGATACTAATTATGACAAGTAACTGTAATTACGTTACAAATTATGGCAGGTAACGGTAAATTTGTTTCTAATTCTGACAGGTAACAGTAACTTCGATACTAATTATGACAAGTAACTGTAACTTCGATACTGATTATGACAGGTAACTGTAACTTCGATACTAATTATGACAAGAAACTGTAACTTCGATACTAATTATGACAGGTAACTGTAACATCGTTACTAATTATGACAAGTAACTGTAATTTCGATACTAACTATGGCAGGTAACTGAAACTTCGTTATTAATTATGACAAGTAACTGTAATTTCGATACAAATTATGACAGGTAACTGTAACTTCGTTAATAATTATGACAAGTGACTGTAAATTCGATACAAATTATGGCAGGTAACATTAACATCGATACTAATTATCACAGGTAACTGTAACTTCGATACTAATTATGACAGGTAACTGTAACTTCGATACTAATTATGACATGTAACTGTAATTTCGATACAAATAATGACAGGTAACTGTAATTTCGTTACTAATTATGACAGGTGACTGTAATTTCGATACAAATTATGGCAGGTAACAGTAACTTCGATACTAATTATGACAAGTAACTGTAACTTCAATTCTAATTATGACAGGTAACTGTAACTTCGATACCAATTATGACAAGTAACTCTAATTTCGTTCCAAATTATGACAAGTAACTGTAATTTTGATAAAAAATTATGGCAGGTAACTGTAACTTCGATACTAATTATGACAGGTAACAGTAACTTCGATACTAATTATCACAGGTAACTGTAACTTCGTTACTAATTATGACTAGTAACTGTAACTTCGATACTAATTATGACAAGAAACTGTAACTTCGATACTATTTATGACAGGTAACTGTAACTTCGTTACTAATTATGACTAGTAACTGTAACTTCGATATTAATTATGACAAGAAACTGTAACTTCGATACTATTTATGACAGGTAACTGTAACTTCGATACTAATTATGACAGGTAACTGTAACTTCGATACTAATTATGACAAGTAACTGTAATTTCGGTACTAATTATGACAGGTAACAGTAACTTCGATACTAATTATGACAAGTAACAGTAACTTCGATACTAATTATGACAGGTAACTGCAACTTCGATACTAATTATGACAGGTAACTGTAACATCGATACTAATTATGACAGGTAACTGTAACTTCGATACTAATTATGACAAGTAACTGTAACTTCGTTACTTATTATGACAAGTAACTGTAATTTCGGTACAAATATTGGCAGGTTACTGTAACTTCGTTACTAATTATGACAAGTAACAGTAACTTCGTTTCTAATTTTGACAGGAAACTGTAACTTCGATACTAATTATGACAGGTTACTGTAACGTCGATACTAATTATGATAGGTAACTGTAACTTCGATATTAATTATGAAAAGTAACTGTAACTTCTTATTAATTATGACAAGTAACTGAAATTTCGATAGAAATTATGGCAGTTAACTGTCACTTCGATACTATTTATGACAGGTAACAGTAACTTCGTTACAAATTATGACAGAAAACAGTAACTTCGATACTAATTATGTCAGGTAACAATAACGTCGATACTAATAGTGACAAGTAACTGTAATTTCGATACAAATTATGGTAGGTAACAGTAATTTCGATACTAATTATGACAGGTAACTGTTACTTCGATACTAATTATGACAAGTAATTGTAATTTCGATACAAATTATGACAGGTAACTGTAACTTCGTTACTAATTATGGCAAGTAACTCTAATTTCGATACAAATTATGGCAGGTAACAGTAACTTCGATACTAATTATGACAGGTAACTGTAGCTTCTATACAAATTATGACAGGTTACTGTAACTTCTATACTAATTATGACAGGTAACAATAACTTCGATAATAATTATGACAGAAAACAGTAACTTCGATACTAATTATGACAGGTAACAGTAACTTCGATACTAATTATGGCAGGTAACTGTAACTTCGATACTAATTATGGCATGTAACTGTAACTTCGATACTAATTATGACAGGTATCTATAACTTCGATACTAATTATGGCAAGTAAATCTAACTTCGTTACTAATTATGACAAGTAACTGTAATTTTCATAAAAAATTATGGCAGGTAACTGTAACTTCGATACTAATTATAACAGGTTACAGTAACTTCGATACTAATTATGACAGGTAACTGTAACTTCGTTACTAATTATGACAAGTGACTGTAATTTCGATACAACTTATGGCAGGTAACAGTAACATCGATACTAATTATGACAGGTAAGTGTAACATCGATACTAATTATGACAAGTAACTGTAATTACGTTACAAATTATGGCAGGTAACGGTAACTTTGTTTCTAATTCTGACAGGTAACAGTAACTTCGATACTAATTATGACAAGTAACTGTAACTTCGATACTGATTATGACAGGTAACTGTAACTTCGATACTAATTATGACAAGAAACTGTAACTTCGATACTAATTATGACAGGTAACTGTAACATCGTTACTAATTATGACAAGTAACTGTAATTTCGATACTAACTATGGCAGGTAACTGAAACTTCGTTATTAATTAGGACAAGTAACTGTAATTTCGATACAAATTATGGCAGGTAACTGTAACTTCGATTCTAATTATGACAGGTAACAGTAACTTCGATACTAATTATGACAGAAAAAGGTAACTTCGATACTAATTATGACAGGTTACAGTAACTTCGATACTAATTATGACTGGTTACTGTAACTTCTCTACCAATTATTACAAGTAACTGTAATTTCGATACAAATTATGACAGGTAACTGTAACTTCGTTACAAATTATGACAAGTAACTGTAATTTCGATACAAATTATGGTAGGTAACAGTAACTTCGATACTAATTATGACAGGTAACAGTAATTTCGATACAAATGTTGGCAGGTAACTGTAACTACGATACTAATTATGACAGGTAACAGTAACTTCGATACTAATTATGACAGGTAACTGTAACTTCGATTCTAATTATGACAGGTAACTGTAACTTCGTTACAAATTTTGGCAGGTAACTGTAATTTTGATACAAATTATGGCAGGGAACTGTAACTTCGATACTAATTATGACAGGTAACAGAAACTTCGATACTAATTATGACAAGTAACTGTAACTTCGATACTAATTATGACAGGTATCTGTAACTTCGATACTAATTATGGCAAGTAACTCTAACTTCCTTACTAATTATGACAAGTAACTGTAATTTTGATAAAAATTATGGCAGGTAACTGTAACTTCGATACTAATTATGACAGGTTACAGTAACTTCGATACTAATTATGACAGGTAACTGTAACTTCGTTAATAATTATGACAAGTGACTGTAAATTCGATACAAATTATGGCAGGTAACATTAACATCGATACTAATTATCACAGGTAACTGTAACTTCGATACTAATTATGACAGGTAACTGTAACTTCGATACTAATTATGACAGGTAACAGTAACTTCGATACTAATTATGACAGGTAACTGTAACTTCGTTACTAATTATGACATGTAACTGTAATTTCGATACAAATAATGACAGGTAACTGTAATTTCGTTACTAATAATGACAAGTGACTGTAATTTCGATACAAATTATGGCAGGTAACAGTAATTTCGATACTAATTATGACAGGTAACTGTAACTTCGATACTAATTATGACAAGTAACTGTAATTTCGAACAAATTATGGCAGGTAACGGTAACTTTGATTCTAATTATGACAGGTAACAGTAACTTTGATACGAATTATGATAAGTAACTGTAACTTCGTTACTGATTATGACAGGTAACTGTAACTTCGATACTAATTATGACAAGTAACTGTAACTTCGTAAGTAATTATGACAAGTAACTGTAATTTTGATAAAAAATTATGGCAGGTTAGTGTAACTTCGAAACTAATTATGACAGGTAACAGTAACTTCGATACTAATTATGACAGGTAACTGTTACTTCGATACTAATTATGACAATATACTTTAACTTCGATTCTAATTACGACAATTAACTGTAACTTCGTTACTTATTTTGACAGGTAATTGTAACTTCATTACTAATTATGACAAGAAACTGTAACTTCGATACTAATTACAACAGGTAACTGTGACTTCGATACTAATTATGACAAATAACTGTAACTTCGTTACTAATTACGACAAGTAACTGTAATTTCGATACTAATTATGGCAGGTAACTGTAACTTCGTTACTAATTATGACAAGTAACTGTAATATCGATACAAATTATGGCAGGTAACTGTAACTTCGATACTTATTATGAGAGGTATCAGTTACTTCGATACTAATTATTACAGGTAACAGTAACTTAGTTACTAATTATGACATGTAACTGTAATTTCGATACAAATTATGACAGGTAGCTGTAACTTCGTTATTAATTATGACAAGTAACTGTAATTTCAATACAAATTATGGCAGGTAACAGTAACTTCGATACTAATAATGACAGGTAACTGTAACTTCGCTACTTATTATGACAAGTAACTGGAATTTCGATACAAATTATGGCAGGTAACTGCAACTTCGATACTAATTATGACAGGTAACTGTAACTTCGATACTAATTATGACAGGTAACTGTAACTTCGATACTAATTATGACAAGTAACTGTAACTTCGTTACTTATTATGACAAGTAACTGTAATTTCGGTACAAATATTGGCAGGTTACTGTAACTTCGTTACTAATTATGACAAGTAACAGTAACTTCGTTTCTAATTTTGAGAGGAAAATGTAACTTCGATACTAATTATGACAGGTTACTGTAACGTCGATACTAATTATGATAGGTAACTGTAACTTCGATATTAATTATGAAAAGTAACTGTAACTTCTTATTAATTATGACAAGTAACTGAAATTTCGATAGAAATTATGGCAGTTAACTGTCACTTCGATACTATTTATGACAGGTAACAGTAACTTCGTTACTAATTGACAGAAAACAGTAACTTCGATACTAATTATGACAGGTAACAATAACGTCGATACTAATTGTGACAAGTAACTGTAATTTCGATACAAATTATGGTAGGTAACAGTAATTTCGATACTAATTATGACAGGTAACTGTTACTTCGATACTAATTATGACAAGTAATTGTAATTTCGATACAAATTATGACAGGTAACTGTAACTTCGTTACTAATTATGGCAAGTAACTCTAATTTCGATACAAATTATGGCAGGTAACAGTAACTTCGATACTAATTATGACAGGTAACTGTAACTTCTATACAAATTATGACAGGTTACTGTAACTTCTATACTAATTATGACAGGTAACAATAACTTCGATAATAATTATGACAGAAAACAGTAACTTCGATACTAATTATGACAGGTAACAGTAACTTCGATACTAATTATGGCAGGTAACTGTAACTTTGATACTTATTATGACAGTTAACTGTAACTTCGTTACTAATTATGACAAGCAACTGTAATTTCGATACAAATTATGGCAGGTAACTGTAACTTCGATACTAATTGTGACAGGTATCAGTAACTTCGATACTATTTATAACAAGTAAATGTAACTTCGATACTAATTATGACAGGTAACTGTAACTTATTTACTAATTATGACAAGTAACTGTAATTTCGATACAAATTATGGCAGGTAACTGTAATATCGATACTAATTAAGACAAGTAACTCTAACTTCGAAACTAATTATGACAGGTAACTGTAACATCGTTACTAATTATGACAAGTAACTGTAATTTCGATACATATTATGGCAGTTAAGTGTAACTTCGATATTAATTATGACAGGTAACAGTGACTTCGATACTAATTATGACAAGTAACTGTAACTTCGATACTAATTATGACAAGTAACAGTAACTTCGATACTAATTATGACAAAAAACTGTAACTTCGATACTATTTTTGACAGGTAACAGTAACTTCGATACTAATTATGACAAGTAACTCTAACTTCGTTACTAATTATGACAAGTAACTGTTATTTTGATAAAATATTATAGCAGGTAACTGTAACTTCGACACTAATTATGACAGGTAAAGTAACTTCGATACTAATTATGACAGGTAACTGTAACTTCGTTACTAATTATGGCATGTAACTGTAATTTCGATACTAATTATGGGAGGAAACTGAAACTTCGTTACTAATTATGACAAGTAACGGTAATTTCGGTACAAATTATGGCAGGTAACTGTAACTTCGATTCTAATTATGACAGGTAACAGTAACTTCGATACTAATTATGACAGAAAACAGTAAGTTCAATACTAATTATGACAGGTAACAGTAACTACAATACAAATTATGACAGGTAACTGTAACTTCGTTACTAATTATGACAAGTAACTGTAATTTCGATACAAATTATGGCAGGTTACAGTAACTTCGATACTAATTATGACAGGTAACTGTACCTAAGAAACTAATTATGACAGGTAACTGTAACTTCGTTACTAATTATGACAAGTAACAGTAATTTCGGTACAAATGATGGCAGGTAACTGTAACTTCGATACTAATTATGACAGGTAACAGTAACTTCGATACTAATTATGACAAGTAACTGTAACTTCGATCCTAATTATGACAGGTAACTGTAACTTCGCTACAAATTTTGGCAGCTAACTGTAATATTGATACAAATTATGGCAGGGAACTGTAACCCCGATACTAATTATGACAGGTAACAGTAACTTCGATACTAATTATGGCATGTAACTGTAACTTCGATACTAATTATGACAGGTATCTGTAACTTCGATACTAATTATGGCAAGTAAATCTAACTTCGTTACTAATTATGACAAGTAACTGTAATTTTCATAAAAAATTATGGCAGGTAACTGTAACTTCGATACTAATTATAACAGGTTACAGTAACTTCGATACTAATTATGACAGGTAACTGTAACTTCGTTACTAATTATGACAAGTGACTGTAATTTCGATACAAATTATGGCAGGTAACAGTAACATCGATACTAATTATGACAGGTAAGTGTAACATCGATACTAATTATGACAAGTAACTGTAACTACGTTACAAATTATGGCAGGTAACGGTAACTTTGTTTCTAATTCTGACAGGTAACAGTAACTTCGATACTAATTATGACAAGTAACTGTAACTTCGATACTGATTATGACAGGTAACTGTAACTTCGATACTAATTATGACAAGAAACTGTAACTTCGATACTAATTATGACAGGTAACTGTAACATCGTTACTAATTATGACAAGTAACTGTAATTTCGATACTAACTATGGCAGGTAACTGAAACTTCGTTACTAATTATGACAAGTAACTGTAATTTCGATACAAATTATGGCAGGTAACTGTAACTTCGATTCTAATTATGACAGGTAACAGTAACTTCGATACTAATTATGACAGAAAACGGTAACTTCGATACTAATTATGACAGGTAACAGTCACTTCGATACTAATTATGACTGGTTACTGTAACTTCTCTACCAATTATTACATGTAACTGTAATTTCGATACAAATTATGACAGGTAACTGTAACTTCGTTACAAATTATGACAAGTAACTGTAATTTCGATACAAATTATGGTAGGTAACAGTAACTTCGATACTAATTATGACAGGTAACAGTAATTTCGATACAAATGTTGGCAGGTAACTGTAACTTCGATACTAATTATGACAGGTAACAGTAACTTCGATACTAATTATGACAAGTAACTGTAACTTCGATTCTAATTATGACAGGTAACTGTAACTTCCTTACAAATTTTGGCAGGTAACTGTAATTTTGATACAAATTATGGCAGGGAACTGTAACTTCGATACTAATTATGACAGGTAACAGTAACTTCGATACTAATTATGACAAGTAACTGTAAGTTCGATACTAATTATGACAGGTATCTGTAACTTCGATACTAATTATGGCAAGTAACTCTAACTTCCTTACTAATTATGACAAGTAACTGTAATTTTGATAAAAATTATGGCAGGTAACTGTAACTTCGATACTAATTATGACAGGTTACAGTAACTTCGATACTAATTATGACAGGTAACTGTAACTTCGTTAATAATTATGACAAGTGACTGTAAATTCGATACAAATTATGGCAGGTAACATTAACATCGATACTAATTATCACAGGTAACTGTAACTTCGATACTAATTATGACAGGTAACTGTAACTTCGATACTAATTATGACAGGTAACAGTAACTTCGATACTAATTATGACAGGTAACTGTAACTTCGTTACTAATTATGACATGTAACTGTAATTTCGATACAAATAATGACAGGTAACTGTAATTTCGTTACTAATTATGACAAGTGACTGTAATTTCGATACAAATTATGGCAGGTAACAGTAACTTCGATACTAATTATGACAGGTAACTGTAACTTCGATACTAATTATGACAAGTAACTGTAATTTCGAACAAATTATGGCAGGTAACGGTAACTTTGATTCTAATTATGACAGGTAACAGTAACTTCGATACGAATTATGACAAGTAACTGTAACTTCGATACTGATTATGACAGGTAACTGTAACTTCGATACTAATTGTGACAAGTAACTGTAACTTCGTAACTAATTATGACAAGTAACTGTAATTTTGATAAAAAATTATGGCAGGTTAGTGTAACTTCGATACTAATTATGACAATATACTTTAACTTCGATTCTAATTACGACAATTAACTGTAACTTCGTTACTTATTTTGACAGGTAATTGTAACTTCATTACTAATTATGACAAGAAACTGTAACTTCGATACTAATTATAACAGGTAACTGTAACTTCGATACTAATTATGACAAGTAACTGTAACTTCGTTACTAATTACGACAAGTAACTGTAATTTCGATACTAATTATGGCAGGTAACTGTAACTTCGTTACTAATTATGACAAGTAACTGTAATATCGATACAAATTATGGCAGGTAACTGTAACTTCGATACTTATTATGAGAGGTATCAGTTACTTCGATACTAATTATGACAGGTAACAGTAACTTAGTTACTAATTATGACATGTAACTGTAATTTCGATACAAATTATGACAGGTAGCTGTAACTTCGTTATTAATTATGGCAAGTAACTGTAATTTCGATACAAATTATGGCAGGTAACAGTAACTTCGATACTAATAATGACAGGTAACTGTAACTTCGCTACTTATTATGACAAGTAACTGGAATTTCGATACAAATTATGGCAGGTTACTGTAACTTCGATACTAATTATGACAGGTAACAGTAACTTCGATACTAATTATGACAAGTAACTGTAACTTCAATTCTAATTATGACAGGTAACTGTAACTTCGATACTAATTATGACAAGTAACTCTAATTTCGTTCCAAATTATGACAGGTAACTGTAATTTTGATAAAAAATTATGGCAGGTAACTGTAACTTCGATACTAATTATGACAGGTAACAGTAACTTCGATACTTATTATGACAGGTAACTGTAACTTTGTTACTAATTATGACTAGTAACTGTAACTTCGATACTAATTATGACAAGAAACTGTAACTTCGATACTATTTATGACAGGTAACTGTAATATCGATACTAATTATGACAGGTAACTGTAACTTCGATACTAATTATGACAAGTTACTGTAATTTCGGTAATAATTATGACAGGTAACAGTAACTTCGATACTAATTATGACAAGTAACAGTAACATCGATACTAATTATGACAGGTAACTGCAACTTCGATACTAATTATGACAGGTAACTGTAACCTCATTACAAATTATGACAGGTAACTGTAACTTCGATACTAATTATGACAAGTAACTGTAACTTCGTTACTAATTATGACAAGTAACTGTAATTTCGATACAAATATTGGCAGGTAACTGTAACTTCGTTACTAATTATGACAAGTAACAGTGACTTCGTTTCTAATTTTGACAGGAAACTGTAACTTCGATACTAATTATGACAGGTTACTGTAACGTCGATACTAATTATGACAGGTAACTGTAACTTCGATACTAATTATGACAAGTATCTGTAACTTCTTACTAATTATGACAAGTAACTGAAATTTCGATACAAATTATGGCAGTTAACTGTCAATTCGTTACTAATTATGACAGGTTACAATAACTTCGATACTAATTGTGACAAGTAACTGTAATTTCGATACAAATTATGGTAGGTAACAGTAATTTCGATACTAATTATGACAGGTAACTGTTACTTCGATACTAATTATGACAAGTAACTGTAATTTCGATACAAATTATGACAGGTAACTGTAACTTCGTTACTAATTATGGCAAGTAACTCTAATTTCGATACAAATTATGGCAGGTAACAGTAACTTCGATACTAATTATGACAGGTAACTGTAAATTCTATACAAATTATGACAGGTTACTGTAACATCTATACTAATTATGACAGGTAACAATAACTTCGATAACAATTATGACAGAAAACAGTAACTTCGATACTAATTATGACAGGTAACAGTAACTTCGATACTAATTATGGCAGGTAACTGTAACTTCGATACTAATTATGACAGGTAACAGTAATTTCGATACTAATTATGACAAGTAACTGTAACATCGATACTAATTAAGACAAGTAACTGTAACTTCGAAACTAATTATGACAGGTAACTGTAACATCGTTACTAATTATGACAAGTAACTGTAATTTCGATACATATTATGGCAGTTAACTGTAACTTCGATATTAATTATGACAGGTAACAGTGACTTCGATACTAATTATGAAAAGTAACTGTAACTTCGATACTAATTTTGACAGGTAACAGAAACTTCGATACTAATTATCACAAGTAACTCTAACTTCGTTAATAATTATGACAAGTAACTGTTATTTTGATAAAATATTATGGCAGGTAAATGTAACTTCGATACTAATTATGACAGGTAAAGTAACTTCGATACTAATTATGACAGATAACTGTAACTTCGTTACTAATTATGACATGTAACTGTAATTTCGATACTAATTATGGCAGGTAACTGAAACTTCGTCACTAATTATGACAATTAACGGTAATTTCGGTACAAATTATGGCAGGTAACTGTAACTTCGATACTAATTATGACAGGTAACTGTACCTAAGAAAATAATTATGACAGGTAACTGTAACTTCGTTACTAATTATGACAAGTAACAGTCATTTCGATACAAATGATGGCAGGTAACTGTAACTTCGATACTAATTATGACAGGTAACAGTAACTTCGATACTAATTATGACAAGTAACTGTAACTTCGATTCAAATTATGACAGGTAACTGTAACTTCGTTACAAATTTTGGCAGGTAACTGTAATTTTGATACAAATTAGGGCAGGGAACTGTAACTCCGATACTAATTATGACAGGTAACAGTAACTTGGATACTAATTATGACATGTAACTGTAACTTCGATACTAATTATAACAGGTATCTGTAACTTCGATACTAATAATGGCAAGTAAATCTAACTTCGTTACTAATTATGACAAGTGACGGTAATTTCGATACAAATTATGGCAGGTAACAGTAACATCGATACTAATTATGACAGGTAAGTGTAACTTCGATACTAATTATGACAAGTAACTGTAATTACGTTACAAATTATGGCAGGTAACGGTAACTTTGTTTCTAAATCTGACAGGTAACAGTAACTTCGATACTAATTATGACAAGTAACTGTAACTTCAATATTGATTATGACAGGTAACTGTAACTTCGATACTAATTATGACAAGTAACTGTAACTTCGATACTTTTTATGACAGGTAACTGTAACTTCATTACTTATTATGACAAGAAACTGTAACTTCGATACTAATTATGACAGGTAACTGTAACTTCGTTACTAATTATGACAAGATACTGTAACTTCGATACTAATTACGACAAGTAACTGTAACTTCGATAATTATTATGACAGGTAACTGTAACTTCATTACTAATTATGACAAGAAACTGTAACTTCGATACTAATTATGACAGGTAACTGTAACTTCGATACTAATTATGACTAGTAACTGTAACTTCGTTACTAATTATGACAAGTACCTGTAATTTCGATACTAATTATGGCAGGTAACTGTAACATCGTTACTAATTATGACAAGTAACTGTAATTTCGATACAAATTATGGCAGGTAACTGTAACTTCGATACTAATTATGACGGGTAACAGTAACTTCGATATTAATTATGACAGGTAACAGTAACTTAGTTACTAATTATGACATGTAACTGTAATTTCGATACAAATTATGACAGGTAGCTGTAACTTCGTTACTAATTATGACAAGTAACTGTAATATCGATACAAATTATGGCAGGTAACAGTAACTTCGATACTAATTATGACAGGTAACTGTAACTTCGATACTTATTTTGACAAGTAACTGTAATTTCGATACAAATTATGGCAGGTAACTGTAACTTCGATACTAATTATGACAGGTAAGAGTAACTTCGATGCTAATTATGACAAGTAACTGTAACTTCGATACTGATTATGACAGGTAACTGTCACTTCGATACTAATTATGACAAGTAACTCTAACTTCGTTCCAAATTATGACAAGTAACTGTAATTTTGATAAAAAATTATGACAGGTAAATTTACCTTCGTTACTTATTATGACTAGTAACTGTAACTTCGATATTAATTATGACAAGAAACTGTAACTTCGATACTATTAATGACAGGTAACTGTAACTTCGATACTAATTATGACAAGTAACTGTAACTTCGATACTAATTATGACAAGTAACTGTAACTTCGGTACTAATTATGACAGGTAACAGTAACTTCGATACTAATTATGACAAGTAACAGTAACTTCGATACTAATTATGACAGGTAACTGTAACTTCGGTACTAATTACGACAGGTAAATGTAACTTCGATACTAATTATGACAAGTAACTGTAACTTCGTTACTAATTATGACAAGTAACTGTAATTTCGATACAAATTTTAGCAGGTAACTGTAACATCGATACTAATTATGACAGGTAACAGTAACTTCGATACTAATTATGACAAGTAACTCTAACTTCGTTACTAATTATGAAAAGTGACTGTTATTTTGATAAAATATTATGGCAGGTAACTGTAACTTCGATACTAATTATGACAGGTTACAGTAACTTCGATACTAATTATGACAGGTAACTGTAACTTCGTTAATAATTATGACAAGTGACTGTAAATTCGATACAAATTATGGCAGGTAACATTAACATCGATACTAATTATCACAGGTAACTGTAACTTCGATACTAATTATGACAGGTAACTGTAACTTCGATACTAATTATGACAGGTAACTGTAACTTCGATACTACTTATGACAGGTAACTGTAACTTCGTTACTAATTATGACATGTAACTGTAATTTCGATACAAATTATGACAGGTAACTGTAATTTCGTTACTCATTATGACAAGTGACTGTAATTTCGATACAAATTATGGCAGGTAACAGTAACTTCGATACTAATTATGACAGGTAACTGTAACTTCGATACTAATTATGACGAGTAACTGTAATTTCGAACAAATTATGGCAGGTACGGTAACTTTGATTCTAATTATGACAGGTAACAGTCACTTCGATACTAATTATGACAAGTAACTGTAACTTCGATACTGATTATGACAGGTAACTGTAACTTCGATACTAATTATGACAAGTAACTGTAACTTCGTAACTAATTATGACAAGTAACTGTAATTTTGATAACAAATTATGGCAGGTTACTGTAACTTCGATACTAATTCTGACAGGTAACTGTAACTTCGATACTAATTATGACAAGATACTTTAACTTCGATACTAATTACGACAAGTAACTGTAACTTCGATACTTATTATGACAGGTAATTGTAACTTCATTACTAATTATGACAAGAAACTGTAACTTCGATACTAATTATGACAGGTAACTGTAACTTCGATACTAATTATGACAAGTAACTGTAACTTCGTTACTAATTATTACAAGTAAATGTAATTTCGATATTAATTATGGCAGGTAACTGTAACTTCGTTACTAATTATGACAAGTAACTGTAATATCGATACAAATTATGGCAGGTGACTGTAACTTCGATACCTATTATGAGAGGTAACAGTAACTTCGATACTAATTATGACAGGTAACAGTAACTTCGATACTAATTATGACAAGTTACTGTAACTTCAATTCTAATTATGACAGGTAACTGTAACTTCGATGAGCCTCCGTGGCTTAGGCGGCAGCACGCCAGCCTCTCACCGCTGGGTCCGTGGTTCAAATCCCGGTCACTCCATGTGAGATCTGTGCTGGACAAAACGGAGGCAGACAGGTTTTTCTCCGGGTACTCCGGTTTTCCCTGTCAAAAATTTCATTCCAGCAACACTCTCCACTATCATTTCATTTCATCTGTCATTCATTTAATCATTGCCCCAGAGGAGTGCGTCAGGCCTCGGCAGCCGGCACAGTTCATATCCTCGCCGCTCGATGGGGGGCTTCATTCATTCCATTCCTGACCCGGTCGGAGACTGGAAGCAGGCTGTGGATTTTCATTTTCAACTGTAACTTCGATACTAATTATGACAAGTAACTCTAATTTCGTTCCAAATTATGACAAGTAACTGTAATTTTGATAAAAAATTATGGCAGGTAACGGTAACTTCGATACTAATTATGACAGGTAACTGTTACTTCGTTACTAATTATGACAAGTAACTGTCATTTCTATACTAATTATGACAGGTAACAGTAACTTCGATACTAATAATGACAAGTAACAGTAACTTCGATACTAATTATGACAGGTAACTGCAACTTCGATACTAATTAGGAGAGGTAACAATAACTTCGATACTAATTATGACAAGTAACTGTAACTTCAATTCTAATTATGACAGGTAACTGTAACTTCGATACTAATTATGACAAGTAACTCTAATTTCGTTCCAAATTATGACAAGTAACTGTAATTTTGATAAAAAATTATGGCAGGTAACAGTAACTTCGATACTAATTATGACAGGTAACTGTTACTTCGTTACTAATTATGACAGGAAACCGTAACTTCGATACTAATTATGAAAAGTAATTCTAATTTCGTTCCAAATTATGACAAGTAACTGTAATTTTGATAAAAATTATGGCAGGTAACAGTATCTTCGTTATTAATTATGACAGGTAACTGTTACTTCGTTACTAATTATGACAAGTAACTGTCATTTCGATACTAATTATGACAGGTAACAGTAACTTCGATACTAATTATGACAAGTAACAGTAACTTCGATACTAATTATGACAGGTAACTGCAACTTCGATACTAATTATGACAAGTAACTGTAATTTCGATACATATTATGGCAGTTAACTGTAACTTCGATATTAATTATGACAGGTAACAGTGACTTCGATACTAATTATGACAAGTAACTGTAACTTCGATACTAATTATGACAAGTAACAGTAACTTCCATACTAATTATGACAGAAAACTGTAACTTCGATACTAATTTTGACAGGTAACAGTAACTTCGATACTAATTATGACAAGTAACTCTAACTACGTTACTAATTATGACAAGTAACTGTTATTTTGATAAAATATTATGGCAGGTAACTGTAACTTCGATACTAATTATGACAGGTAAAGTAACTTCGATACTAATCATGACAGGTAACTGTAACTTCGTTACTAATTATGACATGTAACTGTAATTTCGATACTAATTATGGCAGGTAACTGAAACTTCGTTACTAATTATAACAAGTAACGGTAATTTCGGTACAAATTATGGCAGGTAACTGTAACTTCGATTCTAATTATTACAGGTAACAGTAACTTCGATACTAATTATGACAGAAAACAGTAACTTCAATACTAATTATGACAGGTAACAGTAACTTCGATACAAATTATGACAGGTAACTGTAACTTCGTTACTAATTATGACAAGTAACTGTAATTTCGATACAAATTATGGCAGGTTACAGTAACTTCGATACTAATTATGACAGGTAACTGTACCTAAGAAAATAATTATGACAGGTAATTGTAACTTCGTTACTAATTATGACAAGTAACAGTAATTTCGATACAAATGATGGCAGGTAACTGTAACTTCGATACTAATTATGACAGGTAACAGTAACTTCGATACTAATTATGACAGAAAACAGTAACTTCAATACTAATTATGACAGGTAACAGTAACTTCGATACAAATTATGACAGGTAACTGTAACTTCGTTACTAATTATGACAAGTAACTGTAATTTCGATACAAATTATGGCAGGTTACAGTAACTTCGATACTAATTATGACAGGTAACTGTACCTAAGAAAATAATTATGACAGGTAATTGTAACTTCGTTACTAATTATGACAAGTAACAGTAATTTCGATACAAATGATGGCAGGTAACTGTAACTTCGATACTAATTATGACAGGTAACAGTAACTTCGATACTAATTATGACAAGTAACTGTAACTTCGATTCTAATTATGACAGGTAACTGTAACTTCGTTACAAATTTTGGCATGTAACTGTAATTTTGATACAAATTAGGGCAGGGAACTGTAACTCCGATACTAATTATGACAGGTAACAGTAACTTCGATACTAATTATGACATGTAACTGTAACTTCGATACTAATTATGACAGGTATCTGTAACTTCGATACTAATTATGGCAAGTAAATCTAACTTCGTTACTAATTATGACAAGTGACAGTAATTTCGATACAAATTATGGCAGGTAACAGTAACATCGATACTAATTATGACAGGTAAGTGTAACTTCGATACTAATTATGACAAGTAACTGTAATTACGTTACAAATTATGGCAGGTAACGGTAATTTTGCTTCTAATTCTGAAAGGTAACAGTAACTTCGATACTAATTATGACAAGTACCTGTAACTTCGATATTGATTATGACAGGTAACTGTAAATTCGATACTAATTATGACAAGTAACTATAACTTCGATACTTATTATGACAGGTAACTGTAAATTCATTACTTATTATGACAAGAAACTGTAACTTCGATACTAATTATGACAGGTAACTGTAACTTCGTTACTAATTATGACAAGATACTGTAACTTCGATACTAATTACGACAAGTAACTGTAACTTCGATAATTATTATGACAGGTAACTGTAACTTCATTACTAATTATGACAAGAAACTGTAACTTCGATACTAATTATGACAGGTAACTGTAACTTCGATACTAATTATGACTAGTTACTGTAACTTCGTTACTAATTATGACGAGTACCTGTAATTTCGATACTTATTATGGCAGGTAACTGTAACTTCGTTGCTAATTATGACAAGTAACTGTAATTTCGATACAAATTATGGCAGGTAACTGTAACTTCGATATTAATTATGACAGGTAACAGTAACTTCGATACTAATTATGACAGGTATAAGTAACTTAGTTACTAATTATGACATGTAACTGTAATTTCGATACAAATTATGACAGGTAGCTGTAACTTCGTTACTAATTATGACAAGTAACTGTAATATCGATAAAAAATTATGGCAGGTATCAGTAACTTCGATACTAATTATGACAGGTAACTGTAACTTCGATACTTATTTTGACAAGTAACTGTAATTTCGATACAAATTATGGCAGGTAACTGTAACTTCGATACTAATTATGACAGGTAAGAGTAACTTCGATACTAATTATGACAAGTAACTGTAACTTCGATACTAATTATGACAGGTAACTGTCACTTCGATACTAATTATGACAAGTAACTCTAACTTCGTTCCAAATTATGACGAGTAACTGTAATTTTGATAAAAAATTATGACAGGTAACTGTACCTTCGTTACTTATTATGACTAGTAACTGTAACTTCGATACTATTTATGACAAGAAACTGTAACTTCGATACTATTAATGACAGGTAACTGTAACTTCGATACTAATAATAGACAAGTAACTGTAACTTCGATACTAATTATGACAAGTAACTGTAACTTCGGTACTAATTATGACAGGTAACAGTAACTTCGATACTAATTATGACAAGTAACAGTAACTTCGATACTAATTATAACAGGTAACTGTAACTTCGGTACTAATTACGACAGGTTAATGTAACTTCGATACTAATTATGACAAGTAACTGTAACTTCGTTACTAATTATGACAAGTAACTGTAATTTCGATACAAATTTTAGCAGGTAACTGTAACTTCGATACTAATTATGACAGGTAACAGTAACTTCGATACTAATTATGACAAGTAACTCTAACTTCGTTACTAATTATGAAAAGTGACTGTTATTTTGATAAAATATTATGGCAGGTAACTGTAACTTCGATACTAATTATGACAGGTTACAGTAACTTCGATACAAATTATGACAGGTAACTGTAACTTCGTTACTAATTATGGCAAGTAACTCTAATTTCGATACAAATTATGGCAGGTAACAGTAACTTCGATACTAATTATGACAGGTAACTGTAACTTCTATACAAATTATGACAGGTTACTGTAACTTCTATACTAATTATGACAGGTAACAATAACTTCGATAACAATTATGACTGAAAACAGTAACTTCGATACTAATTATGACAGGTAACAGTAACTTCGATACTAATTATGGCAGGTAACTGTAACTTCGATACTAATTATGACAGATAACAGTAATTTCGATACTAATTATGACAAGTAACTGTAACATCGATACTAATTAAGACAAGTAACTGTAACTTCGAAACTAATTATGACAGGTAACTGTAACATCGTTACTAATTATGACAAGTAACTGTAATTTCGATACATATTATGGCAGTTAACTGTAACTTCGATATTAATTATGACAGGTAACAGTGACTTCGATACTAATTATGAAAAGTAACTGTAACTTCGATACTAATTTTGACAGGTAACAGTAACTTCGATACTAATTATCACAAGTAACTCTAACTTCGTTAATAATTATGACAAGTAACTGTTATTTTGATAAAATATTATGGCAGGTAAATTTAACTTCGATACTAATTATGACAGGTAAAGTAACTTCGATACTAATTATGACAGATAACTGTAACTTCGTTACTAATTATGACATGTAACTGTAATTTCGATACTAATTATGGCAGGTAACTGAAACTTCGTCACTAATTATGACAATTAACGGTAATTTCGGTACAAATTATGACAGGTAACTGTAACTTCGATACTAATTATGACAGGTAACTGTACCTAAGAAAATAATTATGACAGGTAACTGTAACTTCGTTACTAATTATGACAAGTAACAGTCATTTCGATACAAATGATGGCAGGTAACTGTAACTTCGATACTAATTATGACAGGTAACAGTAACTTCGATACTAATTATGACAAGTAACTGTAACTTCGATTCTAATTATGACAGGTAACTGTAACTTCGTTACAAATTTTGGCAGGTAACTGTAATTTTGATACAAATTAGGGCAGGGAACTGTAACTCCGATACTAATTATGACAGGTAACAGTAACTTCGATACTAATTATGACATGTAACTGTAACTTCGATACTAATTATGACAGGTATCTGTAACTTCGATACTAATAATGGCAAGTAAATCTAACTTCGTTACTAATTATGACAAGTGACAGTAATTTCGATACAAATTATGGCAGGTAACAGTAACATCGATACTAATTATGACAGGTAAGTGTAACTTCGATACTAATTATGACAAGTAACTGTAATTACGTTACAAATTATGGCAGGTAACGGTAACTTTGTTTCTAAATCTGACAGGTAACAGTAACTTCGATACTAATTATGACAAGTAACTGTAACTTCAATATTGATTATGACAGGTAACTGTAACTTCGATACTAATTATGACAAGTAACTGTAACTTCGATACTTTTTATGACAGGTAACTGTAACTTCATTACTTATTATGACAAGAAACTGTAACTTCGATACTAATTATGACAGGTAACTGTAACTTCGTTACTAATTATGACAAGATACTGTAACTTCGATACTAATTACGACAAGTAACTGTAACTTCGATAATTATTATGACAGGTAACTGTAACTTCATTACTAATTATGACAAGAAACTGTAACTTCGATACTAATTATGACAGGTAACTGTAACTTCGATACTAATTATGACTAGTAACTGTAACTTCGTTACTAATTATGACAAGTACCTGTAATTTCGATACTAATTATGGCAGGTAACTGTAACATCGTTACTAATTATGACAAGTAACTGTAATTTCGATACAAATTATGGCAGGTAACTGTAACTACGATACTAATTATGACGGGTAACAGTAACTTCGATATTAATTATGACAGGTAACAGTAACTTAGTTACTAATTATGACATGTAACTGTAATTTCGATACAAATTATGACAGGTAGCTGTAACTTCGTTACTAATTATGACAAGTAACTGTAATATCGATACAAATTATGGCAGGTAACAGTAACTTCGATACTAATTATGACAGGTAACTGTAACTTCGATACTTATTTTGACAAGTAACTGTAATTTCGATACAAATTATGGCAGGTAACTGTAACTTCGATACTAATTATGACAGGTAAGAGTAACTTCGATGCTAATTATGACAAGTAACTGTAACTTCGATACTAATTATGACAGGTAACTGTCACTTCGATACTAATTATGACAAGTAACTCTAACTTCGTTCCAAATTATGACAAGTAACTGTAATTTTGATAAAAAATTATGACAGGTAAATTTACCTTCGTTACTTATTATGACTAGTAACTGTAACTTCGATATTAATTATGACAAGAAACTGTAACTTCGATACTATTAATGACAGGTAACTGTAACTTCGATACTAATTATGACAAGTAACAGTAACTTCGATACTAATTATGACAGGTAACTGTAACTTCGGTACTAATTACGACAGGTAAATGTAACTTCGATACTAATTATGACAAGTAACTGTAACTTCGTTACTAATTATGACAAGTGACTGTAATTTCGATACAAATTTTAGCAGGTAACTGTAACATCGATACTAATTATGACAGGTAACAGTAACTTCGATACTAATTATGACAAGTAACTCTAACTTCGTTACTAATTATGAAAAGTGACTGTTATTTTGATAAAATATTATGGCAGGTAACTGTAACTTCGATACTAATTATGACAGGTTACAGTAACTTCGATACTAATTATGACAGGTAACTGTAACTTCGATAATAATTATGACAAGTGACTGTAAATTCGATACAAATTATGGCAGGTAACATTAACATCGATACTAATTATCACAGGTAACTGTAACTTCGATACTAATTATGACAGGTAACTGTAACTTCGATACTAATTATGACAGGTAACTGTAACTTCGATACTACTTATGACAGGTAACTGTAACTTCGTTACTAATTATGACATGTAACTGTAATTTCGATACAAATTATGCCAGGTAACTGTAATTTCGTTACTCATTATGACAAGTGACTGTAATTTCGATACAAATTATGGCAGGTAACAGTAACTTCGATACTAATTATGACAGGTAACTGTAACTTCGATACTAATTATGACGAGTAACTGTAATTTCGAACAAATTATGGCAGGTACGGTAACTTTGATTCTAATTATGACAGGTAACAGTCACTTCGATACTAATTATGACAAGTAACTGTAACTTCGATACTGATTATGACAGGTAACTGTAACTTCGATACTAATTATGACAAGTAACTGTAACTTCGTAACTAATTATGACAAGTAACTGTAATTTTGATAACAAATTATGGCAGGTTACTGTAATTTCGATACTAATTATGACAGGTAACAGTAACTTCGATACTAATTCTGACAGGTAACTGTAACTTCGATACTAATTATGACAAGATACTTTAACTTCGATACTAATTACGACAAGTAACTGTAACTTCGATACTTATTATGACAGGTAATTGTAACTTCATTACTAATTATGACAAGAAACTGTAACTTCGATACTAATTATGACAGGTAACTGTAACTTCGATACTAATTATGACAAGTAACTGTAACTTCGTTACTAATTATGACAAGTAAATGTAATTTCGATATTAATTATGGCAGGTAACTGTAACTTCGTTACTAATTATGACAAGTAACTGTAATATCGATACAAATTATGGCAGGTGACTGTAACTTCGATACCTATTATGAGAGGTAACAGTAACTTCGATACTAATTATGACAGGTAACAGTAACTTCGATACTAATTATGACAAGTTACTGTAACTTCAATTCTAATTATGACAGGTAACTGTAACTTCGATACTAATTATGACAAGTAACTCTAATTTCGTTCCAAATTATGACAAGTAACTGTAATTTTGATAAAAAATTATGGCAGGTAACGGTAACTTCGATACTAATTATGACAGGTAACTGTTACTTCGTTACTAATTATGACAAGTAACTGTCATTTCGATACTAATTATGACAGGTAACAGTAACTTCGATACTAATAATGACAAGTAACAGTAACTTCGATACTAATTATGACAGGTAACTGCAACTTCGATACTAATTATGAGAGGTAACAATAACTTCGATACTAATTATGACAAGTAACTGTAACTTCAATTCTAATTATGACAGTTAACTGTAACTTCGATACTAATTATGACAAGTAACTCTAATTTCGTTCCAAATTATGACAAGTAACTGTAATTTTGATAAAAAATTATGGCAGGTAACAGTAACTTCGATACTAATTATGACAGGTAACTGTTACTTCGTTACTAATTATGACAGGAAACTGTAACTTCGATACTAATTATGAAAAGTAATTCTAATTTCGTTCCAAATTATGACAAGTAACTGTAATTTTGATAAAAATTATGGCAGGTAACAGTATCTTCGTTATTAATTATGACAGGTAACTGTTACTTCGTTACTAATTATGACAAGTAACTGTCATTTCGATACTAATTATGACAGGTAACAGTAACTTCGATACCAATTATGACAAGTAACAGTAACTTCGATACTAATTATGACAGGTAACTGCAACTTCGATACTAATTATGACAAGTAACTGTAATTTCGATACATATTATGGCAGTTAACTGTAACTTCGATATTAATTATGACAGGTAACAGTGACTTCGATACTAATTATGACAAGTAACTGTAACTTCGATACTAATTATGACAAGTAACAGTAACTTCGATACTAATTATGACAGAAAACTGTAACTTCGATACTAATTTTGACAGGTAACAGTAACTTCGATACTAATTATGACAAGTAACTCTAACTACGTTACTAATTATGACAAGTAACTGTTATTTTGATAAAATATTATGGCAGGTAACTGTAACTTCGATACTAATTATGACAGGTAAAGTAACTTCGATACTAATCATGACAGGTAACTGTAACTTCGTTACTAATTATGACATGTAACTGTAATTTCGATACTAATTATGGCAGGTAACTGAAACTTCGTTACTAATTATGACAAGTAACGGTAATTTCGGTACAAATTATGGCAGGTAACTGTAACTTCGATTCTAATTATTACAGGTAACAGTAACTTCGATACTAATTATGACAGAAAACAGTAACTTCAATACTAATTATGACAGGTAACAGTAACTTCGATACAAATTATGACAGGTAACTGTAACTTCGTTACTAATTATGACAAGTAACTGTAATTTCGATACAAATTATGGCAGGTTACAGTAACTTCGATACTAATTATGACAGGTAACTGTACCTAAGAAAATAATTATGACAGGTAATTGTAACTTCGTTACTAATTATGACAAGTAACAGTAATTTCGATACAAATGATGGCAGGCAACTGTAACTTCGATACTAATTATGACAGGTAACAGTAACTTCGATACTAATTATGACAGAAAACAGTAACTTCAATACTAATTATGACAGGTAACAGTAACTTCGATACAAATTATGACAGGTAACTGTAACTTCGTTACTAATTATGACAAGTAACTGTAATTTCGATACAAATTATGGCAGGTTACAGTAACTTCGATACTAATTATGACAGGTAACTGTACCTAAGAAAATAATTATGACAGGTAATTGTAACTTCGTTACTAATTATGACAAGTAACAGTAATTTCGATACAAATGATGGCAGGTAACTGTAACTTCGATTCTAATTATGACAGGTAACAGTAACTTCGATACTAATTATGACAAGTAACTGTAACTTCGATTCTAATTATGACAGGTAACTGTAACTTCGTTACAAATTTTGGCATGTAACTGTAATTTTGATACAAATTAGGGCAGGGAACTGTAACTCCGATACTAATTATGACAGGTAACAGTAACTTCGATACTAATTATGACATGTAACTGTAACTTCGATACTAATTATGACAGGTATCTGTAACTTCGATACTAATTATGGCAAATAAATCTAACTTCGTTACTAATTATGACAAGTGACAGTAATTTCGATACAAATTATGGCAGGTAACAGTAACATCGATACTAATTATGACAGGTTAGTGTAACTTCGATACTAATTATGACAAGTAACTGTAATTACGTTACAAATTATGGCAGGTAACGGTAATTTTGTTTCTAATTCTGAAAGGTAACAGTAACTTCGATACTAATTATGACAAGTACCTGTAACTTCGATATTGATTATGACAGGTAACTGTAAATTCGATACTAATTATGACAAGTAACTGTAACTTCGATACTTATTATGACAGGTAACTGTAAATTCATTACTTATTATGACAAGAAACTGTAACTTCGATACTAATTATGACAGGTAACTGTAACTTCGTTACTAATTATGACAAGATACTGTAACTTCGATACTAATTACGACAAGTAACTGTAACTTCGATAATTATTATGACAGGTAACTGTAACTTCATTACTAATTATGACAAGAAACTGTAACTTCGATACTAATTATGACAGGTAACTGTAACTTCGATACTAATTATGACTAGTAACTGTAACTTCGTTACTAATTATGACAAGTACCTGTAATTTCGATACTTATTATGGCAGGTAACTGTAACTTCGTTGCTAATTATGACAAGTAACTGTAATTTCGATACAAATTATGGCAGGTAACTGTAACTTCGATACTAATTATGACAGGTAACAGTAACTTCGATACTAATTATGACAGGTATAAGTAACTTAGTTACTAATTATGACATGTAACTGTAATTTCGATACAAATTATGACAGGTAGCTGTAACTTCGTTACTAATTATGACAAGTAACTGTAATATCGATAAAAAATTATGGCAGGTATCAGTAACTTCGATACTAATTATGACAGGTAACTGTAACTTCGATACTTATTTTGACAAGTAACTGTAATTTCGATACAAATTATGGCAGGTAACTGTAACTTCGATACTAATTATGACAGGTAAGAGTAACTTCGATACTAATTATGACAAGTAACTGTAACTTCGATACTAATTATGACAGGTAACTGTCACTTCGATACTAATTATGACAAGTAATTCTAACTTCGTTCCAAATTATGACAAGTAACTGTAATTTTGATAAAAAATTATGACAGGTAACTGTACCTTCGTTACTTATTATGACTAGTAACTGTAACTTCGATACTATTTATGACAAGAAACTGTAACTTCGATACTATTAATGACAGGTAACTGTAACTTCGATACTAATTATGACAAGTAACTGTAACTTCGATACTAATTATGACAAGTAACTGTAACTTCGGTACTAATTATGACAGGTAACAGTAACTTCGATACTAATTATGACAAGTAACAGTAACTTCGATACTAATTATAACAGGTAACTGTAACTTCGGTACTAATTACGACAGGTAAATGTAACTTCGATACTAATTATGACAAGTAACTGTAACTTCGTTACTAATTTTGACAAGTAACTGTAATTTCGATACAAATTTTAGCAGGTAACTGTAACTTCGATACTAATTATGACAGGTAACAGTAACTTCGATACTAATTATGACAAGTAACTCTAACTTCGTTACTAATTATGAAAAGTGACTGTTATTTTGACAAAATATTATGGCAGATAACTGTAACTTCGATACTAATTATGACAGGTTACAGTAACTTCGATACTAATTATGACAGGTAACTGTAACTTCGTTAATAATTATGACAAGTGACTGTAAATTCGATACAAATTATGGCAGGTAACATTAACATCGATACTAATTATCACAGGTAACTGTAACTTCGATAGTAATTATGACAGGTAACTGTAACTTCGATACTAATTATGACAGGTAACTGTAACTTCGATACTAATTATGACAGGTAACTGTAACTTCGTTACTAATTATGACATGTAACTGTAATTTCGATA
Source organism: Meconema thalassinum (assembly GCA_946902985.2). Lineage (NCBI taxonomy): Eukaryota > Metazoa > Arthropoda > Insecta > Orthoptera > Tettigoniidae > Meconema > Meconema thalassinum. The sequence goes on along the minus strand of OX336388.2, from coordinate 1,738,689,997 downwards.
CAAATTATGACAGGTAACTGTAATTTCGTTACTAATTATGACAAGTGACTGTAATTTCGATACAAATTATGGCAGGTAACAGTAACTTCGATACTAATTATGACAGGTAACTGTAACTTCGATACTAATTATGACAAGTAACTGTAATTTCGAACAAATTATGGCAGGTAACGGTAACTTTGATTCTAATTATGACAGGTAACAGTAACTTCGATACTAATTATGACAAGTAACTGTAACTTCGATACTGATTATGACAGGTAACTGTAACTTCGATACTAATTATGACAAGTAACTGTAACTTCGTAACTAATTATGACAAGTAACTGTAATTTTGATGAAAAGTTATGGCAGGTTACTGTAACTTCGATACTAATTATGACAGGTAACAGTAACTTCGATACTAATTATGACAGGTAACTGTAACTTCGATACTAATTATGACAAGATACTTTAACATCGATACTAATTACGACAAGTAACTGTAACTTCGATACTTATTATGACAGGTAATTGTAACTTCATTACTAATTATGACAAGAAACTGTAACTTCGATACTAATTATGACAGGTAACTGTAACTTCGATACTAATTATGACAAGTAACTGTATCTTCGTTACTAATTATGAGAAGTAAATGTAATTTCAATACTAATTATGGCATGTAACTCTAACGTCGTTACTAATTATGACAAGTAACTGTAATATCGATACAAATTATGGCAGGTGACTGTAACTTCGATACTTATTATGAGAGGTAACAGTAACTTCGATACTAATTATGACAGGTAACTGTAACTTCGATACTTATTATGACAAGTAACTGTAATTTCGATACAAATTATGGCAGGTAACTGTAACTTCGATACTAATTATGACAGGTAACAGTAACTTCGATACTAATTATGACAAGTAACTCTAATTTCGTTCCAAATTATGACAAGTAACTGTAATTTTGATAAAAAATTATGGCAGGTAACAGTAACTTCGATACTAATTATGACAGATAACTGTTTCTTCATTACTAATTATGACAGGTAACTGTAACTTCGATACTAATTATGACTAGTAACTGGAACTTCGTTACTAATTATGACAAGTACCTGTAATTTCGATACTTATTATGGCAGGTAACTGTAACTTCGTTGCTAATTATGACAAGTAACTGTAATTTCGATACAAATTATGGCAGGTAACTGTAACTTCGATACTAATTATGACAGGTAACAGTAACTTCGATACTAATTATGACAGGTATAAGTAACTTAGTTACTAATTATGACATGTAACTGTAATTTCGATACAAATTATGACAGGTAGCTGTAACTTCGTTACTAATTATGACAAGTAACTGTAATTTCGATACAAATTATGGCAGGTAACAGTAACTTCGATACTAATAATGACAGGTAACTGTAACTTCGATACTTATTATGACAAGTAACTGTAATTTCGATACAAATTATGGCAGGTAACTGTAACTTCGATACTAATTATGACAGGTAACAGTAACTTCGATACTAATTATGACAAGTAACTGAAACTTCAATTCTAATTATGACAGGTAACTGTAACTTCGATACTAATTATGACAAGTAACTCTAATTTCGTTCCAAATTATGACAAGTAACTGTAATTTTGATAAAAAATTATGGCAGGTAACAGTAACTTCGATACTAATTATGACAGGTAACTGTTACTTCGTTACTAATTATGACAAGTAACTGTCATTTCGATACTGATTATGACAGGTAACAGTAAATTCGATACTAATAATGACAAGTAACAGTAACTTCGATACTAATTATGACAGGTACTCCAACTTCGATACTAATTATGACAGGTAACAGTAACTTCGATACTAATTATGACAAGTAACTGTATCTTCAATTCTAATTATGACAGGTAACTGTAACTTCGATACTAATTATGACAAGTAACTCTAATTTCGTTCCAAATTATGACAAGTAACTGTAATTTTGATAAAAAATTATGGCAGGTAACAGTAACTTCGATACTAATTATGACAGATAACTGTTTCTTCATTACTAATTATGACAGGAAACTGTAACTTCGATACTAATAATGAAAAGTAACTGTAACTTCTTACTAATTATGACAAGTAACTGAAATTTCGATACAAATTATGGCAGTTAACTGTCACTTCGTTACTAATTATGACAGGTTACAATAACTTCGATACTAATTGTGACATATAACTGTAATTTCGATACAAATTATGGTAGGTAACAGTAATTTCGATACTAATTATGACAGGTAACTGTTACTTCGATACTAATTATGACAAGTAACTGTAATTTCGATAAAAATTATGACAGGTAACTGTAACTTCGTTACTAATTATGGCAAGTAACTCTAATTTCGATACAAATTATGGCAGGTAACAGTAACTTCGATACTAATTATGACAGGTAACTGTAACTTCTATACAAATTATGACAGGTTACTGTAACTTCTATACTAATTATGACAGGTAACAATAACTTCGATAACAATTATGACAGAAAACAGTAACTTCGATACTAATTATGACAGGTAACAGTAACTTCGATACTAATTATGGCAGGTAACTGTAACTTCGATACTAATTATGACAGTTAACTGTAACTTCGTTACTAATTATGACAAGTAACTGTAATTTCGATACAAATTATGGCAGGTAACTGTAACTTCGATACTAATTATGACAGGTATCAGTAACTTCGATACTAATTATAACAAGTAAATGTAACTTCGATACTAATTATGACAGGTAACTGTATCTTCTTTACTAATTATGACAAGTAACTGTAATTTCGATACAAATTATGGCAGGTAACTGTAACTTCGATACTAATTATGACAGGTAACAGTAACTTCGAAACTAATTATGACAGGTAACTGTATCATCGTTACTAATTATGACAAGTAACTGTAGTTTCGATACATATTATGGCAGTTAACTGTAACTTCGATATTAATTATGACAGGTAACAGTGACTTCGATACTAATTATGAAAAGTAACTGTAACTTCGATACTAATTTTGACAGGTAACAGTAACTTCGATACTAATTATCACAAGTAACTCTAACTTCGTTAATAATTATGACAAGTAACTGTTATTTTGATAAAATATTATGGCAGGTAAATGTAACTTCGATACTAATTATGACAGGTAAAGTAACTTCGATACTAATTATGACAGGTAACTGTAACTTCGTTACTAATTATGACATGTAACTGTAATTTCGATACTAATTATGGCAGGTAACTGAAACTTCGTCACTAATTATGACAAGTAACGGTAATTTCGGTACAAATTATGGCAGGTAACTGTAACTTCGATACTAATTATGACAGGTAACTGTACCTAAGAAAATAATTATGACAGGTAACTGTAACTTCGTTACTAATTATGACAAGTAACAGTCATTTCGATACAAATGATGGCAGGTAACTGTAACTTCGATACTAATTATGACAGGTAACAGTAACTTCGATACTAATTATGACAAGTAACTGTAACTTCGATTCTAATTATGACAGGTAACTGTAACTTCGTTACAAATTTTGGCAGGTAACTGTAATTTTGATACAAATTAGGGCAGGGAACTGTAACTCCGATACTAATTATGAAAGGTAACAGTAACTTCGATACTAATTATGACATGTAACTGTAACTTCGATACTAATTATGACAGGTATCTGTAACTTCGATACTAATAATGGCAAGTAAATCTAACTTCGTTACTAATTATGACAAGTGACAGTAATTTCGATACAAATTATGGCAGGTAACAGTAACATCGATACTAATTATGACAGGTAAGTGTAACTTCGATACTAATTATGACAAGTAACTGTAATTACGTTACAAATTATGGCAGGTAACGGTAAATTTGTTTCTAATTCTGACAGGTAACAGTAACTTCGATACTAATTATGACAAGTAACTGTAACTTCAATATTGATTATGACAGGTAACTGTAACTTCGATACTAATTATGACAAGTAACTGTAACTTCGATACTTATTATGACAGGTAACTGTAACTTCATTACTTATTATGACAAGAAACTGTAACTTCGATACTAATTATGACAGGTAACTGTAACTTCGTTACTAATTATGACAAGATACTGTAACTTCGATACTAATTACGACAAGTAACTGTAACTTCGATAATTATTATGACAGGTAACTGTAACTTCATTACTAATTATGACAAGAAACTGTAACTTCGATACTAATTATGACAGGTAACTGTAACTTCGATACTAATTATGACTATATATATATAGATATTTATACATAAATTATGACATTTATAAACTATAATTATATCCATATATATATATATAATCTACTATAACTTCGTTACTAATTATGACAAGTACCTGTAATTTCGATACTAATTATGGCAGGTAACTGTAACATCGTTACTAATTATGACAAGTAACTGTAATTTCGATACAAATTATGGCAGGTAACTGTAACTTCGATACTAATTATGACGGGTAACAGTAACTTCGATACTAATTATGAAAGGTAACAGTAACTTAGTTACTAATTATGACATGTAACTGTAATTTCGATACAAATTATGACAGGTAGCTGTAACTTCGTTACTAATTATGACAAGTAACTGTAATATCGATACAAATTTTAGCAGGTAACTGTAACATCGATACTAATTATGACAGGTAACAGTAACTTCGATACTAATTATGACAAGTAACTCTAACTTCGTAACTAATTATGAAAAGTGACTGTTATTTTGATAAAATATTATGGCAGGTAACTGTAACTTCGATACTAATTATGACAGGTTACAGTAACTTCGATACTAATTATGACAGGTAACTGTAACTTCGTTAATAATTATGACAAGTGACTGTAAATTCGATACAAATTATGGCAGTTAACATTAACATCGATACTAATTATCACAGGTAACTGTAACTTCGATACTAATTATGACAGGTAACTGTAACTTCGATACTAATTATGACAGGTAACTGTAACTTCGATACTACTTATGACAGGTAACTGTAACTTCGTTACTAATTATGACATGTAACTGTAATTTCGAAACAAATTATGACAAGTAACTGTAATTTTGATAAAAAATTATGGCAGGTAACGGTAACTTCGATACTAATTATGACAGGTAACTGTTACTTCGTTACTAATTATGACAAGTAACTGTCATTTCGATACTAATTATGACAGGTAACAGTAACTTCGATACTAATTATGACAGGTAACTGTAACTTCGTTACTAATTATGACAAGTAAATGTAATTTCGATACAAATTATGACAGGTAACTGTAATTTCGTTACTCATTATGACAAGTGACTGTAATTTCGATACAAATTATGGCAGGTAACAGTAACTTCGATACTAATTATGACAGGTAACTGTAACTTCGATACTAATTATGACGAGTAACTGTAATTTCGAACAAATTATGGCAGGTAACGGTAACTTTGATTCTAATTATGACAGGTAACAGTAACTTCGATACTAATTATGACAAGTAACTGTAACTTCGATACTGATTATGACAGGTAACTGTAACTTCGATACTAATTATGACAAGTAACTGTAACTTCGTAACTAATTATGACAAGTAACTGTAATTTTGATAACAAATTATGGCAGGTTACTGTAATTTCGATACTAATTATGACAGGTAACAGTAACTTCGATACTAATTCTGACAGGTAACTGTAACTTCGATACTAATTATGACAAGATACTTTAACTTCGATACTAATTACGACAAGTAACTGTAACTTCGATACTTATTATGACAGGTAATTGTAACTTCATTACTAATTATGACAAGAAACTGTAACTTCGATACTAATTATGACAGGTAACTGTAACTTCGACACTAATTATGACAAGTAACTGTAACTTCGTTACTAATTATGACAAGTAAATGTAATTTCGATATTAATTATGGCAGGTAACTGCAACTTCGATACTAATTATGACAAGTAACTGTAATTTCGATACATATTATGGCAGTTAACTGTAACTTCGATATTAATTATGACAGGTAACAGTGACTTCGATACTAATTATGACAAGTAACTGTAACTTCGATACTAATTATGACAAGTAACAGTAACTTCGATACTAATTATGACAGAAAACTGTAACTTCGATACTAATTTTGACAGGTAACAGTAACTTCGATACTAATTATGACAAGTAACTCTAACTACGTTACTAATTATGACAAGTAACTGTTATTTTGATAAAATATTATGGCAGGTAACTGTAACTTCGATACTAATTATGACAGGTAAAGTAACTTCGATACTAATCATGACAGGTAACTGTAACTTCGTTACTAATTATGACATGTAACTGTAATTTCGATACTAATTATGGCAGGTAACTGAAACTTCGTTACTAATTATGACAAGTAACGGTAATTTCGGTACAAATTATGGCAGGTAACTGTAACTTCGATTCTAATTATTACAGGTAACAGTAACTTCGATACTAATTATGACAGAAAACAGTAACTTCAATACTAATTATGACAGGTAACAGTAACTTCGATACAAATTATGACAGGTAACTGTAACTTCGTTACTAATTATGACAAGTAACTGTAATTTCGATACAAATTATGGCAGGTTACAGTAACTTCAATACTAATTATGACAGGTAACTGTACCTAAGAAAATAATTATGACAGGTAATTGTAACTTCGTTACTAATTATGACAAGTAACAGTAATTTCGATACAAATGATGGCAGGTAACTGTAACTTCGATACTAATTATGACAGGTAACAGTAACTTCGATACTAATTATGACAGAAAACAGTAACTTCAATACTAATTATGACAGGTAACAGTAACTTCGATACAAATTATGACAGGTAACTGTAACTTCGTTACTAATTATGACAAGTAACTGTAATTTCGATACAAATTATGGCAGGTTACAGTAACTTCGATACTAATTATGACAGGTAACTGTACCTAAGAAAATAATTATGACAGGTAATTGTAACTTCGTTACTAATTATGACAAGTAACAGTAATTTCGATACAAATGATGGCAGGTAACTGTAACTTCGATACTAATTATGACAGGTAACAGTAACTTCGATACTAATTATGACAAGTAACTGTAACTTCGATTCTAATTATGACAGGTAACTGTAACTTCGTTACAAATTTTGGCATGTAACTGTAATTTTGATACAAATTAGGGCAGGGAACTGTAACTCCGATACTAATTATGACAGGTAACAGTAACTTCGATACTAATTATGACATGTAACTGTAACTTCGATACTAATTATGACAGGTATCTGTAACTTCGATACTAATTATGGCAAATAAATCTAACTTCGTTACTAATTATGACAAGTGACAGTAATTTCGATACAAATTATGGCAGGTAACAGTAACATCGATACTAATTATGACAGGTAAGTGTAACTTCGATACTAATTATGACAAGTAACTGTAATTACGTTACAAATTATGGCAGGTAACGGTAATTTTGTTTCTAATTCTGAAAGGTAACAGTAACTTCGATACTAATTATGACAAGTACCTGTAACTTCGATATTGATTATGACAGGTAACTGTAAATTCGATACTAATTATGACAAGTAACTGTAACTTCGATACTTATTATGACAGGTAACTGTAAATTCATTACTTATTATGACAAGAAACTGTAACTTCGATACTAATTATGACAGGTAACTGTAACTTCGTTACTAATTATGACAAGATACTGTAACTTCGATACTAATTACGACAAGTAACTGTAACTTCGATAATTATTATGACAGGTAACTGTAACTTCATTACTAATTATGACAAGAAATTGTAACTTCGATACTAATTATGACAGGTAACTGTAACTTCGATACTAATTATGACTAGTAACTGTAACTTCGTTACTAATTATGACAAGTACCTGTAATTTCGATACTTATTATGGCAGGTAACTGTAACTTCGTTGCTAATTATGACAAGTAACTGTAATTTCGATACAAATTATGGCAGGTAACTGTAACTTCGATACTAATTATGACAGGTAACAGTAACTTCGATACTAATTATGACAGGTATAAGTAACTTAGTTACTAATTATGACATGTAACTGTAATTTCGATACAAATTATGACAGGTAGCTGTAACTTCGTTACTAATTATGACAAGTAACTGTAATATCGATAAAAAATTATGGCAGGTATCAGTAACTTCGATACTAATTATGACAGGTAACTGTAAATTCGATACTTATTTTGACAAGTAACTGTAATTTCGATACAAATTATGGCAGGTAACTGTAACTTCGATACTAATTATGACAGGTAAGAGTAACTTCGATACTAATTATGACAAGTAACTGTAACTTCGATACTAATTATGACAGGTAACTGTCACTTCGATACTAATTATGACAAGTAATTCTAACTTCGTTCCAAATTATGACAAGTAACTGTAATTTTGATAAAAAATTATGACAGGTAACTGTACCTTCGTTACTTATTATGACTAGTAACTGTAACTTCGATACTATTTATGACAAGAAACTGTAACTTCGATACTATTAATGACAGGTAACTGTAACTTCGATACTAATTATGACAAGTAACTGTAACTTCTATACTAATTATGACAAGTAACTGTAACTTCGGTACTAATTATGACAGGTAACAGTAACTTCGATACTAATTATGACAAGTAACAGTAACTTCGATACTAATTATAACAGGTAACTGTAACTTCGGTACTAATTACGACAGGTAAATGTAACTTCGATACTAATTATGACAAGTAACTGTAACTTCGTTACTAATTTTGACAAGTAACTGTAATTTCGATACAAATTTTAGCAGGTAACTGTAACTTCGATACTAATTATGACAGGTAACAGTAACTTCGATACTAATTATGACAAGTAACTCTAACTTCGTTACTAATTATGAAAAGTGACTGTTATTTTGATAAAATATTATGGCAGATAACTGTAACTTCGATACTAATTATGACAGGTTACAGTAACTTCGATACTAATTATGACAGGTAACTGTAACTTCGTTAATAATTATGACAAGTGACTGTAAATTCGATACAAATTATGGCAGGTAACATTAACATCGATACTAATTATCACAGGTAACTGTAACTTCGATAGTAATTATGACAGGTAACTGTAACTTCGATACTAATTATGACAGGTAACTGTAACTTCGATACTAATTATGACAGGTAACTGTAACTTCGTTACTAATTATGACATGTAACTGTAATTTCGATACAAATTATGACAGGTAACTGTAATTTCGTTACTAATTATGACAAGTGACTGTAATTTCGATACAAATTATGGCAGGTAACAGTAACTTCGATACTAATTATGACAGGTAACTGTAACTTCGATACTAATTATGACAAGTAACTGTAATTTCGAACAAATTATGGCAGGTAACGGTAACTTTGATTCTAATTATGACAGGTAACAGTAACTTCGATACTAATTATGACAAGTAACTGTAACTTCGATACTGATTATGACAGGTAACTGTAACTTCGATACTAATTATGACAAGTAACTGTAACTTCGTAACTAATTATGACAAGTAACTGTAATTTTGATGAAAAGTTATGGCAGGTTACTGTAACTTCGATACTAATTATGACAGGTAACAGTAACTTCGATACTAATTATGACAGGTAACTGTAACTTCGATACTAATTATGACAAGATACTTTAACATCGATACTAATTACGACAAGTAACTGTAACTTCGATACTTATTATGACAGGTAATTGTAACTTCATTACTAATTATGACAAGAAACTGTAACTTCGATACTAATTATGACAGGTAACTGTAACTTCGATACTAATTATGACAAGTAACTGTATCTTCGTTACTAATTATGACAAGTAAATGTAATTTCAATACTAATTATGGCAGGTAACTCTAACTTCGTTACTAATTATGACAAGTAACTGTAATATCGATACAAATTATGGCAGGTGACTGTAACTTCGATACTTATTATGAGAGGTAACAGTAACTTCGATACTAATTATGACAGGTAACTGTAACTTCGATACTTATTATGACAAGTAACTGTAATTTCGATACAAATTATGGCAGGTAACTGTAACTTCGATACTAATTATGACAGGTAACAGTAACTTCGATACTAATTATGACAAGTAACTCTAATTTCGTTCCAAATTATGACAAGTAACTGTAATTTTGATAAAAAATTATGGCAGGTAACAGTAACTTCGATACTAATTATGACAGATAACTGTTTCTTCATTACTAATTATGACAGGTAACTGTAACTTCGATACTAATTATGACTAGTAACTGTAACTTCGTTACTAATTATGACAAGTACCTGTAATTTCGATACTTATTATGGCAGGTAACTGTAACTTCGTTGCTAATTATGACAAGTAACTGTAATTTCGATACAAATTATGGCAGGTAACTGTAACTTCGATACTAATTATGACAGGTAACAGTAACTTCGATACTAATTATGACAGGTATAAGTAACTTAGTTACTAATTATGACATGTAACTGTAATTTCGATACAAATTATGACAGGTAGCTGTAACTTCGTTACTAATTATGACAAGTAACTATAATTTCGATACAAATTATGGCAGGTAACAGTAACTTCGATACTAATAATGACAGGTAACTGTAACTTCGATACTTATTATGACAAGTAACTGTAATTTCGATACAAATTATGGCAGGTAACTGTAACTTCGATACTAATTATGACAGGTAACAGTAACTTCGATACTAATTATGACAAGTAACTGAAACTTCAATTCTAATTATGACAGGTAACTGTAACTTCGATACTAATTATGACAAGTAACTCTAATTTCGTTCCAAATTATGACAAGTAACTGTAATTTTGATAAAAAATTATGGCAGGTAACAGTAACTTCGATACTAATTATGACAGGTACCTGTTACTTCGTTACTAATTATGACAAGTAACTGTCATTTCGATACTGATTATGACAGGTAACAGTAAATTCGATACTAATAATGACAAGTAACAGTAACTTCGATACTAATTATGACAGGTACTCCAACTTCGATACTAATTATGACAGGTAACAGTAACTTCGATACTAATTATGACAAGTAACTGTATCTTCAATTCTAATTATGACAGGTAACTGTAACTTCGATACTAATTATGACAAGTAACTCTAATTTCGTTCCAAATTATGACAAGTAACTGTAATTTTGATAAAAAATTATGGCAGGTAACAGTAACTTCGATACTAATTATGACAGATAACTGTTTCTTCATTACTAATTATGACAGGAAACTGTAACTTCGATACTAATAATGAAAAGTAACTGTAACTTCTTACTAATTATGACAAGTAACTGAAATTTCGATACAAATTATGGCAGTTAACTGTCACTTCGTTACTAATTATGACAGGTTACAATAACTTCGATACTAATTGTGACATATAACTGTAATTTCGATACAAATTATGGTAGGTAACAGTAATTTCGATACTAATTATGACAGGTAACTGTTACTTCGATACTAATTATGACAAGTAACTGTAATTTCGATACAAATTATGACAGGTAACTGTAACTTCGTTACTAATTATGACAAGTAACTCTAATTTCGATACAAATTATGGCAGGTAACAGTAACTTCGATACTAATTATGACAGGTAACTGTAACTTCTATACAAATTATGACAGGTTACTGTAACTTCTATACTAATTATGACAGGTAACAATAACTTCGATAACAATTATGACAGAAAACAGTAACTTCGATACTAATTATGACAGGTAACAGTAACTTCGATACTAATTATGGCAGGTAACTGTAACTTCGATACTAATTATGACAGTTAACTGTAACTTCGTTACTAATTATGACAAGTAACTGTAATTTCGATACAAATTATGGCAGGTAACTGTAACTTCGATACTAATTATGACAGGTATCAGTAACTTCGATACTAATTATAACAAGTAAATGTAACTTCGATACTAATTATGACAGGTAACTGTATCTTCTTTACTAATTATGACAAGTAACTGTAATTTCGATACAAATTATGGCAGGTAACTGTAACTTCGATACTAATTATGACAGGTAACAGTAACTTCGAAACTAATTATGACAGGTAACTGTAACATCGTTACTAATTATGACAAGTAACTGTAGTTTCGATACATATTATGGCAGTTAACTGTAACTTCGATATTAATTATGACAGGTAACAGTGACTTCGATACTAATTATGAAAAGTAACTGTAACTTCGATACTAATTTTGACAGGTAACAGTAACTTCGATACTAATTATCACAAGTAACTCTAACTTCGTTAATAATTATGACAAGTAACTGTTATTTTGATAAAATATTATGGCAGGTAAATGTAACTTCGATACTAATTATGACAGGTATTTTATTTTCCGTGTCCAAATCAAATTAGATTTTGCCAGTAAGTAGCAACAGTTATAGCATTAACATTTGCAGCCAAAAGATCGTCTTTTGAACATATGTCCTCCATCAAGGGGCAGATCAGCAGGTGTTCTGGGTCTTGTAAAATGCTGCAGTCACAGAACTCATTATGACAGGTAAAGTAACTTCGATACTAATTATGACAGGTAACTGTAACTTCGTTACTAATTATGACATGTAACTGTAATTTCGATACTAATTATGGCAGGTAACTGAAACTTCGTCACTAATTATGACAAGTAACGGTAATTTCGGTACAAATTATGGCAGGTAACTGTAACTTCGATACTAATTATGACAGGTAACTGTACCTAAGAAAATAATTATGACAGGTAACTGTAACTTCGTTACAAATTATGACAAGTAACAGTCATTTCGATACAAATGATGGCAGGTAACTGTAACTTCGATACTAATTATGACAGGTAACAGTAACTTCGATACTAATTATGACAAGTAACTGTAACTTCGATTCTAATTATGACAGGTAACTGTAACTTCGTTACAAATTTTGGCAGGTAACTGTAATTTTGATACAAATTAGGGCAGGGAACTGTAACTCCGATACTAATTATGAAAGGTAACAGTAACTTCGATACTAATTATGACATGTAACTGTAACTTCGATACTAATTATGACAGGTATCTGTAACTTCGATACTAATAATGGCAAGTAAATCTAACTTCGTTACTAATTATGACAAGTGACAGTAATTTCGATACAAATTATGGCAGGTAACAGTAACATCGATACTAATTATGACAGGTAAGTGTAATTTCGATACTAATTATGACAAGTAACTGTAATTACGTTACAAATTATGGCAGGTAACGGTAAATTTGTTTCTAATTCTGACAGGTAACAGTAACTTCGATACTAATTATGACAAGTAACTGTAACTTCAATATTGATTATGACAGGTAACTGTAACTTCGATACTAATTATGACAAGTAACTGTAACTTCGATACTTATTATGACAGGTAACTGTAACTTCATTACTTATTATGACAAGAAACTGTAACTTCGATACTAATTATGACAGGTAACTGTAACTTCGTTACTAATTATGACAAGATACTGTAACTTCGATACTAATTACGACAAGTAACTGTAACTTCGATAATTATTATGACAGGTAACTGTAACTTCATTACTAATTATGACAAGAAACTGTAACTTCGATACTAATTATGACAGGTAACTGTAACTTCGATACTAATTATGACTATATATATATAGATATTTATACATAAATTATGACATTTATAAACTATAATTATATCCATATATATATATATAATCTACTATAACTTCGTTACTAATTATGACAAGTACCTGTAATTTCGATACTAATTATGGCAGGTAACTGTAACATCGTTACTAATTATGACAAGTAACTGTAATTTCGATGCAAATTATGGCAGGTAACTGTAACTTCGATACTAATTATGACGGGTAACAGTAACTTCGATACTAATTATGAAAGGTAACAGTAACTTAGTTACTAATTATGACATGTAACTGTAATTTCGATACAAATTATGACAGGTAGCTGTAACTTCGTTACTAATTATGACAAGTAACTGTAATATCGATACAAATTTTAGCAGGTAACTGTAACATCGATACTAATTATGACAGGTAACAGTAACTTCGATACTAATTATGACAAGTAACTCTAACTTCGTAACTAATTATGAAAAGTGACTGTTATTTTGATAAAATATTATGGCAGGTAACTGTAACTTCGATACTAATTATGACAGGTTACAGTAACTTCGATACTAATTATGACAGGTAACTGTAACTTCGTTAATAATTATGACAAGTGACTGTAAATTCGATACAAATTATGGCAGTTAACATTAACATCGATACTAATTATCACAGGTAACTGTAACTTCGATACTAATTATGACAGGTAACTGTAACTTCGATACTAATTATGACAGGTAACTGTAACTTCGATACTACTTATGACAGGTAACTGTAACTTCGTTACTAATTATGACATGTAACTGTAATTTCGAAACAAATTATGACAAGTAACTGTAATTTTGATAAAAAATTATGGCAGGTAACGGTAACTTCGATACTAATTATGACAGGTAACTGTTACTTCGTTACTAATTATGACAAGTAACTGTCATTTCGATACTAATTATGACAGGTAACAGTAACTTCGATACTAATTATGACAGGTAACTGTAACTTCGTTACTAATTATGACAAGTAAATGTAATTTCGATACAAATTATGACAGGTAACTGTAATTTCGTTACTCATTATGACAAGTGACTGTAATTTCGATACAAATTATGGCAGGTAACAGTAACTTCGATACTAATTATGACAGGTAACTGTAACTTCGATACTAATTATGACGAGTAACTGTAATTTCGAACAAATTATGGCAGGTAACGGTAACTTTGATTCTAATTATGACAGGTAACAGTAACTTCGATACTAATTATGACAAGTAACTGTAACTTCGATACTGATTATGACAGGTAACTGTAACTTCGATACTAATTATGACAAGTAACTGTAACTTCGTAACTAATTATGACAAGTAACTGTAATTTTGATAACAAATTATGGCAGGTTACTGTAATTTCGATACTAATTATGACAGGTAACAGTAACTTCGATACTAATTCTGACAGGTAACTGTAACTTCGATACTAATTATGACAAGATACTTTAACTTCGATACTAATTACGACAAGTAACTGTAACTTCGATACTTATTATGACAGGTAATTGTAACTTCATTACTAATTATGACAAGTAACTGTCATTTCGATACTAATTATGACAGGTAACAGTAACTTCGATACTAATTATGACAGGTAACTGTAACTTCGTTACTAATTATGACAAGTAAATGTAATTTCGATACAAATTATGACAGGTAACTGTAATTTCGTTACTCATTATGACAAGTGACTGTAATTTCGATACAAATTATGGCAGGTAACAGTAACTTCGATACTAATTATGACAGGTAACTGTAACTTCGATACTAATTATGACGAGTAAATGTAATTTCGAACAAATTATGGCAGGTAACGGTAACTTTGATTCTAATTATGACAGGTAACAGTAACTTCGATACTAATTATGACAAGTAACTGTAACTTCGATACTGATTATGACAGGTAACTGTAACTTCGATACTAATTATGACAAGTAACTGTAACTTCGTAACTAATTATGACAAGTAACTGTAATTTTGATAACAAATTATGGCAGGTTACTGTAACTTCAATTCTAATTATGACAGGTAACTGTAATTTCGATACTAATTATGACAAGTAACTCTAATTTCGTTCCAAATTATGACAAGTAACTGTAATTTTGATAAAAAATTATGGCAGGTAACGGTAACTTCGATACTAATTATGACAGGTAACTGTTACTTCGTTACTAATTATGACAAGTAACTGTCATTTCGATACTAATTATGACAGGTAACAGTAACTTCGATACTAATAATGACAAGTAACAGTAACTTCGATACTAATTATGACAGGTAACTGCAACTTCGATACTAATTATGAGAGGTAACAATAACTTCGATACTAATTATGACAAGTAACTGTAACTTCAATTCTAATTATGACAGGCAACTGTAACTTCGATACTAATTATGACAAGTAACTCTAATTTCGTTCCAAATTATGACAAGTAACTGTAATTTTGATAAAAAATTATGGCAGGTAACAGTAACTTCGATACTAATTATGACAGGTAACTGTTGCTTCGTTACTAATTATGACAGGAAACTGTAACTTCGATACTAATTATGAAAAGTAATTCTAATTTCGTTCCAAATTATGACAAGTAACTGTAATTTTGATAAAAATTATGGCAGGTAACAGTATCTTCGATACTAATTATGACAGGTAACTGTTACTTCGTTACTAATTATGACAAGTAACTGTCATTTCGATACTAATTATGACAGGTAACAGTAACTTCGATACTAATTATGACAAGTAACAGTAACTTCGATACTAATTATGACAGGTAACTGCAACTTCGATACTAATTATGACAAGTAACTCTAATTTCGTTCCAAATTATGACAAGTAACTGTAATTTTGATAAAAAATTATGGCAGGTAACAGTAACTTCGATACTAATTATGACAGGTAACTGTTACTTCGTTACTAATTATGACAGGAAACTGTAACTTCGATACTAATTATGAAAAGTAATTCTAATTTCGTTCCAAATTATGACAAGTAACTGTAATTTTGATAAAAATTATGGCAGGTAACAGTATCTTCGATACTAATTATGACAGGTAACTGTTACTTCGTTACTAATTATGACAAGTAACTGTCATTTCGATACTAATTATGACAGGTAACAGTAACTTCGATACTAATTATGACAAGTAACAGTAACTTCGATACTAATTATGACAGGTAACAGTAACTTCGATACTAATTATGACAAGTAACTGTAATTTTGATAACAAATTATGGCAGGTTACTGTAACTTCAATTCTAATTATGACAGGTAACTGTAACTTCGATACTAATTATGACAAGTAACTCTAATTTCGTTCCAAATTATGACAAGTAACTGTAATTTTGATAAAAAATTATGGCAGGTAACGGTAACTTCGATACCAATTATGACAGGTAACTGTTACTTCGATACTAATTAAGACAAGTAACTCTAATTTCGTTCCAAATTATGACAAGTAACTGTAATTTCGATACATATTATGGCAGTTAACTGTAACTTCGATATTAATTATGACAGGTAACAGTGACTTCGATACTAATTATGACAAGTAACTGTAACTTCGATACTAATTATGACAAGTAACAGTAACTTCGATACTAATTATGACAGAAAACTGTAACTTCGATACTAATTTTGACAGGTAACAGTAACTTCGATACTAATTATGACAAGTAACTCTAACTTCGTTACTAATTATGACAAGTAACTGTTATTTTGATAAAATATTATGGCAGGTAACTGTAACTTCGATACTAATTATGACAGGTAAAGTAACTTCGATACTAATCATGACAGGTAACTGTAACTTCGTTACTAATTATGACATGTAACTGTAATTTCGATACTAATTATGGCAGGTAACTGAAACTTCGTTACTAATTATGACAAGTAACAGTAATTTCGGTACAAATTATGGCAGGTAACTGTAACTTCGATTCTAATTATTACAGGTAACAGTAACTTCGATACTAATTATGACAGAAAACAGTAACTTCAATACTAATTATGACAGGTAACAGTAACTTCGATACAAATTATGACAGGTAACTGTAACTTCGTTACTAATTATGACAAGTAACTGTAATTTCGATACAAATTATGGCAGGTTACAGTAACTTCGATACTAATTATGACAGGTAACTGTACCTAAGAAAATAATTATGACAGGTAATTGTAACTTCGTTACTAATTATGACAAGTAACAGTAATTTCGATACAAATGATGGCAGGTAACTGTAACTTCGATACTAATTATGACAGCTAACAGTAACTTCGATACTAATTATGACAAGTAACTGTAACTTCGATTCTAATTATGACAGGTAACTGTAACTTCGTTACAAATTTTGGCATGTAACTGTAATTTTGATACAAATTAGGGCAGGGAACTGTAACTCCGATACTAATTATGACAGGTAACAGTAACTTCGATACTAATTATGACATGTAACTGTAACTTCGATACTAATTATGACAGGTATCTGTAACTTCGATACTAATTATGGCAAGTAAATCTAACTTCGTTACTAATTATGACAAGTGACAGTAATTTCGATACAAATTATGGCAGGTAACAGTAACATCGATACTAATTATGACAGGTAAGTGTAACTTCGATACTAATTATGACAAGTAACTGTAATTACGTTACAAATTATGGCAGGTAACGGTAATTTTGTTTCTAATTCTGAAAGGTAACAGTAACTTCGATACTAATTATGACAAGTACCTGTAACTTCGATATTGATTATGACAGGTAACTGTAACTTCGATACTAATTATGACAAGTAACTGTAACTTCGATACTTATTATGACAGGTAACTGTAACTTCATTACTTATTATGACAAGAAACTGTAACTTCGATACTAATTATGACAGGTAACTGTAACTTCGTTACTAATTATGACAAGATACTGTAACTTCGATACTAATTACGACAAGTAACTGTAACTTCGATAATTATTATGACAGGTAACTGTAACTTCATTACTAATTATGACAAGAAACTGTAACTTCGATACTAATTATGACAGGTAATTGTAACTTCGATACTAATTATGACTAGTAACTGTAACTTGGTTACTAATTATGACAAGTACCTGTAATTTCGATACTAATTATGGCAGGTAACTGTAACTTCGTTGCTAATTATGACAAGTAACTGTAATTTCGATACAAATTATGGCAGGTAACTGTAACTTCGATACTAATTATGACAGGTAACATTAACTTCGATACTAATTATGACAGGTATAAGTAACTTAGTTACTAATTATGACATGTAACTGTAATTTCGATACAAATTATGACAGGTAGCTGTAACTTCGTTACTAATTATGACAAGTAACTGTAATATCGATAAAAAATTATGGCAGGTAACAGTAACTTCGATACTAATTATGACAGGTAACTGTAACTTCGATACTTATTTTGACAAGTAACTGTAATTTCGATACAAATTATGGCAGGTAACTGTAACTTCGATACTAATTATGACAGGTAAGAGTAACTTCGATACTAATTATGACAAGTAACTGTAACTTCGATACTAATTATGACAGGTAACTGTCACTTCGATACTAATTATGACAAGTAACTCTAACTTCGTTCCAAATTATGACAAGTAACTGTAATTTTGATAAAAAATTATGACAGGTAACTGTACCTTCGTTACTTATTATGACTAGTAACTGTAACTTCGATACTATTTATGACAAGAAACTGTAACTTCGATACTATTAATGACAGGTAACTGTAACTTCGATACTAATTATGACAAGTAACTCTAACTTCGATACTAATTATGACAAGTAACTGTAACTTCGGTACTAAATATGACAGGTAACAGTAACTTCGATACTAATTATGACAAGTAACAGTAACTTCGATACTAATTATAACAGGTAACTGTAACTTCGGTACTAATTACGACAGGTAAATGTAACTTCGATACTAATTATGACAAGTAACTGTAACTTCGTTACTAATTATGACAAGTAACTGTAATTTCGATACAAATTTTAGCAGGTAACTGTAACTTCGATACTAATTATGACAGGTAACAGTAACTTCGATACTAATTATGACAAGTAACTCTAACTTCGTTACTAATTATGAAAAGTGACTGTTATTTTGATAAAATATTATGGCAGGTAACTGTAACTTCGATACTAATTATGACAGGTAACTGTAACTTCGATACTAATTATGACAGGTAACTGTAACTTCGATACTACTTATGACAGGTAACTGTAACTTCGTTACTAATTATGACATGTAACTGTAATTTCGAAACAAATTATGACAGGTAACTGTAATTTCGTTACTCATTATGACAAGTGACTGTAATTTCGATACAAATTATGGCAGGTAACAGTAACTTCGATACTAATTATGACAGGTAACTGTAACTTCGATACTAATTATGACGAGTAACTGTAATTTCGAACAAATTATGGCAGGTAACGGTAACTTTGATTCTAATTATGACAGGTAACAGTAACTTCGATACTAATTATGACAAGTAACTGTAACTTCGATACTGATTATGACAGGTAACTGTAACTTCGATACTAATTATGACAAGTAACTGTAACTTCGTAACTAATTATGACAAGTAACTGTAATTTTGAAAACAAATTATGGCAGGTTACTGTAATTTCGATACTAATTATGACAGGTAACAGTAACTTCGATACTAATTCTGACAGGTAACTGTAACTTCGATACTAATTATGACAAGATACTTTAACTTCGATACTAATTACGACAAGTAACTGTAACTTCGATACTTATTATGACAGGTAATTGTAACTTCATTACTAATTATGACAAGAAACTGTAACTTCGATACTAATTATGACAGGTAACTGTAACTTCGACACTAATTATGACAAGTAACTGTAACTTCGTTACTAATTATGACAAGTAAATGTAATTTCGATATTAATTATGGCAGGTAACTGTAACTTCGTTACTAATTATGACAAGTAACTGTAATATCGATACAAATTATGGCAGGTGACTGTAACTTCGATACCTATTATGAGAGGTAACAGTAACTTCGATACTAATTATGACAGGTAACAGTAACTTCGATACTAATTATGACAAGTAACTCTAATTTCGTTCCAAATTATGACAAGTAACTGTAATTTTGATAAAAAATTATGGCAGGTAACGGTAACTTCGATACTAATTATGACAGGTAACTGTTACTTCGTTACTAATTAAGAGAAGTAACTGTCATTTCGATACTAATTATGACAGGTAACAGTAACTGCGATACTAATTATGACAAGTAACTGTAATTTTGATAACAAATTATGGCAGGTTACTGTAACTTCAATTCTAATTATGACAGGTAACTGTAACTTCGATACTAATTATGACAAGTAACTCTAATTTCGTTCCAAATTATGACAAGTAACTGTAATTTTGATAAAAAATTATGGCAGGTAACGGTAACTTCGATACTAATTATGACAGGTAACTGTTACTTCGTTACTAATTATGACAAGTAACTGTCATTTCGATACTAATTATGACAGGTAACAGTAACTTCGATACTAATTATGACAGGTAACTGTAACTTCGTTACTAATTATGACAAGTAAATGTAATTTCGATACAAATTATGACAGGTAACTGTAATTTCGTTACTCATTATGACAAGTGACTGTAATTTCGATACAAATTATGGCAGGTAACAGTAACTTCGATACTAATTATGACAGGTAACTGTAACTTCGATACTAATTATGACGAGTAACTGTAATTTCGAACAAATTATGGCAGGTAACGGTAACTTTGATTCTAATTATGACAGGTAACAGTAACTTCGATACTAATTATGACAAGTAACTGTAACTTCGATACTGATTATGACAGGTAACTGTAACTTCGATACTAATTATGACAAGTAACTGTAACTTCGTAACTAATTATGACAAGTAACTGTAATTTTGATAACAAATTATGGCAGGTTACTGTAACTTCAATTCTAATTATGACAGGTAACTGTAATTTCGATACTAATTATGACAAGTAACTCTAATTTCGTTCCAAATTATGACAAGTAACTGTAATTTTGATAAAAAATTATGGCAGGTAACGGTAACTTCGATACTAATTATGACAGGTAACTGTTACTTCGTTACTAATTATGACAAGTAACTGTCATTTCGATACTAATTATGACAGGTAACAGTAACTTCGATACTAATAATGACAAGTAACAGTAACTTCGATACTAATTATGACAGGTAACTGCAACTTCGATACTAATTATGAGAGGTAACAATAACTTCGATACTAATTATGACAAGTAACTGTAACTTCAATTCTAATTATGACAGGCAACTGTAACTTCGATACTAATTATGACAAGTAACTCTAATTTCGTTCCAAATTATGACAAGTAACTGTAATTTTGATAAAAAATTATGGCAGGTAACAGTAACTTCGATACTAATTATGACAGGTAACTGTTACTTCGTTACTAATTATGACAGGAAACTGTAACTTCGATACTAATTATGAAAAGTAATTCTAATTTCGTTCCAAATTATGACAAGTAACTGTAATTTTGATAAAAATTATGGCAGGTAACAGTATCTTCGATACTAATTATGACAGGTAACTGTTACTTCGTTACTAATTATGACAAGTAACTGTCATTTCGATACTAATTATGACAGGTAACAGTAACTTCGATACTAATTATGACAAGTAACAGTAACTTCGATACTAATTATGACAGGTAACTGCAACTTCGATACTAATTATGACAAGTAACTCTAATTTCGTTCCAAATTATGACAAGTAACTGTAATTTTGATAAAAAATTATGGCAGGTAACAGTAACTTCGATACTAATTATGACAGGTAACGGTTACTTCGTTACTAATTATGACAGGAAACTGTAACTTCGATACTAATTATGAAAAGTAATTCTAATTTCGTTCCAAATTATGACAAGTAACTGTAATTTTGATAAAAATTATGGCAGGTAACAGTATCTTCGATACTAATTATGACAGGTAACTGTTACTTCGTTACTAATTATGACAAGTAACTGTCATTTCGATACTAATTATGACAGGTAACAGTAACTTCGATACTAATTATGACAAGTAACAGTAACTTCGATACTAATTATGACAGGTAACAGTAACTTCGATACTAATTATGACAAGTAACTGTAATTTTGATAACAAATTATGGCAGGTTACTGTAACTTCAATTCTAATTATGACAGGTAACTGTAACTTCGATACTAATTATGACAAGTAACTCTAATTTCGTTCCAAATTATGACAAGTAACTGTAATTTTGATAAAAAATTATGGCAGGTAACGGTACCTTCGATACTAATTATGACAGGTAACTGTTACTTCGATACTAATTATGACAAGTAACTCTAATTTCGTTCCAAATTATGACAAGTAACTGTAATTTCGATACATATTATGGCAGTTAACTGTAACTTCGATATTAATTATGACAGGTAACAGTGACTTCGATACTAATTATGACAAGTAACTGTAACTTCGATACTAATTATGACAAGTAACAGTAACTTCGATACTAATTATGACAGAAAACTGTAACTTCGATACTAATTTTGACAGGTAACAGTAACTTCGATACTAATTATGACAAGTAACTCTAACTTCGTTACTAATTATGACAAGTAACTGTTATTTTGATAAAATATTATGGCAGGTAACTGTAACTTCGATACTAATTATGACAGGTAAAGTAACTTCGATACTAATCATGACAGGTAACTGTAACTTCGTTACTAATTATGACATGTAACTGTAATTTCGATACTAATTATGGCAGGTAACTGAAACTTCGTTACTAATTATGACAAGTAACGGTAATTTCGGTACAAATTATGGCAGGTAACTGTAACTTCGATTCTAATTATTACAGGTAACAGTAACTTCGATACTAATTATGACAGAAAACAGTAACTTCAATACTAATTATGACAGGTAACAGTAACTTCGATACAAATTATGACAGGTAACTGTAACTTCGTTACTAATTATGACAAGTAACTGTAATTTCGATACAAATTATGGCAGGTTACAGTAACTTCGATACTAATTATGACAGGTAACTGTACCTAAGAAAATAATTATGACAGATAATTGTAACTTCGTTACTAATTATGACAAGTAACAGTAATTTCGATACAAATGATGGCAGGTACCTGTAACTTCGATACTAATTATGACAGCTAACAGTAACTTCGATACTAATTATGACAAGTAACTGTAACTTCGATTCTAATTATGACAGGTAACTGTAACTTCGTTACAAATTTTGGCATGTAACTGTAATTTTGATACAAATTAGGGCAGGGAACTGTAACTCCGATACTAATTATGACAGGTAACAGTAACTTCGATACTAATTATGACATGTAACTGTAACTTCGATACTAATTATGACAGGTATCTGTAACTTCGATACTAATTATGGCAAGTAAATCTAACTTCGTTGCTAATTATGACAAGTGACAGTAATTTCGATACAAATTATGGCAGGTAACAGTAACATCGATACTAATTATGACAGGTAAGTGTAACTTCGATACTAATTATGACAAGTAACTGTAATTACGTTACAAATTATGGCAGGTAACGGTAATTTTGTTTCTAATTCTGAAAGGTAACAGTAACTTCGATACTAATTATGACAAGTACCTGTAACTTCGATATTGATTATGACAGGTAACTGTAACTTCGATACTAATTATGACAAGTAACTGTAACTTCGATACTTATTATGACAGGTAACTGTAACTTCATTACTTATTATGACAAGAAACTGTAACTTCGATACTAATTATGACAGGTAACTGTAACTTCGTTACTAATTATGACAAGATACTGTAACTTCGATACTAATTACGACAAGTAACTGTAACTTCGATAATTATTATGACAGGTAACTGTAACTTCATTACTAATTATGACAAGAAACTGTAACTTCGATACTAATTATGACAGGTAATTGTAACTTCGATACTAATTATGACTAGTAACTGTAACTTGGTTACTAATTATGACAAGTACCTGTAATTTCGATACTAATTATGGCAGGTAACTGTAACTTCGTTGCTAATTATGACAAGTAACTGTAATTTCGATACAAATTATGGCAGGTAACTGTAACTTCGATACTAATTATGACAGGTAACAGTAACTTCGATACTAATTATGACAGGTATAAGTAACTTAGTTACTAATTATGACATGTAACTGTAATTTCGATACAAATTATGACAGGTAGCTGTAACTTCGTTACTAATTATGACAAGTAACTGTAATATCGATAAAAAATTATGGCAGGTAACAGTAACTTCGATACTAATTATGACAGGTAACTGTAACTTCGATACTTATTTTGACAAGTAACTGTAATTTCGATACAAATTATGGCAGGTAACTGTAACTTCGATACTAATTATGACAGGTAAGAGTAACTTCGATACTATTTATGACAAGTAACTGTAACTTCGATACTAATTATGACAGGTAACTGTCACTTCGATACTAATTATGACAAGTAACTCTAACTTCGTTCCAAATTATGACAAGTAACTGTAATTTTGATAAAAAATTATGACAGGTAACTGTACCTTCGTTACTTATTATGACTAGTAACTGTAACTTCGATACTATTTATGACAAGAAACTGTAACTTCGATACTATTAATGACAGGTAACTGTAACTTCGATACTAATTATGACAAGTAACTCTAACTTCGATACTAATTATGACAAGTAACTGTAACTTCGGTACTAATTATGACAGGTAACAGTAACTTCGAAACTAATTATGACAAGTAACAGTAACTTCGATACTAATTATAACAGGTAACTGTAACTTCGGTACTAATTACGACAGGTAAATGTAACTTCGATACTAATTATGACAAGTAACTGTAACTTCGTTACTAATTATGACAAGTAACTGTAATTTCGATACAAATTTTAGCAGGTAACTGTAACT
This sequence comes from Meconema thalassinum, assembly GCA_946902985.2. NCBI lineage: Eukaryota > Metazoa > Arthropoda > Insecta > Orthoptera > Tettigoniidae > Meconema > Meconema thalassinum. Next base: position 1,738,664,142 of record OX336388.2, on the reverse strand, counting down.
TCGATACTAATTATGACAGGTAACAGTAACTTCGATACTAATTATGACAAGTAACTCTAACTTCGTTACTAATTATGAAAAGTGACTGTTATTTTGATAAAATATTATGGCAGGTAACTGTAACTTCGATACTAATTATGACAGGTTACAGTAACTTCGATACTAATTATGACAGGTAACTGTAACTTCGTTAATAATTATGACAAGTGACTGTAAATTCGATACAAATTATGGCAGGTAACATTAACATCGATACTAATTATCACAGGTAACTGTAACTTCGATAGTAATTATGACAGGTAACTGTAACTTCGATACTAATTATGACATGTAACTGTAATTTCGATACAAATTATGACAGGTAACTGTAATTTCGTTACTAATTATGACAAGTGACTGTAATTTCGATACAAATTATGGCAGGTAACAGTAACTTCGATACTAATTATGACAGGTAACTGTAACTTCGATACTAATTATGACAAGTAACTGTAATTTCGAACAAATTATGGCAGGTAACGGTAACTTTGATTCTACTTATGACAGGTAACAGTAACTTCGATACTAATTATGACAAGTAACTGTAACCTCGATACTGATTATGACAGGTAACTGTAACTTCGATACTAATTATGACAAGTAACTGTAACTTCGTAACTAATTATGACAAGTAACTGTAATTTTGATGAAAAGTTATGGCAGGTTACTGTAACTTCGATACTAATTATGACAGGTAACAGTAACTTCGATACTAATTATGACAGGTAACTGTAACTTCGATACTAATTATGACAAGATACTTTAACTTCGATACTAATTACGACAAGTAACTGTAACTTCGATACTTATTATGACAGGTAATTGTAACTTCATTACTAATTATGACAAGAAACTGTAACTTCGATACTAATTATGACAGGTAACTGTAACTTCGATACTAATTATGACAAGTAACTGTATCTTCGTTACTAATTATGACAAGTAAATGTAATTTCGATACTAATTATGGCAGGTAACTCTAACTTCGTTACTAATTATGACAAGTAACTGTAATATCGATACAAATTATGGCAGGTGACTGTAACTTCGATACTTATTATGAGAGGTAACAGTAACTTCGATACTAATTATGACAGGTAACAGTAACTTAGTTACTAATTATGACATGTAACTGTAATTTCGATACAAATTATGACAGGTAGCTGTAACTTCGTTACTAATTATGACAAGTAACTGTAATTTCGATACAAATTATGGCAGGTAACAGTAACTTCGATACTAATAATGACAGGTAACTGTAACTTCGATACTTATTATGACAAGTAACTGTAATTTCGATACAAATTATGGCAGGTAACTGTAACTTCGATACTAATTATGACAGGTAACAGTAACTTCGATACTAATTATGACAAGTAACTGTAACTTCAATTCTAATTATGACAGGTAACTGTAACTTCGATACTAATTATGACAAGTAACTCTAATTTCGTTCCAAATTATGACAAGTAACTGTAATTTTGATTAAAAATTATGGCAGGTAACAGTAACTTCGATACTAATTATGACAGGTAACTGTTACTTCGTTACTAATTATGACAAGTAACTGTCATTTCGATACTGATTATGACAGGTAACAGTAAATTCGATACTAATAATGACAAGTAACAGTAACTTCGATAGTAATTATGACAGGTACTCCAACTTCGATACTAATTATGACAGGTAACAGTAACTTCGATACTAATTATGACAAGTAACTGTATCTTCAATTCTAATTATGACAGGTAACTGTAACTTCGATACTAATTATGACAAGTAACTCTAATATCGTTCCAAATTATGACAAGTAACTGTAATTTTGATAAAAAATTATGGCAGGTAACAGTAACTTCGATACTAATTATGACAGGTAACTGTTTCTTCATTACTAATTATGACAGGAAACTGTAACTTCGATACTAATTATGAAAAGTAACTCTAATTTCGTTCCAAATTATGACAAGTAACTGTAATTTTGATAAAAAATTATGGCAGGTAACAGTAACTTCGATACTAATTATGACAGGTAACTGTTACTTCGTTACTAATTATGACAAGTAACTGTCATTTCGATACTAATTATGACAGGTAACAGTAACTTCGATACTAATTATGACAAGTAACAGTAACGTCGATACTAATTATGACAGGTAACTGCAACTTCGATACTAATTATGACAAATAACTGTAATTTCGATACATATTATGGCAGTTAACTGTAACTTCGATATTAATTATGACAGGTAACAGTGACTTCGATAGTAGTTATGACAAGTAACTGTAACTTCGATACTAATTATGACAAGTAACAGTAACTTCGATACTAATTATGACAGAAAACTGTAACTTCGATACTAATTTTGAGAGGTAACAGTAACTTCGATACTAATTATGACAAGTAACTCTAACTTCGTTACTAATTATGACAAGTAACTGTTATTTTGATAAAATATTATGGCAGGTAACTGTAACTTCGATACTAATTATGACAGGTAAAGTAACTTCGATACTAATTATGACAGGTAACTGTAACTTCGTTACTAATTATGACATGTAACTGTAATTTCGATACTAATTATGGCAGGTAACTGAAACTTCGTTACTAATTATGACAAGTAACGGTAATTTCGGTACAAATTATGGCAGGTAACTGTAACTTCGATTCTAATTATTACAGGTAACAGTAACTTCGATACTAATTATGACAGAAAACAGTAACTTCAATAATAATTATGACAGGTAACAGTAACTTCGATACAAATTATGACAGGTAACTGTAACTTCGTTACTAATTATGACAAGTAACTGTAATTTCGATACAAATTATGGCAGGATACAGTAACTTCGATACTAATTATGACAGGTAACTGTACCTAAGAAAATAATTATGACAGGTAACTGTAACTTCGTTACTAATTATGACAAACAAGAGTAATTTCGATACAAATGATGGCAGGTAACTGTAACTTCGATACTAATTATGACAGGTAACAGTAACTTCGATACTAATTATGACAATTAACTGTAACTTCGATTCTAATTATGACAGGTAACTGTAACTTCGTTACAAATTTTGGCAGGTAGCTGTAATTTTGATACAAATTAGGGCAGGAAACATGTAACTCCGATACTAATTATGACAGGTAACAGTAACTTCGATACTAATTATGACATGTAACTGTAACTTCGATACTAATTATGACAGGTATCTGTAACTTCGATACTAATTATGGCAAGTAAATCTCACTTCGTTACTAATTATGACAAGTGACAGTAATTTCGATACAAATTATGGCAGGTAACAGTAACATCGATACTAATTATGACAGGTAAGTGTAACTTCGATACTAATTATGACAAGTAACTGTAATTACGTTACAAATTATGGCAGGTAACGGTAATTTTGTTTCTAATTCTGAAAGGTAACAGTAACTTCGATACTAATTATGACAAGTACCTGTAACTTCGATATTGATTATGACAGGTAACTGTAACTTCGATACTAATTATGACAAGTAACTGTAACTTCGATACTTATTATGACAGGTAACTGTAACTTCATTACTTATTATGACAAGTAACTGTAACTTCGATACTAATTATGACAGGTAACTGTAACTTCGTTACTAATTATGACAAGATACTGTAACTTCGATACTAATTACGACAAGTAACTGTAACTTCGATAATTATTATGACAGGTAACTGTAACTACATTACTAATTATGACAAGAAACTGTAACTTCGATACTAATTATGACAGGTAATTGTAACTTCGATACTAATTATGACTAGTAACTGTAACTTGGTTACTAATTATGACAAGTACCTGTAATTTCGATACTAATTATGGCAGGTAACTGTAACTTCGTTGCTAATTATGACAAGTAACTGTAATTTCGATACAAATTATGGCAGGTAACTGTAACTTCGATACTAATTATGACAGGTAACAGTAACTTCGATACTAATTATGACAGGTATAAGTAACTTAGTTACTAATTATGACATGTAACTGTAATTTCGATACAAATTATGACAGGTAGCTGTAACTTCGTTACTAATTATGACAAGTAACTGTAATATCGATAAAAAATTATGGCAGGTAACAGTAACTTCGATACTAATTATGACAGGTAACTGTAACTTCGATACTTATTTTGACAAGTAACTGTAATTTCGATACAAATTATGGCAGGTAACTGTAACTTCGATACTAATTATGACAGGTAAGAGTAACTTCGATACTAATTATGACAAGTAACTGTAACTTCGATACTAATTATGACAGGTAACTGTCACTTCGATACTAATTATGACAAGTAACTCTAACTTCGTTCCAAATTATGACAAGTAACTGTAATTTTGATAAAAAATTATGACAGGTAACTGTACCTTCGTTACTTATTATGACTAGTAACTGTAACTTCGATACTATTTATGACAAGAAACTGTAACTTCGATACTATTAATGACAGGTAACTGTAACTTCGATACTAATTATGACAAGTAACTCTAACTTCGATACTAATTATGACAAGTAACTGTAACTTCGGTACTAATTATGACAGGTAACAGTAACTTCGATACTAATTATGACAAGTAACAGTAACTTCGATACTAATTATAACAGGTAACTGTAACTTCGGTACTAATTACGACAGGTAAATGTAACTTCGATACTAATTATGACAAGTAACTGTAACTTCGTTACTAATTATAACAAGTAACTGTAATTTCGATACAAATTTTAGCAGGTAACTGTAACTTCGATACTAATTATGACAGGTAACAGTAACTTCGATACTAATTATGACAAGTAACTCTAACTTCGTTACTAATTATGAAAAGTGACTGTTATTTTGATAAAATATTATGGCAGGTAACTGTAACTTCGATACTAATTATGACAGGTTACAGTAACTTCGATACTAATTATGACAGGTAACTGTAACTTCGTTAATAATTATGACAAGTGACTGTAAATTCGATACAAATAATGGCAGGTAACATTAACATCGATACTAATTATCACAGGTAACTGTAACTTCGATAGTAATTATGACAGGTAACTGTAACTTCGATACTACTTATGACATGTAACTGTAATTTCGATACAAATTATGACAGGTAACTGTAATTTCGTTACTAATTATGACAAGTGACTGTAATTTCGATACAAATTATGGCAGGTAACAGTAACTTCGATACTAATTATGACAGGTAACTGTAACTTCGATACTAATTATGACAAGTAACTGTAATTTCGAACAAATTATGGCAGGTAACGGTAACTTTGATTCTAATTATGACAGGTAACAGTAACTTCGATACTAATTATGACAAGTAACTGTAACTTCGATACTGATTATGACAGGTAACTGTAACTTCGATACTAATTATGACAAGTAACTGTAACTTCGTAACTAATTATGACAAGTAACTGTAATTTTGATGAAAAGTTATGGCAGGTTACTGTAACTTCGATACTAATTATGACAGGTAACAGTAACTTCGATACTAATTATGACAGGTAACTGTAACTTCGATACTAATTATGACAAGATACTTTAACTTCGATACTAATTACGACAAGTAATTGTAACTTCGATACTTATTATGACAGGTAATTGTAACTTCATTACTAATTATGACAAGAAACTGTAACTTCGATACTAATTATGACAGGTAACTGTAACTTCGATACTAATTATGACAAGTAACTGTATCTTCGTTACTAATTATGACAAGTAAATGTAATTTCGATACTAATTATGGCAGGTAACTCTAACTTCGTTACTAATTATGACATGTAACTGTAACTTCGATACTAATTATGACAGGTAACTGTAACTTCGTTACAAATTTTGGCAGGTAGCTGTAATTTTGATACAAATTAGGGCAGGAAACATGTAACTCCGATACTAATTATGACAGGTAACAGTAACTTCGATACTAATTATGACATGTAACTGTAACTTCGATACTAATTATGACAGGTATCTGTAACTTCGATACTAATTATGGCAAGTAAATCTCACTTCGTTACTAATTATGACAAGTGACAGTTATTTCGATACAAATTATGGCAGGTAACAGTAACATCGATACTAATTATGACAGGTAAGTGTAACTTCGATAATAATTATGACAAGTAATTGTAATTACGTTACAGATTATGGCAGGTAACGGTAACTTTGTTTCTAATTCTAACAGGTAACAGTAACTTCGATACTAATTATGACAAGTAACTGTAACTTCGATATTGATTATGACAGGTAACTGTAACTTCGATACTAATTATGACAAATAACTGTAACTTCGATACTTATTATGACAGGTAACTGTAACTTCATTACTTATTATGACAAGAAACTGTAACTTCGATACTAATTATGACAGGTAACTGTAACTTCGTTACTAATTATGACAAGATACTGTAACTTCGATACTAATTACGACAAGTAACTGTAACTTCGATAATTATTATGACAGGTAACTGTAACTTCATTACTAATTATGACAAGAAACTGAAACTTCGATACTAATTATGACAGGTAACTGTAACTTCGATACTTATTATGACAGGTAACTGTTACTTCGTTACTAATTATGACAAGATACTGTAACTTCGATACTAATTACGACAAGTAACTGTAACTTCGATAATTATTATGACAGGTAACTGTAACTTCATTACTAATTATGACAAGAAACTGTAACTTCGATACTAATTATGACAGGTAACTGTAACTTCGATACTAATTATGACTAGTAACTGTAACTTCGTTACTAATTATGACAAGTACCTGTAATTTCGATACTAATTATGGCAGGTAACTGTAACTTCGTTACTAATTATGACAAGTGACTGTAATTTCGATACAAATTATGGCAGGTAACAGTAACTTGGATTTTAATTATGACAGGTAACTGTAACTTCGATACTAATTATGACAAGTAACTGTAATTTCGAACAAATTATGGCAGGCAACGGTAACTTTGATTCTAATTATGACAGGTAACAGTAACTTCGATACTAATTATGACAAGTAACTGTAACTTCGATACTAATTATGAAAAGTGACTGTTATTTTGATAAAATATTATGGCAGGTAACTGTAACTTCGATACTAATTATGACAGGTTACAGTAACTTCGATACTAATTATGACAGGTAACTGTAACTTCGTTAATAATTATGACAAGTGACTGTAAATTCGATACAAATTATGGCAGGTAACATTAACATCGATACTAATTATCACAGGTAACTGTAACTTCGATACTAATTATGACAGGTAACTGTAACTTCGATACTAATTATGACAAGAAACTGTAATTTCGAACAAATTATGGCAGGTAACGGTAACTTTGATTCTAATTATGACAGGTAACAGTAACTTCGATACTAATTATTACAAGTAACTGTAACTTCGATACTAATTATGAAAAGTGACTGTTATTTTGATAAAATATTATGGCAGGTAACTGTAACTTCGATACTAATTATGACAGGTTACAGTAACTTCGATACTAATTATGACAGGTAACTGTAACTTCATTACTAATTATGACAAGAAACTGTAACTTCGATACTAATTATGACAGGTAACTGTAACTTCGGTACTAATTACGACAGGTAAATGTAACTTCGATACTAATTATGACAAGTAACTGTAACTTCGTTACTAATTATGACAAGTAACTGTAATTTCGATACAAATTTTAGCAGGTAACTGTAACTTCGATACTAATTATGACAGGTAACAGTAACATCGATACTAATTATGACAAGTAACTCTAACTTCGTTACTAATTATGAAAAGTGACTGTTATTTTGATAAAATATTATGGCAGGTAACTGTAACTTCGATACTAATTATGACAGGTTACAATAACTTCGATACTAATTATGACAGGTAACTGTAACTTCGTTAATAATTATGACAAGTGACTGTAAATTCGATACAAATTATGGCAGGTAACATTAACATCGATACTAATTATCACAGGTAACTGTAACTTCGATACTAATTATGACAGGTAACTGTAACTTCGATACTAATTATGACAGGTAACTGTAACTTCGATACTAATTATGACAGGTAACTGTAACTTCGTTACTAATTATGACATGTAACTGTAATTTCGATACAAATTATGACAGGTAACTGTAATTTTGTTACTAATTATGACAAGTGACTGTAATTTAGATACAAATTATGGCAGGTAACGGTAACTTCGATACTAATTATGACAGGTAACTGTAACTTCGATACTAATTATGACAAGTAACTGTAATTTCGAACAAATTATGGCAGGTAACGGTAACTTTGATTCTAATTATGACAGGTAACAGTAACTTCGATACTAATTATGACAAGTAACTGTAACTTCGATACTGATTATGACAGGTAACTGTAACTTCGATACTAATTATGACAAGTAACTGTAACTTCGTAACTAATTATGACAAGTAACTGTAATTTTGATAACAAATTATGGCAGGTTACTGTAATTTCGATACTAATTATGACAGGTAACAGTAACTTCGATACTAATTCTGACAGGTAACTTTAACTTCGATACTAATTATGACAAGTAACTGTAATTTCGAACAAATTATGGCAGGTAACGGTAACTTTGATTCTAATTATGACAGGTAACAGTAACTTCGATACTAATTATGACAAGTAACTGTAACTTCGATACTGATTATGACAGGTAACTGTAACTTCGATACTAATTATGACAAGTAACTGTAACTTCGTAACTAATTATGACAAGTAACTGTAATTTTGATGAAAAGTTATGGCAGGTTACTGTAACTTCGATACTAATTATGACAGGTAACAGTAATTTCGATACTAATTATGACAGGTAACTGTAACTTCGATACTAATTATGACAAAATACCTTAACTTCGATACTAATTACGACAAGTAACTGTAACTTCGATACTTATTATGACAGGTAATTGTAACTTCATTACTAATTATGACAAGAAACTGTAACTTCGATACTAATTATGACAGGTAACTGTAACTTCGATACTAATTATGACAAGTAACTGTATCTTCGTTACTAATTATGACAAGTAAATGTAATTTCGATACTAATTATGGCAGGTAACTGTAACTTCGTTACTAATTATGACAAGTAACTGTAATATCGATACAAATTATGGCAGGTGACTGTAACTTCGATACTTATTATGAGAGGTAACAGTAACTTCGATACTAATTATGACAAGTAACTGTATATTCAATTCTAATTATGACAAGATACTTTAACTTCGATACTAATTACGACAAGTAATTGTAACTTCGATACTTATTATGACAGGTAATTGTAACTTCATTACTAATTATGACAAGAAACTGTCATTTCGATACTGATTATGACAGGTAACAGTAAATTCGATACTAATAATGACAAGTAACAGTAACTTCGATACTAATTATGACAGGTACTCCAACTTCGATACTAATTATGACAGGTAACAGTAACTTCGATACTAATTATGACAAGTAACTGTATATTCAATTCTAATTATGACAAGATACTTTAACTTCGATACTAATTACGACAAGTAATTGTAACTTCGATACTTATTATGACAGGTAATTGTAACTTCATTACTAATTATGACAAGAAACTGTAACTTCGATACTAATTATGACAGGTAACTGTAACTTCGATACTAATTATGACAAGTAACTGTATCTTCGTTACTAATTATGACAAGTAAATGTAATTTCGATACTAATTATGGCAGGTAACTCTAACTTCGTTACTAATTATGACAAGTAACTGTAATATCGATACAAATTATGGCAGGTGACTGTAACTTCGATACTTATTATGAGAGGTAACAGTAACTTCGATACTAATTATGACAGGTAACAGTAACTTAGTTACTAATTATGACATGTAACTGTAATTTCGATACAAATTATGACAGGTAGCTGTAACTTCGTTACTAATTATGACAAGTAACTGTAATTTCGATACAAATTATGGCAGGTAACAGTAACTTCGATACTAATAATGACAGGTAACTGTAACTTCGATACTTATTATGACAAGTAACTGTAATTTCGATACAAATTATGGCAGGTAACTGTAACTTCGATACTAATTATGACAGGTAACAGTAACTTCGATACTAATTATGACAAGTAACTGTAACTTCAATTCTAATTATGACAGGTAACTGTAACTTCGATACTAATTATGACAAGTAACTCTAATTTCGTTCCAAATTATGACAAGTAACTGTAATTTTGATAAAAAATTATGGCAGGTAACAGTAACTTCGATACTAATTATGACAGGTAACTGTTACTTCGTTACTAATTATGACAAGTAACTGTCATTTCGATACTGATTATGACAGGTAACAGTAAATTCGATACTAATAATGACAAGTAACAGTAACTTCGATACTAATTATGACAGGTACTCCAACTTCGATACTAATTATGACAGGTAACAGTAACTTCGATACTAATTATGACAAGTAACTGTATATTCAATTCTAATTATGACAGGTAACTGTAACTTCGATACTAATTATGACAAGTAACTCTAATTTCGTTCCAAATTATGACAAGTAACTGTAATTTTGATAAAAAATTATGGCAGGTAACAGTAACTTCGATACTAATTATGACAGGTAACTGTTTCTTCATTACTAATTATGACAGGAAACTGTAACTTCGATACTAATTATGAAAAGTAACTCTAATTTCGTTCCAAATTATGACAAGTAACTGTAATTTTGATAAAAAATTATGGCAGGTAACAGTAACTTCGATACGAATTATGACAGGTAACTGTTACTTCGTTACTAATTATGACAAGTAACTGTCATTTCGATACTAATTATGACAGGTAACAGTAACTTCGATACTAATTATGACAAGTAACAGTAACGTCGATACTAATTATGACAGGTAACTGCAACTTCGATACTAATTATGACAAATAACTGTAATTTCGATACATAATATGGCAGTTAACTGTAACTTCGATATTAATTATGACAGGTAACAGTGACTTCGATAGTAGTTATGACAAGTAACTGTAACTTCGATACTAATTATGACAAGTAACAGTAACTTCGATACTAATTATGACAGAAAACTGTAACTTCGATACTAATTTTGAGAGGTAACAGTAACTTCGATACTAATTATGACAAGTAACTCTAACTTCGTTACTAATTATGACAAGTAACTGTTATTTTGATAAAATATTATGGCAGGTAACTGTAACTTCGATACTAATTATGACAGGTAAAGTAACTTCGATACTAATTATGACAGGTAACTGTAACTTCGTTACTAATTATGACATGTAACTGTAATTTCGATACTAATTATGGCAGGTAACTGAAACTTCGTTACTAATTATGACAAGTAACGGTAATTTCGGTACAAATTATGGCAGGTAACTGTAACTTCGATTCTAATTATTACAGGTAACAGTAACTTCGATACTAATTATGACAGAAAACAGTAACTTCAATAATAATTATGACAGGTAACAGTAACTTCGATACAAATTATGACAGGTAACTGTAACTTCGTTACTAATTATGACAAGTAACTGTAATTTCGATACAAATTATGGCAGGATACAGTAACTTCGATACTAATTATGACAGGTAACTGTACCTAAGAAACTAATTATGACAGGTAACTGTAACTTCGTTACTAATTATGACAAACAAGAGTAATTTCGATACAAATGATGGCAGGTAACTGTAACTTCGATACTAATTATGACAGGTAACAGTAACTTCGATACTAATTATGACAATTAACTGTAACTTCGATTCTAATTATGACAGGTAACTGTAACTTCGTTACAAATTTTGGCAGGTAGCTGTAATTTTGATACAAATTAGGGCAGGAAACATGTAACTCCGATACTAATTATGACAGGTAACAGTAACTTCGATACTAATTATGACATGTAACTGTAACTTCGATACTAATTATGACAGGTATCTGTAACTTCGATACTAATTATGGCAAGTAAATCTCACTTCGTTACTAATTATGACAAGTGACAGTTATTTCGATACAAATTATGGCAGGTAACAGTAACATCGATACTAATTATGACAGGTAAGTGTAACTTCGATAATAATTATGACAAGTAATTGTAATTACGTTACAGATTATGGCAGGTAACGGTAACTTTGTTTCTAATTCTAACAGGTAACAGTAACTTCGATACTAATTATGACAAGTAACTGTAACTTCGATATTGATTATGACAGGTAACTGTAACTTCGATACTAATTATGACAAATAACTGTAACTTCGATACTTATTATGACAAGTAACTGTAACTTCATTACTTATTATGACAAGAAACTGTAACTTCGATACTAATTATGACAGGTAACTGTAACTTCGTTACTAATTATGACAAGATACTGTAACTTCGATACTAATTACGACAAGTAACTGTAACTTCGATAATTATTATGACAGGTAACTGTAACTTCATTACTAATTATGACAAGAAACTGAAACTTCGATACTAATTATGACAGGTAACTGTAACTTCGATACTTATTATGACAGGTAACTGTTACTTCGTTACTAATTATGACAAGATACTGTAACTTCGATACTAATTACGACAAGTAACTGTAACTTCGATAATTATTATGACAGGTAACTGTAACTTCATTACTAATTATGACAAGAAACTGTAACTTCGATACTAATTATGACAGGTAACTGTAACTTCGATACTAATTATGACTAGTAACTGTAACTTCGTTACTAATTATGACAAGTACCTGTAATTTCGATACTAATTATGGCAGGTAACTGTAACTTCGTTACTAATTATGACAAGTGACTGTAATTTCGATACAAATTATGGCAGGTAACAGTAACTTGGATTTTAATTATGACAGGTAACTGTAACTTCGATACTAATTATGACAAGTAACTGTAATTTCGAACAAATTATGGCAGGCAACGGTAACTTTGATTCTAATTATGACAGGTAACAGTAACTTCGATACTAATTATGACAAGTAACTGTAACTTCGATACTAATTATGAAAAGTGACTGTTATTTTGATAAAATATTATGGCAGGTAACTGTAACTTCGATACTAATTATGACAGGTTACAGTAACTTCGATACTAATTTTGACAGGTAACTGTAACTTCGTTAATAATTATGACAAGTGACTGTAAATTCGATACAAATTATGGCAGGTAACATTAACATCGATACTAATTATCACAGGTAACTGTAACTTCGATACTAATTATGACAGGTAACTGTAACTTCGATACTAATTATGACAAGAAACTGTAATTTCGAACAAATTATGGCAGGTAACGGTAACTTTGATTCTAATTATGACAGGTAACAGTAACTTCGATACTAATTATTACAAGTAACTGTAACTTCGATACTAATTATGAAAAGTGACTGTTATTTTGATAAAATATTATGGCAGGTAACTGTAACTTCGATACTAATTATGACAGGTTACAGTAACTTCGATACTAATTATGACAGGTAACTGTAACTTCATTACTAATTATGACAAGAAACTGTAACTTCGATACTAATTATGACAGGTAACTGTAACTTCGGTACTAATTACGACAGGTAAATGTAACTTCGATACTAATTATGACAAGTAACTGTAACTTCGTTACTAATTATGACAAGTAACTGTAATTTCGATACAAATTTTAGCAGGTAACTGTAACTTCGATACTAATTATGACAGGTAACAGTAACATCGATACTAATTATGACAAGTAACTCTAACTTCGTTACTAATTATGAAAAGTGACTGTTATTTTGATAAAATATTATGGCAGGTAACTGTAACTTCGATACTAATTATGACAGGTTACAATAACTTCGATACTAATTATGACAGGTAACTGTAACTTCGTTAATAATTATGACAAGTGACTGTAAATTCGATACAAATTATGGCAGGTAACATTAACATCGATACTAATTATCACAGGTAACTGTAACTTCGATACTAATTATGACAGGTAACTGTAACTTCGATACTAATTATGACAGGTAACTGTAACTTCGATACTAATTATGACAGGTAACTGTAACTTCGTTACTAATTATGACATGTAACTGTAATTTCGATACAAATTATGACAGGTAACTGTAATTTTGTTACTAATTATGACAAGTGACTGTAATTTAGATACAAATTATGGCAGGTAACGGTAACTTCGATACTAATTATGACAGGTAACTGTAACTTCGATACTAATTATGACAAGTAACTGTAATTTCGAACAAATTATGGCAGGTAACGGTAACTTTGATTCTAATTATGACAGGTAACAGTAACTTCGATACTAATTATGACAAGTAACTGTAACTTCAATACTGATTATGACAGGTAACTGTAACTTCGATACTAATTATGACAAGTAACTGTAACTTCGTAACTAATTATGACAAGTAACTGTAGTTTTGATAACAAATTATGGCAGGTTACTGTAATTTCGATACTAATTATGACAGGTAACAGTAACTTCGATACTAATTCTGACAGGTAACTTTAACTTCGATACTAATTATGACAAGTAACTGTAATTTCGAACAAATTATGGCAGGTAACGGTAACTTTGATTCTAATTATGACAGGTAACAGTAACTTCGATACTAATTATGACAAGTAACTGTAACTTCGATACTGATTATGACAGGTAACTGTAACTTCGATACTAATTATGACAAGTAACTGTAACTTCGTAACTAATTATGACAAGTAACTGTAATTTTGATGAAAAGTTATGGCAGGTTACTGTAACTTCGATACTAATTATGACAGGTAACAGTAATTTCGATACTAATTATGACAGGTAACTGTAACTTCGATACTAATTATGACAAAATACCTTAACTTCGATACTAATTACGACAAGTAACTGTAACTTCGATACTTATTATGACAGGTAATTGTAACTTCATTACTAATTATGACAAGAAACTGTAACTTCGATACTAATTATGACAGGTAACTGTAACTTCGATACTAATTATGACAAGTAACTGTATCTTCGTTACTAATTATGACAAGTAAATGTAATTTCGATACTAATTATGGCAGGTAACTGTAACTTCGTTACTAATTATGACAAGTAACTGTAATATCGATACAAATTATGGCAGGTGACTGTAACTTCGATACTTATTATGAGAGGTAACAGTAACTTCGATACTAATTATGACAGGTAACAGTAACTTAGTTACTAATTATGACATGTAACTGTAATGTCGATACAAATTATGACAGGTAGCTGTAACGTCGTTACTAATTATGACAAGTAACTGTAATTTCGATACAAATTATGGCAGGTAACAGTAACTTCGATACTAATAATGACAGGTAACTGTAACTTCGATACTTATTATGACAAGTAACTGTAATTTCGATACAAATTATGGCAGGTAACTGTAACTTCGATACTAATTATGACAGGTAACAGTAACTTCGATACTAATTATGACAAGTAACTGTAACTTCAATTCTAATTATGACAGGTAACTGTAACTTCGATACTAATTATGACAAGTAACTCTAATTTCGTTCCAAATTATGACAAGTAACTGTAATTTTGATAAAAAATTATGGCAGGTAACAGTAACTTCGATACTAATTATGACAGGTAACTGTTACTTCGTTACTAATTATGACAAGTAACTGTCATTTCGATACTGATTATGACAGGTAACAGTAAATTCGATACTAATAATGACAAGTAACATTAACTTCGATACTAATTATGACAGGTACTCCAACTTCGATACTAATTATGACAGGTAACAGTAACTTCGATACTAATTATGACAAGTAACTGTATATTCAATTCTAATTATGACAGGTAACTGTAACTTCGATACTAATTATGACAAGTAACTCTAATTTCGTTCCAAATTATGACAAGTAACTGTAATTTTGATAAAAAATTATGGCAGGTAACAGTAACTTCGATACTAATTATGACAGGTAACTGTTTCTTCATTACTAATTATGACAGGAAACTGTAACTTCGATACTAATTATGAAAAGTAACTCTAATTTCGTTCCAAATTATGACAAGTAACTGTAATTTTGATAAAAAATTATGGCAGGTAACAGTAACTTCGATACGAATTATGACAGGTAACTGTTACTTCGTTACTAATTATGACAAGTAACTGTCATTTCGATACTAATTATGACAGGTAACAGTAACTTCGATACTAATTATGACAAGTAACAGTAACGTCGATACTAATTATGACAGGTAACTGCAACTTCGATACTAATTATGACAAATAACTGTAATTTCGATACATATTATGGCAGTTAACTGTAACTTCGATATTAATTATGACAGGTAACAGTGACTTCGATAGTAGTTATGACAAGTAACTGTAACTTCGATACTAATTATGACAAGTAACAGTAACTTCGATACTAATTATGACAGAAAACTGTAACTTCGATACTAATTTTGAGAGGTAACAGTAACTTCGATACTAATTATGACAAGTAACTCTAACTTCGTTACTAATTATGACAAGTAACTGTTATTTTGATAAAATATTATGGCAGGTAACTGTAACTTCGATACTAATTATGACAGGTAAAGTAACTTCGATACTAATTATGACAGGTAACTGTAACTTCGTTACTAATTATGACATGTAACTGTAATTTCGATACTAATTATGGCAGGTAACTGAAACTTCGTTACTAATTATGACAAGTAACGGTAATTTCGGTACAAATTATGGCAGGTAACTGTAACTTCGATTCTAATTATTACAGGTAACAGTAACTTCGATACTAATTATGACAGAAAACAGTAACTTCAATAATAATTATGACAGGTAACAGTAACTTCGATACAAATTATGACAGGTAACTGTAACTTCGTTACTAATTATGACAAGTAACTGTAATTTCGATACAAATTATGGCAGGATACAGTAACTTCGATACTAATTATGACAGGTAACTGTACCTAAGAAACTAATTATGACAGGTAACTGTAACTTCGTTACTAATTATGACAAACAAGAGTAATTTCGATACAAATGATGGCAGGTAACTGTAACTTCGATACTAATTATGACAGGTAACAGTAACTTCGATACTAATTATGACAATTAACTGTAACTTCGATTCTAATTATGACAGGTAACTGTAACTTCGTTACAAATTTTGGCAGGTAGCTGTAATTTTGATACAAATTAGGGCAGGAAACATGTAACTCCGATACTAATTATGACAGGTAACAGTAACTTCGATACTAATTATGACATGTAACTGTAACTTCGATACTAATTATGACAGGTATCTGTAACTTCGATACTAATTATGGCAAGTAAATCTCACTTCGTTACTAATTATGACAAGTGACAGTTATTTCGATACAAATTATGGCAGGTAACAGTAACATCGATACTAATTATGACAGGTAAGTGTAACTTCGATAATAATTATGACAAGTAATTGTAATTACGTTACAGATTATGGCAGGTAACGGTAACTTTGTTTCTAATTCTAACAGGTAACAGTAACTTCGATACTAATTATGACAAGTAACTGTAACTTCGATATTGATTATGACAGGTAACTGTAACTTCGATACTAATTATGACAAATAACTGTAACTTCGATACTAATTATGACAGGTAACTGTAACTTCGATACTTATTATGACAGGTAACTGTTACTTCGTTACTAATTATGACAAGATACTGTAACTTCGATACTAATTACGACAAGTAACTGTAACTTCGATAATTATTATGACAGGTAACTGTAACTTCATTACTAATTATGACAAGAAACTGTAACTTCGATACTAATTATGACAGGTAACTGTAACTTCGATACTAATTATGACTAGTAACTGTAACTTCGTTACTAATTATGACAAGTACCTGTAATTTCGATACTAATTATGGCAGGTAACTGTAACTTCGTTACTAATTATGACAAGTGACTGTAATTTCGATACAAATTATGGCAGGTAACAGTAACTTGGATTTTAATTATGACAGGTAACTGTAACTTCGATACTAATTATGACAAGTAACTGTAATTTCGAACAAATTATGGCAGGCAACGGTAACTTTGATTCTAATTATGACAGGTAACAGTAACTTCGATACTAATTATGACAAGTAACTGTAACTTCGATACTAATTATGAAAAGTGACTGTTATTTTGATAAAATATTATGGCAGGTAACTGTAACTTCGATACTAATTATGACAGGTTACAGTAACTTCGATACTAATTATGACAGGTAACTGTAACTTCGTTAATAATTATGACAAGTGACTGTAAATTCGATACAAATTATGGCAGGTAACATTAACATCGATACTAATTATCACAGGTAACTGTAACTTCGATACTAATTATGACAGGTAACTGTAACTTCGATACTAATTATGACAAGAAACTGTAATTTCGAACAAATTATGGCAGGTAACGGTAACTTTGATTCTAATTATGACAGGTAACAGTAACTTCGATACTAATTATTACAAGTAACTGTAACTTCGATACTAATTATGAAAAGTGACTGTTATTTTGATAAAATATTATGGCAGGTAACTGTAACTTCGATACTAATTATGACAGGTTACAGTAACTTCGATACTAATTATGACAGGTAACTGTAACTTCATTACTAATTATGACAAGAAACTGTAACTTCGATACTAATTATGACAGGTAACTGTAACTTCGGTACTAATTACGACAGGTAAATGTAACTTCGATACTAATTATGACAAGTAACTGTAACTTCGTTACTAATTATGACAAGTAACTGTAATTTCGATACAAATTTTAGCAGGTAACTGTAACTTCGATACTAATTATGACAGGTAACAGTAACATCGATACTAATTATGACAAGTAACTCTAACTTCGTTACTAATTATGAAAAGTGACTGTTATTTTGATAAAATATTATGGCAGGTAACTGTAACTTCGATACTAATTATGACAGGTTACAATAACTTCGATACTAATTATGACAGGTAACTGTAACTTCGTTAATAATTATGACAAGTGACTGTAAATTCGATACAAATTATGGCAGGTAACATTAACATCGATACTAATTATCACAGGTAACTGTAACTTCGATACTAATTATGACAGGTAACTGTAACTTCGATACTAATTATGACAGGTAACTGTAACTTCGATACTAATTATGACAGGTAACTGTAACTTCGTTACTAATTATGACATGTAACTGTAATTTCGATACAAATTATGACAGGTAACTGTAATTTTGTTACTAATTATGACAAGTGACTGTAATTTAGATACAAATTATGGCAGGTAACGGTAACTTCGATACTAATTATGACAGGTAACTGTAACTTCGATACTAATTATGACAAGTAACTGTAATTTCGAACAAATTATGGCAGGTAACGGTAACTTTGATTCTAATTATGACAGGTAACAGTAACTTCGATACTAATTATGACAAGTAACTGTAACTTCGATACTGATTATGACAGGTAACTGTAACTTCGATACTAATTATGACAAGTAACTGTAACTTCGTAACTAATTATGACAAGTAACTGTAATTTTGATAACAAATTATGGCAGGTTACTGTAATTTCGATACTAATTATGACAGGTAACAGTAACTTCGATACTAATTCTGACAGGTAACTTTAACTTCGATACTAATTATGACAAGTAACTGTAATTTCGAACAAATTATGGCAGGTAACGGTAACTTTGATTCTAATTATGACAGGTAACAGTAACTTCGATACTAATTATGACAAGTAACTGTAACTTCGATACTGATTATGACAGGTAACTGTAACTTCGATACTAATTATGACAAGTAACTGTAACTTCGTAACTAATTATGACAAGTAACTGTAATTTTGATGAATAGTTATGGCAGGTTACTGTAACTTCGATACTAATTATGACAGGTAACAGTAATTTCGATACTAATTATGACAGGTAACTGTAACTTCGATACTAATTATGACAAAATACCTTAACTTCGATACTAATTACGACAAGTAACTGTAACTTCGATACTTATTATGACAGGTAATTGTAACTTCATTACTAATTATGACAAGAAACTGTAACTTCGATACTAATTATGACAGGTAACTGTAACTTCGATACTAATTATGACAAGTAACTGTATCTTCGTTACTAATTATGACAAGTAAATGTAATTTCGATACTAATTATGGCAGGTAACTGTAACTTCGTTACTAATTATGACAAGTAACTGTAATATCGATACAAATTATGGCAGGTGACTGTAACTTCGATACTTATTATGAGAGGTAACAGTAACTTCGATACTAATTATGACAGGTAACAGTAACTTAGTTACTAATTATGACATGTAACTGTAATTTCGATACAAATTATGACAGGTAGCTGTAACGTCGTTACTAATTATGACAAGTAACTGTAATTTCGATACAAATTATAGCAGGTAACAGTAACTTCGATACTAATAATGACAGGTAACTGTAACTTCGATACTTATTATGACAAGTAACTGTAATTTCGATACAAATTATGGCAGGTAACTGTAACTTCGATACTAATTATGACAGGTAACAGTAACTTCGATACTAATTATGACAAGTAACTGTAACTTCAATTCTAATTATGACAGGTAACTGTAACTTCGATACTAATTATGACAAGTAACTCTAATTTCGTTCCAAATTATGACAAGTAACTGTAATTTTGATAAAAAATTATGGCAGGTAACAGTAACTTCGATACTAATTATGACAGGTAACTGTTACTTCGTTACTAATTATGACAAGTAACTGTCATTTCGATACTGATTATGACAGGTAACAGTAAATTCGATACTAATAATGACAAGTAACAGTAACTTCGATACTAATTATGACAGGTACTCCAACTTCGATACTAATTATGACAGGTAACAGTAACTTCGAATCTAATTATGACAAGTAACTGTATCTTCAATTCTAATTATGACAGGTAACTGTAACTTCGATACTAATTATGACAAGTAACTCTAATTTCGTTCCAAATTATGACAAGTAACTGTAAATTTGATAAAAAATTATGGCAGGTAACAGTAACTTCGATACTAATTACGACAGGTAACTGTTTCTTCATTACTAATTATGACAGGAAACTGTAACTTCGATACTAATTATGAAAAGTAACTCTAATTTCGTTCCAAATTATGACAAGTAACTGTAATTTTGATAAAAAATTATGGCAGGTAACAGTAACTTCGATACTAATTATGACAGGTAACTGTTACTTCGTTACTAATTATGACAAGTAACTGTCATTTCGATAATAATTATGACAGGTAACAGTAACTTCGATACTAATTATGACAAGTAACAGTAACGTCGATACTAATTATGACAGGTAACTGCAACTTCGATACTAATTATGACAAATAACTGTAATTTCGATACATATTATGGCAGTTAACTGTAACTTCGATATTAATTATGACAGGTAACAGTGACTTCGATACTAGTTATGACAAGTAACTGTAACTTCGATACTAATTATGACAAGTAACAGTAACTTCGATCCTAATTATGACAGAAAACTGTAACTTCGATACTAATTTTGAGAGGTAACAGTAACTTCGATACTAATTATGACAAGTAACTCTAACTTCGTTACTAATTATGACAAGTAACTGTTATTTTGATAAAATATTATGGCAGGTAACTGTAACTTCGATACTAATTATGACAGGTAAAGTAACTTCGATACTAATTATGACAGGTAACTGTAACTTCGTTACTAATTATGACATGTAACTGTAATTTCGATACTAATTATGGCAGGTAACTGAAACTTCGTTACTAATTATGACAAGTAACGGTAATTTCGGTACAAATTATGGCAGGTAACTGTAACTTCGATTCTAATTATTACAGGTAACAGTAACTTCGATACTAATTATGACAGAAAACAGTAACTTCAATAATAATTATGACAGGTAACAGTAACTTCGATACAAATTATGACAGGTAACTGTAACTTCGTTACTAATTATGACAAGTAACTGTAATTTCGATACAAATTATGGCAGGATACAGTAACTTCGATACTAATTATGACAGGTAACTGTACCTAAGAAAATAATTATGACAGGTAACTGTAACTTCGTTACTAATTATGACAAACAAGAGTAATTTCGATACAAATGATGGCAGGTAACTGAAACTTCGATACTAATTATGACAGGTAACAGTAACTTCGATACTAATTATGACAATTAACTGTAACTTCGATTCTAATTATGACAGGTAACTGTAACTTCGTTACAAATTTTGGCAGGTAACTGTAATTTTGATACAAATTAGGGCAGGGAACTGTAACTCCGATACTAATTATAACAGGTAACAGTAACTTCGATACTAATTATGACATGTAACTGTAACTTCGATACTAATTATGACAGGTATCTGTAACTTCGATACTAATTATGGCAAGTAAATCTCACTTCGTTACTAATTATGACAAGTGACAGTTATTTCGATACAAATTATGGCAGGTAACAGTAACATCGATACTAATTATGACAGGTAAGTGTAACTTCGATACTAATTATGACAAGTAATTGTAATTACGTTACAAATTATGGCAGGTAACGGTAACTTTGTTTCTAATTCTGACAGGTAACAGTAACTTCGATACTAATTATGACAAGTAACTGTAACTTCGATATTGATTATGACAGGTAACTGTAACTTCGATACTAATTATGACAGGTAACTGTAACTTCGTTACTAATTATGACAAGATACTGTAACTTCGATACTAATTACGACAAGTAACTGTAACTTCGATAATTATTATGACAGGTAACTGTAACTTCATTACTAATTATGACAAGAAACTGAAACTTCGATACTAATTATGACAGGTAACTGTAACTTCGATACTTATTATGACAGGTAACTGTAACTTCGTTACTAATTATGACAAGATACTGTAACTTCGATACTAATTACGACAAGTAACTGTAACTTCGATAATTATTATGACAGGTAACTGTAACTTCATTACTAATTATGACAAGAAACTGTAACTTCGATACTAATTATGACAGGTAACTGTAACTTCGATACTAATTATGACTAGTAACTGTAACTTCGTTACTAATTATGACAAGTACCTGTAATTTCGGTACTAATTATGGCAGGTAACTGTAACTTCGTTACTAATTATGACAAGTGACTGTAATTTCGATACAAATTATGGCAGGTAACAGTAACTAGGATTTTAATTATGACAGGTAACTGTAACTTCGATACTAATTATGACAAGTAACTGTAATTTCGTACAAATTATGGCAGGTAACGGTAACTTTGATTCTAATTATGACAGGTAACAGTAACTTCGATACTAATTATGACAAGTAACTGTAACTTCGATACTAATTATGAAAAGTGACTGTTATTCTGATAAAATATTATGGCAGGTAACTGTAACTTCGATACTAATTATGACAGGTTACAGTAACTTCGATACTAATTATGACAGGTAACTGTAACTTCGTTAATAATTATGAAAAGTGACTGTAAATTCGATACAAATTATGGCAGGTAACATTAACATCGATACTAATTATCACAGGTAACTGTAACTTCGATACTAATTATGACAGGTAACTGTAACTTCGATACTAATTATGACAAGTGACTGTAATTTCGAACAAATTATGGCAGGTAACGGTAACTTTGATTCTAATTATGACAGGTAACAGTAACTTCGATACTAATTATGACAAGTAACTGTAACTTCGATACTAATTATGAAAAGTGACTGTTATTTTGATAAAATATTATGGCAGGTAACTGTAACTTCGATACTAATTATGACAGGTTACAATAACTTCGATACTAATTATGACAGGTAACTGTAACTTCATTACTAATTATGACAAGAAACTGTAACTTCGATACTAATTATGACAGGTAACTGTAACTTCGGTACTAATTACGACAGGTAAATGTAACTTCGATACTAATTATGACAAGTAACTGTAACTTCGTTACTAATTATGACAAGTAACTGTAATTTCGATACAAATTTTAGCAGGTAACTGTAACTTCGATACTAATTATGACAGGTAACAGTAACTTCGATACTAATTATGACAAGTAACTCTAACTTCGTTACTAAATATGAAAAGTGACTGTTATTTTGATAAAATATTATGGCAGGTAACTGTAACTTCGATACTAATTATGACAGGTTACAGTAACTTCGATACTAATTATGACAGGTAACTGTAACTTCGTTAATAATTATGACAAGTGACTGTAAATTCGATACAAATTATGGCAGGTAACATTAACATCGATACTAATTATCACAGGTAACTGTAACTTCGATACTAATTATGACAGGTAACTGTAACTTCGATACTAATTATGACAGGTAACTGTAACTTCGATACTAATTATGACAGGTAACTGTAACTTCGTTACTAATTATGACATGTAACTGTAATTTCGATACAAATTATGACAGGTAACTGTAATTTCGTTACTAATTATGACAAGTGACAGTAATTTAGATACAAATTATGGCAGGTAACGGTAACTTCGATACTAATTATGACAGGTAACTGTAACTTCGATACTAATTATGACAGGTAACTGTAATTTCGAACAAATTATGGCAGGTAACGGTAACTTTGATTCTTATTATGACAGGTAACAGTAACTTCGATACTAATTATGTCAAGTAACTGTAACTTCGATACTGATTATGACAGGTAACTGTAACTTCGATACTAATTATGACAAGTAACTGTTACTTCGTAACTAATTATGACAAGTAACTGTAATTTTGATAACAAATTATGGCAGGTTACTGTAACTTCGATACTAATTATGACAGGTAACAGTAACTTCGATACTAATTCTGACAGGTAACTGTAACTTCGATACTAATTATGACAAGATACTTTAACTTCGATACTAATTACGACAAGTAACTGTAACTTCGATACTTATTATGACAGGTAATTGTAACTTCATTACTAATTATGACAAGAAACTGTAACTTCTATACTTATTATGACAGGTAACTGTAACTTCGATACTAATTATGACAAGTAACTGTAACTTCGTTACTAATTATGACAAGTAAATGTAATTTCGATACTAATTATGGCAGGTAACTGTAACTTCGTTACTAATTATGACAAGTAACTGTAATATCGATACAAATTATGGCAGGTGACTGTAACTTCGATACTTATTATGAGAGGTAACAGTAACTTCGATACTAATTATGACAGGTAACAGTAACTTAGTTACTAATTATGACATGTAACTGTAATTTCGATACAAATTATGACAGGTAGCTGTAACTTCGTTACTAATTATGACAAGTAACTGTAATTTCGATACAAATTAAGGCAGGTAACAGTAACTTCGATACTAATACTGACAGGTAACTGTAACTTCGATACTTATTATGACAAGTAACTGTAATTTCGATACAAATTATGGCAGGTAACTGTAATTTCGATACTAATTATGACAGGTAACAGTAGCTTCGATACTAATTATGACAAGTAACTGTAACTTCAATTCTAATTATGACAGGTAACTGTAACTTCGATACTAATTATGTCAAGTAACTCTAATTTCGTTCCAAATTATGACAAGTAACTGTAATTTTGATAAAAAATTATGGCAGGTAACAGTAACTTCGATACTAATTATGACAGGTAACTGTTACTTCGTTACTAATTATGACAAGTAACTGTCATTTCGATACTAATTATGACAGGTAACAGTAACTTCGATACTAATAATGACAAGTAACAGTAACTTCGATACTAATTATGACAGGTAACTGCAACTTCGATACTAATTATGACAGGTAACAATAACTTCGATACTAATTATGACAAGTAACTGTAACTACAATTCTAATTATGACAGGTAACTGTAACTTCGATACTAATTATGACAAGTAACTCTAATTTCGTTCCAAATTATGACAAGTAACTGTAATTTTGATAAAAAATTATGGCAGGTAACAGTAACTTCGATACTAATTATGACAGGTAACTGTTACTTCGTTACTAATTATGACAGGAAACTGTAACTTCGATACTAATTATGAAAAGTAATTCTAATTTCGTTCCAAATTATGACAAGTAACTGTAATTTTGATAAAAAATTATGGCAGGTAACAGTAACTTCGATACTAATTATGACAGGTAACTGTTACTTCGTTACTAATTATGACAAGTAACTGTCATTTCGATACTAATTATGACAGGTAACAGTAACTTCGATACTAATTATGACAAGTAACAGTAACTTCGATACTAATTATGACAGGTAACTGCAACTTCGATACTAATTATGACAAGTAACTGTAATTTCGATACATATTATGGCAGTTACCTGTAACTTCGATATTAATTATGACAGGTAACAGTGACTTCGATACTAATTATGACAAGTAACTGTAACTTCGATACTAATTATGACAAGTAACAGTAACTTCGATACTAATTATGACAGAAAACTGTAACTTCGATACTAATTTTGACAGGTAACAGTAACTTCGATACTAATTATGACAAGTAACTCTAACTTCGTTACTAATTATGACAAGTAACTGTTATTTTGATAAAATATTATGGCAGGTAACTGTAACTTCGATACTAATTATGACAGGTAAGGTAACTTCGATACTAATTATGACAGGTAACTGTAACTTCGTTACTAATTATGACATGTAACTGTAATTTCGATACTAATTATGGCAGGTAACTGAAACTTCGTTACTAATTATGACAAGTAACGGTAATTTCGGTACAAATTATGGCAGGTAACTGTAACTTCGATTCTAATTATTACAGGTAACAGTAACTTCGATACTAATTATGACAGAAAACAGTAACTTCAATACTAATTATGACAGGTAACAGTAACTTCGATACAAATTATGACAGGTAACTGTAACTTCGTTACTAATTATGACAAGTAACTGTAATTTCGATACAAATTATGGCAGGTTACAGTAACTTGGATACTAATTATGACAGGTAACTGTACCTAAGAAAATAATTATGACAGGTAATTGTAACTTCGTTACTAATTATGACAAGTAACAGTAATTTCGATACAAATGATGGCAGGTAACTGTAAAATCGATACTAATTATGACAGGTAACAGTAACTTCGATACTAATTATGACAAGTAACTGTAACTTCGATTCTAATTATGACAGGTAACTGTAACTTCGTTACAAATTTTGGCAGGTAACTGTAATTTTGATACAAATTAGGGCAGGGAACTGTAACTCCGATACTAATTATGACAGGTAACAGTAACTTCGATACTAATTATGACATGTAACTGTAACTTCGATACTAATTATGACAGGTATCTGTAACTTCGATACTAATTATGGCAAGTAAATCTAACTTCGTTACTAATTATGACAAGTGACAGTAATTTCGGTACAAATTATGGCAGGTAACAGTAACATCGATACTAATTATGACAGGTAAGTGTAACTTCGATACTAATTATGACAAGTAACTGTAATTACGTTACAAATTATGGCAGGTAACGGTAACTTTGTTTCTAATTCTGACAGGTAACAGTAACTTCGATACTAATTATGACAAGTAACTGTAACTTCGATATTGATTATGACAGGTAACTGTAACTTCGATACTAATTATGACAAGTAACTGTAACTTCGATACTTATTATGACAGGTAACTGTAACTTCATTACTTATTATGATAAGAAACTGTAACTTCGATACTAATTATGACAGGTAACTGTAACTTCGTTACTAATTATGACAAGATACTGTAACTTCGATACTAATTACGACAAGTAACTGTAACTTCGATAATTATTATGACAGGTAACTGTAACTTCATTACTAATTATGACAAGAAACTGTAACTTCGATACTAATTATGACAGGTAACTGTAACTTCGATACTAATTATGACTAGTAACTGTAACTTCGTTACTAATTATGACAAGTACCTGTAATTTCGATACTAATTATGGCAGGTAACTGTAACTTCGTTACTAATTATGACAAGTAACTGTAATTTCGATACAAATTATGGCAGATAACTGTAACTTCGATACTAATTATGACAGGTAACAGTAACGTCGATACTAATTATGACAGGTAACAGTAACTTAGTTACTAATTATGACAAGTAACTGTAATATCGATACAAATTATGGCAGGTAACAGTAAATTCGATACTAATTATGACAGGTAACTGTAACTTCGATACTTATTTTGACAAGTAACTGTAATTTCGATACAAATTATGGCAGGTAACTGTAAGTTCGATACTAATTATGACAAAGTCAACAAAAAAAAAAACAAAGTCAACCCCTGGCACTATCCAGCCCATGACGGGCTAAGGCCGACCAAGCGACCGCTGCCCAGCCATTTGGCCTGCAGATATTGGGGTGACGCGTGATCAGCGCGTCGGGTCCCCTCGGCCGTTAATCTTGGTATTCGTGATCGGGGCGCTGTCTCACTGTCAGACAGCTACTCAATTGTCCTCACGAGGCTGAGTGCACCCCGTTCCAACCCTCACGTCAGTTTTTAAAATCCCTGACGGAGCCGGGGATCGAACCCGGGGCCTCCGGGTGAGAGGAAGGCGCGCTACCCCTACACCACGGGGCCGGCACTAATTATGACAGGTAAGAGTAACTTCGATACTAATTATTTATTTATTTATTTATTTATTTATTTATTTATGCTGGTTTACAACAGGGTCTTTAACCCCAATAACAGTAAACCTACAAAATTTTAACAGTAATTCTAATTTTTTTCATGACTTAAATCTAATCTTAAATCTAATATTAGCATCTAAATTAATTACATAATAATATTATTTATAACTTAACCTTAATGCTGTTACATATTCTACCTTTTTGTTAGTTAATTACACTCATGGCAATGTGGTCATAAATACCTTTACAAATTTTTGGAGACTAAGATCGAAATCTAGACTTTTATTACACACTACAGCTTTATTGTAATTACTGCAGAGTCTATAAAGCGGTGAATGTTTGTGTGACGTGGTGCATGTTTTCTTATTCCTAAAAGTTGTCCACGTTCTTGAAGATAGACGTGGAACATTGAAATTCAGCAACGATAAAAAATAAGAGTTATCTACCACAGAATTTACAATCTTGTGTAAGATCTTGAAATCATTTATTTTCCTACGATCTTCCAAAGCAATAATTTTTAGATTATTCGATACAATTTTATATGGGACCATATATGGGTAATTTCCGCTCATTTTATAATGTATAAATCTGGCGAATCGCTTCTGTACTCCTTCTAGTAATCTTATGTATTTTTTACGCCACACTACGCTTGCATATTCTAATTTCGCCCTTACGTAAGCATTAAAGAGTGTAATGGCCGTTTTCACCTGCCGAAAAGGTCTTACATTTCTAATGACGAAGCCTAGTGCTCGGTACGCCTCACTTGTTACCTTGTTGATGTGAGAAGCGAAAGTCAAACCTTTATCCAGTTCCACACCAAGGTCACTTACACCATTAACCTCCCGCAGCGTATTCAACCCCAGCTTATACTGGAAACTAACTTTATTCTTCCTTCGGGTAAATGACATTGTGACACATTTCGTTAGATTAAAATTAAGTTTATTTTTCCTACTCCATTCAAAGATGTTGTCCAAGTCATTTTGTAGAAGATAGCAGTCATGAGCAGAGGATACAGGACGGAATATCTTAAAATCATCAGCGTATAGAAGACATTTAGAGTGCTTAATACATTCAGAAATGTCATTGATTGCGATCAGAAACATAATTGGTCCAAGGTTCGATCCCTGTGGAATTCCGGAATTTACGGTATATTCCATTGATGAATTTCCGAGAAAGTATACATATTGCTGTCTACCAGACAGATACGAGCTAAAAAATCGTAAATTTGCTTGTGAAAAACCGAAATTGTTTAATTTTGTCAAAAGAATATCATGATCTATACTATCGAATGCCTTTTCAAAATCCGTGAAAATAGCATCCATCTGTCCTCCGATATCCAACTCAGATGAAACATCGTGGGAGAAATTCATCAGATTTGTGACTGTGGATCTCCGTTGCATGAATCCATGTTGTTGTTCTGATATGGCTGGCGCTACATGAGTAACAATTCTGTCATGTAAGATAAATTCAAATATCTTTGCAACAGCTGATACTATACTCACGGGTCGATAGTTCTTTATTAATGTTTGGTTACCTGATTTTAAAATAGGACAGACGCGAGTTTTTTTTCCAAATATCTGGGAATGTATTTGTGCTAATTGCTAGGTTATAAAGGAAATGAAGGGGATCTTTTAAAATCTGTGAGCAACCCTTAATTACGTAAGGGGGTATTTGGTCCGGGCCCGCTGATGTTTTTGGTCTCAGTTTTTTTAACGCTCTATCAATTTCCGCCATTGTTACTTCGCTTATGTGCAGGGTTACTGGCGTATTTGCCTCATCTTGCGATATTCTGTAGGAAGAAGGGTGTTGTGAATACACCGACTGGAAGTATTTTGCAAAACCCTGAACAACCGCTTCCCCGCTTTTTAGCTCTTCCTCATTATATTGCATTATAGTACATGTACCATTGGCCCTTCTTCTGCTTTTCACGTACGTCCAAAAATTTTTACAATCACTGTTAATGTTATTTTCAACTGTTGCTATATATTCTTTATGAGCTAGTTTGATGTCTGTTTTGGTCTTGTTTCTTAATTGTTTGTATCTCAATTTGCTATATTCAGAGTAGTCTTTTCTTTTTCTGTGGAAGTCTTTATCTTTCAAATCATTAATTATTTGTTTTGTAAACCAAACAGGGTATTTACTGGTTTTAAAAGGCATTAATACCGGGACGGTATTTTGGAAAACTTCGTAAACTTTATCATTAAAAAAATTAACTGCTGAATTTATTTCCGTAATTTTGTAGAGATCGTCCCAATTTGTGTCTCTTAAACCGAGGTATAGTTCATCAAATTTAGCTTTTTTAAAATTAAATTTAGTTTGCTCTTTAATTCTGAAGGTGGTTTTGGCTCCATTGAGAGGTACAGTTAAATCCAGTGCGGGATGGTGGGCATCTTCGGCTAAAAGAGGAGTATTATGTCTTACAAGATTTAGGTTTGTGTAGTTAGTGAGTATTAGGTCAAGAGTTCTTCCATTCGAATTCTGAATGTTGTTGTAAGTCTTAAGTTGAAGTAGGTTCATGAAGTTATACAGTAACTGTGAATGGCTATTTTTATCTACATCATTAATTTCTGTACACGATATTGTAGGAATGTTAAAATCTCCCGCTATAATGATGTTATTATTGTACATTTCATAATGGCTCTCTATCCACCCTAGCATTTCACGGTAAGACTCATGGTCCGAGCTAGGAGGAATGTACAGGGAACAGACATACCAGACTCTTCCTTTTGTTTCCAGCTTTAACAGCAAGACTTCTGAGTTCTGAGGCCTTCCTTCAGCCCTGAGTACGGTAATCCCCTCTTTTACCGCTATTAGCACCCCACCACCATTCCTGCTTGAACCTCTCTCTTGCCTGTATACTCTCTATCCAGTGATAATGACCTCAGTGTCATAAACACTGGAGTCTAACCAAGTTTCTGTTAAAATACATATATCTATATCATTACACAATAGGTTCTCGTTAAACACATACAATTTAGATTTCATACCACGTACATTCTGATAGTAAATTGACAATTTATCTATTTTAAATTCCGTTCAGATCGTCCATACTATTAACTACTATGATACGGGAACCCTCATTTTTCTTCATTTTTATGACTCCGTTTCTTACCCAAAGATACGCAAACTCTTTTGTCTCCGCTTCTGACGAGCCGCTGAACTGTCACTTCGATACTAATTATGACAAGTAACTCTAACTTCGTTCCATATTATGACAAGTAACTGTAATTTTGATAAAAAATTATGACAGGTAACTGTACCTTCGTTACTTATTATGACTAGTAACTGTAACTTCGATACTAATTATGACAAGAAACTGTAACTTCGATACTATTAATGACAGGTAACTGTAACTTCGATACTAATTATGACAAGTAACTGTAACTTCGATACTAATTATGACAAGTAACTGTAACTTCGGTACTAATTATGACAGGTAACAGTAACTTCGATACTAATTATGACAAGTAACAGTAACTTCGATACTAATTATGACAGGTAACTGTAACTTCGGTACTAATTACGACAGGTAAATGTAACTTCGATACTAATTATGACAAGTAACTGTAACACGTTACTAATTATGACAAGTAACTGTAATTTCGATACAAATTTTAGCAGGTAACTGTACCTTCGATACTAATTATGACAGGTAACAGTAACTTCGATACAAATTATGACAAGTAACTCTAACTTCGTTACTAATTATGAAAAGTGACTGTTATTTTGATAAAATATTATGGCAGGTAACTGTAACTTCGATACTAATTATGACAGGTTACAGTAACTTCGATACTAATTATGACAGGTAACTGTAACTTTGTTAATAATTATGACAAGTGACTGTAAATTCGATACGAATTATGGCAGGTAACATTAACATCGATACTAATTATCGCAGGTAACTGTAACTTCGATACTAATTATGACAGGTAACTGTAACTTCGATACTAATTATGACAGGTAACTGTATCTTCGATACTAATTATGACAGGTAACTGTAACTTCGTTACTAATTATGACATGTAACTGTAATTTCGAAACAAATTATGACAGGTAACTGTAATTTCGTTACTAATTATGACAAGTGACTGTAATTTCGATACAAATTATGGCAGGTAACAGTAACTTCGATACTAATTATGACAGGTAACTGTAACTTCGATACTAATTATGACAAGTAACTGTAATTTCGAACAAATTATGGCAGGTAACGGTAACTTTGATTCTAATTATGACAGGTAACAGTAACTTCGATACTAATTATGACAAGTAACTGTAACTTCGATACTGATTATGACAGGTAACTGTAACTTCGATACTAATTATGACAAGTAACTGTACCTTCGTAACTAATTATGACAAGTAACTGTAATTTTGATAAAAAATTATGGCAGGTTACTGTAACTTCGATACTAATTATGACAGGTAACAGTAACATCGATACTAATTATGACAGGTAACTGTAACTTCGATACTAATTATGACAAGATACTTTAACTTCGATACTAATTACGACAAGTAACTGTAACTTCGATACTAATTATGACAGGTAACTGTAACTTCGATACTAATTATGACAAGTAACTGTAACTTCGTTACTAATTATGACAAGTAAATGTAATTTCGATACTAATTATGGCAGGTAACTGTAACTTCGTTACTAATTATGACAAGTAACTGTAATATAGATACAAATTATGGCAGGTGACTGTAACTTCGATACTTATTATGAGAGGTAACAGTAACTTCGATACTAATTATGACAGGTAACAGTAACTTAGTTACTAATTATGACAAGTAACTGTAATTTCGATACAAATTATGACAGGTAGCTGTAACTTCGTTACTAATTATGACAAGTAACTGTAATTTCGATACAAATTATGGCAGGTAACAGTAACTTCGATACTAATAATGACAGGTAACTGTAACTTTGATACTTATTATGACAAGTAACTGTAATTTCGATACACATTATGGCAGGTAACTGTAACTTCGATACTAATTATGACAGGTAACAGTAACCTCGATACTAATTATGACAAGTAACTGTAACTTCAATTCTAATTATGACAGGTAACTGTAACTTCGATACTAATTATGACAAGTAACTCTAATTTCGTTCCAAATTATGACAAGTAACTGTAATTTTGATAAAAAATTATGGCAGGTAACAGTAACTTCGATACTAATTATGACAGGTAACTGTTACTTCGTTACTAATTATGACAAGTAACTGTCATTTCGATACTAATTATGACAGGTAACAGTAACTTCGATACTAATAATGACAAGTAACAGTAACTTCGATACTAATTATGACAGGTAACTGCAACTTCGATACTAATTATGACAGGTAACAGTAACTTCGATACTAATTATGACAAGTAACTGTATCTTCAATTCTAATTATGACAGGTAACTGTAACTTCGATACTAATTATGACAAGTAACTCTAATTTCGTTCCAAATTATGACAAGTAACTGTAATTTTGATAAAAAATTATGGCAGGTAACAGTAACTTCGATACTAATTATGACAGGTAACTGTTACTTCATTACTAATTATGACAGGAAACTGTAACTTCGATACTAATTATGAAAAGTAACTCTAATTTCGTTCCAAATTATGACAAGTAACTGTAATTTTGATAAAAAATTATGGCAGGTAACAGTAACTTCGATACTAATTATGACAGGTAACTGTTACTTCGTTACTAATTATGACAAGTAACTGTCATTTCGATACTAATTATGACAGGTAACAGTAACTTCGATACTAATTATGGCAAGTAACAGTAACGTCGATACTAATTATGACAGGTAACTGCAACTTCGATACTAATTATGACAAGTAACTGTAATTTCGATACATATTATGCCAGTTAACTGTAACTTCGATATTAATTATGACAGGTAACAGTGACTTCGATACTAATTATGACAAGTAACTGTAACTTCGATACTAATTATGACAAGTAACAGTAACTTCGATCCTAATTATGACAGAAAACTGTAACTTCGATACTAATTTTGAGAGGTAACAGTAACTTCGATACTAATTATGACAAGTAACTCTAACTTCGTTACTAATTATGACAAGTAACTGTTATTTTGATAAAATATTATGGCAGGTAACTGTAACTTCGATACTAATTATGACAGGTAAAGTAACTTCGATACTAATTATGACAGGTAACTGTAACTTCGTTACTAATTATGACATGTAACTGTAATTTCGATACTAATTATGGCAGGTAACTGAAACTTCGTTACTAATTATGACAAGTAACGGTAATTTCGGTACAAATTATTGCAGGTAACTGTAACTTCGATTCTAATTATTACAGGTAACAGTAACTTCGATACTAATTATGACAGAAAACTGTAACTTCAATAATAATTATGACAGGTAACAGTAACTTCGATACAAATTATGACAGGTAACTGTAACTTCGTTACTAATTATGACAAGTAACTGCAATTTCGATACATATTATGGCAGGTTACAGTAACTTCGCTACTAATTATGACAGGTAACTGTACCTAAGAAAATAATTATGACAGGTAACTGTAACTTCGTTACTAATTATGACAAGTAACAGTAATTTCGATACAAGTGATGGCAGGTAACTGTAACTTCGATACTAATTATGACAGGTAACAGTAACTTCGATACTAATTATGACAAGTAACTGTAACTTCGATTCTAATTATGACAGGTAACTGTAACTTCGTTACAAATTTTGGCAGGTAACTGTAATTTTGATACAAATTAGGGCAGGGAACTGTAACTCCGATACTAATTATGGCAGGTAACAGTAACTTCGATACTAATTATGTCATGTAACTGTAACTTCGATACTAATTATGACAGGTATCTGTAACTTCGATACTAATTATGGCAAGTAAATCTAACTTCGTTACTAATTATGACAAGTGACAGTAATTTCGATACAAATTATGGCAGGTAACAGTAACATCGATACTAATTATGACAGGTAAGTGTAACTTCGATACTAATTATGACAAGTAACTGTAATTACGTTACAAATTATGGCAGGTAACGGTAACTTTGTTTCTAATTCTGACAGGTAACAGTAACTTCGATACTAATTATGACAAGTAACTGTAACTTCGATATTGATTATGACAGGTAACTGTAACTTCGATACTAATTATGACAAGTAACTGTAACTTCGATACTTATTATGACAGGTAACTGTAACTTCATTACTTATTATGACAAGAAACTGTAACTTCGATACTAATTATGACAGGTAACTGTAACTTCGTTACTAATTATGACAAGATACAGTAACTTCGATACTAATTACGACAAGTAACTGTAACTTCGATAATTATTATGACAGGTAACTGTAACTTCATTACTAATTATGACAAGAAACTGTAACTTCGATACTAATTATGACAGGTAACTGTAATTTCGATACTAATTATGGCGAGTAACTGTAACTTCGTTACTAATTATGACAAGTAACTGTAATTTCGATACAAATTATGGCAGGTAACTGTAACTTCGATACTAATTATGACAGGTAACAGTAACTTCGATACTAATTATGACAGGTAACAGTAACTTAGTTACTAATTATGACATGTAACTGTAATTTCGATACAAATTATGACAGGTAGCTGTAACTTCGTTACTAATTATGACAAGTAACTGTAATATCGATACAAATTATGGCAGGTAACAGTAACATCGATACTAATTATGACAGGTAACTGTAACTTCGATACTAATTATGACAAGTAACTGTAATTTCGATACATATTATGACAGGTAACTGTAACTTAGTTACTAATTATGGCAAGTAACTGTAATTTCGATACAAATTAATGCAGGTAACAGTAACTTCGATACTAATTATGACAGGTAACTGTAACTTCTATACAAATTATGACAGGTTCGATACTAATTATGACAGGTAACAGTAACTTCGATACTAATTATGGCAGGTAACTGTAACTTCGATACTAATCATGACAGTTTACAGTAACTTCGATACTAATTATAACAAGTAACTGTAATTTCGATACTAATTATGACAGGTAACTGTAACTTCGTTACTAATTATGACAAGTAACTGTAATTTCGATACAAATTATGGCAGATAACTGTAACTTCGATACTAATTATGACAGGTAACTTCGATACTAATTATGACAAGTAACTGTAACTTCGATACTAATTATGACAGGTAACTGTACCTTCGATACTAATTATGACAAGTAACTGTAATTTCGATACATATTATGACAGGTAACTGTAACTTAGTTACTAATTATTGCAAGTAACTGTAATTTCGATACAAATTATGGCAGGTAACAGTAACTTCGTTACTTATTATGACAAGTAACTGTAATTTCGATACAAATTATGGCAGGTAACTGTAACTTCGATTCTAATTATGACAGGTAACAGTAACTTCGATACTAATTATAACAAGTAACTGTAATTTCGATACTATATATGACAGGTAACTGTAACTTCGTTACTAATTATGACAAGTAACTGTAATTTTGATAAAAAATTATGGCAGGTAACTGCAACTTCGATACTAATTATGACAGGTAACAGTAACTTCGATACTAATTATGACAGGTAACTGTAACTTCGTTACTAATTATGACTAGTAACTGTTACTTCGATACTAATTATGACAAGAAACTGTAACTTCGATACTATTTATGACAGGTAACTGTAACTTCGATACTAATTATGAGAAGTAACTGTAACTTCGTTACTAATTATGACAAGTAACTGTAACTTCGGTACTAATTATGACAGGTAACAGTAACATCCAAACTAATTATGACAAGTAACAGTAACTTCGATACTAATTATGACAAGTAACTGTAACTTCGTTACTAATTATGACAAGTAACTGTAATTTAGAAACAAATTTTGGCAATTAACTGTAACTTCGTTACTAATTATGACAAGTAACAGTAACTTCGTTTCTAATTTTGACAGGAAACTGTAACTTCGATACTAATTATGACAGGTTACTGTAACTTCGATACTACTTATGACAGGTAACTGTAACTACGATACTAATTATGACAAGTAACTGTTACTTCTTACTAATTATGACAAGTAACTGTAATTTCGATACAAATTATGGTAGGTAACAGTAATTTCGATACTAATTATGACAGGTAACTGTAACATCGATACTAATTATGACAAGTAACTGTAATTTCGATACAAATTATGACAGGTAACTGTAACTACGTTACTAATTATGGCAAGTAACTGTAATTTCGATAAAAATTATGGCAGGTAACAGTAACTTCGATACTAATTATGACACGTAAATGTAACTTCTATACAAATTATGACAGGTAACTGTAACTTCTATACTAATTATGACAGGTAACAATAACTTCGATAATAATTATGACAGAAAACAGTAACTTCGATACTAATTATGACAGGTAACAGTAACTTCGATACTAATTATGGCAGGTAAATGTAACTTCGATACTAATTATGACAGTTAACTGTAACTTCGTTACTAATTATGACAAGTAACTGTAATTTCGATACAAATTATGGCAGGTAACTGTAACATCGATACTAATTATGACAAGTAACTGTAATTTCGATAGAAATTATGGCAGGTAACTGTAACTTCGATACTAATTATAATAGGTAACAGTAACTTCGATACTAATTATAACAAGTAACTGTAACTTCGATACTAATTATGACAGGTAACTGTAACTTCGTTACTCATTATGACAAGTAACTGTAATTTCGATACAAATTATGGCAGGTAACTGTAACTTCGATACTAATTATAACAGTTTACAGTAACTTTGGTACTAATTATGACAAGTAACAGTAACATCGATACTAATTTAGACAAGTAACTGTAACTTCGAAACTAATTATGACTGGTAACTGTAACATCGTTACTAATAATGACAAGTAACTGTAATATCGATACATATTATGGCAGGTAACTGTAACTTCGATACTAATTATGACAGGTAACAGGAACTTCGATACTAATTATGACAAGTAACTGTAACTTCGATACTAATTATGACAAGTAACAGTAACTTCGATACTAATTATGACAAGTAACTGTAACTTCGATACTAATTTTGACAGGTAAGTGTTACTTCGTTTCTAATTATGACAAGTAACTCTAACTTCGTTACTAATTATGAAAAGT
The DNA here is from genome assembly GCA_946902985.2 of Meconema thalassinum. NCBI lineage: Eukaryota > Metazoa > Arthropoda > Insecta > Orthoptera > Tettigoniidae > Meconema > Meconema thalassinum. The sequence continues at coordinate 1,738,625,052 of OX336388.2, read as the reverse complement.
AACTGTAATTTCGATACAAATTATGGCAGGTAACTGTAACTTCGATACTAATTATAACAGGTTACAGTAACTTCCGTACTAATTATGACAAGTAACAGTAACATCGATACTAATTTAGACAAGTAACTGTAACTTCGATACTAATTATGACAAGTTACAGTAACTTCGATACTAATTATGACAAGTAACAGTAACTTCGATACTAATTATGACAGAAAACAGTAACTTCGATACAAATAATGACAGGTAACAGTATCTTCGATACTAATTATGACAGGTTACTCTAACTTCGCTACTAATTATTACAAGTAACTGTAATTTCGATACAAATTTTGACAGGTAACTGTAACTTCGTTACTAATTATGACAAGTAACTGTAATTTCGATACAAATTATGGCAGGTAACAGTAACTTCGATACTAATTATGACAGGTAACTGTAACTTAGATACTAATTATGACAGGTAACTGTAACTTCGTTACTAATTATGACAAGTAACAGTAATTTCGATACAAATGATGGCAGGTAACTGTAACTTAGATACTAATTATGACAAGTAACTGTAATTTCGATACAAATTATGGCAGGTAACTGTAACTTCGATACTAATTATGACAGGTAACAGTAACTTCGATACTAATTATAACAAGTAACTGCAATTTCGATACTAATTATGACGGGTAACTGTAACTTCGTTACTAATTATGACAAGTAACTGTAATTTCGATAAAAATTATGGCAGATAACTGTAACTTCGATACTAATTATGACAGGTGACAGTTACTTCGATACTAATTATGACAAGTAACTGTAACTTCGATACTAATTATGACAGGTAAATGTAACTTCGATACTAATTATGACAAGTAACTCTAACTTCGTTACTAAATATGAAAAGTAACGGTAATTTTGATAAAAAATTATGGCAGGTTACTGTAAGTTCGATACTAATTATGGCAGGTAACAGTAACTTAGATGCTAATTATGACAGGTAACTGTAACTTCGATACTAATTATGACAGGTAACAGTAACTTCGATACGAATTATGACAGGTAACTGTAACTTCGTTACTAATTATGACATGTAACTGTAATTTCGATACAAATTATGACAGGTAACTGTAATTTCGTTACTAATTATGACAAGTGACTGTAATTTCGATACAAATTATGGAAGGTAACAGTAACTTCGATACTAATTATGACAGGTATCTGTAACTTCGATACTAATTATGACAAGTAACTGTAATTTCGATACAAATTATGGCAGGTAACGGTAACTTTGATTCTAATTAGGACAGGTAACAGTAACATCGATACTAATTATGACAGGTAACAGTAATTTCGATACAAATTTACAAACTGTAACTTCATTAGTAATTATGACAAGAAACTGTAACTTCGTTACTAATTGTGACTGTAACTTCGATGCTAATTATGACAAGTAACTCTAACTTCGTTACTAATTATGACAAGTAACTGTAATTTCGATACTAATTATGGCAGGTAACTGTAACTTCGATACTAATTATGACAGGTAACAGTAACTTCGATACTAATTATGACAGGTAACAGTAACGTAGTTACTAATTATGGCATGTAACTGTAATTTCGATACAAATTATGACAGGTAGCTGTAACTTCGTTACTAATTATGACAAGTAACATTAATTTCGATACAAATTATGGCAGGTAACAGAAACTTCGATACTAATTATGACAGGTAACTGTAACTTCGATACTTATTATGACAAGTAACTGTAATTTCGATACAAATTATGGCAGGTAACTGTAACTTCGATACTAATTAAGACAGGTAACAGTAATTTCGGTACTAATTAAGACAAGTAACTGTAACTTTGATACTAATTATGACAGGTAACTGTAACTTCGCTACTAATTATGACAAGTAACTCTAACTACGTTACCATTTATGACAAGTAACGGTAATTTTGATAAAAATTATGGCAGGTAACTGCAACTTCGATACTAATTATGACAGGTAACAGTAACTTCGATACTAATTATGACAGGTAACTGTAACTTCGTTACTAATTATGACTAGTAACTGTTACTTCGATACTAATTATGACAAGAAGCTGTAACTTCGATACTATTTATGTCAGGTAACTGTAACTTCGATACTAATTATGAGAAGTAACTGTAACTTCGTTACTAATTATGACAAGTAACTGTAACTTCGTTACTAATTATGACAGGTAACAGTAACTTCCAAACTAATTATGACAAGTAACAGTAACTTCGATACTAATTATGACAAGTAACTGTAACTTCGTTACTAATTATGACAAGTAACTGTAATTTCGAAACAAATTTTGGCAGGTAACTGTAACTTCGTTACTAATTATGACAAGTAACAGTAACTTCGTTTCTAATTTTGACAGGAAACTGTAACTTCGATACTAATTATGACAGGTTACTGTAACTTCGATACTAATTATGACAGGTAACTGTAACTTCGATACTAATTATGACAAGTAACTGTTACTTCTTACTAATTATGACAAGTAACTGTATTTTCGATACAAATTATGGTAGGTAACAGTAATTTCGATACTAATTATGACAGGTAACTGTAACATCGATACTAATTATGACAAGTAACTGTAATTCCGATACAAATTATGACAGGTAACTGTAACTTCTATACTAATTATGACACGTAAATGTAACTTCTATACAAATTATGACAGGTAACTGTAACTTCTATACTAATTATGACAGGTAACAATAACTTCGATAATAATTATGACAGAAAACAGTAACTTCGATACTAATTATGACAGGTAACAGTAACTTCGATACTAATTATGGCAGGTAAATGTAACTTCGATACTAATTATGACAGTTAACTTTAACTTCGTTACTAATTATGACAAGTAACTGTAATTTCGATACAAATTATGGCAGGTAACTGTAACTTCGATACTAATTATGACAAGTAACTGTTATTTCGATAGAAATTATGGCAGGTAACTGTAACTTCGATACTAATTATAACAGGTAACAGTAACTTCGATACTAATTATAACAAGTAACTGTGACTTCGATACTAATTATGACAGGTAACTGTAACTTCGTTACTAATTATGACAAGTAACTGTAATTTCGATACAAATTATGGCAGGTAACTGTAACTTCGATACTAATTATAACAGGTTACAGTAACTTTGGTACCAATTAAGACAAGTAACAGTAACATCGATACTAATTTAGACAAGTAACTGTAACTTCGAAACTAATTATGTTAGGTAACTGTAACATCGTTACTAATAATAACAAGTAACTGTAATATCGATACATATTATGGCAGGTAACTGTAACTTCGATACTAATTATGACAGGTAACAGGAACTTCGATACTAATTATGACAAGTAACTGTAACTTCAATTCTAATTATGACAGGTAACTGTAACTTCGATACTAATTATGACAAGTAACTCTAATTTCGTTCCAAATTATGACAAGTAACTGTAATTTTGATAAAAAATTATGGCAGGTAACAGTAACTTCGATACTAATTATGACAGGTAACTGTTACTTCGTTACTAATTATGACAAGTAACTGTCTTTTCGATACTAATTATGACAGGTAACAGTAACTTCGATACTAATAATGACAAGTAACAGTAACTTCGATACTAATTATGACAGGTAACTGCAACTTCGATACTAATTATGACAGGTAACAGTAACTTCGATTCTAATTATGACAAGTAACTGTATCTTCAATTCTAATTATGACAGGTAACTGTAACTTCGATACTAATTATGACAAGTAACTCTAATTTCGTTCCAAATTATGACAAGTAACTGTAATTTTGATAAAAAATTATGGCAGGTAACAGTAACTTCGATACTAATTATGACAGGTAAGTGTTACTTCATTACTAATTATGACAGGAAACTGTAACTTCGATACTAATTATGAAAAGTAACTCTAATTTCGTTCCAAATTATGACAAGTAACTGTAATTTTGATAAAAAATTATGGCAGGTAACAGTAACTTCAATACTAATTATGGCAAGTAACAGTAACGTCGATACTAATTATGACAGGTAACTGCAACTTCGATACTAATTATGACAAGTAACTGTAATATCGATACATATTATGGCAGTTGACTGTAACTTCGATATTAATTATGACAGGTAACAGTGACTTCGATACTAATTATGACAAGTAACTGTAACTTCGATACTAATTATGACAAGTAACAGTATCTTCGATACTAATTATGACAGAAAACTGTAACTTCGATACTAATTTTGACAGGTAACAGTAACTTCGATACTAATTATGACAAGTAACTCTAACTTCGTTACTAATTATGACAAGTAACTGTTATTTTGATAAAATATTATGGCAGGTAACTGTAACTTCGATACTAATTATGACAGGTAAAGTAACTTCGATTCTAATTATGACAGGTAACTGTTACTTCGTTACTAATTATGACATGTAACTGTAATTTCGATACTAATTATGGCAGGTAACTGAAACTTCGTTACTAATTATGACAAGTAACGGTAATTTCGGTACAAATTATGGCAGGTAATTGTAACTTCGATTCTAATTATTACAGGTAACAGTAACTTCGATACTAATTATGACAGAAAACAGTAACTTCAATAATAATTATGACAGGTAACAGTAACTTCGATACAAATTACGACAGGTAACTGTAACTTCGTTACTAATTATGACAAGTAACTGTAATTTCGATACAAATTATGGCAGGTTACAGTAACGTCGATACTAATTATGACAGGTAACTGTACCTAAGAAAATAATTATGACAGGTAACTGTAACTTCGTTACTAATTATGACAAGTAACAGTAATTTCGATACAAATGATGGCAGGTAACTGTAACTTCGATACTAATTATGACAGGTAACAGTAACTTCGATACTAATTATGACAAGTAACTGTAACTTCGATTCTAATTATGACAGGTAACTGTAACTTCGTTACAAATTTTGGCAGGTAACTGTAATTTTGATACAAATTCGGGCAGGGAACTGTAACTCCGATACTGATTATGACAGGTAACAGTAACTTCGATACTAATTATGACATGTAACTGTAACTTCAGTACTAATTATGACAGGTATCTGTAACTTCGATACTAATTATGGCAAGTAAATCTAACTTCGTTACTAATTATGACAAGTGACAGTAATTTCGTTACAAATTATGGCAGGTAACAGTAACATCGATACTAATTATGACAGGTAAGTGTAACTTCGATACTAATTATGACAAGTAACTGTAATTTCGTTGCAAATTATGGCAGGTAACGGTAACTTTGTTTCTAATTCTGTTAGGTAACAGTAACTTCGATACTAATTATGACAAGTAACTGTAACTTCGATATTGATTATGACATAAACTGTAACTTCGATACTAATTACGACAAGTAACTGTAACTTCGATAATTATTATGACAGGTAACTGTAACTTCATTACTAATTATGTCAAGAAACTGTAACTTCGATACTAATTATGACAGGTAACTGTAACTTCGATACTAATTATGACTAGTAACTGTAACTTCCTTACTAATTATGACAAGTACCTGTAATTTCGATACTAATTATGGCAGGTAACTGTAACTTCGTTACTAATTATGACAAGTAACTGTAATTTCGATACAAATTATGGCAGGTAACTGTAACTTCGATACTAATTATGACAGGTAACAGTAACTTCGATACTAATTATGACAGGTAACAGTTATTTAGTTACTAATTATGGCAAGTAACTGTAATTTCGATACAAATTAATGCAGGTAACAGTAACTTCGATACTAATTATGACAGGTAACTGTAACTTCTATACAAATTATGACAGGTTCGATACTAATTATGACAGGTAACAGTAACTTCGATACTAATTATGGCAGGTAACTGTAACTTCGATACTAATTATGACAGTTTACAGTAACTTCGATACTAATTATAACAAGTAACTGTAATTTCGATACTAATTATGACAGGTAACAGTAACTTCGATACTAATTATGGCAAGTAACTGTAATTTCGATACAAATTATGGCATGTAACAGTAACTTCGTTACTTATTATGACAAGTAACTGTTATTTCGACACAAATTATTGCAGGTAACTGTAACTTCGATACTAATTATGACAGGTAACAGTAACTTCGATACTAATTATAACAAGTAACTGTAATTTCGATACTAATTATGACAGGTAACTGTAACTTCGTTACTAATTATGACAAGTAACTGTAACTTCGATACTAATTACGACAGGTAAATGTAACTTCGATACTAATTATGACAAGTAACTCTAACTTCGTTACTAAATATGAAAAGTAACGGTAATTTTGTTAAAAAATTATGGCAGGTAACTGTAAGTTCGATACTAATTATGGCAGGTAACATTAACTTTGATGCTAATTATGAGAGGTAACTGTAACTTCGATACTAATTATGTCAGGTAACAGTAACTTCGATACGAATTATGACAGGTAACTGTAACTTCGTTACTAATTATGACATGTAACTGTAATTTCGATACAAATTATGACAGGTAACTGTAATTTCGATACTAATTATGACAAGTGACCGTAATTTCGATACAAATTATGGCAGGAAACAGTAACTTCGATACTAATTATGACATGTATCTGTAACTTCGATACTAATTATGACAAGTAACTGTAATTTCGATACAAATTATGGCAGGTAACGGTAACTTTGATTCTAATTATGACAGGTAACAGTAACATCGATACTAATTATACAGGTAACAGTAATTTCGATACAAATTTACAAACTGTAACTTCATTAGTAATTATGACAAGAAACTGTAACTTCGATACTAATTATGACTGTAACTTCGATGCTAATTATGACAAGTAACACTAACTTCGTTACTAATTATGACAAGTAACTGTAATTTCGATACAAATTATGACAGGCAGCTGGAACTTCGTTACTAATTATGACAAGTAACTGTAATTTCGATACAAATTATGGCAGGTAACAGAAACTTCGATACTAATTATGACAGGTAACTGTAACTTCGATACTTATTATGACAAGTAACTGTAATTTCGATACAAATTATGCCAGGTAACTGTAACTTCGATAGTAATTAAGACAGGTAACAGTAACTTCGGTACTAATTAAGACAAGTAACTGTAACTTCGATACTAATTATGACAGGTAACTGTACCTTCGATACTAATTATGACAAGTAACTCTAACTACGTTACCAATTATGACAAGTAACTGTAATTTTGATAAAAAATTATGGCAGGTAACTGCAACTTCGTTAATAATTATGACAGGTAACAGTAACTTCGATAATAATTATGACAGGTAACTGTAACTTCGTTACTAATTATGACTAGTAACTGTTACTTCGGTACTAATTATGACAAGAAACTGTAACTTCGATACTATTTATGACAGGTAACTGTAACTTCGATACTAATTATGAGAAGTAACTGTAACTTCGTTACTAATTATGACAAGTAACTGTAACTTCGGTACTAATTATGACAGGTAACAGTAACTTCCAAACTAATTATGACAAGTAACAGTAACTTCGATACTAATTATGACAAGTAACTGTAACTTCGTTACTAATTATGACAAGTAACTGTAATTTCGAAACAAATTTTGGCAGGTAACTGTAACTTCGTTACTAATTATGACAAGTAACAGTAACTTCGTTTCTAATTTTGAGAGGAAACTGTAACTTCGATACTAATTATGACAGGTAACTGTAACTTCGATACTTATTATGACAAGTAACTGTAATTTCGATACAAATTATGCCAGGTAACTGTAACTTCGATAGTAATTAAGACAGGTAACAGTAACTTCGGTACTAATTAAGACAAGTAACTGTAACTTCGATACTAATTATGACAGGTAACTGTACCTTCGATACTAATTATGACAAGTAACTCTAACTACGTTACCAATTATGACAAGTAACTGTAATTTTGATAAAAAATTATGGCAGGTAACTGCAACTTCGTTACTAATTATGACAGGTAACAGTAACTTCGATACTAATTATGACAGGTAACTGTAACTTCGTTACTAATTATGACTAGTAACTGTTACTTCGATACTAATTATGACAAGAAACTGTAACTTCGATACTATTTATGACAGGTAACTGTAACTTCGATACTAATTATGAGAAGTTACTGTAACTTCGTTACTAATTATGACAAGTAACTGTAACTTCGGTACTAATTATGACAGGTAACAGTAACTTCCAAACTAATTATGACAAGTAACAGTAACTTCGATACTAATTATGACAAGTAACTGTAACTTCGTTACTAATTATGACAAGTAACTGTAATTTCGAAACAAATTTTGGCAGGTAACTGTAACTTCGTTACTAATTATGACAAGTAAGAGTAACTTCGTTTCTAATTTTGAGAGGAAACTGTAACTTCGATACTAATTATGACAGGTTACTGTAACTTCGATACTAATTATGACAGGTAACTGTAACTACGATACTAATTATGACAAGTAACTGTTACTTCTTACTAATTATGACAAGGAACTGTAATTTCGATACAAATTATGGTAGGTAACAGTAATTTCGATACTAATTATGACAGGTAACTGTAACATCGATACTAATTATGACAAGTAACTGTAATTTCGATACAAATTATGACAGGTAACTGTAACTACGTTACTAATTATGGCAAGTAACTGTAATTTCGATAAAAATTATGGCAGGTAACAGTAACTTCGATACTAATTATGACACGTAAATGTAACTTCTATACAAATTATGACAGGTAACTATAACTTCTATACTAATTATGACAGGTATCAATAACTTCGATAATAATTATGACAGAAAACAGTAACTTCGATACTAATTATGACAGGTAACAGTAACTTCGATACTAATTATGGCAGGTAAATGTAACTTCGATACTAATTATGACAGTTAACTGTAACTTCGTTACTAATTATGACAAGTAACTGTAATTTCGATACAAATTATGGCAGGTAACTGTTACTTCGATACTAATTATGACAAGTAACTGTTATTTCGATAGAAATTATGGCAGGTAACTGTAACTTCGATACTAATTATAACAGGTAACAGTAACTTCGATACTAATTATAACAAGTAATTGTAACTTCGATACTAATTATGACAGGTAACTGTAACTTCGTTACTAATTATGTCAAGTAACTGTAATTTCGATACAAATTATGGCAGGTAACTGTAACTTCGATACTAATTATAACAGGTTACAGTAACTTTGGTACTAATTATGACAAGTAACAGTAACATCGATACTAATTTAGACAAGTAACTGTAACTTCGAAACTAATTATGACAGGTAACTGTAACATCGTTACTAATAATGACAAGTAACTGTAATATCGATACATATTATGGCAGGTAACTGTAACTTCGATACTAATTATGACAGGTAACAGGAACTTCGATACTAATTAAGACAAGTAACTGTAACTTCGATACTAATTATGACAAGTAACAGTAACTTCGATACTAATTATGACAAGTAACTGTAACTTCGATACTAATTTTGACAGGTAACTGTTACTTCGATTCTAATTATGACAAGTAACTCTAACTTCGTTACTAATTATGAAAAGTAACTGCAATTTCGATACAAATTATGGCAGGTTACTGTAACTTCGATACTAATTATAACAGGTTACAGTAACTTCGGTACTAATTATGACAAGTAACAGTAACATCGATACTAATTTAGACAAGTAACTGTAACTTCGATACTAATTATGACAAGTTACAGTAACTTCGATACTAATTATGACAAGTAACAGTAACTTCGATACTAATTATGACAGAAAACAGTAACTTCGATACAAATAATGACAGGTAACAGTATCTTCGATACTAATTATGACAGGTTACTCTAACTTCGCTACTAATTATTACAAGTAACTGTAATTTCGATACAAATTTTGACAGGTAACTGTAACTTCGTTACTAATTATGACAAGTAACTGTAATTTCGATACAAATTATGGCAGGTAACAGTAACTTCGATACTAATTATGACAGGTAACTGTAACTTAGATACTAATTATGACAGGTAACTGTAACTTCGTTACTAATTATGACAAGTAACAGTAATTTCGATACAAATGATGGCAGGTAACTGTAACTTCGATACTAATTATGACAAGTAACTGTAATTTCGATACAAATTATGGCAGGTAACTGTAACTTCGATACTAATTATGACAGGTAACAGTAACTTCGATACTAATTATAACGAGTAACTGTAATTTCGATACTAATTATGACAGGTAACTGTAACTTCGTTACTAATTATGACAAGTAACTGTAATTTCGATACAAATTATGGCAGATAACTGTAACTTCGATACTAATTATGACAGGTGACAGTAACTTCGATACTAATTATGACAAGTAACTGTAACTTCGATACTAATTATGACAGGTAAATGTAACTTCGATACTAATTATGACAAGTAACTCTAACTTCGTTACTAAATATGAAAAGTAACGGTAATTTTGATAAAAAATTATGGCAGGTAACTGTAAGTTCGATACTAATTATGGCAGGTAACAGTAACTTAGATGCTAATTATGACAGGTAACTGTAACTTCGTTACTAATTATGACAGGTAACAGTAACTTCGATACGAATTATGACAGGTAACTGTAACTTCGTTACTAATTATGACATGTAACTGTAATTTCGATACAAATTATGACAGGTAACTGTAATTTCGTTACTAATTATGACAAGTGACTGTAATTTCGATACAAATTATGGCAGGTAACAGTAACTTTGATGCTAATTATGACAGGTATCTGTAACTACGATACTAATTATGACAAGTAACTGTAATTTCGATACAAATTATGGCAGGTAACGGTAACTTTGATTCTAATTAGGACAGGTAACAGTAACATCGATACTAATTATGACAGGTAACAGTAATTTCGATACAAATTTACAAACTGTAACTTCATTAGTAATTATGACAAGAAACTGTAACTTCGATACTAATTATGACTGTAACTTCGATGCTAATTATGACAAGTAACTCTAACTTCGTTACTAATTATGACAAGTAACTGTAATTTCGATACTAATTATGGCAGGAAACTGTAACTTCGATACTAATTATGACAGGTAACAGTAACTTCGATACTAATTATGACAGGTAACAGTAACGTAGTTACTAATTATGACATGTAACTGTAATTTCGATACAAATTATGACAGGTAGCTGTAACTTCGATACTAATTATGACAAGTTACTGTAATTTCGATACAAATTATGACAGTTAACTGTAACTTCGATACTAATTATGACAAGTAACTCTAACTACGTTACCAATTATGACAAGTAACGGTAATTTTGATAAAAAATTATGGCAGGTAACTGCAACTTCGATACTAATTATGACAGGTAACAGTAACTTCGATACTAATTATGACAGGTAACTGTAACTTCGTTACTAATTATGACTAGTAACTGTTACTTCGATACTAATTATGACAAGAAACTGTAACTTCGATACTATTTATGACAGGTAACTGTAACTTCGATACTAATTATGAGAAGTAACTGTAACTTCGTTACTAATTATGACAAGTAACTGTAACTTCGGTACTAATTATGACAGGTAACAGTAACTTCCAAACTAATTATGACAAGTAACAGTAACTTCGATACTAATTATGACAAGTAACTGTAACTTCGTTACTAATTATGACAAGTAACTGTAATTTCGAAACAAATTTTGGCAGGTAACTGTAACTTCGTTACTAATTATGACAAGTAACAGTAACTTCGTTTCTAATTATGGCAGGTAACTGTAATTTCGATAAAAATTATGGCAGGTAACAGTAACTTCGATACTAATTATGACACGTAAATGTAACTTCTTACTAATTATGACAAGTAACTGTAATTTCGATACAAATTATGGTAGGTAACAGTAATTTCGATACTAATTATGACAGGTAACTGTAACATCGATACTAATTATGACAAGTAACTGTAATTTCGATACAAATTATGACAGGTAACTGTAACTACGTTACTAATTATGGCAGGTAACTGTAATTTCGATAAAAATTATGGCAGGTAACAGTAACTTCGATACTAATTATGACACGTAAATGTAACTTCTATACAAATTATGACAGGTAACTGTAACTTCTATACTAATTATGACAGGTAACAATAACTTCGATAATAATTATGACAGAAAACAGTAACTTCGATACTAATTATGACAGGTAACAGTAACTTCGATACTAATTATGGCAGGTAAATGTAACTTCGATACTAATTATGACAGTTAACTGTAACTTCGTTACTAATTATGACAAGTAACTGTAATTTAGATACAAATTATGGCAGGTAACTGTAACTTCGATACTAATTATGACAAGTAACTGTTATTTCGATAGAAATTATGGCAGGTAACTGTAACTTCGATACTAATTATAACTGGTAACAGTAACTTCGATACTAATTATAACAAGTAACTGTAACTTCGATACTAATTATGACAGGTAACTGTAACTTCGTTACTAATTATGACAAGTAACTGTAATTTCGATACAAATTTTGGCAGGTAACTGTAACTTCGATACTAATTATAACAGGTTACAGTAACTTTGGTACTAATTATGACAAGTAACAGTAACATCGATACTAATTTAGACAAGTAACTGTAACTTCGAAACTAATTATGACAGGTAACTGTAACATCGTTACTAATAATGACAAGTAACTGTAATATCGATACATATTATGGCAGGTAACTGTAACTTCGATACTAATTATGACAGGTAACAGGAACTTCGATACTAATTATGACAAGTAACTGTAACTTCGATACTAATTATGACAAGTAACAGTAACTTCGATACTAATTATGACAAGTAACAGTAACATCGATACTAATTTAGACAAGTAACTGTAACTTCGAAACTAATTATGACAGGTAACTGTAACATCGTTACTAATAATGACAAGTAACTGTAATATCGATACATATTATGGCAGGTAACTGTAACTTCGATACTAATTATGACAGGTAACAGGAACTTCGATACTAATTATGACAAGTAACTGTAACTTCGATACTAATTATGACAAGTAACAGTAACTTCGATACTAATTATGACAAGTAACTGTAACTTCGATACTAATTTTGACAGGTAACTGTTACTTCGATTCTAATTATGACAAGTAACTCGAACTTCGTTACTAATTATGAGAAGTAACTGTAATATCGATACAAATTATGGCAGGTAACTGTAACTTCGATACTAACTATAACAGGTTACAGTAACTTCGGTACTAATTATGACAAGTAACAGTAACATCGATACTAATTTAGACAAGTAACTGTAACTTCGATACTAATTATGACAAGTTACAGTAACTTCGATACTAATTATGACAAGTAACAGTAACTTCGATACTAATTATGACAGAAAACAGTAACTTCGATACAAATAATGAAAGGTAACAGTATCTTCGATACTAATTATGACAGGTTACTCTAACTTCGCTACTAATTATTACAAGTAACTGTAATTTCGATACAAATTTTGACAGGTAACTGTAACTTCGTTACTAATTATGACAAGTAACTGCAATTTCGATACAAATTAATGCAGGTAACAGTAACTTCGATACTAATTATGACAGGTAACTGTAACTTAGATACTAATTATGACAGGTAACTGTAACTTCGTTACTAATTATGACAAGTAACAGTAATTTCGATACAAATGATGGCAGGTAACTGTAACTTCGATACTAATTATGACAGGTTACAGTAACTTCGATACTAATAATGACAAGTAACTGTAACTTCGATTCTAATTATGACAGGTAACTGTAACTTCGTTACAAATTTTGGCAGGTAACTGTATTTTTGATACAAATTATGGCAGGGAACTGTAACTTCGGTAATTATTATGACAGGTAACAGGAACTTCGATACTAATTATGACAAGTAACTGTAACTTCGATATTAATTATGACAGGTATCTGTAACTTCGATACTAATTATGGCAAGTAACACTAACTTCCTTACTAATTATGACGAGTAACTGTAATTTTGATAAAAAATTATGGCAGGTAACTGTAACTTCGATACTAATTATGACAGGTTACAGTAACTTCGATACTAATTATGACAGGTAACTGTAACTTCGTTACTAATTATGACAAGTGACTGTAATTTCGATACAAATTATGGCAGGTAACAGTAACTTCGATACTAATTATGACAGGTAACTGTAACTTCGATACTAATAATGACAAGTAACTGTAATTTCGATACATATTATGACAGGTAACTGTAACTTAGTTACTAATTATGGCAAGTAACTGTAATTTCGATACAAATTATGGCAGGTAACAGTAACTTCGATACTAATTATGACAGGTAACTGTAACTTCTATACAAATTATGACAGGTTCGATACTAATTATGACAGGTAACAGTAACTTCGATACTAATTATGGCAGGTAACTGTAACTTCGATACTAATTATGACAGTTAAATGTAACTTCGTTACTAATTATGACGAGTAACTGTAATTTCGATACAAATTATGGCAGATAACTGTAACTTCGATACTAATTATGACAGGTAACAGTAACTTCGATACTAATTATGACAAGTAACTGTAACTTCGATAATAATTATGACAGGGAAATGTAACTTCGATACTAATTATGACAAGTAACTCTAACTTCGTTACTAAATATGACAAGTAACTGTAATTTTGATAAGAAATTATGGCAGGTAACTGTAAGTTCGATACTAATTATGACAGGTAACTGTAACTTCGATACTAATTATGACAGGTAACAGTAACTTCGGTACGAATTATGACAGGTAACTGTAACTTCGTTACTAATTATGACATGTAACTGTAATTTCGATACAAATTATGACAGGTAACTTTAATTTCGTTACTAATTATGACAAGTGACTGTAATTTCGATACAAATTATGGCAGGTTACAGTAACTTCGATACTAATTATGACAAGTAACTGTAATTTCGATACAAATTATGGCAGGTAACGGTAACTTTGATTCTAATTATGACAGGTAACAATAACTTCGATACTAATTATGACAGGTAACTGTAACTTCGTTACTAATTATGACAAGATACTGTAACATCGATACTAATTATGACAAGTAACTTTAACTTCGATACTTGTTATGACAGGTAACTGTAACTTCATTACTAATTATGACAAGAAAATGTAACTTCGCTACTAATTATGACAGGTAACTGTAACTTCGATACTAATCATGACAAGTAACTGTAACTTCGTTACTAATTTGACAAGTAACTGTAATTTCGATGCTTATTATGGCAGGTAACTGTAACTTCGTTACTAATTATGACAAGTAACTGTAATTTCGATACAAATTGTGGCAGGTTACTGTAACTTCGATACTAATTATGGCAGGTAACAGTAACTTCGATACTAATTATGACAGGTAACAGTAACTTAGTTACTAATTATGACATGTAACTGTAATTTCGATACTAATTATGACAGGTAACTGTAACTTCGTTACTAATTATGACAAGTAACTGTAATTTCGATACAAATTATGACAAGTAACTCTAACTTCGTTACTAAATATGACAACTAACTGTAATTTTGATAAGAAATTATGGCAGGTTACTGTATGTTCGATACTAATTATGACAGGTTACAGTAACTTCGATACTAAATATGACAGGTAACTGTAACTTCGATACTTATTATGACAGGTAACAGTAACTTAGATACGAATTATTACAGGTAACTGTAACAACGTTACTAATTATGACATGAAACTGTAATTTCGATAGAAATTATGACAGGTAACTGTAATTTCGTTACTAATTATGACAAGTGACTGTAATTTCGATACAAATTTTGGCAGGTAACAGTAACTTCGATACTAATTATGACAGGTAACTGTAACTTCGATACAAATTACGACAATTAACTGTAATTTCAACACAAAATATGGCAGGTAACGCTAACTTTGATTCTAATTATGACAGGTAACAGTAACTTCGATACTAATTATGACAGGTAACTGTTACTTCGTTACTAATTATGACAAGATACTGTAACTTCGATACTAATTATGGCAAGTAACTTTAACTTCGATACTTGTAATGACAGGTAACTCTAACTTCATTACTAATTATGACAAGAAAATGTATCTTCGATACTAATTATGACAGGTAACTGTAACTTCGATACTATTTATGACAAGTAACTGTAACTTCGTTACTAATTATGACAAGTAACTGTAATTTCGATGCTAATTATGGCAGGTAACTGTAACTTCGTTACTAATTATGACAGGTAACAGTAACTTCGATACTAATTATGACAGGTAACAGTAACTTAGTTACTAATTATGACATGTAACTGTAATTTCGATACAAATTATGACAGGTAGCTGTAACATCTTTACTAATTATGACAAGTAACTCTAATTTCGAACAAATTATGGCAGGTAACGGTAACTTTGATTCAAATTATAACAGGTAACAGTAACTTCGATACTAATTATGACAAGTAACTGTAACTTCGATACTGATTATGAGAGGTAACTGTAACTTCGTTAATAATTATGACAAGTAAATGTAAATTCGATACAAATTATGGCAGGTAACATTAACATCGATACTAATTATCACAGGTAACTGTAACTTCGATACTAATTATGACAGGTAACTGTAACTTCGATACTAATTATGACAGGTAACAGTAACTTCGATACTAATTATGACAGGTAAATGTAACTTCGTTACTAATTATGACATGTAACTGTAATTTCGATACAAATTATGACAGGTAACTGTAATTTTGTTACTAATTATGACAAGTGACTGTAATTTCGATACAAATTATGGCAGGTTACAGTAACTTCGATACTAATTATGACAGGTAACTGTAACATCGATACTAATTATGACAAGTAACTGTAATTTCGAACAAATTATGGCAGGTAACGGTAACTTTGATTCTAATTATGACAGGTAACAGTAACTTCGATACTAATTATGACAAGTAACTGTAACTTCGATACTGATTATGACAGGTAACTGTAACTTCGTTAATAATTATGACAAGTAAATGTAAATTCGATACAAATTATGGCAGGTAACTTTAACATCGATACTAATTATCACAGGTAACTGTAACTTCGATACTAATTATGACAGGTAACTGTAACTTCGTTACTAATTATGACAAGTAACAGTAATTTCGATACTAATTATGGCAGGTAACTGTAACTTCGTTACTAATTATGACAAGTAACTGTAATATCGATACAAATTATGGCAGGTAACTGTAACTTCGATACTTATTATGAGAGGTAACAGTAACTTCGATATTAATTATGACAGGTAACAGTAACTTAGTTACTAATTATGACATGTAACTGTAATTTCAATACAAATTATGACAGGTAGCTGTAACTTCGTTACTAATTATGACAAGTTACTGTAATTTCGATACAAATTATGGCAGGTAACAGTAACTTCGATACTAATAATGACAGGTAACTGTAACTACGCTACTTATTATGACAAGTAACTGTAATTTCGATACAAATTATGGCAGGTAACTGTAACTTCGATACTAATTATGACAGGTAACAGTAACTTCGATACTAATTATGACAAGTAACTGTAACTTCAATTCTAATTATGACAGGTAACTGTAACTTCGATACCAATTATGACAAGTAACTCTAATTTCGTTCCAAATTATGACAAGTAACTGTAATTTCGATACAAATTATGGCAGGTAACTGTAACTTCGATACTAATTATGACAGGTAACAGTAACTTCGATACTAATTATGACAAGTAACTGTAACTTCAATTCTAATTATGACAGGTAACAGTAACTTCGATACTAATTATGACAGGTAACTGTAACTTCGTTACTAATTATGACTAGTTACTGTAACTTCGATACTAATTATGACAAGAAACTGTAACTTCGATACTATTTATGACAGGTAACTGTAACTTCGATACTAATTATGACAGGTAACTGTAACTTCGATACTAATTATGACAAGTAACTGTAATTTCGGTACTAATTGTGACAGGTAACAGTAACTTCGATACTAATTATGACAAGTAACAGTAACTTCGATACTAATTTTGACAGGTAACTGCAACTTCGATACTAATTATGACAGGTAACTGTAACTTCGATACTAATTATGACAGGTAACAGTAACTTAGTTACTAATTATGACATGTAACTCTAATTTCGATACAAATTATGACAGGTAGCTGTAACTGCGTTACTAATTATTGCAAGTAACTGTAATATCGATACAAATTAAGGCAGGTAACAGTAACATCGATACTAATTATGACAGGTAACTGTAACTTCGATACTAATTATGACAAGTAACTGTAATTTCGATACATATTATGACAGGTAACTGTAACTTAGTTACTATTTATGGCAAGTAACTGTAATTTCGATACAAATTAATGCAGGTAACAGTAACTTCGATACTAATTATGACAGGTAACTGTAACTTCTATACAAATTATGACAGGTTCGATACTAATTATGACAGGTAACAGTAACTTCGATACTAATTATGGCAGGTAACTGTAACTTCGATACTAATTATGACAGTTTACAGTAACTTCGATACTAATTATAACAAGTAACTGTAATTTCGATACTAATTATGACAGGGAACTGTAACTTCGTTACTAATTATGACAAGTAACTGTAATTTCGATACAAATTATGGCAGATAACTGTAATTTCGATACTAATTATGACAGGTAACAGTAGCTTCGATACTAATTATGACAAGTAACTGTAACTTCGTTACTAATTATGACAAGTAACTGTAATTTCGATACTAATTATGGCAGGTAACTGTAACTTCGTTACTAATTATGACAAGTAACTGTAATATCGATACAAATTATGGCAGGTAACTGTAACTTCGATACTTATTATGAGGGGTAACAGTAACTTCGATATTAATTATGACAGGTAACAGTAACTTAGTTTCTAATTATGACATGTAACTGTAATTTCAATACAAATTATGACAGGTAGCTGTAACTTCGTTACTAATTATGACAAGTAACTGTAATTTCGATACAAATTATGGCAGGTAACAGTAACTTCGATACTAATAATGACAGGTAACTGTAACTTCGCTACTTATTATGACAAGTAACTGTAATTTCGATACAAATTATGGCAGGTAACTGTAACATCGATACTAATTATGACAGGTAACAGTAACTTCGATACTAATTATGACAAGTGACTGTAACTTCAATTCTAATTATGACAGGTAACTGTAACTTCGATACCAATTATGACAAGTAACTCTAATTTCGTTCCAAATTATGACAAGTAACTGTAATTTTGATAACAAATTATGGCAGGTAACTGTAACTTCGATACTAATTATGACAGGTAACAGTAACTTCGATACTAATTATGACAGGTAACTGTAACTTCGTTACTAATTATGACTAGTTACTGTAACTTCGATACTAATTATGACAAGAAACTGTAACTTCGATACTATTTATGACAGGTAACTGTAATTCGATACTAATTATGACAGGTAACTGTAACTTCGATACTAACTATGACAAGTAACTGTAATTTCGGTACTAATTATGACAGGTAACAGTAACTTCGATACTAATTATGACAAGTAACAGTAACTTCGATACTAATTATGACAGGTAACTGCAACATCGATACTAATTATGACAGGTAACTGTAACTTCGATACTAATTATGACAGGTAACAGTAACTTAGTTACTAATTATGACATGTAACTCTAATTTCGATACAAATTATGACAGGTAGCTGTAACTGCGTTACTAATTATTGCAAGTAACTGTAATATCGATACAAATTATGGCAGGTAACAGTAACATCGATACTAATTATGACAGGTAACTGTAACTTCGATACTAATTATGCCAAGTAACTGTAATTTCGATACATATTATGACAGGTAACTGTAACTTAGTTACTAATTATGGCAAGTAACTGTAATTTCGATAAAAATTAATGCAGGTAACAGTAACTTCGATACTAATTATGACAGGTAACTGTAACTTCTATACAAATTATGACAGGTTCGATACTAATTACGACAGGTAACAGTAACTTCGATACTAATTATGGCAGGTAACTGTAACTTCGATACTAATTATGACAGTTTACAGTAACTTCGATACTAATTATAACATGTAACTGTAATTTCGATACTAATTATGACAGGTAACTGTATCTTCGTTACTAATTATGACAAGTAACCGTAATTTCGATACAAATTATGGCAGATAACTGTAATTTCGATACTAATTATGACAGGTAACAGTAACTTCGATACTAATTATGACAAGTAACTGTAACGTCGATACTAAGTATAACAGGTAACTGTAACTTCGATACTAATTATGACAAGTAACTGTAATTTCGATACATATTATGACAGGTAACTGTAACTTAGTTACTAATTATGGCAAGTAACTGTAATTTCGATACAAATTATGGCAGGTAACAGTAACATCGTTACTTATTATGACAAGTAACTGTAATTTCGATACTAATTATTGCAGGTAACTGTAAC
The DNA here is from genome assembly GCA_946902985.2 of Meconema thalassinum. Lineage (NCBI taxonomy): Eukaryota > Metazoa > Arthropoda > Insecta > Orthoptera > Tettigoniidae > Meconema > Meconema thalassinum. The sequence continues at coordinate 1,738,604,314 of OX336388.2, read as the reverse complement.
TTCGATACTAATTATGACAGGTAACAGTAACTTCGATACTAATTATAACAAGTAACTGTAATTTCGATACTAATTATGACAGGTAACTGTGACTTCGATACTAATTATGACAAGTAACTGTAATTTCGATACAAATTATGGCAGATAACTGTAACTTCGATACTAATTATGACAGGTGACAGTAACTTCGATACTAATTATGACAAGTAACTGTAACTTCGATACTAATTATGACAGGTAAATGTAACTTCGATACTAATTATGACAAGTAACTCTAACTTCGTTACTAAATATGAAAAGTAACGGTAATTTTGATAAAAAATTATGGCAGGTAACTGTATGTTCGATACTAATTATGGCAGGTAACAGTAACTTTGATGCTAATTATGACAGGTAACTGTAACTTCGATACTAATTATGTCAGGTAACAGTAACTTCGATACGAATTATGACAGGTAACTGTAACTTCGTTACTAATTATGACATGTAACTGTAATTTCGATGCAAATTATGACAGGTAACTGTAATTTCGTTACTAATTATGACAAGTGACTGTAATTTCGATACAAATTATGGCAGGTAACAGTAACTTCGATACTAATTATGACAGGTATCTGTAACTTCGATACTAATTATGACAAGTAACTGTAATTTCGATACAAATTATGGCAGGTAACGGTAACTTTGATTCTAATTATGACAGGTAATAGTAACATCGATACTAATTATGACAGGTAACAGTAATTTCGATACAAATTTACAAACTGTAACTTCATTAGTAATTATGACAAGAAACTGTAACTTCGATACTAATTATGACTGTAACTTCGATGCTAATTATGACAAGTAACTCTAACTTCGTTACTAATTATGACAAGTAACTGTAATTTCGATACTAATTATGGCAGGTAACTGTAACTTCGATACTAATTATGACAGGTAACAGTAACTTCGATACTAATTATGACAGGTAACAGTAACGTAGTTACTAATTATGACATGTAACTGTAATTTCGATACAAATTATGACAGGTAGCTGTAACTTCGTTACTGATTATGACAAGTAACTGTAATTTCGATACAAATTATGGCAGGTAACAGAAACTTCGATACTAATTATGACAGGTAACTGTAACTTCGATACTTATTATGACAAGTGACTGTAATTTCGATACAAATTATGGCAGGTAACTGTAACTTCGATACTAATTAAGACAGGTAACAGTAACTTCGGTACTAATTAAGACAAGTAACTGTAACTTCGATACTAATTATGACAGGTAACTGTAACTTCGATACTAATTATGACAAGTAACTCTAACTACGTTACAAATTATGACAAGTAACGGTAATTTTGATAAAAAATTATGGCAGGTAACTGCAACTTCGATACTAATTATGACAGGTAACAGTAACTTCGATACTAATTATGACAGGTAACTGTAACTTCGTTACTAATTATGACTAGTAACTGTTACTTCGATACTAATTATGACAAGAAACTGTAACTTCGTTACTATTTATGACAGGTAACTGTAACTTCGATACTAATTATGAGAAGTAACTGTCACTTCGTTACTAATTATGACAAGTAACTGTAACTTCGGTACTAATTATGACAGGCAACAGTAACTTCCAAACTAATTATGACAAGTAACAGTAACTTCGATACTAATTATGACAAGTAACTGTAACTTCGTTACTAATTATGAGAAGTAACTGTAATTTCGAAACAAATTTTGGCAGGTAACTGTAACTTCGTTACTAATTATGACAAGTAACAGTAACTTCGTTTCTAATTTTGACAGGAAACTGTAACTTCGATACTAATTATGACAGGTTACTGTAACTTCGATACTAATTATGACAGGTAACTGTAACTACGATACTAATTATGACAAGTAACTGTTACTTCTTACTAATTATGACAAGTAACTGAAATTTCGATACAAATTATGGTAGGTAACAGTAATTTCGATACTAATTATGACGGGTAACTGTAACATCGATACTAATTAAGACAAGTAACTGTAATTTCGATACAAATTATGACAGGTAACTGTAACTACGTTACTAATTATGGCAAGTAACTGTAATTTCGATAAAAATTATGGCAGGTAACAGTAACTTCCATACTAATTATGACACGTAAATGTAACTTCTATACAAATTATGAAAGGTAACTGTAACTTCTATACTAATTATGACAGGTAACAATAACTTCGATAATAATTATGACAGAAAACAGTAACTTCGATACTAATTATGACAGGTAACAGTAACTTCGATACTAATTATGGCAGGTAAATGTAACTTCGATACTAATTATGACAGTTAACTGTAACTTCGTTACTAATTATGACAAGTAACTGTAATTTCGATACAAATTATGGCAGGTAACTGTAACTTCGATACTAATTATGACAAGTAACTGTTATTTCGATAGAAATTATGGCAGGTAACTGTAACTTCGATACTAATTATAACAGGTAACAGTAACTTCGATACTAATTATAACAAGTAACTGTAACTTCGATACTAATTATGACAGGTAACTGTAACTCCGTTACTAATTTTGACAAGTAACTGTAATTTCGATACAAATTATGGCAGGTAACTGTAACTTCGATACTAATTATAACAGGTTACAGTAACTTTGGTACTAATTATGACAAGTAACAGTAACATCGATACTAATTTAGACAAGTAACTGTAACTTTGAAACTAATTATGACAGGTAACTGTAACATCGTTACTAATAATGACAAGTAACTGTAATATCGATACAAATTATGGCAGGTAACTGTAACTTCGATACTAATTATGACAGGTAACAGGAACTTCGATACTAATGATGACAAGTAACTGTAACTTCGATACTAATTATGACAAGTAACAGTAACTTCGATACTAATTATGACAAGTAACTGTAACTTCGATACTAATTTTGACAGGTAACTGTTACTTCGATTCTAATTATGACAAGTAACTCTAACTTCGTTACTAATTATGAAAAGTAACTGTAATTTCGATACAAATTATGGCAGGTTACTGTAACTTCGATACTAATTATAACAGGTTACAGTAACTTCGGTACTAATTATGACAAGTAACAGTAACATCGATACTAATTTAGACAAGTAACTGTAACTTCGATACTAATTATGACAAGTTACAGTAAATTCGATACTAATTATGACAAGTAACAGTAACTTCGATACTAATTATGACAGAAAACAGTAACTTCGATACAAATAATGACAGGTAACAGTATCTTCGATACTAATTATGACAGGTTACTCTAACTTCGCTACTAATTATTACAAGTAACTGTAATTTCGATACAAATTTTGACAGGTAACTGTAACTTCGTTACTAATTATGACAAGTAACTGTAATTTCGATACAAATTATGTCAGGTAACAGTAACTTCGATACTAATTATGACAGGTAACTGTAACTTAGATACTAATTATGACAGGTAACTGTAACATCGTTACTAATTATGACAAGTAACAGTAATTTCGATACAAATGATGGCAGGTAACTGTAACTTCGATACTAATTATGACAAGTAACTGTAATTTCGATACAAATTATGGCAGGTAACTGTAACTTCGATACTAATTATGACAGGTTACAGTAACTTCGATACTAATTATAACAAGTAACTGTAATTTCGATACTAATTATGACAGGTAACTGTAACTTCGTTACTAATTATGACAAGTAACTGTAATTTCGATACAAATTATGGCAGATAACTGTAACTTCGATACTAATTATGACAGGTGACAGTAACTTCGATACTAATTATGACAAGTAACTGTAACTTCGATACTAATTATGACAGGTAAATGTAACTTCGATACTAATTATGACAAGTAACTCTAACTTCGTTACTAAATATGAAAAGTAACGGTAAATTTGATAACAAATTATGGCAGGTAACTGTAAGTTCGATACTAATTATGGCAGGTAACAGTAACTTAGATGCTAATTATGACAGGTAACAGTAACTTCGATACTAATTATGACAGGTAACAGTAACTTCGATACGAATTATGACAGGTAACTGTAACTTCGTTACTAATTATGACATGTAACTGTAATTTCGATACAAATTATGACAGGTAACTGTAATTTCGTTACTAATTATGACAAGTGACTGTAATTTCGATACAAATTATGGCAGGTAACAGTAACTTCGATACTAATTATGACAGGTATCTGTAACTTCGATACTAATTATGACAAGTAACTGTAATTTCGATACAAATTATGGCAGGTAACGGTAACTTTGATTCTAATTATGACAGGTAACAGTAACATCGATACAAATTATGACAGGTAACAGTAATTTCGATACAAATTTACAAACTGTAACTTCATTAGTAATTATGACAAGAAACTGTAACTTCGATACTAATTATGACTGTAACTTCGATGCTAATTATGACAAGTAACTCTAACTTCGTTACTAATTATGACAAGTAACTGTAATTTCGATACTAATTATGGCAGGAAACTGTAACTTCGATACTAATTATGACAGGTAACAGTAACTTCGGTACTAATTAAGACAAGTAACTGTAACTTCGATACTAATTATGACAGGTAACTGTAACTTCGATACTAATTATGACAAGTAACTCTAACTACGTTACCAATTATGACAAGTAACGGTAATTTTGATAAAAAATTATGGCAGGTAACTGCAACTTCGATACTAATTATGACAGGTAACAGTAACTTCGATACTAATTATGACAGGTAACTGTATCTTCGTTACTAATTATGACTAGTAACTGTTACTTCGATACTAATTATGACAAGAAACTGTAACTTCGATACTATTTATGACAGGTAACTGTAACTTCGATACTAATTATGAGAAGTAACTGTAACTTCGTTACTAATTATGACAAGTAACTGTAACTTCGGTACTAATTATGACAGGTAACAGTAACTTCCAAACTAATTATGACAAGTAACAGTAACTTCGATACTAATTATGACAAGTAACTGTAACTTCGTTACTAATTATGACAAGTAACTGTAATTTCGAAACAAATTTTGGCAGGTAACTGTAACTTCGTTACTAATTAAGACAAGTAACAGTAACTTCGTTTCTAATTTTGACAGGAAACTGTAACTTCGATACTAATTATGACAGGTTACTGTAACTTCGATACTAATTATGACAGGTAACTGTAACATCGATACTAATTATGACAAGTAACTGTTACTTCTTACTAATTATGACAAGTAACTGTAATTTCGATACAAATTATGGTAGGTAACAGTAATTTCGATACTAATTATGACAGGTAACTGTAACATCGATACTAATTATGACAAGTAACTGTAATTTCGATACAAATTATGACAGGTAACTGTAACTACGTTACTAATTATGGCAAGTAACTGTAATTTCGATAAAAATTATGGCAGGTAACAGTAACTTCGATACTAATTATGACACGTAAATGTAACTTCTATACAAATTATGACAGGTAACTGTAACTTCTATACTAATTATGACAGGTAACAATAACTTCGATAATAATTATGACAGAAAACAGTAACTTCGATACTAATTATGACAGGTAACAGTAACTTCGATACTAATTATGGCAGGTAAATGTAACTTCGATACTAATTATGACAGTTAACTGTAACTTCGTTACTAATTATGACAAGTAACTGTAATTTCGATACAAATTATGGCAGGTAACTGTAACTTCGATACTAATTATGACAAGTAACTGTTATTTCGATAGAAATTATGGCAGGTAACTGTAACTTCGATACTAATTATAACAGGTAACAGTAACTTCGATACTAATTATAACAAGTAACTGTAACTTCGATACTAAATATGACAGGTAACTGTAACTTCGTTACTAATTATGACAAGTAACTGTAATTTGGATACAAATTATAACAGGTACAGTAACTTTGGTACTAATTATGACAAGTAACAGTAACATCGATACTAATTTAGACAAGTAACTGTAACTTCGAAACTAATTATGACAGGTAACTGTAACATCGTTACTAATAATGACAAGTAACTGTAATATCGATACATATTATGGCAGGTAACTGTAACTTCGATACTAATTATGACAGGTAACAGGAACTTCGATACTAATTATGACAAGTAACTGTAACTTCGATACTAATTATGACAAGTAACAGTAACTTCGATACTAATTATGACAAGTAACTGTAGCTTCGATACTAATTTTGACAGGTAACTGTTACTTCGATTCTAATTATGACAAGTTACTCTAACTTCGTTACTAATTATGAGAAGTAACTGTAATTTCGATACAAATTATGGCAGGTAACTGTAACTTCGATACTAACTATAACAGGTTACAGTAACTTCGGTACTAATTATGACAAGTAACAGTAACATCGATACTAATTTAGACAAGTAACTGTAACTTCGATACTAATTATGACAAGTTACAGTAACTTCGATACTAATTATGACAAGTAACAGTAACTTCGATACTAATTATGACAGAAAACAGTAACTTCGATACAAATAATGACAGGTAACAGTATCTTCGATACTAATTATGACAGGTTACTCTAACTTCGCTACTAATTATTACAAGTAACTGTAATTTCGATACAAATTTTGACAGGTAACTGTAACTTCGTTACTAATTATGACAAGTAACTGTAATTTCGATACAAATTATGGCAGGTAACAGTAACTTCGATACTAATTATGACAGGTAACTGTAACTTAGATACTAATTATGACAGGTAACTGTAACTTCGTTACTAATTATGACAAGTAACAGTAATTTCGATACAAATGATGGCAGGTAACTGTAACTTCGATACTAATTATGACAGGTAACAGTAACTTCGATACTAATAATGACAAGTAACTGTAACTTCGATTCTAATTATGACAGGTAACTGTAACTTCGTTACAAATTTTGGCAGGTAACTGTATTTTTGATACAAATTATGGCAGGGAACTGTAACTTCGGTACTTATTATGACAGGTAACAGGAACTTCGATACTAATTATGACAAGTAACTGTAACTTCGATATTAATCATGACAGGTATCTGTAACTTCGATACTAATTATGGCAAGTAACACTAACTTCCTTACTAATTATGACGAGTAACTGTAATTTTGATAAAAAATTATGGCAGGTAACTGTAACTTCGATACTAATTATGACAGGTTACAGTAACATCGATACTAATTATGACAGGTAACTGTAACTTCGTTACTAATTATGAGAAGTGACTGTAATTTCGATACAAATTATGGCAGGTAACAGTAACTTCGATACTAATTATGACAGGTAACTGTAACTTCGATACTAATTATGACAAGTAACTGTAATTTCGATACATATTATGACAGGTAACTGTAACTTAGTTACTAATTATGGCAAGTAACTGTAATTTCGATACAAATTATGGCAGGTAACAGTAACTTCGATACTAATTATGACAGGTAACTGTAACTTCTATATAAATTATGACAGGTTCGATACTAATTATGACAGGTAACAGTAACTTCGATACTAATTATGGCAGGTAACTGTAACTTCGATACTAATTATGACAGGTAACTGTAACTTCGATACTAATTATGACAAGTAACTGTAATTTCGATACATATTATGACAGGTAACTGTAACTTAGTTACTAATTATGGCAAGTAACTGTAATTTCGATACAAATTATGGTAAATAACTGTAACTTCGATACTAATTATGACAGGTAACAGTAACTTCGATACTAATTATGACAAGTAACTGTAACTTCGATAATAATTATGACAGGGAAATGTAACTTCGATACTAATTATGACAAGTAACTCTAACTTCGTTACTAAATATGACAAGTAACTGTAATTTTGATAAGAAATTATGGCAGGTAACTGTAAGTTCGATACTAATTATGACAGGTAACTGTAACTTCGATACTAATTATGACAGGTAACAGTAACTTCGGTACGAATTATGACAGGTAACTGTTACTTCGTTACTAATTATGACATGTAACTGTAATTTCGATACAAATTATGACAGGTAACTGTAATTCCGTTACTAATTATGACAAGTGACTGTAATTTCGATACAAATTATGGCAGGTTACAGTAACTTCGATACTAATTATGACAAGTAACTGTAATTTCGATACAAATTATGGCAGGTAACGGTAACTTTGATTCTAATTATGACAGGTAACAATAACTTCGATACTAATTATGACAGGTAACTGTAACTTCGTTACTAATTATGACAAGAAAATGTAACTTCGATACTAATTATGACAGGTAACTGTAACTTCGATACTAATCATGACAAGTAACTGTAACTTCGTTACTAATTTGACAAGTAACTGTAATTTCGATGCTAATTATGGCAGGTAACTGTAACTTCGTTACTAATTATGACAAGTAACTGTAATTTCGATACAAATTGTGGCAGGTTACTGTAACTTCGATACTAATTATGGCAGGTAACAGTAACTTAGATACTAATTATGACAGGTAACAGTAACTTAGTTACTAATTATGACATGTAACTGTAATTTCCATACTAATTATGACAGGTAACTGTAACTTCGTTACTAATTATGACAAGTAACTGTAATTTCGATACAAATTATGACAAGTAACTCTAACTTCGTTACTAAATATGACAACTAACTGTAATTTTGATAAGAAATTATGGCAGGTTACTGTAAGTTCGATACTAATTATGACAGGTTACAGTAACTTCGATACTAAATATGACAGGTAACTGTAACTTCGATACTTATTATGACAGGTAACAGTAACTTAGATACGAATTATTACAGGTAACTGTAACAACGTTACTAATTATGACATGTAACTGTAATTTCGATAGAAATTATGACCGGTAACTGTAATTTCGTTACTAATTATGACAAGTGACTGTAATTTCGATACAAATTATGGCAGGTAACAGTAACTTCGATACTAATTATGACAGGTAACTGTAACTTCGATACAAATTACGACAAGTAACTGTAATTTCAATGCAAATTATGGCAGGTAACGGTAACTTTGATTCTAATTATGACAGGTAACAGTAACTTCGATACTAATTATGACAGGTAACTGTTACTTCGTTACTAATTATGACAAGATACTGTAACTTCGATACTAATTATGACAAGTAACTTTAACTTCGATACTTGTAATGACAGGTAACTGTAACTTCATTACTAATTATGACAAGAAAATGTATCTTCGATACTTATTATGACAGGTAACTGTAACTTCAATACTAATTATGACAAGTAACTGTAACTTCGTTACTAATTATGACAAGTAACTGTAATTTCGATGCTAATTATGGCAGGTAACTGTAACTTCGTTACTAATTATGACAGGTAACAGTAACTTCGATACTAATTATGACAGGTAACAGTAACTTAGTTACTAATTATGACATGTAACTGTAGTTTCGATACAAATTATGACAGGTAGCTGTAACTTCTTTACTAATTATGACAAGTAACTGTAATTTCGAACAAATTATGGCATGTAACGGTAACTTTGATTCTAATTATAACAGGTAACAGTAACTTCGATACTAATTATGACAAGTAACTGTAACTTCGATACTGATTATGAGAGGTAACTGTAACTTCGTTAATAATTATGACAAGTGACTGTAAATTCGATACAAATTATGGCAGGTAACATTAACATCGATACTAATTATCACAGGTAACTGTAACTTCGATACTAATTATGACAGGTAACTGTAACTTCGATACTAATTATGACAGGTAACAGTAACTTCGATACTAATTATGACAGGTAAATATAACTTCGTTACTAATTATGACATGTAACTGTAATTTCGATACAAATTATGACAGGTAACTGTAATTTCGTTACTAATCATGACAAGTGACTGTAATTTCGATACAAATTGTGGCAGGTAACAGTAACTTCGATACTAATTATGACAGGTAACTGTAACTTCGATACTAATTATGACAAGTAACTGTAATTTCGAACAAATTATGGCAGGTAACGGTAACTTTGATTCTAATTATGACAGGTAACAGTAACTTCGATACTAATTATGACAAGTAACTGTAACTTCGATACTGATTATGACAGGTAACTGTAACTTCGTAACTAATTATGACAAGTAACTGTAATTTGGATAAAAAATTATGGCAGGTTACTGTTACGTCGATACTAATTATGACAGGTAACAGTAACTTCGATACTAATTATGACAGGTAATTGTTACTTCGATACTAAATATGACAAGATACTTTAACTTCGATACTAATTACGACAAGTAACTGTAACTTCGATACTAATTATGACAAGTAACTGTAATATCGATACAAATTATGGCAGGTAACTGTAACTTCGATACTTATTATGAGAGGTAACAGTTACTTCGATATTAATTATGACAGGTAACTGTAACTTCGATACTAATTATGACAAGTAACTGTAACTTCGTTACTAATTATGACAAGTAACTGTAATTTCGATACTAATTATGGCAGGTAACTGTAACTTCGTTACTAATTATGACAAGTAACTGTAATTTCGATACAAATTATGGCAGATAACTGTAACTTCGATACTAATTATGACAAGTAACTCTAACTTCGTTACTAAATATGAAAAGTAACGGTAATTTTGATAAAAAATTATGGCAGGTAACTGTATGTTCGATACTAATTATGGCAGGTAACAGTAACTTTGATGCTAATTATGACAGGTAACTGTAACTTCGATACTAATTATGTCAGGTAACAGTAACTTCGATACGAATTATGACAGGTAACTGTAACTTCGTTACTAATTATGACATGTAACTGTAATTTCGATACAAATTATGACAGGTAACTGTAATTTCGTTACTAATTATGACAAGTGACTGTAATTTCGATACAAATTATGGCAGGTAACAGTAACTTCGATACTAATTATGACAGGTATCTGTAACTTCGATACTAATTATGACAAGTAACTGTAATTTCGATACAAATTATGGCAGGTAACGGTAACTTTGATTCTAATTATGACAGGTAATAGTAACATCGATACTAATTATGACAGGTAACAGTAATTTCGATACAAATTTACAAACTGTAACTTCATTAGTAATTATGACAAGAAACTGTAACTTCGATACTAATTATGACTGTAACTTCGATGCTAATTATGACAAGTAACTCTAACTTCGTTACTAATTATGACAAGTAACTGTAATTTCGATACTAATTATGGCAGGTAACTGTAACTTCGATACTAATTATGACAGGTAACAGTAACTTCGATACTAATTATGACAGGTAACAGTAACGTAGTTACTAATTATGACATGTAACTGTAATTTCGATACAAATTATGACAGGTAGCTGTAACTTCGTTACTAATTATGACAAGTAACTGTAATTTCGATACAAATTATGGCAGGTAACAGAAACTTCGATACTAATTATGACAGGTAACTGTAACTTCGATACTTATTATGACAAGTAACTGTAATTTCGATACAAATTATGGCAGGTAACTGTAACTTCGATACTAATTAAGACAGGTAACAGTAACTTCGGTACTAATTAAGACAAGTAACTGTAACTTCGATACTAATTATGACAGGTAACTGTAACTTCGATACTAATTATGACAAGTAACTCTAACTACGTTACAAATTATGACAAGTAACGGTAATTTTGATAAAAAATTATGGCAGGTAACTGCAACTTCGATACTAATTATGACAGGTAACAGTAACTTCGATACTAATTATGACAGGTAACTGTAACTTCGTTACTAATTATGACTAGTAACTGTTACTTCGATACTAATTATGACAAGAAACTGTAACTTCGTTACTATTTATGACAGGTAACTGTAACTTCGATACTAATTATGAGAAGTAACTGTAACTTCGTTACTAATTATGACAAGTAACTGTAACTTCGGTACTAATTATGACAGGCAACAGTAACTTCCAAACTAATTATTACAAGTAACAGTAACTTCGATACTAATTATGACAAGTAACTGTAACTTCGTTACTAATTATGACAAGTAACTGTAATTTCGAAACAAATTTTGGCAGGTAACTGTAACTTCGTTACTAATTATGACAAGTAACAGTAACTTCGTTTCTAATTTTGACAGGAAACTGTAACTTCGATACAAATTATGACAGGTTACTGTAACTTCGATACTAATTATGACAGGTAACTGTAACTACGATACTAATTATGACAAGTAACTGTTACTTCTTACTAATTATGACAAGTAACTGTAATTTCGATACAAATTATGGTAGGTAACAGTAATTTCGATACTAATTATGACAGGTAACTGTAACATCGATACTAATTAAGACAAGAAACTGCAATTTCGATACAAATTATGACAGGTAACTGTAACTACGTTACTAATTATGGCAAGTAACTGTAATTTCGATAAAAATTATGGCAGGTAACAGTAACTTCGATACTAATTATGACACGTAAATGTAACTTCTATACAAATTATGAAAGGTAACTGTAACTTCTATACTAATTATGACAGGTAACAATAACTTCGATAATAATTATGACAGAAAACAGTAACTTCGATACTAATTATGACAGGTAACAGTAACTTCGATACTAATTATGGCAGGTAAATGTAACTTCGATACTAATTATGACAGTTAACTGTAACTTCGTTACTAATTATGACAAGTAACTGTAATTTTGATACAAATTATGGCAGGTAACTGTAACTTCGATACTAATTATGACAAGTAACTGTTATTTCGATAGAAATTATGGCAGGTAACTGTAACTTCGATACTAATTATAACAGGTAACAGTAACTTCGATACTAATTATAACAAGTAACTGTAACTTCGATACTAATTATGACAGGTAACTGTAACTTCGTTACTAATTTTGACAAGTAACTGTAATTTCGATACAAATTTTGGCAGGTTACTGTAACTTCGATACTAATTATGGCAGGTAACAGTAACTTCGATACTAATTATGACAGGTAACAGTAACTTAGTTACTAATTATGACATATAACTGTAATTTCCATACTAATTATGACAGGTAACTGTAACTTCGTTACTAATTATGACAAGTAACTGTAATTTCGATACAAATTATGACAAGTAACTCTAACTTCGTTACTAAATATGACAACTAACTGTAATTTTGATAAGAAATTATGGCAGGTTACTGTAAGTTCGATACTAATTATGACAGGTTACAGTAACTTCGATACTAAATATGACAGGTAACTGTAACTTCGATACAAATTACGACAAGTAACTGTAATTTCAATACAAATTATGGCAGGTAACGGTAACTTTGATTCTAATTATGACAGGTAACAGTAACTTCGATACTAATTATGACAGGTAACTGTTACTTCGGTACTAATTATGACAAGATACTGTAACTTCGATACTAATTATGACAAGTAACTTTAACTTCGATACTTGTAATGACAGGTAACTGTAACTTCATTACTAACTATGACAAGAAAATGTATCTTCGATACTAATTATGACAGGTAACTGTAACTTCGATACTAATTATGACAAGTAACTGTAACTTCGTTACTAATTATGACAAGTAACTGTAATTTCGATGCTAATTATGGCAGGTAACTGTAACTTCGTTACTAATTATGACAGGTAACAGTAACTTCGATACTAATTATGACAGGTAACAGTAACTTAGTTACTAATTATGACATGTAACTGTAGTTTCGATACAAATTATGACAGGTAGCTGTAACTTCTTTACTAATTATGACAAGTAACTGTAATTTCGAACAAATTATGGCAGGTAACGGTAACTTTGATTCTAATTATAACAGGTAACAGTAACTTCGATACTAATTATGACAAGTAACTGTAACTTCGATACTGATTATGAGAGGTAACTGTAACTTCGTTAATAATTATGACAAGTGACTGTAAATTCGATACAAATTATGGCAGGTAACATTAACATCGATACTAATTATCACAGGTAACTGTAACTTCGATACTAATTATGACAGGTAACTGTAACTTCGATACTAATTATGACAGGTAACAGTAACTTCGATACTAATTATGACAGGTAAATGTAACTTCGTTACTAATTATGACATGTAACTGTAATTTCGATACAAATTATGACAGGTAACTGTAATTTCGTTACTAATTATGACAAGTGACTGTAATTTCGATACAAATTGTGGCAGGTAACAGTAACTTCGATACTAATTATGACAGGTAACTGTAACTTCGATACTAATTATGACAAGTAACTGTAATTTCGAACAAATTATGGCAGGTAACGGTAACTTTGATTCTAATTATGACAGGTAACAGTAACTTCGATACTAATTATGACAAGTAACTGTAACTTCGATACTGATTATGACAGGTAACTGTAACTTCGTAACTAATTATGACAAGTAACTGTAATTTGGATAAAACATTATGGCAGGTTACTGTAACGTCGATACTAATTATGACAGGTAACAGTAACTTCGATACTAATTATGACAGGTAACTGTTACTTCGATACTAAATATGACAAGATACTTTAACTTCGATACTAATTACGACAAGTAACTGTAACTTCGATACTAATTATGACAAGTAACTGTAATATCGGTACAAATTATGGCAGGTAACTGTAACTTCGATACTTATTATGAGAGGTAACAGTTACTTCGATATTAATTATGACAGGTAACTGTAACTTCGATACTAATTATGACAAGTAACTGTAACTTCGTTACTAATTATGACAAGTAACTGTAATTTCGATACTAATTATGGCAGGTAACTGTAACTTCGTTACTAATTATGAGAAGTAACTGTAATTTCGATACAAATTATGGCAGATAACTGTAACTTCGATACTAATTATGACAGGTGACAGTAACTTCGATACTAATTATGACAAGTAACTGTAACTTCGATACTAATTATGACAGGTAAATGTAACTTCGATACTAATTATGACAAGTAACTCTAACTTCGTTACTAAATATGAAAAGTAACGGTAATTTTGATAAAAAATTATGGCAGGTAACTGTATGTTCGATACTAATTATGGCAGGTAACAGTAACTTTGATGCTAATTATGACAGGTAACTGTAACTTCGATACTAATTATGTCAGGTAACAGTAACTTCGATACGAATTATGACAGGTAAGTGTAACTTCGTTACTAATTATGACATGTAACCGTAATTTCGATTCAAATTATGACAGGTACTGTAATTTCGTTACTAATTATGACAAGTGACTGTAATTTCGATACAAATTATGGCAGGTAACAGTAACTTCGATACTAATTATGACAGGTATCTGTAACTTCGATACTAATTATGACAAGTAACTGTAATTTCGATACAAATTATGGCAGGTAACGGTAACTTTGATTCTAATTATGACAGGTAATAGTAACATCGATACTAATTATGACAGGTAACAGTAATTTCGATACAAATTTACAAACTGTAACTTCATTAGTAATTATGACAAGAAACTGTAACTTCGATACTAATTATGACTGTAACTTCGATGCTAATTATGACAAGTAACTCTAACTTCGTTACTAATTATGACAAGTAACTGTAATTTCGATACTAATTATGGCAGGTAACTGTAACTTCGATACTAATTATGACAGGTAACAGTAACTTCGATACTAATTATGACAGGTAACAGTAACGTAGTTACTAATTATGACATGTAACTGTAATTTCGATACAAATTATGACAGGTAGCTGTAACTTCGTTACTAATTATGACAAGTAACTGTAATTTCGATACAAATTATGGCAGGTAACAGAAACTTCGATACTAATTATGACAGGTAACTGTAACTTCGATACTTATTATGACAAGTAACTGTAATTTCGATACAAATTATGGCAGGTAACTGTAACTTCGATACTAATTAAGACAGGTAACAGTAACTTCGGTACTAATTAAGACAAGTAACTGTAACTTCGATACTAATTATGACAGGTAACTGTAACTTCGATACTAATTATGACAAGTAACTCTAACTACGTTACAAATTATGACAAGTAACGGTAATTTTGATAAAAAATTATGGCAGGTAACTGCAACTTCGATACTAATTATGACAGGTAACAGTAACTTCGATACTAATTATGACAGGTAACTGTAACTTCGTTACTAATTATGACTAGTAACTGTTACTTCGATACTAATTATGACAAGAAACTGTAACTTCGTTACTATTTATGACAGGTAACTGTAACTTCGATACTAATTATGAGAAGTAACTGTAACTTCGTTACTAATTATGACAAGTAACTGTAACTTCGTTACTAATTATGACAAGTAACAGTAACTTCGTTTCTAATTTTGACAGGAAACTGTAACTTCGTTACTAATTATGACAGGTTACTGTAACTTCGATACTAATTATGACAGGTAACTGTAACTACGATACTAATTATGACAAGTAACTGTTACTTCTTACTAATTATGACAAGTAACTGTAATTTGGATACAAATTATGGTAGGTAACAGTAATTTCGATACTAATTATGACAGGTAACTGTAACATCGATACTAATTAAGACAAGTAACTGTAATTTCGATACAAATAATGACAGGTAACTGTAACTACGTTACTAATTATGGCAAGTAACTGTAATTTCGATAAAAATTATGGCAGGTAACAGTAACTTCGATACTAATTATGACACGTAAATGTAACTTCTATACTAATTATGACAAGTAACAATAACTTCGATAATAATTATGAAAGAAAACAGTTACTTCGATACTAATTATGACAGGTAACAGTAACTTCGATACTAATTATGGCAGGTAAATGTAACTTCGATACTAATTATGACAGTTAACTGTAACATCGTTACTAATTATGACAAGTAACTGTAATTTCGATACAAATTATGGCAGGTAACTGTAACTTCGATACTAATTATGACAAGTAACTGTTATTTCGATAGAAATTATGGCAGGTAACTGTAACTTCGATACTAATTATAACAGGTAACAGTAACTTCGATACTAATTATAACAAGTAACTGTAACTTCGATACTAATTATGACAGGTAACTGTAACTTCGTTACTAATTTTGACAAGTAACTGTAATTTCGATACAAATTATGGCAGGTAACTGTAACTTCGATACTAATTATAACAGGTTACAGTAACTTTGGTACTAATTATGACAAGTAACAGTAACATCGATACTAATTTAGACAAGTAACTGTAACTTCGAAACTAATTATGACAGGTAACTGTAACATCGTTACTAATAATGACAAGTAACTGTAATATCGATACATATTATGGCAGGTAACTGTAACTTCGATACTAATTATGACAGGTAACAGGAACTTCGATACTAATTATGACAAGTAACTGTAACTTCGATACTAATTATGACAAGTAACAGTAACTTCGATACTAATTATGACAAGTAACTGTAACTTCGATACTAATTTTGACAGGTAACTGTTACTTCGATTCTCATTATGACAAGTAACTCTAACTTCGTTACTAATTATGAAAAGTAACTGTAATTTCGATACAAATTATGGCAGGTTACTGTAACTTCGATACTAATTATAACAGGTTACAGTAACTTCGGTACTAATTATGACAAGTAACAGTGACATCGATACTAATTTAGACAAGTAACTGTAACTTCGATACTAATTATGACAAGTTACAGTAAATTCGATACTAATTATGACAAGTAACAGTAACTTCGATACTAATTATGACAGAAAAAAGTAACTTCGATACAAATAATGACAGGTAACAGTATCTTCTATACTAATTATGACAGGTTACTCTAACTTCGCTACTAATTATTACAAGTAACTGTAATTTCGATACAAATTTTGACAGGTAACTGTAACTTCGTTACTAATTATGACAAGTAACTGTAATTTCGATACAAATTATGGCAGGTAACAGTAACTTCGATACTAATTATGACAGGTAACTGTAACTTAGATACTAATTATGACAGGTAACTGTAACATCGTTACTAATTATGACAAGTAACAGTAATTTCGATACAAATGATGGCAGGTAACTGTAACTTCGATACTAATTATGACAAGTAACTGTAATTTCGATACAAATTATGGCAGATAACTGTAACTTCGATACTAATTATGACAGGTGACAGTAACTTCGATACTAATTATGACAAGTAACTGTAACTTCGATACTAATTATGACAGGTAAATGTAACTTCGATACTAATTATGACAAGTAACTCTAACTTCGTTACTAAATATGAAAAGTAACGGTAATTTTGATAAAAAATTATGGCAGGTAACTGTAAGTTCGATACTAATTATGGCAGGTAACAGTAACATAGATGCTAATTATGACAGGTAACAGTAACTTCGATACTAATTATGACAGGTAACAGTAACTTCGATACGAATTATGACAGGTAACTGTAACTTCGTTACTATTTATGACATGTAACTGTAATTTCGATACAAATTATGACAGGTAACTGAAATTTCGTTACTAATTATGACAAGTGACTGTAATTTCGATACAAATTATGGCAGGTAACAGTAACTTCGATACTAATTATGACAGGTATCTCTAACTTCGATACTAATTATGACAAGTAACTGTAATTTCGATACAAATTATGGCAGGTAACGGTAACTTTGATTCTAATTATGACAGGTAACAGTAACATCGATACAAATTATGACAGGTAACAGTAATTTCGATACAAATTTACAAAATGTAACTTCATTAGTAATTATGACAAGAAACTGTAACTTCGATACTAATTATGACTGTAACTTCGATGCTAATTATGACAAGTAACTCAAACTTCGTTACTAATTATGACAAGTAACTGTAATTTCGATACTAATTATGGCAGGAAACTGTAACTTCGATACTAATTATGGCAGGTGACAGTAACTTCGATACTAAATATGACAGGTAACAGTAACGTAGTTACTAATTATGACATGTAACTGTAATTTCGATACAAATTATGACAGGTAGCTGTAACTTCGTTACTAATTATGACAAGTAACTGTAATTTCGATACAAATTATGGCAGGTAACAGAAACTTCGATACTAATTATGACAGGTAACTGTAACTTCGATACTTATTATGACAAGTAACTGTAATTTCGATACAAATTATGGCAGGTAACTGTAACTTCGATACTAATTAAGACAGGTAACAGTAACTTCGGTACTAATTAAGACAAGTAACTGTACCTTCGATACTAATTATGACAGGTAACTGTAACTTCGATACTAATTATGACAAGTAACTCTAACTACGTTACCAATTATGACAAGTAACGGTAATTTTGATAAAAAATTATGGCAGGTAACTGCAACTTCGATACTAATTATGACAGGTAACAGTAACTTCGATACTAATTATGACAGGTAACTGTATCTTCGTTACTAATTATGACTAGTAACTGTTACTTCGATACTAATTATGACAAGAAACTGTAACTTCGATACTATTTATGACAGGTAACTGTAACTTCGATACTAATTATGAGAAGTAACTGTAACTTATTTACTAATTATGACAAGTAACTGTAACTTCGGTACTAATTATGACAGGTAACAGTAACTTCCAAACTAATTATGACAAGTAACAGTAACTTCGATACTAATTATGACAAGTAACTGTAACTTCGTTACTAATTATGACAAGTAACTGTAATTTCGAAACAAATTTTGGCAGGTAACTGTAACTTCGTTACTAATTATGACAAGTAACAGTAACTTCGTTTCTAATTTTGACAGGAAACTGTAACTTCGATACTAATTATGACAGGTTACTGTAACTTCGATACTAATTATGACAGGTAACTGTAACATCGATACTAATTATGACAAGTAACTGTTACTTCTTACTAATTATGACAAGTAACTGTAATTTCGATACAAATTATGGTAGGTAACAGTAATTTCGATACTAATTATGACAGGTAACTGTAACATCGATACTAATTATGACAAGTAACTGTAATTTCGATACAAATTATGACAGGTAACTGTAACTACGTTACTACTTATGGCAAGTAACTGTAATTTCGATAAAAATTATGGCAGGTAACAGTAACTTCGATACTAATTATGACACGTAAATGTAACTTCTATACAATTTATGACAGGTAACTGTAACTTCTATACTAATTATGACAGGTAACAATAACTTCGATAATAATTATGACAGAAAACAGTAACTTCGATACTAATTATGACAGGTAACAGTAACTTCGATACTAATTATGGCAGGTAAATGTAACTTCGATACTAATTATGACAGTTAACTGTAACTTCGTTACTAATTATGACAAGTAACTGTAATTTCGATACAAATTATAACAGGTTACAGTAACTTTGGTACTAATTATGACAAGTAACAGTAACATCGATACTAATTTAGACAAGTAACTGTAACTTCGAAACTAATTATGACAGGTAACTGTAACATCGTTACTAATAATGACAAGTAACTGTAATATCGATACATATTATGGCAGGTAACTGTAACTTCGATACTAATTATGACAGGTAACAGGAACTTCGATACTAATTATGACAAGTAACTGTAACTTCGATACTAATTATGACAAGTAACAGTAACTTCGATACTAATTATGACAAGTAACTGTAGCTTCGATACTAATTTTGACAGGTAACTGTTACTTCGATTCTAATTATGACAAGTAACTCTAACTTCGTTACTAATTATGAGAAGTAACTATAATTTCGATACAAATTATGGCAGGTAACTGTAACTTCGATACTAACTATAACAGGTTACAGTAACTTCGGTACTAATTATGACAAGTAACAGTAACATCGATACTAATTTAGACAAGTAACTGTAACTTCGATACTAATTATGACAAGTTACAGTAACTTCGATACTAATTATGACAAGTAACAGTAACTTCGATACTAATTATGACAGAAAACAGTAACTTCGATACAAATAATGACAGGTAACAGTATCTTCGATACTAATTATGACAGGTTACTCTAACTTCGCTACTAATTATTACAAGTAACTGTAATTTCGATACAAATTTTGACAGGTAACTGTAACTTCGTTACTAATTATGACAAGTAACTGTAATTTCGATACAAATTATGGCAGGTAACAGTAACTTCGATACTAATTATGACAGGTAACTGTAACTTAGATACTAATTATGACAGGTAACTGTAACTTCGTTACTAATTATGACAAGTAACAGTAATTTCGATACAAATGATGGCAGGTAACTGTAACTTCGATACTAATTATGACAGGTAACAGTAACTTCGATACTAATAATGACAAGTAACTGTAACTTCGATTCTAATTATGACAGGTAACTGTAACTTCGTTACAAATTTTGGCAGGTAACTGTATTTTTGATACAAATTATGGCAGGGAACTGTAACTTCGGTACTTATTATGACAGGTATCAGGAACTTCGATACTAATTATGACAAGTAACTGTAACTTCGATATTAATTATGACAGGTATCTGTAACTTCGATACTAATTATGGCAAGTAACACTAACTTCCTTACTAATTATGACGAGTAACTGTAATTTTGATAAAAAATTATGGCAGGTAACTGTAACTTCGATACTAATTATGACAGGTTACAGTAACTTCGATACTAATTATGACAGGTAACTGTAACTTCGTTACTAATTATGAGAAGTGACTGTAATTTCGATACAAATTATGGCAGGTAACAGTAACTTCGATACTAATTATGACAGGTAACTGTAACTTCGATACTAATTATGACAAGTAACTGTAATTTCGATACATATTATGACAGGTAACTGTAACTTAGTTACTAATTATGGCAAGTAACTGTAATTTCGATACAAATTATGGCAGGTAACAGTAACTTCGATACTAATTATGACAGGTAACTGTAACTTCTATATAAATTATGACAGGTTCGATACTAATTATGACAGGTAACAGTAACTTCGATACTAATTATGGCAGGTAACTGTAACTTCGATACTAATTATGACAGTTAAATGTAACTTCGTTACTAATTATGACAAGTAACTGTAATTTCGATACACATTATGGCAGATAACTGTAACTTCGATACTAATTATGACAGGTAACAGTAACTTCGATACTAATCATGACAAGTAACTGTAACTTCGATAATAATTATGACAGGGAAATGTAACTTCGATACTAATTATGACAAGTAACTCTAACTTCGTTACTAAATATGACAAGTAACTGTAATTTTGATAAGAAATTATGGCAGGTAACTGTAAGTTCGATACTAATTATGACAGGTAACTGTAACTTCGATACTAATATAGACAGGTAACAGTAACTTCGGTACGAATTATGACAGGTAACAGTAACTTCGATACTAATTATGACAAGTAACTGTAATTTCGATACAAATTATGGCAGGTAAGGGTAACTTTGATTCTAATTATGACAGGTAACAATAACTTCGATACTAATTATGACAGGTAACTGTAACATCGTTACTAATTATGACAAGAAAATGTAACTTCGATACTAATTATGACAGGTAACTGTAACTTCGATACTAATCATGACATGTAACTGTAACTTCGTTACTAATTTGACAAGTAACTGTAATTTCGATGCTAATTATGGCAGGTAACTGTAACTTCGTTACTAATTATGACAAGTAACTGTAATTTCGATACAAATTGTGGCAGGTTACTGTAACTTCGATACTAATTATGGCAGGTAACAGTAACTTCGATACTAATTATGACAGGTAACAGTAACTTAGTTACTAATTATGACATGTAACTGTAATTTCGATACTAATTATGACAGGTAACTGTAACTTCGTTACTAATTATGACAAGTAACTGTAATTTCGATACAAATTATGACAAGTAACTCTAACTTCGTTACTAAATATGACAACTAACTGTAATTTTGATAAGAAATTATGGCAGGTTACTGTAAGTTCGATACTAATTATGACAGGTTACAGTTACTTCGATACTAAATATGACAGGTAACTGTAACTTCGATACTTATTATGACAGGTAACAGTAACTTAGATACGAATTATTAGAGGTAACTGTAACAACGTTACTAATTATGACAAGTAACTGTAACTTCGATACTGATTATGAGAGGTAACTGTAACTTCGTTAATAATTATGACAAGTGACTGTAAATTCGATACAAATTATGGCAGGTAACATTAACATCGATACTAATTATCACAGGTAACTGTAACTTCGATACTAATTATGACAGGTAACTGTAACTTCGATACTAATTATGACAGGTAACAGTAACTTCGATACTAATTATGACAGGTAAATGTAACTTCGTTACTAATTATGACATGTAACTGTAATTTCGATACAAATTATGACAGGTAACTGTAATGTCGTTACTAATTATGACAAGTGACTGTAATTTCGAACAAATTATGGCAGGTAACGGTAACTTTGATTCTAATTATGACAGGTAACAGTAACTTCGATACTAATTATGACAAGTAACTGTAACTTCGATACTGATTATGACAGGTAACTGTAACTTCGTAATTAATTATGACAAGTAACTGTAATTTGGATAAAAAATTATGGCAGGTTACTGTAACTTCGATACTAATTATGACAGGTAACAGTAACTTCGATACTAATTATGACAGGTAACTGTTACTTCGATACTGATTATGACAGGTAACTGTAACTTCGTAATTAATTATGACAAGTAACTGTAATTTGGATAAAAAATTATGGCAGGTTACTGTAACTTCGATACTAATTATGACAGGTAACAGTAACTTCGATACTAATTATGACAAGTAACTGTAACTTCGATACTGATTATGACAGGTAACTGTAACTTCGTAATTAATTATGACAAGTAACTGTAATTTGGATAAAAAATTATGGCAGGTTACTGTAACTTCGATACTAATTATGACAGGTAACAGTAACTTCGATACTAATTATGACAGGTAACTGTTACTTCGATACTAAATATGACAAGATACTTTAACTTCGATACTAATTACGACAAGTAACTGTAACTTCGATACTAATTATGACAAGTAACTGTAATATCGATACAAATTATGGCAGGTAACTGTAACTTCGATACTTATTATGAGAGGTAACAGTTACTTCGATATTAATTATGACAGGTAACTGTAACTTCGATACTAATTATGACAAGTAACTGTAACTTAGTTACTAATTATGACAAGTAACTGTAATTTCGATACTAATTATGGCAGGTAACTGTAACTTCGTTACTAATTATGACAAGTAACTGTAATATCGATACAAATTATGGCAGGTAACTGTAACTTCGATACTTATTATGAGAGGTAACAGTAACTTCGATATTAATTATGACAGGTAACAGTAACTTAGTTACTAATTATGACATGTAACTGTAATTTCAATACAAATTATGACAGGTAGCTGTAACTTCGTTACTAATTATGACAAGTAACTGTAATTTCGATACAAATTATGGCAGGTAACAGTAACTTCGATACTAATAATGACAGGTAACTGTAACTTCGCTACTTATTATGACAAGTAACTGTAATTTCGATACAAATTATGGCAGGTAACTGTAACTTCGATACCAATTATGACAAGTAACTCTAATTTCGTTCCAAATTATGACAAGTAACTGTAATTTTGATAAAAAATTATGGCAGGTAACTGTAACTTCGATACTAATTATGACAGGTAACAGTAACTTCGATACTAATTATGACAGGTAACTGTAACTTCGTTACTAATTATGACTAGTTACTGTAACTTCGATACTAATTATGACAAGAAACTGTAACTTCGATACTATTTATGACAGGTAACTGTAACTTCGATACTAATTATGACAGGTAACAGTAACTTCGATACTAATTATGACAAGTAACAGTAACTTCGGTACTAATTATGACAGGTAACTGCAACATCGATACTAATTATGACAGGTAACTGTAACTTCGATACTAATTTTGACAGGTAACTGTAACTTCGATACTAATTATGACAAGTAACTGTAACTTCGTTACTAATTATGACAAGTAACTGTAATTTCGATACAAATATTGGCAGGTTACTGTAACTTCGTTACTAATTATGACAAGTAACAGTAACTTCGTTTCTAATTTTGACAGGAAACTGTAACTTCGATACTAATTATGACAGGTTACTGTAACGTCGATACTAATTATGACAGGTATCTGTAACTTCGATACTAATTATGACAAGTAACTGTAACTTCTTATTAATTATGAAAAGTAACTGAAATTTCGATACAAATTATGGCAGTTAACTGTCACTTCGATACTATTTATGACAGGTAACAGTAACTTCGTTACTAATTATGACAGAAAACAGTAACTCGATACTAATTATGACAGGTAACAATAACTTTGATACTAATTGTGACAAGTAGCTGTAATTTCGATAAAAAATTGGTAGGTAACAGTAATTTCGATACTAATTATGACAGGTAACTGTTACTTCGATACTAATTATGACAAGTAACTGTAATTTCGATACAAATTATGACAGGTAACTGTAACCTCGTTACTTATTATGGCAAGTAACTCTAATTTCGATACAAATTATGGCAGGTAACAGTAACTTCGATACTAATTATGACAGGTAACTGTAACTTCTATACAAATTATGACAGGTTACTGTAACTTCTATACTAATTATGACAGGTAACAATAACTTCGATAGTAATTATGACAGGTATCAGTAACTTCGATACTATTTATAACAAGTAAATGTAACTTCGATACTAATTATGACAGGTAACTGTAACTTCTTTACTAATTACGACAAGTAACTGTAATTTCGATACAAATTATGGCAGGTAACTGTAACTTCGATACTAATTATGACAGGTAACAGTAACTTCGATACTAATTATGACAAGTAACTGTAACATCGATACTAATTAAGACAAGTAACTGTATCTTCGAAACTAATTATGACAGGTAACTGTAACATCGTTACTAATTATGACAAGTAACTGTAATTTCGATACATATTATGGCAGTTAACTGTAACTTCGATATTAATTATGACAGGTAACAGTGACTTCGATACTAATTATGACAAGTAACTGTAACTTCGATACTAATTATGACAAGTAACAGTAACTTCGATACTAATTATGACAAAAAACTGTAACTTCGATACTAGTTTTGACAGGTAACAGTAACTTCGATACTAATTATGACAAGTAACTCTAACTTCGTTACTAATTATGACAAGTAACTGTTATTTTGATAAAATATTATGGCAGGTAACTGTAACTTCGATACTAATTATGACAGGTAAAGTAACTTCGATACTAATTATGACAGGTAACTGTAACTTCGTTACTAATTATGACATGTAACTGTAATTTCGATACTAATTGTGGCAGGAAACTGAAACTTCGTTACTAATTATGACAAGTAACGGTAATTTCGGTACAAATTATGGCAGGTAACTGTAACTTCGATTCTAATTATGACAGGTAACAGTAACTTCGATACTAATTATGACAGAAAACTGTAATTTCAATACTAATTATGACAGGTAACAGTAACTTCGATACAAATTATGACAGGTAACTGTAACTTCGTTACTAATTATGACAAGTAACTGTAATTTCGTTACAAATTATGGCAGGTAACTGTAACTTCGTTACAAATTTTGGCAAGTAACTGTAATATCGATACAAATTATGGCAGGTAACAGTAACTTCGATACTAATTATGACAGGTAACTGTATCTTCGATACTTATTTTGACAAGTAACTGTAATTTCGATACAAATTATGGCAGGTAACTGTAACTTCGATACTAATTATGACAGGTAAGTGTAACTTCGATACTAATTATGTCAAGTAACTGTAACTTCGATACTAATTATGACAGGTAACTGTCACTTCTTTACTAATTATGACAAGTAACTAACTTCGTTCCAAATTATGACAAGTAACTGTAATTTTGATAAAAATTATGACAGGTAACTGTACCTTCGTTACTTATTATGACTAGTAACTGTAACTTCGATACTAATTATGACAAGAAACTGTAACTTC
Source organism: Meconema thalassinum (assembly GCA_946902985.2). Lineage (NCBI taxonomy): Eukaryota > Metazoa > Arthropoda > Insecta > Orthoptera > Tettigoniidae > Meconema > Meconema thalassinum. Next base: position 1,738,577,138 of record OX336388.2, on the reverse strand, counting down.
GATACTATTAATGACAGGTAACTGTAACTTCGATACTAAATATGACAAGTAACTGTAACTTCGATACTAGTTATGACAAGTAACTGTAATTTCGATACTTACTATGGCAGGTAACTGAAACTTCGTTACTAATTATGACAAGTAACTGTAATTTCGATACAAATTATGGCAGGTAACTGTAACTTCGATTCTAATTATGACAGGTAACAGTAACTTCGATACTAATTATGACAGAAAAGAGTAACTTCGATACTAATTATGACAGGTAACAGTAACTTCGATACTAATTATGACTGGTTACTGTAACTTCTCTACCAATTATTACAAGTAAATGTAATTTCGATACAAATTATGACAGGTAACTGTAACTTCGTTACTAATTATGACAAGTAACTGTAATTTCGATACAAATTATGGTAGGTAACAGTAACTTCGATACTAATTATGACAGGTAACAGTAACTTCGATACAAATTATGACAAGTAACTGTAACTTCGATTCTAATTATGACAGGTAACTGTAACTTCATTACAAATTTTGGAAGGTAACTGTAATTTTGATACAAATTATGGCAGGGAACTGTAACTTCGATACTAATTATGACAGGTAACAGTAACTTCGATACTTATTATGACAAGTAACTGTAACTTCGATACTAATTATGACAGGTATCTGTAACTTCGATACTAATTATGGCAAGTAACTCTAACTTCCTTACTAATTATGACAAGTAACTGTAATTTTGATAAAAAATTATGGCAGGTAACTGTAACTTCGATTCTAATTATGACAGGTATCTGTAACTTCGTTAATAATTATGACAAGTGACTGTAAATTCGATACTAATTATGGCAGGTAACATTAACATCGATACTAATTATCACAGGTAACTGTAACTTCGATACTAATTATGACAGGTAACTGTAACTTCGACACTAATTATGACAGGTAACAGTAACTTCGATACTAATTATGACAGGTAACTGTAACTTCGTTACTAATTATGACATGTAACTGTAATTTCGATACAAATAATGACAGGTAACTGTAATTTCGTTACTAATTATGACAAGTGACTGTAATTTCGATACAAATTATGGCAGGTAACAGTAACATCGATACTAATTATGACAGGAAACTGTAACTTCGATACTAATTATGACAATTAACTGTAATTTCGAACAAATTATGGCAGGTAACGGTAACTTTGATTCTAATTATGACAGGTAACAGTAACTTCGATACGAATTATGACAAGTAACTGTAACTTCGATACTGATTATGACAGGTGACTGTAACTTCGATACTAATTATGACAAGTAACTGTTATTTTGATAAAATATTATGGCAGGTAACTGTAACTTCGATACTAATTATGACAGGTAAAGTAACTTCGATACTAATTATGACAGGTAACTGTAACTTCGTTACTAATTATGACATGTAACTGTAATTTCGATACTAATTATGGCAGGAAACAGAAACTTCGTTACTAATTATGACAAGTAACGGTAATTTCGGTACAAATTATGGCAGGTAACTGTAACTTCGATTCTAAATATGACAGGTAACAGTAACTTCGATACTAATTATGACAGAAAACAGTAAGTTCCATACTAATTATGACAGGTAACAGTAACTTCGATACAAATTATGACAGGTAACTGCAACTTCGTTACTAATTATGACAAGTAACTGTAATTTCGATACAAATTATGGCAGGTTACAGTAACTTCGATACTAATTATGACAGGTAACTGTACCTAAGAAACTAATTATGACAGGTAACCGTAACTTCGTTACTAATTATGACAAGTTACAGTAATTTCGGTACAAATGATGGCAGGTAACTGTAACTTCGATACTAATTATGACAGGTAACTGTACCTTCGTTACTTATTATGACTAGTAACTGTAACTTCGATACTAATTATGACAAGAAACTGTAACTTCGATACTATTAATGACAGGTAACTGTAACTTCGATACTAAATATGACAAGTAACTGTAACTTCGATACTAGTTATGACAAGTAACTGTAATTTCGATACTTACTATGGCAGGAAACTGAAACTTCGTTACTAATTATGACAAGTAACTGTAATTTCGATATAAATTATGGCAGGTAACTGTAACTTCGATTCTAATTATGACAGGTAACAGTAACTTCGATACTAATTATGACAGAAAACAGTAACTTCGATACTAATTATGACAGGTAACAGTAACTTCGATACTAATTATGACTGGTTACTGTAACTTCTCTACCAATTATTACAAGTAAATATAATTTCGATACAAATTATGACAGGTAACTGTAACTTCGTTACTAATTATGACAAGTAACTGTAATTTCGATACAAATTATGGTAGGTAACAGTAACTTCGATACTAATTATGACAGGTAACAGTAACTTCGATACAAATTATGACAAGTAACTGTAACTTCGATTCTAATTATGACAGGTACCTGTAACTTCATTACAAATTTTGGCAGGTAACTGTAATTTTGATACAAATTATGGCAGGGAACTGTAACTTCGATACTAATTATGACAGGTAACAGTAACTTCGATACTAATTATGACAAGTAACTGTAACTTCGATACTAATTATGACAGGTATCTGTAACTTCGATACTAATTATGGCAAGTAACTCTAACTTCCTTACTAATTATGACAAGTAACTGTAATTTTGATAAAAATTATGGCAGGTAACTGTAACTTCGATTCTAATTATGACAGGTAACTGTAACTTCGTTAATAATTATGACAAGTGACTGTAAATTCGATACTAATTATGGCAGGTAACATTAACATCGATACTAATTATCACAGGTAACTGTAACTTCGATACTAATTATGACAGGTAACTGTAACTTCGATACTAATTATGACAGGTAACAGTAACTTCGATACTAATTATGACAGGTAACTGTAACTTCGTTACTAATTATGACATGTAACTGTAATTTCGATACAAATAATGACAGGTCTCTGTAATTTCGTTACTAATTATGACAAGTGACTGTAATTTCGATACAAATTATGGCAGGTAACAGTAACTTCGATACTAATTATGACAGGTAACTGTAACTTCGATACTAATTATGACAATTAACTGTAATTTCGAACAAATTATGGCAGGTAACGGTAACTTTGATTCTAATTATGACAGGTAACAGTAACTTCGATACGAATTATGACAAGTAACTGTAACTTCGATACTGATTATGACAGGTAACTGTAACTTCGATACTAATTATGACAAGTAACTGTAACTTCGTAACTAATTATGACAAGTAACTGTAATTTTGATAAAAAATTATGGCAGGTTACTGTAACTTCGATACTAATTATGACAGGTAACAGTAACTTAGTTACTAATTATGACATGTAACTGTAATTTCGATACAAATTATGACAGGTAGCTGTAACTTCGTTACTAATTATGACAAGTAACTGTAATTTCGATACAAATTATGGCAGGTAACAGTAACTTCGATACTAATAATGACAGCTAACTGTCACTTCGCTACATATTATGACAAGTAACTGTAATTTCGATACAAATTATGGCAGGTAACTGTAACTTCGATACTAATTATGACAGGTAACAGTTACTTCGATACTAATTATGACAAGTAACTGTAACTTCATTTCTAATTATGACAGGTAACTGTAAGTTCGATACTAATTATGACAAGTAACTCTAATTTCGTTCCAAATTATGACAGGTAACTGTAATTTTGATAAAAAATTATGGCAGGTAACTGTAACTTCGATACTAATTATGACAGGTAACAGTAACTTCGTTTCTAATATTGACAGGAAACTGTAACTTCGATACTAATTATGACAGGTTACTGTAACGTCGATACTAATTATGACAGGTAACTGTAACTTCGATACTAATTATGACAAGTAACTGTAACTTCTTACTAATTATGACAAGTAACTGAAATTTCGATACAAATTATAGCAGTTAACTGTCACTTCGATACTATTTATGACAGGTAACAGTAACTTCGTTACTAATTATGACAGAAAACAGTAACTTCGATACTAATTATGACAGGTAACAATAACTTCGATACTAATTGTGACAAGTAACTGTAATTTCGATACAAATTATGGTAGGTAACAGTAATTTCGATACTAATTATGACAGGTAACTGTTACTTCGATACTAATTATGACAAGTAACTGTAATTTCGATACAAATTATGACAGGTAACTGTAACTTCGTTACTAATTATGGCAAGTAACTCTAATTTCGATACAAATTATGGCAGGTAACAGTAACTTCGATACTAATTATGACAGGTAACTGTAACTTCTATACAAATTATGACAGGTTACTGGAACTTCTATACTAATTATGACAGGTAACAATAACTTCGATAATAATTATGACAGAAAACAGTAACTTCGATACTAATTATGACAGGTAACAGTAACTTCGATACTAATTATGGCAGGTAACTGTAACATCGATACTAATTATGACAGTTAACTGTAACTTCGTTACTAATTATGACAAGTAACTGTAATTTCGATACAAATTATGGCAGGTAACTGTAAGTTCGATACTAATTATGACAGGTATCAGTAACTTCGATACTAATTATAACAAGTAAATGTAACTTCGATACTAATTATGACAGGTAACTGAAACTTCTTTACTAATTATGACAAGTAACTGTAATTTCGATACAAATTATGGCAGGTAACTGTAACTTCGATACTAATTATGACAGGTAACAGTAATTTCGATACTAATTATGACAAGTAACTGTAACATCGATACTAATTAAGACAAGTAACTGTAACTTCGAAACTAATTATGACAGGTAACTGTAACATCGTTACTAATTATGACAGGTAACTGTAATTTCGATACATATTATGGCAGTTAACAGTAACTTCGATATTAATTATGACAGGTAACAGTGACTTCGATACTAATTATGACAAGTAACTGTAACTTCGATACTAATTATGACAAGTAACAGTAACTTCGATACTAATTATGACAGAAAACTGTAACTTCGATACTAATTTTGACAGGTAACAGTAACTTCGATACTAATTATGACAAGTAACTCTAACTTCGTTACTAATTATGACAAGTAACTATTATTTTGATAAAATATTATGGCGGGTAACTGTAACTTCGATACTAATTATGACAGGTAAAGTAACTTCGATACTAATTATGACAGGTAACTGTAACTTCGTTACTAATTATGACATGTAACTGTAATTTCGATACTAATTATGGCAGGTAACTGAAACTTCGTTACTAATTATGACAAGTAACGGTAATTTCGGTACAAATTATGGCAGGTAACTGTAATTTCGATTCTATTTATTGCAGGTAACAGTAACTTCGATACTATTTATGACAGAAAACAGAAATTTCAATACTAATTATGACAGGTAACAGTAACTTCGATACAAATTATGACAGGTAACTGTAACTTCATTACTAATTATGACAAGTAACTGTAATTTCGATACAAATTATGGCAGGTTACAGTAACTTCGATACTAATTATGACAGGTAACTGTACCTAAGAAAATAATTATGACAGGTAACTGTAACTTCGTTACTAATTATGACAAGTAACAGTAATTTCGATACAAATGATGGCAGGTAACTGTAACTTCGATACTAATTATGACAGGTAACAGTAACTTCGATACTAATTATGACAAGTAACTGTAACTTCGATTCTAATTATGACAGGTAACTGTAACTTCGTTAAAAATTTTGGCAGGTAACTGTAATTTTGATACAAATTACGGCAGGGAACTGTAACTCCGATACTAATTATGACAGGTAACAGTAACTTCGATACTAATTATGACATGTAACTGTAACTTCGATACTAATTATGACAGGTATCTGTAACTTCGATACTAATTATGGCAAGTAAATCTAACTTCGTTACTAATTTTGACAAGTGACAGTAATTTCGATACAAATTATGGCAGGTAACAGTAACATCGATACTAATTATGACAGGTAAGTGTAACCTCGATACTAATTATTACAAGTAACTGTAATTACGTTACAAATTATGCCAGGTAACGGTAACTTTGTTTCTAATTCTGACAGGTAACAGTAACTTCGATACTAATTATGACAAGTAACTGTAACTTCGATATTGATTATGACAGGTAACTGTAACTACGATACTAATTATGACAAGTAACTGTAACTTCGATACTTATTATGACAGGTAACTGTAACTTCATTACTTATTATGACAAGAAACTGTAACTTCGATACTAATTATGACAGGTAACTGTAACTTCGTTACTAATTATGACAAGATACTGTAACTTCGATACTAATTACGACAAGTAACTGTAACTTCGATAATTATTATGACAGGTAACTGTAACTTCATTACTAATTATGACAAGAAACTGTAACTTCGATACTAATTATGACAGGTAACTGTAACTTCGATACTAATTATGACTAGTAACTGTAACTTCGTTACTAATTATGACAAGTAACTGTAATTTCGATACAAATTATGGCAGGTAACTGTAACTTCGATACTAATTATGACAGGTAACAGTAACTTCGATACTAATTATGACAGGTAACAGTAACTTAGTTACTAATTATGACATGTAACTGTAATTTCGATACAAATTATGACAGGTAGCTGTAACTTCGTTACTAATTATGACAAGTAACTGTAATATCGATACAAATTATGGCAGGTAACAGTAACTTCGATACTAATTATGACAGGTAACTGTATCTTCGATACTTATTTTGACAAGTAACTGTAATTTCGATACAAATTATGGCAGGTAACTGTAACTTCGATACTTATTATGACTGGTAAGTGTAACTTCGATACTAATTATGTCAAGTAACTGTAACTTCGATACTAATTATGACAGGTAACTGTCACTTCGATACTAATTATGACAAGTAACTCTAACTTCGTTCCACATTATGACAAGTAACTGTAATTTTGATAAAAATTATGACAGGTAACTGTACCTTCGTTACTTATTATGACTAGTAACTGTAACTTCGATACTAATTATGACAAGAAACTGTAACTTCGATACTATTAATGACAGGTAACTGTAACTTCGATACTAAATATGACAAGTAACTGTAACTTCGATACTAATTATGACAAGTAACTGTAACTTCGGTACTAATTATGGCAGGTAACAGTTACTTCGATACTAATTATGACAAGTAACAGTAACTTCGATACTAATTATGACAGGTAACTGTAACTTCGGTACTAATTACGACAGGTAAATGTAACTTCGATACTAATTATGACAAGTAACTGTAACTTCGTTACTAATTATGACAAGTAACTGTAATTTCGATACAAATTTTAGCAGGTAACTGTAACTTCGATACTAATTATGACAGGTAACACTAACTTCGATACTAATTATGACAAGCAACTCTAACTTCGTTACTAATTATGAAAAGTGACTGTTATTTTGATAAAATATTATGGCAGGTAACTGTAACTTCGATACTAATTATGACAGGTTACAGTAACTTCGATACTAATTATGACAGGTAACTGTAACTTCGTTAATAATTATGACAAGTGACTGTAAATTCGATACAAATTATGGCAGGTAACATTAACATCGATACTAATCATCACAGGTAACTGTAACTTCGATACTAATTATGACAGGTAACTGTAACTTCGATACTAATTATGACAGGTAACTGTAACTTCGATACTAATTATGACAGGTAACTGTAACTTCGTTACTAATTATGACATGTAACTGTAATTTCGATACAAATTATGACAGGTAACTGTAATTTCGTTACTAATTATGACAAGTGACTGTAATTTCGATACAAATTATGGCAGGTAACAGTAACTTCGATACTAATTATGACAGGTAACTGTAACTTCGATACTAATTATGACAAGTAACTGTAATTTCGAACAAATTATGGCAGGTAACGGTAACTTTGATTCTAATTATGACAGGTAACAGTAACTTCGATACTAATTATGACAAGTAACTGTAACTTCGATACTGATTATGACAGGTAACTGTAACTTCGATACTAATTATGACAAGTAACTGTAACTTCGTAACTAATTATGACATGTAACTGTAATTTTGATAAAAAATTATGGCAGGTTACTGTTACTTCGATACTAATTATGACAGGTAACAGTAACTTCGATACTAATTATGACAGGTAACTGTAACTTCGATACTAATTATGACAAGATACTTTAACTTCGATACTTATTACGACAAGTAACTGTAACTTCGATACTTATTATGACAGGTAATTGTAACTTCATATCTAATTATGACAAGAAACTGTAACTTCGATACTAATTATGACAGGTAACTGTAACTTCGATACTAATTATGACAAGTAACTGTAACTTCGTTACTAATTATGACAAGTAAATGTAATTTCGATACTAATTATGGCAGGTAACTGTAACTTCGTTACTAATTATGACAAGTAACTGTAATATCGATACAAATTATGGCAGGTGACTGTAACTTCGATACTTATTATGAGAGGTAACAGTAACTTCGATAATAATTATGACAGGTAACAGTAACTTAGTTACTAATTATGACATGTAACTGTAATTTCGATACAAATTATGACAGGTAGCTGTAACTTCGTTACTAATTATGACAAGTAACTGTAATTTCGATACAAATTATGGCAGGTAACAGTAACTTCGATACTAATAATGACAGGTAACTGTAACTTCGATACTTATTATGAAAAGTAACTGTAATTTCGAAACAAATTATGGCAGGTAACTGTAACTTCGATACTTATTATGACAGGTAACAGTAACTTCGATACTAATTATGACAAGTAACTGTAACTTCAATTCTAATTATGACAGGTAACTGTAACTTCGATACTAATTATGACAAGTAACTCTAATTTCGTTCCAAATTATGACAAGTAACTGTAATTTTGATAAAAAATTATGGCAGGTAACAGTAACTTCGATACTAATTATGACAGGTAACTGTTACTTCGTTACTAATTATGACAAGTAACTGTCATTTCGATACTAATTATGACAGGTAACAGTAACTTCGATACTAATAATGACAAGTAACAGTAACTTCGATACTAATTATGACAGGTAACTGCAACTTCGATACTAATTATGACAGGTAACAGTAACTTCGATACTAATTATGACAAGTAACTGTAACTTCAATTCTAATTATGACAGGTAACTGTAACTTCGATACTAATTATGACAAGTAACTCTAATTTCGTTCCAAATTATGACAAGTAACTGTAATTTTGATAAAAAATTATGGCAGGTAACAGTAACTTCGATACTAATTATGACAGGTAACTGTTACTTCGTTACTAATTATGACAGGAAACTGTAACTTCGATACTAATTATGAAAAGTAATTCTAATTTCGTTCCAAATTATGACAAGTAACTGTAATTTTCATAAAAAATTATGGCAGGTAACAGTAACTTCGATACTAATTATGACAGGTAACTGTTACTTCGTTACTAATGATGACAAGTAACTGTCATTTCGATACTAATTATGACAGGTAACAGTAACTCCGATACTAATTATGACAAGTAACAGTAACTTCGATACTAATTATGACAGGAAACTGCAACTTCGATACTAATTATGACAAGTAACTGTAATTTCGATACATATTATGGCAGTTAACTGTAACTTCGATATTAATTATGACAGGTAACAGTGACTTCGATATTAATTATGACAAGTAACTGTAACTTCGATACTAATTATGACAAGTAACAGTAACTTCGATACTAATTATGACAGAAAACTGTAACTTCGATACTAATTTTGACAGGTAACAGTAACTTCGATACTAATTATGACAAGTTACTCTAACTTCGTTACTAATTATGACAAGTAACTGTTATTTTGATAAAATATTATGGCAGGTAACTGTAACTTCGATACTAATTATGACAGGTAAAGTAACTTCGATACTAATTATGACAGGTAACTGTAACTTCGTTACTAATTATGACATGTAACTGTAATTTCGATACTAATTATGGCAGGTAACTGAAACTTCGTTACTAATTATGACAAGTAACGGTAATTTCGGTACAAATTATGGCACGTAACTGTAACTTCGATTCTAATTATTACAGGTAACAGTAACATCGATACTAATTATGACAGAAAACAGTAACTTCAATACTAATTATGACAGATAACAGTAACTTCGATACAAATTATGACAGGTAACTGTAACTTCGTTACTAATTATGACAAGTAACTGTAATTTCGATACAAATTATGGCAGGTTACAGTAACTTCGATACTAATTATGACAGGTAACTGTACCTAAGAAAATAATTATGACAGGTAACTGTAACTTCGTTACTAATTATGACAAGTTACAGTAATTTCGATACAAATGATGGCAGGTAACTGTAACTTCGATACTAATTATGACAGGTAACTGTAACTTCGTTACAAATATTGGCAGGTAACTGTAATTTTGATACAAATTAGGGCAGGGAACTGTAACTCCGATACTAATTATGACAGGTAACAGTAACTTCGATACTAATTATGATATGTAACTGTAAGTTCGATACTAATTATGACAGGTATCTGTAACTTCGATACTAATTATGGCAAGTAAATCTAACTTCGTTACTAATTATGACAAGTGACGGTAATTTCGATACAAATTATGGCAGGTAACAGTAACATCGATACTAATTATGACAGGTAAGTGTAACTTCGATACTAATTATGACAAGTAACTGTAATTACGTTACAAATTATGGCAGGTAACGGTAACTTTGTTTCTAATTCTGACAGGTAACAGTAACTTCGATACTAATTATGACAAGTAACTGTAACTTCGATATTGATTATGACAGGTAACTGTAACTTCGATACTAATTATGACAAGTAACTGTAACTTCGATACTTATTATGACAGGTAACTGTAACTTCATTACTTATTATGACAAGAAACTGTAACTTCGATACTAATTATGACAGGTAACTGTAACTTCGTTACTAATTATGACAAGATACTGTAACTTCGATACTAATTACGACAAGTAACTGTAAATTCGATAATTATTATGACAGGTAACTGTAACTTCATTACTAATTATGACAAGAAACTGTAACTTCGATACTAATTATGACAGGTAACTGTAACTTCGATACTAATTATGACTAGTAACTGTAACTTCGTTACTAATTATGACAAGTACCTGTAATTTCGATACTAATTATGGCAGGTAACTGTAACTTCGTTACTAATTATGACAAGTAACTGTAATTTCGATACAAATTATGGCAGGTAACTGTAATTTCGATACTAATTATGACAGGTAACAGTAACTTCGATACTAATTATGACAGGTAACAGTAACTTAGTTACTAATTATGACATGTAACTGTAATTTCGATACAAATTATGTCAGGTAGCTGAAACTTCGTTACTAATTATGACAAGTAACTGTAATATCGATACAAATTATGGCAGGTAACAGTAACTTCGACACTAATTATGACAGGTAACTGTAACTTCGATACTTATTTTGACAAGTAACTGTAATTTCGATACAAATTATGGCAGGTAACTGTAACTTCGATACTAATTATGACAGGTAAGAGTAACTTCGATACTAATTTTGACAAGTAACTGTAACTTCGATACTAATTATGACAGGTAACTGTCACTTCGATACTAATTATGACAAGTAACTCTAACTTCGTCCCAAATTATGACAAGTAAGTGTAATTTTGATAAAAAATTATGACAGGTAACTTTACCTTCGTTACTTATTATGACTAGTAACTGTAACTTCGATACTAATTATGACAAGAAACTGTAACTTCGATACTATTAATGACAGGTAACTGTAACTTCGATACGAATTTTGACAAGTAACTTTAACTTCGATACTAATTAAGACAAGTAACTGTAACTTCGGTACTAATTATGACAGGTAACAGTAACTTCGATACTAATTATGACAAGTAACAGTAACTTCGATACTAATTATGACAGGTAACTGTAACTTCGGTACTAATTACGACAGGTAAATGTAGCTTCGATACTAATTATGACAAGTAACTGTAACTTCGTTACTAATTATGACAAGTAACTGTAATTTCGATACAAATTTTAGCAGGTAACTGTAACTTCGATACTAATTAAGACAGGTGTCAGTAACTTCGAGACTAATTATGACAAGTAACTATAACTTCGTTACTAATTATGAAAAGTGACTGTTATTTTGATAAAATATTATGGCAGGTAACTGTAACTTCGATACTAATTATGACAGGTTACAGTAACTTCGATACTAATTATGACAGGTAACTGTAACTTCGTTAATAATTATGACAAGTGACTGTAAATTCGATACAAATTATGGCAGGTGACATTAACATCGATACTAATTATCACAGGTAACTGTAACTTCGATACTAATTATGACAGGTAACTGTAACTTCGATACTAATTATGACAGGTAACTGTAACTTCGAGACTAATTATGACAGGTAACTGTAACTTCGTTACTAATTATGACATGTAACTGTAATTTCGATACAAATTATGACAGGTAACTGTAATTTCGTTACTAATTATGATAAGTGACTGTAATTTCGATACAAATTATGGCAGGTAACAGTAACTTCGATACTAATTATGACAGGTAACTGTAACTTCGATACTAATTATGACAAGTAACTGTAACTTCGTAACTAATTATGACAAGTAACTGTAATTTTGATAACAAATTATGGCAGGTTACAGTAACTTCGATACTAATTATGACAGGTAACAGTAACTTCGATAATAATTATGACAGGTAACAGTAACTTAGTTACTAATTATGACATGTAACTGTAATTTCGATACAAATTATGACAGGTAGCTGTAACTTCGTTACTAATTATGAAAAGTAACTGTAATTTCGATACAAATTATGGCAGGTAACAGTAACTTCGATACTAATAATGACAGGTAACTGTAACTTCGATACTTATTATGAAAAGTAACTGTAATTTCGAAACAAATTATGGCAGGTAACTGTAACTTCGATACTAATTATGACAAGTAACTGTAACTTCAATTCTAATTATGACAGGTAACTGTAACTTCGATACTAATTATGACAAGTAACTCTAATTTCGTTCCAAATTATGACAAGTAACTGTAATTTTGATAAAAAATTATGGCAGGTAACAGTAACTTCGATACTAATTATGACAGGTAACTGTTACTTCGTTACTAATTATGACAAGTAACTGTCATTTCGATACTAATTATGACAGGTAACAGTAACATCGATACTAATAATGACAAGTAACAGTAACTTCGATACTAATTATGACAGGTAACTGCAACTTCGATACTAATTATGACAGGTAACAGTAACTTCGATACTAATTATGACAAGTAACTGTAACTTCAATTCTAATTATGACAGGTAACTGTAACTTCGATACTAATTATGACAAGTAACTCTAATTTCGTTCCAAATTATGACAAGTAACTGTAATTTTGATAAAAAATTATGGCAGGTAACAGTAACTTCGATACTAATTATGACAGGTAACTGTTACTTCGTTACTAATTATGACAGGAAACTGTAACTTCGATACTAATTATGAAAAGTAATTCTAATTTCGTTCCAAATTATGACAAGTAACTGTAATTTTCATAAAAAATTATGGCAGGTAACAGTAACTTCGATACTAATTATTACAGGTAACTGTTACTTCGTTACTAATGATGACAAGTAACTGTCATTTCGATACTAATTATGACAGGTTACAGTAACTCCGATACTAATTATGACAAGTAACAGTAACTTCGATACTAATTATGACAGGAAACTGCAACTTCGATACTAATTATGACAAGTAACTGTAATTTCGATACATATTATGGCAGTTAACTGTAACTTCGATATTAATTATGACAGGCAACAGTGACTTCGATACTAATTATGACAAGTAACTGTAACTTCGATACTAATTATGACAAGTAACAGTAACTTCGATACTAATTATGACAGAAAACTGTAACTTCGATACTAATTTTGACAGGTAACAGTAACTTCGATACTAATTATGACAAGTAACTCTAACTTCGTTACTAATTATGACAAGTAACTGTTATTTTGATAAAATATTATGGCAGGTAACTGTAACTTCGATACTAATTATGACAGGTAAAGTAACTTCGATACTAATTATGACAGGTAACTGTAACTTCGTTACTAATTATGACATGTAACTGTAATTTCGATACTAATTATGGCAGGTAACTGAAACTTCGTTACTAATTATGACAAGTAACGGTAATTTCGGTACAAATTATGGCAGGTAACTGTAACTTCTATTCTAATTATTACAGGTAACAGTAACTTCGATACTAATTATGACAGAAAACAGTAACTTCAATACTAATTATGACAGATAACAGTAACTTCGATACAAATTATGACAGGTAACTGTAACTTCGTTACTAATTATGACAAGTAACTGTAATTTCGATACAAATTATGGCAGGTTACAGTAACTTCGATACTAATTATGACAGGTAACTGTACCTAAGAAAATAATTATGACAGGTAACTGTAACTTCGTTACTAATTATGACAAGTTACAGTAATTTCGATACAAATGATGGCAGGTAACTGTAACTTCGATACTAATTATGACTGGTAACAGTAACTTCGATACTAATTATGACAAGTAACTGGAACATCGATTCTAATTATGACAGGTAACTGTAACTTCGTTACAAATATTGGCAGGTAACTGTAATTTTGATACAAATTAGGGCAGGGAACTGTAACTCCGATACTAATTATGACAGGTAACAGTAACTTCGATACTAATTATGATATGTAACTGTAAGTTCGATACTAATTATGACAGGTAACTGTAACTTCGGTACTAATTACGACAGGTAAATGTAACTTCGATACTAATTATGACAAGTAACTGTAACTTCGTTACTAATTATGACAAGTAACTGTAATTTCGATACAAATTTTAGCAGGTAACTGTAACTTCGATACTAATTAAGACAGGTGACAGTAACTTCGAGACTAATTATGACAAGTAACTATAACTTCGTTACTAATTATGAAAAGTGACTGTTATTTTGATAAAATATTATGGCAGGTAACTGTAACTTCGATACTAATTATGACAGGTTACAGTAACTTCGATACTAATTATGACAGGTAACTGTAACTTCGTTAATAATTATGACAAGTGACTGTAAATTCGATACAAATTATGGCAGGTAACATTAACATCGATACTAATTATCACAGGTAACTGTAACTTCGATACTAATTATGACAGGTAACTGTAACTTCGATACTAATTATGACAGGTAACTGTAACTTCGAGACTAATTATGACAGGTAACTGTAACTTCGTTACTAATTATGACATGTAACTGTAATTTCGATACAAATTATGACAGGTAACTGTAATTTCGTTACTAATTATGACAAGTGACTGTAATTTCGATACAAATTATGGCAGGTAACAGTAACTTCGATACTAATTATGGCAGGTAACTGTAACTTCGATACTAATTATGACAAGTAACTGTAACTTCGTAACTAATTATGACAAGTAACTGTAATTTTGATAACAAATTATGGCAGGTTACAGTAACTTCGATACTAATTATGACAGGTAACAGTAACTTCGATACTAATTATGACAGGTAACTGTAACTTTGATACTATTTATGACAAGTAACTGTAACTTCGTTACTAATTATGACAAGTAAATGTAATTTCGATACTAATTATGGCAGGTAACTGTAACTTCGTTACTAATTATGACAAGTAACTGTAATATCGATACAAATTATGGCAGGTGACTGTAACTTCGATACTTATTATGAGAGGTAACAGTAACTTCGATAATAATTATGACAGGTAACAGTAACTTAGTTACTAATTATGACATGTAACTGTAATTTCGATACAAATTATGACAGGTAACTGTAACTTCGATACTAATTATGACAGGTAACAGTAACTTCGATACTAATTATGACAAGTAACTGTAACTTCAATTCTAATTATGACAGGTAACTGTAACTTCGATACTAATTATGACAAGTAACTGTAACTTCAATTCTAATTATGACAGGTAACTGTAACTTCGATACTTATAATGACAAGTAACTGTCATTTCGATACTAATTATGACAGGTAACAGTAACTTCGATACTAATAATGACAAGTAACAGTAACTTCGATACTAATTATGACAGGTAACTGCAACTTCGATACTAATTATGACAGGTAACAGTAACTTCGATACTAATTATGACAAGTAACTCTAATTTCGTTCCAAATTATGACAAGTAACTGTAATTTTGATAAAAAATTATGGCAGGTAACAGTAACTTCGATACTAATTATGACAGGTAACTGTTACTTCGTTACTAATTATGACAGGAAACTGTAACTTCGATACTAATTATGAAAAGTAATTCTAATTTCGTTCCAAATTATGACAAGTAACTGTAATTTTGAAAAAAAATTATGGCAGGTAACTGTTACTTCGTTACTAATTATGACAAGTAAATGTAATTTCGATACTAATTATGGCAGGTAACTGTAACTTCGTTACTAATTATGACAAGTAACTGTAATATCGATACAAATTATGGCAGGTGACTGTAACTTCGATACTTATTATGAGAGGTAACAGTAACTTCGATAATAATTATGACAGGTAACAGTAACTTAGTTACTAATTATGACATGTAACTGTAATTTCGATACAAATTATGACAGGTAACTGTAACTTCGATACTAATTATGACAGGTAACAGTAACTCCGATACTAATTATGACAAGTAACTGTAATTTCGATACATATTATGGCAGTTAACTGTAACTTCGATATTAATTATGACAGGTAACAGTGACTTCGATACTAATTATGACAAGTAACTGTAAATTCGATACTAATTATGACAAGTAACAGTAACTTATATACTAATTATGACAGAAAACTGTAACTTCGATACTAATTTTGACAGGTAAGAGTAACTTCGATACTAATTATGACAAGTAACTCTAACTTCGTTACTAATTATGACAAGTAACTGTTATTTTGATAAAATATTATGGCAGGTAACTGTAACTTCGATACTAATTATGACAGGTAAAGTAACTTCGATACTAATTATGACAGGTAACTGTAACTTCGTTACTAATTATGACATGTAACTGTAATTTCGATACTAATTATGGCAGGTAACTGAAACTTCGTTACTAATTATGACAAGTAACGGTAATTTCGGTACAAATTATGGCAGGTAACTGTAACTTCGATTCTAATTATTACAGGTAACAGTAACTTCGATACTAATTATGACAGAAAACAGTAACTTCAATACTAATTATGACAGGTAACAGTAACTTCGATACCAATTATGACAGGTAACTGTAACTTCGTTACTAATTATGACAAGTAACTGTAATTTCGATACAAATTATGGCAGGTTACAGTAACTTCGATACTAATTATGACAGGTAACTGTACCTAAGAAAATAATTATGACAGGTAACTGTAACTTCGTTACTAATTATGACAAGTAACAGTAATTTTGATACAAATGATGGCAGGTAACTGTAACTTCGATAATAATTATGACAGGTAACAGTAACTTCGATACTAATTATGACAAGTAACTGTAACATCGATTCTAATTATGACAGGTAACTGTAACTTCGTTACAAATTTTGGCAGGTAACTGTAATTTTGATACAAATTAGGGCAGGGAACTGTTAACTCCGATACTAATTATGACAGGTAACAGTAACTTCGATACTAATTATGACATATAACTGTAAGTTCGATACTAATTATGACAGGTATCTGCAACTTCGATACTAATTATGGCAAGTAAATCTAACTTCGTTACTAATTATGACAAGTGACAGTAATTTCGATACAAATTATGGCAGGTAACAGTAATATCGATACTAATTATGACAGGTAAGTGTAACTTCGATACTAATTATGACAAGTAACTGTAATTACGTTACAAATTATGGCAGGTAACGGTAACTTTGTTTCTAATTCTGACAGGTAACAGTAACTTCGATACTAATTATGACAAGTAACTGTAACTTCGATATTGATTATGACAGGTAACTGTAACTTCGATACTAATTATGACAAGTAACTGTAACTTCGATACTTATTATGACAGGTAACTGTAACTTCTTTACTTATTATGACAAGAAACTGTAACTTCGATACTAATTATGACAGGTAACTGTAACTTCGTTACTAATTATGACAAGATACTGTAACTTCGATACTAATTATGAGAGGTAACTGTATCTTCGATACTAATTATGACTAGTAACTGTAACTTCGTTACTAATTATGACAAGTACCTGTAATTTCGATACTAATTATGGCAGGTAACTGTAACTTCGTTACTAATTAAGACAAGTAACTGTAATATCGATACAAATTATGGCAGGTAACTGTAACTTCGATACTAATTATGACAGGTTACAGTAACTTCGATACTAATTATGACAGGTAACAGTAACTTAGTTACTAATTATGACATGTAACTGTAATTTCGATACAAATTATGACAGGTAGCTGTAACTTCGTTACTAATTATGACAAGTAACTGTAATTTCGATACAAATTATGGCAGGTAACTGTAACTTCGATACTAATTATGACAGGTAAGAGTAACTTCGATACTAATTATGACAAGTAACTGTAACTTCGATACTAATTATGACAGGTAACGGTCACTTCGATACTAATTATGACAAGCAACTCTAACTTCGTTCCAAATTATGACAAGTAACTGTAATTTTGATAAAAAATTATGACAGGTAACTTTACCTTCGTTACTTATTATGACTAGTAACTGTAACTTCGATACTAATTATGACAAGAAACTGTAACTTCGATACTATTAATGACAGGTAACTGTAACTTCGATACGAATTATGACAAGTAACTGTAACTTCGATACTAATTAAGACAAGTAACTGTACTTTGGTACTAATTATGACAGGTAACAGTAACTTCGATACTAATTATGACAAGTAACAGTAACATCGATACTAATTATGACAGGTAACTGTAACTTCGGAACTAATTACGACAGGTAAATGTAACTTCGATACTAATTATGACAAGTAACTGTAACTTCGTTACTAATTATGACAAGTAACTGTAATTTCGATACAAATTTTAGCAGGTAACTGTAACTTCGATACTAATTGTGACAGGTGACAGTAACTTCGATACTAATTATGACAAGTAACTCTAACTTCGTTACTAATTATGAAAAGTGAATGTTATTTTGATAAAATATTATGGCAGGTAACTGTAACTTCGATACTAATTATGACAGGTTACAGTAACTTCGATACTAATTATGACAGGTAACTGTAACTTCGTTAATAATTATGACAAGTGACTGTAAATTCGATACAAATTATGGCAGGTAACATTAACATCGATACTAATTATCACAGGTAACTGTAACTTCGATACTAATTATGACAGGTAACTGTAACTTCGATACTAATTATGACAGGTAACTGTAACTTCGATACTAATTATGACAGGTAACTGTAACTTCGTTACTAATTATGACATGTAACTGTAATTTCGATACAAATTATGACAGGTAACTGTAATTTCGTTACTAATTATGACAAGTGACTGTAATTTCGATACAAATTATGGCAGGTAACAGTAACTTCGATTCTAATTATGACAGGTAACTGTAACTTCGATACTAATTATGACAAGTAACTGTAATTTCGAACAAATTATGGCAGGTAACGGTAACTTTGATTCCAATTATGACAGGTAACAGTAACTTCGATACTAATTATGACAAGTAACTGTAACTTCGATACTGATTATGACAGGTAACTGTAACTTCGATACTAATTATGACAAAGTAACTGTAACTTCGTTACTAATTATGACAAGTAAATGTAATTTCGATACTAATTATGGCAGGTAACTGTAACTTCGTTACTAATTATGACAAGTAACTGTAATATCGATACAAATTATGGCAGGTGACTGTAACTTCGATACATATTATGAGAGGTAACAGTAACTTCGATACTAATTATGACAGGTAACAGTAACTTCGTTACTAATTATGACAAGTAACTGTAATTTCGATACAAATTATGGCAGGTAACAGTAACTTCGATACTAATAATGACAGGTAACTGTAACTTCGATACTTATTATAACAAGTAACTGTAATTTCGATACAAATTATGGCAGGTAACTGTAACTTCGATACTAATTATGACAGGTAACAGTAACTTCGATACTAATTATGACAAATAACTCTAATTTCGTTCCAAATTATGACAAGTAACTGTAATTTTGATAAAAAATTATGGCAGGTAACAGTAACTTCGATACTAATTATGACAGGTAACTGTTACTTCGTTACTAATTATGACAAATAACTGTCATTTCGATACTAATTATGACAGGTAACAGTAACTTCGATACTAATAATGACAAGTAACAGTAACTTCGATACTAATTATGACAGGTAACTGCAACTTCGATACTAATTATGACAGGTAACAGTAACTTCGATACTAATTATGACAAGTAACTGTAACTTCAATTCTAATTATTCGATACTAATTATGACAGGTAACAGTAACTTCGATACTAATTATGACAAGTAACAGTAACGTCGATACTAATTATGACAGGTAACTGCAACTTCGATACTAATTATGACAAGTAACAGTAACGTCGATACTAATTATGACAGGTAACTGCAACTTCGATACTAATTATGACAAGTAACTCTAATTTCGTTCCAAATTATGACAAGTAACTGTAATTTTGTAAAACAATTATGGCAGGTAACAGTAACTTCGATACTAATTATGACAGGTAACTGTTACTGCATTACTAATTATGACAGGAAACTGTAACTTCGATACTAATTATGAAAAGTAACTCTAATTTCGTTCCAAATTATGACAAGTAACTGTAATTTTGGTAAAAAATTATGGCAGGTAACAGTAACTTCGATACTAATTATGACAGGTAACTGTCATTTCGATACTAATTATGACAGGTAACTGTAACTTCGATACTAATTATGACAAGTAACAGTAACGTCGATACTAATTATGACAGGTAACTGCAACTTCGATACTAATTATGACAAGTAACTGTAATTTCGATACATATTATGGCAGTTAACTATAATTTCGATATTAATTATGACAGGTAACAGTGACTTCGATACTAATTATGACAAGTAACTGTAACTTCGATACTAATTATGACAAGTAACAGTAACTTCGATACTAATTCTGACAGAAAACTGTAACTTCGATACTAATTTTGACAGGTAACAGTAACTTCGATACTAATTATGACAAGTAACTCTAACTTCGTTACTAATTATGACAAGTAACTGTTATTTTGATAAAATATTATGGCAGGTAACAGTAACATCGATACTAATTATGACAGGTAAGTGTAACTTCGATACTAATTATGACAAGTAACTGTAATTACGTTACAAATTATGGCAGGTAACGGTAACTTTGTTTCTAATTCTGACAGGTAACAATAACTTCGATACTAATTATGACAAGTAACTGTAACTTCGATATTGATTATGACAGGTAACTGTAACTTCGATACTAATTATGACAAGTAACTGTAACTTCGATACTTATTATGACAGGTAACTGTAACTTCATTGCTTATTATGACAAGAAACTGTAAATTCGATACTAATTATGACAGGTAACTGAAACTTCGTTACTAATTATGACAAGATACTGTAACTTCGATACAAATTACGACAAGTAACTGTAACTTCGATAATTATTATGACAGGTAACTGTAACTTCATTACAAATTATGACAAGAAACTGTAACTTCGATACTAATTTTGACAGGTAACTTTAACTTCGATACTAATTATGACTAGTAACTGTAACTTCGTTACTAATTATGACAAGTACCTGTAATTTCGATACCAATTATGGCAGGTAACTGTAACTTCGTTACTAATTATGACAAGTAACTGTAATTTCGATACAAATTATGGCAGGTAACTGTAACTTCGATACTAATTATGACAGGTAACAGTAACATCGATACTAATTATGACAGGTAACAGTAACTTAGTTACTAATTATGACATGTAACTGTAATTTCGATACAAATTATGACAGGTAGCTGTAACTTCGTTACTAATTATGACAAGTAACTGTAATATCGATACAAATTATGGCAGGTAACAGTAACTTCGATACTAATTATGACAGGTAAC
This sequence comes from Meconema thalassinum, assembly GCA_946902985.2. Classification (NCBI taxonomy): domain Eukaryota; kingdom Metazoa; phylum Arthropoda; class Insecta; order Orthoptera; family Tettigoniidae; genus Meconema; species Meconema thalassinum. The sequence goes on along the minus strand of OX336388.2, from coordinate 1,738,554,731 downwards.
TGTAACTTCGATACTTATTTTGACATGTAACTGTAATTTCGATACAAATTATGGCAGGTAACTGTAACTTCGATACTAATTATGACAGGTAAGAGCAACTTCGATACTAATTATGACAAGTAACTGTAACTTCGATACTAATTATGACAGGTAACTGTCACTTCGATACTAATTATGACAAGTAAATCTAACTTCGTTCCAAATTATGACAAGTAACTGTAATTTTGATAAAAAATTATGACAGGTAACTGTACCTTCGTTACTTATTATGACTAGTAACTGTAACTTCGATACTAATTATGACAAAAAACTGTAACTTCGATACTATTAATGACAGGTAACTGTAACTTCGATACAAATTATGACAAGTAACTGTAACTTCGATACTAATTATGACAAGTAACTCTAACTTCGGTACTAATTATGACAGGTAACAGTAACTTCGATACTAATTATGACAAGTAACAGTAACTTCGATACTAATTATGACAGCTAACTGTAACTTCGGTACTAATTACGACAGGTAAATGTAACTTCGATACTAATTATGACAAGTAACTGTAACTTCGTTACTAATTATGACAAGTAACTGTAATTTCGATACAAATTTTAGCAGGTAACTGTAACTTCGATACTAATTATGACAGGTAACAGTAACTTCGATACTAATTATGACAAGTAACTCTAACTTCGTTACTAATTATGAAAAGTGACTGTTATTTTGATAAAATATTATGACAGGTAACTGTAACTTCGGTACTAATTACGACAGGTAAATGTAACTTCGATACTAATTATGACAAGTAACTGTAACTTCGTTACTAATTATGACAAGTAACTGTAATTTCGATACAAATTTTAGCAGGTAACTGTAACTTCGATACTAATTATGACAGGTAACTGTAACTTCGTTACTAATTATGACATGTAACTGTAATTTCGATACAAATTATGACAGGTAACTGTAATTTCGTTACTAATTATGACAAGTGACTGTAATTTCGATACAAATGATGGCAGGTAACAGTAACTTCGATACTAATTATGACAAGTACCTGTAATTTCGATACCAATTATGGCAGGTAACTGTAACTTCGTTACTAATTATGACAAGTAACTGTAATTTCGATACAAATTATGGCAGGTAACTGTAACTTCGGTACTAATTATGACAAGTAATTGTAACTTCGTAACTAATTATGACAAGTAACTGTAATTTTGATAAAAAATTATGGCAGGTTACTGTAACTTCGATACTAATTATGACAGGTAACAGTAACTTCGATACTAATTATGACAGGTAACTGTAACTTCGATACTAATTATGACAAGATACTTTAACTTCGATACTAATTACGACAAGTAACTGTAACTTCGATACTTATTATGACAGGTAATTTTAACTTCATTACTAATTATGACAAGAAACTGTAACTTCGATACTAATTATGACAGGTAACTGTAACTTCGATACTAATTATGACAAGTAACTGTAACTTCGTTACTAATTATGACAAGTAAATGTAATTTCGGTACTAATTATGGCAGGTAACTGTAACTTCGTTACTAATTATGACAAGTAACTGTAATATCGATACAAATTATGGCAGGTGACTGTAACTTCGATACATATTATGAGAGGTAACAGTAACTTAGATACTAATTATGACAGGTAACAGTAACTTAGTTTCTAATTATGGCATGTAACTGTAATTTCGATACAAATTATGACAGGTGGCTGTAACTTCGTTACTAATTATGACAAGTAACTGTAATTTCGATACAAATTATGGCAGGTAACAGTAACTTCGATACTAATAATGGCAGGTAACTGTAACTTCGATACTTATTATGACAAGTAACTGTAATTTCGATACAAATTATGGCAGGTAACTGTAACTTCGATACTAATTATGACAGGTAACAGTAACTTCGATACTAATTATGACAAGTAACTCTAATTTCGTTCCAAATTATGACAAGTAACTGTAATTTTGATAAAAAATTATGGCAGGTAACAGTAACTTCGATACTAATTATGACAGGTAACTGTTACTTCGTTACTAATTATGACAAGTAACTGTCATTTCGATACTAATTATGACAGGTATCAGTAACTTCGATACTAATAATGACAAGTAACAGTAACTTCGATACTAATTATGACAGGTAACTGCAACTTCGATACTAATTATGACAGGTAACAGTAACTTCGATACTAATTATGACAAGTAACTCTAATTTCGTTCCAAATTATGACAAGTAACTGTAATTTTGTAAAAAAATTATGGCAGGTAACAGTAACTTCGATACTAATTATGACAGGTAACTGTTACTGCATTACTAATTATGACAGGAAACTGTAACTTCGATACTAATTATGAAAAGTAACTCTAATTTCGTTCCAAATTAAGACAAGTAACTGTAATTTTGATAAAAAATTATGGCAGGTAACAGTAACTTCGATACTAATTATGACAGGTAACTGTTACTTCGTTACTAATTATGACAAGTAACTGTCATTTCGATACTAATTATGACAGGTAACATTAACTTCGATGCTAATTATGACAAGTAACAGTAACGTCGATACTAATTATTACAAGTAACTCTAATTTCGTTCCAAATTATGACAAGTAACTGTAATTTTGTAAAAAAATTATGGCAGGTAACAGTAACTTCGATACTAATTATGACAGGTAACTGTTACTGCATTACTAATTATGACAGGAAACTGTAACTTCGATACTAATTATGAAAAGTAACTCTAATTTCGTTCCAAATTAAGACAAGTAACTGTAATTTTGATAAAAAATTATGGCAGGTAACAGTAACTTCGATACTAATTATGACAGGTAACTGCAACTTCGATACTAATTATGACAAGTAACTGTAATTTCGATACATATTATGGCAGTTAACTGTAACTTCGATATTAATTATGACAGGTAACAGTGACTTCGATACTAATTATGACAAGTAACTGTAACTTCGATACTAATTATGACAAGTAACAGTAACTTCGATACTAATTATGACAGAAAACTGTAACTTCGATACTAATTTTGACAGGTAACAATAACTTCGATACTAATTATGACAAGTAACTCTAACTTCGTTACTAATTATGACAAGTAACTGTTATTTTGATAAAATATTATGGCAGGTAACTGTAACTTCGATACTAATTATGACAGGTAAAGTAACTTCGATACTAATTATGACAGGTAACTGTAACTTCGTTACTAATTATGACATGTAACTGTAATTTCGATACTAATTATGGCAGGTAACTGAAACTTGGTTACTAATTATGACAAGTAACGGTAATTTCGGTACAAATTATGGCAGGTAACTGTAACTTCGATTCTAATTATTACAGGTAACAGTAACTTCGATACTAATTATGACAGAAAACAGTAACTTCAATACTAATTATGACAGGTAACAGTAACTTCGATACAAATTATGACAGGTAACTGTAACTTCGTTACTAATTATGACAAGTAACTGTAATTTCGATACAAATTATGGCAGGTTACAGTAACTTCGATACTAATTATGACAGGTAACTGTACCTAAGAAAATAATTATGACAGGTAACTGTAACTTCGTTACTAATTAAGTAACAGTAATTTCGATACAAATGATGGCAGGTAACTGTAACTCCGATACTAATTATGACAGGTAACAGTAACTTCGATACTAATTATGACAAGTAACTGTAACTTCGATTCTAATTATGACAGGTAACTGTAACGTCGGTACAAATTTTGGCAGGTAACTGTAATTTTGATACAAATTAGGGCAGGGAACTGTAACTCCGATACTAATTATGACAGGTAACAGTAACTTCGATACTAATTATGACATGTAACTGTAACTTCGATACTAATTATGACAGGTATCTGTAACTTCGATACTAATTATGGCAAGTATATCTAACTTCGTTACTAATTATGACAAGTGACAGTAATTTCGATACAAATTATGGCAGGTAACAGTAACATCGATACTAATTATGAGAGGTAACTGTAACTTCGTTACTAATTATGACAAGATACTGTAACTTCGATACTAATTACGACAAGTAACTGTAACTTCGATAATTATTATGACAGGTAACTGTAACTTCATTACTAATTATGACAAGAAACTGTAACTTCGATACTAATTATGACAGGTAACTGTAACTTCGATACTTACTATGACAGGTAACTGTAACTTCGTTACTAATTATGACAAGATACTGTAACTTCGATACTAATTACGACAAGTAACTGTAACTTCGATAATTATTATGACAGGTAACTGTAACTTCATTACTAATTATGACAAGAAACTGTAACTTCGATACTAATTATGACGGTTAACTGTAACTTCGATACTAATTATGACTAGTAACTGTAACTTCGTTACTAATTATGACAAGTACCTGTAATTTCGATACTAATTATGGCAGGTAACTGTAACTTCGTTACTAATTATGACAAGTGACTGTAATTTCGATACAAATTATGGCAGGTAACAGTAACATCGATACTAATTATGACCGGTAACTGTAACTACGATACTAATTATGACAAGTAACTGTAATTTCGAACAAATTATGGCAGGTAACGGTAACTTTGATTCTAATTATGACAGGTAACAGTAACTTCGATACTAATTATGACAAGTAACTGTAACTTCGATACTGATTATGACAGGTAACTGTAACTTCGATACTAATTATGACAAGTAACTGAAACGTCGTAACTAATTATGACAAGTAACTGTAATTTTGATAAAAAATTATGGCAGGTTACTGTAACTTTGAAACTAATTATGACAGGTAACAGTAACTTCGATACTAATTATGACAGGTAACTGTAACTTCGATACTAATTATGACAAGATACTTTAACTTCGATACTAATTACGACAAGTAACTGTAACTTCGATACTTATTATGACAGGTAATTGTAACTTCATTACTAATTATGACAAGAAACTGTAACATCGATACTAATTATGACAGGTAACTGTAACTTCGATACTAATTATGATAAGTAACTGTAACTTCGTTACTAATTATGACAAGTAAATGTAATTTCGATACTAATTATGGCAGGTAACTGTAACTTCGTTACTAATTATATCAAGTAACTGTAATATCGATACAAATTATGGCAGGTGACAGTAACTTCGATACTTATTATGAGAGGTAACAGTAACTTCGATACTAATTATGACAGGTAACAGTAACTTAGTTACTATTTATGACATGTGACTGTAATTTCGATACAAATTATGACAGGTAGCTGTAACTTCGTTACTAAATATGACAAGTAACTGTAATTTCGATACAAATTATGGCAGGTAACAGTAACTTCGATACTAATAATGACAGGTTACAGTAACTTCGATACTAATTATGACAAGTAACTGTAACTTCAATTCTAATTATGACAGGTAACTGTAACTTCGATACTAATTATGACAAGTAACTCTAATTTCGTTCCAAATTATGACAAGTAACTGTAATTTTGATAAAGAAATATGGCAGGTAACAGTAACTTCGATACTAATTATGACAGGTAACTGTTACTTCGTTACTAATTATGACAAGTAACTGTCATTTCGAAACTAATTATGACAGGTAACAGTAACTTCGATACTAATAATGACAAGTAACAGTAACTTCGATACTAATTATGACAGGTAACTGCAACTTCGATACTAATTATGACAGGTAACAGTAACTTCGATACTAATTATGACAAGTAACTGTAACTTCAATTCTAATTATGACAGGTAACTGTAACTTCGATACTAATTATGACAAGTAACTCTAATTTCGTTCCAAATTAGACAAGTAACTGTAATTTTGATAAAAAATTATGGCAGGTAACAGTAACATCTATACTAATTATGACAGGTAACTGTAACTTCGATACTAATTATGAAAAGTAACTCTAATTTCGTTCCATATTATGACAAGTAACTGTAATTTTGATAAAATATTATGGCAGGTAACAGTAACTTCGATACTAATTATGACAGGTAACTCTTACTTCGTTATTAATTATGACAAGTAACTGTCATTTCGATACTAATTATGACAGGTAACAGTAACTTCGATACTAATTATGACAAGTAACAGTAACTTCGATACTAATTATGACAGGTAACTGCAACTTCGATACTAATTATGACAAGTAACTGTAATTTCGATACATATTATGGCAGTTAACTGTAACTTCGATATTAATTATGACAGGTAACAGTGACTTCGATACTAATTATGACAAGTAACTGTAACTTCGATACTAATTATGACAAGTAACAGTAACTTCGATACTAATTATGACAGAAAACTGTAACTTCGATACTAATTTTGACAGGTAACAGTAACTTCGATACTGATTATGACAAGTAACTCTAACTTCGTTACTAATTATGACAAGTAACTGTTATTTTGATAAAATATTATGACAGGTAACTGTAACTTCGATAATAATCATGACAGGTAAAGTAACTTCGATACTAATTATGACAGGTAACTGTAACTTCGTTACTAATTATGACATGTAAATGTAATTTCGATACAAATTATGGCAGGTTACAGTAACTTCGATACTAATTATGACAGGTAACTGTACCTAAGAAAATAATTATGACAGGTACCTGAAACTTCGTTACTAATTATGACATGTAACAGTAATTTCGATACAAATGATGGCAGGTAACTGTAACTTCGAATCTAATTATGACAGGTAACAGTAACTTCGATACTAATTATGACAAGTAACTGTAATTTCGATTCTAATTATGGCAGGTAACTGAAACTTCGTTACTAATTATGACAAGTAACGGTAATTTCGGTACAAATTATGGCAGGTAACTGTAACTTCGATTCTAATTATTACAGGTAACAGTAACTTCGATACTAATTATGACAGAAAACAGTAACTTCAATACTAATTATGACAGGTAACAGTAACTTCGATACAAATTATGACAGGTAACTGTAACTTCGTTACTAATTATGACAAGTAACTGTAATTTCGATACAAATTATGGCAGGTTACAGTAACTTCGATACTAATTATGACAGGTAACTGTACCTAAGAAAATAATTATGACAGGTACCTGTAACTTCGTTACTAATTATGACAAGTAACAGTAATTTCGATACAAATGATGGTAGGTAACTGTAATTTCGATTCTAATTATGACAGGTAACTGTAACTTCGTTACAAATTTTGGCAGGTAACTGTAATTTTGATACAAATTAGGGCAGGGAACTGTAACTCCGATACTAATTATGACAGGTAACAGTAACTTCGATACTAATTGTGACATGTAACTGTAACCTCGATACTAATTATGACAGGTATCTGTAACTTCGATACTAATTATGGCAAGTAAATCTAACTTCGTTACTAATTATGACAAGTGACAGTCATTTCGATACAAATTATGGCAGGTAACAGTAACATCGATACTAATTATGACAAGTAACTGTAATTACGTTACAAATTATGGCAGGTAACGGTAACTTTGTTTCTAATTCTGACAGGTAACAGTAACTTCGATACTAATTATGACAAGTAACTGTAACTTCGATATTGATTATGAGAGGTAACTGTAACTTCGATACTAATTATGACAAGTAACTGTAACTTCGATACTTATTATGACAGGTAAATGTAACTTCATTACTTATTATGACAAGAAACTGTAACTTCGATACTAATTATGACAGGTAACTGTAACTACGTTACTAATTATGACAAGATACTGTAACTTCGATACTAATTACGACAAGTAACTGTAACTTCGATAATTATTATGACAGGGAACTGTAGCTTCATTACTAATTATGACAAGAAACTGTAACTTCGATACTAATTATGACAAGTACTTGTAATTTCGATACTAATTATGGCAGGTAACTGTAACTTCGTTACTAATTATGACAAGTAACTGTAATTTCGATACAAATTATGGCAGGTAACTGTAACTTCGATACTAATTATGACAGGTAACAGTAACTTCGATACTAGTTATGACAGGTAACAGTAACTTAGTTACTAATTATGACATGTAACTGTAATTTCGATACAAATTATGACAGGTAGCTGTAACTTCGTAACTAATTATGACAAGTAACTGTAATATCGATACAAATTAAGGCAGGTAACAGTAACTTCGATAATAATTATGGCAGGTAACTGTAACTTCGATACTTATTTTGACAAGTAACTGTAATTTCGATACAAATTATGCCAGGTAACTGTAACTTCGATACTAATTATGACAGGTAAGAGTAACTTTGATACTAATTATGACATGTAACTGTAACTTCGATACTAATAATGACAGGTAAGTGTCACTTCGATACTAATTATGACAAGTAACTCTAACTTCGTTCCAAATTATGACAAGTAACTGTAATTTTGATAAAAAATTATGACAGGTAATTGTACCTTCGTTACTTATTATGACTAGTAACTGTAACTTCGATACTAATTATGACAAGAAACTGTAACTTCGATACTATTAATGACAGGTAACTGTAACTTCGATACTAATTATGACAAGTAACTGTAACTTCGATACTAATTATGACAAGTAACTGTAACTTCGGTACTAATTATGACAGGTAACAGTAACTTCGATACTAATTATGACAAATAACAGTAACTTCGATACTCTTTATGACAGGTAACTGTAACTTCGTTAATAATTATGACAAGTGACTGTAAATTCGATACAAATTATGGCAGGTAACATTAACATCGATACTAATTATCACAGGTAACTGTAACTTCGATACTAATTATGACAGGTAACTGTAACGTCGATACTAATTATGACAGGTAACTGTAACTTCGTTACTAATTATGACAAGTAACTGTAATTTCGAAACAAATTTTAGCAGGTAACAGTAACTTCGATACTAATTATTACAGGTAACAGTAACTTCGGTATTAATTATGACAAGTAACTCTAACTTCGTAACTAATTATGAAAAGTGACTGTTATTTTGATAAAATATTATGGCAGGTAACTGTAACTTCGATACTAATTATGACAGGTTACAGTAACTTCGATACTAATTAAAACAGGTAACTGTAACTTCGTTAATAATTATGACAAGTGACTGTAAATTCGATACAAATTATGGCAGGTAACATTAACATCGATACTAATTATCACAGGTAACTGTAACTTCGATACTAATTATGACAGGTAACTGTAACTTCGATACTAATTATGACAGGTAACTGTAACATCGATACTAATTATGACAGGTAACTGTAACTTCGTTACTAATTATGACATGTAACTGTAATTTCGATACAAATTATGACAGGTAACTGTAATTTCGTTACTAATTATGACAAGTGACTGTAATTTCGATACAAATTATGGCAGGTAACAGTAACTTCGAACAAATTATGGCAGGTAACGGTAACTTTGATTCTAATTATGACAGGTAACTGTAACTTCGATACTAATTATGACAAGTAACTGTAATTTCGAACAAATTATGGCAGGTAACGGTAACTTTGATTCTAATTATGACAGGTAACAGTAACTTCGATACTAATTATGACAAGTAACTGTAACTTCGATACTGATTATGACAGGTAACTGTAACTTCGATACTAATTATGACAAGTAACTGTAACTTCGTAACTAATTATGACAAGTAACTGTAATTTTGATAATAAATTATGGCAGGTTACTGTAACTTCGATACTAATTATGACAGGTAACAGTAACTTCGATACTAATTATGACAGGTTACTGTAACTTCGATACTAATTATGACAAGATACTTTAACTTCGATACTAATTACGACAAGTAACTGTAACTTCGATACTTATTATGACAGGTAATTGTAACTTCATTACTAATTATGACAAGAAACTGTAACTTCGATACTAATTATGACAGGTAACTGTAACTTCGATACTAATTATGAGAAGTAACTGTAACTTCGTTACTAATTATGACAAGTAAATGTAATTTCGATACTAATTATGGCAGGTAACTGTAACTTCGTTACTAATTATGACAAGTAACTGTAATATCGATACAAATTATGGCAGGTGACTGTAACTTCGATACTTATTATGAGAGGTAACAGTAACTTCGATACTAATTATGACAGGTAACAGTAACTTAGTTACAAATTATGACATGTAACTGTAATTTCGATACAAATTATGACAGGTAGCTGTAACTTCGTTACTAATTATGACAAGTAACTGTAATTTCGATACAAATTATGGCAGGTAACAGTAACTTCGATACTAATAATGACAGGTAACTGTAACTTCGATACTTATTATGACAAGTAACTGTAATTTCGATACAAATTATGGCAGGTAACTGTAACTTCGATACTAATTATGACAGGTAACAGTAACTTCGATACTAATTATGACAAGTAACTGTAACTTCAATTCTAATTATGACAGGTAACTGTAACTTCGATACTAATTATGACAAGTAACTCTAATTTCGTTCCAAATTATGACAAGTAACTGTAATTTTGATAAAAAATTATGGCAGGTAACAGTAACTTCGATACTAATTATGACAGGTAACTGTTACTTCGTTACTAATTATGACAAGTAACTGTCATTTCGATACTAATTATGACAGGTAACAGTAACTTCGATACTAATAATGACAAGTAACAGTAACTTCGATACTAATTATGACAGAAAACTGTAACTTCGATACTAATTTTGACAGGTAACAGTAACTTCGATACTAATTATGACAAGTAACTCTAACTTCGTTACTAATTATGACAAGTAACTGTTATTTTGATAAAATATTATGGCAGGTAACTGTAACTTCGATACTAATCATGACAGGTAAAGTAACTTCGATACTAATTATGACAGGTAACTGTAACTTCGTTACTAATTATGACATGTAAATGTAATTTCGATACAAATTATGGCAGGTTACAGTAACTTCGATACTAATTATGACAGGTAACTGTACCTAAGAAAATAATTATGACAGGTACCTGTAACTTCGTTACTAATTATGACAAGTAACAGTAATTTCGATACAAATGATGGCAGGTAACTGTAACTTCGAATCTAATTATGACAGGTAACAGTAACTTCGATACTAATTATGACAAGTAACTGTAATTTCGATTCTAATTATGGCAGGTAACTGAAACTTCGTTACTAATTATGACAAGTAACGGTAATTTCGGTACAAATTATGGCAGGTACTGTAACTTCGATTCTAATTATGACAGGTAACAGTAACTTCGATACTAATTATGACAGGTAACAGTAACTTAGTTACTAATTATGACATGTAACTGTAATTTCGATACAAATTATGACAGGTAACAGTAACTTAGTTACTAATTATGACATGTAACTGTAATTTCGATACAAATTATGACAGGTAGCTGTAACTTCGTTACTAATTATGACAAGTAACTGTAACTTGGGTACTAATTATGACAGGTAACAGTAACTTCGATACTAATTATGACAAGTAACAGTAACTTCGATACTCTTTATGACAGGTAACGGTAACTTCTTTACTAATTATGAAAAGTAACTGTAATTTCGCTACAAAATATGGCAGGTAACTGTAACTTCGATACTAATTATGAGAGGTAACAGTAACTTCGATACTAATTATGACAGGTAACAGTAACTTCGATACTAATTATGACAGGTAACAGTAACTTAGTTACTAATTATGACATGTAACTGTAATTTCGATACAAATTATGACAGGTAGCTGTAACTTCGTTACTAATTATGACAAGTAACTGTAATATCGATACAAATTAAGGCAGGTAACAGTAACTTCAATAATAATTATGACAGGTAACTGTAACTTCGATACTTATTTTGACAAGTAACTGTAATTTCGATACAAATTATGGCAGGTAACTGTAACTTCGATACTAATTATGACAGGTAAGAGTAACTTTGATACTAATTATGACAAGTAACTGTAACTTCGATACTAATTATGACAAGAAACTGTAACTTCGATACTATTTATGACAGGTAACTGTAACTTCGATACTAATTATGACAGGTAACTGTAACTTCGATACTAATTATGACAAGTAACTGTAATTTCGGTACTAATAATGACAGGTAACAGTAACTTCGATACTAATTATGACAAGTAACAGTAACTTCGATACTAATTATGACAGGTAATTGCAACTTCGATACTAATTATGACAGGTAACTGTAACTTCGATACTAATTATGACAAGATACTGTAACTTCGATACTAATTACGACAATAATAATAATAATGTTATTGGTTTTACGTCCCTTTTAACTGCACTGGCTTTTAGAGACGCCGGGGTGCCGGAATTTTGCCCCGAAGGGGATCTTTAACGTGCCAGTAAATCTACTGACACGGCTCCCTCGCATTTGCGCACCCTCAAATGCCAGCTGACTGCGCCAGGTTTCGAACCCGCAACCTTGGGCTCAGCAAGCAAGAACGTTACCCCTGAGCCACGCAGCCAGACTAATTACGACAAGTAACTGTAACTTCGATAATTATTATGACAGGGAACTGTAACTTCATTACTAATTATGACAAGAAACTGTAACTTCGATACTAATTATGACAAGTACTTGTAATTTCGATACTAATTATGGCAGGTAACTGTAACTTCGTTACTAATTATGACAAGTAACTGTAATTTCGATACAAATTATGGCAGGTAACTGTAACTTCGATACTAATTATGACAGGTAACAGTAACTTCGATACTAATTATGACAGGTAACAGTAACTTAGTTACTAATTATGACATGTAACTGTAATTTCGATACAAATTATGACAGGTAGCTGTAACTTCGTTACTAATTATGACAAGTAACTGTAATATCGATACAAATTAAGGCAGGTAACAGTAACTTCGATAATAATTATGGCAGGTAATTGTAACTTCGATACTTATTTTGACAAGTAACTGTAATTTCGATACAAATTATGCCAGGTAACTGTAACTTCGATACTAATTATGACAGTTAAGAGTAACTTTGATACTAATTATGACATGTAACTGTAACTTCGATACTAATAATGACAGGTAAGTGTCACTTCGATACTAATTATGACAAGTAACTCTAACTTCGTTCCAAATTATGACAAGTAACTGTAATTTTGATAAAAAATTATGACAGGTAACTGTACCTTCGTTACTTATTATGACTAGTAACTGTAACTTCGATACTAATTATGACAAGAAACTGTAACTTCGATACTATTAATGACGGGTAACTGTAACTTCGATAGTAATTATGACAGGTAACTGTAACTTCGTTACTAATTATGACAAGTAACTGTAATTTCGATACAAATTTTAGCAGGTAACTGTAACTTCGATACTAATTATTACAGGTAACAGTAACTTCGATATTAATTATGACAAGTAACTCTAACTTCGTAACTAATTATGAAAAGTGACTGTTATTTTGATAAAATATTATGGCAGGTAACTGTAACTTCGATACTAATTATGACAGGTTACAGTAACTTCGATACTAATTAAAACAGGTAACTGTAACTTCGTTAATAATTATGACAAGTGACTGTAAATTCGATACAAATTATGGCAGGTAACATTAACATCGATACTAATTATCACAGGTAACTGTAACTTCGATACTAATTATGACAGGTAACTGTAACTTCGATACTAATTATGACAGGTAACTTTAACATCGATACTAATTATGACAGGTAAATGTAACTTCGTTACTAATTATGACATGTAACTGTAATTTCGATACAAATTATGACAGGTAACTGTAATTTCGTTACTAATTATGACAAGTGACTGTAATTTCGATACAAATTATGGCAGGTAACAGTAACTTCGAACAAATTATGGCAGGTAACGGTAACATTGATTCTAATTATGACAGGTAACTGTAACTTCGATACTAATTATGACAAGTAACTGTAATTTCGAACAAATTATGGCAGGTAACGGTAACTTTGATTCTAATTATGACAGGTAACAGTAACTTCGATACTAATTATGACAAGTAACTGTAACTTCGATACTGATTATGACAGGTAACTGTAACTTCGATACTAATTATGACAAGTAACTGTAACTTCGTAACTAATTATGACAAGTAACTGTAATTTTGATAAAAAATTATGGCAGGTTACTGTAACTTCGATACTAATTATGACAGGTAACAGTAACTTCGATACTAATTATGACAGGTTACTGTAACTTCGATACTAATTATGACAAGATACTTTAACTTCGATACTAATTACGACAAGTAACTGTAACTTCGATACTTATTATGACAGGAAATTGTAACTTCATTACTAATTATGACAAGAAACTGTAACTTCGATACTAATTATGACAGGTAACTGTAACTTCGATACTAATTATGAGAAGTAACTGTAACTTCGTTACTAATTATGACAAGTAAATGTAATCTCCATACTAATTATGGCAGGTAACTGTAACTTCGTTACTAATTATGACAAGTAACTGTAATATCGATACAAATTATGGCAGGTGACTGTAACTTCGATACTTATTATGAGAGGTAACAGTAACTTCGATACTAATTATGACAGGTAACAGTAACTTAGTTACTAATTATGACATGTAACTGTAATTTCGATACAAATTATGACAGGTAGCTGTAACTTCGATACTAATTATGACAAGTAACTGTAATTTCGATACAAATTATGGCAGGTAACTGTAACTTCGATACTAATTATGACAGGTAACAGTAACTTCGATACTAATTATGACAAGTAACTGTAACTTCAATTCTAATTATGACAGGTAACTGTAACTTCGATACTAATTATGACAAGTAACTCTAATTTCGTTCCAAATTATGACAAGTAACTGTAATTTTGATAAAAAATTATGGCAGGTAACAGTAACTTCGATACTAATTATGACAGGTAACTGTTACTTCGTTACTAATTATGACAAATAACTGTCATTTCGATACTAATTATGACAGGTAACAGTAACTTCGATACTAATAATGACAAGTAAAAGTAACTTCGATACTAATTATGACAGGTAACTGCAACTTCGATACTAATTATGACAGGTAACAGTAACTTCGATACTAATTATGACAAGTAACTGTAACTTCAATTCTAATTATGACAGGTAACTGTAAATTCGATACTAATTATGACAAGTAACTCTAATTTCGTTCCAAATTATGACAAGTAACTGTAATTTTGATAAAAAATTATGGCAGATAACAGTAACTTCGATACTAATTATGACAGGTAACTGTTACTTCGGTACTAATTATGACAGGAAACTGTAACTTCGATACTAATTATGAAAAGTAACTCTAATTCCGTTCCAAATTATGACAAGTAACTGTAATTTTGATAAAAAATTATGGCAGGTAACAGTAACTTCGATACTAATTATGACAGGTAACTGTAACTTCGTTACTAATTATGACTAGTAACTGTAACTTCGATACTAATTATGACAAGAAACTGTAACTTCGATACTATTTATGACAGGTAACTGTAACTTCGATACTAATTATGACAGGTAACTGTAACTTCGATACTAATTATGACAAGTAACTGTAATTTCGGTACTAATAATGACAGGTAACAGTAACTTCGATACTAATTATGACAAGTAACAGTAACTTCGATACTAATTATGACAGGTAATTGCAACTTCGATACTAATTATGACAGGTAACTGTAACTTCGATACTAATTATGACAGGTAACTGTAACTTCGATACTAATTATGACAAGTAACTGTAACTTCAATTCTAATTATGACAGGTAACTGTAACTTCGATACTAATTATGACAAGTAACTCTAATTTCGTTCCAAATTATGACAAGTAACTGTAATTTTGATAAAAAATTATGGCAGGTAACAGTAACTTCGATACTAATTATGACAGGTAACTGTTACTTCGTTACTAATTATGACAAGTAACTGTCATTTCGATACTAATTATGACAGGTAACAGTAACTTCGATACTAATAATGACAAGTAAAAGTAACTTCGATACTAATTATGACAGGTAACTGCAACTTCGATACTAATTATGACAGGTTACAGTAACTTCGATACTAATTATGACAAGTAACTGTAACTTCAATTCTAATTATGACAGGTAACTGTAAATTCGATACTAATTATGACAAGTAACTCTAATTTCGTTCCAAATTATGACAAGTAACTGTAATTTTGATAAAAAATTATGGCAGATAACAGTAACTTCGATACTAATTATGACAGGTAACTGTTACTTCGGTACTAATTATGACAGGAAACTGTAACTTCGATACTAATTATGAAAAGTAACTCTAATTCCGTTCCAAATTATGACAAGTAACTGTAATTTTGATAAAAAATTATGGCAGGTAACAGTAACTTCGATACTAATTATGACAGGTAACTGTAACTTCGTTACTAATTATGACTAGTAACTGTAACTTCGATACTAATTATGACAAGAAACTGTAACTTCGATACTATTTATGACAGGTAACTGTAACTTCGATACTAATTATGACAGGTAACTGTAACTTCGATACTAATTATGACAAGTAACTGTAATTTCGGTACTAATAATGACAGGTAACAGTAACTTCGATACTAATTATGACAAGTAACAGTAACTTCGATACTAATTATGACAGGTAATTGCAACTTCGATACTAATTATGACAGGTAACTGTAACTTCGATACTAATTATGACAGGTAACTGTAACTTCGATACTAATTATGACAAGTAACTGTAACTTCGTTACTAATTATAACAAGTAACTGTAATTTCGATACAAATATTGGCAGGTAACTGTAACTTTGTTACTAATTATGACAAGATACTGTAACTTCGATACTAATTACGACAAGTAACTGTAACTTCGATAATTATTATGACAGGTAACTGTAACTTCATTACTAATTATGACAAGAAACTGTAACTTCGATACTAATTATGACAAGTAACTGTAATTTCGATACAAATTATGGCAGGTAATTGTAACATCGATACTAATTATGACAGGTAACAGTAACTTCGATACTAATTATGACAGGTAACAGTAACTTAGTTACTAATTATGACATGTGACTGTAATTTCGATACAAATTATGACAGGTAGCTGTAACTTCGTTACTAATTATGACATGTAACTGTAATATCGATACAAATTAAGGCAGGTAACAGTAACTTCAATAATAATTATGAAAGGTAACTGTAACTTCGATACTTATTTTGACAAGTAACTGTAATTTCGATACAAATTATGGCAGGTAACTGTAACTTCGATACTAATTATGACAGGTAAGAGTAACTTTGATACTAATTATGACAAGTAACTGTAACTTCGATACTAATTATGACAAGAAACTGTAACTTCGATACTATTTATGACAGGTAACTGTAACTTCGATACTAATTATGACAGGTAACTGTAACTTCGATACTAATTATGACAAGTAACTGTAATTTCGGTACTAATAATGACAGGTAACAGTAACTTCGATACTAATTATGACAAGTAACAGTAACTTCGATACTAATTATGACAGGTAATTGCAACTTCGATACTAATTATGACAGGTAACTGTAACTTCGATACTAATTATGACAAGAAACTGTAACTTCGATACTATTTATGACAGGTAACTGTAACTTCGATACTAATTATGACAGGTAACTGTAACTTCGATACTAATTATGACAAGTAACTATAATTTCGGTACTAATAATGACAGGTAACAGTAACTTCGATACTAATTATGACAAGTAACAGTAACTTCGATACTAATTATGACAGGTAATTGCAACTTCGATACTAATTATGACAGGTAACTGTAACTTCGATACTAATTATGACAGGTAACTGTAACTTCGATACTAATTATGACAAGTAACTGTAACTTCGTTACTAATTATAACAAGTAACTGTAATTTCGATACAAATATTGGCAGGTAACTGTAACTTTGTTACTAATTATGACAAGATACTGTAACTTCGATACTAATTACGACAAGTAACTGTAACTTCGATAATTATTATGACAGGTAACTGTAACTTCATTACTAATTATGACAAGAAACTGTAACTTCGATACTAATTATGACCGGTAACTGTAACTTCGATACTAATTATGACTAGTAACTGTAACTTCGTTACTAATTATGACAAGTACTTGTAATTTCGATACTAATTATGGCAGGTAACTGTAACTTCGTTACTAATTATGACAAGTAACTGTAATTTCGATACAAATTATGGCAGGTAACTGTAACATCGATACTAATTATGACAGGTAACAGTAACTTAGTTACTAATTATGACATGTGACTGTAATTTCGATACAAATTATGACAGGTAGCTGTAACTTCGTTACTAATTATGACAAGTAACTGTAATATCGATACAAATTAAGGCAGGTAACAGTAACTTCAATAATAATTATGACAGGTAACTGTAACTTCGATACTTATTTTGACAAGTAACTGTAATTTCGATACAAATTATGGCAGGTAACTGTAACTTCGATACTAATTATGACAGGTAAGAGTAACTTCGATACTAATTATGACAAGTAACAGTAACTTCGATACTCTTTATGACAGGTAACTGTAACTTCGTTAATAATTATGACAAGTGACTGTAAATTCGATACAAATTACGGCAGGTAACATTAACATCGATACTAATTATCACAGGTAACTGTAACTTCGATACTAATTATGACAGGTAACTGTAACTTCGATAGTAATTATGACAGGTAACTGTAACTTCGTTACTAATTATGACAAGTAACTGTAATTTCGATACAAATTTTAGCAGGTAACTGTAACTTCGATAGTAATTATTACAGGTAACAGTAACTTCGATATTAATTATGACAAGTAACTCTAACTTCGTAACTAATTATGAAAAGTGACTGTTATTTTGATAAAATATTATGGCAGGTAACTGTAACTTCGATACTAATTATGACAGGTTACAGTAACTTCGATACTAATTAAAACAGGTAACTGTAACTTCGTTAATAATTATGACAAGTGACTGTAAATTCGATACAAATTATGGCAGGTAACATTAACATCGATAGTAATTATCACAGGTAACTGTAACTTCGATACTAATTATGACAGGTAACTGTAACTTCGATACTAATTATGACAGGTAACTTTAACATCGATACTAATTATGACAGGTAACTGTAACTTCGTTACTAATTATGACATGTAACTGTAATTTCGATACAAATTATGACAGGTAACTGTAATTTCGTTACTAATTATGACAAGTGACTGTAATTTCGATACAAATTATGGCAGGTAACAGTAACTTCGAACAAATTATGGCAGGTAACGGTAACATTGATTCTAATTATGACAGGTAACTGTAACTTCGATACTAATTATGACAAGTAACTGTAATTTCGAACAAATTATGGCAGGTAACGGTAACTTTGGTTCTAATTATGACAGGTAACAGTAACTTCGATACTAATTATGACAAGTAACTGTAACTTCGATACTGATTATGACAGGTAACTGTAACTTCGATACTAATTATGACAAGTAACTGTAACTTCGTAACTAATTATGGCAAGTAACTGTAATTTTGATAAAAAATTATGGCAGGTTACTGTAACTTCGATACTAATTATGACAGGTAACAGTAACTTCGATACTAATTATGACAGGTTACTGTAACTTCGATACTAATTATGACAAGATACTTTAACTTCGATACTAATTACGACAAGTAACTGTAACTTCGATACTTATTATGACAGGAAATTGTAACTTCATTACTAATTATGACAAGAAACTGTAACTTCGATACTAATTATGACAGGTAACTGTAACTTCGATACTAATTATGAGAAGTAACTGTAACTTCGTTACTAATTATGACAAGTAAATGTAATCTCGATACTAATTATGGCAGGTAACTGTAACTTCGTTACTAATTATGACAAGTAACTGTAATATCGATACAAATTATGGCAGGTGACTGTAACTTCGATACTTATTATGAGAGGTAACAGTAACTTCGATACTAATTATGACAGGTAACAGTAACTTAGTTACTAATTATGACATGTAACTGTAATTTCGATACAAATTATGACAGGTAGCTGTAACTTCGTTACTAATTATGACAAGTAACTGTAATTTCGATACAAATTATGGCAGGTAACAGTAACTTCGATACTAATAATGACAGGTAACTGTAACTTCGATACTAATTATGACAGGTAACAGTAACTTCGATACTAATTATGACAAGTAACTGTAACTTCAATTCTAATTATGACAGGTAACTGTAACTTCGATACTAATTATGACAAGTAACTCTAATTTCGTTCCAAATTATGACAAGTAACTGTAATTTTGATAAAAAATTATGGCAGGTAACAGTAACTTCGATACTAATTATGACAGGTAACTGTTACTTCGTTACTAATTATGACAAGTAACTGTCATTTCGATACTAATTATGACAGGTAACAGTAACTTCGATACTAATAATGACAAGTAAAAGTAACTTCGATACTAATTATGACAGGTAACTGCAACTTCGATACTAATTATGACAGGTAACAGTAACTTCGATACTAATTATGACAAGTAACTGTAACTTCAATTCTAATTATGACAGGTAACTGTAAATTCGATACTAATTATGACAAGTAACTCTAATTTCGTTCCAAATTATGACAAGTAACTGTAATTTTGATAAAAAATTATGGCAGGTAACAGTAACTTCGATACTAATTATGACAAGTAACTGTTACTTCGGTATTAATTATGACAGGAAACTGTAACTTCGATACTAATTATGAAAAGTAACTCTAATTCCGTTCCAAATTATGACAAGTAACTGTAATTTGGATAAAAAATTATGGCAGGTAACAGTAACTTCGATACTAATTATGACAGGTAACTGTAACTTCGTTACTAATTATGACTAGTAACTGTAACTTCGATACTAATTATGACAAGAAACTGTAACTTCGATACTATTTATGACAGGTAACTGTAACTTCGATACTAATTATGACAGGTAACTGTAACTTCGATACTAATTATGACAAGTAACTGTAATTTCGGTACTAATAATAACAGGTAACAGTAACTTCGATACTAATTATGACATGTAACAGTAACTTCGATACTAATTATGACAGGTAATTGCAACTTCGATACTAATTATGACAGGTAACTGTAACTTCGATACTAATTATGACAGGTAACTGTAACTTCGATACTAATTATGACAAGTAACTGTAACTTCGTTACTAAATATAACAAATAACTGTAATTACGATACAAATATTGGCAGGTAACTGTAACTTTGTTACTAATTATGACAAGATACTGTAACTTCGATACTAATTACGACAAGTAACTGTAACTTCGATAATTATTATGACAGGTAACTGTAACTTCATTACTAATTATGACAAGAAACTGTAACTTCGATACTAATTATGACCGGTAACTGTAACTTCGATACTAATTATGACTAGTAACTGTAACTTCGTTACTAATTATGACAAGTACTTGTAATTTCGATACTAATTATGGCAGGTAACTGTAACTTCGTTACTAATTATGACAAGTAACTGTAATTTCGATACAAATTATGGCAGGTAACTGTAACATCGATACTAATTATGACAGGTAACAGTAACTTCGATACTAATTATGACAGGTAACAGTAACTTAGTTACTAATTATGACAAGTAACTGTAATATCGATACAAATTAAGGCAGGTAACAGTAACTTCAATAATAATTATGACAGGTAACTGTAACTTCGATACTTATTTTGACAAGTAACTGTAATTTCGATACAAATTATGGCAGGTAACTGTAACTTCGATACTAATTATGACAGGTAAGAGTAACTTTGATACTAATTATGACAAGTAACTGTAACTTCGATACTAATTATGACAGGTAACTGTCACTTCGATACTAATTATGACAAGTAACTCTTAACTTCGTTACTAATTATGAAAAGTGACTGTTATTTTGATAAAATATTATGGCAGGTTACTGTAACTTCGATACTAATTATGACAGGTGACTGTAACTTCGATACTTATTATGACAAGTAACTGTAATTTCGATAGAAATTATGGCAGGTAACTGTAACTTCGATACTAATTATGACAGGTAACAGTAACTTCGATACTAATTATGACAAGTAACTGTAACTTCGATACTAATTATGACAAGTAACTGTAACTTCGGTACTAATTATGGCAGGTAACTGTAACTTCGATACTAATTATGACAGGTTACAGTAACTTCGATACTAATTATGACAGGTAACTGTAACTTCGTTAATAATTATGACAAGTGACTGTAAATTCGATACAAATTATGGCAGGTAACATTAACATCGATACTAATTATCACAGGTAACTGTAACTTCGATACTAATTATGACAGGTAACTGTAACATCGATACTAATTATGACAGGTAACTGTAACTTCGATACTAATTATGACAGGTAACTGTAACTTCGTTACTAATTATGACATGTAACTGTAATTTCGATACAAATTATGACAGGTAACTGTAATTTCGTTACTAATTATGACAAGTGACTGTAATTTCGATACAAATTATGGCAGGTAACAGTAACTTCGATACTAATTATGACAAGTAACTGTAACTTCGATACTGATTATGACAGGTAACTGTAACTTCGATACTAACTATGACAAGTAACTGTAACTTCGTAACTAATTATGACAAGTAACTGTAATTTTGATAAAAAATTATGGCAGGTTACTGTAACTTCGATACTAATTACGACAAGTAACTATAACTTCGATACTTATTATGACAGGTAATTGTAACTTCATTACTAATTATGACAAGAAACTGTAACTTCGATACTAAATATGACAGGTAACTGTAACTTCGATACTAATTATGACAAGTAACTGTAACTTCGTTACTAATTATGACAAGTAAATGTAATTTCGATACTAATTATGGCAGGTAACTGTAACTTCGTTACTAATTATGACAAGTAACTGTAATAGCGATACAAATTATGGCAGGTGACTGTAACTTCGATACTTATTATGAGAGGTAACAGTAACTTCGATACTAATTATGACAGGTAACAGTAACTTAGTTACTAATTATGACATGTAACTGTAATTTCGATACAAATTATGACAGGTAGCTGTAACTTCGTTACTAATTATGACAAGTAACTGTAATTTCGATACAAATTATGGCAGGTAACAGTAACTTCGATACTAATAATGACAGGTAACTGTAACTTCGATACTTATTATGACAAGTAACTGTAATTTCGATACAAATTATGGCAGGTAACTGTAACTTCGATACTAATTATGACAGGTAACAGTAACTTCGATACTAATTATGACAAGTAACTGTAACTTCAATTCTAATTATGACAGGTAACTGTAACTTCGATACTAATTATGACAAGTAACTCTAATTTCGTTCCAAATTATGACAAGTAACTGTAATTTTGATAAAAAATTATGGCAGGTAACAGTAACTTCGATACTAATTATGACAGGTAACTGTTACTTCGTTACTAATTATGACAAGTAACTGTCATTTCGATACTAATTATGACAGGTAACAGTAACTTCGATACTAATAATGACAAGTAACAGTAACTTCGATACTAATTATGACAGGTAACTGCAACTTCGATACTAATTATGACAGGTAACAGTAACTTCGATACTAATTATGACAAGTAACTGTAACTTCAATTCTAATTATGACAGGTAACTGTA
This sequence comes from Meconema thalassinum, assembly GCA_946902985.2. Classification (NCBI taxonomy): domain Eukaryota; kingdom Metazoa; phylum Arthropoda; class Insecta; order Orthoptera; family Tettigoniidae; genus Meconema; species Meconema thalassinum. The sequence continues at coordinate 1,738,530,873 of OX336388.2, read as the reverse complement.
ACTTCGATACTAATTATGACAAGTAACTCTAATTTCGTTCCAAATTATGACAAGTAACTGTAATTTTGATAAAAAATTATGGCAGGTAACAGTAACTTCGATACTAATTATGACAGGTAACTGTTACTTCGTTACTAATTATGACAGGAAACTGTAACTTCGATACTAATTATGAAAAGTAACTGTAATTCCGTTCCAAATTAAGACAAGTAACTGTAATTTTGATAAAAAATTATGGCAGGTAACAGTAACTTCGATACTAGTTATGACAGGTAACTGTTACTTCGTTACTAATTATGACAAGTAACTGTCATTTCGATACTAATTATGACAGGTAACTGTAACTTCGATACTAATTATGACAGGTAACAGTAACTTCGATACTAATTATGACAGGTAACTGTAACTTCGTTACTAATTATGACTAGTAACTGTAACTTCGATACTAATTATGACAAGAAACTGTAACTTCGATACTATTTATGACAGGTAACTGTAACTTCGATACTAATTATGACAGGTAACTGTAACTTCGATACTAATTATGACAGGTAACTGTAACTTCGATACTAATTATGACAAGTAACTGTAATTTCGGTACTAATAATGACAGGTAACAGTAACTTCGATACTAATTATGACAAGTAACAGTAACTTCGATACTAATTATGACAGGTAATTGCAACTTCGATACTAATTATGACAGGTAACTGTAACTTCGATACTAATTATGACAAGAAACTGTAACTTCGATACTATTTATGACAGGTAACTGTAACTTCGATACTAATTATGACAGGTAACTGTAACTTCGATACTAATTATGACAAGTAACTGTAATTTCGGTACTAATAATGACAGGTAACAGTAACTTCGATACTAATTATGACAAGTAACAGTAACTTCGATACTAATTATGACAGGTAATTGCAACTTCGATACTAATTATGACAGGTAACTGTAACTTCGATACTAATTATGACAGGTAACTGTAACTTCGATACTAATTATGACAAGTAACTGTAACTTCGTTACTAATTATAACAAGTAACTGTAATTTCGATACAAATATTGGCAGGTAACTGTAACTTTGTTACTAATTATGACAAGATACTGTAACTTCGATACTAATTACGACAAGTAACTGTAACTTCGATAATTATTATGACAGGTAACTGTAACTTCATTACTAATTATGACAAGAAACTGTAACTTCGATACTAATTATGACCGGTAACTGTAACTTCGATACTAATTATGACTAGTAACTGTAACTTCGTTACTAATTATGACAAGTACTTGTAATTTCGATACTAATTATGGCAGGTAACTGTAACTTCGTTACTAATTATGCCAAGTAACTGTAATTTCGATACAAATTATGGCAGGTAACTGTAACATCGATACTAATTATGACAGGTAACAGTAACTTAGTTACTAATTATGACAATTAACTGTAATTTCGAACAAATTATGGCAGGTAACGGTAACATTGATTCTAATTATGACAGGTAACAGTAACTTCGATACTAATTATGACAAGTAACTGTAACTTCGATACTGATTATGACAGGTAACTGTAACTTCGATACTAACTATGACAAGTAACTGTAACTTCGTAACTAATTATGACAAGAAACTGTAACTTCGATACTAATTATGACCGGTAACTGTAACTTCGATACTAATTATGACTAGTAACTGTAACTTCGTTACTAATTATGACAAGTACTTGTAATTTCGATACTAATTATGGCAGGTAACTGTAACTTCATTACTAATTATGACAAGAAACTGTAACTTCGATACTAATTATGACCGGTAACTGTAACTTCGATACTAATTATGACTAGTAACTGTAACTTCGTTACTAATTATGACAAGTACTTGTAATTTCGATACTAATTATGGCAGGTAACTGTAACTTCGATACTAATTATGACAATTAACTGTAATTTCGAACAAATTATGGCAGGTAACGGTAACATTGATTCTAATTATGACAGGTAACAGTAACTTCGATACTAATTATGACAAGTAACTGTAACTTCGATACTGATTATGACAGGTAACTGTAACTTCGATACTAACTATGACAAGTAACTGTAACTTCGTAACTAATTATGACAAGTAACTGTAATTTTGATAAAAAATTATGGCAGGTTACTGTAACTTCGATACTAATTACGACAAGTAACTGTAACTTCGATACTTATTATGACAGGTAATTGTAACTTCATTACTAATTATGACAAGAAACTGTAACTTCGATACTAAATATGACAGGTAACTGTAACTTCGATACTAATTATGACAAGTAACTGTAACTTCGTTACTAATTATGACAAGTAAATGTAATTTCGATACTAATTATGGCAGGTAACTGTAACTTCGTTACTAATTATGACAAGTAACTGTAATAGCGATACAAATTATGGCAGGTGACTGTAACTTCGATACTTATTATGAGAGGTAACAGTAACTTCGATACTAATTATGACAGGTAACAGTAACTTAGTTACTAATTATGACATGTAACTGTAATTTCGATACAAATTATGACAGGTAGCTGTAACTTCGTTACTAATTATGACAAGTAACTGTAATTTCGATACAAATTATGGCAGGTAACAGTAACTTCGATACTAATAATGACAGGTAACTGTAACTTCGATACTTATTATGACAAGTAACTGTAATTTCGATACAAATTATGGCAGGTAACTGTAACTTCGATACTAATTATGACAGGTAACAGTAACTTCGATACTAATTATGACAAGTAACTGTAACTTCAATTCTAATTATGACAGGTAACTGTAACTTCGATACTAATTATGACAAGTAACTCTAATTTCGTTCCAAATTATGACAAGTAACTGTAATTTTGATAAAAAATTATGGCAGGTAACAGTAACTTCGATACTAATTATGACAGGTAACTGTTACTTCGTTACTAATTATGACAAGTAACTGTCATTTCGATACTAATTATGACAGGTAACAGTAACTTCGATACTAATAATGACAAGTAACAGTAACTTCGATACTAATTATGACAGGTAACTGCAACTTCGATACTAATTATGACAGGTAACAGTAACTTCGATACTAATTATGACAAGTAACTGTAACTTCAATTCTAATTATGACAGGTAACTGTAACTTCGATACTAATTATGACAAGTAACTCTAATTTCGTTCCAAATTATGACAAGTAACTGTAATTTTGATAAAAAATTATGGCAGGTAACAGTAACTTCGATACTAATTATGACAGGTAACTGTTACTTCGTTACTAATTATGACAGGAAACTGTAACTTCGATACTAATTATGAAAAGTAACTGTAATTCCGTTCCAAATTATGACAAGTAACTGTAATTTTGATAAAAAATTATGGCAGGTAACAGTAACTTCGATACTAGTTATGACAGGTAACTGTTACTTCGTTACTAATTATGACAAGTAACTGTCATTTCGATACTAATTATGACAGGTAACTGTAACTTCGATACTAATTATGACAGGTAACAGTAACTTCGATACTAATTATGACAGGTAACTGTAACTTCGTTACTAATTATGACTAGTAACTGTAACTTCGATACTAATTATGACAAGAAACTGTAACTTCGATACTATTTATGACAGGTAACTGTAACTTCGATACTAATTATGACAGGTAACTGTAACTTCGATACTAATTATGACAGGTAACTGTAACTTCGATACTAATTATGACAAGTAACTGTAATTTCGGTACTAATAATGACAGGTAACAGTAACTTCGATACTAATTATGACAAGTAACAGTAACTTCGATACTAATTATGACAGGTAATTGCAACTTCGATACTAATTATGACAGGTAACTGTAACTTCGATACTAATTATGACAAGAAACTGTAACTTCGATACTATTTATGACAGGTAACTGTAACTTCGATACTAATTATGACAGGTAACTGTAACTTCGATACTAATTATGACAAGTAACTGTAATTTCGGTACTAATAATGACAGGTAACAGTAACTTCGATACTAATTATGACAAGTAACAGTAACTTCGATACTAATTATGACAGGTAATTGCAACTTCGATACTAATTATGACAGGTAACTGTAACTTCGATACTAATTATGACAGGTAACTGTAACTTCGATACTAATTATGACAAGTAACTGTAACTTCGTTACTAATTATAACAAGTAACTGTAATTTCGATACAAATATTGGCAGGTAACTGTAACTTTGTTACTAATTATGACAAGATACTGTAACTTCGATACTAATTACGACAAGTAACTGTAACTTCGATAATTATTATGACAGGTAACTGTAACTTCATTACTAATTATGACAAGAAACTGTAACTTCGATACTAATTATGACCGGTAACTGTAACTTCGATACTAATTATGACTAGTAACTGTAACTTCGTTACTAATTATGACAAGTACTTGTAATTTCGATACTAATTATGGCAGGTAACTGTAACTTCGTTACTAATTATGACAAGTAACTGTAATTTCGATACAAATTATGGCAGGTAACTGTAACATCGATACTAATTATGACAGGTAACAGTAACTTAGTTACTAATTATGACATGTGACTGTAATCTCGATACAAATTATGACAGGTAGCTGTAACTTCGTTACTAATTATGACAAGTAACTGTAATATCGATACAAATTAGGGCAGGTAACAGTAACTTCAATAATAATTATGACAGGTAACTGTAACTTCGATACTTATTTTGACAAGTAACTGTAATTTCGATACAAATTATGGCAGGTAACTGTAACTTCGATACTAATTATGACAGGTAAGAGTAACTTCGATACTAATTATGACAAGTAACAGTAACTTCGATACTCTTTATGACAGGTAACTGTAACTTCGTTAATAATTATGACAAGTGACTGTAAATTCGATACAAATTATGGCAGGTAACATTAACATCGATACTAATTGTCACAGGTAACTGTAACTTCGATACTAATTATGACAGGTAACTGTAACTTCGATAGTAATTATGACAGGTAACTGTAACTTCGTTACTAATTATGACAAGTAACTGTAATTTCGATACAAATTTTAGCAGGTAACTGTAACTTCGATAGTAATTATTACAGGTAACAGTAACTTCGATATTAATTATGACAAGTAACTCTAACTTCGTAACTAATTATGAAAAGTGACTGTTATTTTGATAAAATATTATGGCAGGTAACTGTAACTTCGATACTAATTATGACAGGTTACAGTAACTTCGATACTAATTAAAACAGGTAACTGTAACTTCGTTAATAATTATGACAAGTGACTGTAAATTCGATACAAATTATGGCAGGTAACATTAACATCGATAGTAATTATCACAGGTAACTGTAACTTCGATACTAATTATGACAGGTAACTGTAACTTCGATACTAATTATGACAGGTAACTTTAACATCGATACTAATTATGACAGGTAACTGTAACTTCGTTACTAATTATGACATGTAACTGTAATTTCGATACAAATTATGACAGGTAACTGTAATTTCGTTACTAATTATGACAAGTGACTGTAATTTCGATACAAATTATGGCAGGTAACAGTAACTTCGAACAAATTATGGCAGGTAACGGTAACATTGATTCTAATTATGACAGGTAACTGTAACTTCGATACTAATTATGACAAGTAACTGTAATTTCGAACAAATTATGGCAGGTAACGGTAACTTTGGTTCTAATTATGACAGGTAACAGTAACTTCGATACTAATTATGACAAGTAACTGTAACTTCGATACTGATTATGACAGGTAACTGTAACTTCGATACTAATTATGACAAGTAACTGTAACTTCGTAACTAATTATGGCAAGTAACTGTAATTTTGATAAAAAATTATGGCAGGTTACTGTAACTTCGATACTAATTATGACAGGTAACAGTAACTTCGATACTAATTATGACAGGTTACTGTAACTTCGATACTAATTATGACAAGATACTTTAACTTCGATACTAATTACGACAAGTAACTGTAACTTCGATACTTATTATGACAGGAAATTGTAACTTCATTACTAATTATGACAAGAAACTGTAACTTCGATACTAATTATGACAGGTAACTGTAACTTCGATACTAATTATGAGAAGTAACTGTAACTTCGTTACTAATTATGACAAGTAAATGTAATCTCGATACTAATTATGGCAGGTAACTGTAACTTCGTTACTAATTATGACAAGTAACTGTAATATCGATACAAATTATGGCAGGTGACTGTAACTTCGATACTTATTATGAGAGGTAACAGTAACTTCGATACTAATTATGACAGGTAACAGTAACTTAGTTACTAATTATGACATGTAACTGTAATTTCGATACAAATTATGACAGGTAGCTGTAACTTCGTTACTAATTATGACAAGTAACTGTAATTTCGATACAAATTATGGCAGGTAACAGTAACTTCGATACTAATAATGACAGGTAACTGTAACTTCGATACTAATTATGACAGGTAACAGTAACTTCGATACTAATTATGACAAGTAACTGTAACTTCAATTCTAATTATGACAGGTAACTGTAACTTCGATACTAATTATGACAAGTAACTCTAATTTCGTTCCAAATTATGACAAGTAACTGTAATTTTGATAAAAAAATTATGGCAGGTAACAGTAACTTCGATACTAATTATGACAGGTAACTGTTACTTCGTTACTAATTATGACAAGTAACTGTCATTTCGATACTAATTATGACAGGTAACAGTAACTTCGATACTAATAATGACAAGTAACAGTAACTTCGATACTAATTATGACAGGTAACTGCAACTTCGATACTAATTATGACAGGTAACAGTAACTTCGATACTAATTATGACAAGTAACTGTAACTTCAATTCTAATTATGACAGGTAACTGTAACTTCGATACTAATTATGACAAGTAACTCTAATTTCGTTCCAAATTATGACAAGTAACTGTAATTTTGATAAAAAATTATGGCAGGTAACAGTAACTTCGATACTAATTATGACAGGTAACTGTTACTTCGTTACTAATTATGACAGGAAACTGTAACTTCGATACTAATTATGAAAAGTAACTGTAATTCCGTTCCAAATTATGACAAGTAACTGTAATTTTGATAAAAAATTATGGCAGGTAACAGTAACTTCGATACTAGTTATGACAGGTAACTGTTACTTCGTTACTAATTATGACAAGTAACTGTCATTTCGATACTAATTATGACAGGTAACTGTAACTTCGATACTAATTATGACAGGTAACAGTAACTTCGATACTAATTATGACAGGTAACTGTAACTTCGTTACTAATTATGACTAGTAACTGTAACTTCGATACTAATTATGACAAGAAACTGTAACTTCGATACTATTTATGACAGGTAACTGTAACTTCGATACTAATTATGACAGGTAACTGTAACTTCGATACTAATTATGACAGGTAACTGTAACTTCGATACTAATTATGACAAGTAACTGTAATTTCGGTACTAATAATGACAGGTAACAGTAACTTCGATACTAATTATGACAAGTAACAGTAACTTCGATACTAATTATGACAGGTAATTGCAACTTCGATACTAATTATGACAGGTAACTGTAACTTCGATACTAATTATGACAAGAAACTGTAACTTCGATACTATTTATGACAGGTAACTGTAACTTCGATACTAATTATGACAGGCAACTGTAACTTCGATACTAATTATGACAAGTAACTGTAATTTCGGTACTAATAATGACAGGTAACAGTAACTTCGATACTAATTATGACAAGTAACAGTAACTTCGATACTAATTATGACAGGTAATTGCAACTTCGATACTAATTATGACAGGTAACTGTAACTTCGATACTAATTATGACAGGTAACTGTAACTTCGATACTAATTATGACAAGTAACTGTAACTTCGTTACTAATTATAACAAGTAACTGTAATTTCGATACAAATATTGGCAGGTAACTGTAACTTTGTTACTAATTATGACAAGATACTGTAACTTCGATACTAATTACGACAAGTAACTGTAACTTCGATAATTATTATGACAGGTAACTGTAACTTCATTACTAATTATGACAAGAAACTGTAACTTCGATACTAATTATGACCGGTAACTGTAACTTCGATACTAATTATGACTAGTAACTGTAACTTCGTTACTAATTATGACAAGTACTTGTAATTTCGATACTAATTATGGCAGGTAACTGTAACTTCGTTACTAATTATGACAAGTAACTGTAATTTCGATACAAATTATGGCAGGTAACTGTAACATCGATACTAATTATGACAGGTAACAGTAACTTAGTTACTAATTATGACATGTGACTGTAATCTCGATACAAATTATGACAGGTAGCTGTAACTTCGTTACTAATTATGACAAGTAACTGTAATATCGATACAAATTAAGGCAGGTAACAGTAACTTCAATAATAATTATGACAGGTAACTGTAACTTCGATACTTATTTTGACAAGTAACTGTAATTTCGATACAAATTATGGCAGGTAACTGTAACTTCGATACTAATTATGACAGGTAAGAGTAACTTCGATACTAATTATGACAAGTAACAGTAACTTCGATACTCTTTATGACAGGTAACTGTAACTTCGTTAATAATTATGACAAGTGACTGTAAATTCGATACAAATTATGGCAGGTAACATTAACATCGATACTAATTATCACAGGTAACTGTAACTTCGATACTAATTATGACAGGTAACTGTAACTTCGATAGTAATTATGACAGGTAACTGTAACTTCGTTACTAATTATGACAAGTAACTGTAATTTCGATACAAATTTTAGCAGGTAACTGTAACTTCGATAGTAATTATTACAGGTAACAGTAACTTCGATATTAATTATGACAAGTAACTCTAACTTCGTAACTAATTATGAAAAGTGACTGTTATTTTGATAAAATATTATGGCAGGTAACTGTAACTTCGATACTAATTATGACAGGTTACAGTAACTTCGATACTAATTAAAACAGGTAACTGTAACTTCGTTAATAATTATGACAAGTGACTGTAAATTCGATACAAATTATGGCAGGTAACATTAACATCGATAGTAATTATCACAGGTAACTGTAACTTCGATACTAATTATGACAGGTAACTGTAACTTCGATACTAATTATGACAGGTTACTGTAACTTCGATACTAATTATGACAAGATACTTTAACTTCGATACTAATTACGACAAGTAACTGTAACTTCGATACTTATTATGACAGGAAATTGTAACTTCATTACTAATTATGACAAGAAACTGTAACTTCGATACTAATTATGACAGGTAACTGTAACTTCGATACTAATTATGAGAAGTAACTGTAACTTCGTTACTAATTATGACAAGTAAATGTAATCTCGATACTAATTATGGCAGGTAACTTTAACTTCGTTACTAATTATGACAAGTAACTGTAATATCGATACAAATTATGGCAGGTGACTGTAACTTCGATACTTATTATGAGAGGTAACAGTAACTTCGATACTAATTATGACAGGTAACAGTAACTTAGTTACTAATTATGACATGTAACTGTAATTTCGATACAAATTATGACAGGTAGCTGTAACTTCGTTACTAATTATGACAAGTAACTGTAATTTCGATACAAATTATGGCAGGTAACAGTAACTTCGATACTAATAATGACAGGTAACTGTAACTTCGATACTAATTATGACAGGTAACAGTAACTTCGATACTAATTATGACAAGTAACTGTAACTTCAATTCTAATTATGACAGGTAACTGTAACTTCGATACTAATTATGACAAGTAACTCTAATTTCGTTCCAAATTATGACAAGTAACTGTAATTTTGATAAAAAATTATGGCAGGTAACATGAACTTCGATACTAATTATGACAGGTAACTGTTACTTCGTTACTAATTATGACAAGTAACTGTCATTTCGATACTAATTATGACAGGTAACAGTAACTTCGATACTAATAATGACAAGTAAAAGTAACTTCGATACTAATTATGACAGGTAACTGCAACTTCGATACTAATTATGACAGGTAACAGTAACTTCGATACTAATTATGACAAGTAACTGTAACTTCAATTCTAATTATGACAGGTAACTGTAAATTCGATACTAATTATGACAAGTAACTCTAATTTCGTTCCAAATTATGACAAGTAACTGTAATTTTGATAAAAAATTATGGCAGGTAACAGTAACTTCGATACTAATTATGACAAGTAACTGTTACTTCGGTACTAATTATGACAGGAAACTGTAACTTCGATACTAATTATGAAAAGTAACTCTAATTCCGTTCCAAATTATGACAAGTAACTGTAATTTGGATAAAAAATTATGGCAGGTAACAGTAACTTCGATACTAATTATGACAGGTAACTGTAACTTCGTTACTAATTATGACTAGTAACTGTAACTTCGATACTAATTATGACAAGAAACTGTAACTTCGATACTATTTATGACAGGTAACTGTAACTTCGATACTAATTATGACAGGTAACTGTAACTTCGATACTAATTATGACAAGTAACTGTAATTTCGGTACTAATAATAACAGGTAACAGTAACTTCGATACTAATTATGACATGTAACAGTAACTTCGATACTAATTATGACAGGTAATTGCAACTTCGATACTAATTATGACAGGTAACTGTAACTTCGATACTAATTATGACAGGTAACTGTAACTTCGATACTAATTATGACAAGTAACTGTAACTTCGTTACTAAATATAACAAGTAACTGTAATTACGATACAAATATTGGCAGGTAACTGTAACTTTGTTACTAATTATGACAAGATACTGTAACTTCGATACTAATTACGACAAGTAACTGTAACTTCGATAATTATTATGACAGGTAACTGTAACTTCATTACTAATTATGACAAGAAACTGTAACTTCGATACTAATTATGACCGGTAACTGTAACTTCGATACTAATTATGACTAGTAACTGTAACTTCGTTACTAATTATGACAAGTACTTGTAATTTCGATACTAATTATGGCAGGTAACTGTAACTTCGTTACTAATTATGACAAGTAACTGTAATTTCGATACAAATTATGGCAGGTAACTGTAACATCGATACTAATTATGACAGGTAACAGTAACTTCGATACTAATTATGACAGGTAACAGTAACTTAGTTACTACTTATGACATGTGACTGTAATTTCGATACAAATTATGACAGGTAGCTGTAACTTCGTTACTAATTATGACAAGTAACTGTAATATCGATACAAATTAAGGCAGGTAACAGTAACTTCAATAATAATTATGACAGGTAACTGTAACTTCGATACTTATTTTGACAAGTAACTGTAATTTCGATACAAATTATGGCAGGTAACTGTAACTTCGATACTAATTATGACAGGTAAGAGTAACTTTGATACTAATTATGACAAGTAACTGTAACTTCGATACTAATTATGACAGGTAACTGTCACTTCGATACTAATTATGACAAGTAACTCTTAACTTCGTTACTAATTATGAAAAGTGACTGTTATTTTGATAAAATATTATGGCAGGTTACTGTAACTTCGATACTAATTATGACAGGTGACTGTAACTTCGATACTTATTATGACAAGTAACTGTAATTTCGATAGAAATTATGGCAGGTAACTGTAACTTCGATACTAATTATGACAGGTAACAGTAACTTCGATACTAATTATGACAAGTAACTGTAATTTCGATACTAATTATGACAAGTAACTGTAACTTCGGTACTAATTATGGCAGGTAACTGTAACTTCGATACTAATTATGACAGGTTACAGTAACTTCGATACTAATTATGACAGGTAACTGTAACTTCGTTAATAATTATGACAAGTGACTGTAAATTCGATACAAATTATGGCAGGTAACATTAACATCGATACTAATTATCACAGGTAACTGTAACTTCGATACTAATTATGACAGGTAACTGTAACTTCGATACTAATTATGACAGGTAACTGTAACTTCGATACTAATTATGACAGGTAACTGTAACTTCGTTACTAATTATGACATGTAACTGTAATTTCGATACAAATTATGACAGGTAACTGTAATTTCGTTACTAATTATGACAAGTGACTGTAATTTCGATACAAATTATGGCAGGTAACAGTAACTTCGATACTAATTATGACAGGTAACTGTAACTTCGATACTAATTATGACAATTAACTGTAATTTCGAACAAATTATGGCAGGTAACGGTAACATTGATTCTAATTATGACAGGTAACAGTAACTTCGATACTAATTATGACAAGTAACTGTAACTTCGATACTGATTATGACAGGTAACTGTAACTTCGATACTAACTATGACAAGTAACTGTAACTTCGTAACTAATTATGACAAGTAACTGTAATTTTGATAAAAAATTATGGCAGGTTACTGTAACTTCGATACTAATTACGACAAGTAACTGTAACTTCGATACTTATTATGACAGGTAATTGTAACTTCATTACTAATTATGACAAGAAACTGTAACTTCGATACTAAATATGACAGGTAACTGTAACTTCGATACTAATTATGACAAGTAACTGTAACTTCGTTACTAATTATGACAAGTAAATGTAATTTCGATACTAATTATGGCAGGTAACTGTAACTTCGTTACTAATTATGACAAGTAACTGTAATAGCGATACAAATTATGGCAGGTGACTGTAACTTCGATACTTATTATGAGAGGTAACAGTAACTTCGATACTAATTATGACAGGTAACAGTAACTTAGTTACTAATTATGACATGTAACTGTAATTTCGATACAAATTATGACAGGTAGCTGTAACTTCGTTACTAATTATGACAAGTAACTGTAATTTCGATACAAATTATGGCAGGTAACAGTAACTTCGATACTAATAATGACAGGTAACTGTAACTTCGATACTTATTATGACAAGTAACTGTAATTTCGATACAAATTATGGCAGGTAACTGTAACTTCGATACTAATTATGACAGGTAACAGTAACTTCGATACTAATTATGGCAAGTAACTGTAACTTCAATTCTAATTATGACAGGTAACTGTAACTTCGATACTAATTATGACAAGTAACTCTAATTTCGTTCCAAATTATGACAAGTAACTGTAATTTTGATAAAAAATTATGGCAGGTAACAGTAACTTCGATACTAATTATGACAGGTAACTGTTACTTCGTTACTAATTATGACAAGTAACTGTCATTTCGATACTAATTATGACAGGTAACAGTAACTTCGATACTAATTATGACAAGTAACAGTAACTTCGATACTAATTATGACAGGTAACTGCAACTTCGATACTAATTATGACAGGTAACAGTAACTTCGATACTAATTATGACAAGTAACTGTAACTTCAATTCTAATTATGACAGGTAACTGTAACTTCGATACTAATTATGACAAGTAACTCTAATTTCGTTCCAAATTATGACAAGTAACTGTAATTTTGATAAAAAATTATGGCAGGTAACAGTAACTTCGATACTAATTATGACAGGTAACTGTTACTTCGTTACTAATTATGACAGGAAACTGTAACTTCGATACTAATTATGAAAAGTAACTGTAATTCCGTTCCAAATTATGACAAGTAACTGTAATTTTGATAAAAAATTATGGCAGGTAACAGTAACTTCGATACTAGTTATGACAGGTAACTGTTACTTCGTTACTAATTATGACAAGTAACTGTCATTTCGATACTAATTATGACAGGTAACTGTAAGTTCGATACTAATTATGACAGGTAACAGTAACTTCGATAGTAATTATGACAGGTAACTGTAACTTCGTTACTAATTATGACTAGTAACTGTAACTTCGATACTAATTATGACAAGAAACTGTAACTTCGATACTATTTATGACAGGTAACTGTAACTTCGATACTAATTATGACAGGTAACTGTAACTTCGATACTAATTATGACAAGTAACTGTAATTTCGGTACTAATTATGACAGGTAACAGTAACTTCGATACTAATTATGACAAGTTACAGTAACTTCGATACTAATTATGACAGGTAATTGCAACTTCGATACTAATTATGACAGGTAACTGTAACTTCGATACTAATTATGACAGGTAACTGTAACTTCGATACTAATTATGACAAGTAACTGTAACTTCGTTACTAATTATGACAAGTTACTGTAATTTCGATACAAATATTGGCAGCTAACTGTAACTTTGTTACTAATGATGACAAGTAACAGTAACTTCGTTTCTAATTTTGACAGGAAACTGTTACTTCGATACTAATTATGACAGGTTACTGTAACGTCGATTGTAATTATGACAGGTAACTGTAACTTCGATACTAATTATGACAAGTAACTGTAACTTCTTACTAATTATGACAAGTAACTGAAATTTCGATACAAATTATGCCAGTTAACTGTCACTTCGATACTATTTATGACAGGTAACAGTAACTTCGTTACTAATTATGACAGAAAACAGTTACTTCGATACTAATTATGACAGGTAACAGTAACTTCGATACTAATTGTGACAAGTAACTGTAATTTCGATACAAATTATGGTAGGTAACAGTAATTTCGATACTAATAATGACAGGCAACTGTTACTTCGATACTAATTATGACAAGTAACTGTAATTTCGATATAAATTATGACAGGTAACAGTAACTTCGTTACTAATTATGGCAAGTTACTCTAATTTCGATACAAATTATGGCAGGTAACAGTAACTTCGATACCAATTAAGACAGGTAACTGTAACTTCTATACAAATTATGACAGGTTACTGTAACTTCTATACTAATTATGACAGGTAACAATAACTTCGATAATAATTATGACAGAAAACAGTAACTTCGATACTAATTATGACAGGTAACAGTAACTTCGATACTAATTATGGCAGGTAACTGTAACTTCGATACTAATTATGACAGTTAACTGTAACTTCGTTACTAATTATGACAAGTAACTGTAATTTCGATACAAATTATGGCAGGTAACTGTAACTTCGATACTAATTATGACAGGTTTCAGTAACTTCGATACTAATTATAACAAGTAAATGTAACTTCGATACTAATTATGACAGGTAACGGTAACTTCTTTACTAATTATGAAAAGTAACTGTAATTTCGCTACAAATTATGGCAGGTAACTGTAACTTCGATACTAATTATGACAGGTAACAGTAACTTCGATACTAATTATGACAAGTAACTGTAACATCGATACTTATTAAGACAAGTAACTGTAACTTCGAAATTAATTATGAGAGGTAACTGTAACATCGCTACTAATTATGACAAGTAACTCTAATTTCGATACATATTATGGCAGTTAACTGTAACTTCGATATTAATTATGACAAGTAACTGTAATTTCGATACTAATTATGACAAGTAACTGTAACTTCGGTACTAATTATGGCAGGTAACTGTAACTTCGATACTAATTATGACAGGTTACAGTAACTTCGATACTAATTATGACAGGTAACTGTAACTTCGTTAATAATTATGACAAGTGACTGTAAATTCGATACAAATTATGGCAGGTAACATTAACATCGATACTAATTATCACAGGTAACTGTAACTTCGATACTAATTATGACAGGTAACTGTAACTTCGATACTAATTATGACAGGTAACTGTAACTTCGATACTAATTATGACAGGTAACTGTAACTTCGTTACTAATTATGACATGTAACTGTAATTTCGATACAAATTATGACAGGTAACTGTAATTTCGTTACTAATTATGACAAGTGACTGTAATTTCGATACAAATTATGGCAGGTAACAGTAACTTCGATACTAATTATGACAGGTAACTGTAACTTCGATACTAATTATGACAATTAACTGTAATTTCGAACAAATTATGGCAGGTAACGGTAACATTGATTCTAATTATGACAGGTAACAGTAACTTCGATACTAATTATGACAAGTAACTGTAACTTCGATACTGATTATGACAGGTAACTGTAACTTCGATACTAACTATGACAAGTAACTGTAACTTCGTAACTAATTATGACAAGTAACTGTAATTTTGATAAAAAATTATGGCAGGTTACTGTAACTTCGATACTAATTACGACAAGTAACTGTAACTTCGATACTTATTATGACAGGTAATTGTAACTTCATTACTAATTATGACAAGAAACTGTAACTTCGATACTAAATATGACAGGTAACTGTAACTTCGATACTAATTATGACAAGTAACTGTAACTTCGTTACTAATTATGACAAGTAAATGTAATTTCGATACTAATTATGGCAGGTAACTGTAACTTCGTTACTAATTATGACAAGTAACTGTAATAGCGATACAAATTATGGCAGGTGACTGTAACTTCGATACTTATTATGAGAGGTAACAGTAACTTCGATACTAATTATGACAGGTAACAGTAACTTAGTTACTAATTATGACATGTAACTGTAATTTCGATACAAATTATGACAGGTAGCTGTAACTTCGTTACTAATTATGACAAGTAACTGTAATTTCGATACAAATTATGGCAGGTAACAGTAACTTCGATACTAATAATGACAGGTAACTGTAACTTCGATACTTATTATGACAAGTAACTGTAATTTCGATACAAATTATGGCAGGTAACTGTAACTTCGATACTAATTATGACAGGTAACAGTAACTTCGATACTAATTATGGCAAGTAACTGTAACTTCAATTCTAATTATGACAGGTAACTGTAACTTCGATACTAATTATGACAAGTAACTCTAATTTCGTTCCAAATTATGACAAGTAACTGTAATTTTGATAAAAAATTATGGCAGGTAACAGTAACTTCGATACTAATTATGACAGGTAACTGTTACTTCGTTACTAATTATGACAAGTAACTGTCATTTCGATACTAATTATGACAGGTAACAGTAACTTCGATACTAATTATGACAAGTAACAGTAACTTCGATACTAATTATGACAGGTAACTGCAACTTCGATACTAATTATGACAGGTAACAGTAACTTCGATACTAATTATGACAAGTAACTGTAACTTCAATTCTAATTATGACAGGTAACTGTAACTTCGATACTAATTATGACAAGTAACTCTAATTTCGTTCCAAATTATGACAAGTAACTGTAATTTTGATAAAAAATTATGGCAGGTAACAGTAACTTCGATACTAATTATGACAGGTAACTGTTACTTCGTTACTAATTATGACAGGAAACTGTAACTTCGATACTAATTATGAAAAGTAACTGTAATTCCGTTCCAAATTATGACAAGTAACTGTAATTTTGATAAAAAATTATGGCAGGTAACAGTAACTTCGATACTAGTTATGACAGGTAACTGTTACTTCGTTACTAATTATGACAAGTAACTGTCATTTCGATACTAATTATGACAGGTAACTGTAAGTTCGATACTAATTATGACAGGTAACAGTAACTTCGATAGTAATTATGACAGGTAACTGTAACTTCGTTACTAATTATGACTAGTAACTGTAACTTCGATACTAATTATGACAAGAAACTGTAACTTCGATACTATTTATGACAGGTAACTGTAACTTCGATACTAATTATGACAGGTAACTGTAACTTCGATACTAATTATGACAAGTAACTGTAATTTCGGTACTAATTATGACAGGTAACAGTAACTTCGATACTAATTATGACAAGTTACAGTAACTTCGATACTAATTATGACAGGTAATTGCAACTTCGATACTAATTATGACAGGTAACTGTAACTTCGATACTAATTATGACAGGTAACTGTAACTTCGATACTAATTATGACAAGTAACTGTAACTTCGTTACTAATTATGACAAGTTACTGTAATTTCGATACAAATATTGGCAGCTAACTGTAACTTTGTTACTAATGATGACAAGTAACAGTAACTTCGTTTCTAATTTTGACAGGAAACTGTTACTTCGATACTAATTATGACAGGTTACTGTAACGTCGATAGTAATTATGACAGGTAACTGTAACTTCGATACTAATTATGACAAGTAACTGTAACTTCTTACTAATTATGACAAGTAACTGAAATTTCGATACAAATTATGCCAGTTAACTGTCACTTCGATACTATTTATGACAGGTAACAGTAACTTCGTTACTAATTATGACAGAAAACAGTTACTTCGATACTAATTATGACAGGTAACAGTAACTTCGATACTAATTGTGACAAGTAACTGTAATTTCGATACAAATTATGGTAGGTAACAGTAATTTCGATACTAATAATGACAGGCAACTGTTACTTCGATACTAATTATGACAAGTAACTGTAATTTCGATATAAATTATGACAGGTAACAGTAACTTCGTTACTAATTATGGCAAGTTACTCTAATTTCGATACAAATTATGGCAGGTAACAGTAACTTCGATACCAATTAAGACAGGTAACTGTAACTTCTATACAAATTATGACAGGTTACTGTAACTTCTATACTAATTATGACAGGTAACAATAACTTCGATAATAATTATGACAGAAAACAGTAACTTCGATACTAATTATGACAGGTAACAGTAACTTCGATACTAATTATGGCAGGTAACTGTAACTTCGATACTAATTATGACAGTTAACTGTAACTTCGTTACTAATTATGACAAGTAACTGTAATTTCGATACAAATTATGGCAGGTAACTGTAACTTCGATACTAATTATGACAGGTTTCAGTAACTTCGATACTAATTATAACAAGTAAATGTAACTTCGATACTAATTATGACAGGTAACGGTAACTTCTTTACTAATTATGAAAAGTAACTGTAATTTCGCTACAAATTATGGCAGGTAACTGTAACTTCGATACTAATTATGACAGGTAACAGTAACTTCGATACTAATTATGACAAGTAACTGTAACATCGATACTTATTAAGACAAGTAACTGTAACTTCGAAATTAATTATGAGAGGTAACTGTAACATCGCTACTAATTATGACAAGTAACTCTAATTTCGATACATATTATGGCAGTTAACTGTAACTTCGATATTAATTATGACAGGTAACAGTGACTTCGATACTAATTATGTCAAGTAACTGTAACTTCGATACTAATTATGACAAGTAACAGTAACTTCGATACTAATTATGATAAAAAACTGTAACTTCGATACTAATTTTGGCGGGTAACAGTAACTTCGATACTAATTATGACAGGTAACTCTAACTTCGTTACTAATTATGACAAGTAACTGTTATTTTGATAAAATATTATGGCAGGTAACTGTAACTTCGATACTAATTATGACAGGTAAAGTAACTTCGATACTAATTATGACAGGTAACTATAACTTCGTTACTAATTATGACATGTAACTGTAATTTCGATACTAATTATGGCAGGTAACTGAAACTTCGTTACTAATTAAGACAAGTAACGGTAATTTCGGTACAAATTATGGCAGGTAACTGTAACTTCGATTCTAATTATGACAGGTAACAGTAACTTCGATACTAATTATGACAGAAAACAGTAACTTCAATACTAATTATGACAGGTGACAGTAACTTCGATACAAATTATGACAGGTAACTGTAACTTCGTTACTAATTATGACAAGTAACTGTAATTTCGATACAAATTATGGCAGGTTACAGTATCTTCGATACTAATTATGACAGGTAACTGTACCTAAGAAACTAATTATGACAGGTAACTGTAACTTCTTTACTAATTATGACAAGTAACAGTAATTTCGATACAAATGATGGCAGGTAACTGTAACTTCGATACTAATTATGACAGGTAGCAGTAACTTCGATACTAATTATGACAAGTAACTGTAACTTCGATTCTAATTATGACAGGTAACTGTAACTTCGTTACAAATTTTGGCAGGTAACTGTAATTTTGATACAAATTATGGCAGGGAACTGTAACTCCGATACTAATTATGACAGGTAACAGTAACTTCGATACTAATTATGACATGTAACTGTAACTTCGATACTAATTATGACAGGTATCTGTAACTTCGATACTAATTATGGCAAGTAAATCTAACTTCGTTATTAATTATGACAAGTAACTGTAATTTTGATAAAAAATTATGGCAGGTAACTGTAACTTCGATACTAATTTTAACAGGTTACAGTAACTTCGATACTAATTATGACAGGTAACTGTAACTTCGTTACTAACTATGACAAGTGACTGTAATTTCGATACAAATTATGGCAGGTAACAGTAACTTCGATACTAATTATGACAGGTAACTGTAACTTCGATACTAATTATGACAGGTAACAGTAACTTCGATACTAATTATGACAGATAAATGTAACTTCGTTACTAATTATGACAGGTAGCAGTAACTTCGATACTAATTATGACAAGTAACTCTAGCTTCGTTACTAATTATGACAAGTAACTGTTATTTTGACAAAATATTATGGCAGGTAACTGTAACTTCGATACTAATTATGACAGGTAAAGTAACTTCGATACAAATTATGACAGGTAACTGTAACTTCGTTACTAATTATGACAAGATACTGAACCTTCGATACTAATTACGACAAGTAACTGTAACTTCGATAATTATTATGACAGGTAACTGTAACTTCATTACTAATTATGACAAGAAACTGTAACTTCGATACTAATTATGACAGGTAACTGTAACTTCGATACTAATTATGACAAGTAACTGTAACTTCGATACTTATTATGGCAGGTATCTGTAACTTCATTACTAATTATGACAAGAAACTGTAACTTCGATACTAATTATGACAGGTAACTGTAACTTCGTTACTAATTATGACAAGATACTGAACCTTCGATACTAATTACGACAAGTAACTGTAACTTCGATAATTATTATGACAGGTAACTGTAACTTCGATACTAATTATGACAAGTAACTGTAACTTCGATACTTATTATGGCAGGTATCTGTAACTTCATTACTAATTATGACAAGAAACTGTAACTTCGATACTAATTATGACAGGTAACTGTAACTTCGTTACTAATTATGACAAGATACTGAACCTTCGATACTAATTACGACAAGTAACTGTAACTTCGATAATTATTATGACAGGTAACTGTAACTTCATTACTAATTATGACAAGAAACTGTAACTTCGATACTAATTATGACAGGTAACTGTAACTTCGATACTAATTATGACTAGTAACTGTAACTTCGTTACTAATTATGACAAGTAACTGTAATTCGATACTAATTATGGCAGGTAACAGTTACTTCGTTACTAATTATGACAAGTAACTGTAATTTCGATACAAATTATGGCAGGTAACTGTAACTTCGATACTAATTATGACAGGTAACAGTAACTTCGATACTAATTATGACAGGTAACAGTAACTTAGTTACTAATTATGACATGTAACTGTAATTTCGATACAAATTATGACAGGTAGCTGTAACTTCGTTGCTAATTATGACAAGTAACTGTAATATCGATACAAATTATGGCAGGTAACAGTAACTTCAATACTAATTATGACAGGTAACTCTAACTTCGATACTTATTTTGACAAGTAACTGTAATTTCGATACAAATTATGGCAGGTAAATGTACCTTCGATACTAATTATGACAGGTAGGAGTAACTTCGATACTAATTATGACACGTAACTGTAACTTCGATACTAACTATGACAGGTTACTGTAACTTCGATACTAATTATGACAAGTAACTCTAACTTCGTTCCAAATTACGACAAGTAACTGTAATTTTGATAAAAAATTATGACAGGTAACTGTACCTTCGTTACTTATTATGACTAGTAACTGTAACTTCGATACTAATTATGACAAGAAACTGTAACTTCGATGCTATTAATGACAGGTAACTGTAACTTCGATACTAATTAGGACAAGTAACTGTAACTTCGATACTAATTATGACAAGAAACTGTAACTTCGGTACTAATTATGACAGGTAACAGTAACTTCGATACTAATTATGACAAGTAACAGTAACTTCGATACTAATTATGACAGGTAACTGTAACTTCGATACTAATTATGACAGGTAACTGTAACTTCGATACTAATTACGACAGGTAAATGTAACTTCGATACTAATTATGACAAGTAACTGTAACTTCGTTACTAATTATGACAAGTAACTGTAATTTCGATACAAATTTTAGCAGGTAACTGTAACTTCGTAACTAATTATGACAAGTAACAGTAACTTCGTTTCTAATTTTGACAGGAAACTGTAACTTCGTTACTAATTATGACAGGTAACTGTAACTCCGATACAAATTATGGCAGGTAACAGTAACTTCGATACTAATTATGACAGGTAATTGTAACTACTATACAAATTATGACAGGTAACTGTAACTTCTATACTAATTATGACAGGTAACAATAACTTCGGTAATAATTATGACAGAAAACAGTAACTTCGATACTAATTATGACAGGTAACAGTAACTTCGATACTAATTATGGCAGGTAACTGTAACTTCGATACTAATTATGACAGTTAACTGTAACTTCGTTACTAATTATGACAAGTAAGAGAAATTTCGATACAAATTGTGGCAGGTAACTGTAACTTCGATACTAATTATGACAGGTAACAGTAACTTCGATACTAATTATGACAAGTAACTCTAGCTTCGTTACTAATTATGACAAGTAACTGTTATTTTGACAAAATATTATGGCAGGTAACTGTAACTTCGATACTAATTATGACAGGTAAAGTAACTTCGATACAAATTATGACAGGTAACTGTAACTTCGTTACTAATTATGACAAGTAACTGTAATTTCGATACAAATTATGGCAGGTTACAGTAACTTCGATACTAATTATGACAGGTAACTGTACCTAAGAAATTAATTATGACAGGTAACTGTAACTTCTTTACTAATTATGACAAGTAACAGTAATTTCGATACAAATGATGGCAGGTAACTGTAACTTCGATACTTATTATGACAGGTAACAGCAACTTGGATACTAATTATGACAAGTAACTGTTACTTCGATTCTAATTATGACAGGTAACTGTAACTTCGTTACAAATTTTGGCAGGTAACTGTAATTTTGATACAAATTATGGCAGGGAACTGTAACTCCGATACTAATTATGACAGGTAACAGTAACTTCGATACTAATTATGACATGTAACTGTAACTTCGATACTAATTATGACAGGTATCTGTAACTTCGATACTAATTATGGCAAGTAACTCTAACTTCGTTACTAATTATGACAAGTAACTGTAATTTTGATAAAAAATTATGGCCGGTAACTGTAACTTCGATACTAATTATAACAGGTTACAGTATCTTCGATACTAATTATGACATGTAACTGTAAATTCGTTACTAACTTTGACAAGTGACTATAATTTCGATACAAATTATGGCAGGTAACAGTAACTTCGATACTAATTATGACAGGTAAATGTAACTTCGATACTAATTATGACAGGTAACTGTAACTTCGATACTAATTATGACAAGTAACAGTAACTTCGATACTAATTATGACAGATAACTGTAACTTCGTTAATAATTATGACATGTAACTGTAATTTCGATACAAATTATGACAGGTAACTGTAATTTCGTTACTAATTATGACAAGTGACTGTAATTTCGATACAAATTATGGCAGGTAACAGTAACATCAATACTAATTATGACAGGTAACTGTAACTTCGATACTAATTACGACAAGTAACTGTAACTTCGATACTTATTATGACAGGTAATTGTAACTTCATTACTAATTATGACAAGAAACTGTAACTTCGATACTAATTATGACAGGTAACTGTAACTTCGATACTAATTATGACAAGTAACTGTAACTTCGTTACTAATTATGACAAGTAAATGTAATTTCGATACTAATTATGGCAGGTAACTGTAACTTCGTTACTAATTATGACAAGTAACTGTAATAGCGATACAAATTATGGCAGGTGACTGTAACTTCGATACTTATTATGAGAGGTAACAGTAACTTCGATACTAATTATGACAGGTAACAGTAACTTAGTTACTAATTATGACATGTAACTGTAATTTCGATACAAATTATGACAGGTAGCTGTAACTTCGTTACTAATTATGACAAGTAACTGTAATTTCGATACAAATTATGGCAGGTAACAGTAACTTCGATACTAATAATGACAGGTAACTGTAACTTCGATACTTATTATGACAAGTAACTGTAATTTCGATACAAATTATGGCAGGTAACTGTAACTTCGATACTAATTATGACAGGTAACAGTAACTTCGATACTAATTATGACAAGTAACTGTAACTTCAATTCTAATTATGACAGGTAACTGTAACTTCGATACTAATTATGACAAGTAACTCTAATTTCGTTCCAAATTATGACAAGTAACTGTAATTTTGATAAAAAATTATGGCAGGTAACAGTAACTTCGATACTAATTATGACAGGTAACTGTTACTTCGTTACTAATTATAACAAGTAACTGTCATTTCGATACTAATTATGACAGGTAACAGTAACTTCGATACTAATAATGACAAGTAACAGTAACTTCGATACTAATTATGACAGGTAACTGCAACTTCGATACTAATTATGACAGGTAACAGTAACTTCGATACTAATTATGACAAGTAACTGTAACTTCAATTCTAATTATGACAGGTAACTGTAACTTCGATACTAATTATGACAAGTAACTCTAATTTCGTTCCAAATTATGACAAGTAACTGTAATTTTGATAAAAAATTATGGCAGGTAACAGTAACTTCGATACTAATTATGACAGGTAACTGTTAATTCGTTACTAATTATGACAGGAAACTGTAACTTCGATACTAATTATGAAAAGTAACTGTAATTCCGTTCCAAATTATGACAAGTAACTGTAATTTTGATAAAAAATTATGGCAGGTAACAGTAACTTCGATACTAGTTATGACAGGTAACTGTTACTTCGTTACTAATTATGACAAGTAACTGTCATTTCGATACTAATTATGACAGGTAACAGTAACTTCGATACTAATTATGACAAGTAACAGTAACTTCGATACTAATTATGACAGGTAACTGCAACTTCGATACTAATTATGACAGGTAACTGTAACTTCGATACTAATTATGACAGGTAACAGTAACTTCGATACTAATTATGACAGGTAACTGTAACTTCGTTACTAATTATGACTAGTAACTGTAACTTCGATACTAATTATGACAAGAAACTGTAACTTCGATACTATTTATGACAGGTAACTGTAACTTCGATACTAATTATGACAGGTAACTGTAACTTCGATACTAATTATGACAAGTAACTGTAATTTCGGTACTAATTATGACAGGTAACAGTAACTTCGATACTAATTATGACAAGTTACAGTAACTTCGATACTAATTATGACAGGTAATTGCAACTTCGATACTAATTATGACAGGTAACTGTAACTTCGATACTAATTATGACAGGTAACTGTAACTTCGATACTAATTATGACAAGTAACTGTAACTTCGTTACTAATTATGACAAGTTACTGTAATTTCGATACAAATATTGGCAGCTAACTGTAACTTTGTTACTAATGATGACAAGTAACAGTAACTTCGTTTCTAATTTTGACAGGAAACTGTTACTTCGATACTAATTATGACAGGTTACTGTAACGTCGATAGTAATTATGACAGGTAACTGTAACTTCGATACTAATTATGACAAGTAACTGTAACTTCTTACTAATTATGACAAGTAACTGAAATTTCGATACAAATTATGCCAGTTAACTGTCACTTCGATACTATTTATGACAGGTAACAGTAACTTCGTTACTAATTATGACAGAAAACAGTTACTGCGATACTAATTATGACAGGTAACAGTAACATCGATACTAATTGTGACAAGTAACTGTAATTTCGATACAAATTATGGTAGGTAACAGTAATTTCGATACTAATAATGACAGGCAACTGTTACTTCGATACTAATTATGACAAGTAACAGTAATTTCGATACAAATGATGGCAGGTAACTGTAACTTCGATACTTATTATGACAGGTAACAGTAACTTGGATACTAATTATGACAAGTAACAGTAACTTCGATACTAATTATGGCAGGTAACTGTAACTTCGATACTAATTATGACAGTTAACTGTAACTTCGTTACTAATTATGACAAGTAACTGTAATTTCGATACAAATTATGGCAGGTAACTGTAACTTCGATACTAATTATGACAGGTTTCAGTAACTTCGATACTAATTATAACAAGTAAATGTAACTTCGATACTAATTATGACAGGTAACGGTAACTTCTTTACTAATTATGAAAAGTAACTGTAATTTCGCTACAAATTATGGCAGGTAACTGTAACTTCGATACTAATTATGACAGGTAACAGTAACTTCGATACTAATTATGACAAGTAACTGTAACATCGATACTTATTAAGACAAGTAACTGTAACTTCGAAATTAATTATGACAGGTAACTGTAACATCGTTACTAATTATGACAAGTAACTCTAATTTCGATACATATTATGGCAGTTAACTGTAACTTCGATATTAATTATGACAGGTAACAGTGACTTCGATACTAATTATGTCAAGTAACTGTAACTTCGATACTAATTATGACAAGTAACAGTAACTTCGATACTAATTATGATAAAAAACTGTAACTTCGATACTAATTTTGGCGGGTAACAGTAACTTCGATACTAATTATGACAGGTAACTCTAACTTCGTTACTAATTATGACAAGTAACTGTTATTTTGATAAAATATTATGGCAGGTAACTGTAACTTCGATACTAATTATGCAGGTAAAGTAACTTCGATACTAATTATGACAGGTAACTATAACTTCGTTACTAATTATGACATGTAACTATAATTTCGATACTAATTATGGCAGGTAACTGAAACTTCGTTACTAATTAAGACAAGTAACGGTAATTTCGGTACAAATTATGGCAGGTAACTGTAACTTCGATTCTAATTATGACAGGTAACAGTAACTTCGATACTAATTATGACAGAAAACAGTAACTTCAATACTAATTATGACAGGTGACAGTAACTTCGATACAAATTATGACAGGTAACTGTAACTTCGTTACTAATTATGACAAGTAACTGTAATTTCGATACAAATTATGGCAGGTTACAGTATCTTCGATACTAATTATGACAGGTAACTGTACCTAAGAAACTAATTATGACAGGTAACTGTAACTTCGTTACTAATTATGACAAGTAACAGTAATTTCGATACAAATGATGGCAGGTAACTGTAACTTCGATACTAATTATGACAGGTAGCAGTAACTTCGATACTAATTATGACAAGTAACTGTAACTTCGATTCTAATTATGACAGGTAACTGTAACTTCGTTACAAATTTTGGCAGGTAACTGTAATTTTGATACAAATTATGGCAGGGAACTGTAACTCCGATACTAATTATGACAGGTAACAGTAACTTCGATACTAATTATGACATGTAACTCTAACTTCGATACTAATTATGACAGGTATCTGTAACTTCGATACTAATTATGGCAAGTAAATCTAACTTCGTTATTAATTATGACAAGTAACTGTAATTTTGATAAAAAATTATGGCAGGTAACTGTAACTTCGATACTAATTTTAACAGGTTACAGTAACTTCGATACTAATTATGACAGGTAACTGTAACTTCGTTACTAATTATGACAAGATACTGAACCTTCGATACTAATTACGACAAGTAACTGTAACTTCGATAATTATTATGACAGGTAACTGTAACTTCATTACTAATTATGACAAGAAACTGTAACTTCGATACTAATTATGACAGGTAACTGTAACTTCGATACTAATTATGACTAGTAACTGTAACTTCGTTACTAATTATGACAAGTAACTGTAATTCGATACTAATTATGGCAGGTAACAGTTACTTCGTTACTAATTATGACAAGTAACTGTAATTTCGATACAAATTATGGCAGGTAACTGTAACTTCGATACTAATTATGACAGGTAACAGTAACTTCGATACTAATTATGACAGGTAACAGTAACTTAGTTACTAATTATGACATGTAACTGTAATTTCGATACATATTATGACAGGTAGCTGTAACTTCGTTACTAATTATGACAAGTAACTGTAATATCGATACAAATTATGGCAGGTAACAGTAACTTCAATACTAATTATGACAGGTAACTCTAACTTCGATACTTATTTTGACAAGTAACTGTAATTTCGATACAAATTATGGCAGGTAAATGTACCTTCGATACTAATTATGACAGGTAGGAGTAACTTCGATACTAATTATGACACGTAACTGTAACTTCGATACTAATTATGACAGGTTACTGTAACTTCGATACTAATTATGACAAGTAACTCTAACTTCGTTCCAAATTACGACAAGTAACTGTAATTTTGATAAAAAATTATGACAGGTAACTGTACCTTCGTTACTTATTATGACTAGTAACTGTAACTTCGATACTAATTATGACAAGAAACTGTAACTTCGATGCTATTAATGACAGGTAACTGTAACTTCGATACTAATTAGGACAAGTAACTGTAACTTCGATACTAATTATGACAAGAAACTGTAACTTCGGTACTAATTATGACAGGTAACAGTAACTTCGATACTAATTATGACAAGTAACAGTAACTTCGATACTAATTATGACAGGTAACTGTAACTTCGATACTAATTATGACAGGTAACTGTAACTTCGATACTAATTACGACAGGTAAATGTAACTTCGATACTAATTATGACAAGTAACTGTAACTTCGTTACTAATTATGACAAGTAACTGTAATTTCGATACAAATTTTAAAAGGTAACAGTAACTTCGTAACTAATTATGACAAGTAACAGTAACATCGTTTCTAATTTTGACAGGAAACTGTAACTTCGTTACTAATTATGACAGGTAACTGTAACTCCGATACAAATTATGGCAGGTAACAGTAACTTCGATACTAATTATGACAGGTAACTGTAACTACTATACAAATTATGACAGGTAACTGTAACTTCTATACTAATTATGACAGGTAACAATAACTTCGGTAATAATTATGACAGAAAACAGTAACTTCGATACTAATTATGACAGGTAACAGTAACTCGATACTAATTATGGCAGGTAACTGTAACTTCGATACTAATTATGACAGTTAACTGTAACTACGTTACTAATTATGACAAGTAACAGAAATTTCGATACAAATTGTGGCAGGTAACTGTAACTTCGATACTAATTATGACAGGTAACAGTAACTTCGATACTAATTATGACAAGTAACTCTAGCTTCGTTACTAATTATGACAAGTAACTGTTATTTTGACAAAATATTATGGCAGGTAACTGTAACTTCGATACTAATTATGACAGGTAAAGTAACTTCGATACAAATTATGACAGGTAACTGTAACTTCGTTACTAATTATGACAAGTAACTGTAATTTCGATACAAATTATGGCAGGTTACAGTAACTTCGATACAAATTATGACAGGTAACTGTAACTTCGTTACTAATTATGACAAGTAACTGTAATTTCGATACAAATGATGGCAGGTAACTGTAACTTCGATACTAATTATGACAGGTAGCAGTAACTTCGATACTAATTATGACAAGTAACTGTAACTTCGATTCTAATTATGACAGGTAACTGTAACTTCGTTACAAATTTTGGCAGGTAACTGTAATTTTGATACAAATTATGGCAGGGAACTGTAACTCCGATACTAATTATGACAGGTAACAGTAACTTCGATACTAATTATGACATGTAACTCTAACTTCGATACTAATTATGACAGGTATCTGTAACTTCGATACTAATTATGGCAAGTAAATCTAACTTCGTTATTAATTATGACAAGTAACTGTAATTTTGATAAAAATTATGGCAGGTAACTGTAACTTCGATACTAATTTTAACAGGTTACAGTAACTTCGATACTAATTATGACAGGTAACTGTAACTTCGTTACTAATTATGACAAGATACTGAACCTTCGATACTAATTACGACAAGTAACTGTAACTTCGATAATTATTATGACAGGTAACTGTAACTTCATTACTAATTATGACAAGAAACTGTAACTTCGATACTAATTATGACAGGTAACTGTAACTTCGATACTAATTATGACTAGTAACTGTAACTTCGTTACTAATTATGACAAGTAACTGTAATTCGATACTAATTATGGCAGGTAACAGTTACTTCGTTACTAATTATGACAAGTAACTGTAATTTCGATACAAATTATGGCAGGTAACTGTAACTTCGATACTAATTATGACAGGTAACAGTAACTTCGATACTAATTATGACAGGTAACAGTAACTTAGTTACTAATTATGACATGTAACTGTAATTTCGATACATATTATGACAGGTAGCTGTAACTTCGTTACTAATTATGACAAGTAACTGTAATATCGATACAAATTATGGCAGGTAACAGTAACTTCAATACTAATTATGACAGGTAACTCTAACTTCGATACTTATTTTGAAAAGTAACTGTAATTTCGATACAAATTATGGCAGGTAAATGTACCTTCGATACTAATTATGACAGGTAGGAGTAACTTCGATACTAATTATGACACGTAACTGTAACTTCGATACTAATTATGACAGGTTACTGTAACTTCGATACTAATTATGACAAGTAACTCTAACTTCGTTCCAAATTACGACAAGTAACTGTAATTTTGATAAAAAATTATGACAGGTAACTGTACCTTCGTTACTTATTATGACTAGTAACTGTAACTTCGATACTAATTATGACAAGAAACTGTAACTTCGATGCTATTAATGACAGGTAACTGTAACTTCGATACTAATTAGGACAAGTAACTGTAACTTCGATACTAATTATGACAAGAAACTGTAACTTCGGTACTAATTATGACAGGTAACAGTAACTTCGATACTAATTATGACAAGTAACAGTAACTTCGATACTAATTATGACAGGTAACTGTAACTTCGATACTAATTATGACAGGTAACTGTAACTTCGATACTAATTACGACAGGTAAATGTAACTTCGATACTAATTATGACAAGTAACTGTAACTTCGTTACTAATTATGACAAGTAACTGTAATTTCGATACAAATTTTAAAAGGTAACAGTAACTTCGTAACTAATTATGACAAGTAACAGTAACATCGTTTCTAATTTTGACAGGAAACTGTAACTTCGTTACTAATTATGACAGGTAACTGTAACTCCGATACAAATTATGGCAGGTAACAGTAACTTCGATACTAATTATGACAGGTAACTGTAACTACTATACAAATTATGACAGGTAACTGTAACTTCTATACTAATTATGACAGGTAACAATAACTTCGGTAATAATTATGACAGAAAACAGTAACTTCGATACTAATTATGACAGGTAACAGTAACTCGATACTAATTATGGCAGGTAACTGTAACTTCGATACTAATTATGACAGTTAACTGTAACTACGTTACTAATTATGACAAGTAACAGAAATTTCGATACAAATTGTGGCAGGTAACTGTAACTTCGATACTAATTATGACAGGTAACAGTAACTTCGATACTAATTATGACAAGTAACTCTAGCTTCGTTACTAATTATGACAAGTAACTGTTATTTTGACAAAATATTATGGCAGGTAACTGTAACTTCGATACTAATTATGACAGGTAAAGTAACTTCGATACAAATTATGACAGGTAACTGTAACTTCGTTACTAATTATGACAAGTAACTGTAATTTCGATACAAATTATGGCAGGTTACAGTAACTTCGATACTAATTATGACAGGTAACTGTACCTAAGAAACTAATTATGACAGGTAACTGTAACTTCTTTATTAATTATGACAAGTAACAGTAATTTCGATACAAATGATGGCAGGTAACTGTAACTTCGATACTTATTATGACAGGTAACAGTAACTTGGATACTAATTATGACAAGTAACTGTTACTTCGATTCTAATTATGACAGGTAACTGTAACTTCGTTACAAATTTTGGCAGGTAACTGTAATTTTGATACAAATTATGGCAGGGAACTGTAACTCCGATACTAATTATGACAGGTAACAGTAACTTCGATACTAATTATGACAGGTAACAGTAACTTAGTTACTAATTATGACATGTAACTGTAATTTCGATACAAATTATGACAGGTAGCTGTAACTTCGTTACTAATTATGACAAGTAACTGTAATATCGATACAAATTATGGCAGGTAACAGTAACTTCAATACTAATTATGACAGGTAACTCTAACTTCGATACTTATTTTGACAAGTAACTGTAATTTCGATACAAATTATGGCAGGTAAATGTACCTTCGATACTAATTATGACAGGTAGGAGTAACTTCGATACTAATTATGACACGTAACTGTAACTTCGATACTAATTATGACAGGTTACTGTAACTTCGATACTAATTATGACAAGTAACTCTAACTTCGTTCCAAATTACGACAAGTAACTGTAATTTTGATAAAAAATTATGACAGGTAACTGTACCTTCGTTACTTATTATGACTAGTAACTGTAAATTCGATACTAATTATGACAAGAAACTGTAACTTCGATGCTATTAATGACAGGTAACTGTAACTTCGATACTAATTAGGACAAGTAACTGTAACTTCGATACTAATTATGACAAGAAACTGTAACTTCGGTACTAATTATGACAGGTAACAGTAACTTCGATACTAATTATGACAAGTAACAGTAACTTCGATACTAATTATGACAGGTAACTGTAACTTCGATACTAATTATGACAGGTAACTGTAACTTCGATACTAATTACGACAGGTAAATGTAACTTCGATACTAATTATGACAAGTAACTGTAACTTCGTTACTAATTATGACAAGTAACTGTAATTTCGATACAAATTTTAGCAGGTAACTGTAACTTCGTAACTAATTATGACAAGTAACAGTAACTTCGTTTCTAATTTTGACAGGAAACTGTAACTTCGTTACTAATTATGACAGGTAACTGTAACTCCGATACAAATTATGGCAGGTAACAGTAACTTCGATACTAATTATGACAGGTAACTGTAACTACTATACAAATTATGACAGGTAACTGTAACTTCTATACTAATTATGACAGGTAACAATAACTTCGGTAATAATTATGACAGAAAACAGTAACTTCGATACTAATTATGACAGGTAACAGTAACTTCGATACTAATTATGGCAGGTAACTGTAACTTCGATACTAATTATGACAGTTAACTGTAACTTCGTTACTAATTATGACAAGTAACAGAAATTTCGATACAAATTGTGGCAGGTAACTGTAACTTCGATACTAATTATGACAGGTAACAGTAACTTCGATACTAATTATGACAAGTAACTTTAGCTTCGTTACTAATTATGACAAGTAACTGTTATTTTGACAAAATATTATGGCAGGTAACTGTAACTTCGATACTAATTATGACAGGTAAAGAAACTTCGATACAAATTATGACAGGTAACTGTAACTTCGTTACTAATTATGACACGTAACTGTAATTTCGATACAAATTATGGCAGGTTACAGTAACTTCGATACTAATTATGACAGGTAACTGTACCTAAGAAACTAATTATGACAGGTAACTGTAACTTCTTTACTAATTATGACAAGTAACAGTAATTTCGATACAAATGATGGCAGGTAACTGTAACTTCGATACTTATTATGACAGGTAACAGTAACTTGGATACTAATTATGACAAGTAACTGTTACTTCGATTCTAATTATGACAGGTAACTGTAACTTCGTTACAAATTTTGGCAGGTAACTGTAATTTTGATACAAATTATGGCAGGGAACTGTAACTCCGATACTAATTATGACAGGTAACAGTAACTTCGATACTAATTATGACATGTAACTGTAACTTCGATACTAATTATGACAGGTATCTGTAACTTCGATACTAATTATGGCAAGTAACTCTAACTTCGTTACTAATTATGACAAGTAACTGTAATTTTGATAAAAAATTATGGCAGGTAACTGTAACTTCGATACTAATTATAACAGGTTACAGTATCTTCGATACTAATTATGACATGTAACTGTAAATTCGTTACTAATTTTGACAAGTGACTATAATTTCGATACAAATTATGGCAGGTAACAGTAACTTCGATACTAATTATGACAGATAAATGTAACTTCGATACTAATTATGACAGGTAACTGTAACTTCGATACTAATTATGACAAGTAACAGTAACTTCGATACTAATTATGACAGATAACTGTAACTTCGTTACTAATTATGACATGTAACTGTAATTTCGATACAAATTATGACAGGTAACTGTAATTTCGTTACTAATTATGACAAGTGACAGTAATTTCGATACAAATTATGGCAGGTAACAGTAACATCAATACTAATTATGACAGGTAACTGTAACTTCGATACTAATTATGACAAGTAACTGTAATTTCGTTACAAATTATGGCAGGTAACGGTAACTTTGATTCGAATTCTGACAGGTAACAGTAACTTCGATACTAATTATGGCAGGTAACTGTAACTTCGATACTAATTATGACAGGTAACAGTAATTTCGTTACTAATTATGACAAGTGACTGTAATTTCGATACAAATTATGGCAGGTAACAGTAACATCGGTACTAATTATGACAGGTTACTGTAACTTCGATACTAATTATGACAAGTAACTGTAATTTCGTTACAAATTATGGCAGGTAACGGTAACTTTGATTCGAATTCTGACAGGTAACAGTAACTTCGATACTAATTATGACAAGTAACTGTAACTTCGATACTGATTATGACAGGTAACTGTTGCTTCGATACTAATTATGAGAAGTAACTGTAACTTCGATACTTATTATGACAGGTAACTGTAACTTCATTACTAATTATGACAAGAAACTGTAACTTCGATACTAATTATGACAGGTAACTGTAACTTCGTTACTAATTATGACAAGATACTGTAACTTCAATACTAATTACGACAAGTAACTGTAACTTCGATAATTATTATGACAGGTAACTGTAACATCATTATTAATTATGACAAGAAACTGTAACTTCGATACTAATTATGACAGGTAACTGTAACTTCGATACTAATTATGACTAGTTACTGTAACTTCGTTACTAATTATGACAAGTAACTGTAATTTCGATACTAATTATGGCAGGTAACTGTAACTTCGATACTAATTATGACAGGTAACAGTAACTTCGATACTAATTATGACAGTTAACTGTAACTTCGTTACTAATTATGACAAGTAACAGAAATTTCGATACAAATTGTGGCAGGTAACTGTAACTTCGATACTAATTATGACAGGTAACAGTAACTTCGATACTAATTATGACAAGTAACTCTAGCTTCGTTACTAATTATGACAAGTAACTGTTATTTTGACAAAATATTATGGCAGGTAACTGTAACTTCGATACTAATTATGACAGGTAAAGTAACTTCGATACAAATTATGACAGGTAACTGTAACTTCGTTACTAATTATGACAAGTAACTGTAATTTCGATACAAATTATGGCAGGTTACAGTAACTTCGATACTAATTATGACAGGTAACTGTACCTAAGAAACTAATTATGACAGGTAACTGTAACTTCTTTACTAATTATGACAAGTAAGAGTAATTTCGATACAAATGATGGCAGGTAACTGTAACTTCGATACTTATTATGACAGGTAACAGTAACTTGGATACTAATTATGACAAGTAACTGTTACTTCGATTATAATTATGACAGGTAACTGTAACTTCGTTACTAATTTTGGCAGGTAACTGTAATTTTGATACAAATTATGGCAGGGAACTGTAACTCCGATACTAATTATGACAGGTAACAGTAACTTCGATACTAATTATGACATGTAACTGTAACTTCGATACTAATAATGACAGGTATATGTAACTTCGATACTAATTATGGCAAGTAACTCTAACTTCGTTACTAATTATGACAAGTAACTGTAATTTTGATAAAAAATTATGGCAGGTAACTGTAACTTCGATACTAATTATAACAGGTTACAGTATCTTCGATACTAATTATGACATGTAACTGTAAATTCGTTACTAATTTTGACAAGTGACTATAATTTCGATACAAATTATGGCAGGTAACAGTAACTTCGATACTAATTATGACAGGTAAATGTAACTTCGATACTAATTATGACAGGTAACTGTAACTTCGATACTAATTATGACAAGTAACAGTAACTTCGATACTAATTATGACAAGTAACTGTAATTTCGTTACAAATTATGGCAGGTAACGGTAACTTTGATTCGAATTCTGACAGGTAACAGTAACTTCGATACTAATTATGACAAGTAACTGTAACTTCGATACTGATTATGACAGGTAACTGTAATTTCGATACAAATTATGACAGGTAACTGTAATTTCGTTACTAATTATGACAAGTGACTGTAATTTCGATACAAATTATGGCAGGTAACAGTAACATCAATACTAATTATGACAGGTAACTGTAACTTCGATACTAATTATGACAAGTAACTGTAATTTCGTTACAAATTATGGCAGGTAACGGTAACTTTGATTCGAATTCTGACAGGTAACAGTAACTTCGATACTAATTATGACAAGTAACTGTAACTTCGATACTGATTATGACAGGTAACTGTTGCTTCGATACTAATTATGAGAAGTAACTGTAACTTCGATACTTATTATGACAGGTAACTGTAACTTCATTACTAATTATGACAAGAAACTGTAACTTCGATACTAATTATGACAGGTAACTGTAACTTCGTTACTAATTATGACAAGATACTGTAACTTCAATACTAATTACGACAAGTAACTGTAACTTCGATAATTATTATGACAGGTAACTGTAACTTCATTACTAATTATTACAAGAAACTGTAACTTCGATACTAATTATGACATGTAACTGTAACTTCGATACTAATTATGACAGGTATCTGGAACTTCGATACTAATTATGGCAAGTAACTCTAACTTCGTTACTAATTATGACAAGTAACTGTAATTTTGATAAAAAATTATGGCAGATAACTGTAACTTCGAAACTAATTATAACAGGTTACAGTATCTTCGATACTAATTATGACATGTAACTGTAAATTCGTTACTAATTATGACAAGTGACTATAATTTCGATACAAATTATGGCAGGTAACAGTAACTTCGATACTAATTATGACAGGTAACTGTAACTTCGATATTAATTATGACAGGTAACTGTTACTTCGATACTAATTATGACAAGTAACAGTAACTTCGATTCTAATTATGACAGATAACTGTAACATCGTTACTAATTATGACATGTAACTGTAATTTTGATACAAATTATGACAGGTAACAGTAATTTCGTTACTAATTATGACAAGTGACTGTAATTTCGATACAAATTATGGCAGGTAACAGTAACATCGATACTAATTATGACAGGTTACTGTAACTTCGATACTAATTATGACAAGTAACTGTAATTTCGTTACAAATAATGGCAGGTAACGGTAACTTTGATTCTAATTCTGACAGGTAACAGTAACTTCGATACTAATTATGACAAGTAACTGTAACTTCGATACTGATTATGACAGGTAACTGTTGCTTCGATACTAATTATGAGAAGTAACTGTAACTTCGATACTTATTATGACAGGTAACTGTAACTTCATTACTAATTATGACAAGAAACTGTAACTTCGATACTAATTATGACAGGTAACTGTAACTTCGTTACTAATTATGACAAGATACTATAACTTCAATACTAATTACGACAAGTAACTGTAACTTCGATAATTATTATGACAGGTAACTGTAACATCATTATTAATTATGACAAGAAACTGTAACTTCGATACTAATTATGACAGGTAACTGTAACTTTGATACTAATTATGACTAGTTACTGTAACTTCGTTACTAATTATGACAAGTAACTGTAATTTCGATACTAATTATGGCAGGTAACTGTAACTTCGATACTAATTATGACAGGTAACAGTAACTTCGATACTAATTATGACAGGTAACAGTAACTTAGTTACTAATTATGACATGTAAATGTAATTTCGATACAAATTATGACAGGTAGCTGTAACTTCATAACTAATTATGACAAGTAACTGTAATATTGATACAAATTATGGCAGGTAACAGTAACTTCGATACTAATTATGACAGGTAACTGTAACTTCGATACTTATTATGACAAGTAACTGTAATTTCGATACAAATTATGGCAGGTAACTGTAACTTCGATACTAATTATGACAGGTAAAGTAACTTCGATACAAATTATGACAGGTAACTGTAACATCGTTACTAATTATGACAAGTAACTGTAATTTCGATACAAATTATGGCAGGTTACAGTAACTTCGATACTAATTATGACAGGTAACTGTACCTAAGAAACTAATTATGACAGGTAACTGTAACTTCTTTACTAATTATGACAAGTAAGAGTAATTTCGATACAAATGATGGCAGGTAACTGTAACTTCGATACTTATTATGACAGGTAACAGTAACTTGGATACTAATTATGACAAGTAACTGTTACTTCGATTCTAATTATGACAGGTAACTGTAACTTCGTTAATAATTTTGGCAGGTAACTGTAATTTTGATACAAATTATGGCAGGGAACTGTAACTCCGATACTAATTATGACAGGTAACAGTAACTTCGATACTAATTATGACATGTAACTGTAACTTCGATACTAATTATGACAGGTATATGTAACTTCGATACTAATTATGGCAAGTAACTCTAACTTCGTTACTAATTATGACAAGTAACTGTAATTTTGATAAAAAATTGTGGCAGGTAACTGTAACTTCGATACTAATTATAACAGGTTACAGTATCTTCGATACTAATTATGACATGTAACTGTAAATTCGTTACTAATTTTGACAAGTGACTATAATTTCGATACAAATTATGGCAGGTAACAGTAACTTCGATACTAATTATGACAGGTAAATGTAACTTCGATACTAATTATGACAGGTAACTGTAACTTCGATACTAATTATGACAAGTAACAGTAACTTCGATACTAATTATGACAGATAACTGTAACTTCGTTACTAATTATGACATGTAACTGTAATTTCGATACAAATTATGACAGGTAACTGTAATTTCGTTACTAATTATGACAAGTGACTGTAATTTCGATACAAATTATGGCAGGTAACAGTAACATCAATACTAATTATGACAGGTAACTGTAACTTCGATACTAATTATGACAAGTAACTGTAATTTCGTTACATATTATGGTAGGTAACGGTAACTTTGATTCGAATTCTGACAGGTAACAGTAACTTCGATACTAATTATGACAAGTAACTGTAACTTCGATACTGATTATGACAGGTAACTGTTGCTTCGATACTAATTATGAGAAGTAACTGTAACTTCGATACTTATTATGACAGGTAACTGTAACTTCATTACTAATTATGACAAGAAACTGTAACTTCGATACTAATTATGACAGGTAACTGTAACTTCGTTACTAATTATGACAAGATACTGTAACTTCAATACTAATTACGACAAGTAACTGTAACTTCGATAATTATTATGACAGGTAACTGTAACTTTATTACTAATTATTACAAGAAACTGTAACTTCGATACTAATTATGACATGTAACTGTAACTTCGATACTAATTATGACAGGTATCTGGAACTTCGATACTAATTATGGCAAGTAACTCTAACTTCGTTACTAATTATGACAAGTAACTGTAATTTTGATAAAAAAATTATGGCAGATAACTGTAACTTCGATACTAATTATAACAGGTTACAGTATCTTCGATACTAATTATGACATGTAACTCTAAATTCGTTACTAATTATGACAAGTGACTATAATTTCGATACAAATTATGGCAGGTAACAGTAACTTCGATACTAATTATGACAGGTAACTGTAACTTCGATACTAATTATGACAGGTAACTGTTACTTCGATACTAATTATGACAAGTAACAGTAACTTCGATTCTAATTATGACAGATAACTGTAACATCGTTACTAATTATGACATGTAACTGTAATTTTGATACAAATTATGACAGGTAACAGTAATTTCGTTACTAATTATGACAAGTGACTGTAATTTCGATACAAATTATGGCAGGTAACAGTAACATCGATACTAATTATGACAGGTTACTGTAACTTCGATACTAATTATGACAAGTAACTGTAATTTCGTTACAAATAATGGCAGGTAACGGTAACTTTGATTCTAATTCTGACAGGTAACAGTAACTTCGATACTAATTATGACAAGTAACTGTAACTTCGATACTGATTATGACAGGTAACTGTTGCTTCGATACTAATTATGAGAAGTAACTGTAACTTCGATACATATTATGACAGGTAACTGTAACTTCATTACTAATTATGACAAGAAACTGTAACTTCGATACTAATTATGACAGGTAACTGTAACTTCGTTACTAATTATGACAAGATACTATAACTTCAATACTAATTACGACAAGTAACTGTAACTTCGATAATTATTATGACAGGTAATTGTAACATCATTATTAATTATGACAAGAAACTGTAACTTCGATACTAATTATGACAGGTAACTGTAACTTCGATACTAATTATGACTAGTTACTGTAACTTCGTTACTAATTATGACAAGTAACTGTAATTTCGATACTAATTATGGCAGGTAACTGTAACTTCGATACTAATTATGACAGGTAACAGTAACTTCGATACTAATTATGACAGGTAACAGTAACTTAGTTACTAATTATGACATGTAAATGTAATTTCGATACAAATTATGACAGGTAGCTGTAACTTCATAACTAATTATGACAAGTAACTGTAATATTGATACAAATTATGGCAGGTAACAGTAACTTCGATACTAATTATGACAGGTAACTGTAACTTCGATACTTATTATGACAAGTAACTGTAATTTCGATACAAATTATGGCAGGTAACTGTAACTTCGATACTAATTATGACAGGTTAGAGTAACTTCGATACTAATTATAACAGGTTACAGTAACTTCGTTACTAATTATGACAGGTAACTGTAAATTCGTTACTAATTATGACAAGTGACTGTAATTTCGATACAAATTATGGCAGGTAACAGTAACTTCGATACTAATTATGACAGGTAACTGTAACTTCGATACTAATTATGACAAGTAACTCTAACTTCGTACCAAATTATGACAAGTAACTGTAAATTTGATAAAAAATGATGACAGGTAACTGTACCTTCGTTACTTATTATGACCAGTAACTGTAACTTCGATACTAATTATGACAAGAAACTGTAACTTCGATACTATTTATGACAGGTAACTGTAACTTCGACACTAATTATGACAAGTAACTGTAACTTCGATACTAATTATGACAAGTAACTGTAACTTCGGTACTAATTATGACAGGTAACAGTAACTTCGATACGAATTATGACAAGTAACAGTAACTTCGATACTAATTATGACAGGTAACTGTAACTTCGATACTAATTATGACAGGTAACTGTAACATCGATACTAATTATGACAAGTAACAGTAACTTCAATACTAATTATGACAGGTAACTGTAACTTCGATACTAATTACGACAGGAAAATGTAACTTCGATACTAATTATGACAAGTAACTGTAACTTCGTTACTAATTATGACAAGTAACTGTATTTTCGATACAAATTTTACCAGGTAACTGTAACATCGTAACTAATTATGACAAATAACAGTAACTTCGTTTCTAATTTTGACAGGAAACTGTAACTTCGTTACTAATTATGACATGTTACTGTAACTTCGATACAAATTATGGCAGGTAACAGTAACTTCGATACTAATTATGACAGGTAACAGTAACTACTATACAAATTATGACAGGTAACTGTAACTTCTATACTAATTATGACAGGTAACAATAACTTCGGTAATAATTACGACAGAAAACAGTAACTTCGATACTAATTATGACAGGTATCTGTAACTTCGATACTAATTATGGCAAGTAAATCTAACTTCGTTATTAATTATGACAAGTAACTGTAATTTTGATAAAAAATTATGGCAGGTAACTGTAACTTCGATACTAATTTTAACAGGTTACAGTAACTTCGATACTAATTATGACAGGTAACTGTAACTTCGTTACTAATTATGACAAGTGACTGTAATTTCGATACAAATTATGGCAGGTAACAGTAACTTCGATACTAATTATGACAGGTAACTGTAACTTCGATACTAATTATGACAGGTAACTGTAACTTCGATACTAATTATGACAAGTAACTGTAATTTCGTTACAAATTATGGCAGGTAACGGTAACTTTGTTTCTAATTCTGACAGGTAACAGTAACTTCGATACTAATTATGACAGGTAACTGTAACTTCGATACTAATTATGACAGGTAACTGTAACTTCGATACTAATTATGACAAGTAACTGTAATTTCGTTACAAATTATGGCAGGTAACGGTAACTTTGTTTCTAATTCTGACAGGTAACAGTAACTTCGATACTAATTATGACAAGTAACTGTAACTTCGATACTGATTATGACAGGTAACTGTAACTTCGATACTAATTATGACAATTAACTGTAACTTCGATACTTATTATGGCAGGTATCTGTAACTTCATTACTAATTATGACAAGAAACTGTAACGTCGATACTAATTATGACAGGTAACTGTAACTTCGTTACTAATTATGACAAGATACTGTAACTTCGATACTAATTACGACAAGTAACTGTAACTTCGATAATTATTATGACAGGTAACTGTAACTTCATTACTAATTATGACAAGAAACTGTAACTTCGATACTAATTATGACTAGTAACTGTAACTTCGTTACTAATTATGACAAGTAACTGTAATTCGATACTAATTATGGCAGGTAACAGTTACTTCGTTACTAATTATGACAAGTAACTGTAATTTCGATACAAATTATGGCAGGTAACTGTAACTTCGATACTAATTATGACAGGTAACAGTAACTTCGATACTAATTATTACAGGTAACAGTAACTTAGTTACTAATTATGACATGTAACTGTAATTTCGATACAAATTATGACAGGTAGCTGTAACTTCGTTACTAATTATGACAAGTAACTGTAATATCGATACAAATTATGGCAGGTAACAGTAACTTCAATACTAATTATGACAGGTAACTCTAACTTCGTTACTTATTTTGACAAGTAACTGTAATTTCGATACAAATTATGGCAGGTAAATGTACCTTCGATACTAATTATGACAGGTAGGAGTAACTTCGATACTAATTATGACACGTAACTGTAACTTCGATACTAATTATGACAGGTTACTGTAACTTCGATACTAATTATGACAAGTAACTCTAACTTCGTTCCAAATTACGACAAGTAACTGTAATTTTGATAAAAAATTATGACAGGTAACTGTACCTTCGTTACTTATTATGACTAGTAACTGTAACTTCGATACTAATTATGACAAGAAACTGTAACTTCGATGCTATTAATGACAGGTAACTGTAACTTCGATACTAATTAGGACAAGTAACTGTAACTTCGATACTAATTATGACAAGAAACTGTAACTTCGGTACTAATTATGACAGGTAACAGTAACTTCGATACTAATTATGACAAGTAACAGTAACTTCGATACTAATTATGACAGGTAACTGTAACTTCGATACTAATTATGACAGGTAACTGTAACTTCGATACTAATTACGACAGGTAAATGTAACTTCGATACTAATTATGACAAGTAACTGTAACTTCGTTACTAATTATG
Organism: Meconema thalassinum; assembly: GCA_946902985.2. Classification (NCBI taxonomy): domain Eukaryota; kingdom Metazoa; phylum Arthropoda; class Insecta; order Orthoptera; family Tettigoniidae; genus Meconema; species Meconema thalassinum. The sequence continues at coordinate 1,738,486,683 of OX336388.2, read as the reverse complement.
ACAAGTAACTGTAATTTCGATACAAATTTTAGCAGGTAACTGTAACTTCGTAACTAATTATGACAAGTAACAGTAACTTCGTTTCTAATTTTGACAGGAAACTGTAACTTCGTTACTAATTATGACAGGTTACTGTAACTCCGATACAAATTATGGCAGGTAACAGTAACTTCGATACTAATTATGACAGGTAACTGTAACTACTATACAAATTATGACAGGTAACTGTAACTTCTATACTAATTATGACAGGTAACAATAACTTCGGTAATAATTATGACAGAAAACAGTAACTTCGATACTAATTATGACAGGTAACAGTAACTTCGATACTAATTATGGCAGGTAACTGTAACTTCTATACTAATTATGACAGTTAACTGTAACTTCGTTACTAATTATGACAAGTAACAGAAATTTCGATACAAATTGTGGCAGGTAACTGTAACTTCGATACTAATTATGACAGGTAACAGTAACTTCGATACTAATTATGACAAGTAACTCTAGCTTCGTTACTTATTATGACAAGTAACTGTTATTTTGACAAAATATTATGGCAGGTAACTGTAACTTCGATACTAATTATGACAGGTAAAGTAACTTCGATACAAATTATGACAGGTAACTGTAACTTCGTTACTAATTATGACAAGTAACTGTAATTTCGATACAACTTATGGCAGGTTACAGTAACTTCGATACTAATTATGACAGGTAACTGTACCTAAGAAACTAATTATGACAGGTAACTGTAACTTCTTTACTAATTATGACAAGTAACAGTAATTTCGTAACAAATGATGGCAGGTAACTGTAACTTCGATACTTATTATGACAGGTAACAGTAACTTGGATACTAATTATGACAAGTAACTGTTACTTCGATTCTAATTATGACATGTAACTGTAAATTCGTTACTAATTTTTACAAGTGACTATAATTTCGATACAAATTATGGCAGGTAACAGTAACTTCGATACTAATTATGACAGGTAACTGTAACTTCGATACTAATTATGACAGGTAACTGTAACTTCGATACTAATTATGACAAGTAACAGTAACTTCGATACTAATTATGACAGATAACTGTAACTTCGTTACTAATTATGACATGTAACTGTAATTTCGATACAAATTATGACAGGTAACTGTAATTTCGTTACTAATTATGACAAGTGATTGTAATTTCGATACAAATTATGGCAGGTAACAGTAACATCAATACTAATTATGACAGGTAACTGTAACTTCGATACTAATTATGACAAGTAACTGTAATTTCGTTACAAATTATGGCAGGTAACGGTAACTTTGATTCGAATTCTGACAGGTAACAGTAACTTCGATACTAATTATGACAAGTAACTGTAACTTCGATACTGATTATGACAGGTAACTGTTGCTTCGATACTAATTATGAGAAGTAACTGTAACTTCGATACTTATTATGACAGGTAACTGTAACTTCATTACTAATTATGACAAGAAACTGTAACTTCGATACTAATTATGACAGGTAACTGTAACTTCGTTACTAATTATGACAAGATACTGTAACTTCAATACTAATTACGACAAGTAACTGTAACTTCGATAATTATTATGACAGGTAACTGTAACTTCATTACTAATTATTACAAGAAACTGTAACTTCGATACTAATTATGACAGGTAACTGTAACATCGATACTAATTATGACTAGTTACTGTAACTTCGTTACTAATTATGACAAGTAACTGTAATTTCGATACTAATTATGGCAGGTAACTGTAACTTCGATACTAATTATGACAGGTAACAGTAACTTCGATACTAATTATGACAAGTAACAGTAACTTCGATACTAATGAAGACAAGTAACTGTAACTTCGAAACTAATTATGACAAGTGACTGTAATTTCGATACAAATTATGGCAGGTAACAGTAACTTCGATACTAATTATGACAGGTAACAGTAACTTCGATAATAATTATGACAGATAACTGTAACTTCGTTACTTATTATGACATGTAACTGTAATTTCGATACAAATTATGACAGGTAACTGTAATTTCGTTACTAATTATGACAAGTAAGAGAAGAGGTCTGCGAGAGGATGTGGTAATGATGGACAAAAACGGAAATGAGGTACACAGCAAAGAGACACTCAGGACAGTGTGGAAAGAGTACTTTGAGGATTTTTCTGAATCCAAATGGTCATAGGGAGGAAGACAATGTATTGGAAGATGGAGAAGACAACACAGGAATGGAAAAGGACCTGACTTGGAGAGAACTGGAAATGGCTATAGACAAGATGAAAGGAGGAAGGGCACCAGGTGTGGATGAAGTGAGTGTTGAAATGGTGAAGGCAGCAGGGGAGGTTGGGAAACAGTGGCTGTACCAAGTGATGAGGGTGATATGGAAGGAGAAAAAGACCCCAGAAGATAGGAAGAAAGGATTAATTATCCCAATATTTAAGAAAGGAAGCAGAAAGGAGTGCAGAAATTACAGGGGAGTCACACTAATACCTCACTGTGCCAAGATATATGAAAAGATATTAGAAAGTAGAATACGAGCCAAAGTGGAGAGAAAATTGAGAGAGGAGCAGTATGGATTCAGACCTGGGAGATCAACAGTGGATCTCATATTTTCAGTGAGACAGCTCCAGGAACACCACTACGAATTTGGCGAGGATCTGTTGATGGCCTTCCTGGACATCGAAAAGGCCTATGATAGTGTGTGTAGGGAGAAGGTTTGGAAAGCAATGGAAAACATGGGAGTGGAAAAAGAGACTGTAAGCAGAGTGAAGGAGATGTATTGTGGAAGTGTGAGTTGTGTGAAAGTTGGAGGGGAAAGAACAGACTGGTTCAGGCAAATGAGTGGCCTGAAACAGGGTAGTGCGCTGTCACCCCTTCTCTTTATTGTGGTTATGGACGAGGTAATGACACGGATAGCAGGAAAGATAGCAGAAGATAAGATGAAAGCAATGGTGTTTGCAGATGATCTCATGGTCTGGGGAAACAAGGAGGAGGAAATTCAGGAGCAACTGAAGGCTTGGGAAGAAACAGTGGGAGAGTACGGATGGAAGTTCAACATCAGTAAATGTGAGATCCTGTTAACAACCAGGAAAAAGGACAGACCAATGAGTGGGATAACACTTGGAGGTGGACAGCTGAAGAAGGTGGAAAGTCTCAAGTACTTGGGAAGTATAGTGGAGGAAAATGCGAGAAATGACAAAGAGATCACGGAACGTGGCAGACAGGCAGAAGCATTTCTGAGAAGCATTAGGAGCTTAGTGTGGAATAAAGATGTCCCACAAAAAAGCAAGGAAGTGTTATACAGAAGCTACTATATCCCGATACTGACCTATGCTTCAGAAACGTGGACAATGAAGAAAAGAGACATAAGCAGAATACAGGCAGGTGAAATGAAGTTCCTGCGAAGTAGGATCGGAGTAACAAGAAGAGACAGGATGAGGAATGAAAAGGTCAGGGAAATGGTAAAAGAGGAGTCCTTGCAAGGTAGGATTGAGACATCAAGACTGAGGTGGTATGGACACTTAAAGAGAATGGATGAGAAGAAGATTCCCAAGAAGATACATGAGATGCAGATGCAGAAGAAACGACCAAGGGGAAGACCAAGAGATAGATGGCTGAAAGGAGTGGAGGAATCTGTCAAGAAGAGAGGCGAGGACTGGACCAGAGTGACAGCGGAGAGGTGGTGGGAAGAAAGAACTAAGTGGCGAGGCTTATGTTCCAAACAGACCCAGCCTGGGGCTGGAAACTGTACAAGATGATGATGATGACTGTAATTTCGATACAAATTATGGCAGGTAACAGTAACTTCTATACTAATTATGACAGGTAACTGTAACTTCGATACTAATTATGACAAGTAACTGTAATTTCGTTACAAATTATGGCAAGTAACGGTAACATTGATTCTAATTCTGACAGGTAACTGTAAATTCGATACTAATTATGACAAGTAACTGTAACTTCGATACTGATTATGACAGGTAACTGTAACTTCGATACTAATTATGACAAGTAACTGTAACTTCGATACTTATTATGACAGGTAACTGTAATTTCATTACTAATTATGACAAGAAACTGTAACTTCGATACTAATTATGACAGGTAACTGTAACTTCGTTACTAATAATGACAAGATACTGTAACTTCGATACTTATTACGACAAGTAACTGTAACTTCGATAATTATTATGACAGGTAACTGTAACTTCATTACTAATTATGACAAGAAACTGTAACTTCGATACTAATTATGACAGGTAACTGTAACTTCGATACTAATTATGACTAGTAACTGTAACTTTGTTACTAATTGTGACAAGTAACTGTAATTTCGATACTAATTATGGCAGGTAACTGTAACTTCGTTACTAATTATGACAAGTAACTGTAATTTCGATAAAAATTATGGCAGGTTACTGTAACTTCGATACTAATTATGACAGGTAACAGTAACGTTGATACTAATTATGACAGGTAACAGTAACTTAGTTACTAATTATGACATGTAACTGTAATTTCGATACAAATTATGACAGGTAGCTGTAACTTCGTTACTAATTATGACAAGTAACTGTAATATCGATACAAATTATGGCAGGTAACAGTAACTTCGATACTAATTATGACAGGTAACTGTAACTTCGATACTTATTATGACAAGTAACTGTAATTTCGATACAAATTATGGCAGGTAACTGAAACTTCGATACTAATTATGACAGGTAAGAGTAACTTCGATACTAATTACGAAAGTAACTGTAACTTCGATACTAATTATGACAGGTTACTGTAACTTCGATACTAATTATGACAAGTAACTCTAACTTCGTTCCAAATTACGACAAGTAACTGTAATTTTGATAAAAAATTATGACAGGTAACTGTACCTTCGTTACTTATTATGACTAGTAACTGTAACTTCGATACTAATTATGACAAGAAACTGTAACTTCGATGCTATTAATGACAGGTAACTGTAACTTCGATACTAATTAGGACAAGTAACTGTAACTTCGATACTAATTATGACAAGAAACTGTAACTTCGGTACTAATTATGACAGGTAACAGTAACTTCGATACTAATTATGACAAGTAACAGTAACTTCGATACTAATTATGACAGGTAACTGTAACTTCGATACTAATTATGACAGGTAACTGTAACTTCGATACTAATTACGACAGGTAAATGTAACTTCGATACTAATTATGACAAGTAACTGTAACTTCGTTACTAATTATGACAAGTAACTGTAATTTCGATACAAATTTTAGCAGGTAACTGTAACTTCGTAACTAATTATGACAAGTAACAGTAACTTCGTTTCTAATTTTGACAGGAAACTGTAACTTCGTTACTAATTATGACAGGTTACTGTAACTCCGATACAAATTATGGCAGGTAACAGTAACTTCGATACTAATTATGACAGGTAACTGTAACTACTATACAAATTATGACAGGTAACTGTAACTTCTATACTAATTATGACAGGTAACAATAACTTCGGTAATAATTATGACAGAAAACAGTAACTTCGATACTAATTATGACAGGTAACAGTAACTTCGATACTAATTATGGCAGGTAACTGTAACTTCTATACTAATTATGACAGTTAACTGTAACTTCGTTACTAATTATGACAAGTAACAGAAATTTCGATACAAATTGTGGCAGGTAACTGTAACTTCGATACTAATTATGACAGGTAACAGTAACTTCGATACTAATTATGACAAGTAACTCTAGCTTCGTTACTTATTATGACAAGTAACTGTTATTTTGACAAAATATTATGGCAGGTAACTGTAACTTCGATACTAATTATGACAGGTAAAGTAACTTCGATACAAATTATGACAGGTAACTGTAACTTCGTTACTAATTATGACAAGTAACTGTAATTTCGATACAACTTATGGCAGGTTACAGTAACTTCGATACTAATTATGACAGGTAACTGTACCTAAGAAACTAATTATGACAGGTAACTGTAACTTCTTTACTAATTATGACAAGTAACAGTAATTTCGTAACAAATGATGGCAGGTAACTGTAACTTCGATACTTATTATGACAGGTAACAGTAACTTGGATACTAATTATGACAAGTAACTGTTACTTCGATTCTAATTATGACATGTAACTGTAAATTCGTTACTAATTTTTACAAGTGACTATAATTTCGATACAAATTATGGCAGGTAACAGTAACTTCGATACTAATTATGACAGGTAACTGTAACTTCGATACTAATTATGACAGGTAACTGTAACTTCGATACTAATTATGACAAGTAACAGTAACTTCGATACTAATTATGACAGATAACTGTAACTTCGTTACTAATTATGACATGTAACTGTAATTTCGATACAAATTATGACAGGTAACTGTAATTTCGTTACTAATTATGACAAGTGATTGTAATTTCGATACAAATTATGGCAGGTAACAGTAACATCAATACTAATTATGACAGGTAACTGTAACTTCGATACTAATTATGACAAGTAACTGTAATTTCGTTACAAATTATGGCAGGTAACGGTAACTTTGATTCGAATTCTGACAGGTAACAGTAACTTCGATACTAATTATGACAAGTAACTGTAACTTCGATACTGATTATGACAGGTAACTGTTGCTTCGATACTAATTATGAGAAGTAACTGTAACTTCGATACTTATTATGACAGGTAACTGTAACTTCATTACTAATTATGACAAGAAACTGTAACTTCGATACTAATTATGACAGGTAACTGTAACTTCGTTACTAATTATGACAAGATACTGTAACTTCAATACTAATTACGACAAGTAACTGTAACTTCGATAATTATTATGACAGGTAACTGTAACTTCATTACTAATTATTACAAGAAACTGTAACTTCGATACTAATTATGACAGGTAACTGTAACATCGATACTAATTATGACTAGTTACTGTAACTTCGTTACTAATTATGACAAGTAACTGTAATTTCGATACTAATTATGGCAGGTAACTGTAACTTCGATACTAATTATGACAGGTAACAGTAACTTCGATACTAATTATGACAAGTAACAGTAACTTCGATACTAATGAAGACAAGTAACTGTAACTTCGAAACTAATTATGACAAGTGACTGTAATTTCGATACAAATTATGGCAGGTAACAGTAACTTCGATACTAATTATGACAGGTAACAGTAACTTCGATAATAATTATGACAGATAACTGTAACTTCGTTACTTATTATGACATGTAACTGTAATTTCGATACAAATTATGACAGGTAACTGTAATTTCGTTACTAATTATGACAAGTAAGAGAAGAGGTCTGCGAGAGGATGTGGTAATGATGGACAAAAACGGAAATGAGGTACACAGCAAAGAGACACTCAGGACAGTGTGGAAAGAGTACTTTGAGGATTTTTCTGAATCCAAATGGTCATAGGGAGGAAGACAATGTATTGGAAGATGGAGAAGACAACACAGGAATGGAAAAGGACCTGACTTGGAGAGAACTGGAAATGGCTATAGACAAGATGAAAGGAGGAAGGGCACCAGGTGTGGATGAAGTGAGTGTTGAAATGGTGAAGGCAGCAGGGGAGGTTGGGAAACAGTGGCTGTACCAAGTGATGAGGGTGATATGGAAGGAGAAAAAGACCCCAGAAGATAGGAAGAAAGGATTAATTATCCCAATATTTAAGAAAGGAAGCAGAAAGGAGTGCAGAAATTACAGGGGAGTCACACTAATACCTCACTGTGCCAAGATATATGAAAAGATATTAGAAAGTAGAATACGAGCCAAAGTGGAGAGAAAATTGAGAGAGGAGCAGTATGGATTCAGACCTGGGAGATCAACAGTGGATCTCATATTTTCAGTGAGACAGCTCCAGGAACACCACTACGAATTTGGCGAGGATCTGTTGATGGCCTTCCTGGACATCGAAAAGGCCTATGATAGTGTGTGTAGGGAGAAGGTTTGGAAAGCAATGGAAAACATGGGAGTGGAAAAAGAGACTGTAAGCAGAGTGAAGGAGATGTATTGTGGAAGTGTGAGTTGTGTGAAAGTTGGAGGGGAAAGAACAGACTGGTTCAGGCAAATGAGTGGCCTGAAACAGGGTAGTGCGCTGTCACCCCTTCTCTTTATTGTGGTTATGGACGAGGTAATGACACGGATAGCAGGAAAGATAGCAGAAGATAAGATGAAAGCAATGGTGTTTGCAGATGATCTCATGGTCTGGGGAAACAAGGAGGAGGAAATTCAGGAGCAACTGAAGGCTTGGGAAGAAACAGTGGGAGAGTACGGATGGAAGTTCAACATCAGTAAATGTGAGATCCTGTTAACAACCAGGAAAAAGGACAGACCAATGAGTGGGATAACACTTGGAGGTGGACAGCTGAAGAAGGTGGAAAGTCTCAAGTACTTGGGAAGTATAGTGGAGGAAAATGCGAGAAATGACAAAGAGATCACGGAACGTGGCAGACAGGCAGAAGCATTTCTGAGAAGCATTAGGAGCTTAGTGTGGAATAAAGATGTCCCACAAAAAAGCAAGGAAGTGTTATACAGAAGCTACTATATCCCGATACTGACCTATGCTTCAGAAACGTGGACAATGAAGAAAAGAGACATAAGCAGAATACAGGCAGGTGAAATGAAGTTCCTGCGAAGTAGGATCGGAGTAACAAGAAGAGACAGGATGAGGAATGAAAAGGTCAGGGAAATGGTAAAAGAGGAGTCCTTGCAAGGTAGGATTGAGACATCAAGACTGAGGTGGTATGGACACTTAAAGAGAATGGATGAGAAGAAGATTCCCAAGAAGATACATGAGATGCAGATGCAGAAGAAACGACCAAGGGGAAGACCAAGAGATAGATGGCTGAAAGGAGTGGAGGAATCTGTCAAGAAGAGAGGCGAGGACTGGACCAGAGTGACAGCGGAGAGGTGGTGGGAAGAAAGAACTAAGTGGCGAGGCTTATGTTCCAAACAGACCCAGCCTGGGGCTGGAAACTGTACAAGATGATGATGATGACTGTAATTTCGATACAAATTATGGCAGGTAACAGTAACTTCTATACTAATTATGACAGGTAACTGTAACTTCGATACTAATTATGACAAGTAACTGTAATTTCGTTACAAATTATGGCAAGTAACGGTAACATTGATTCTAATTCTGACAGGTAACTGTAAATTCGATACTAATTATGACAAGTAACTGTAACTTCGATACTGATTATGACAGGTAACTGTAACTTCGATACTAATTATGACAAGTAACTGTAACTTCGATACTTATTATGACAGGTAACTGTAATTTCATTACTAATTATGACAAGAAACTGTAACTTCGATACTAATTATGACAGGTAACTGTAACTTCGTTACTAATAATGACAAGATACTGTAACTTCGATACTTATTACGACAAGCAACTGTAACTTCGATAATTATTATGACAGGTAACTGTAACTTCATTACTAATTATGACAAGAAACTGTAACTTCGATACTAATTATGACAGGTAACTGTAACTTCGATACTAATTATGACTAGTAACTGTAACTTTGTTACTAATTGTGACAAGTAACTGTAATTTCGATACTAATTATGGCAGGTAACTGTAACTTCGTTACTAATTATGACAAGTAACTGTAATTTCGATAAAAATTATGGCAGGTTACTGTAACTTCGATACTAATTATGACAGGTAACAGTAACGTTGATACTAATTATGACAGGTAACAGTAACTTAGTTACTAATTATGACATGTAACTGTAATTTCGATACAAATTATGACAGGTAGCTGTAACTTCGTTACTAATTATGACAAGTAACTGTAATATCGATACAAATTATGGCAGGTAACAGTAACTTCGATACTAATTATGACAGGTAACTGTAACTTCGATACTTATTATGACAAGTAACTGTAATTTCGATACAAATTATGGCAGGTAACTGAAACTTCGATACTAATTATGACAGGTAAGAGTAACTTCGATACTAATTACGAAAGTAACTGTAACTTCGATACTAATTATGACAGGTAACTGTAACTTCGATACTAATTATGACAAGTAACTCTAACTTCGTTCCAAATTATGACAAGTAACTGTAATTTTGATAAAAAATTATGACAGGCAACTGTAACTTCGTTACTTATTATGACTAGTAACTGTAACTTCGATACTAATTATGACAAGAAACTGTAACTTCGATACTATTCATGACAGGTAACTGTAACTTCGATACTAATTATGACAAGTAACTGTAACTTCGATACTAATTATGACAAGTAACTGTAACTTCGGTACTAATTATGACAGGTAACAGTAACTTCGATACTAATTATGACAAGTAACAGTAACTTCGATACTAATTATGACAGGTAACTGTAACTTCGATACTAATTATGACAGGTAACTGTAACTTCGATACTAATTATGACAGGTAAATGTAACTTCGATATTAATTATGACAAGTAACTGTAACTTCGTTACTAATTATGACAAGTAACTGTAATTTCGATACATATTTTAGCAGGTAACTGCAACTTCGTTACTAATTATGACAAGTAACAGTAACTTCGTTTCTAATTTAGACAGGAAACTGTAACTTCGTTACTAATTATGACAGGTTACTGTAACTTCGATACTAATTATGACAGGTAACTGTAACTTCGATACTAATTATGACAAGTAACTGTAACTTCTTATGAATTATGACAAGTAACTGAAATTTCGATACAAATTATGGCAGGTAACTGTAACTTCGATATTATTTATGACAGGTAACAGTAACTTCGTTACTAATTATGACAGAAAACAGTAACTTCGATACTAATTATGACAGGTAACAGTAACTTCGATACTAATTATGGCAGGTAACTGTAACATCGATACTAATTGTGACAAATAACTGTAATTTCGATACAAATTATGGCAGGTAACAGTAACTTCGATACTTATTATGACAGGTAACTGTAACTTCGATACTAATTATGACAAGTAACTGTAATTTCGATACAAATTATGACAGGTAACTGTAACTTCGTTACTAATTATGGCAAGTAACTGTAATTTCGATACAAATTAAGGCAGGCAACAGTAACTTCGATACTAATTATGACAGGCAACTGTAACTTCTATACAAATTATGACAGGTAACTATAACTTCTATACTAATTATGACAGGTAACAATAACTTCGATAATAATTATGACAGAAAACGGTAACTTCGATACTAATTATGACAGGTAACAGTATTTTCGATACTAATTATGGCAGGTAACTGTAACTTCGATACTAATTATGACAGTTAACTGTAACTTCGTTACTAGCTATGACAAGTAACTGAAATTTCGATACAAATTATGGCAGGTAACAGTAACTTCGATACTAATTATGACAGGTAACTGTAATTTCGATACTAATTATGACAAGTAACTCTAACATCGTACCAAATTATGACAAGTAACTGTAATTTTGATAAAAAATTATGACAGGTAACTGTACCTTCGTTACTTATTATGACTAGTAACTGTAACTTCGATACTAATTATGACAAGAAACTGTAACTTCGATACTATTTATGACAGGTAACTGTAACTTCGATACTAATTATGACAAGTAACTGTAACTTCGATACTAATTATGACAAGTAACTGTAACGTCGGTACTAATTATGACAGGTAACAGTAACTTCGATACTAATTATGACAAGTAACAGTAACTTCGATACTAATTATGACAGGTAACTGTAACTTCGATACTAATTATGACAGGTTACTGTAACATCGATACTAATTATGACAGGTAACTGTAACTTCGATACTAATTATGACAAGTAACTGTAACTTCGTTGCTAATTATGACAAGTAACTGTAATTTCGATACAAATTTTAGCAGGTAACTGTAACTTCGTTACTAATTATGACAAGTAACAGTAACTTCGTTTCTAATTTTGACAGGAAATTGTAACTTCGTTACCAATTATGACAGGTTACTGTAACTTCGATACTAATTATGACAGGTAACTGTAAATTCGATACTAATTATGACAAGTAACTGTAACTTCTTACTAATTATGACAAGTTACTGAAATTTCGATACAAATTATGGCAGGTAACTGTAACTTCGATACTAATTATGACAGGTAAATGTAACTTCGATACTAATTATGACAAGTAACTGTAACTTCGTTACTAATTATGACAAGTAACTGTAATTTCGATACAAATTTAAGCAGGTAACTGTAACTTCGTTACTAATTATGACAAGTAACAGTAACTTCGTTTCTAATTTTGACAGGAAACTGTAACTTCGTTACTAATTATGACAGGTAACAGTAACTTCGATACTAATTATGACAGATAACTGTAACTTCGTTACTAATTATGACATGTAACTGTAATTTCGATACAAATTATGACAGGTAACTGTAATTTCGTTACTAATTATGACATGTGACTGTAATTTCGATACAAATTATGGCAGGTAACAGTAACATCGAAACTAATTATGACAGGTAACTGTAACTTCGATACTAATTATGACAAGTTACTGTAATTTCGTTACAAATTATGGCAGGTAACGGTAACTTTGATTCTAATTCTGGCAGGTAACAGTAACTTCGATACTAATTATGACAAGTAACTGTAACTTCGATACTGATTATTACAGGTAACAGTAACTTCGATACTAATTATGACAAGTAACTGTAACTTCGATACTTATTATGACAGGTAACTGTAACTTCATTACTAATTATGACAAGAAACTGTAACTTCGATACTAATTATGACAGGTAACTGTAACTTCGTTACTAATTATGACTAGATACTGTAACTTCGATACTAATTACGACAAGTAATGGTAACTTCGATAATTATTATGACAGGTAACTGTAACTTCATTACTAATTATGACCAGAAACTGTAACTTCGATACTAATTATGACAGGTAACTGTAACTTCGATACTAATTATGACTAGTAACTGTAACTTCGTTACTAATTGTGACAAGTAACTGTAATTTCGATACTAATTATGGCAGGTAACTGTAACTTCGTTACTAATTATGACAAGTAACTGTAATTTCGATACAAATTATGGCAGGTAACTGTAACTTCGATACTAATTATGACAGGTAACAGTAACTTCGATACTAATTATGACAGGTAACAGTAACTTAGTTACTAATTATGACATGTAACTGTAATTTCGATGCAAATTATGACAGGTAGCTGTAACTTCGTTACTAATTATGACAAGTAACTGTAATATCGATACAAATTATGACAAGTAACAGTAACTTCGATACTAATTATGACAGGTAACTGTAACTTCGATACTTATTATGACAAGTAACTGTAATTTCGATACAAATTATGGCAGGTAACTGTAACTTCGATACTAATTATGACAGGTAAGAGTAACTTCGATACTAATTATGACAAGTAACTGTAACTTCGATACTAACTATGACAGGTAACTGTAACTTGGATACTAATTATGACAAGTTACTCTAACTTCGTTCCAAATTATGACAAGTAACTGTAATTTTGATAAAAAATTATGACATGTAACTGTAACTTCGTTACTTATTATGACTAGTAACTGTAACTTCGATACTAATTATGACAAGAAACTGTAACTTCGATTCTATTTATGACAGGTAACTGTAATTTCGATACTAATTATGACAAGTAACTGTAACTTCGGTACTAATTATGACAAGTAACTGTAACTTCGTTACTAATTATGACAAGTAACTGTAATTTCGATACAAATTTTAGCAGGTAACTGTAACTTCGTTACTAATTATGGCAAGTAACAGTAACTTCGTTTCTAATTTTGACAGGAAACTGTAACTTCGTTACTAATTATGACAGGTTACTGTAACTTCGATAATAATTATGACAGGTAACTGTAACTTCGATACTAATTATGACAAGTAACTGTAACTTCTTACTAATTATGACAAGTTACTGAAATTTCGATACAAATTATGGCAGGTAACTGTAACTTCGATACTAATTATGACAGGTAAATGTAACTTCGATACTAATTATGACAAGTAACTGTAACTTCGTTACTTATTATGACAAGTAACTGTAATTTCGATACAAATTTTAGCAGGTAACTGTAACTTCGTTACTAATTACGACAAGTAACAGTAACTTCGTTTCTAATTTTGACAGGAAACTGTAACTTCGTTACTAATTATGACAGGTAACAGTAACTTCGATACTAATTAATTATGACAAGTAACTGTAACTTCGATACTGATTATGACAGGTAACTGTAACTTCGATACTAATTATGACAAGTAACTGTAACTTTGATACTTATTATGACAGGTAACTGTAACTTCATTACTAATTATGACAAGAAACTGTAACTTCGATACTAATTATGACAGGTAACTGTAACTTCGTTACTAATTATGACTAGATACTGTAACTTCGATACTAATTACGACAAGTAACTGTAACTTCGATAATTTTTATGACAGGTAACTGTAACTTCATTACTAATTATGACAAGAAACTGTAACTTCGATACTAATTATGACAGGTAACTGTAACTTCGATACTAACTATGACTAGTAACTGTAACTTCGTTACTAATTGTGACAAGTTACTGAAATTTCGATACTAATTATGGCAGGTAACTGTAACTTCGTTACTAATTATGACAAGTAACTGTAATTTCGATACAAATTATGGCAGGTAACTGTAACTTCGATACTAATTATGACAGGTAACAGTAACTTCGATACTAATTATGACAGGTAACAGTAACTTAGTTACTAATTATGACATGTAACTGTAATTTCCATACAAATTATGACAGGTAGCTGTAACTTCGTTACTAATTATGACAAGTAACTGTAATATCGATACAAATTATGGCAGGTAACAGTAACATCGATACTAATTATGACAGGTAACTGTAACTTCGATACTTATTATGACAAGTAACTGTAATTTCGATACAAATTATGGCAGGTAACTGTAACTTCGATACTAATTATGACAGGTAAGAGTAACTTCGATACTAATTATGACAAGTAACTGTAACTTCGATACTAACTATGACAGGTAACTGTAACTTCGATACTAATTATGACAAGTTACTCTAACTTCGTTCCAAATTATGACAAGTAACTGTAATTTTGATAAAAAATTATGACAGGTAACTGTAACTTCGTTACTTATTATGACTAGTAACTGTAACTTCGATACTAATTATGACAAGAAACTGTAACTTCGATTCTATTTATGACAGGTAACTGTAATTTCGATACTAATTATGACAAGTAACTGTAACTTCGGTACTAATTATGACAGGTAACAGTAACTTCGATACTAATTATGACAAGTAACAGTTACTTCGATACTAATTATGACAGGTAACTGTAACTTCGATACTAATTACGACAAGTAACTGTAATTTCGATACAAATTTTAGCAGGTAACTGTAACTTCGTTACTAATTATGACAAGTAACAGTAACTTCGTTTCTAATTTTGACAGGAAACTGTAACTTCGTTACTAATTATGACAGGTTACTGTAACTTCGATACTAATTATGACAGGTAACAGTAACTTCGATACTAATTATGACAAGTAACTGTAACTTCTTATTAATTATGACAATTAACTGAAATTTCGATACAAATTATGGCAGGTAACTGTAACTTCGATACTATTTATGACAGGTAACAGTAACTTCGTTACTAATTATGACAGAAAACAGTTACTTCGATACTAATTATGACAGGTAACAGTAACTTCGATACTAATTATGGCAGGTAACTGTAACTTCGATACTAATTGTGACAAGTAACTGTAATTCCGATACAAATTATGACAGGTAACTGTAACTTCGTTACTAATTCTGGCAAGTAACTGTAATTTCATTACAAATTATGGCAGGTAACAGTAACTTCGATACTAATTATGACAGGTAACTGTAACTTCTATACAAATTATGACAGGTAACTGTAACTTCTATACTAATTATGACCGGTAACAATAACTTCGATAATAATTATGACAGAAAACAGTAACTTCGATACTAATTATGACAAGTAACTGTATCTTCTTATTAATTATGACAATTAACTGAAATTTCGATACAAATTATGGCAGGTAACTGTAACTTCGATACTATTTATGACAGGTAACAGTAACTTCGATACTAATTATGGCAGGTAACTGTAACTTCAATACTAATTATGACAGTTAACTGTAACTTCGTTACTAATTATGACAAGTAACAGAAATTTCGATACAAATTGTGGCAGGTAACTGTAACTTCGATACTAATTATGACAGGTAACAGTAACTTCGATACTAATTATGACAAGTAACTCTAGCATCGTTACTAATTATGACAAGTAATTGTTATTTTGACAAAATATTATGGCAGGTAACTGTAACTTCGATACTAATTATGACAGGTAAAGTAACTTCGATACAAATTATGACAGGTAACTGTAACTCCGTTACTAATTATGACAAGTAACTGTAATTTCGATACAAATTATGGCAGGTTACAGTAACTTCGATACTAATTATGACAGGTAACTGTACCTAAGAAACTAATTATGACAGGTAACTGTAACTTCTTTACTAATTATGACAAGTAACAGTAATTTCGATACAAATGATGGCAGGTAACTGTAACTTCGATACTTATTATGACCGGTAACAGTAACTTCGATACTAATTATGACAAGTAACTTTTACTTCGATTCCAATTATGGCAAGTAACTCTAACTTCGTTACTAATTATGACAAGTAACTGTAATTTTGATAAAAAATTATGGCAGGTAACTGTAACTTCGATACTAATTATAACAGGTTACAGTATCTTCGATACTAATTATGACATGTAACTGTAAATTCGTTACTAATTATGACAAGTGTCTATAATTTCGATACAAATTATGGCAGGTAACAGTAACTTCGATACTAATTATGACAGGTAACTGTAACTTCTATACTAATTATGACAGGTAACTGTAACTTCGATACTAATTATGACAAGTAACTGTAATTTCGTTACAAATTATGGCAGGTAACGGTAACTTTGATTCGAATTCTGACAGGTAACAGTAACTTCGATACTAATTATGACAAGTAACAGTAACTTCGATACTGATTATGACAGGTAACTGTTGCTTCGATACTAATTATGAGAAGTAACTGTAACTTCGATATTTATTATGACAGGTAACTGTAACTTCATTACTAATTATGACAAGAAACTGTAACTTCGATACTAATTATGACAGGTAACTGTAACTTCGTTACTAATTATGACAAGATACTGTAACTTCAATACTAATTACGACAAGTAACTGTAACTTCGATAATTATTATGACAGTTAACTGTAACTTCATTACTAATTATGACAAAAAAATGTAACTTCGATACTAATTATGACAGGTAACTGTAACTTCGATACTAATTATGACTAGTTACTGTAACTTCGTTACTAATTATGACAAGTAACTGTAATTTCGATACTAATTATGGCAGGTAACTGTAACTTCGATACTAATTATGACAGGTAACAGTAACTTCGATACTAATTATGACAGGTAACAGTAACTTAGTTACTAATTATGACATGTAAATGTAATTTCGATACAAATTATGACAGGTAGCTGTAACTTCGTTACTAATTATGACAAGTAACTGTAATATCGATACAAATTATGGCAGGTAACAGTAACTTCGATACTAATTATGACAGGTAACTGTAACTTCGATACTTATTATGACAAGTAACTGTAATTTCGATACAAATTATGGCAGGTAACTGTAACTTCGATACTAATTATGACATGTAACTGTAACTTCGATACTAATTATGACAGGTATCTGGAACTTCGATACTAATTATGGCAAGTAACTCTAACTTCGTTACTAATTATGACAAGTAACTGTAATTTTGATAAAAAATTATGGCAGATAACTGTAACTTCGATAGTAATTATAACAGGTTACAGTATCTTCGCTACTAATTATGACATGTAACTGTAAATTCGTTACTAATTATGACAAGTGACTATAATTTCGATACAAATTATGGCAGGAAACAGTAACTTCGATACTAATTATGACAGGTAACTGTAACTTCGATACTAATTATGACAGGTAACTGTAACTTCGATACTAATTATGACAAGTAACAGTAACTTCGATACAAATTATGACAGATAACTGTAACATCGTTACTAATTATGACATGTAACTGTAATTTTGATACAAATTATGACAGGTAACAGTAATTTCGTTACTAATTATGACAAGTGACTGTAATTTCGATACAAATTATGACAGGTAACAGTAACATCGATACTAATTATGACAGGTAACTGTAACTTCGATACTAATTATGACAAGTAACTGTAATTTCGTTACTAATTATGGCAGGTAACGGTAACTTTGATTCTAATTCTGACAGGTATCAGTAACTTCGATACTAATTATGACAAGTAACTGTAACTTCGATACTGATTATGACAGGTAACTGTTGCTTCGATACTAATTATGAGAAGTAACTGTAACTTCGATACTTATTATGACAGGTAACTGTAACTTCATTACTAATTATGACAAGAAACTGTAACTTCGATACTAATTATGACAGGTAACTGTAACCTCGTTACTAATTATGACAAGATACTGTAACTTCAATACTAATTACGACAAGTAACTGTAACTTCGATAATTATTATGACAGGTAACTGTAACTTCATTACTAATTATGACAAGAAACTGTAACTTCGATACTAATTATGACAGGTAACTGTAACTTCGATACTAATTATGACTAGTTACTGTAACTTCGTTACTAATTATGACAAGTAACTGTAATTTCGATACTAATTATGGCAGGTAACTGTAACTTCGATACTAATTATGACAGGTAACAGTAACTTCGATACTAATTATGACAGGTAACAGTAACTTAGTTACTAATTATGACATGTAAATGTAATTTCGATACAAATTATGACAGGTAGCTGTAACTTCATAACTAATTATGACAAGTAACTGTAACTTCGATACTTATTATGACCAGTAACTGTAATTTCGATACAAATTATGGCAGGTAACTGTAACTTCGATACTAATTATGACAGGTAAGAGTAACTTCGATACTAATTATAACAGGTTACAGTAACTTCGATACTAATTATGACAAGTAACTGTAACTTCGATACTAATTATGACAAGTAACTCTAACTTCGTACCAAATTATGACAAGTAACTGTAAATTTGATAAAAAATTATGACAGGTAACTGTACCTTCGTTACTTATTATGACCAGTAACTGTAACTTCGATACTAATTATGACAAGAAACTGTAACTTCGATACTATTTATGAGAGGTATCTGTAACTTCGACACTAATTATGACAAGTAACTGTAACTTCGATACTAATTATGACAATTAACTGTAACTTCGGTACTAATTATGACAGGTAACAGTAACTTCGATACTAATTATGACAAGTAACAGTAACTTCGATACTAATTATGACAGGTAACTGTAACTTCGATACTAATTATGACAGGTAACTGTAACATCGATACTAATTATGACAAGTAACAGTAACATCAATACTAATTATGACAGGTAACTGTAACTTCGATACTAATTACGACAGGTAAATGTAACTTCGATACTAATTATGACAAGTAACTGTAACTTCGTTACTAATTATGACAAGTAACTGTAATTTCGATACAAATTTTACCAGGTAACTGTAACATCGTAACTAATTATGACAAGTAACAGTAACTTCGTTTCTAATTTTGACAGGAAACTGTAACTTCGTTACTAATTATGACATGTTACTGTAACTTCGATACAAATTATGGCAGGTAACAGTAACTTCGATACTAATTATGACAGGTAACTGTAACTACTATACAAATTATGACAGGTAACTGTAACTTCTATACTAATTATGACAGGTAACAATAACTTCGGTAATAATTATGACAGAAAACAGTAACTTCGATACTAATTATGACAGGTAACAGTAACTTCGATACTAATTATGACAGGTAATTGTAACTTCGATACTAATTATGACAGTTAACTGTAACTTCGTTACTAATTATGACAAGTAACAGAAATTTCGATACAAATTGTGGCAGGTAACTGTAGCTTCGATACTAATTATGACAGGTAACAGTAAATTCGATACTAATTATGACAGGTAACTGTACCTTCGTTACTAATTATGACATGTAGCTGTAATTTCGATACAAATTATGGCAGGTAACTGAAACTTCGTTACTAATTATGACAAGTAACGGAAATTTCGGTACAAATTGTGGCAGGTAAATGTAACTTCGATACTAATTATGACAGGTAACAGTAACATCGATACTAATTGTGACAGAAAACTGTAACTTCAATACTAATTATGACAGGTAACAGTAACTTCGATACAAATTATGACAGGTAACTGTAACTTCGTTACTAATTATGACAAGTAACTGTAATTTCGATACAAATTATGGCAGGTTACAGTAACTTCGATACTAATTATGACAGGTAACTGTACCTAAGAAACTAATTATGACAGGTAACTGTAACTTCGATACTAATTATGACAAGAAACTGTAACTTCGATTCTATTTATGACAGGTAACTGTAATTTCGATACTAATTATGACAAGTAACTGTAACTTCGGTACTAATTATGACAAGTAACAGAAATTTCGATACAAATTGTGGCAGGTAACTGTAGCTTCGATACTAATTATGACAGGTAATTGTAACTTCGATACTAATTATGACAGTTAACTGTAACTTCGTTACTAATTATGACAAGTAACAGAAATTTCGATACAAATTGTGGCAGGTAACTGTAGCTTCGATACTAATTATGACAGGTAACAGTAAATTCGATACTAATTATGACAGGTAACTGTAACTTCGTTACTAATTATGACATGTAGCTGTAATTTCGATACAAATTATGGCAGGTAACTGAAACTTCGTTACTAATTATGACAAGTAACGGAAATTTCGGTACAAATTATGGCAGGTAAATGTAACTTCGATACTAATTATGACAGGTAACAGTAACTTCGATACTAATTATGACAGGTAACAGTAACTTAGTTACTAATTATGACATGTAACTGTAATTTCCATACAAATTATGACAGGTAGCTGTAACTTCGTTACTAATTATGACAAGTAACTGTAATATCGATACAAATTATGGCAGGTAACAGTAACTTCGATACTAATTATGACAGGTAACTGTAACTTCGATACTTATTATGACTAGTAACTGTAACTTCGATACTAATTATGACAAGAAACTGTAACTTCGATTCTATTTATGACAGGTAACTGTAATTTCGATACTAATTATGACAAGTAACTGTAACTTCGGTACTAATTATGACAGGTAACAGTAACTTCGATACTAATTATGACAAGTAACAGTTACTTCGATACTAATTATGACAGGTAACTGTAACTTCGATACTAATTACGACAAGTAACTGTAATTTCGATACAAATTTTAGCAGGTAACTGTAACTTCGTTACTAATTATGACAAGTAACAGTAACTTCGTTTCTAATTTTGACAGGAAACTGTAACTTCGTTACTAATTATGACAGGTTACTGTAACTTCGATACTAATTATGACAGGTAACTGTAACTTCGATACTAATTATGACAAGTAACTGTAACTTCTTATTAATTATGACAATTAACTGAAATTTCGATACAAATTATGGCAGGTAACTGTAACTTCGATACTATTTATGACAGGTAACAGTAACTTCGTTACTAATTATGACAGAAAACAGTTACTTCGATACTAATTATGACAGGTAACAGTAACTTCGATACTAATTATGGCAGGTAACTGTAACTTCGATACTAATTGTGACAAATAACTGTAATTTCGATACAAATTATGGCAGGTTACAGCAACTTCGATACTTATTATGACAGGTAACTGTAACTTCGATACTAATTATGACAAGTAACTGTAATTCCGATACAAATTATGACAGGTAACTGTAACTTCGTTACTAATTCTGGCAAGTAACTGTAATTTCATTACAAATTATGGCAGGTAACAGTAACTTCGATACTAATTATGACAGGTAACTGTAACTTCTATACAAATTATGACAGGTAACTGTAACTTCTATACTAATTATGACCGGTAACAATAACTTCGATAATAATTATGACAGAAAACAGTAACTTCGATACTAATTATGACAAGTAACTGTATCTTCTTATTAATTATGACAATTAACTGAAATTTCGATACAAATTATGGCAGGTAACTGTAACTTCGATACTATTTATGACAGGTAACAGTAACTTCGATACTAATTATGGCAGGTAACTGTAACTTCAATACTAATTATGACAGTTAACTGCAACTTCGTTACTAATTATGACAAGTAACAGAAATTTCGATACAAATTGTGGCAGGTAACTGTAACTTCGATACTAATTATGACAGGTAACAGTAACTTCGATACTAATTATGACAAGTAACTCTAGCATCGTTACTAATTATGACAAGTAATTGTTATTTTGACAAAATATTATGGCAGGTAACTGTAACTTCGATACTAATTATGACAGGTAAAGTAACTTCGATACAAATTATGACAGGTAACTGTAACTTCGTTACTAATTATGACAAGTAACTGTAATTTCGATACAAATTATGGCAGGTTACAGTAACTTCGATACTAATTATGACAGGTAACTGTACCTAAGAAACTAATTATGACAGGTAACTGTAACTTCTTTACTAATTATGACAAGTAACAGTAATTTCGATACAAATGATGGCAGGTAACTGTAACTTCGATACTTATTATGACCGGTAACAGTAACTTCGATACTAATTATGACAAGTAACTTTTACTTCGATTCTAATTATGGCAAGTAACTCTAACTTCGTTACTAATTATGACAAGTAACTGTAATTTTGATAAAAAATTATGGCAGGTAACTGTAACTTCGATACTAATTATAACAGGTTACAGTATCTTCGATACTAATTATGACATGTAACTGTAAATTCGTTACTAATTATGACAAGTGTCTATAATTTCGATACAAATTATGGCAGGTAACAGTAACTTCGATACTAATTATGACAGGTAACTGTAACTTCTATACTAATTATGACAGGTAACTGTAACTTCGATACTAATTATGACAAGTAACATTAACTTCGATACTAATTATGACAGATAACTGTAACTTCGTTACTAATTATGACATGTAACTGTAATTTCGATACAAATTATGACAGGTAACTGTAATTTCGTTACTAATTATGACAAGTGACTGTAATTTCGATACAAATTATGGCAGGTAACAGTAACATCAATATTAATTATGACAGGTAACTGTAACTTCGATACTAATTATGACAAGTAACTGTA
Source organism: Meconema thalassinum (assembly GCA_946902985.2). NCBI lineage: Eukaryota > Metazoa > Arthropoda > Insecta > Orthoptera > Tettigoniidae > Meconema > Meconema thalassinum. Next base: position 1,738,463,160 of record OX336388.2, on the reverse strand, counting down.
ATTTCGTTACAAATTATGGCAGGTAACGGTAACTTTGATTCGAATTCTGACAGGTAACAGTAACTTCGATACTAATTATGACAAGTAACTGTAACTTCGATACTGATTATGACAGGTAACTGTTGCTTCGATACTAATTATGAGAAGTAACTGTAACTTCGATATTTATTATGACAGGTAACTGTAACTTCATTACTAATTATGACAAGAAACTGTAACTTCGATACTAATTATGACAGGTAACTGTAACTTCGTTACTAATTATGACAAGATACTGTAACTTCAATACTAATTACGACAAGTAACTGTAACTTCGATAATTATTATGACAGTTAACTGTAACTTCATTACTAATTATGACAAGAAAATGTAACTTCGATACTAATTATGACAGGTAACTGTAACTTCGATACTAATTATGACTAGTTACTGTAACTTCGTTACTAATTATGACAAGTAACTGTAATTTCGATACTAATTATGGCAGGTAACTGTAACATCGATACTAATTATGACAGGTAACAGTAACTTCGATACTAATTATGACAGGTAACAGTAACTTTGTTACTAATTATGACATGTAAATGTAATTTCGATACAAATTATGACAGGTAGCTGTAACTTCGTTACTAATTATGACAAGTAACTGTAATATCGATACAAATTATGGCAGGTAACAGTAACTTCGATACTAATTATGACAGGTAACTGTAACTTCGATACTTATTATGACAAGTAACTGTAATTTCGATACAAATTATGGCAGGTAACTGTAACTTCGATACTAATTATGACATGTAACTGTAACTTCGATACTAATTATGACAGGTATCTGGAACTTCGATACTAATTATGGCAAGTAACTCTAACTTCGTTACTAATTATGACAAGTAACTGTAATTTTGATAAAAAATTATGGCAGATAACTGTAACTTCGATAGTAATTATAACAGGTTACAGTATCTTCGCTACTAATTATGACATGTAACTGTAAATTCGTTACTAATTATGACAAGTGACTATAATTTCGATACAAATTATGGCAGGAAACAGTAACTTCGATACTAATTATGACAGGTAACTGTAACTTCGATACTAATTATGACAGGTAACTGTAACTTCGATACTAATTATGACAAGTAACAGTAACTTCGATACAAATTATGACAGATAACTGTAACATCGTTACTAATTATGACATGTAACTGTAATTTTGATACAAATTATGACAGGTAACAGTAATTTCGTTACTAATTATGACAAGTGACTGTAATTTCGATACAAATTATGACAGGTAACAGTAACATCGATACTAATTATGACAGGTAACTGTAACTTCGATACTAATTATGACAAGTAACTGTAATTTCGTTACTAATTATGGCAGGTAACGGTAACTTTGATTCTAATTCTGACAGGTATCAGTAACTTCGATACTAATTATGACAAGTAACTGTAACTTCGATACTGATTATGACAGGTAACTGTTGCTTCGATACTAATTATGAGAAGTAACTGTAACTTCGATACTTATTATGACAGGTAACTGTAACTTCATTACTAATTATGACAAGAAACTGTAACTTCGATACTAATTATGACAGGTAACTGTAACCTCGTTACTAATTATGACAAGATACTGTAACTTCAATACTAATTACGACAAGTAACTGTAACTTCGATAATTATTATGACAGGTAACTGTAACTTCATTACTAATTATGACAAGAAACTGTAACTTCGATACTAATTATGACAGGTAACTGTAACTTCGATACTAATTATGACTAGTTACTGTAACTTCGTTACTAATTATGACAAGTAACTGTAATTTCGATACTAATTATGGCAGGTAACTGTAACTTCGATACTAATTATGACAGGTAACAGTAACTTCGATACTAATTATGACAGGTAACAGTAACTTAGTTACTAATTATGACATGTAAATGTAATTTCGATACAAATTATGACAGGTAGCTGTAACTTCATAACTAATTATGACAAGTAACTGTAACTTCGATACTTATTATGACCAGTAACTGTAATTTCGATACAAATTATGGCAGGTAACTGTAACTTCGATACTAATTATGACAGGTAAGAGTAACTTCGATACTAATTATAACAGGTTACAGTAACTTCGATACTAATTATGACAAGTAACTGTAACTTCGATACTAATTATGACAAGTAACTCTAACTTCGTACCAAATTATGACAAGTAACTGTAAATTTGATAAAAAATTATGACAGGTAACTGTACCTTCGTTACTTATTATGACCAGTAACTGTAACTTCGATACTAATTATGACAAGAAACTGTAACTTCGATACTATTTATGAGAGGTATCTGTAACTTCGACACTAATTATGACAAGTAACTGTAACTTCGATACTAATTATGACAATTAACTGTAACTTCGGTACTAATTATGACAGGTAACAGTAACTTCGATACTAATTATGACAAGTAACAGTAACTTCGATACTTATTATGACAGGTAACTGTAACTTCGATACTAATTATGACAGGTAACTGTAACATCGATACTAATTATGACAAGTAACAGTAACTTCGTTTCTAATTTTGACAGGAAACTGTAACTTCGTTACTAATTATGACATGTTACTGTAACTTCGATACAAATTATGGCAGGTAACAGTAACTTCGATACTAATTATGACAGGTAACTGTAACTACTATACAAATTATGACAGGTAACTGTAACTTCTATACTAATTATGACAGGTAACAATAACTTCGGTAATAATTATGACAGAAAACAGTAACTTCGATACTAATTATGACAGGTAACAGTAACTTCGATACTAATTATGACAGGTAATTGTAACTTCGATACTAATTATGACAGTTAACTGTAACTTCGTTACTAATTATGACAAGTAACAGAAATTTCGATACAAATTGTGGCAGGTAACTGTAGCTTCGATACTAATTATGACAGGTAACAGTAAATTCGATACTAATTATGACAGGTAACTGTAACTTCGTTACTAATTATGACATGTAGCTGTAATTTCGATACAAATTATGGCAGGTAACTGAAACTTCGTTACTAATTATGACAAGTAACGGAAATTTCGGTACAAATTATGGCAGGTAAATGTAACTTCGATACTAATTATGACAGGTAACAGTAACATCGATACTAATTGTGACAGAAAACTGTAACTTCAATACTAATTATGACAGGTAACAGTAACTACGATACAAATTATGACAGGTAACTGTAACTTCGTTACTAATTATGACAAGTAACTGTAATTTCGATACAAATTATGGCAGGTTACAGTAACTTCGATACTAATTATGACAGGTAACTGGACCTAAGATACTAATTATGACAGGTAACTGTAACTTCGATACTAATTATGACAAGAAACTGTAACTTCGATTCTATTTATGACAGGTTACTGTAATTTCGATACTAATTATGACAAGTAACTGTAACTTCGGTACTAATTATGACAAGTAACAGAAATTTCGATACAAATTGTGGCAGGTAACTGTAGCTTCGATACTAATTATGACAGGTAATTGTAACTTCGATACTAATTATGACAGTTAACTGTAACTTCGTTACTAATTATGACAAGTAACAGAAATTTCGATACAAATTGTGGCAGGTAACTGTAGCTTCGATACTAATTATGACAGGTAACAGTAAATTCGATACTAATTATGACAGGTAACTGTAACTTCGTTACTAATTATGACATGTAGCTGTAATTTCGATACAAATTATGGCAGGTAACTGAAACTTCGTTACTAATTATGACAAGTAACGGAAATTTCGGTACAAATTATGGCAGGTAAATGTAACTTCGATACTAATTATGACAGGTAACAGTAACTTCGATACTAATTATGACAGGTAACAGTAACTTAGTTACTAATTATGACATGTAACTGTAATTTCCATACAAATTATGACAGGTAGCTGTAACTTCGTTACTAATTATGACAAGTAACTGTAATATCGATACAAATTATGGCAGGTAACAGTAACCTCGATACTAATTATGACAGGTAACTGTAACTTCGATACTTATTATGACTAGTAACTGTAACTTCGATACTAATTATGACAAGAAACTGTAACTTCGATTCTATTTATGACAGGTAACTGTAATTTCGATACTAATTATGACAAGTAACTGTAACTTCGGTACTAATTATGACAGGTAACAGTAACTTCGATACTAATTATGACAAGTAACAAAGGGGAGTTTAGTGCTTTTCAGTCGGTCAACACGAATGTACCCAAAATAGATGGGTTATGCCCTAATCCTGAAATAAATTACATGAGATTTATTTTTATTAATCTCATGTAATTTATTTCAGGATTAGGGCATAACCCATCTCTTTTGGGTACATTCGTGTTGACCGACTGAAAAGCACTAAACTCTTGTTTACTAAGGCAACACTGAAAATATGGCTTCAAACACCACAATGACAAGTAACAGTTACTTCGATACTAATTATGACAGGTAACTGTAACTTCGATACTAATTACGACAAGTAACTGTAATTTCGATACAAATTTTAGCAGGTAACTGTAACTTCGTTACTAATTATGACAAGTAACAGTAACTTCGTTTCTAATTTTGACAGGAAACTGTAACTTCGTTACTAATTATGACAGGTTACTGTAACTTCGATACTAATTATGACAGGTAACTGTAACTTCGATACTAATTATGACAAGTAACTGTAACTTCTTATTAATTATGACAATTAACTGAAATTTCGATACAAATTATGGCAGGTAACTGTAACTTCGATACTATTTATGACAGGTAACAGTAACTTCGTTACTAATTATGACAGAAAACAGTTACTTCGATACTAATTATGACAGGTAACAGTAACTTCGATACTAATTATGGCAGGTAACTGTAACTTCGATACTAATTGTGACAAATAACTGTAATTTCGATACAAATTATGGCAGGTTACAGCAACTTCGATACTTATTATGACAGGTAACTGTAACTTCGATACTAATTATGACAAGTAACTGTAATTCCGATACAAATTATGACAGGTAACTGTAACTTCGTTACTAATTCTGGCAAGTAACTGTAATTTCATTACAAATTATGGCAGGTAACAGTAACTTCGATACTAATTATGACAGGTAACTGTAACTTCTATACAAATTATGACAGGTAACTGTAACTTCTATACTAATTATGACCGGTAACAATAACTTCGATAATAATTATGACAGAAAACAGTAACTTCGATACTAATTATGACAAGTAACTGTATCTTCTTATTAATTATGACAATTAACTGAAATTTCGATACAAATTATGGCAGGTAACTGTAACTTCGATACTATTTATGACAGGTAACAGTAACTTCGATACTAATTATGGCAGGTAACTGTAACTTCAATACTAATTATGACAGTTAACTGCAACTTCGTTACTAATTATGACAAGTAACAGAAATTTCGATACAAATTGTGGCAGGTAACTGTAACTTCGATACTAATTATGACAGGTAACAGTAACTTCGATACTAATTATGACAAGTAACTCTAGCATCGTTACTAATTATGACAAGTAATTGTTATTTTGACAAAATATTATGGCAGGTAACTGTAACTTCGATACTAATTATGACAGGTAAAGTAACTTCGATACAAATTATGACAGGTAACTGTAACTTCGTTACTAATTATGACAAGTAACTGTAATTTCGATACAAATTATGGCAGGTTACAGTAACTTCGATACTAATTATGACAGGTAACTGTACCTAAGAAACTAATTATGACAGGTAACTGTAACTTCTTTACTAATTATGACAAGTAACAGTAATTTCGATACAAATGATGGCAGGTAACTGTAACTTCGATACTTATTATGACCGGTAACAGTAACTTCGATACTAATTATGACAAGTAACTTTTACTTCGATTCTAATTATGGCAAGTAACTCTAACTTCGTTACTAATTATGACAAGTAACTGTAATTTTGATAAAAAATTATGGCAGGTAACTGTAACTTCGATACCAATTATAACAGGTTACAGTATCTTCGATACTAATTATGACATGTATCTGTAAATTCGTTACTAATTATGACAAGTGTCCATAATTTCGATACAAATTATGGCAGGTAACAGTAACTTCGATACTAATTATGACAAGTAACATTAACTTCGATACTAATTATGACAGATAACTGTAACTTCGTTACTAATTATGACATGTAACTGTAATTTCGATACAAATTATGACAGGTAACTGTAATTTCGTTACTAATTATGACAAGTGACTGTAATTTCGATACAAATTATGGCAGGTAACAGTAACATCAATATTAATTATGACAGGTAACTGTAACTTCGATACTAATTATGACAAGTAACTGTAATTTCGTTACAAATTATGGCAGGTAACGGTAACTTTGATTCGAATTCTGACAGGTAACAGTAACTTCGATACTAATTATGACAAGTAACTGTAACTTCGATACTGATTATGACAGGTAACTGTTGCTTCGATACTAATTATGAGAAGTAACTGTAACTTCGATATTTATTATGACAGGTAACTGTAACTTCATTACTAATTATGACAAGAAAATGTAACTTCGATACTAATTATGACAGGTAACTGTAACTTCGATACTAATTATGACTAGTTACTGTAACTTCGTTACTAATTATGACAAGTAACTGTAATTTCGATACTAATTATGGCAGGTAACTGTAACTTCGATACTAATTATGACAGGTAACAGTAACTTCGATACTAATTATGACAGGTAACAGTAACTTAGTTACTAATTATGACATGTAAATGTAATTTCGATACAAATTATGACAGGTAGCTGTAACTTCGTTACTAATTATGACAAGTAACTGTAATATCGATACAAATTATGGCAGGTAACAGTAACTTCGATACTAATTATGACAGGTAACTGTAACTTCGATACTTATTATGACAAGTAACTGTAATTTCGATACAAATTATGGCAGGTAACTGTAACTTCGATACTAATTATGACATGTAACTGTAACTTCGATACTAATTATGACAGGTATCTGGAACTTCGATACTAATTATGGCAAGTAACTCTAACTTCGTTACTAATTATGACAAGTAACTGTAATTTTGATAAAAAATTATGGCAGATAACTGTAACTTCGATAGTAATTATAACAGGTTACAGTATCTTCGCTACTAATTATGACATGTAACTGTAAATTCGTTACTAATTATGACAAGTGACTATAATTTCGATACAAATTATGGCAGGAAACAGTAACTTCGATACTAATTATGACAGGTAACTGTAACTTCGATACTAATTATGACAGGTAACTGTAACTTCGATACTAATTATGACAAGTAACAGTAACTTCGATACAAATTATGACAGATAACTGTAACATCGTTACTAATTATGACATGTAACTGTAATTTTGATACAAATTATGACAGGTAACAGTAATTTCGTTACTAATTATGACAAGTGACTGTAATTTCGATACAAATTATGACAGGTAACAGTAACATCGATACTAATTATGACAGGTAACTGTAACTTCGATACTAATTATGACAAGTAACTGTAATTTCGTTACTAATTATGGCAGGTAACGGTAACTTTGATTCTAATTCTGACAGGTATCAGTAACTTCGATACTAATTATGACAAGTAACTGTAACTTCGATACTGATTATGACAGGTAACTGTTGCTTCGATACTAATTATGAGAAGTAACTGTAACTTCGATACTTATTATGACAGGTAACTGTAACTTCATTACTAATTATGACAAGAAACTGTAACTTCGATACTAATTATGACAGGTAACTGTAACCTCGTTACTAATTATGACAAGATACTGTAACTTCAATACTAATTACGACAAGTAACAGTAACTTCGATAATTATTATGACAGGTAACTGTAACTTCATTACTAATTATGACAAGAAACTGTAACTTCGATACTAATTATGACAGGTAACTGTAACTTCGATACTAATTATGACTAGTTACTGTAACTTCGTTACTAATTATGACAAGTAACTGTAATTTCGATACTAATTATGGCAGGTAACTGTAACTTCGATACTAATTATGACAGGTAACAGTAACTTCGATACTAATTATGACAGGTAACAGTAACTTAGTTACTAATTATGACATGTAAATGTAATTTCGATACAAATTATGACAGGTAGCTGTAACTTCATAACTAATTATGACAAGTAACTGTAACTTCGATACTTATTATGACCAGTAACTGTAATTTCGATACAAATTATGGCAGGTAACTGTAACTTCGATACTAATTATGACAGGTAAGAGTAACTTCGATACTAATTATAACAGGTTACAGTAACTTCGATACTAATTATGACAAGTAACTGTAACTTCGATACTAATTATGACAAGTAACTCTAACTTCGTACCAAATTATGACAAGTAACTGTAAATTTGATAAAAAATTATGACAGGTAACTGTACCTTCGTTACTTATTATGACCAGTAACTGTAACTTCGATACTAATTATGACAAGAAACTGTAACTTCGATACTATTTATGAGAGGTATCTGTAACTTCGACACTAATTATGACAAGTAACTGTAACTTAGATACTAATTATGACAATTAACTGTAACTTCGGTACTAATTATGACAGGTAACAGTAACTTCGATACTAATTATGACAAGTAACAGTAACTTCGATACTAATTATGACAGGTAACTGTAACTTCGATACTAATTATGACAGGTAACTGTAACATCGATACTAATTATGACAAGTAACAGTAACATCAATACTAATTATGACAGGTAACTGTAACTTCGATACTAATTACGACAGGTAAATGTAACTTCGATACTAATTATGACAAGTAACTGTAACTTCGTTACTAATTATGACAAGTAACTGTAATTTCGATACAAATTTTACCAGGTAACTGTAACATCGTAACTAATTATGACAAGTAACAGTAACTTCGTTTCTAATTTTGACAGGAAACTGTAACTTCGTTACTAATTATGACATGTTACTGTAACTTCGATACAAATTATGGCAGGTAACAGTAACTTCGATACTAATTATGACAGGTAACTGTAACTACTATACAAATTATGACAGGTAACTGTAACTTCTATACTAATTATGACAGGTAACAATAACTTCGGTAATAATTATGACAGAAAACAGTAACTTCGATACTAATTATGACAGGTAACAGTAACTTCGATACTAATTATGACAGGTAATTGTAACTTCGATACTAATTATGACAGTTAACTGTAACTTCGTTACTAATTATGACAAGTAACAGAAATTTCGATACAAATTGTGGCAGGTAACTGTAGCTTCGATACTAATTATGACAGGTAACAGTAAATTCGATACTAATTATGACAGGTAACTGTAACTTCGTTACTAATTATGACATGTAGCTGTAATTTCGATACAAATTATGGCAGGTAACTGAAACTTCGTTACTAATTATGACAAGTAACGGAAATTTCGGTACAAATTATGGCAGGTAAATGTAACTTCGATACTAATTATGACAGGTAACAGTAACATCGATACTAATTGTGACAGAAAACTGTAACTTCAATACTAATTATGACAGGTAACAGTAACTTCGATACAAATTATGACAGGTAACTGTAACTTCGTTACTAATTATGACAAGTAACTGTAATTTCGATACAAATTATGGCAGGTTACAGTAACTTCGATACTAATTATGACAGGTAACTGTACCTAAGAAACTAATTATGACAGGTAACTGTAACTTCGTTACTAATTATGACAAGTAACTGTAATTTCGATACAAATTATGGCAGGTTACAGTAACTTCGATACTAATTATGACAGGTAACTGTACCTAAGAAATTAATTATGACAGGTAACAGTTACTTCGATACTAATTATGACAAGTAACTGTAACTTCGATTCTAATAATGACAGGTAACTGTAACTTCGTTACAAATTTAGGCAGGTAACTGTAATTTTGATACAAATTATGGCAGGGAACTGTAACTCCGATACTAATTATGACAGGTAACAGTAACTTCGATACTAATTATGACATGTAACTGTAACTTCGATACTAATTATGACAGGTATCTGTAACTTCGATACTAATTATGGCAAGTAACTCTAACTTCGTTACTAATTATGACAAGTAACTGTAATTTTGATAAAAAATTATGGCAGATAACTGTAACTACGATACTAATTATAGCAGGTTACAGTATCTTCGATACTAATTATGACATGTAACTGTAAATTCGTTACTAATTATGACAAGTGACTATAATTTCGATACAAATTATGGCAGGTAACAGTAACTTCGATACTAATTATGACAGGTAACTGTAACTTCGATACTAATTATGACAGGTAACTGTAACTTCGATACTAATTATGACAAGTAACAGTAACTTCGATACTAATTATGACAGATAACTGTAACATCGTTACTAATTATGACATGTAACAGTAATTTTGATACAAATTATGACAGGTAACAGTAATTTCGTTACTAATTATGACATGTGACTGTAATTTCGATACAAATTATGGCAGGTAACAGTAACATCGATACTAATTATGACAGGTAACTGTAACTTCGATACTAATTATGACAAGTAACTGTAATTTCGTTACAAATTATGGCAGGTAACAGTAACTTTGATTCTAATTCTGACAGGTAACAGTAACTTCGGTACTAATTATGACAAGTAACTGTAACTTCGATACTGATTATGACAGGTAACTGTTGCTTCGATACTAATTGTGAGAAGTAACTGTAACTTCGATACTTATTATGACAGGTAACTGTAACTTCATTACTAATTATGACAAGAAACTGTAACTTCGATACTAATTATGACAGGTAACTGTAATTTCGTTACTAATTATGACAAGATACTGTAACTTCAATACTAATTACGACAAGTAACTGTAACTTCGATAATTATTATGACAGGTAACTGTAACTTCATTACTAATTATGACAAGAAACTGTAACTTCGATACTAATTATGACAGGTAACTGTAACTTCGATACTAATTATGACTAGTTACTGTAACGTCGTTACTAATTATGACAAGTAACTGTAATTTCGATACTAATTATGGCAGGTAACTGTAACTTCGATAATAATTATGACAGGTAACAGTAACTTCGATACTTATTATGACAGGTAACAGTAACTTAGTTACTAATTATGACATGTAAATGTAATTTCGATACAAATTATGACAGGTAGCTGTAACTTCATAACTAATTATGACAAGTAACTGAAATATTGATACAAATTATGGCAGGTAACAGTAACTTCGATACTAATTATGACAGGTAACTGTAACTTCGATACTAATTATGACAAGTAACTCTAACTTCGTACCAAATTATGACAAGTAACTGTTAATTTGATAAAAAATTATGACAGGTAACTGTACCTTCGTTACTTATTATGACCAGTAACTGTAACTTCGATACTAATTATGACAAGAAACTGTAACTTCGATACTATTTATGACAGGTAACTGTAACTTCGACACTAATTATGACAAGTAACTGTAACTTCGATACTAATTATGACAAGTAACTGTAACTTCGGTACTAATTATGACAGGTAACAGTATTTTCGATACTAATTATGACAAGTAACAGTAACTTCGATACTAATTATGACAGGTAACTGTAACATCGATACTAATTATGTCAGGTAACTGTAACATCGATACTAATTATGACAAGTAACTGTAATTTCGATACAAATTTTACCAGGTAACTGTAACATCGTAACTAATTATGACAAGTAACAGTAACTTCGTTTCTAATTTTGACAGGAAACTGTAACTCCGTTACTAAATATGACATGTTACTGTAACTTCGATACAAATTATGGCAGGTAACAGTAACTTCGATACTAATTATGACAGGTAACTGTAACTACTATACAAATTATGACAGGTAACTGTAACTTCTATACTAATTATGACAGGTAACAATAACTTCGGTAATAATTATGACAGAAAACAGTAACTTCGATACTAATTATGACAGGTAACAGTAACTTCGATACTAATTATGGCAGGTAACTGTAACTTCGATACTAATTATGACAGTTAACTGTAACTTCGTTACTAATTATGACAAGTAACAGAAATTTCGATGCAAATTGTGGCAGGTAACTGTAGCTTCGATACTAATTATGACAGGTAACAGTAAATTCGATACTAATTATGACAGGTAACTGTAACTTCGTTACTAATTATGACATGTAGCTGTAATTTCGATACAAATTATGGCAGGTAACTGAAACTTCGTTACTAATTATGACAAGTAACGGAAATTTCGGTACAAATTATGGCAGGTAAATGTAACTTCGATACTAATTATGACAGGTAACAGTAACATCGATACTAATTTTGACAGAAAACAGTAACTTCAATACTAATTATGACAGGTAACAGTAACTTCGATACAAATTATGACAGGTAACTGTAACTTCGTTACTAATTATGACAAGTAACTGTAATTTCGATACAAATTATGGCAGGTTACAGTAACTTCGATACTAATTATGACAGGTAACTGTACCTAAGAAACTAATTATGACAGGTAACTGTAAATTCGTTACTAATTATGACAAGTAACTGTAATTTCGATACAAATTATGGCAGGTTACAGTAACTTCGATACTAATTATGACAGGTAACTGTACCTAAGAAATTAATTATGACAGGTAACAGTTACTTCGATACTAATTATGACAAGTAACTGTAACTTCGATTCTAATAATGACAGGTAACTGTAACTTCGTTACAAATTTTGGCAGGTAACTGTAATTTTGCTACAAATTATGGCAGGGAACTGTAACTCCGATACTAATTATGACAGATAACAGTAACTTCGATACTAATTATGACATGTAACTGTAACATCGATACTAATTATGACAGGTATCTGTAACTTCGATACTAATTATGGCAAGTAACTCTAACTTCGTTACTAATTATGACAAGTAACTGTAATTTTGATAAAAATTATGGCAGATAACTGTAACTACGATACTAATTATAACAGGTTACAGTATCTTCGATACTAATTATGACATGTAAATGTAAATTCGTTACTAATTATGACAAGTGACTATAATTTCGATACAAATTATGGCAGGTAACAGTAACTTCGATACTAATTATGACAGGTAACTGTAACTTCGATACTAATTATGACAGGTAACTGTAACTTCGATACTAATTATGACAAGTAACAGTAACTTCGATACTAATTATGACAGATAACTGTAACATCGTTACTAATTATGACATGTAACAGTAATTTTGATACAAATTATGACAGGTAACAGTAATTTCGTTACTAATTATGACATGTGACTGTAATTTCGATACAAATTATGGCAGGTAACAGTAACATCGATACTAATTATGACAGGTAACTGTAACTTCGATACTAATTATGACAAGTAACTGAAATTTCGTTACAAATTATGGCAGGTAACAGTAACTTTGATTCTAATTCTGACAGGTAACAGTAACTTCGATACTAATTATGACAAGTAACTGTAACTTCGATACTGATTATGACAGGTAACTGTTGCTTCGATACTAATTGTGAGAAGTAACTGTAACTTCGATACTTATTATGACAGGTAACTGTAACTTCATTACTAATTATGACAAGAAACTGTAACTTCGATACTAATTATGACAGGTAACTGTAATTTCGTTACTAATTATGACAAGATACTGTAACTTCAATACTTATTACGACAAGTAACTGTAACTTCGATAATTATTATGACAGGTAAATGTAACTTCATAACTAATTATGACAAGAAACTGTAACTTCGATACTAATTATGACAGGTAACTGTAACTTCGATACTAATTATGACTAGTTACTGTAACGTCGTTACTAATTATGACAAGTAACTGTAATTTCGATACTAATTATGGCAGGTAACTGTAACTTCGATACTAATTATGACAGGTAACAGTAACTTCGATACTTATTATGACAGGTAACAGTAACTTAGTTACTAATTATGACATGTAAATGTAATTTCGATACAAATTATGACAGGTAGGTGTAACTTCATAACTAATTATGACAAGTAACTGTAATATTGATACAGATTATGGCAGGTAACAGTAACTTCGATACTAATTATGACAGGTAACTGTAACTTCGATACTAATTATGACAAGTAACTCTAACTTCATACCAAATTATGACAAGTAACTGTTAATTTGATAAAAAATTATGACAGGTAACTGTACCTTCGTTATTTATTATGACCAGTAACTGTAACTTCGATACTAATTATGACAAGAAACTGTAACTTCGATACTATTTATGACAGGTAACTGTAACTTCGACACTAATTATGACAAGTAACTGTAACTTCGATACTAATTATGACAAGTAACTGTAACTTCGGTACTAATTATGACAGGTAACAGTAACTTCGATACTAATTATGACAAGTAACAGTAACTTCGATACTAATTATGACAGGTATCTGTAACTTCGATACTAATTATGTCAGGTAACTGTAACATCGATACTAATTATGACAAGTAACAGTAATTTCGATACAAATTTTACCAGGTAACTGTAACATCGTAACTAATTATGACAAGTAACAGTAACTTCGTTTCTAATTTTGACAGGAAACTGTAACATCGTTACTAAATATGACATGTTACTGTAACTTCGATACAAATTATGGCAGGTAACAGTAACTTCGATACTAATTATGACAGGTAACTGTAACTACTATACAAATTATGACAGGTAACTGTAACTTTTATACTAATTATGACAGGTAACAATAACTTCGGTAATAATTATGACAGAAAACAGTAACTTCGATACTAATTATGACAGGTAACAGTAACTTCGATACTAATTATGGCAGGTAACTGTAACTTCGATACTAATTATGACAGTTAACTGTAACTTCGTTACTAATTATGGCAAGTAACTCTAACTTCGTTACTAATTATGACAAGTAACTGTAATTTTGATAAAAAATTATGGCAGATAACTGTAACTTCGATACTAATTATAACAGGTTACAGTATCTTCGATACTAATTATGACATGTAACTGTAAATTCGTTACTAATTATGACAAGTGACTATAATTTCGATACAAATTATGGCAGGTAACAGTAACTTCGATACTAATTATGACAGGTAACTGTAACTTCGATACTAATTATGACAGGTAACTGTAACTTCGATACTAATTATGACAAGTAACAGTAACTTCGATACTAATTATGACAGATAACTGTAACTTCGTTACTAATTATGACAAGATACTGTAACTTCAATACTAATTACGACAAGTAACTGTAAATTCGATAATTATTATGACAGGTAACTGTAACTTCGTTACTAATTATGACAAGAAACTGTAACTTCGATACTAATTATGACAGGTAACTGTAACTTCGATACTAATTATGACTAGTTACTGTAACTTCATTACTAATTATGACAAGTAACTGTAATTTCGATACTAATTATGGCAGGTAACTGTAACTTTGATACTAATTATGACAGGTAACAGTAACTTCGATACTAATTATGACAGGTAACAGTAACTTAGTTACTAATTATGACATGTAAATGTAATTTCGATACAAATTATGACAGGTAGCTGTAACTTCGTAACAAATTATGACAAGTAACTGTAATATCGATACAAATTATGGCAGGTAACAGTAACTTCGATACTAATTAAGACAGGTAACTGTAAATTCGTTACTAATTATGACAAGTGACTGTAAATTCGATACAAATTATGGCAGGTAACAGTAACTTCGATACTAATTATGACAGGTAACTGTAACTTCGATACTAATTATGACAAGTAACTCTAACTTCGTACCAAATTATTACAAGTAACTGTAATTTTGATAAAAAATTATGACAGGTAACTGTACCTTCGTTACTTATTATGACTAGTAACTGTAACTTCGATACTAATTATGACAAGAAACTGTAACTTCGATACTATTTATGACAGGTAACTGTAACTTCGATACTAATTATGACAAGTAACTGTAACTTCGATACTAATTATGACAAGTAACTGTAACTTCGGTACTAATTATGACAGGTAACAGTAACTTCGATACTAATTATGACAAGTAATTGTAACTTCGATACTAATTATGACAGGTAACTGTAACTTCGATACTAATTATGACAGGTAACTGTTACATCGATACTAATTATGACAGGTAACTGTAACTTCGATACTAATTATGACAAGTAACTGTAACTTCGTTACTAATTATGACAAGTAACTGTAATTTCGATACAAATTTTAGCAGGTAACTGTAACTTCGTTACTAATTATGACAAGTAACAGTAACTTCGTTTCGAATTTTGACAGAAAACTGTAACTTCGTTACTAATTATGACAGGTTACTGTAACTTCGATACTAATTATGACAGGTAACTGTAACTTCGATACTAATTATGACAAGTAACTGTAACTTCTTACTAATTATGACAAGTTACTGAAATTTCGATACAAATTATGGCAGGTAACTGTAACTTCGATACTAATTATGACAGGTAAATGTAACTTCGATACTAATTATGACAAGTAACTGTAACTTCGTTACTAATTATGACAAGTAACTGTAATTTCGATACAAATTTTAGCAGGTAACTGTAACTTCGTTACTAATTATGACAAGTAACAGTAACTTCGTTTCTAATTTTGACAGGAAACTGTAACATCGTTACTAATTATGACAGGTAACAGTAACTTCGATACTAATTAATTATGACAAGTAACTGTAACTTCGATACTGATTATGACAGGTAACTGTAACTTCGATACTAATTATGACAAGTAACTGTAACTTCGATACTTATTATGACAGGTAACTGTAACTTCATTACTAATTATGACAAGAAACTGTAACTTCGATACTAATTATGACAGGTAACTGTAACTTCGTTACTAATTATGACTAGATTCTGTAACTTCGATACTAATTACGACAAGTAACTGTAACTTCGATAATTATTATGACAGGTAACTGTAACTTCATTACTAATTATGACAAGAAACTGTAACTTCGTTACTAATTATGACAGGTAACTGTAACTTCGATACTAATTATGACTAGTAACTGTAACCTCGTTACTAATTGTGACAAGTAACTGTAATTTCG
Organism: Meconema thalassinum; assembly: GCA_946902985.2. Taxonomy (NCBI): domain Eukaryota; kingdom Metazoa; phylum Arthropoda; class Insecta; order Orthoptera; family Tettigoniidae; genus Meconema; species Meconema thalassinum. The sequence goes on along the minus strand of OX336388.2, from coordinate 1,738,445,880 downwards.
ATACTAATTATGGCAGGTAACTGTAACTTCGTTACTAATTATGACAAGTAACTGTAATTTCGATACAAATTATGGCAGGTAACTGTAACTTCGATACTAATTATGACAGGTAACAGTAACTTCGATACTAATTATGACAGGTAACAGTAACTTCGATACTAATTATGCCAAGTAACAGTAACTTCGATACTAATTATGACAGATAACTGTAACATCGTTACTAATTATCACATGTAACTGTAATATCGATACAAATTATGGCAGGTAACAGTAACTTCGATACTAATTATGACAGGTAACTGTAACTTCGATACTTATTATGACAAGTAACTGTAATTTCGATTCAAATTATGGCAGGTAACTGTAACTTCGATACTAATTATGACAGGTAAGAGTAACTTCGATATTAATTATGACAAGTAACTGTAACTTCGATACTAACTATGACAGGTAACTGTAACTTCGATACTAATTATGACAAGTAACTCTAACTTCGTTCCAAATTATGACAAGTAACTGTAATTTTGATAAAAAATTATGACAGGTAACTGTAACATCGTTACTTATTATGACTAGTAACTGTAACTTCGATACTAATTATGACAAGAAACTCTAACTTCGATACTATTTATGGCAGGTAACTGTAACTTCGATACTAATTATGACAAGTAACTGTAACTTCGGTACTAATTATGACAGGTAACAGTAACTTCGATACTAATTATGACAAGTAACAGTAACTTCGATACTAATTATGACAGGTAACTGTAACTTCGATACTAATTATGACAGGTAACTGTAACTTCGATACGAATTATGACAGGTAAATGTAACTTCGATACTAATTAAGACATGTAACTGTAACTTCGTTACTAATTACGACAAGTAACTGTAATTTCGATACAAATTTTAGCAGGTAACTGTAACTTCGTTACTAATTATGACAAGTAACAGTAACTTCGTTTCTAATTTTGACAGGAAACTGTAACTTCGTTACTAATTATGACAGGTTACTGTAACTTCGATACTAATTATGACAGGTAACTGGAACTTCGATACTAATTATGACAAGTAACTGTAACTTCTTATTAATTATGACAATTAACTGAAATTTCGATACAAATTATGGCAGGTAACTGTAACTTCGATACTATTTATGACAGGTAACAGTAACTTCGTAACTAATTATGACAGAAAACAGTAACTTCGATACTAATTATGACAGGTAACAGTAACTTCGATACTAATTATGGCAGGTAACTGTAACTTCGATACTAATTGTGACAAAAAACTGTAATTTCGATACAAATTATGGCAGGTAACAGCAACTTCGATACTTATTATGACAGGTAACTGTAACTTCGATACTAATTATGACAAGTAACTGTAATTCCGATACAAATTATGACAGGTAACTGTAACTTCGTTACTAATTCTGGCAAGTAACTGTAATTTCTATACAAATTATGGCAGGTAACAGTAACTTCGATACTAATTATGACAGGTAACTGTAACTTCTATACAAATTATGACAGGTAACTGTAACTTCTATACTAATTATGACAGGTAACAATAACTTCGATAATAATTATGACAGAAAACAGTAACTTCGATACTAATTATGACAAGTAACTGTATCTTCTTATTAATTATGACAATTAACTGAAATTTCGATACAAATTATGGCAGGTAACTGTAACTTCGATACTATTTATGACAGGTAACAGTAACTTCGTTACTAATTATGACAGAAAACAGTAACTTCGATACTAATTATGACAGGTAACAGTAACTTCGATACTAATTATGGCAGGTAACTGTAACTTCGATACTAATTGTGACAAATAACTGTAATTTCGATACAAATTATGGCAGGTAACAGCAACTTCGATACTTGTTATGACAGGTAACTGTAACTTCGATACTAATTATGACAAGTAACTGTAATTTCGATACAAATTATGACAGGTAACTGTAACTTCGTTACTAATTCTGGCAAGTAACTGTAATTTCGATACAAATTATGGCAGGTAACAGTAACTTCGATACTAATTATGACAGGTAACTGTAACTTCTATACAAATTATGGCAGGTAACTGTAACTTCGATACTATTTATGACAGTTAACTGTAACTTCGTTACTAATTATGACAAGTAACTGAAATTTCGATACAAATTGTGGCAGTTAACTGTAACTTTGATACTAATTATGACAGGTAACAGTAACTTCGATACTAATTATAACAATTAACTGTAACTTCGATACTAATTATGACAGGTAAATGTAACTTCCTTACTAATTATGACAATAACGGTAATTTCGATACAAATTATGGCAGGTAACTGTAACTTCGATACTAATTATGACAGGTAACAGTAACTTCGATACTAATTATGACCAGTAACAGTAACTTCGATACTAATGAAGACAAGTAACTGTAACTTCGAAACTAATTATGACAAGTGACTGTAATTTCGATACAAATTATGGCAGGTAATAGTAACTTCGATACTAATTATGACAGGTAACAGTAACTTCGATAATAATTATGACAGATAACTGTAACTTCGACACTAATTATGACATGTAACTGTAATTTCGATACAAATTATGACAGGTAACTGTAATTTCGTTACTAATTATGACAAGTGACTGTAATTTCGATACAAATTATGGCAGGTAACAGTAACTTCTATACTAATTATGACAGGTAACTGTAACTTCGATACTAATTATGACAAGTAACTGTAATTTCGTTACCAATTATGGCAAGTAACGGTAACATTGATTCTAATTCTGACAGGTAACAGTAAATTCGATACTAATTATGACAAGTAACTGTAACTTCGATACTGATTATGACAGGTAACTGTAACTTCGATACTAATTATGACAAGTAACTGTAACTTCGATAATTATTATGACAGGTAACTGTAACTTCATTACTAATTATGACAAGAAACTGTAACTTCGTTACTAATTATGACAGGTAACTGTAACTTCGATACTAATTATGACTAGTAACTGTAACCTCGTTACTAATTGTGACAAGTAACTGTAATTTCGATACTAATTATGGCAGGTAACTGTAACTTCATTACTAATTATGACAAGAAACTGTAACTTCGATACTAATTATGACAGGTAACTGTAACTTCGATACTAATTATGACTAGTAACTGTAACTTCGTTACTAATTGTGACAAGTAACTGTAATTTCGATACTAATTATGGCAGGTAACTGTAACTTCGTTACTAATTATGACAAGTAACTGTAACTTCGATAAAAATTATGGCAGGTTACTGTAACTTCGATACTAATTATGACAGGTAACAGTAACTTCGATACTAATTATGACAGGTAACAGTAACTTAGTTACTAATTATGACATGTAACTGTAATTTCGATACAAATTATGACAGGTAGCTGTAACTTCGTTACTAATTATGACAAGTAACTGTAATATCGATACAAATTATGGCAGGTAACAGTAACTTCGATACTAATTATGACAGGTAACTGTAACTTCGATACTTATTATGACAGGTTACTGTAACTTCGATACTAATTATGACAGGTAACTGTAACTTCGATACTAATTATGACAAGTAACTGTAACTTCTTATTAATTATGACAATTAACTGAAATTTCGATACAAATTATGGCAGGTAACTGTAACTTCGATACTATTTATGACAGGTAACAGTAACTTCGTTACTAATTATGACAGAAAACAGTAACTTCGATACTAATTATGACAGGTAACAGTAACTTCGATACTAATTATGGCAGGTAACTGTAACTTCGATACTAATTGTGACAAATAACTGTAATTTCGATACAAATTATGGCTAGTAACAGCAACTTCGATACTTATTATGACAGGTAACTGTAACTTCGATACTAATTATGACAAGTAACTGTAATTCCGATACAAATTATGACAGGTAACTGTAACTTCGTTACTAATTCTGGCAAGTAACTGTAATTTCGATACAAATTATGGCAGGTAACAGTAACTTCGATACTAATTATGACAGGTAAATGTAACTTCTATACAAATTATGACAGGTAACTGTAACTTCTATACTAATTATGACAGGTAACAATAACTTCGATAATAATTATGACAGAAAACAGTAACTTCGATACTAATTATGACAAGTAACTGTATCTTCTTATTAATTATGACAATTAACTGAAATTTCGATACTAATTATGGCAGGTAACTGTAACTTCGATGCTATTTATGACAGAAAACAGTAACTTCGATACTAATTATGACAGGTAACAGTAACTTCGATACTAATTATGGCAGGTATCTGTAACTTCGATACTAATTGTGACAAATAACTGTAATTTCGATACAAATTATGGCAGGTAACAGCAACTTCGATACTTATTATGACAGGTAACTGTAACTTCGATACTAATTATGACAAGTAACTGTAATTTCGATACAAATTATGACAGGTAACTGTAACTTCGTTACTAATTCTGGCAACTAACTGTAATTTCTATACAAATTATGGCAGGTAACAGTAACTTCGATACTAATTATGACAGGTAACTGTAACTTCCTTACTAATTATGACAATAACGGTAATTTCGATACAAATTATGGCAGGTAACTGTAACTTCGATACTAATTATGACAGGTAACAGTAACTTCGATACTAATTATGACAAGTAACAGTAACTTCGATACTAATGAAGACAAGTAACTGTAACTTCGAAACTAATTATGACAAGTGACTGTAATTTCGATACAAATTTTGGCAGGTAACAGTAACTTCGATACTAATTATGACAGGTAACAGTAACTTCGATAATAATTATGACAGATAACTGTAACTTCTATACTAATTATGACAGGTAACTGTAACTTCGATACTAATTATGACAAGTAATTGTAATTTCGTTACAAATTATGGCAGGTAACGGTAACTTTGATTCTAATTCTGACAGGTAAGTGTAACTTCGATACTAATTACGAAAGTAACTGTAACTTCGATACTAATTATGACAGGTAACTGTAACTTCGATACTAATTATGACAAGTAACTCTAACTTCGTTCCAAATTATGACAAGTAACTGTAATTTTGATAAAAAATTATGACAGGCAACTGTAACTTCGTTACTTATTATGACTAGTAACTGTAACTTCGATACTAATTATGACAAGAAACTGTAACTTCGATACTATTCATGACAGGTAACTGTAACTTCGATACTAATTATGACAAGTAACTGTAACTTCGATACTAATTATGACAAGTAACTGTAACTTCGGTACTAATTATGACAGGTAACAGTAACTTCGATACTAATTATGACAAGTAACAGTAACTTCGATACTAATTATGACAGGTAACTGTAACTTCGATACTAATTATGACAGGTAACTGTAACTTCGATACTAATTATGACAGGTAAATGTAACTTCGATATTAATTATGACAAGTAACTGTAACTTCGTTACTAATTATGACAAGTAACTGTAATTTCGATACAAATTTTAGCAGGTAACTGAAACTTCGTTACTAATTATGACAAGTAACAATAACTTCGTTTCTAATTTTGACAGGAAACTGTAACTTCGTTACTAATTATGACAGGTTACTGTAACTTCGATACTAATTATGACAGGTAACTGTAACTTCGATACTAATTATGACAAGTAACTGTAACGTCTTATGAATTATGGCAAGTAACTGAAATTTCGATACAAATTATGGCAGGTAACTGTAACTTCGATATTATTTATGACAGGTAACAGTAACTTCGTTACTAATTATGACAGAAAACAGTAACTTCGATACTAATTATGACAGGTAACAGTAACTTCGATACTAATTATGGCAGGTAACTGTAACTTCGATACTAATTGTGACAAATAACTGTAATTTCGATACAAATTATGGCAGGTAACAGTAACTTCGATACTTATTATGACTGGTAACTGTAACTTCGATACTAATTATGACAAGTAACTGTAATTTCGATACAAATTATGACAGGTAACTGTAACTTCGTTACTAATTATGGCAAGTAACTGTAATTTCGATACAAATTATGGCAGGTAACAGTAACTTCGATACTAATTATGACAGGTAACTGTAACTTCGATACTAATTATGACAAGTAACTCTAACTTCGTGCCAAATTATGACAAGTAACTGTAATTTTGATAAAAAATTATGACAGGTAACTGTACCTTCGTTACTTATTATGACTAGTAACTGTAACTTCGATACTAATTATGACAAGAAACTGTAACTTCGATACTATTTATGACAGGTAACTGTAACTTCGATACTAATTATGACAAGTAACTGTAACTTCGATACTAATTATGACAAGTAACTGTAACTTCGGTACTAATTATGACAGGTAACAGTAACTTCGATACTAATTATGACAAGTAACAGTAACTTCGATACTAATTATGACAGGTAACTGTAACTTCGATAATAATTATGACATGTTACTGTAACATCGATACTAATTATGACAGGTAACTGTAACTTCGATATTAATTATGACAAGTAACTGTAACTTCGTTGCTAATTATGACAAGTAACTGTAATTTCGATACAAATTTTAGCAGGTAACTGTAACTTCGTTACTAATTATGACAAGTAACAGTAACTTCGTTTCTAATTTTGACAGGAAACTGTAACTTCGTTACTAATTATGACAGGTTACTGTAACTTCGATACTAATTATGACAGGTAACTGTAAATTCGATACTAATTATGACAAGTAACTGTAACTTCTTACTAATTATGACAAGTTACTGAAATTTCGATACAAATTATGGCAGGTAACTGTAACTTCGATACTAATAATGACAGGTAAATGTAACTTCGATACTAATTATGACAAGTAACTGTAACTTCGTTACTAATTATGACAAGTAACTGTAATTTCGATACAAATTTAAGCAGGTAATTGTAACTTCGTTACTAATTATGACAAGTAACAGTAACTTCGTTTCTAATTTTGACAGGAAACTGTAACTTCGTTACTAATTATGACAGGTAACAGTAACTTCGATACTAATTATGACAGATAACTGTAACTTCGTTACTAATTATATCATGTAACTGTAATTTCGATACAAATTATGACAGGTAACTGTAATTTCGTTACTAATTATGACATGTGACTGTAATTTCGATACAAATTATGGCAGGTAACAGTAACATCGAAACTAATTATGACAGGTAACTGTAACTTCGATACTAATTATGACAAGTAACTGTAATTTCGTTACAAATTATGGCAGGTAACGGTAACTTTGATTCTAATTCTGACAGGTAACAGTAACTTCGATACTAATTATGACAAGTAACTGTAACTTCGATACTGATCATTACAGGTAACTGTAACTTCGATACTAATTATGACAAGTAACTGTAACTTCGATACTTATTATGACAGGTAACTGTAACTTCATTACTAATTATGACAAGAAACTGTAACTTCGATACTAATTATGACAGGTAACTGTAACTTCGTTACTAATTATGACTAGATACTGTAACTTCGATACTAATTACGACAAGTAACTGTAACTTCGATAATTATTATGACAGGTAACTGTAACTTCATTACTAATTATGACAAGAAACTGTAACTTCGATACTAATTATGACAGGTAACTGTAACTTCGATACTAATTATGACTAGTAACTGTAACTTCGTTACTAATTGTGACAAGTAACTGTAATTTCGATACTAATTATGGCAGGTAACTGTAACTTCGTTACTAATTATGTCAAGTAACTGTAATTTCGATACAAATTATAGCAGGTAACTGTAACTTCGATACTAATTATGACAGGTTACAGTTACTTCGATACTAATTATGACAGGTAACAGTAACTTAGTTACTAATTATGACATGTAACTGTAATTTCGATACAAATTATGACAGGTAGCTGTAACTTCGTTACTAATTATGACAAGTAACTGTAATATCGATACAAATTATGGCAGGTAACAGTAACTTCGATACTAATTATGACAGGTAACTGTAACTTCGATACTTATTATGACAAGTAACGGTAATTTCGATACAAATTATGGCAGGTAACTGTAACTTCGATACTAATTATGACAGGTAAGAGTAACTTCGATACTAATTATGACAAGTAACTGTAACTTCGATACTAACTATGACAGGTAACTGTAACTTCGATACTAATTATGACAAGTAACTCTAACTTCGTTCCAAATTATGACAAGTAACTGTAATTTTGATAAAAAATTATGACAGGTAACTGTAACTTCGTTACTTATTATGACTAGTAACTGTAACTTCGATACTAAATATGACAAGAAACTGTAACTTCGATACTACTTATGACAGGTAACTGTAACTTCGATACTAATTATGACAAGTAACTGTAACTTCGATACTAATTATGACAAGTAACTGTAACTTCGGTACTAATTATGACAGGTAACAGTAACTTCGATACTAATTATGACAAGTAACTGTAATTTCGATACAAATTTTAGCAGGTAACTGTAACTTCGTTATTAATTATGACAAGTAACAGTAACTTCGTTTTTAATTTTGAAAGGAAACTGTAACTTCGTTACTAATTATGACAGGTTACTGTAACTTCGATACTAATTATGACAGGTAAATGTAACTTCGATACTAATTATGACAAGTAACTGTAACTTCTTATTAATTATGACAATTAACTGAAATTTCGATACAAATTATGGCAGGTAACTATAACTTCGATACTATTTATGACAGGTAACAGTAACTTCGTTACTAATTCTGACAGAAAACAGTAACATCGATATTAATTATGACAGGTAACAGTAACTTCGATACTAATTATGGCAGGTAACTGTAACTTCGATACTAATTGTGACAAATAACTGTAATTTCGAAACAAATTATGGCAGGTAACAGCAACTTCGATACTTATTATGACAGGTAACTGTAACTTCGATACTAATTATGACAAGTAACTGTAATTCCGATACAAATTATGACAGGTAACTGTAACTTCGTTACTAATTCTGGCAAGTAACTGTAATTTCGATACAAATTATGGCAGGTGACAGTAACTTCGATACTAATTATGACAGGTAACTGTAACTTCTATACAAATTATGACAGGTAACTGTAACTTCTATACTAATTATGACAGGTAACAATAACTTCGATAATAATTATGACAGAAAACAGTAACTTCGATACTAATTATGACAAGTAATTCTATCTTCTTATTAATTATGACAATTAACTGAAATTTCGATACAAATTATGGCAGGTAACTGTAACTTTGATACTATTTATGACAGGTAACAGTAAGTTCGTTACTAATTATGACAGAAAACAGTAACTTCGATACTAATTTTGACAGGTAACAGTAACTTCGATACTAATTATGGCAGGTAACTGTAACTTCGATACTAATTGTGTCAAATAACTGTAATTTCGATACAAATTATGGCAGGTAACAGCAACTTCGATACTTATTATGACAGGTAACTGTAACTTCTATACTAATTATGACAAGTAACTGTAATTTCGATACAAATTATGACAGGTAACTGTAACTTCGTTACTAATTCTGGCAAGTAACTGTAATTTCGATACAAATTATGGCAGGTAACAGTAACTTCGATACTAATTATGACAGGTAACTGTAACTTCTATACAAATTATGGCAGGTAACTGTAACTTCGATAGTAATTATGACAGTTAACTGTAACTTCGTTACTAATTATGACAAGTAACTGAAATTTCGATACAAATTGTGGCAGTTAACTGTAACTTTGATACTAATTATGACAGGTAACAGTAACTTCGATACTAATTATAACAAGTAACTGTAACTTCGATACTCATTATGACAGGTAACTGTAACTTCCTTACTAATTATGACAATAACGGTAATTTCGATACAAATTATGGCAGGTAACTGTAACTTCGATACTAATTATGACAGGAAACAGTAACGTCGATACTAATTATGACAAGTAACAGTAACTTCGATACTAATGAAGACAAGTAACTGTAACTTCGAAACTAATTATGACAAGTGACCGTAATTTCGATACAAATTATGGCAGGTAACAGTAACTTCGATACTAATTATGACAGGTAACAGTAACTTCGATAATAATTATGACAGATAACTGTAACTTCTATACTAATTATGACAGGTAACTGTAACTTCGATACTAATTATGACAAGTAATTGTAATTTCGTTACAAATTATGTCAGGTAACGGTAACTTTGATTCTAATTCTGACAGGTAACAGTAAATTCGATACTAATTATGACAAGTAACTGTAACTTCGATATTGATTATGACAGGTAACTGTAACTTCGATACTAATTATGACAAGTAACTGTAACTTCGATACTTATTATGACAGGTAACTGTAATTTCATTACTAATTATGACAAGAAACTGTAACTTCGATACTAATTATGACAGGTAACTGTAACTTCGTTACTAATTATGACAAGATACTGTAACTTCGATACTAATTACGACAAGTAACTGTAACTTCGATAATTATTATGACAGGTAACTGTAACTTCATTACTAATTATGACAAGAAACTGTAACTTCGATACTAATTATGACAGGTAACTGTAACTTCGATACTAATTATGACTAGTAACTGTAACTTCGTTACTAATTGTGACAAGTAACTGTAATTTCGATACTAATTATGGCAGGTAACTGTAACATCGTTACTAATTATGACAAGTAACTGTAATTTCGATACAAATTATGGCAGGTAACTGTAACTTCGATACTAATTATGACAGGTAACAGTAACTTCGATACTAATTATGACAGGTAACAGTAACTTCGTTACTAATTATGACAGGTAACTGTAACTTCGATACTTATTTTGACAAGTAACTGTAATTTCGATACAAATTATGGCAGGTAACTGTAACTTCGATACTATTTATGACAGGTAAGAGTAACTTCGATACTAATTATGACAAGTAACTGTAACTTCGATACTAATTATGACTGGTAACTGTAACTTCGATACTAATTATGACAAGAAACTCTAACTTCGTTCCAAATTATGACAAGTAACTGTAATTTTGATAAAAAATTATGACAGGTAACTGTAACTTCGTTACTAATTATGACTAGTAACTGTCACTTCGATACTAATTATGACAAGTAACTGTAACTTCGGTTCTAATTATGACAGGTAACAGTAACTTCGATATTAATTATGACAAGTAACAGTAATTTCGATACTAATTATGACAGGTAACTGTAACATCGATACTAATTATGACAGGTAACTGTAACGTCGATACTAATTATGACAGGTAAATGTAACTTCGATACTTATTATGACAAGTAACTGTAACTTCGTTACTAATTATGACAAGTATCTGTAATTTCGATACAAATTTTAGCAGGTAACTGTAACTTCGTTACTAATTATGACAAGTAACAGTAACTTCGTTTCTAATTTTGACAGGAAACTGTAACTTCGTTACTAATTATGACAGGTAACTGTAACTTCGATACTAATTATGACAAGTAACTGTAACTTCTTACTAATTATGACAAGTAACTGAAATTTCGATACAAATTATGGCAGGTAACTGTAACTTCGATACTATTTATGACAGGTAACAGTAACTTCGATACTAATTATGACAAGTAACAGTAACTTCGATACTAATTAAGACAAGTAACTGTAACTTCGAAACTAATTATGACAGGTTACTGTAACTTCGATACTAATTATGTCAGGTAACAGTAAGTTCGATACTAATTATGACAGGTAACTGTAACTTCGTTACTAATTAAGACAAGTAACTGTAACTTCGATACTAATTATGACAAATGACTGTAACTTCGATACTTATTATGACAGGTAACTGTAACTTCATTACTAATTATGACAAGAAACAGTAACTTCGATACTAATTATGACAAGTAACTGTAACTTCGATACTAATTATGACAAGTAACTATAATTCGACACTTATTATGACAGGTAACTGTAACTTCCTTACTAATTATGACAAGTAACTGCAATTTCGATGCAAATTATGGCAGGTAACAGTAACTTTGATACTAATGAAGACAGGTAACTGTAACATCGTTACTAATTATGACAAGTAACTGTAATTTCGATACATATTATGGCAGGTAACTGTAACTACGATACTAATTATGACAGGTAAGAGTAACTTCGATACTAATTATGACAAGTAACTGTAACTTCGATACTAATTATGACAGGTAACTGTAAATTCGATACTAATTATGACAAGTAACTCTAACTTCGTTCCAAATTATGACAAGTAACTCTAATTTTGATAAAAAATTATGACAGGTAACTGTACCTTCGTTACTTATTATGACTAGTTACTGTAACTTCGATACTAATTATGACAAGGAACTGTAACTGCGATACTATTTATGACAGGTAACTGTAATTTCCATACTAATTATGACAAGTAACTGTAACTTCGATACTAATTATGACAAGTAACTGTAACTTCGGTACTAATTATGACAGGTAACAGTAACTTCGATACTAATTATGACAAGTAACAGTAACTTCGATACTAATTATGACAGAAAACAGTAACTTCGATACTAATTATGACAGGTAACAGTACCTTCGTTACTTATTATGACTAGTTACTGTAACTTCGATACTAATTATGACAAGTAACTGTAATTTCGATACAAATTATGGCAGGTAACAGTAACTTCGTTACTAATTATGACAGGTAACTGTAACTTAGATACTAATTATGACAGGTAACTGTAACTTCGTTACTAATTATGACAAGTAACTGTAATTTCGATAAAATGATGGCAGGTAACAGTAACTTCGATACTATTAATGACAGGTAACAGTAACTTCGATACTAATTATGACAAGTAACTGTAACTTTGATTCTAATTATGACAGGTAACTGTAACTTCGATATTAATTATGGCAAGTAACTCTTACTTCGTTACTAATTATGACAAGTAACTGTAATTTTGATAAAAAATTATGGCAGGTAAGAGTAACTTCGATACTAATTATGACAGGTTACAGTAACTTCGATACTAATTATGACAGGTAACAGTAATTCGTTACTAAATATGACAAGTAACTGTAATTTCGTTATTAATTATGGCAGGTAACTGTAACTTCGTTAATAATTATGACAAGTAAATGTAATTTCGATACAAATTATGTCAGGTAACTGTACCTTCGATACTTATGATGACAGATAACAGTAACTTCGATACTAATTATGACAGGTAACAGTAGCTTCGTTAATAATTATGACAAGTAACTGTAATTGCGATACAAATTATGACAGGTAACTGTAACTTCGTTACTAATTAAGACAAGTAACTGTAATTTCGATACAAATTATGGCAGGTAACAGTAACTTCGATACTAATTATGACAGGTAACTGCATCATCGATACTAATTATGACAATTAACTGTATTTTCGATACAAATTATGGCAGGTAACTGTAACTTCGATACTACATATGACAGGTAACTCTAACTTCGATACTAATTATGACAAGTAACTGTAACTTCGTTACTAATTAAGACCAGTAACTGTAATTTTGATAAAAAATTATGGCAGGTAACTGTAACTTCGATATTAATTATGTCAGGTAACAGTAACTTCGATATTAATTATGACAGGTAACTGTAAATTCGTTACTAATTAAGACAAGTAACTGTAACTTCGATACTAATTATGACAAGTGACTGTAACTTCGATACTTATTATGACAGGTAACTGTAACTTCATTACTAATTATGACAAGAAACAGTAACTTCGATACTAATTATGACAAGTAATTGTAACTTCGATACTAATTATGACAAGTAACTATAATTCGATACTTATTATGACAGGTAACTGTAACTTCCTTACTAATTATGACTAGTAACTGCAATTTCGATGCAAACTATGGCAGGTAACAGTAACATTGATACTAATTAAGACAGGTAACTGTAACATCGTTACTAATTATGACAAGTAACTGTAATTTCGATACATATTATGGCAGGTAACTGTAACTACGATACTAATTATGACAAGTAAGAGTAACTTCGATACTAATTATGACAAGTAACTGTAACATCGATACTAATTATGAGAGGTAACTGTAACTTCGATACTAATTATGACAAGTAACTCTAACTTCGTTCCAAATTATGACAAGTAACTGTAATTTTGATAAAAAATTATGACAGGTAACTGTACCTTCGTTACTTATTATGACTAGTTACTGTAACTTCGATACTAATTATGACAAGAAACTGTAACTTCGATACTATTTATGACAGGTAACTGTAATTTCCATACTAATTATGACAAGTAACTGTAACTTCGATACTAATTATGACAAGTAACTGTAACTTCGGTACTAATTATGACAGGTAACAGAAATTTCGATACTAATTATGACAAGTAACAGTAACTTCGATACTAATTATGACAGGTAACTGTAACTTCGATACTAATTATGACAGGTAACTGTAACTTCGATACTAATTATGACAGGTTAATGTAACTTCGATACTAATTATGACAAGTAACTGTAACTTCGTTACTAATTATGACAAGTAACTGTAATTTCGATACAAATTTTAGCAGGTAACTGTAACTTCGTTACTAATTATGACAAGTAACAGTAACTTCGTTTCTAATTTTGACAGGAAACTGTAACTTCGTTACTAATTATGAGAGGTTACTGTAACTTCGATACTAATTATGACAGGTAACTGTAACTTCGATACTAATTATGACAAGTAACTGTAACATCTTACTAATTATGACAAGTAACTGAAATTTCGATACAAATTATAGCAGGTAACTGTAACTTCGATACTATTTATGACAGGTAACAGTAACTTCGTTACTAATTATGACAGAAAACAGTAACATCGATACTAATTATGACAGGTAACAGTAACTTCGATACTAATTATGGCAGGTAACTGTAACTTCGATACTAATTGTGACAAAAAACTGTAATTTCGATACAAATTATGGCAGGTAACAGTAACTTCGATAATTATTATGACAGGTAACCGTAACTTCGATACTAATTATGACAAGTAACTGTAATTTCGATACAAATTATGACAGGTAACTGTAACTTCGTTACTAATTATGGCAAGTAACTGTAATTTCGGTACAAATTATGGCAGGTAAAAGTAACTTCGTTACTAATTATGACAGGTAACTGTAACTTCTATACAAATTATGACAGGTAACTGTAACTTCTATACTATTTATGACAGGTAACCATAACTTCGATAATAATTATGACAGAAAGCAGTAACTTCGATACTAATTATGACAGGTAACAGTAACTTCGATACTCATTATGGCAGGTAAATGTAACTTCGATACTAATTATGACAGTTAACTGTAACTTCGTTACTAATTATGATAAGTAACTGAAATTTCGATACAAATTGTGGCAGGTAACTGTTACTTCGATACTAATTATGACAGGTAACAGTAACTTCGATACTAATTATTACAAGTAACTGTAACTTCGATACTAATTATGACAGGTAACTGTATCTTAGTTACTAATTATGACAATAACTGTAATTTCGATACAAATTATGCCAGGTAACTGTAACTTCGATACTAATTATGACAGGTAACAGTAACTTCGATACTAATTATGACAAGTAACAGTAACTTCGATACTAATTAAGACAAGTAACTGTAACATCGAAACTAATTATGACAAGTGACTGTAATTTCGATACAAATTATGGCAGGTAACAGTAACTTCGATACTAATTATGACAGGTAACTGTAACTTCGATACTAATTATTACAAGTAACTGTAACTTCGATACTAATTATGACAGGTAACTGTATCTTAGTTACTAATTATGACAATAACTGTAATTTCGATACAAATTATGCCAGGTAACTGTAACTTCGATACTAATTATGACAGGTAACAGTAACTTCGATACTAATTATGACAAGTAACAGTAACTTCGATACTAATTAAGACAAGTAACTGTAACATCGAAACTAATTATGACAAGTGACTGTAATTTCGATACAAATTATGGCAGGTAACAGTAACTTCGATACTAATTATGACAGGTAACTGTAACTTCGATACTAATTATGACAGGTAACTGTAACTTCGATACTAATTATGACAGGTAACAGTAACTTCCATACTTATTATGACAGATAAGTGTAACTTCGTTACTAATTATGACATGTAACTGTAATTTCGATACAAATTATGACAGGTAACTGTAATTTCGTTACTAATTGTGACAAGTGACTGTAATTTCGATACAAATTATGGCAGGTAACAGTAACTTCGATACTAATTATGACAGGTAACTGTAACTTCGATACTAATTATGACAAGTAATAGTAATTTCGTTACAAATTATGGCAGGTAACGGTAACTTTGATTCTAATTCTGACAGGTAACAGTTACTTCGATACTAATTATGACAAGTTACTGTAACATCGATACTGATTATGACAGGTAACTGTAACTTCGATACTAATTATGACAAGTAACTGTAACTTCGATACTTATTATGACAGGTAACTGTAACGTCATTACTAATTATGACAAGAAACTGTAACTTCGATACTAAATATGACAGGTAACTGTAACTTCGTTACTAATTATGACAAGATACTGTAACTTCGATACTAATTACGACAAGTAACTCTAACTTCGATAATTATTATGACAGGTAACTGTAACTTCATTACTAATTATGACAAGAAACTGTAACTTCGATACTAATTATGACAGGTAACTGTAACTTCGATACTAATTATGACTAGTAACTGTAACTTCGTTACTAATTGTGACAAGTAACTGTAATTTCGATACTAATTATGGCAGGTAACTGTAACTTCGTTACTAATTATGACAAGTAACTGTAATTTCGATACAAATTATGGCAGGTAAGTGTAACTTCGATACTAATTATGACAGGTAACAGTAACTTCGATACTAATTATGACAGGTAACAGTAACTTAGTTACTAATTATGACATGTAACTGTAATTTCGATACAAATTATGACAGGTAGCTTTAACTTCGTTACTAATTATGACAAGTAACTGTAATATCGATACGAATTATGGCAGGTAACAGTAACTTCGATACTAATTATGACAGGTAACTGTAATTTCGATACTTATTATGACAAGTAACTGTAATTTCGATACAAATTATGGCAGGTAACTGTAACTTCGATACTAATTATGACAGGTAAGAGTAACTTCGATACTAATTATGACAAGTAACTGTAAATTCGATACTAATTATGACAGGTAACTGTAACTTCGAAACTAATTATGACAAGTAACTCTAACTTCGTTCCAAATTATGACAAGTAACTGAAATTTTGATAAAAAATTATGACAGGTAACTGTAACTTCGTTACTTATTATGACTAGTATCTGTAACTTCGATACTAATTATGACAAGAAACTGTAACTTCGATACTATTTATGACAGGTAACTGTAACTTCGATACTAATTATGACAAGTAACTGTAACTTCGATACTAATTATGACAGGTAACTGTAACTTCGTTAATAATTAGGACAAGTAACTGTAATTTCGATACAAATTATGGCAGGTAACTGTAACTTCTATACTAATTATGACAGGTAACAGTAACTTCGATACTAATTATGACAAGTAACAGTAACTTCGATACTAATTAAGACAAGTAACTGTAACTTCGAAACTAATTATGACAGGTAACTGTAACATCGTTATTATTTATGACAAGTAACTGTAATTTCGATACAAATTATGGCAGGTAACTGTAACTTCTATACTAATTATGACAGGTAACAGTAACTTCGATACTAATTATGACAAGTAACTGTAACTTCGATACTAATTATGACAAGTAACAGTAACTTCGATACTAATTATGACAAGTAACTGTAACTTCGATACTAATTTTGACACGTAACTGTAATTTCGATACTAATTATGACAAGTAACTCTAACTTCGTTACTAATTATGACAGGTAACTGTAACTTCGATACTAATTATGACAGGTAGCAGTAACTTCGATACTAACTATGACAATTAACTGTAACTTCGATTCTAATTATGACAGGTAACTGTAACTTCGTTGCAAATTTTGGCAGGTAACTGTAATTTTGATACAAATTATGGCAGGGAACTGTAACTTCGATACTAATTATGACAGGTAACAGTAACTTCGATACTAATTATGACAAGTAACTGTAACTTCAATACTAATTATGGCAAGTAACTGCAATTTCGATACAAATTATGGCAGGTAACAGTAACTTCGATACTAAATATGACAGGTAACTGTACCGTCTATACAAATTTTGACAGGTAACTGAAACTTGTGTACTAATTATGACAGGTAACAATAACTTCGGTAATAATTATGACTGAAAACAATAACTTCGATACTAATTATGACAGGTATCATTAACTTCGATACTAATTATGGCAGGTAACTGTAATTTCGATACTAATTATGACAGTTAACTGTAACTTCGTTACTAATTATGACAAGAAACTGAAATTTCGTTACAAATTGTGGCAGGTAACTGTAACTTCGATACTAATTATGACAGGTAACAGTAACTTCGATACTAATTATAACAAGTAACTGTAACTTCGATACTAATTATGACAGGTAACTGTAACTTCGTTACTAATTATGACAAGTAACTGTAATTTCGATACAAATTATGGCAGGTAACAGTAACTTCGATACTAATTATGACAGGTAACAGTAACTTCGATACTAATTATGACAAGTAACAGTAACTTCGATACTAATTAAGACAAGTAACTGTAACATCGAAACTAATTAAGACAGGTAACTGTAACATCGTTACTAATTATGACAAGTAACTGTAATTTCGATACATATTATGGCAGGTAACTGTAACTTCGATACTAATTATGACAGGTAACAGTAACTTCGATACTAATTGTGACAAGTAACTGTAACTTCGATACTAATTATGACAAGTAACAGTAACTTCGATACTAATTATGATTAGTAACTGTAACTTTGATACTAATTTTGACAGGTAACTGTAACTTCGATACTAATTATGACAAGTTACTCTAACTTCGTTACTAATTATGACAAGTAACTGTAATTTTGATAAAAAATTATGGCAGGTAACTGCAACTTCGATACTAATTATGACAGGTAACTGCATCATCGATACTAATTATGACAATTAACTGTATTTTCGATACAAATTATGGCAGGTAACTGTAACTTCGATACTACATATGACAGGTAACTCTAACTTCGATACTAATTATGACAAGTAACTGTAACTTCGTTACTAATTAAGACCAGTAACTGTAATTTTGATAAAAAATTATGGCAGGTAACTGTAACTTCGATATTAATTATGTCAGGTAACAGTAACTTCGATATTAATTATGACAGGTAACTGTAAATTCGTTACTAATTAAGACAAGTAACTGTAACTTCGATACTAATTATGACAAGTGACTGTAACTTCGATACTTATTATGACAGGTAACTGTAACTTCATTACTAATTATGACAAGAAACAGTAACTTCGATACTAATTATGACAAGTAATTGTAACTTCGATACTAATTATGACAAGTAACTATAATTCGATACTTATTATGACAGGTAACTGTAACTTCCTTACTAATTATGACTAGTAACTGCAATTTCGATGCAAACTATGGCAGGTAACAGTAACATTGATACTAATTAAGACAGGTAACTGTAACATCGTTACTAATTATGACAAGTAACTGTAATTTCGATACATATTATGGCAGGTAACTGTAACTACGATACTAATTATGACAAGTAAGAGTAACTTCGATACTAATTATGACAAGTAACTGTAACATCGATACTAATTATGAGAGGTAACTGTAACTTCGATACTAATTATGACAAGTAACTCTAACTTCGTTCCAAATTATGACAAGTAACTGTAATTTTGATAAAAAATTATGACAGGTAACTGTACCTTCGTTACTTATTATGACTAGTTACTGTAACTTCGATACTAATTATGACAAGAAACTGTAACTTCGATACTATTTATGACAGGTAACTGTAATTTCCATACTAATTATGACAAGTAACTGTAACTTCGATACTAATTATGACAAGTAACTGTAACTTCGGTACTAATTATGACAGGTAACAGAAATTTCGATACTAATTATGACAAGTAACAGTAACTTCGATACTAATTATGACAGGTAACTGTAACTTCGATACTAATTATGACAGGTAACTGTAACTTCGATACTAATTATGACAGGTTAATGTAACTTCGATACTAATTATGACAAGTAACTGTAACTTCGTTACTAATTATGACAAGTAACTGTAATTTCGATACAAATTTTAGCAGGTAACTGTAACTTCGTTACTAATTATGACAAGTAACAGTAACTTCGTTTCTAATTTTGACAGGAAACTGTAACTTCGTTACTAATTATGAGAGGTTACTGTAACTTCGATACTAATTATGACAGGTAACTGTAACTTCGATACTAATTATGACAAGTAACTGTAACATCTTACTAATTATGACAAGTAACTGAAATTTCGATACAAATTATAGCAGGTAACTGTAACTTCGATACTATTTATGACAGGTAACAGTAACTTCGTTACTAATTATGACAGAAAACAGTAACATCGATACTAATTATGACAGGTAACAGTAACTTCGATACTAATTATGGCAGGTAACTGTAACTTCGATACTAATTGTGACAAAAAACTGTAATTTCGATACAAATTATGGCAGGTAACAGTAACTTCGATAATTATTATGACAGGTAACCGTAACTTCGATACTAATTATGACAAGTAACTGTAATTTCGATACAAATTATGACAGGTAACTGTAACTTCGTTACTAATTATGGCAAGTAACTGTAATTTCGGTACAAATTATGGCAGGTAAAAGTAACTTCGTTACTAATTATGACAGGTAACTGTAACTTCTATACAAATTATGACAGGTAACTGTAACTTCTATACTATTTATGACAGGTAACCATAACTTCGATAATAATTATGACAGAAAGCAGTAACTTCGATACTAATTATGACAGGTAACAGTAACTTCGATACTCATTATGGCAGGTAAATGTAACTTCGATACTAATTATGACAGTTAACTGTAACTTCGTTACTAATTATGATAAGTAACTGAAATTTCGATACAAATTGTGGCAGGTAACTGTTACTTCGATACTAATTATGACAGGTAACAGTAACTTCGATACTAATTATTACAAGTAACTGTAACTTCGATACTAATTATGACAGGTAACTGTATCTTAGTTACTAATTATGACAATAACTGTAATTTCGATACAAATTATGCCAGGTAACTGTAACTTCGATACTAATTATGACAGGTAACAGTAACTTCGATACTAATTATGACAAGTAACAGTAACTTCGATACTAATTAAGACAAGTAACTGTAACATCGAAACTAATTATGACAAGTGACTGTAATTTCGATACAAATTATGGCAGGTAACAGTAACTTCGATACTAATTATGACAGGTAACTGTAACTTCGATACTAATTATTACAAGTAACTGTAACTTCGATACTAATTATGACAGGTAACTGTATCTTAGTTACTAATTATGACAATAACTGTAATTTCGATACAAATTATGCCAGGTAACTGTAACTTCGATACTAATTATGACAGGTAACAGTAACTTCGATACTAATTATGACAAGTAACAGTAACTTCGATACTAATTAAGACAAGTAACTGTAACATCGAAACTAATTATGACAAGTGACTGTAATTTCGATACAAATTATGGCAGGTAACAGTAACTTCGATACTAATTATGACAGGTAACTGTAACTTCGATACTAATTATGACAGGTAACTGTAACTTCGATACTAATTATGACAGGTAACAGTAACTTCCATACTTATTATGACAGATAAGTGTAACTTCGTTACTAATTATGACATGTAACTGTAATTTCGATACAAATTATGACAGGTAACTGTAATTTCGTTACTAATTGTGACAAGTGACTGTAATTTCGATACAAATTATGGCAGGTAACAGTAACTTCGATACTAATTACGACAGGTAACTGTAACTTCGATACTAATTATGACAAGTAATAGTAATTTCGTTACAAATTATGGCAGGTAACGGTAACTTTGATTCTAATTCTGACAGGTAACAGTTACTTCGATACTAATTATGACAAGTTACTGTAACATCGATACTGATTATGACAGGTAACTGTAACTTCGATACTAATTATGACAAGTAACTGTAACTTCGATACTTATTATGACAGGTAACTGTAACGTCATTACTAATTATGACAAGAAACTGTAACTTCGATACTAAATATGACAGGTAACTGTAACTTCGTTACTAATTATGACAAGATACTGTAACTTCGATACTAATTACGACAAGTAACTCTAACTTCGATAATTATTATGACAGGTAACTGTAACTTCATTACTAATTATGACAAGAAACTGTAACTTCGATACTAATTATGACAGGTAACTGTAACTTCGATACTAATTATGACTAGTAACTGTAACTTCGTTACTAATTGTGACAAGTAACTGTAATTTCGATACTAATTATGGCAGGTAACTGTAACTTCGTTACTAATTATGACAAGTAACTGTAATTTCGATACAAATTATGGCAGGTAAGTGTAACTTCGATACTAATTATGACAGGTAACAGTAACTTCGATACTAATTATGACAGGTAACAGTAACTTAGTTACTAATTATGACATGTAACTGTAATTTCGATACAAATTATGACAGGTAGCTTTAACTTCGTTACTAATTATGACAAGTAACTGTAATATCGATACGAATTATGGCAGGTAACAGTAACTTCGATACTAATTATGACAGGTAACTGTAATTTCGATACTTATTATGACAAGTAACTGTAATTTCGATACAAATTATGGCAGGTAACTGTAACTTCGATACTAATTATGACAGGTAAGAGTAACTTCGATACTAATTATGACAAGTAACTGTAAATTCGATACTAATTATGACAGGTAACTGTAACTTCGAAACTAATTATGACAAGTAACTCTAACTTCGTTCCAAATTATGACAAGTAACTGAAATTTTGATAAAAAATTATGACAGGTAACTGTAACTTCGTTACTTATTATGACTAGTATCTGTAACTTCGATACTAATTATGACAAGAAACTGTAACTTCGATACTATTTATGACAGGTAACTGTAACTTCGATACTAATTATGACAAGTAACTGTAACTTCGATACTAATTATGACAGGTAACTGTAACTTCGTTAATAATTAGGACAAGTAACTGTAATTTCGATACAAATTATGGCAGGTAACTGTAACTTCTATACTAATTATGACAGGTAACAGTAACTTCGATACTAATTATGACAAGTAACAGTAACTTCGATACTAATTAAGACAAGTAACTGTAACTTCGAAACTAATTATGACAGGTAACTGTAACATCGTTATTATTTATGACAAGTAACTGTAATTTCGATACAAATTATGGCAGGTAACTGTAACTTCTATACTAATTATGACAGGTAACAGTAACTTCGATACTAATTATGACAAGTAACTGTAACTTCGATACTAATTATGACAAGTAACAGTAACTTCGATACTAATTATGACAAGTAACTGTAACTTCGATACTAATTTTGACACGTAACTGTAATTTCGATACTAATTATGACAAGTAACTCTAACTTCGTTACTAATTATGACAGGTAACTGTAACTTCGATACTAATTATGACAGGTAGCAGTAACTTCGATACTAACTATGACAATTAACTGTAACTTCGATTCTAATTATGACAGGTAACTGTAACTTCGTTGCAAATTTTGGCAGGTAACTGTAATTTTGATACAAATTATGGCAGGGAACTGTAACTTCGATACTAATTATGACAGGTAACAGTAACTTCGATACTAATTATGACAAGTAACTGTAACTTCAATACTAATTATGGCAAGTAACTGCAATTTCGATACAAATTATGGCAGGTAACAGTAACTTCGATACTAAATATGACAGGTAACTGTACCGTCTATACAAATTTTGACAGGTAACTGAAACTTGTGTACTAATTATGACAGGTAACAATAACTTCGGTAATAATTATGACTGAAAACAATAACTTCGATACTAATTATGACAGGTATCATTAACTTCGATACTAATTATGGCAGGTAACTGTAATTTCGATACTAATTATGACAGTTAACTGTAACTTCGTTACTAATTATGACAAGAAACTGAAATTTCGTTACAAATTGTGGCAGGTAACTGTAACTTCGATACTAATTATGACAGGTAACAGTAACTTCGATACTAATTATAACAAGTAACTGTAACTTCGATACTAATTATGACAGGTAACTGTAACTTCGTTACTAATTATGACAAGTAACTGTAATTTCGATACAAATTATGGCAGGTAACAGTAACTTCGATACTAATTATGACAGGTAACAGTAACTTCGATACTAATTATGACAAGTAACAGTAACTTCGATACTAATTAAGACAAGTAACTGTAACATCGAAACTAATTAAGACAGGTAACTGTAACATCGTTACTAATTATGACAAGTAACTGTAATTTCGATACATATTATGGCAGGTAACTGTAACTTCGATACTAATTATGACAGGTAACAGTAACTTCGATACTAATTGTGACAAGTAACTGTAACTTCGATACTAATTATGACAAGTAACAGTAACTTCGATACTAATTATGATTAGTAACTGTAACTTTGATACTAATTTTGACAGGTAACTGTAACTTCGATACTAATTATGACAAGTTACTCTAACTTCGTTACTAATTATGACAAGTAACTGTAATTTTGATAAAAAATTATGGCAGGTAACTGCAACTTCGATACTAATTATGACAGGTAACTGCATCATCGATACTAATTATGACAATTAACTGTATTTTCGATACAAATTATGGCAGGTAACTGTAACTTCGATACTACATATGACAGGTAACTCTAACTTCGATACTAATTATGACAAGTAACTGTAACTTCGTTACTAATTAAGACCAGTAACTGTAATTTTGATAAAAAATTATGGCAGGTAACTGTAACTTCGATATTAATTATGTCAGGTAACAGTAACTTCGATATTAATTATGACAGGTAACTGTAAATTCGTTACTAATTAAGACAAGTAACTGTAACTTCGATACTAATTATGACAAGTGACTGTAACTTCGATACTTATTATGACAGGTAACTGTAACTTCATTACTAATTATGACAAGAAACAGTAACTTCGATACTAATTATGACAAGTAATTGTAACTTCGATACTAATTATGACAAGTAACTATAATTCGATACTTATTATGACAGGTAACTGTAACTTCCTTACTAATTATGACTAGTAACTGCAATTTCGATGCAAACTATGGCAGGTAACAGTAACATTGATACTAATTAAGACAGGTAACTGTAACATCGTTACTAATTATGACAAGTAACTGTAATTTCGATACATATTATGGCAGGTAACTGTAACTACGATACTAATTATGACAAGTAAGAGTAACTTCGATACTAATTATGACAAGTAACTGTAACATCGATACTAATTATGAGAGGTAACTGTAACTTCGATACTAATTATGACAAGTAACTCTAACTTCGTTCCAAATTATGACAAGTAACTGTAATTTTGATAAAAAATTATGACAGGTAACTGTACCTTCGTTACTTATTATGACTAGTTACTGTAACTTCGATACTAATTATGACAAGAAACTGTAACTTCGATACTATTTATGACAGGTAACTGTAATTTCCATACTAATTATGACAAGTAACTGTAACTTCGATACTAATTATGACAAGTAACTGTAACTTCGGTACTAATTATGACAGGTAACAGAAATTTCGATACTAATTATGACAAGTAACAGTAACTTCGATACTAATTATGACAGGTAACTGTAACTTCGATACTAATTATGACAGGTAACTGTAACTTCGATACTAATTATGACAGGTTAATGTAACTTCGATACTAATTATGACAAGTAACTGTAACTTCGTTACTAATTATGACAAGTAACTGTAATTTCGATACAAATTTTAGCAGGTAACTGTAACTTCGTTACTAATTATGACAAGTAACAGTAACTTCGTTTCTAATTTTGACAGGAAACTGTAACTTCGTTACTAATTATGAGAGGTTACTGTAACTTCGATACTAATTATGACAGGTAACTGTAACTTCGATACTAATTATGACAAGTAACTGTAACATCTTACTAATTATGACAAGTAACTGAAATTTCGATACAAATTATAGCAGGTAACTGTAACTTCGATACTATTTATGACAGGTAACAGTAACTTCGTTACTAATTATGACAGAAAACAGTAACATCGATACTAATTATGACAGGTAACAGTAACTTCGATACTAATTATGGCAGGTAACTGTAACTTCGATACTAATTGTGACAAAAAACTGTAATTTCGATACAAATTATGGCAGGTAACAGTAACTTCGATAATTATTATGACAGGTAACCGTAACTTCGATACTAATTATGACAAGTAACTGTAATTTCGATACAAATTATGACAGGTAACTGTAACTTCGTTACTAATTATGGCAAGTAACTGTAATTTCGGTACAAATTATGGCAGGTAAAAGTAACTTCGTTACTAATTATGACAGGTAACTGTAACTTCTATACAAATTATGACAGGTAACTGTAACTTCTATACTATTTATGACAGGTAACCATAACTTCGATAATAATTATGACAGAAAGCAGTAACTTCGATACTAATTATGACAGGTAACAGTAACTTCGATACTCATTATGGCAGGTAAATGTAACTTCGATACTAATTATGACAGTTAACTGTAACTTCGTTACTAATTATGATAAGTAACTGAAATTTCGATACAAATTGTGGCAGGTAACTGTTACTTCGATACTAATTATGACAGGTAACAGTAACTTCGATACTAATTATTACAAGTAACTGTAACTTCGATACTAATTATGACAGGTAACTGTATCTTAGTTACTAATTATGACAATAACTGTAATTTCGATACAAATTATGCCAGGTAACTGTAACTTCGATACTAATTATGACAGGTAACAGTAACTTCGATACTAATTATGACAAGTAACAGTAACTTCGATACTAATTAAGACAAGTAACTGTAACATCGAAACTAATTATGACAAGTGACTGTAATTTCGATACAAATTATGGCAGGTAACAGTAACTTCGATACTAATTATGACAGGTAACTGTAACTTCGATACTAATTATTACAAGTAACTGTAACTTCGATACTAATTATGACAGGTAACTGTATCTTAGTTACTAATTATGACAATAACTGTAATTTCGATACAAATTATGCCAGGTAACTGTAACTTCGATACTAATTATGACAGGTAACAGTAACTTCGATACTAATTATGACAAGTAACAGTAACTTCGATACTAATTAAGACAAGTAACTGTAACATCGAAACTAATTATGACAAGTGACTGTAATTTCGATACAAATTATGGCAGGTAACAGTAACTTCGATACTAATTATGACAGGTAACTGTAACTTCGATACTAATTATGACAGGTAACTGTAACTTCGATACTAATTATGACAGGTAACAGTAACTTCCATACTTATTATGACAGATAAGTGTAACTTCGTTACTAATTATGACATGTAACTGTAATTTCGATACAAATTATGACAGGTAACTGTAATTTCGTTACTAATTGTGACAAGTGACTGTAATTTCGATACAAATTATGGCAGGTAACAGTAACTTCGATACTAATTATGACAGGTAACTGTAACTTCGATACTAATTATGACAAGTAATAGTAATTTCGTTACAAATTATGGCAGGTAACGGTAACTTTGATTCTAATTCTGACAGGTAACAGTTACTTCGATACTAATTATGACAAGTTACTGTAACATCGATACTGATTATGACAGGTAACTGTAACTTCGATACTAATTATGACAAGTAACTGTAACTTCGATACTTATTATGACAGGTAACTGTAACGTCATTACTAATTATGACAAGAAACTGTAACTTCGATACTAAATATGACAGGTAACTGTAACTTCGTTACTAATTATGACAAGATACTGTAACTTCGATACTAATTACGACAAGTAACTCTAACTTCGATAATTATTATGACAGGTAACTGTAACTTCATTACTAATTATGACAAGAAACTGTAACTTCGATACTAATTATGACAGGTAACTGTAACTTCGATACTAATTATGACTAGTAACTGTAACTTCGTTACTAATTGTGACAAGTAACTGTAATTTCGATACTAATTATGGCAGGTAACTGTAACTTCGTTACTAATTATGACAAGTAACTGTAATTTCGATACAAATTATGGCAGGTAAGTGTAACTTCGATACTAATTATGACAGGTAACAGTAACTTCGATACTAATTATGACAGGTAACAGTAACTTAGTTACTAATTATGACATGTAACTGTAATTTCGATACAAATTATGACAGGTAGCTTTAACTTCGTTACTAATTATGACAAGTAACTGTAATATCGATACGAATTATGGCAGGTAACAGTAACTTCGATACTAATTATGACAGGTAACTGTAATTTCGATACTTATTATGACAAGTAACTGTAATTTCGATACAAATTATGGCAGGTAACTGTAACTTCGATACTAATTATGACAGGTAAGAGTAACTTCGATACTAATTATGACAAGTAACTGTAAATTCGATACTAATTATGACAGGTAACTGTAACTTCGAAACTAATTATGACAAGTAACTCTAACTTCGTTCCAAATTATGACAAGTAACTGAAATTTTGATAAAAAATTATGACAGGTAACTGTAACTTCGTTACTTATTATGACTAGTATCTGTAACTTCGATACTAATTATGACAAGAAACTGTAACTTCGATACTATTTATGACAGGTAACTGTAACTTCGATACTAATTATGACAAGTAACTGTAACTTCGATACTAATTATGACAGGTAACTGTAACTTCGTTAATAATTAGGACAAGTAACTGTAATTTCGATACAAATTATGGCAGGTAACTGTAACTTCTATACTAATTATGACAGGTAACAGTAACTTCGATACTAATTATGACAAGTAACAGTAACTTCGATACTAATTAAGACAAGTAACTGTAACTTCGAAACTAATTATGACAGGTAACTGTAACATCGTTATTATTTATGACAAGTAACTGTAATTTCGATACAAATTATGGCAGGTAACTGTAACTTCTATACTAATTATGACAGGTAACAGTAACTTCGATACTAATTATGACAAGTAACTGTAACTTCGATACTAATTATGACAAGTAACAGTAACTTCGATACTAATTATGACAAGTAACTGTAACTTCGATACTAATTTTGACACGTAACTGTAATTTCGATACTAATTATGACAAGTAACTCTAACTTCGTTACTAATTATGACAGGTAACTGTAACTTCGATACTAATTATGACAGGTAGCAGTAACTTCGATACTAACTATGACAATTAACTGTAACTTCGATTCTAATTATGACAGGTAACTGTAACTTCGTTGCAAATTTTGGCAGGTAACTGTAATTTTGATACAAATTATGGCAGGGAACTGTAACTTCGATACTAATTATGACAGGTAACAGTAACTTCGATACTAATTATGACAAGTAACTGTAACTTCAATACTAATTATGGCAAGTAACTGCAATTTCGATACAAATTATGGCAGGTAACAGTAACTTCGATACTAAATATGACAGGTAACTGTACCGTCTATACAAATTTTGACAGGTAACTGAAACTTGTGTACTAATTATGACAGGTAACAATAACTTCGGTAATAATTATGACTGAAAACAATAACTTCGATACTAATTATGACAGGTATCATTAACTTCGATACTAATTATGGCAGGTAACTGTAATTTCGATACTAATTATGACAGTTAACTGTAACTTCGTTACTAATTATGACAAGAAACTGAAATTTCGTTACAAATTGTGGCAGGTAACTGTAACTTCGATACTAATTATGACAGGTAACAGTAACTTCGATACTAATTATAACAAGTAACTGTAACTTCGATACTAATTATGACAGGTAACTGTAACTTCGTTACTAATTATGACAAGTAACTGTAATTTCGATACAAATTATGGCAGGTAACAGTAACTTCGATACTAATTATGACAGGTAACAGTAACTTCGATACTAATTATGACAAGTAACAGTAACTTCGATACTAATTAAGACAAGTAACTGTAACATCGAAACTAATTAAGACAGGTAACTGTAACATCGTTACTAATTATGACAAGTAACTGTAATTTCGATACATATTATGGCAGGTAACTGTAACTTCGATACTAATTATGACAGGTAACAGTAAATTCGATACTAATTATGACAAGTAACTGTAACTTCGATACTAATTATGACAAGTAACAGTAACTTCGATACTAATTATGATTAGTAACTGTAACTTTGATACTAATTTTGACAGGTAACTGTAACTTCGATACTAATTATGACAAGTTACTCTAACTTCGTTACTAATTATGACAAGTAACTGTAATTTTGATAAAAAATTATGGCAGGTAACTGCAACTTCGATACTAATTATGACAGGTAAAGTAACTTCGATACTAATTATGACAGGTAACTGTAACTTCGTTATTAATTATGACAAGTAAATGTAATTTCGATACTAATTATGGCAGGTAACTGAATCTTCGTTACTAATTATGACAAGTAACTGTAATTTCGATACAAATTATGGCAGGTAACTGTAACTTAGATTCTAATTATGACAGGTAACAGTAACTTCGATACTAATTATGACAGAAAGCAGTAACTTCGATACTAATTATGACAGGTAACAGTAACTTCGATACTAATTATGACAGGTAACTGTAACTTCGCTACTAATTATTACAAGTAGCTGTAATTTCAATACAAATTATGACAGGTAACTGTAACTTCGTTACTAATTATGACATGTAACTGTAATTTCGATACAATTTATGGCAGGTAACAGTAACTTCGATACTAATTATGACTGGTAACTGTCACTTCGATACTAATTATGACAAGTAACTATAATTCGATACTTATTATGACAGGTAACTGTAACTTCCTTACTAATTAAGACAATTAACTGCCATTTCGATGCAAATTATGGCAGGTAACAGTAACGTTGATACAAATTAAGACAGGTAACTGTAACATCGTTACTAATTATGACAAGTAACTGTAATTTCGATACATATTATGGCAGGTAACTGTTACTACGATACTAATTATGACAGGTAAGAGTAACTTCGATACTAATTATGACAAGTAACTGTAACTTCGATACAAATTATGACAGGTAACTGTAACTTCGATACTAATTATGACAAGTAACTCTAACGTCGTTCCAAATTATGACAAGTAACTGTAATTTTGTTAAAAAATTATGACAGGTAACTGTACCTTCGTTACTTATTATGACTAGTTACTGTAACTTCGATACTAATTATGACAAGAAACTGTAACTTAGATACTATTTATGACAGGTAACTGTAACTTCGATACTAATTATGACAAGTAACTGTAACTTCGATACTAATTATGACAAGTAACTGTAACTTCGGTACTAATTATGACAGGTAACAGTAACTTCGATACTAATTATGACAAGTAACAGTAACTTCGATACTAATTATGACAGGTAACTGTAACTTCGATACTAATTATGACAGGTAACTGTAACTTCGATACTAATTATGACAGGTAAATGTAACTTCGATACTAATTATGACAAGTAACTGTAACTTCGTTATTAATTATGACAAGTAACTGTAATTTCGATACAAATTTTAGCAGGTAACTGTAACTTCGTTACTAATTATGACAAGTAACAGTAACTTCGTTTCTAATTTTGACAGGAAACTGTAACTTCGTTACTAATTATGACAGGTTACTGTAACTTCGATACTAATTATGACAGGTAACAGTAACTTCGATACTAATAAGACAAGTAACTGTAACATCTTACTAATTATGACAAGTAACTGTAACTTCGATACTCTTTATGACAGGTAACAGTAACTTCGTTACTAATTATGACAGAAAACAGTAACATCGATACTAATTATGACAGGTAACAGTAACTTTGATACTAATTATGGCAGGTAACTGTAACTTCGATATTAATTGTAACAAATAACTGTAATTTCGATACGAATTATGGCAGGTAACAGTAACTTCGATACTTATTATGACAGGTAACTGTAACTTCGATACTAATTATGACAAGTAACTGTAATTTCGATACAAATTATGACAGGTAACTGTAACTTCGTTACTAATTATGGCAAGTAACTGTAATTTCGATACAAATTATGGCAGGTAAAAGTAACTTCGATACTAATTATGACAGGTAACTGTAACTTCTATACAAATTATGACAGGTAACTGTAACTTCTATACTATTTATGACAGGTAACCATAACTTCGATAATAATTATGACAGAAAGCAGTAACTTCAATACTAATTATGACAGGTAACAGTAACTTCGATACTCATTATGGCAGGTAACTGTAACTTCGATACTAATTATGACAGGTAACAGTAACTTCGATACTAATTATAACAAGTAACTGTAACTTCGATACTAATTATGACAGGTAACTGTTTCTTCGTTACTAATTATGACAATAACTGTAATTTCGATACAAATTATGGCAGGTAACTGTAACTTCGATACTAATTATAACAGGTAACAGTAACTTCGATACTAATTATGACAAGTAACAGTAACTCCGATACTAATTAAGACAAGTAACTGTAACTTCGAATCTAATTATGACAAGTGACTGTAATTTCGATACAAATTATGGCAGGTAACAGTAACTTCGATACTAATTATGACAGGTAACTGTAACTTCGATACTAATTATGAGAGATAACTGTAACTTCGATACTAATTATGACAGGTAACAGTAACTTCGATACTTATTATGACATATAAGTGTAACTTCGTTACTAATTATGACAAGTAACTGTAATTTCGATACATATTATGGCAGGTAACTGTAACTACGATACTAATTATGACAAGTAAGAGTAACTTCGATACTAATTATGACAAGTAAGTGTAACATCGATACTAATTATGAGAGGTAACTGTAACTTCGATACTAATTAAGACAAGTAACTCTAACTTCGTTCCAAATTATGACAAGTAACTGTAATTTTGATAAAAAATTATGACAGGTAACTGTACCTTCGTTACTTATTATGACTAGTTGCTGTAACTTCGATACTAATTATGACAAGAAACTGTAACTTCGATACTATTTATGACAGGTAACTGTAATTTCCATACTAATTATGACAAGTAACTGTAACTTCGATACTAATTATGACAAGTAACTGTAACTTCGGTACTAATTATGACAGGTAACAGTAACTTCGATACTAATTATGACAAGTAACAGTAACTTCGATACTAATTATGACAGGTAACTGTAACTTCGATACTAATTATGACAGGTAACTGTAACTTCGATACTAATTATGACAGGTTAATGTAACTTCGATACTAATTATGACAAGTAACTGTAACTTCGTTACTAATTATGACAAGTAACTGTAATTTCGATACAAATTTTAGCAGGTAACTGTAACTTCGTTACTAATTATGACAAGTAACAGTAACTTCGTTTCTAATTTTGACAGGAAACTGTAACTTCGTTACTAATTATGAGAGGTTACTGTAACTTCGATACTAATTATGACAGGTAACTGTAACTTCGATACTAATTATGACAAGTAACTGTAACATCTTACTAATTATGACAAGTAACTGAAATTTCGATACAAATTATAGCAGGTAACTGTAACTTCGATACTATTTATGACAGGTAACAGTAACTTCGTTACTAATTATGACAGAAAACAGTAACATCGATACTAATTATGACAGGTAACAGTAACTTCGATACTAATTATGGCAGGTAACTGTAACTTCGATACTAATTGTGACAAAAAACTGTAATTTCGATACAAATTATGGCAGGTAACAGTAACTTCGATAATTATTATGACAGGTAACTGTAACTTCGATACTAATTATGACAAGTAACTGTAATTTCGATACAAATTATGACAGGTAACTGTAACTTCGTTACTAATTATGGCAAGTAACTGTAATTTCGGTACAAATTATGGCAGGTAAAAGTAACTTCGATACTAATTATGACAGGTAACTGTAACTTCTATACAAATTATGACAGGTAACTGTAACTTCTATACAATTTATGACAGGTAACCATAACTTCGATAATAATTATGACAGAAAGCAGTAACTTCGATACTAATTATGACAGGTAACAGTAACTTCGATACTCATTATGGCAGGTAACTGTAACTTCGATACTAATTATGACAGTTAACTGTAACTTCGTTACTAATTATGACAAGTAACTGAAATTTCGATACAAATTGTGGCAGGTAACTGTTACTTCGATACTAATTATGACAGGTAACAGTAACTTCGATACTAATTATTACAAGTAACTGTAACTTCGATACTAATTATGACAGGTAACTGTATCTTAGTTACTAATTATGACAATAACTGTAATTTCGATACAAATTATGCCAGGTAACTGTAACTTCGATACTAATTATGACAGGTAACAGTAACTTCGATACTAATTATGACAAGTAACAGTAACTTCGATACTAATTAAGACAAGTAACTGTAACATCGAAACTAATTATAACAAGTGACTGTAATTTCGATACAAATTATGGCAGGTAACAGTAACTTCGATACTAATTATGACAGGTAACTGTAACTTCGATACTAATTATGACAGGTAACTGTAACTTCGATACTAATTATGACAGGTAACAGTAACTTCCATACTTATTATGACAGATAAGTGTATCTTCGTTACTAATTATGACATGTAACTGTAATTTCGATACAAATTATGACAGGTAACTGTAATTTCGTTACTAATTGTGACAAGTGACTGTAATTTCGATACAAATTATGGCAGGTAACAGTAACTTCGATACTAATTATGACAGGTAACTGTAACTTCGATACTAATTATGACAAGTAATAGTAATTTCGTTACAAATTATGCCAGGTAACGGTAACTTTGATTCTAATTCTGACAGGTAACAGTTACTTCGATACTAATTATGACAAGTTACTGTAACATCGATACTGATTATGACAGGTAACTGTAACTTCGATACTAATTATGACAAGTAACTGTAACTTCGATACTTATTATGACAGGTAACTGTAACTTCATTACTAATTATGACAAGAAACTGTAACTTCGATACTAAATATGACAGGTAACTGTAACTTCGTTACTAATTATGACAGGTAACAATAACTTCGGTAATAATTATGACTGAAAACAATAACTTCGATACTAATTATGACAGGTATCATTAACTTCGATACTAATTATGGCAGGTAACTGTAACTTCGATACTAATTATGACAGTTAACTGTAACTTCGTTACTAAATATGACAAGAAACTGAAATTTCGTTACAAATTGTGGCAGGTAACTGTAACTTCGATACTAATTATGACAGGTAACAGTAACTTCGATACTAATTATAACAAGTAACTGTAACTTCGATACTAATTATGACAGGTAACTGTAACTTCGTTACTAATTATGACAAGTAACTGTAATTTCGATACAAATTATGGCAGGTAACAGTAACTTCGATACTAATTATGACAGGTAACAGTAACTTCGATACTAATTATGACAAGTAACAGTAACTTCGATACTAATTAAGACAAGTAACTGTAACATCGAAACTAATTAAGACAGGTAACTGTAACATCGTTACTAATTATGACAAGTAACTGTAATTTCGATACATATTATGGCAGGTAACTGTAACTTCGATACTAATTATGACAGGTAACAGTAACTTCGATACTAATTATGACAAGTAACTGTAACTTCGATACTAATTATGACAAGTAACAGTAACTTCGATACTAATTATGATTAGTAACTGTAACTTTGATACTAATTTTGACAGGTAACTGTAACTTCGATACTAATTATGACAAGTTACTCTAACTTCGTTACTAATTATGACAAGTAACTGTAATTTTGATAAAAAATTATGGCCGTTAACTGTAACTTCGATACTAATTATGACAGGTAAAGTAACTTCGATACTAATTATGACAGGTAACTGTAACATCGTTATTAATTATGACAAGTAAATGTAATTTCGATACTAATTATGGCAGGTAACTGAATCTTCGTTACTAATTATGACAAGTAACTGTAATTTCGATACAAATTATGGCAGGTAACTGTAACTTCGATTCTAATTATGACAGGTAACAGTAACTTCGATACTAATTATGACAGAAAGCAGTAACTTCGATACTAATTATGACAGGTAACAGTAACTTCGATACTAATTATGACAGGTAACTGTAACTTCGCTACTAATTATTACAAGTAACTGTAATTTCGATACAAATTATGACAGGTAACTGTAACTTCGTTACTAATTATGACAAGTAACTGTAATTTCGATACAAATTATGGCAGGTAACAGTAACTTCGATACTAATTATGACAGGTAACTGTAACTTAGATACTAATTATGACAGGTAACTGTAACTTCGTTACTAATTATGACAAGTAACTGTAATTTCGATACAAATGATGGCAGGTAACTGTAACTTCGATACTATTAATGACAGGTAACAGTAACTTCGATACTAATTATGACAAGTAACTGTAACTTCGATTCTAATTATGACAGGTAACTGTAACTTCGTTACAAATTTTGGCAGGTAACTGTAATTTTGATACAAATTATGGCAGGGAACTGTAACTTCGATACTAATTATGACAGGTAACAGTAACTTCGATACTAATTATGACAGGTTACAGTAACTTCGATACTAATTATGACAGGTAACAGTAACTTCGTTAATAATTATGACAAGTAACTGTAATTTCGATATTAATTATGGCAGGTAACTGTAACTTCGTTAATAATTATGACAAGTAAATGTAATTTCGATACAAATTATGTCAGGTAACTGTACCTTCGATACTAATGATGACAGATAACAGTAACTTCGATACTAATTATGACAGGTAACAGTAGCTTCGTTACTAATTATGACAAGTAACTGTAATTTCGACACAAATTATGACAGGTAACTGTAACTTCGTTACTAATTAAGACAAGAAACTGTAATTTCGATACAAATTATGGCAGGTAACAGTAACTTCGATACTAATTATGACAGGTAACCGTATCATCGATACTAATTATGACAAGTAACTGTAATTTCGATACAAATTATGGCAGGTAACTGTAACTTCGATACTACATATGACAGGTAACTGTAACTTCGATACTAATTATGACAAGTAACTATAATTCGATACTTATTATGACAGGTAACTGTAACTTCCTTACTAATTAAGACAATTAACTGCCATTTCGATGCAAATTATGGCAGGTAACAGTAACGTTGATACATATTAAGACAGGTAACTGTAACATCGTTACTAATTATGACAAGTAACTGTAATTTCGATACATATTATGGCAGGTAACTGTAACTACGATACTAATTATGACAGGTAAGATTAACTTCGATACTAATTATGACAAGTAACTGTAACTTCGATACAAATTATGACAGGTAACTGTAACTTCGATAATAATTATGACAAGTAACTCTAACTTCGTTCCAAATTATGACAAGTAACTGTAATTTTGTTAAAAAATTATGACAGGTAACTGTACCTTCGTTACTTATTATGACTAGTTACTGTAACTTCGATACTAATTATGACAAGAAACTGTAACTTCGATACTATTTATGACAGGTAACTGTAACTTCGATACTAATTATGACAAGTAACTGTAACTTCGATACTAATTATGACAAGTAACTGTAACTTCGGTACTAATTATGACAGGTAACAGTAACTTCGATACTAATTATGACAAGTAACAGTAACTTCGATACTAATTATGACAGGTAACTGTAACTTCGATACTAATTATGACAGGTAACTGTAACTTCGATACTAATTATGACAGGTAAATGTAACTTCGATACTAATTATGACAAGTAACTGTAACTTCGTTATTTATTATGACAAGTAACTGTAATTTCGATACAAATTTTAGCAGGTAACTGTAACTTCGTTACTAATTATGACAAGTAACAGTAACATCGTTTCTAATTTTGACAGGAAATTGTAACTTCGTTACTAATTATGACAGGTTACTGTAACTTCGATACTAATTATGACAGGTAACAGTAACTTCGATACTAATAAGACAAGTAACTGTAACATCTTACTAATTATGACAAGTAACTGAAATTTCGATACAAATTATAGCAGGTAACTGTAACTTCGATACTCTTTATGACAGGTAACAGTAACTTCGTTACTAATTATGACAGAAAACAGTAACATCGATACTAATTATGACAGGTAACAGTAACTTCGATACTAATTATGGCAGGTAACTGTAACTTCGATATTAATTGTAACAAATAACTGTAATTTCGATACGAATTATGGCAGGTAACAGTAACTTCGATACTTATTATGACAGGTAACTGTAACTTCGATACTAATTATGACAAGTAACTGTAATTTCGATACAAATTATGACAGGTAACTGTAACTTCGTTACTAATTATGGCAAGTAACTGTAATTTCGATACAAATTATGGCAGGTAAAAGTAACTTCGATACTAATTATGACAGGTAACTGTAACTTCTATACAAATTATGACAGGTAACTGTAACTTCTATACTATTTATGACAGGTAACCATAACTTCGATAATAATTATGACAGAAAGCAGTAACTTCGATACTAATTATGACAGGTAACAGTAACTTCGATACTCAGTATGGCAGGTAACTGTAACTTCGATACTAATTATGACAGTTAACTGTAACTTCGTTACTAATTATGACAAGAAACTGAAATTTCGTTACAAATTGTGGCAGGTAACTGTAACTTCGATACTAATTATGACAGGTAACAGTAACTTCGATACTAATTATAACAAGTAACTGTAACTTCGATACTAATTATGACAGGTAACTGTAACTTCGTTACTAATTATGACAAGTAACTGTAATTTCGATACAAATTATGGCAGGTAACAGTAACTTCGATACTAATTATGACAGGTAACAGTAACTTCGATACTAATTATGACAAGTAACAGTAACTTCGATACTAATTAAGACAAGTAACTGTAACATCGAAACTAATTAAGACAGGTAACTGTAACATCGTTACTAATTATGACAAGTAACTGTAATTTCGATACATATTATGGCAGGTAACTGTAACTTCGATACTAATTATGACAGGTAACAGTAACTTCGATACTAATTATGACAAGTAACTGTAACTTCGATACTAATTATGACAAGTAACAGTAACTTCGATACTAATTAAGATTAGTAACTGTAACTTTGATACTAATTTTGACAGGTAACTGTAACTTCGATACTAATTATGACAAGTTACTCTAACTTCGTTACTAATTATGACAAGTAACTGTAATTTTGATAAAAAATTATGGCAGGTAACTGTAACTTCGATACTAATTATGACAGGTAAAGTAACTTCGATACTAATTATGACAGGTAACTGTAACTTCGTTATTAATTATGACAAGTAAATGTAATTTCGATACTAATTATGGCAGGTAACTGAATCTTCGTTACTAATTATGACAAGTAACTGTAATTTCGATACAAATTATGGCAGGTAACTGTAACTTCGATTCTAATTATGACAGGTAACAGTAACTTCGATACTAATTATGACAGAAAGCAGTAACTTCGATACTAATTATGACAGGTAACAGTAACTTCGATACTAATTATGACAGGTAACTGTAACTTCGCTACTAATTATTACAAGTAACTGTAATTTCGATACAAATTATGACAGGTAACTGTAACTTCGTTACTAATTATGACAAGTAACTGTAATTTCGATACAAATTATGGCAGGTAACAGTAACTTCGATACTAATTATGACAGGTAACTTTAACTTAGATACTAATTATGACAGGTAACTGTAACTTCGTTACTAATTATGACAAGTAACTGTAATTTCGATACAAATGATGGCAGGTAACTGTAACTTCGATACTATTAATGACAGGTAACAGTAACTTCGATACTAATTATGACAAGTAACTGTAACTTCGATTCTAATTATGACAGGTAACTGTAACTTCGTTACAAATTTTGGCAGGTAACTGTAATTTTGATACAAATTATGGCAGGGAACTGTAACTTCGATACTAATTATGACAGGTAACAGTAACTTCGATACTAATTATGACAGGTTACAGTAACTTCGATACTAATTATGACAGGTAACAGTAACTTCGTTACTAATTATGACAAGTAACTGTAATTTCGATATTAATTATGGCAGGTAACTGTAACTTCGTTAATAATTATGACAAGTAAATGTAATTTCGATACAAATTATGTCAGGTAATTGTACCTTCGATACTAATGATGACAGATAACAGTAACTTCGATACTAATTATGACAGGTAACAGTAGCTTCGTTACTAATTATGACAATTAACTGTAATTTCGACACAAATTATGACAGGTAACTGTAACTTCGTTACTAATTAAGACAAGTAACTGTAATTTCGATACAAATTATGGCAGGTAACAGTAACTTCGATACTAATTATGACAGGTAACTGTAACTTCGATACTAATTATGACAAGTAACTATAATTCGATACTAATTATGACAGGTAAGAGTAACTTCGATACTAATTATGACAAGTAACTGTAACTTCGATACAAATTATGACAGGTAACTGTAACTTCGATAATAATTATGACAAGTAACTCTAACTTCGTTCCAAATTATGACAAGTAACTGTAATTTTGTTAAAAAATTATGACAGGTAACTGTACCTTCGCTACTTATTATGACTAGTTACTGTAACTTCGATACTAATTATGACAAGAAACTGTAACTTCGATACTATTTATGACAGGTAACTGTAACTTCGATACTAATTATGACAAGTAACTGTAACTTCGATACTAATTATGACAAGTAACTGTAACTTCGGTACTAATTATGACAGGTAACAGTAACTTCGATACTAATTATGACAAGTAACAGTAACTTCGATACTAATTATGACAGGTAACTGTAACTTCGATACTAATTATGACAGGTAACTGTAACTTCGATACTGATTATGACAGGTAAATGTAACTTCGATACAAATTGTGGCAGGTAACTGTTACTTCGATACTAATTATGACAGGTAACAGTAACTTCGATACTAATTATTACAAGTAACTGTAACTTCGATACTAATTATGACAGGTAACTGTATCTTAGTTACTAATTATGACAATAACTGTAATTTCGATACAAATTATGCCAGGTAACTGTAACTTCGATACTAATTATGACAGGTAACAGTAACTTCGATACTAATTATGACAAGTAACAGTAACTTCGATACTAATTAAGACAAGTAACTGTAACATCGAAACTAATTATAACAAGTGACTGTAATTTCGATACAAATTATGGCAGGTAACAGTAACTTCGATACTAATTATGACAGGTAACTGTAACTTCGATACTAATTATGACAGGTAACTGTAACTTCGATACTAATTATGACAGGTAACAGTAACTTCCATACTTATTATGACAGATAAGTGTATCTTCGTTACTAATTATGACATGTAACTGTAATTTCGATACAAATTATGACAGGTAACTGTAATTTCGTTACTAATTGTGACAAGTGACTGTAATTTCGATACAAATTATGGCAGGTAACAGTAACTTCGATACTAATTATGACAGGTAACTGTAACTTCGATACTAATTATGACAAGTAATAGTAATTTCGTTACAAATTATGCCAGGTAACGGTAACTTTGATTCTAATTCTGACAGGTAACAGTTACTTCGATACTAATTATGACAAGTTACTGTAACATCGATACTGATTATGACAGGTAACTGTAACTTCGATACTAATTATGACAAGTAACTGTAACTTCGATACTTATTATGACAGGTAACTGTAACTTCATTACTAATTATGACAAGAAACTGTAACTTCGATACTAAATATGACAGGTAACTGTAACTTCGTTACTAATTATGACAGGTAACAATAACTTCGGTAATAATTATGACTGAAAACAATAACTTCGATACTAATTATGACAGGTATCATTAACTTCGATACTAATTATGGC
Organism: Meconema thalassinum; assembly: GCA_946902985.2. Classification (NCBI taxonomy): domain Eukaryota; kingdom Metazoa; phylum Arthropoda; class Insecta; order Orthoptera; family Tettigoniidae; genus Meconema; species Meconema thalassinum. The sequence continues at coordinate 1,738,403,320 of OX336388.2, read as the reverse complement.
AGGTAACTGTAACTTCGATACTAATTATGACAGTTAACTGTAACTTCGTTACTAAATATGACAAGAAACTGAAATTTCGTTACAAATTGTGGCAGGTAACTGTAACTTCGATACTAATTATGCCAGGTAACAGTAACTTCGATACTAATTATAACAAGTAACTGTAACTTCGATACTAATTATGACAGGTAACTGTAACTTCGTTACTAATTATGACAAGTAACTGTAATTTCGATACAAATTATGGCAGGTAACAGTAACTTCGATACTAATTATGACAGGTAACAGTAACTTCGATACTAATTATGACAAGTAACAGTAACTTCGATACTAATTAAGACAAGTAACTGTAACATCGAAACTAATTAAGACAGGTAACTGTAACATCGTTACTAATTATGACAAGTAACTGTAATTTCGATACATATTATGGCAGGTAACTGTAACTTCGATACTAATTATGACAGGTAACAGTAACTTCGATACTAATTATGACAAGTAACTGTAACTTCGATACTAATTATGACAAGTAACAGTAACTTCGATACTAATTATGATTAGTAACTGTAACTTTGATACTAATTTTGACAGGTAACTGTAACTTCGATACTAATTATGACAAGTTACTCTAACTTCGTTACTAATTATGACAAGTAACTGTAATTTTGATAAAAAATTATGGCCGTTAACTGTAACTTCGATACTAATTATGACAGGTAAAGTAACTTCGATACTAATTATGACAGGTAACTGTAACATCGTTATTAATTATGACAAGTAAATGTAATTTCGATACTAATTATGGCAGGTAACTGAATCTTCGTTACTAATTATGACAAGTAACTGTAATTTCGATACAAATTATGGCAGGTAACTGTAACTTCGATTCTAATTATGACAGGTAACAGTAACTTCGATACTAATTATGACAGAAAGCAGTAACTTCGATACTAATTATGACAGGTAACAGTAACTTCGATACTAATTATGACAGGTAACTGTAACTTCGCTACTAATTATTACAAGTAACTGTAATTTCGATACAAATTATGACAGGTAACTGTAACTTCGTTACTAATTATGACAAGTAACTGTAATTTCGATACAAATTATGGCAGGTAACAGTAACTTCGATACTAATTATGACAGGTAACTGTAACTTAGATACTAATTATGACAGGTAACTGTAACTTCGTTACTAATTATGACAAGTAACTGTAATTTCGATACAAATGATGGCAGGTAACTGTAACTTCGATACTATTAATGACAGGTAACAGTAACTTCGATACTAATTATGACAAGTAACTGTAACTTCGATTCTAATTATGACAGGTAACTGTAACTTCGTTACAAATTTTGGCAGGTAACTGTAATTTTGATACAAATTATGGCAGGGAACTGTAACTTCGATACTAATTATGACAGGTAACAGTAACTTCGATACTAATTATGACAGGTTACAGTAACTTCGATACTAATTATGACAGGTAACAGTAACTTCGTTAATAATTATGACAAGTAACTGTAATTTCGATATTAATTATGGCAGGTAACTGTAACTTCGTTAATAATTATGACAAGTAAATGTAATTTCGATACAAATTATGTCAGGTAACTGTACCTTCGATACTAATGATGACAGATAACAGTAACTTCGATACTAATTATGACAGGTAACAGTAGCTTCGTTACTAATTATGACAAGTAACTGTAATTTCGACACAAATTATGACAGGTAACTGTAACTTCGTTACTAATTAAGACAAGAAACTGTAATTTCGATACAAATTATGGCAGGTAACAGTAACTTCGATACTAATTATGACAGGTAACCGTATCATCGATACTAATTATGACAAGTAACTGTAATTTCGATACAAATTATGGCAGGTAACTGTAACTTCGATACTACATATGACAGGTAACTGTAACTTCGATACTAATTATGACAAGTAACTATAATTCGATACTTATTATGACAGGTAACTGTAACTTCCTTACTAATTAAGACAATTAACTGCCATTTCGATGCAAATTATGGCAGGTAACAGTAACGTTGATACATATTAAGACAGGTAACTGTAACATCGTTACTAATTATGACAAGTAACTGTAATTTCGATACATATTATGGCAGGTAACTGTAACTACGATACTAATTATGACAGGTAAGATTAACTTCGATACTAATTATGACAAGTAACTGTAACTTCGATACAAATTATGACAGGTAACTGTAACTTCGATAATAATTATGACAAGTAACTCTAACTTCGTTCCAAATTATGACAAGTAACTGTAATTTTGTTAAAAAATTATGACAGGTAACTGTACCTTCGTTACTTATTATGACTAGTTACTGTAACTTCGATACTAATTATGACAAGAAACTGTAACTTCGATACTATTTATGACAGGTAACTGTAACTTCGATACTAATTATGACAAGTAACTGTAACTTCGATACTAATTATGACAAGTAACTGTAACTTCGGTACTAATTATGACAGGTAACAGTAACTTCGATACTAATTATGTCAAGTAACAGTAACTTCGATACTAATTATGACAGGTAACTGTAACTTCGATACTAATTATGACAGGTAACTGTAACTTCGATACTAATTATGACAGGTAAATGTAACTTCGATACTAATTATGACAAGTAACTGTAACTTCGTTATTAATTATGACAAGTAACTGTAATTTCGATACAAATTTTAGCAGGTAACTGTAACTTCGTTACTAATTATGACAAGTAACAGTAACATCGTTTCTAATTTTGACAGGAAATTGTAACTTCGTTACTAATTATGACAGGTTACTGTAACTTCGATACTAATTATGACAGGTAACAGTAACTTCGATACTAATAAGACAAGTAACTGTAACATCTTACTAATTATGACAAGTAACTGAAATTTCGATACAAATTATAGCAGGTAACTGTAACTTCGATACTCTTTATGACAGGTAACAGTAACTTCGTTACTAATTATGACAGAAAACAGTAACATCGATACTAATTATGACAGGTAACAGTAACTTCGATACTAATTATGGCAGGTAACTGTAACTTCGATATTAATTGTAACAAATAACTGTAATTTCGATACGAATTATGGCAGGTAACAGTAACTTCGATACTTATTATGACAGGTAACTGTAACTTCGATACTAATTATGACAAGTAACTGTAATTTCGATACAAATTATGACAGGTAACTGTAACTTCGTTACTAATTATGGCAAGTAACTGTAATTTCGATACAAATTATGGCAGGTAAAAGTAACTTCGATACTAATTATGACAGGTAACTGTAACTTCTATACAAATTATGACAGGTAACTGTAACTTCTATACTATTTATGACAGGTAACCATAACTTCGATAATAATTATGACAGAAAGCAGTAACTTCGATACTAATTATGACAGGTAACAGTAACTTCGATACTCAGTATGGCAGGTAACTGTAACTTCGATACTAATTATGACAGTTAACTGTAACTTCGTTACTAATTATGACAAGAAACTGAAATTTCGTTACAAATTGTGGCAGGTAACTGTAACTTCGATACTAATTATGACAGGTAACAGTAACTTCGATACTAATTATAACAAGTAACTGTAACTTCGATACTAATTATGACAGGTAACTGTAACTTCGTTACTAATTATGACAAGTAACTGTAATTTCGATACAAATTATGGCAGGTAACAGTAACTTCGATACTAATTATGACAGGTAACAGTAACTTCGATACTAATTATGACAAGTAACAGTAACTTCGATACTAATTAAGACAAGTAACTGTAACATCGAAACTAATTAAGACAGGTAACTGTAACATCGTTACTAATTATGACAAGTAACTGTAATTTCGATACATATTATGGCAGGTAACTGTAACTTCGATACTAATTATGACAGGTAACAGTAACTTCGATACTAATTATGACAAGTAACTGTAACTTCGATACTAATTATGACAAGTAACAGTAACTTCGATACTAATTAAGATTAGTAACTGTAACTTTGATACTAATTTTGACAGGTAACTGTAACTTCGATACTAATTATGACAAGTTACTCTAACTTCGTTACTAATTATGACAAGTAACTGTAATTTTGATAAAAAATTATGGCAGGTAACTGTAACTTCGATACTAATTATGACAGGTAAAGTAACTTCGATACTAATTATGACAGGTAACTGTAACTTCGTTATTAATTATGACAAGTAAATGTAATTTCGATACTAATTATGGCAGGTAACTGAATCTTCGTTACTAATTATGACAAGTAACTGTAATTTCGATACAAATTATGGCAGGTAACTGTAACTTCGATTCTAATTATGACAGGTAACAGTAACTTCGATACTAATTATGACAGAAAGCAGTAACTTCGATACTAATTATGACAGGTAACAGTAACTTCGATACTAATTATGACAGGTAACTGTAACTTCGCTACTAATTATTACAAGTAACTGTAATTTCGATACAGATTATGACAGGTAACTGTAACTTCGTTACTAATTATGACAAGTAACTGTAATTTCGATACAAATTATGGCAGGTAACAGTAACTTCGATACTAATTATGACAGGTAACTTTAACTTAGATACTAATTATGACAGGTAACTGTAACTTCGTTACTAATTATGACAAGTAACTGTAATTTCGATACAAATGATGGCAGGTAACTGTAACTTCGATACTATTAATGACAGGTAACAGTAACTTCGATACTAATTATGACAAGTAACTGTAACTTCGATTCTAATTATGACAGGTAACTGTAACTTCGTTACAAATTTTGGCAGGTAACTGTAATTTTGATACAAATTATGGCAGGGAACTGTAACTTCGATACTAATTATGACAGGTAACAGTAACTTCGATACTAATTATGACAGGTTACAGTAACTTCGATACTAATTATGACAGGTAACAGTAACTTCGTTACTAATTATGACAAGTAACTGTAATTTCGATATTAATTATGGCAGGTAACTGTAACTTCGTTAATAATTATGACAAGTAAATGTAATTTCGATACAAATTATGTCAGGTAATTGTACCTTCGATACTAATGATGACAGATAACAGTAACTTCGATACTAATTATGACAGGTAACAGTAGCTTCGTTACTAATCATGACAATTAACTGTAATTTCGACACAAATTATGACAGGTAACTGTAACTTCGTTACTAATTAAGACAAGTAACTGTAATTTCGATACAAATTATGGCAGGTAACAGTAACTTCGATACTAATTATGACAGGTAACTGTAACTTCGATACTAATTATGACAAGTAACTATAATTCGATACTAATTATGACAGGTAAGAGTAACTTCGATACTAATTATGACAAGTAACTGTAACTTCGATACAAATTATGACAGGTAACTGTAACTTCGATAATAATTATGACAAGTAACTCTAACTTCGTTCCAAATTATGACAAGTAACTGTAATTTTGTTAAAAAATTATGACAGGTAACTGTACCTTCGCTACTTATTATGACTAGTTACTGTAACTTCGATACTAATTATGACAAGAAACTGTAACTTCGATACTATTTATGACAGGTAACTGTAACTTCGATACTAATTATGACAAGTAACTGTAACTTCGATACTAATTATGACAAGTAACTGTAACTTCGGTACTAATTATGACAGGTAACAGTAACTTCGATACTAATTATGACAAGTAACAGTAACTTCGATACTAATTATGACAGGTAACTGTAACTTCGATACTAATTATGACAGGTAACTGTAACTTCGATACTGATTATGACAGGTAAATGTAACTTCGATACTAATTATGACAAGTAACTGTAACTTCGTTATTAATTATGACAAGTAACTGTAATTTCGATACAAATTTTAGCAGGTAACTGTAACTTCGTTACTAATTATGACAAGTAACAGTAACTTCGTTTCTAATTTTGACAGGAAATTGTAACTTCGTTACTAATTATGACAGGTTACTGTAACTTCGATACTAATTATGACAGGTAACAGTAACTTCGATACTAATTATGACAAGTAACAGTAACTTCGATACTAATTATGACAGGTAACTGTAACTTCGATACTAATTATGACAGGTAACTGTAACTTCGATACTAATTATGACAGGTAAATGTAACTTCGATACTAATTATGACAAGTAACTGTAACTTCGTTATTAATTATGACAAGTAACTGTAATTTCGATACAAATTTTAGCAGGTAACTGTAACTTCGTTACTAATTATGACAAGTAACAGTAACTTCGTTTCTAATTTTGAGAGGAAATTGTAACTTCGTTACTAATTATGACAGGTTACTGTAACTTCGATACTAATTATGACAGGTAACAGTAACTTCGATACTAATAAGACAAGTAACTGTAACATCTTACTAATTATGACAAGTAACTGAAATTTCGATACAAATTATAGCAGGTAACTGTAACTTCGATACTCTTTATGACAGGTAAATGTAACTTCGTTACTAATTATGACAGAAAACAGTAACATCGATACTAATTATGACAGGTAACAGTAACTTCGATACTAATTATGGCAGGTAACTGTAACTTCGATATTAATTGTAACAAATAACTGTAACTTCGATACTAATTATGACAAGTAACTGTAATTTCGATACAAATTATGACAGGTAACTGTAACTTCGTTACTAATTATGGCAAGTAACTGTAATTTCGATACAAATTATGGCAGGTAAAAGTAACTTCGATACTAATTATGACAGGTAACTGTAACTTCTATACAAATTATGACAGGTAACTGTAACTTCTATACTATTTATGACAGGTAACCATAACTTCGATAATAATTATGACAGAAAGCAGTAACTTCGATACTAATTATGACAGGTAACAGTAACTTCGATACTCAGTATGGCAGGTAACTGTAACTTCGATACTAATTATGACAGTTAACTGTAACTTCGTTACTAATTATGACAACTAACTGAAATTTCGATATTAATTGTGGCAGGTAACTGTAACTTCGATACTAATTATGACAGGTAACAGTAACTTCGATACTAATTATAACAAGTAACTGTAACTTCGATACTAATTATGACAGGTAACTGTTTCTTCGCTACTAATTATGACAATAACTGTAATTTCGATACAAATTATGGCAGGTAACTGTAACTTCGATACTAATTATAACAGGTAACAGTAACTTCGATACTAATTATGACAAGTAACAGTAACTTCGATACTAATTAAGACAAGTAACTGTAACTTCGAATCTAATTATGACAAGTGACTGTAATTTCGATACAAATTATGGCAGGTAACAGTAACTTCGATACTAATTATGACAGGTAACTGTAACTTCGATACTAATTATGAGAGATAACTGTAACTTCGATAATAATTATGACAGGTAACAGTAACTTCGATACTTATTATGACATATAAGTGTAACTTCGTTACTAATTATGACAAGTAACTGTAATTTCGATACAAATTATGACAGGTAACTGTAATTTCGTTACTAATTATGACAAGTGACTGTAATTTCGATACAAATTATGGCAGGTAACAGTAACTTCGATACTAATTATGACAGGTAACTGTAACTTCGATACTAATTATGACAAGTAACTGTAACTTCGTTACAAATTATGGCAGGTAACGGTAACATTGATTCTAATTCTGACAGGAAACAGTAACTTCGATACTAATTATGACAAGCAACTGTAACATCGATACTGATTATGACAGGTAACTGTAACTTCGATACTAATTATGACAAGTAACTGTAACTTCGATACTTATTATGACAGGTTACTGTAACTTCATTACTAATTATGACAAGAAACTGTAACTTCGATACTAATTATGACAGGTAACTGTAACTTCGTTACTAATTATGACAAGATACTGTAACTTCGATACTAATTACGACAAGTAACTGTAACTTCGATAATTATTATGACAGGTAACTGTAACTTCATTACTAATTATGACAAGAAACTGTAACTTCGATACTAATTATGACAGGTAACTGTAACTTCGATACTAATTATGACTAGTAACTGTAACTTCGTTAAAATTGTGACAAGTAACTGTAATTTCGATACTAATTATGGCAGGTAACTGTAACTTCGTTACTAATTATGACAAGTAACTGTAATTTCGATACAAAATATGGCAGGTAACTGTAACTTCGACACTAATTATGACAGGTAACAGTAACTTCGATACTAATTATGACAGGTAACAGTAACTTAGTTACTAATTATAACATGTAACTGTAATTTCGATACAAATTATGACAGGTAGCTGTAACGTCGTTACTAATTATGACAAGTAACTGTAATATCGATACAAATTATGGCAGGTAACAGTAACTTCGATACTAATTATGACAGGTAACTGAAACTTCGATACTTATTATGACAAGTAACTGTAATTTCAATACAAATTATGGCAGGTAACTGTAACTTCGATACTAATTATGACAGGTAAGAGTTACTTCGATACTAATTATGACAGGTAACTGTAACTTCGAAACTAATTACGACAAGTAACTCTAACTTTGTTCCAAATTATGACTAGTAACTGTAACTTCGATACTAATTATGACAAGAAACTGCAACTTCGATACTAATTATGACAGGTAACTGTAACTTCATTACTAATTATGACAAGAAACTGTAACTTCGATACTAATTATGACAGGTAACTGTAACTTCGTTACTAATTATGACAAGATACTGTAACTTCGATACTAATTACGACAAGTAACTCTAACTTCGATAATTATTATGACTGGTAACTGTAACTTCATTACTAATTATGACAAGAAACTGTAATTTCGTTACAAATTATGGCAGGTAACGGTAACTATGATTCTAATTCTGACTAGTAACTGTAACTTCGTTACTAATTGTGACAAGTAACTGTAATTTCGATACTAATTATGGCAGGTAACTGTAACTTCGTTACTAATTATGACAAGTAACTGTAATTTCGATACAAATTATGGCAGGTAACTGTAACTTCGATACTAATTATGACAGGTAACAGTAACTTCGATACTAATTGTGACAGGTAACAGTAACTTAGTAACTAATTATGACATGTAACTGTAATTTCGATACAAATTATGACAGGTAGCTGTAACTTCGTTACTAATTATGACAAGTAACTGTAATATCGATACGAATTATGGCAGGTAACAGTAACTTCGATACTAATTATGACGGGTAACTGTAACTTCGATACTTATTATGACAAGTAACTGTAACTTCGATACTAATTATGACAGGTAACTGTAACTTCGAAACTAATTATGACAAGTAACTCTAACTTCGTTCCAAATTATGACAAGTAACTGTAATTTTGATAAAAAATTATGACAGGTAACTGTAACTTCGTTACTTATTATGACTAGTATCTGTAACTTCGATACTAATTATGACAAGAAACTGTAACTTCGATACTATTTATGACAGGTAACTGTAACTTCGATACTAATTATGACAAGTAACTGTAACTTCGATACTAATTATGACAGGTAACTGTAACTTCGTTAATAATTACGACAAGTAACTGTAATTTCGATACAAATTATGGCAGGTAACTGTAACTTCTATACTAATTATGACAGGTAACAGTAACTTCGATACTAATTATGACAAGTAACAGTAACTTCGATACTAATTATGACAAGTAACTGTAACTTCGAAACTAATTATGACAGGTAACTGTAACATCGTTATTAATTATGACAAGTAACTGTAATTTCGATACATATTATGGCAGGTAACTGTAACTTCGATACTAATTATGACAAGTAACTGTAACTTCGATACTAATTATGACAAGTAACAGTAACTTCGATACTAATTATGACAAGTAACTGTAACTTCGATACTAATTTTGACACGTAACTGTAATTTCGATACTAATTATGACAAGTAACTCTAACTTCGTTACTAATTATGACAGGTAACTGTAACTTCGATACTAATTATGACAGGTAGCAGTAACTTCGATACTAACTATGACAATTAACTGTAACTTCGAGTCTAATTATGACAGGTAACTGTAACTTCGTTACAAATTTTGGCAGGTAACTGTAATTTTGATACAAATTATGGCAGGGAACTGTAACTTCGATACTAATTATGACAGGTAACAGTAACTTCGATACTAATTATGACAAGTAACTGTAACTTCGATGCTAATTATGGCAAGTAACTGTAATTTCGATACAAATTATGGCAGGTAACAGTAACTTCGATACTAAATATGACAGGTAACTGTACCGTCTATACAAATTATGACAGGTAACTGTAACTTGTGTACTAATTATGACAGGTAACAATAACTTCGGTAATAATTATGACTGAAAACAATAACTTCGATACTAATTATGACAGGTATCATTAACTTCGATACTAATTGTGGCAGGTAACTGTAACTTCGATACTAATTATGACAGTTAACTGTAACTTCGTTACTAATTATGACAAGAAACTGAAATTTCGTTACAAATTGTGGCAGGTAACTGTAACTTCGATACTAATTATGACAGGTAACAGTAACATCGATACTTATTATAACAACTAACTGTAACTTTGATACTAATTATGACAGGTAACTGTAACTTCGTTACTAATTATGACAAGTAACTGTAATTTCGATACAAATTATGGCAGGTAACTGTAACTTCGATACTAATTATGACAGGTAACAGTATCTTCGATACTAATTATGACAAGTAACAGTAACTTCGATACTAATTAAGACAAGTAACTGTAACATCGATACTAATTATGACAAGTTACTCTAACTTCGTTACTAGTTATGACAAGTAACTGTAATTTTGATAAAAAATTATGGCAGGTAACTGTAACTTCGATACTAATTATGACAGGTAACAGTAACTTCGATACTAATTATGACAAGTAACTGTAACTTCGATACTAATTATGACAAGTAACTGTAACTTCGGTACTAATTATGACAGGTAACAGTAACTTCGATACTAATTATGACAAGTAACAGTAACTTCGATACTAATTATGACAGGTAACTGTAACTTCGATACTAATTATGACAGGTGACTGTAACTTCGATACTAATTATGACAGGTAAATGTAACTTCGATACTAATTATGACAAGTAACTGTAACTTCGTTACTAATTATGACAAGTAACTGTAATTTCGATACAAATTTTAGCAGGTAACTGTAACTTCGTTACTAATTATGACAAGTAACAGTAACTTCGTTTCTAATTTTGACAGGAAACTGTAACTTCGTTACTAATTATGACAGGTTACTGTAACTTCGATACTAATTATGACAGGTAACAATAACTTCGATACTAATAAGACAAGTAACTGTAACATCTTACTAATTATGACAAGTAACTGAAATTTCGATACAAATTATAGCAGGTAACTGTAACTTCGATACTCTTTATGACAGGTAACAGTAACTTCGTTACTAATTATGACAGAAAACAGTAACATCGATACTAATTATGACAGGTAACAGTAACTTCGATACTAATTATGGCAGGTAACTGTAACTTCGATATTAATTGTAACAAATAACTGTAATTTCGATACGAATTATGGCAGGTAACAGTAACTTCGATACTTATTATGACAGGTAACTGTAACTTCGATACTAATTATGACAAGTAACTGTAATTTCGATACAAATTATGACAGGTAACTGTAACTTCGTTACTAATTATGGCAAGTAACTGTAATTTCGATACAAATTATGGCAGGTAAAAGTAACTTCGATACTAATTATGACAGGTAACTGTAACTTCTATACAAATTATGACAGGTAACTGTAACTTCTATACTATTTATGACAGGTAACCATAACTTCGATAATAATTATGACAGAAAGCAGTAACTTCGATACTAATTATGACAGGTAACAGTAACTTCGATACTCATTATGGCAGGTAACTGTAACTTCGATACTAATTATGACAGTTAACTGTAACTTCGTTACTAATTATGACAACTAACTGGAATTTCGATATTAATTGTGGCAGGTAACTGTAACTTCGATACTAATTATGACAGGTAACAGTAACTTCGATACTAATTTTAACAAGTAACTGTAACTTCGATACTAATTATGACAGGTAACTGTATCTTCGTTACTAATTATGACAATAACTGTAATTTTGGTACAAATTATGGCAGGTAACTGTAACTTCGATACTAATTATGACAGGTAACAGTAACTTCGATACTAATTATGACAAGTAACAGTAACTTCGATACTAATTAAGACAAGTAACTGTAACTTCGAAACTAATTATGACAAGTGACTGTAATTTCGATACAAATTATGGCAGGTAACAGTAACTTCGATACTAATTATGACAGGTAACTGTAACTTCGATACTAATTATGAGAAGTAACTGTAACTTCGATACTAATTATGACAAGTAACTGTAATTTCGATACAAATTATGACAGGTAACTGTAACTTCGTTACTAATTATGGCATGTAACTGTAATTTCGATACAAATTATGACAGGTAACTGTAATTTCGTTACTAATTATGACAAGTGACTGTAATTTCGATACAAATTATTTCAGGTAACAGTAACTTCGATACTAATTATGACAGGTAACTGTAACTTCGATACTAATTATGACAAGTAACTGTAATTTCGTTACAAATTATGGCAGGTAACGGTAACTTTGATTCTAATTCTGACAGGTAACAGTAACTTAGATACTAATTATGACAAGTAACTGTAACATCGATACTGATTACGACAAGTAACTGTAACTTCGATAATTATTATGACAGGTAACTGTAACTTCATTACTAATTATGACAAGAAACTGTAACTTCGATACTAATTATGACAGGTAACTGTAACTTCGTTACTAATTATGACAAGATACTGTAACATCGATACTAATTACGACAAGTAACTGTAACTTCGATAATTATTATGACAGGTAACTGTAACTTCATTACTAATTATGACAAGAAACTGTAACTTCGATACTAATTATGACAGGTAACTGTAACTTCGATACTAATTATGACTAGTAACTGTAACTTCGTTACTAATTCTGAAAAGTAACTGTAATTTCGATACAAATTATGGCAGGTAACTGTAACTTCGATACTAATTATGACAGGTAACAGTAACTTCGATACTAATTATGACAGGTAACAGTAACTTAGTTACTAATTATAACATGTAACTGTAATTTCGATACAAATTATGACAGGTAGCTGTAACGTCGTTACTAATTATGACAAGTAACTGTAATATCGATACAAATTATGGCAGGTAACCATAACTTCGATACTAATTATGACAGGTAACTGAAACTTCGATACTTATTATGACAAGTAACTGTAATTTCGATACAAATTATGGCAGGTAACTGTAACTTCGATACTAATTATGACAGGTAGGAGTAACTTCGATACTAATTATGACAAGTAACTGTAACTTCGATACTAATTATGACAGGTAACTGTAACTTCGAAACTAATTACGACAAGTAACTCTAACTTCGTTCCAAATTATGACAAGTAACTGTAATTTTGATAAAAAATTATGACAGGTATCTGTAACTTCGTTACTTATTATGACTAGTAACTGTAACTTCGATACTAATTATGACAAGAAACTGTAACTTCGATACTATTTATGACAGGTTACTGTAACTTCGATACTAATTATGACAAGTAACTGTAACTTCGTTACTAATTATGACAAGTAACTGTAACTTCGGTACTAATTATGACAGGTAACAGTAACTTCGATACTAATTATGACAAGTAACAGTAACTTCGATACTAATTATGACAGGTAACTGTAACTTCGATACTAATTATGAAAGGTAACTGTAACTTCGATACTAATTATGACAGGTAAATGTAACTTCGATACTAATTATGACAAGTAACTGTAACTTCGTTACTAATTATGACAATTAACTGTAATTTCGATACAAATTTGAGCAGGTAACTGTAACTTCGTTACTAATTATGACAAGTAACAGTAACTTCTTACTAATTATGACAAGTTACTGAAATTTCGATACAAATTATGGCAGGTAACTGTAACTTCGATACTATTTACGACAGGTAATAGTAACTTCGTTACTAATTATGACAGAATACAGTAACTTCGATACTAATTATGACAGGTAACAGTAACTTCGATACTAATTATGGCAGGTAACTGTAACTTCGATACTAATTATGACAAATAACTGTAACTTAGATACAATATATGGCAGGTAACAGTAACTTCGATACTTATTATGACAGGTAACTGTAATTTCGATACTAGTTATGACAAGTAACTGTAATTTTGATACAAATTATGACAGGTAACTGTAACTTCGTTACTAATTATGGCAAGTAACTGTAATTTCGATACAAATTATGGCAGGTAACAGTAACTTCGATACTAATTATGACAGGTAACTGTAACTTCTATACAAATTATGACAGGTAACTGTAACTTCTATATTAATTATGACAGGTAACAATAACTTCGATAATAATTATGACAGAAAACAGTAACTTCGATACTAATTATGACAGGTAACAGTAACTTCGATACTAATTATGGCAGGTAACTGTAACTTCGATACTTATTAGGAGAGTTAACTGTAACTTCGTTACTAATTATGACAAGTAACTGAAATTTCGATACAAATTGTGGAAGGTAACTGTAACTTCGATACTAATTATGACAGGTAACAGTAACTTCGATACTAATTATAACAAGTAACTGTAACTTCGATACTAATTATGACAGGTAACTGTTTCTTCGTTACTAATTATGACAATAACTGTAATTTCGATACAAATTATGGCAGGTAACTGTAACTTCGATACTAATTATAACAGGTAACAGTAACTTCGATACTAATTATGACAAGTAACAGTAACTTCGATACTAATTAAGACAAGTAACTGTAACTTCGAATCTAATTATGACAAGTGACTGTAATTTCGATACAAATTATGGCAGGTAACAGTAACTTCGATACTAATTATGACAGGTAACTGTAACTTCGATACTAATTATGAGAGGTAACTGTAACTTCGATACTAATTATGACAGGTAACAGTAACTTCGATACTTATTATGACATATAAGTGTAACTTCGTTACTAATTATGACATGTAACTGTAATTTCGATACAAATTATGACAGGTAACTGTAAATTCGTTACTAATTATGACAAGTGACTGTAATTTCGATACAAATTATGGCAGGTAACAGTAACTTCGATACTAATTATGACAGGTAACTGTAACTTCGATACTAATTATGACAAGTAACTGTAACTTCGTTACAAATTATGGCAGGTAACGGTAACTTTGATTCTAATTCTGACAGGAAACAGTAACTTCGATACTAATTATGACAAGCAACTGTAACATCGATACTGATTATGACAGGTAACTGTAACTTCGATACTAATTATGACAAGTAACTGTAACTTCGATACTTATTATGACAGGTTACTGTAACTTCATTACTAATTATGACAAGAAACTGTAACTTCGATACTAATTATGACAGGTAACTGTAACTTCGTTACTAATTATGACAAGATACTGTAACTTCGATACTAATTACGACAAGTAACTGTAACTTCGATAATTATTATGACAGGTAACTGTAACTTCATTACTAATTATGACAAGAAACTGTAACTTCGATACTAATTATGACAGGTAACTGTAACTTCGATACTAATTATGACTAGTAACTGTAACTTCGTTAAAATTGTGACAAGTAACTGTAATTTCGATACTAATTATGGCAGGTAACTGTAACTTCGTTACTAATTATGACAAGTAACTGTAATTTCGATACAAATTATGGCAGGTAACTGTAACTTCGACACTAATTATGACAGGTAACAGTAACTTCGATACTAATTATGACAGGTAACAGTAACTTAGTTACTAATTATAACATGTAACTGTAATTTCGATACAAATTATGACAGGTATCTGTAACGTCGTTACTAATTATGACAAGTAACTGTAATATCGATACAAATTATGGCAGGTAACAGTAACTTCGATACTAATTATGACAGGTAACTGAAACTTCGATACTTATTATGACAAGTAACTGTAATTTCAATACAAATTATGGCAGGTAACTGTAACTTCGATACTAATTATGACAGGTAAGAGTTACTTCGATACTAATTATGACAAGTAACTGTAACTTCGATACTAATTATGACAGGTAACTGTAACTTCGAAACTAATTACGACAAGTAACTCTAACTTTGTTCCAAATTATGACAAGTAACTGTAATTTTGATAAAAAATTATGACGGGTATCTGTAACTTCGTTACTTATTATGACTAGTAACTGTAACTTCGATACTAATTATGACAAGAAACTGCAACTTCGATACTAATTATGACAGGTAACTGTAACTTCATTACTAATTATGACAAGAAACTGTAACTTCGATACTAATTATGACAGGTAACTGTAACTTCGTTACTAATTATGACAAGATACTGTAACTTCGATACTAATTACGACAAGTCTCTCTAACTTCGATAATTATTATGACTGGTAACTGTAACTTCATTACTAATTATGACAAGAAACTGTAATTTCGTTACAAATTATGGCAGGTAACGGTAACTTTGATTCTAATTCTGACTAGTAACTGTAACTTCGTTACTAATTGTGACAAGTAACTGTAATTTCGATACTAATTATGGCAGGTAACTGTAACTTCGTTACTAATTATGACAAGTAACTGTAATTTCGATACAAATTATGGCAGGTAACTGTAACTTCGATACTTATTATGACAGGTAACAGTAACTTCGATACTAATTGTGACAGGTAACAGTAACTTAGTAACTAATTATGACATGTAACTGTAATTTCGATACAAATTATGACAGGTAGCTGTAACTTCGTTCCAAATTATGACAAGTAACTGTAATTTTGATAAAAAATTATGACAGGTAACTGTAACTTCGTTACTTATTATGACTAGTATCTGTAACTTCGATACTAATTATGACAAGAAACTGTAACTTCGATACTATTTATGACAGGTAACTGTAACTTCGATACTAATTATGACAAGTAACTGTAACTTCGATACTAATTATGACAGGTAACTGTAACTTCGTTAATAATTATGACAAGTAACTGTAATTTCGATACAAATTATGGCAGGTAACTGTAGCTTCTATACTAATTATGACAGGTAACAGTAACTTCGATACTAATTATGACAAGTAACAGTAACTTCGATACTAATTATGACAAGTAACTGTAACTTCGAAACTAATTATGACAGGTAACTGTAACATCGTTATTAATTATGACAAGTAACTGTAATTTCGATACATATTATGGCAGGTAACTGTAACTTCGATACTATTTATGACAAGTAACTGTAACTTCGATACTAATTATGACAAGTAACAGTAACTTCGATACTAATTATGACAAGTAACTGTAACTTCGATACTAATTTTGACACGTAACTGTAATTTCGAACCTAATTATGACAAGTAACTCTAACTTCGTTACTAATTATGACAGGTAACTGTAACTTCGATACTAATTATGACAGGTAGCAGTAACTTCGATACTAACTATGACAATTAACTGTAACTTCGATTCTAATTATGACAGGTAACTGTAACTTCGTTACAAATTTTGGCAGGTAACTGTAATTTTGATACAAATTATGGCAGGGAACTGTAACTTCGATACTAATTATGACAGGTAACAGTAACTTCGATACTAATTATGACAAGTAACTGTAACTTCGATGCTAATTATGGCAAGTAACTGTAATTTCGATACAAATTATGGCAGGTAACAGTAACTTCGATACTAAATATGACAGGTAACTGTACCGTCTATACAAATTATGACAGGTAACTGTAACTTGTGTACTAATTATGACAGGTAACAATAACTTCGGTAATAATTATGACTGAAAACAATAACTTCGATACTAATTGTGACAGGTATCATTAACTTCGATACTAATTGTGGCAGGTAACTGTAACTTCGATACTAATTATGACAGTTAACTGTAACTTCGTTACTAATTATGACAAGAAACTGAAATTTCGTTACAAATTGTGGCAGGTAACTGTAACTTCGATACTAATTATGACAGGTAACAGTAACTTCGATACTTATTATAACAACTAACTGTAACTTCGATACTAATTATCACAGGTAACTGTAACTTCGTTACTAATTATGACAAGTAACTGTAATTTCGATACAAATTATGGCAGGTAACTGTAACTTCGATACTAATTATGACAGGTAACAGTAACTTCGATACTAATTATGACAAGTAACAGTAACTTCGATACTAATTAAGACAAGTAACTGTAACATCGATACTAATTATGACAAGTTACTCTAACTTCGTTACTAGTTATGACAAGTAACTGTAATTTTGATAAAAAATTATGGCAGGTAACTGTAACATCGATACTAATTATGACAGGTAACAGTATCTTCGATACTAATTATGACAAGTAACTGTAACTTCGATACTAATTATGACAAGTAACTGTAACTTCGGTACTAATTATGACAGGTAACAGTAACTTCGATACTAATTATGACAAGTAACAGTAACTTCGATACTAATTATGACAGGTAACTGTAACTTCGATACTAATTATGACAGGTAACTGTAACTTCGATACTAATTATGACAGGTAAATGTAACTTCGATACTAATTATGACAAGTAACTGTAACTTCGTTACTAATTATGACAAGTAACTGTAATTTCGATACAAATTTTAGCAGGTAACTGTAACTTCGTTACTAATTATGACAAGTAACAGTAACTTCGTTTCTAATTTTGACAGGAAACTGTAACTTCGTTACTAATTATGACAGGTTACTGTAACTTCGATACTAATTATGACAGGTAACAATAACTTCGATACTAATAAGACAAGTAACTGTAACATCTTACTAATTATGACAAGTAACTGAAATTTCGATACAAATTATAGCAGGTAACTGTAACTTCGATACTCTTTATGACAGGTAACAGTAACTTCGTTACTAATTATGACAGAAAACAGTAACATCGATACTAATTATGACAGGTAACAGTAACTTCGATACTAATTATGGCAGGTAACTGTAACTTCGATATTAATTGTAACAAATAACTGTAATTTCGATACGAATTATGGCAGGTAACAGTAACTTCGATACTTATTATGACAGGTAACTGTAACTTCGATACTAATTATGACAAGTAACTGTAATTTCGATACAAATTATGACAGGTAACTGTAACTTCGTTACTAATTATGGCAAGTAACTGTAATTTCGATACAAATTATGGCAGGTAAAAGTAACTTCGATACTAATTATGACAGGTAACTGTAACTTCTATACAAATTATGACAGGTAACTGTAACTTCTATACTATTTATGACAGGTAACCATAACTTCGATAATAATTATGACAGAAAGCAGTAACTTCGATACTAATTATGACAGGTAACAGTAACTTCGATACTCATTATGGCAGGTAACTGTAACTTCGATACTAATTATGACAGTTAACTGTAACTTCGTTACTAATTATGACAACTAACTGGAATTTCGATATTAATTGTGGCAGGTAACTGTAACTTCGATACTAATTATGACAGGTAACAGTAACTTCGATACTAATTTTAACAAGTAACTGTAACTTCGATACTAATTATGAAAGGTAACTGTATCTTCGTTACTAATTATGACAATAACTGTAATTTCGGTACAAATTATGGCAGGTAACTGTAACTTCGATACTAATTATGACAGGTAACAGTAACTTCGATACTAATTATGACAAGTAACAGTAACTTCGATACTAATTAAGACAAGTAACTGTAACTTCGAAACTAATTATGACAAGTGACTGTAATTTCGATACAAATTATGGCAGGTAACAGTAACTTCGATACTAATTATGACAGGTAACTGTAACTTCGATACTAATTATGAGAGGTAACTGTAACTTCGATACTAATTATGACAAGTAACTGTAATTTCGATACAAATTATGACAGGTAACTGTAACTTCGTTACTAATTATGGCATGTAACTGTAATTTCGATACAAATTATGACAGGTAACTGTAATTTCGTTACTAATTATGACAAGTGACTGTAATTTCGATACAAATTATGGCAGGTAACAGTAACTTCGATACTAATTATGACAGGTAACTGTAACTTCGATACTAATTATGACAAGTAACTGTAATTTCGTTACAAATTATGGCAGGTAACGGTAACTTTGATTCTAATTCTGACAGGTAACAGTAACTTCGATACTAATTATGACAAGTAACTGTAACATCGATACTGATTACGACAAGTAACTGTAACTTCGATAATTATTATGACAGGTAACTGTAACTTCATTACTAATTATGACAAGAAACTGTAACTTCGATACTAATTATGACAGGTAACTGTAACTTCGTTACTAATTATGACAAGATACTGTAACATCGATACTAATTACGACAAGTAACTGTAACTTCGATAATTATTATGACAGGTAACTGTAACTTCATTACTAATTATGACAAGAAACTGTAACTTCGATACTAATTATGACAGGTAACTGTAACTTCGATACTAATTATGACTAGTAACTGTAACTTCGTTACTAATTCTGAAAAGTAACTGTAATTTCGATACTAATTATGGCAGGTAACTGAAACTTCGTTACTAATTATGACAAGTAACTGTAATTTCGATACAAATTATGGCAGGTAACTGTAACTTCGATACTAATTATGACAGGTAACAGTAACTTCGATACTAATTATGACAGGTAACAGTAACTTAGTTACTAATTATAACATGTAACTGTAATTTCGATACAAATTATGACAGGTAGCTGTAACGTCGTTACTAATTATGACAAGTAACTGTAATATCGATACAAATTATGGCAGGTAACCATAACTTCGATACTAATTATGACAGGTAACTGAAACGTCGATACTTATTATGACAAGTAACTGTAATTTCGATACAAATTATGGCAGGTAACTGTAACTTCGATACTTATTATGACAGGTAAGAGTAACTTCGATACTAATTATGACAAGTAACTGTAACTTCGATACTAATTATGACAGGTAACTGTAACTTCGAAACTAATTACGACAAGTAACTCTAACTTCGTTCCAAATTATGACAAGTAACTGTAATTTTGATAAAAAATTATGACAGGTATCTGTAACTTCGTTACTTATTATGACTAGTAACTGTAACTTCGATACTAATTATGACAAGAAACTGTAACTTCGATACTATTTATGACAGGTAACTGTAACTTCGATACTAATTATGACAAGTAACTGTAACTTCGTTACTAATTATGACAAGTAACTGTAACTTCAGTACTAATTATGACAGGTAACAGTAACTTCGATACTAATTATGACAAGTAACAGTAACTTCGATACTAATTATGACAGGTAACTGTAACTTCGATACTAATTATGAAAGGTAACTGTAACTTCGATACTAATTACGACAGGTAAATGTAACTTCGATACTAATTATGACAAGTAACTGTAACTTCGTTACTAATTATGACAATTAACTGTAATTTCGATACAAATTTGGGCAGGTAACTGTAACTTCGTTACTAATTATGACAAGTAACAGTAACTTCTTACTAATTATGACAAGTTACTGAAATTTCGATACAAATTATGGCAGGTAACTGTAACTTCGATACTATTTACGACAGGTAACAGTAACTTCGTTACTAATTATGACAGAAAACAGTAACTTCGATACTAATTATGACAGGTAACAGTAACTTCGATACTAATTATGGCAGGTAACTGTAACTTCGATACTAATTATGACAAATAACTGTAACTTAGATACAAATTATGGCAGGTAACAGTAACTTCGATACTTATTATGACAGGTAACTGTAATTTCGATACTAGTTATGACAAGTAACTGTAATTTTGATTCAAAATTATGACAGGTAACTGTAACTTCGTTACTAATTATGGCAAGTAACTGTAATTTCGATACAAATTATGGCAGGTAACAGTAACTTCGATACTAATTATGACAGGTAACTGTAACTTCTATACAAAATATGACAGGTAACTGTAACTTCTATATTAATTATGACAGGTAACAATAACTTCGATAATAATTATGACAGAAAACAGTAACTTCGATACTAATTATGACAGGTAACAGTAACTTCGATACTAATTATGGCAGGTAACTGTAACTTCGATACTTATTAGGACAGTTAACTGTAACTTCGTTACTAATTATGACAAGTAACTGAAATTTCGATACAAATTGTGGCAGGTAACTGTAACTTCGATACTAATTATGACAGGTAACAGTAACTTCGATACTAATTATAACAAGTAACTGTAACTTCGATACTAATTATGACAGGTAAATGTAACTTCGTTACTAATTATGACAATAACTGTAATTTCGATACAAATGATGGCAGGTAACAGTAACATTGATACTAATTATGACAGGTAACAGTAACTTCGATACTAATTATGACAAGTAACAGTGACTTCGATACTAATTAAGACAAGTAACTGTAACTTCGAAACTAATTATGACAAGTGACTGTAATTTCGATACAAATTATGGCAGATAACAGTAATTTCTATACTAATTATGACAGGTAACTGTAACTTCGATACTAATTATGACAGGTAACTGTAACTTCGATACTAATTATGATAGGTAACAGTAACTTCGATACTAATTATGACAGATAACTGTAACTTCGTTACTAATTATGACATGTAACTGTAATTTCGATACAAATTATGACAGGTATCTGTAATTTCGTTACTAATTTTGACAAGTGACTGTAATTTAGATACAAATTATGGCAAGTAACAGTACCTTCGATACTAATTATGACAGGTAACTGTAACTTCTATACAAATTATGACAGGTAACTGTAACTTCTATACTATTTATGACAGGTAACCATAACTTCGATAATAATTATGACAGAAAGCAGTAACTTCGATACTAATTATGACAGGTAACAGTAACTTCGATACTCATGATGGCAAAGATCTGTAACTTCGATACTAATTATGACAGTTAACTGTAACTTCGTTACTAATTATGGCAAGTAACTGAAATTTCGATATTAATTGTGGCAGGTAACTGTTACTTCGATACTAATTATGACAGGTAACAGTAACTTCGATACTAATTATAACAAGTAACTGTAACTTCGATACTAATTATGACAGGTAACTGTATCTTCGTTACTAATTATGACAATAACTGTAATTTCGATACAAATTATGGCAGGTAACTGTAACTTCGATACTAATTATGACAGGTAACAGTAACTTCGATACTAATTATGACAAGTAACAGTAACTTCGATACTAATTAAGACAAATAACTGTAACTTCGAAACTAATTATGACAAGTGACTGTAATTTCGTTACAAATTATGGCAGGTAACAGTAACTTCGATACTAATTATGACAGGTAACTGTAACTTCGATACCATTATGACAGGTAACTGTAACTTCGATACTAATTATGACAGGTAACAGTAACTTCGATACTTATTATGACATATAAGTGTAACTTCGTTACTAATTATGACATGTAACTGTAATTTCGATACAAATTATGACAGGTAACTGTAAATTCGTTACTAATTATGACAAGTGACTGTAATTTCGATACAAATTATGGCAGGTAACAGTAACTTCGATACTAATTATGACAGGTAACTGTAACTTCGATACTAATTATGACAAGTAACTGTAATTTCGTTACAAATTATGGCAGGAAACGGTAACTTTGATTCTAATTCTGACAGGTAAGAGTAACTTCGATACTAATTATGACAAGTAACTATAACATCGATACTGATTATGACAGGTAACTGTAACTTCGATACTAATTATGACAAGTAACTGTTACTTCGATACTTATTATGACAGGTAACTGTAACTTCATTACTAATTATGACAAGAAAATGTAACTTCGATACTAATTATGACAGGTAACTGTAACTTCGATACTATTTATGACAAGATACTGTAACTTCGATACTAATTACGACAAGTAACTGTAACTTCGATAATTATTATGACAGGTAACTGTAACTTCGTTACTAAATATGACAAGTAACTGTAATTTCGATACAAATTATGGCAGGTAACTGTAACGTCGATACTAATTATGACATGTAACAGTAACTTCGATACTTATTATAACAAGTAACTGTAACTTCGATACTAATTATGACAGGTAACTGTAACTTCGTTACTAATTATGACAAGTAACTGTAATTTCGATACAAATTATGGCAGGTAACTGTAACTTCGATACTAATTATGACAGGTAACAGTAACTTCGATACTAATTATGACAAGTAACAGTAACTTCAATACTAATTAAGACAAGTAACTGTAACATCGAAACTAATTAAGACAGGTAACTGTAACATCGTTACTAATTATGACAAGTAACTGTAATTTCGATACATATTATGGCAGGTAACTGTAACTTCGAAACTAATTATGACAGGTAACAGTAACTTCGATACTAATTATGACAAGTAACTGTAACTTCGATACTAATTATGACAAGTAACAGTAACTTCGATACTAATTATGATTAGTAACTGTAACTTTGATACTAATTTTGACAGGTAACTGTAACTTCGATACTAATTATGACAAGTTACTCTAACTTCGTTACTAGTTATGACAAGTAACTGTAATTTTGATAAAAAATTATGGCAGGTAACTGTAACTACGATACTAATTATGACAGGTAAAGTAACTTCGATACTAATTATGACAGGTAACTGTAACTTCGTTATTAATTATGACAAGTAAATGTAATTTCGATACCAATTATGGCAGGTAACAGAATCTTCGTTACTAATTATGACAAGTAACAGTAACTTCGATACTAATTAAGACAAGTAACTGTAACATCGATACTAATTATGACAAGTTACTCTAACTTCGTTACTAGTTATGACAAGTAACTGTAATTTTGATAAAAAATTATGGCAGGTAACTGTAACATCGATACTAATTATGACAGGTAACAGTATCTTCGATACTAATTATGACAAGTAACTGTAACTTCGATACTAATTATGACAAGTAACTGTAACTTCGGTACTAATTATGACAGGTAACAGTAACTTCGATACTAATTATGACAAGTAACAGTAACTTCGATACTAATTATGACAGGTAACTGTAACTTCGATACTAATTATGACAGGTAACTGTAACTT
Source organism: Meconema thalassinum (assembly GCA_946902985.2). Lineage (NCBI taxonomy): Eukaryota > Metazoa > Arthropoda > Insecta > Orthoptera > Tettigoniidae > Meconema > Meconema thalassinum. Next base: position 1,738,377,926 of record OX336388.2, on the reverse strand, counting down.
CGATACTAATTATGACAGGTAAATGTAACTTCGATACTAATTATGACAAGTAACTGTAACTTCGTTACTAATTATGACAAGTAACTGTAATTTCGATACAAATTTTAGCAGGTAACTGTAACTTCGTTACTAATTATGACAAGTAACAGTAACTTCGTTTCTAATTTTGACAGGAAACTGTAACTTCGTTACTAATTATGACAGGTTACTGTAACTTCGATACTAATTATGACAGGTAACAATAACTTCGATACTAATAAGACAAGTAACTGTAACATCTTACTAATTATGACAAGTAACTGAAATTTCGATACAAATTATAGCAGGTAACTGTAACTTCGATACTCTTTATGACAGGTAACAGTAACTTCGTTACTAATTATGACAGAAAACAGTAACATCGATACTAATTATGACAGGTAACAGTAACTTCGATACTAATTATGGCAGGTAACTGTAACTTCGATATTAATTGTAACAAATAACTGTAATTTCGATACGAATTATGGCAGGTAACAGTAACTTCGATACTTATTATGACAGGTAACTGTAACTTCGATACTAATTATGACAAGTAACTGTAATTTCGATACAAATTATGACAGGTAACTGTAACTTCGTTACTAATTATGGCAAGTAACTGTAATTTCGATACAAATTATGGCAGGTAAAAGTAACTTCGATACTAATTATGACAGGTAACTGTAACTTCTATACAAATTATGACAGGTAACTGTAACTTCTATACTATTTATGACAGGTAACCATAACTTCGATAATAATTATGACAGAAAGCAGTAACTTCGATACTAATTATGACAGGTAACAGTAACTTCGATACTCATTATGGCAGGTAACTGTAACTTCGATACTAATTATGACAGTTAACTGTAACTTCGTTACTAATTATGACAACTAACTGGAATTTCGATATTAATTGTGGCAGGTAACTGTAACTTCGATACTAATTATGACAGGTAACAGTAACTTCGATACTAATTTTAACAAGTAACTGTAACTTCGATACTAATTATGACAGGTAACTGTATCTTCGTTACTAATTATGACAATAACTGTAATTTCGGTACAAATTATGGCAGGTAACTGTAACTTCGATACTAATTATGACAGGTAACAGTAACTTCGATACTAATTATGACAAGTAACAGTAACTTCGATACTAATTAAGACAAGTAACTGTAACTTCGAAACTAATTATGACAAGTGACTGTAATTTCGATACAAATTATGGCAGGTAACAGTAACTTCGATACTAATTATGACAGGTAACTGTAACTTCGATACTAATTATGAGAGGTAACTGTAACTTCGATACTAATTATGACAAGTAACTGTAATTTCGATACAAATTATGACAGGTAACTGTAACTTCGTTACTAATTATGGCATGTAACTGTAATTTCGATACAAATTATGACAGGTAACTGTAATTTCGTTACTAATTATGACAAGTGACTGTAATTTCGATACAAATTATGGCAGGTAACAGTAACTTCGATACTAATTATGACAGGTAACTGTAACTTCGATACTAATTATGACAAGTAACTGTAATTTCGTTACAAATTATGGCACGTAACGGTAACTTTGATTCTAATTCTGACAGGTAACAGTAACTTCGATACTAATTATGACAAGTAACTGTAACATCGATACTGATTACGACAAGTAACTGTAACTTCGATAATTATTATGACAGGTAACTGTAACTTCATTACTAATTATGACAAGAAACTGTAACTTCGATACTAATTATGACAGGTAACTGTAACTTCGTTACTAATTATGACAAGATACTGTAACATCGATACTAATTACGACAAGTAACTGTAACTTCGATAATTATTATGACAGGTAACTGTAACTTCATTACTAATTATGACAAGAAACTGTAACTTCGATACTAATTATGACAGGTAACTGTAACTTCGATACTAATTATGACTAGTAACTGTAACTTCGTTACTAATTCTGAAAAGTAACTGTAATTTCGATACTAATTATGGCAGGTAACTGAAACTTCGTTACTAATTATGACAAGTAACTGTAATTTCGATACAAATTATGGCAGGTAACTGTAACTTCGATACTAATTATGACAGGTAACAGTAACTTCGATACTAATTATGACAGGTAACAGTAACTTAGTTACTAATTATAACATGTAACTGTAATTTCGATACAAATTATGACAGGTAGCTGTAACGTCGTTACTAATTATGACAAGTAACTGTAATATCGATACAAATTATGGCAGGTAACCATAACTTCGATACTAATTATGACAGGTAACTGAAACTTCGATACTTATTATGACAAGTAACTGTAATTTCGATACAAATTATGGCAGGTAACTGTAACTTCGATACTTATTATGACAGGTAAGAGTAACTTCGATACTAATTATGACAAGTAACTGTAACTTCGATACTAATTATGACAGGTAACTGTAACTTCGAAACTAATTACGACAAGTAACTCTAACTTCGTTCCAAATTATGACAAGTAACTGTAATTTTGATAAAAAATTATGACAGGTATCTGTAACTTCGTTACTTATTATGACTAGTAACTGTAACTTCGATACTAATTATGACAAGAAACTGTAACTTCGATACTATTTATGACAGGTAACTGTAACTTCGATACTAATTATGACAAGTAACTGTAACTTCGTTACTAATTATGACAAGTAACTGTAACTTCGGTACTAATTATGACAGGTAACAGTAACTTCGATACTAATTATGACAAGTAACAGTAACTTCGATACTAATTATGACAGGTAACTGTAACTTCGATACTAATTATGAAAGGTAACTGTAACTTCGATACTAATTACGACAGGTAAATGTAACTTCGATACTAATTATGACAAGTAACTGTAACTTCGTTACTAATTATGACAATTAACTGTAATTTCGATACAAATTTGAGCAGGTAACTGTAACTTCGTTACTAATTATGACAAGTAACAGTAACTTCTTACTAATTATGACAAGTTACTGAAATTTCGATACAAATTATGGCAGGTAACTGTAACTTCGATACTATTTACGACAGGTAACAGTAACTTCGTTACTAATTATGACAGAAAACAGTAACTTCGATACTAATTATGACAGGTAACAGTAACTTCGATACTAATTATGGCAGGTAACTGTAACTTCGATACTAATTATGACAAATAACTGTAACTTAGATACAAATTATGGCAGGTAACAGTAACTTCGATACTTATTATGACAGGTAACTGTAATTTCGATACTAGTTATGACAAGTAACTGTAATTTTGATTCAAAATTATGACAGGTAACTGTAACTTCGTTACTAATTATGGCAAGTAACTGTAATTTCGATACAAATTATGGCAGGTAACAGTAACTTCGATACTAATTATGACAGGTAACTGTAACTTCTATACAAAATATGACAGGTAACTGTAACTTCTATATTAATTATGACAGGTAACAATAACTTCGATAATAATTATGACAGAAAACAGTAACTTCGATACTAATTATGACAGGTAACAGTAACTTCGATACTAATTATGGCAGGTAACTGTAACTTCGATACTTATTAGGACAGTTAACTGTAACTTCGTTACTAATTATGACAAGTAACTGAAATTTCGATACAAATTGTGGCAGGTAACTGTAACTTCGATACTAATTATGACAGGTAACAGTAACTTCGATACTAATTATAACAAGTAACTGTAACTTCGATACTAATTATGACAGGTAAATGTAACTTCGTTACTAATTATGACAATAACTGTAATTTCGATACAAATGATGGCAGGTAACAGTAACATTGATACTAATTATGACAGGTAACAGTAACTTCGATACTAATTATGACAAGTAACAGTAACTTCGATACTAATTAAGACAAGTAACTGTAACTTCGAAACTAATTATGACAAGTGACTGTAATTTCGATACAAATTATGGCAGGTAACAGTAATTTCTATACTAATTATGACAGGTAACTGTAACTTCGATACTAATTATGACAGGTAACTGTAACTTCGATACTAATTATGATAGGTAACAGTAACTTCGATACTAATTATGACAGATAACTGTAACTTCGTTACTAATTATGACATGTAACTGTAATTTCGATACAAATTATGACAGGTATCTGTAATTTCGTTACTAATTTTGACAAGTGACTGTAATTTAGATACAAATTATGGCAAGTAACAGTACCTTCGATACTAATTATGACAGGTAACTGTAACTTCTATACAAATTATGACAGGTAACTGTAACTTCTATACTATTTATGACAGGTAACCATAACTTCGATAATAATTATGACAGAAAGCAGTAACTTCGATACTAATTATGACAGGTAACAGTAACTTCGATACTCATGATGGCAAGTATCTGTAACTTCGATACTAATTATGACAGTTAACTGTAACTTCGTTACTAATTATGGCAAGTAACTGAAATTTCGATATTAATTGTGGCAGGTAACTGTTACTTCGATACTAATTATGACAGGTAACAGTAACTTCGATACTAATTATAACAAGTAACTGTAACTTCGATACTAATTATGACAGGTAACTGTATCTTCGTTACTAATTATGACAATAACTGTAATTTCGATACAAATTATGGCAGGTAACTGTAACTTCGATACTAATTATGACAGGTAACAGTAACTTCGATACTAATTATGACAAGTAACAGTAACTTCGATACTAATTAAGACAAATAACTGTAACTTCGAAACTAATTATGACAAGTGACTGTAATTTCGTTACAAATTATGGCAGGTAACAGTAACTTCGATACTAATTATGACAGGTAACTGTAACTTCGATACCATTATGACAGGTAACTGTAACTTCGATACTAATTATGACAGGTAACAGTAACTTCGATACTTATTATGACATATAAGTGTAACTTCGTTACTAATTATGACATGTAACTGTAATTTCGATACAAATTATGACAGGTAACTGTAAATTCGTTACTAATTATGACAAGTGACTGTAATTTCGATACAAATTATGGCAGTTAACAGTAACTTCGATACTAATTATGACAGGTAACTGTAACTTCGATACTAATTATGACAAGTAACTGTAATTTCGTTACAAATTATGGCAGGAAACGGTAACTTTGATTCTAATTCTGACAGGTAAGAGTAACTTCGATACTAATTATGACAAGTAACTATAACATCGATACTGATTATGACAGGTAACTGTAACTTCGATACTAATTATGACAAGTAACTGTTACTTCGATACTTATTATGACAGGTAACTGTAACTTCATTACTAATTATGACAAGAAAATGTAACTTCGATACTATTTATGACAGGTAACTGTAACTTCGATACTATTTATGACAAGATACTGTAACTTCGATACTAATTACGACAAGTAACTGTAACTTCGATAATTATTATGACAGGTAACTGTAACTTCGTTACTAAATATGACAAGTAACTGTAATTTCGATACAAATTATGGCAGGTAACTGTAACGTCGATACTAATTATGACAGGTAACAGTAACTTCGATACTTATTATAACAAGTAACTGTAACTTCGATACTAATTATGACAGGTAACTGTAACTTCGTTACTAATTATGACAAGTAACTGTAATTTCGATACAAATTATGGCAGGTAACTGTAACTTCGATACTAATTATGACAGGTAACAGTAACTTCGATACTAATTATGACAAGTAACAGTAACTTCAATACTAATTAAGACAAGTAACTGTAACATCGAAACTAATTAAGACAGGTAACTGTAACATCGTTACTAATTATGACAAGTAACTGTAATTTCGATACATATTATGGCAGGTAACTGTAACTTCGAAACTAATTATGACAGGTAACAGTAACTTCGATACTAATTATGACAAGTAACTGTAACTTCGATACTAATTATGACAAGTAACAGTAACTTCGATACTAATTATGATTAGTAACTGTAACTTTGATACTAATTTTGACAGGTAACTGTAACTTCGATACTAATTATGACAAGTTACTCTAACTTCGTTACTAGTTATGACAAGTAACTGTAATTTTGATAAAAAATTATGGCAGGTAACTGTAACTACGATACTAATTATGACAGGTAAAGTAACTTCGATACTAATTATGACAGGTAACTGTAACTTCGTTATTAATTATGACAAGTAAATGTAATTTCGATACCAATTATGGCAGGTAACAGAATCTTCGTTACTAATTATGACAAGTAACTGTAATTTCGATACAAATTATGGCAGGTAACTCTAACATCGATTCTAATTATGACAGGTAACAGTAACTTCGATACTACTTATGACAGAAAGCAGTAACTTCGATACTAATTATGACAGGTAACAGTAACTTCGATACTAATTTTGACAGGTTACTGTAACTTCGCTACTAATTATTACAAGTAACTGTAATTTCGATACAAATTATGACAGGTAACTGTAACTTCGTTACTAATTATGACAAGTAACTGTAATTTCGATAAAAATTATGGCAGGTAACAGTAACTTCGATACTAATTATGACAGGTAACTGTAACTTAGATACTAATTATGACAGGAAACTGTAACTTCGTTACTAATTATGACAAGTAACTGTAATTTCGATACAAATGATGGCAGGTAACTGTAACTTCGATACTATTAATGACAGGTAACAGTAACTTCGATACTAATTATGACAAGTAACTGTAACTTCGATTCTAATTATGACAGGTAACTGTAACTTCGTTACAAATTTTGGCAGGCAACTGTAATTTTGATACAAATTATGGCAGGGAACTGTAACTTCGATACTAATTATGACAGGTAACAGTAACTTCGATACTAATTATGACAGGTTACAGTAACTTCGATACTAATTATGACAGGTAACAGTAACTTCGTTACTAATTATGACAAGTAACTGTAATTTCGATATTAATTATGGCAGGTAACTGTAACTTCGTTAATAATTATGACAAGTAAATGTAATTTCGATACAAATTATGTCAGGTAACTGTACCTTCGATACTATTGATGACAGATAACAGTAACTTCGATACTAATTATGACATGTAACAGTAGCTTCGTTACTAATTATGACAAGTAACTGTAATTTCGATACAAATTATGACAGGTAACTGTAACCTCGTTACTAATTAAGACAAGTAACTGTAATTTCGATACAAATTAATGCAGGTAACAGTAACTTCGATACTAATTACGACAGGTAACCGTATCATCGATACTAATTATGACAAGTAACTATAATTCGATACTTATTATGACAGGTAACTGTAACTTCCTTACTAATTAAGACAATTAACTGCAATTTCGATGCAAATTATGGCAGGTAACAGTAACTTTGATACAAATTAAGACAGGTAACTGTAACATCGTTACTAATTGTGACAAGTAGCTGTAATTTCGATACATATTATGGCAGGTAACTGTAACTACGATACTAATTATGACAGGTAAGGGTAACTTCGATACTAATTATGACAAGTAACTGTAACTTCGATACTAATTATGACATGTAACTGTAACTTCGATACTAATTATGACAAGTAACTCTAACTTCGTTCCAAATTATGACAAGTAACTGTAATTTTGTTAAAAAATTATGACAGGTAACTGTACCTTCGTAACTTATTATGACTAGTTACTGTAACTTCGATACTAATTATGACAAGAAACTGTAACTTCGATACTATTTATGACAGATAACTGTAACTTCGATACTAATTATGACAAGTAACTGTAAATTCAATACTAATTATGACAAGTAACTGTAACTTCGGTACTAATTATGACAGGTAACAGTAACTTCGATACTAATTATGACAAGTAACAGTAACTTCGATACTAATTATGACAGGTAACTGTAACTTCGATACTAATTATGACAGGTAACTGTAACTTCGATAGTAATTATGACAGGTAAATGTAACTTCGACACTAATTATGACAAGTAACTGTAACTTCGTTACTAATTATGACAAGTAACTGTAATTTCGATACAAATTTTAGCAGGTAACTGTAACTTCGTTACTAATTATGACAAGTAACAGTAACTTCGTTTCTAATTTTGACAGGAAACTGTAACTTCGTTACTAATTATGACAGGTTACTGTAACTTCGATACTAATTATGACAGGTAACAGTAACTTCGATACTAATTATGACAAGTAACTGTAACATCTTACTAATTATGACAAGAAACTGAAATTTCGATACAAATTATAGCAGGTAACTGTAACTTCGATACTCTTTATGACAGGTAACAGTAACTTCGTTACTAATTATGACAGAAAACAGTAACATCGATACTAATTATGACAGGTAACAGTAACTTCGATACTAATTATGGGAGGTAACTGTAACTTCGATATTAATTGTGACAAATAACTGTAATTTCGATACAAATTATGGCAGGTAACAGTAACTTCGATACTTATTATGACAGGTAACTGTAACTTCGATACTAATTATGACAAGTAACTGTAATTTCGATACAAATTATGACAGGTAACTGTAACTTCGTTACTAATTATGGCAAGTAACTGTAATTTCGTTACGAATTATGGCAGGTAAAAGTAACTTCGATACTAATTATGACAGGTAACTGTAACTTCTATACAAATTATGACAGGTAACTGTAACTTCTATACTATTTATGACAGGTAACCATAACTTCGATAATAATTATGACAGAAAGAAGTAACTTCGATACTAATTATTACAGGTAACAGTAACTTCGATACTCATTATGGCAGGTAACTGTAACTTCGATACTAATTATGACAGTTAACTGTAACTTCGTTACTAATTATGACAACTAACTGGAATTTCGATATTAATTGTGGCAGGTAACTGTAACTTCGATACTAATTATGACAGGTAACAGTAACTTCGATACTATTTTTAACAAGTAACTGTAACTTCGATACTAATTATGACAGGTAACTGTATCTTCGTTACTAATTATGACAATAACTGTAATTTCGGAACAAATTATGGCAGGTAACTGTAACTTCGATACTAATTATGACAGGTAACAGTAACTTCGATACTAATTATGACAAGTAACAGTAACTTCGATATAAATTAAGACAAGTAACTGTAAATTCGAAACTAATTATGACAAGTGACTGTAATATCGATACAAATTATGGCAGGTAACAGTAACTTCGATACTAATTATGACAGGAAACTGTAACTTCGATACTAATTATGAGAGGTAACTGTAACTTCGATACTAATTATGACAAGTAACAGTAATTTCGATACAAATTATGACAGGTAACTGTAACTTCGTTACTAATTATGGCATGTAACTGTAATTTCGATACAAATTATGACAGGTAACTGTAATTTCGTTACTAATTATGACAAGTGACTGTAATTTCGATACAAATTATGGCAGGTAACAGTAACTTCGATACTAATTATGACAGGTAACAGTAACTTCGATACTAATTATGACAAGTAACTGTAATTTCGTTACAAATTATGGCAGGTAACGGTAACTTTGATTCTAATTCTGACAGGTAACAGTAACTTCGATACTAATTATGACAAGTAACTGTAACATCGATACTGATTATGACAGGTAACTGTAACTTCGATACTAATTATGACAAGTAACTGTAACTTCGATACTTATTATGACAGGTAACTGTAACTTCATTACTAATTATGACAAGAAACTGTAACTTCGATACTAATTATGACAGGTAACTGTAACTTCGTTACTAATTATGACAAGATACTGTAACATCGATACTAATTACGACAAGTAACTGTAACTTCGATAATTATTATGACAGGTAACTGTAACTTCATTACTAATTATGACAAGAAACTGTAACTTCGATACTAATTATGACAGGTAACTGTAACTTCGATACTAATTATGACTAGTAACTGTAACTTCGTTACTAATTCTGACAAGTAACTGTAATTTCGATACTAATTATGGCAGGTAACTGTAACTTCGTTACTAATTATGACAAGTAACTGTAATTTCGATACAAATTATGGCAGGTAACTGTAACTTCGATACTAATTATGACAGGTAACAGTAACTTCGATACTAATTATGACAGGTAACAGTAACTTAGTTACTAATTATAACATGTAACTGTAATTTCGATACAAATTATGACAGGTAGCTGTAACGTCGTTAATAATTATGACAAGTAACTGTAATATCGATACAAATTATGGCAGGTAACCATAACTTCGATACTAATTATGACAGGTAACTGAAACTTCGATACTTATTATGACAAGTAACTGTAATTTCGATACAAATTATGGCAGGTAAATGTAACTTCGATACTAATTATGACAGGTAAGAGTAACTTCGATACTAATTATGACAAGTAACTGTAACTTCAATACTAATTATGACAGGTAACTGTAACTTCGAAACTAATTACGACAAGTAACTCTAACTTCGTTCCAAATTATGACAAGTAACTGTAATTTTGATAAAAAATTATGACAGGTATCTGTAACTTCGTTACTTATTGTGACTAGTAACTGTAACTTCGATACTAATTATGACAAGAAACTGTAACTTCGATACTATTTATGACAGGTAACTGTAACTTCGATACTAATTAAGACAAGTAACTGTAACTTCGTTACTAATTATGACAAGTAACTGTAACTTCGGTACTAATTATGACAGGTAACAGTAACTTCGATACTAATTATGACAAGTAACAGTAACTTCGGTACTAATTATGACAGGTAACTGTAACTTCGATACTAATTATGAAAGGTAACTGTAATTTCGATAGTAATTATGACAGGTAAATGTAACTTCGATACTAATTATGACAAGTAACTGTAACTTCGTTAGTAATAATGACAATTAACTGTAATTTCGATACAAATTTGAGCAGGTAACTGTAACTTCGTTACTAATTATGACAAGTAACAGTAACTTCTTACTAATTATGACAAGTTACTGAAATTTCGATACAAATTATGGCAGGTAACTGTTACTTCGATACTATTTACGACAGGTAACAGTAACTTCGTTACTAATTATGACAGAAAACAGTAACTTCGATACTAATTATGACAGGTAACTGTAACTTCGATACTAATTATGGCAGGTAACTGTAACTTCGATACTAATTGTGACAAATAACTGTAACTTAGATACAAATTATGGCAGGTAAAAGTAACTTCGATACTTATTATGACAGGTAACTGTAATTTCGATACTAGTTATGACAAGTAACTGTAATTTCGATACAAATTATGACAGGTAACTGTAACTTCGTTACTAATTATGGCAAGTAACTGTAATTTCGATACAAATTATGGCAGGTAACAGTAACTTCGATACTAATTATGACAGGTAACTGTAACTTCTATACAAATTATGACAGGTAACTGTAACTTCTATATTAATTATGACAGGTAACAATAACTTCGATAATAATTATGACAGAAAACAGTAACTTCGATACTAATTATGACAGGTAACAGTAACTTCGATACTAATTATGGCAGGTAACTGTAACTTCGATACTTATTAGGACAGTTAACTGTAACTTCGTTACTAATTATGACAAGTAACTGAAATTTCGATACAAATTGTGGCAGGTAACTGTAACTTCGATACTAATTATGACAGGTAACAGTAACTTCGATACTAATTATAACAAGTAACTGTAACTTCGATACTAATTATGACAGGTAAATGTAACTTCGTTACTAATTATGACAATAACTGTAATTTCGATACAAATGATGGCAGGTAACAGTAACATTGATACTAATTATGACAGGTAACAGTAACTTCGATACTAATTATGACAAGTAACAGTAACTTCGATACTAATTAAGACAAGTAACTGTAACTTCGAAACTAATTATGACAAGTGACTGTAATTTCGATACAAATTATGGCAGGAAACAGTAATTTCTATACTAATTATGACAGGTAACTGTAACTTCGATACTAATTATGACAGGTAACTGTAACTTCGATACTAATTATGATAGGTAACAGTAACTTCGATACTAATTATGACAGGTAACTGTAACTTCGTTACTAATTATGACATGTAACTGTAATTTCGATACAAATTATGACAGGTATCTGTAATTTCGTTACTAATTTTGACAAGTGACTGTAATTTAGATACAAATTATGGCAAGTAACAGTACCTTCGATACTAATTATGACAGGTAACTGTAACTTCTATACAAATTATGACAGGTAACTGTAACTTCTATACTATTTATGACAGGTAACCATAACTTCGATAATAATTATGACAGAAAGCAGTAACTTCGATACTAATTATGACAGGTAACAGTAACTTCGATACTCATGATGGCAAGTATCTGTAACTTCGATACTAATTATGACAGTTAACTGTAACTTCGTTACTAATTATGGCAAGTAACTGAAATTTCGATATTAATTGTGGCAGGTAACTGTTACTTCGATACTAATTATGACAGGTAACAGTAACTTCGATACTAATTATAACAAGTAACTGTAACTTCGATACTAATTATGACAGGTAACTGTATCTTCGTTACTAATTATGACAATAACTGTAATTTCGATACAAATTATGGCAGGTAACTGTAACTTCGATACTAATTATGACAGGTAACAGTAACTTCGATACTAATTATGACAAGTAACAGTAACTTCGATACTAATTAAGACAAATAACTGTAACTTCGAAACTAATTATGACAAGTGACTGTAATTTCGATACAAATTATGGCAGGTAACAGTAACTTCGATACTAATTATGACAGGTAACTGTAACTTCGATACTAATTATGACAGGTAACTGTAACTTCGATACTAATTATGACAAGTAACTGTAATTTCGATACAAATTATGACAGGTAACTGTAACTTCGTTACTAATTATGGCATGTAACTGTAATTTCGATACAAATTATGACAGGTAACTGTAATTTCGTTACTAATTATGACAAGTGACTGTAATTTCGATACAAATTATGGCAGGTAACAGTAACTTCGATACTAATTATGACAGGTAACTGTAACATCGATACTAATTATGACAAGTAACTGTAATTTCGTTACAAATTATGGCAGGTAACGGTAACTTTGATTCTTATTCTGACAGGTAACAGTAAATTCGATACTAATTATGACAAGTAACTGTAAAATCGATACTGATTATGACAGGTAACTGTAACTTCGATACTAATTATGACAAGTAACTGTAACTTCGATACTTATTATGACAGGTAACTGTAACTTCATTACTAATTATGACAAGAAACTGTAACTTCGATACTAATTATGACAGGTAACTGTAACTTCGTTACTAATTATGACAAGATACTGTAACATCGATACTAATTACGACAAGTAACTGTAACTTCGATAATTATTATGACAGGTAACTGTAACTTCGTTACTAATTATGACAAGTAACTGTAATTTCGATACAAATTATGGCAGGTAACTGTAACTTCGATACTAATTATGACAGGTAACAGTAACTTCGATACTAATTATGACAGGTAACAGTAACTTAGTTACTAATTATAACATGTAACTGTAATTTCGATACAAATTATGACAGGTAGCTGTAACGTCGTTAATAATTATGACAAGTTACTGTAATATCGATACAAATTATGGCAGGTAACCATAACTTCGATACTAATTATGACAGATAACTGAAACTTCGATACTTATTATGACAAGTAACTGTAATTTCGATACAAATTATGGCAGGTAAATGTAACTTCGATACTAATTATGACAGGTAAGAGTAACTTCGATACTAATTATGACAAGTAACTGTAACTTCAATACTAATTATGACAGGTAACTGTAACTTCGAAACTAATTACGACAAGTAACTCTAACTTCGTTCCAAATTATGACAAGTAACTGTAATTTTGATAAAAAATTATGACAGGTATCTGTAACTTCGTTACTTATTGTGACTAGTAACTGTAACTTCGATACTAATTATGACAAGAAACTGTAACTTCGATACTATTTATGACAGGTAACTGTAACTTCGATAATAATTAAGACAAGTAACTGTAACTTCGTTACTAATTATGACAAGTAACTGTAACTTCGGTACTAATTATGACAGGTAACAGTAACTTCGATACTAATTATGACAAGTAACAGTAACTTCGGTACTAATTATGACAGGTAACTGTAACTTCGATACTAATTATGAAAGGTAACTGTAATTTCGATAGTAATTATGACAGGTAAATGTAACTTCGATACTAATTATGACAAGTAACTGTAACTTCGTTACTAATTATGACAATTAACTGTAATTTCGATACAAATTTGAGCAGGTAACTGTAACTTCGTTACTAATTATGACAAGTAACAGTAACTTCTTACTAATTATGACAAGTTACTGAAATTTCGATACAAATTATGGCAGGTAACTGTAACGTCGATACTATTTACGACAGGTAACAGTAACTTCGTTACTAATTATGACAGAAAACAGTAACTTCGATACTAATTATGACAGGTAACAGTAACTTCGATACTAATTATGGCAGGTAACTGTAACTTCGATACTAATTGTGACAAATAACTGTAACTTAGATACAAATTATGGCAGGTAACAGTAACTTCGATACTTATTATGACAGGTAACTGTAATTTCGATACTAGTTATGACAAGTAACTGTAATTTCGATACAAATTATGACAGGTAACTGTAACTTCGTTACTAATTATGGCAAGTAACTGTAATTTCGATACAAATTATGGCAGGTAACAGTAACTTCGATACTAATTATGACAGGTAACTGTAACTTCTATACAAATTATGACAGGTAACTGTAACTTCTATATTAATTATGACAGGTAACAATAACTTCGATAATAATTATGACAGAAAACAGTAACTTCGATACTAATTATGACAGGTAACAGTAACTTCGATACTAATTATGGCAGGTAACTGTAACTTCGATACTTATTAGGACAGTTAACTGTAACTTCGTTACTAATTATGACAAGTAACTGAAATTTCGATACAAATTGTGGCAGGTAACTGTAACTTCGATACTAATTATGACAGGTAACAGTAACTTCGATACTAATTATAACAAGTAACTGTAACTTCGGTACTAATTATGACAGGTAAATGTAACTTCGTTACTAATTATGACAATAACTGTAATTTCGATACAAATGATGGCAGGTAACAGTAACATTGATACTAATTATGACAGGTAACAGTAACTTCGATACTAATTATGACAAGTAACAGTAACTTCGATACTAATTAAGACAAGTAACTGTAACTTCGAAACTAATTATGACAAGTGACTGTAATTTCGATACAAATTATGGCAGGAAACAGTAATTTCTACACTAATTATGACAGGTAACTGTAACTTCGATACTAATTATGACAGGTAACTGTAACTTCGATACTAATTATGATAGGTAACAGTAACTTCGATACTAATTATGACAGGTAACTGTAACTTCGTTACTAATTATGACATGTAACTGTAATTTCGATACAAATTATGACAGGTATCTGTAATTTCGTTACTAATTTTGACAAGTGACTGTAATTTAGATACAAATTATGGCAAGTAACAGTACCTTCGATACTAATTATGACAGGTAACTGTAACTTCTATACAAATTATGACAGGTAACTGTAACTTCTATACTATTTATGACAGGTAACCATAACTTCGATAATAATTATGACAGAAAGCAGTAACTTCGATACTAATTATGACAGGTAACAGTAACTTCGATACTCATGATGGCAAGTATCTGTAACTTCGATACTAATTATGACAGTTAACTGTAACTTCGTTACTAATTATGGCAAGTAACTGAAATTTCGATATTAATTGTGGCAGGTAACTGTTACTTCGATACTAATTATGACAGGTAACAGTAACTTCGATACTAATTATAACAAGTAACTGTAACTTCGATACTAATTATGACAGGTAACTGTATCTTCGTTACTAATTATGACAATAACTGTAATTTCGATACAAATTATGGCAGGTAACTGTAACTTCGATACTAATTATGACAGGTAACAGTAACTTCGATACTAATTATGACAAGTAACAGTAACTTCGATACTAATTAAGACAAATAACTGTAACTTCGAAACTAATTATGACAAGTGACTGTAATTTCGATACAAATTATGGCAGGTAACAGTAACTTCGATACTAATTATGACAGGTAACTGTAACTTCGATACTAATTATGACAGGTAACTGTAACTTCGATACTAATTATGACAAGTAACTGCAATTTCGATACAAATTATGACAGGTAACTGTAACTTCGTTACTAATTATGGCATGTAACTGTAATTTCGATACAAATTATGACAGGTAACTGTAATTTCGTTACTAATTATGACAAGTGACTGTAATTTCGATACAAATTATGGCAGGTAACAGTAACTTCGATACTAATTATGACAGGTAACTGTAACTTCGATACTAATTATGACAAGTAACTGTAATTTCGTTACAAATTATGGCAGGTAACGGTAACTTTGATTCTAATTCTGACAGGTAACAGTAACTTCGATACTAATTATGACAAGTAACTGTAACATCGATACTGATTATGACAGGTAACTTAACTTCGATACTAATTATGACAAGTAACTGTAACTTCGATACTTATTATGACAGGTAACTGTAACTTCATTACTAATTATGACAAGAAACTGTAACTTCGATACTAATTATGACAGGTAACTGTAACTTCGTTACTAATTATGACAAGATACTGTAACATCGATACTAATTACGACAAGTAACTGTAACTTCGCTAATTATTATGACAGGTAACTGTAACTTCATTACTAATTATGACAAGAAACTGTAACTTCGATACTAATTATGACAGGTAACTGTAACTTCGATACTAATTATGACTAGTAACTGTAACTTCGTTACTAATTCTGACAAGTAACTGTAATTTCGATACTAATTATGGCAGGTAACTGTAACTTCGTTACTAATTATGACAAGTAACTGTAATTTCGATACAAATTATGGCAGGTAACTGTAACTTCGATACTAATTATGACAGGTAACAGTAACTTCGATACTAATTATGACAGGTAACAGTAACTTAGTTACTAATTATAACATGTAACTGTAATTTCGATACAAATTATGACAGGTAGCTGTAACGTCGTTACTAATTATGACAAGTAACTGTAATATCGATACAAATTATGGCAGGTAACCATAACTTCGATACTAATTATGACAGGTAACTGAAACTTCGATACTTATTATGACAAGTAACTGTAATTTCGATACAAATTATGGCAGGTAACTGTAACTTCGATACTAATTATGACAGGTAAGAGTAACTTCGATACTAATTATGACAAGTAACTGTAACTTCGATACTAATTATGACAGGTAACTGTAACTTCGAAACTAATTACGACAAGTAACTCTAACTTCGTTCCAAATTATGACAAGTAACTGTAATTTTGATAAAAAATTATGACAGGTATCTGTAACTTCGTTACTTACTGTGACTAGTAACTGTAACTTCGATACTAATTATGACAAGAAACTGTAACTTCGATACTATTTATGACAGGTAACTGTATCTTCGATACTAATTAAGACAAGTAACTGTAACTTCGTTACTAATTATGACAAGTAACTGTAACTTCGGTACTAATTATGACAGGTAACAGTAACTTCGATACTAATTATGACAAGTAACAGTAACTTCGGTACTAATTATGACAGGTAACTGTAACTTCGATACTAATTATGAAAGGTAACTGTAACTTCGATAGTAATTATGACAGGTAAATGTAACTTCGATACTAATTATGACAAGTAACTGTAACTTCGTTACTAATTATGACAATTAACTGTAATTTCGATACAAATTTGAGCAGGTAACTGTAACTTCGTTACTAATTATGACAAGTAACAGTAACTTCTTACTAATTATGACAAGTTACTGAAAATTCGATACAAATTATGGCAGGTAACTGTAACTTCGATACTATTTACGACAGGTAACAGTAACTTCGTTACTAATTATGACAGAAAACAGTAACTTCGATACTAATTATGACAGGTAACAGTAACTTCGATACTAATTATGGCAGGTAACTGTAACTTCGATACTAATTGTGACAAATAACTGTAACTTAGATACAAATTATGGCAGGTAACAGTAACTTCGATACTTATTATGACAGGTAACTGTAATTTCGATACTAGTTATGACAAGTAACTGTAATTTCGATACAAATTATGACAGGTAACTGTAACTTCGTTACTAATTATGGCAAGTAACTGTAATTTCGATACAAATTATGGCAGGTAACAGTAACTTCGATACTAATTATGACAGGTAACTGTAACTTCTATACAAATTATGACAGGTAACTGTAACTTCTATATTAATTATGACAGGTAACAATAACTTCGATAATAATTATGACAGAAAACAGTAACTTCGATACTAATTATGACAGGTAACAGTAACTTCGATACTAATTATGGCAGGTAACTGTAACTTCGATACTTATTAGGACAGTTAACTGTAACTTCGTTACTAATTATGACAAGTAACTGAAATTTCGATACAAATTGTGGCAGGTAACTGTAACTTCGATACTAATTATGACAGGTAACAGTAACTTCGATACTAATTATAACAAGTAACTGTAACTTCGATACTAATTATGACAGGTAAATGTAACTTCGTTACTAATTATGACAATAACTGTAATTTCGATACAAATGATGGCAGGTAACAGTAACATTGATACTAATTATGACAGGTAACAGTAACTTCGATACTAATTATGACAAGTAACAGTAACTTCGATACTAATTAAGACAAGTAACTGTAACTTCGAAACTAATTATGACAAGTGACTGTAATTTCGATACAAATTATGGCAGGAAACAGTAATTTCTATACTAATTATGACAGGTAACTGTAACTTCGATACTAATTATGATAGGTAACAGTAACTTCGATACTAATTATGACAGATAACTGTAACTTCGTTACTAATTATGACATGTAACTGTAATTTCGATACAAATTATGACAGGTATCTGTAATTTCGTTACTAATTTTGACAAGTGACTGTAATTTAGAAACAAATTATGGCAAGTAACAGTACCTTCGATACTAATTATGACAGGTAACTGTAACTTCTATACAAATTATGACAGGTAACTGTAACTTCTATACCATTTATGACAGGTAACCATAACTTCGATAATAATTATGACAGAAAGCAGTAACTTCGATACTAATTATGACAGGTAACAGTAACTTCGATACTCATGATGGCAAGTATCTGTAACTTCGATACTAATTATGACAGTTAACTGTAACTTCGTTACTAATTATGGCAAGTAACTGAAATTTCGATATTAATTGTGGCAGGTAACTGTTACTTCGATACTAATTATGACAGGTAACAGTAACTTCGATACTAATTATAACAAGTAACTGTAACTTCGATACTAATTATGACAGGTAACTGTATCTTCGTTACTAATTATGACAATAACTGTAATTTCGATACAAATTATGGCAGGTAACTGTAACTTCGATACTAATTATGACAGGTAACAGTAACTTCGATACTAATTATGACAAGTAACAGTAACTTCGATACTAATTAAGACAAATAACTGTAACTTCGAAACTAATTATGACAAGTGACTGTAATTTCGATACAAATTATGGCAGGTAACAGTAACTTCGATACTAATTATGACAGGTAACTGTAACTTCGATACTAATTATGACAGGTAACTGTAACTTCGATACTAATTATGACAGGTAACAGTAACTTCGATACTTATTATGACATATAAGTGTAACTTCGTTACTAATTATGACATGTAACTGTAATTTCGATACAAATTATGACAGGTAACTGTAAATTCGTTACTAATTATGACAAGTGACTGTAATTTCGATACAAATTATGGCAGGTAACAGTAACTTCGATACTAATTATGACAGGTAACTGTAACTTCGATACTAATTATGACAAGTAACTGTAATTTCGTTACAAATTATGGCAGGTAACGGTAACTTTGATTCTAATTCTGACAGGTAACAGTAACTTCGATACTAATTATGACAAGTAACTATAACATCGATACTGATTATGACAGGTAACTGTAACTTCGATACTAATTATGACAAGTAACTGTTACTTCGATACTTATTATGACAGGTAACTGTAACTTCATTACTAATTATGACAAGAAACTGATACTTCGATACTAATTATGACAGGTAACTGTAACTTCGATACTATTTATGACAAGATACTGTAACTTCGATACTAATTACGACAAGTAACTGTAACTTCGATAATTATTATGACAGGTAACTGTAACTTCATTACTAATTATGACAAGAAACTGTAACTTCGATACTAATTATGACAGGTAACTGTAACTTCGTTACTAATTGTGACAAGTAACTGTAATTTCGATACTAATTATGGCAGGTAACTGTAACATCGTTACTAATTATGACAAGTAACTGTAATTTCGATACAAATTATGGCAGGTAACTGTAACTTCGATACTAATTATGACAGGTAACAGTAACTTCGATACTAATTATGACAGGTAACTGTAACTTCATTACTAATTATGACAAGAAACTGTAACTTCGATACTAATTATGACAGGTAACTGTAACTTCGATACTATTTATGACAAGATACTGTAACTTCGATACTAATTACGACAAGTAACTGTAACTTCGATAATTATTATGACAGGTAACTGTAACTTAATTACTAATTATGACAAGAAACTGTAACTTCGATACTAATTATGACAGGTAACTGTAACTTCGTTACTAAATATGACAAGTAACAGTAACTTCAATACTAATTAAGACAAGTAACTGTAACTTCGAATCTAATTATGACAAGTGACTGTAATTTCGATACAAATTATGGCAGGTAACAGTAACTTCGATACTAATTATGACAGGTAACTGTAACTTCGATACTAATTATGAGAGGTAACTGTAACGTCGATACTAATTGTGACAGGTAACAGTAACTTCGATACTTATTATGACATATAAGTGTAACTTCGTTACTAATTATGACATGTAACTGTAATTTCGATACAAATTATGACAGGTAACTGTAATTTCGTTACTAATTATGACAAGTGACTGTAATTTCGATACAAATTATGGTAGGTAACAGTAACTTCGATACTAATTATGACAGGTAACTGTAACTTCGATAGTAATTATGACAAGTAACTGTAATTTCGTTACAAATTATGGCAGGTAACGGTAACTTTGATTCTAATTCTGACAGGTAACAGTAACTTCGATACTAATTATGACAAGCAACTGTAACATAGATACTGATTATGACAGGTAACTGTAACTTAGTTACTAATTATAACATGTAACTGTAATTTCGATACAAATTATGACAGGTAGCTGTAACGTCGTTACTAATTATGACAAGTAACTGTAATATCGATACAAATTATGGCTGGTAACAGTAACTTCGATACTAATTATGACAGGTAACTGAAACTTCGTTACCAATTATGACAAGTAACTGTAATTTCGATACAAATTATGGCAGGTAACTGTAACTTCGATACTAATTATGACAGGTAACAGTAACTTCGATACTAATTATGACAGGTAACAGTAACTTAGTTACTAATTATAACATGTAACTGTAATTTCGATACAAATTATGACAGGTAGCTGTAACGTCGTTACTAATTATGACAAGTAACTGTAATATCGATACAAATTATGGCAGGTAACAGTAACTTCGATACTAATTATGACAGGTAACTGAAACTTCGATACTTATTATGACAAGTAACTGTAATTTCAATACAAATTATGGCAGGTAACTGTAACTTCGATACTAATTATGACAGGTAAGTTACTTCGATACTAATTATGACAAGTAACTGTAACTTCGATACTAATTATGACAGGTAACTGTAACCTCGAAACTAATTACGACAAGTAACTCTAACTTTGTTCCAAATTATGACAAGTAACTGTAATTTTGATAAAAAATTATGACAGGTATCTGTAACTTCGTTACTTATTATGACTAGTAACTGTAACTTCGATACTAATTATGACAAGAAACTGCAACTTCGATACTAATTATGACAGGTAACTGTAACTTCATTACTAATTATGACAAGAAACTGTAACTTCGATACTAATTATGACAGATAACTGTAACTTCGTTACTAATTATGACAAGATACTGTAACTTCAATACTAATTACGACAAGTAACTCTAACTTCGATAATTATTATGACAGGTAACTGTAACTTCATTACTAATTATGACAAGAAACTGTAATTTCGTTACAAATTATGGCAGGTAACGGTAACTTTGATTCTAATTCTAACTAGTAACTGTAACTTCGTTACTAATTGTGACAAGTAACTGTAATTTCGATACTAATTATGGCAGGTAACTGTAACTTCGTTACTAATTATGACAAGTAACTGTAATTTCGATACAAATTATGGCAGGTAACTGTAACTTCGATACTAATTATGACAGGTAACAGTAACTTCGATACTAATTATGACAGGTAACAGTAACTTAGTAACTAATTATGACATGTAACTGTAATTTCGATACAAATTATGACAGGTAGCTGTAACTTCGTTACTAATTATGACAAGTAACTGTAATATCGATACGAATTATGGCAGGTAACAGTAACTTCGATACTAATTATGACAGGTAACTGTAACTTCGATACTTATTATGACAAGTAACTGTAATTTCGATACAAATTATGGCAGGTAACTGTAACTTCGATACTAATTATGACAGGTAAGAGTAACTTCGATACTAATTATGACAAGTAACTGTAACTTCGATACTAATTATGACAGGTAACTGTAACTTCGAAACTAATTATGACAAGTAACTCTAACTTCGTTCCAAATTATGACAAGTAACTGTAATTTTGATAAAAAATTATGACAGGTAACTGTAACTTCGTTTCTTATTATGACTAGTATCTGTAACTTCGATACTAATTATGACAAGAAACTGTAACTTCGATACTATTTATGACAGGTAACTGTAACTTCGATACTAATTATGACAAGTAACTGTAACTTCGATACTAATTATGACAGGTAACTCTAACTTCGTTAATAATTATGACAAGTAACTGTAATTTCGATACAAATTATGGCAGGTAACTGTAACTTCTATACTAATTATGACAGGTAACAGTAACTTCGATACTAATTATGACAAGTAACAGTAACTTCGATACTAATTATGACAAGTAACTGTAACTTCGAAACTAATTATGACAGGTAACTGTAACATCGTTATTAATTATGACAAGTAACTGTAATTTCGATACATATTATGGCAGGTAACTGTAACTTCGATACTAATTATGACAGGTAACAGTAACTTCGATACTAATTATGACAAGTAACTGTAACTTCGATACTAATTATGACAAGTAACAGTAACTTCGAAACTAATTATGACAAGTAACTGTAACTTCGATACTAATTTTGACACGCAACTGTAATTTCGATACTAATTATGACAAGTAACTCTAACTTCGTTACTAATTATGACAGGTAACTGTAACTTCGATACTAATTATGACAGGTAGCAGTAACTTCGATACTAACTATGACAATTAACTGTAACTTAGATTCTAATTATGACAGGTAACTGTAACTTCGTTACAAATTTTGGCAGGTAACTGTAATTTTGATACAAATTATGGCAGGGAACTGTAACTTCGATACTAATTATGACAGGTAACAGTAACTTCGATACTAATTATGACAAGTAACTGTAACTTCGATGCTAATTATGGCAAGTAACTGTAATTTCGATACAAATTATGGCAGGTAACAGTAACTTCGATACTAAATATGACAGGTAACTGTACCGTCTATACAAATTATGACAGGTAACTGTAACTTGTGTACTAATTATGACAGGTAACAATAACTTCAGTAATAATTATGACTGAAAACAATAACTTCGATACTAATTATGACAGGTATCATTAACTTCGATACTAATTATGGCAGGTAACTGTAACTTCGATACTAATTATGACAGTTAACTGTAACTTCGTTACTAATTATGACAAGAAACTGAAATTTCGTTACAAATTGTGGCAGGTAACTGTAACTTCGATACTAATTATGACAGGTAACAGTAACTTCGATACTTATTATAACAAGTAACTGTAACTTCGATACTAATTATGACAGGTAACTGTAACTTCGTTACTAATTATGACAAGTAACTGTAATTTCGATACAAATTATGGCAGGTAACTGTAACTTCGATACTAATTATGACAGGTAACAGTAACTTCGATACTAATTATGACAAGTAACAGTAACTTCGATACTAATTAAGACAAGTAACTGTAACATCGAAACTAATTAAGACAGGTAACTGTAACATCGTTACTAATTATGACAAGTAACTGTAATTTCGATACATATTATGGCAGGTAACTGTAACTTCGATACTAATTATGACAGGTAACAGTAACTTCGATACTAATTATGACAAGTAACTGTAACTTCGATACTAATTATGACAAGTAACAGTAACTTCGATACTAATTATGATTAGTAACTGTAACTTTGATAATAATTTGGACAGGTAACTGTAACTTCGATACTAATTATGACAGGTAAGAGTAACTTCGATACTAATTATGACAAGTAACTGTAACTTCGATACTAATTATGACAGGTAACTGTAACTTCGAAACTAATTATGACAAGTAACTCTAACTTCGTTCCAAATTATGACAAGTAACTGTAATTTTGATAAAAAATTATGACAGGTAACTGTAACTTCGTTTCTTATTATGACTAGTATCTGTAACTTCGATACTAATTATGACAAGAAACTGTAACTTCGATACTATTTATGACAGGTAACTGTAACTTCGATACTAATTATGACAAGTAACTGTAACTTCGATACTAATTATGACAGGTAACTGTAACTTCGTTAATAATTATGACAAGTAACTGTAATTTCGATACAAATTATGGCAGGTAACTGTAACTTCTATACTAATTATGACAGGTAACAGTAACTTCGATACTAATTATGACAAGTAACAGTAACTTCGATACTAATTATGACAAGTAACTGTAACTTCGAAACTAATTATGACAGGTAACTGTAACATCGTTATTAATTATGACAAGTAACTGTAATTTCGATACATATTATGGCAGGTAACTGTAACTTCGATACTAATTATGACAGGTAACAGTAACTTCGTTACTAATTATGACAAGTAACTGTAACTTCGATACTAATTATGACAAGTAACAGTAACTTCGATACTAATTATGACAAGTAACTGTAACTTCGATACTAATTTTGACACGCAACTGTAATTCGATACTAATTATGACAAGTAACTCTAACATCGTTACTAATTATGACAGGTAACTGTAACTTCGATACTAATTATGACAGGTAGCAGTAACTTCGATACTAACTATGACAATTAACTGTAACTTAGATTCTAATTATGACAGGTAACTGTAACTTCGTTACAAATTTTGGCAGGTAACTGTAATTTTGATACAAATTATGGCAGGGAACTGTAACGTCGATACTAATTATGACAGGTAACAGTAACTTCGATACTAATTATGACAAGTAACAGTAACTTCGATACTAATTAAGACAAGTAACTGTAACATCGAAACTAATTAAGACAGGTAACTGTAACATCGTTACTAATTATGACAAGTAACTGTAATTTCGATACATATTATGGCAGGTAACTGTAACTTCGATACTAATTATGACAGGTAACAGTAACTTCGATACTAATTATGACAAGTAACTGTAACTTCGATACTAATTATGACAAGTAACAGTAACTTCGATACTAATTATGATTAGTAACTGTAACTTTGATAATAATTTGGACAGGTAACTGTAACTTCGATACTAATTATGACAGGTAAGAGTAACTTCGATACTAATTATGACAAGTAACTGTAACTTCGATACTAATTATGACAGGTAACTGTAACTTCGAAACTAATTATGACAAGTAACTCTAACTTCGTTCCAAATTATGACAAGTAACTGTAATTTTGATAAAAAATTATGACAGGTAACTGTAACTTCGTTTCTTATTATGACTAGTATCTGTAACTTCGATACTAATTATGACAAGAAACTGTAACTTCGATACTATTTATGACAGGTAACTGTAACTTCGATACTAATTATGACAAGTAACTGTAACTTCGATACTAATTATGACAGGTAACTGTAACTTCGTTAATAATTATGACAAGTAACTGTAATTTCGATACAAATTATGGCAGGTAACTGTAACTTCTATACTAATTATGACAGGTAACAGTAACTTCGATACTAATTATGACAAGTAACAGTAACTTCGATACTAATTATGACAAGTAACTGTAACTTCGAAACTAATTATGACAGGTAACTGTAACATCGTTATTAATTATGACAAGTAACTGTAATTTCGATACATATTATGGCAGGTAACTGTAACTTCGATACTAATTATGACAGGTAACAGTAACTTCGTTACTAATTATGACAAGTAACTGTAACTTCGATACTAATTATGACAAGTAACAGTAACTTCGATACTAATTATGACAAGTAACTGTAACTTCGATACTAATTTTGACACGCAACTGTAATTCGATACTAATTATGACAAGTAACTCTAACATCGTTACTAATTATGACAGGTAACTGTAACTTCGATACTAATTATGACAGGTAGCAGTAACTTCGATACTAACTATGACAATTAACTGTAACTTAGATTCTAATTATGACAGGTAACTGTAACTTCGTTACAAATTTTGGCAGGTAACTGTAATTTTGATACAAATTATGGCAGGGAACTGTAACGTCGATACTAATTATGACAGGTAACAGTAACTTCGATACTAATTATGACAAGTAACTGTAACTTCGATGCTAATTATGGCAAGTAACTGTAATTTCGATACAAATTATGGCAGGCAACAGTAACTTCGATACTAAATATGACAGGTAACTGTACCGTCTATTCAAATTATGACAGGTAACTGTAACTTGTGTACTAATTATGACAGGTAACAATAACTTCGGTAATAATTATGACTGAAAACAATAACTTCGATACTAATTATGACAGGTATCATTAACTTCGATACTAATTATGGCAGGTAACTGTAACTTCGATACTAATTATGACCGTTAACTGTAACTTCGTTACTAATTATGACAAGAAACTGAAATTTCGTTACAAATTGTGGCAGGTAACTGTAACTTCGATACTAATTATGACAGGTAACAGTAACTTCGATACTTATTATAACAAGTAACTGTAACTTCGATACTAATTATGACAGGTAACTGTAACTTCGTTACTAATTATGACAAGTAACTGTAATTTCGATACAAATTATGGCAGGTAACTGTAACTTCGATACTAATTATGACAGGTAACAGTAACTTCGATACTAATTATGACAAGTAACAGTAACTTCGATACTAATTAAGACAAGTAACTGTAACATCGAAACTAATTAAGACAGGTAACTGTAACATCGTTACTAATTATGACAAGTAACTGTAATTTCGATACATATTATGGCAGGTAACTGTAACTTCGATACTAATTATGACAGGTAACAGTAACTTCGATACTAATTATGACAAGTAACTGTAACTTCGATACTAATTATGACAAGTAACAGTAACTTCGATACTAATTATGATTAGTAACTGTAACTTTGATAATAATTTTGACAGGTAACTGTAACTTCGATACTAATTATGACAAGTTACTCTAACTTCGTTACTAATTATGACAAGTAACTGATAATTTTGTTAAAAAATTATGGCAGGTAACTGTAACTTCGATACTAAATATGACAGGTAAAGTAACTTCGATACTAATTATGACAGGTAACTGTAACTTCGTTATTAATTATGACAAGTAAATGTAATTTCGATACTAATTATGGCAGGTAACTGAATCTTCGTTACTAATTATGACAAGTAACTGTAATTTCGATACAAATTATGGCAGGTAACTGTAACTTCGATTCTAATTATGACAGGTAACAGTAACTTCGATACTAATTATGACAGAAAGCAGTAACTTCGATACTAATTATGACAGGTAACAGTAACTTCGATACTAATTATGACAGGTTACTGTAACTTCGCTACTAATTATTACAAGTAACTGTAATTTCGATACAAATTATGACAGGTTACTGTAACTTCGTTACTAATTATGACAATTAACTGTAATTTCGATAAAAATTATGGCAGGTAAAAGTAACTTCGATACTAATTATGACAGGTAACTGTAACTTAGATACTAATTATGACAGGTAACTGTAACTTCGTTACTAATTATGACAAGTAACTGTAATTTCGATACAAATGATGGCAGGTAACTTGTAACTTCGATACTATTAATGACAGGTAACAGTAACTTCGATACTTATTATGACAAGTAACTGTAACTTCGATTCTAATTATGACAGGTAACTGTAACTTCGTTACAAATTTTGGCAGGCAACTGTAATTTTGATACAAATTATGGCAGGGAACTGTAACTTCGATACTAATTATGACAGGTAACAGTAACTTCGATACTAATTATGACAGGTTACAGTAACTTCGATACTAATTATGACAGGTAACAGTAACTTCGTTACTAATTATGACAAGTAACTGTAATTTCGATATTAATTATGGCAGGTAACTGTAACTTCGTTAATAATTATGACAAGTAAATGTAATTTCGATACAAATTATGTCAGGTAACTGTACCTTCGATACTAATGATGACAGATAACAGTAACTTCGATACTAATTATGACAGGTAACAGTAGCTTCGTTACTAATTATGACAAGTAACTGTAATTTCGATACAAATTATGACAGGTAACTGTAACTTCGTTACTAATTAAGACAAGTAACTGTAATTTCGATACAAATTATGGCAGGTAACAGTAACTTCGATAGTAATTATGACAGGTAACCGTATCATCGATACTAATTATGACAAGTAACTATAATTCGATACTTATTATGACAGGTAACTGTAACTTCCTTACTAATTAAGACAATTAACTGCAATTTCGATGCAGATTATGGCAGGTAACAGTAACTTTGATACAAATTAAGACAGGTAACTGTAACATCGTTACTAATTATGACAAGTAGCTGTAATTTCGATACATATTATGGCAGGTAACTGTAACTACGATACTAATTATGACAGGTAAGAGTAACTTCGATACTAATTATGACAAGTAACTGTAACTTCGATACTAATTATGACAGGTAACTGTAACTTCGATACTAATTATGACAAGTAACTCTAACTTCGTTCCAAATTATGACAAGTAACTGTAATTTTGTTAAAAAATTATGACAGGTAACTGTACCTTCGTTACTTATTATGACTAGTTACTGTAACTTCGATACTAATTATGACAAGAAACTGTAACTTCGATACTATTTATGACAGATAACTGTAACTTCGATACTAATTATGACAAGTAACTGTAACTTCGATACTAATTATGACAAGTAACTGTAACTTCGGTACTAATTATGACAGGTAACAGTAACTTCGATACTAATTATGACAAGTAACAGTAACTTCGATACTAATTATGAACGGTAACTGTAACTTCGATACTAATTATGACAGGTAACTGTAACTTCGATACTAATTATGACAGGTAAATGTAACTTCGATACTAATTATGACAAGTAACTGTAACTTCGTTACTAATTATGACAAGTAACTGTAATTTCGATACAAATTTTAGCAGGTAACTGTAACTTCGTTACTAATTATGACAAGTAACAGTAACTTCGTTTCTAATTTTGACAGGAAACTGTAACTTCGTTACTAATTTTGACAGGTTACTGTAACATCGATACTAATTATGACAGGTAACAGTAACTTCGATACTAATTAAGACAAGTAACTGTAACATCTTACTAATTATGACAAGTAACTGAAATTTCGATACAAATTATAGCAGGTAACTGTAACTTCGATCTCTTTATGACAGGTAACAGTAACTTCGTTACTAATTATGACAGAAAACAGCAACATCGATACTAATTATGACAGGTAACAGTAACTTCGATACTAATTATGGCAGGTAACTGTAACTTCGATATTAATTGTGACAAATAACTTTAATTTCGATACAAATTATGGCAGGTAACAGTAACTTCGATACTTATTATGACAGGTAAGTGAAACTTCGATACTAATTATGACAAGTAACTGTAATTTCGATACAAATTATGACAGGTAACTAACTTCGTTACTAATTATGGCAAGTAACTGTAATTTCGATACGAATTATGTCAGGTAAAAGTAACTTCGATACTAATTATGACAGGTAACTGTAACTTCTATACAAATTATGACAGGTAACTGTAACTTCTATACTATTTATGACAATAACTTCGATAATAATTATGACAGAAAGCAGTAACTTCGATACTAATTATGACAGGTAACAGTAACTTCGATACTCATTATGGCAGGTAACTGTAACTTCGATACTAATTATGACAGTTAACTGTAACTTCGTTACTAATTATGACAACTAACTGGAATTTCGATATTAATTGTGGCAGGTAACTGTAACTTCGATACTAATTATGACAGGTAACAGTAACTTCGATACTAATTATAACAAGTAACTGTAACTTCGATACTAATTATGACAGGTAACTGTAACTTCGATACTAATTATGAGAGGTAACTGTAACTTCGATACTAATTATGACAAGTAACTGTAATTTCGATACAAATTATGACAGGTAACTGTAACTTCGTTACTAATTATGGCATGTAACTGTAATTTCGATACAAATTATGACAGGTAACTGTAATTTCGTTACTAATTATGACAAGTGACTGTAATTTCGATACAAATTATGGCAGGTAACAGTAACTTCGATACTAATTATGACAGGTAACTGTAACTTCGATACTAATTATGACAAGTAACTGTAATTTCGTTACAAATTATGGCAGGTAACGGTAACTTTGATTCTAATTCTGACAGGTAACAGTAACTTCGATACTAATTATGACAAGTAACTGTAACATCGATACTGATTATGACATGTAACTGTAACTTCGATACTAATTATGACAAGTAACTGTAACTTCGATACTTATTATGACAGGTAACTGTAACTTCATTACTAATTATGACAAGAAACTGTAACTTCGATACTAATTATGACAGGTAACTGTAACTTCGTTACTAATTATGACAAGATACTGTAACATCGATACTAATTACGACAAGTAACTGTAACTTCGATAATTATTATGACAGGTAACTGTAACTTCATTACTAATTATGACAAGAAACTGTAACTTCGATACTAATTATGACAGGTAACTGTAACTTCGATACTAATTATGACTAGTAACTGTAACTTCGTTACTAATTGTGACAAGTAACTGTAACTTCGATACTAATTATGGCAGGTAACTGTAACTTCGTTACTAATTATGACAAGTAACTGTAATTTCGATACAAATTATGGCAGGTAACTGTAACTTCGATACTAATTATGACAGGTAACAGCTACTTCGATACTAATTATGACAGGTAACAGTAACTTTGTTACTAATTATAACATGTAACTGTAATTTCGATACAAATTATGACAGGTAGCTGTAACGTCGTTACTAATTATGACAATTAACTGTAATATCGATACAAATTATGGCAGGTAACCATAACTTCGATACTAATTATGACAGGTAACTGAAACTTCGATACTTATTATGACAAGTAACTGTAATTTCGATACAAATTATGGCAGGTAACTGTAACTTCGATACTAATTATGACAGGTAAGAGTAACTTCGATACTAATTATGACAAGTAACTGTAACTTCGATACTAATTATGACAGGTAACTGTAACTTCGAAACTAATTACGACAAGTAACTCTAACTTCGTTCCAAATTATGACAAGTAACTGTAATTTTGATAAAAAATTATGACAGGTATCTGTAACTTCGTTACTTATTATGACTAGTAACTGTAACTTCGATACTAATTATGACAAGAAACTGTAACTTCGCTACTATTTATGACAGGTAACTGTAACTTCGATACTAATTATGACAAGTAACTGTAACTTCGTTACTAATTATGACAAGTGACTGTAACTTCGGTACTAATTATGACAGGTAACAGTAACTTCGATACTAATTATGACAAGTAACAGTAACTTCGATACTAATTATGACAGGTAACTGTAACTTCGATACTAATTATGAAAGGTAACTGTAACTTCGATACTAGTTATGACAGGTAAATGTAACTTCGTTACTAATTATGACAAGTAACTGTAACTTCGTTACTAATTATGACAATTAACTGTAATTTCGATACAAATTTGAGCAGGTAACTGTAACTTCGTTACTAATTATGACATGTAACAGTAACTTCTTACTAATTATGACAAGTTACTGAAATTTCGATACAAATTATGGCAGGTAACTGTAACTTCGATACTATTTATGACAGGTAACAGTAACTTCGTTACTAATTATGACAGAAAACAGTAACTTCGATACTAATTATGACAGGTAACAGTAACTTCGATACTAATTATGGCAGGTAACTGTAACTTCGATACTAATTGTGACAAATAACTGTAACTTAGATACAAATTATGGCAGGTAACAGTAACTTCGATACTTATTATGACAGGTAACTGTAATTTCGATACTAGTTATGACAAGTAACTGTAATTTCGATACAAATTATGACAGGTAACTGTAACTTCCTTACTAATTAAGACAATTAACTGCAATTTCGATGCAGATTATGGCAGGTAACAGTAACTTTGATACAAATTAAGACAGGTAACTGTAACATCGTTACTAATTATGACAAGTAGCTGTAATTTCGATACATATTATGGCAGGTAACTGTAACTACGATACTAATTATGACAGGTAAGAGTAACTTCGATACTAATTATGACAAGTAACTGTAACTTCGATACTAATTATGACAGGTAACTGTAACTTCGATACTAATTATGACAAGTAACTCTAACTTCGTTCCAAATTATGACAAGTAACTGTAATTTTGTTAAAAAATTATGACAGGTAACTGTACCTTCGTTACTTATTATGACTAGTTACTGTAACTTCGATACTAATTATGACAAGAAACTGTAACTTCGATACTATTTATGACAGATAACTGTAACTTCGATACTAATTATGACAAGTAACTGTAACTTCGATACTAATTATGACCAGTAACTGTAACTTCGGTACTAATTATGACAGGTAACAGTAACTTCGATACTAATTATGACAAGTAACAGTAACTTCGATACTAATTATGAACGGTAACTGTAACTTCGATACTAATTATGACAGGTAACTGTAACTTCGATACTAATTATGACAGGTAAATGTAACTTCGATACTAATTATGACAAGTAACTGTAACTTCGTTACTAATTATGACAAGTAACTGTAATTTCGATACAAATTTTAGCAGGTAACTGTAACTTCGTTACTAATTATGACAAGTAACAGTAACTTCGTTTCTAATTTTGACAGGAAACTGTAACTTCGTTACTAATTTTGACAGGTTACTGTAACTTCGATACTAATTATGACAGGTAACAGTAACTTCGATACTAATTATGACAAGTAACTGTAACATCTTACTAATTATGACAAGTAACTGAAATTTCGATACAAATTATAGCAGGTAACTGTAACTTCGATCTCTTTATGACAGGTAACAGTAACTTCGTTACTAATTATGACAGAAAACAGCAACATCGATACTAATTATGACAGGTAACAGTAACTTCGATACTAATTATGGCAGGTAACTGTAACTTCGATATTAATTGTGACAAATAACTGTAATTTCGATACAAATTATGGCAGGTAACAGTAACTTCGATACTTATTATGACAGGTAAGTGAAACTTCGATACTAATTATGACAAGTAACTGTAATTTCGATACAAATTATGACAGGTAACTGTAACTTCGTTACTAATTATGGCAAGTAACTGTAATTTCGATACGAATTATGTCAGGTAAAAGTAACTTCGATACTAATTATGACAGGTAACTGTAACTTCTATACAAATTATGACAGGTAACTGTAACTTCTATACTATTTATGACAGGTAACCATAACTTCGATAATAATTATGACAGAAAGCAGTAACTTCGATACTAATTATGACAGGTAACAGTAACTTCGATACTCATTATGGCAGGTAACTGTAACTTCGATACTAATTATGACAGTTAACTGTAACTTCGTTACTAATTATGACAACTAACTGGAATTTCGATATTAATTGTGGCAGGTAACTGTAACTTCGATACTAATTATGACAGGTAACAGTAACTTCGATACTAATTATAACAAGTAACTGTAACTTCGATACTAATTATGACAGGTAACTGTAACTTCGATACTAATTATGAGAGGTAACTGTAACTTCGATACTAATTATGACAAGTAACTGTAATTTCGATACAAATTATGACAGGTAACTGTAACTTCGTTACTAATTATGGCATGTAACTGTAATTTCGATACAAATTATGACAGGTAACTGTAATTTCGTTACTAATTATGACAAGTGACTGTAATTTCGATACAAATTATGGCAGGTAACAGTAACTTCGATACTAATTATGACAGGTAAATGTAACTTCGATACTAATTATGACAAGTAACTGTAATTTCGTTACAAATTATGGCAGGTAACGGTAACTTTGATTCTAATTCTGACAGGTAACAGTAACTTCGATACTAATTATGACAAGTAACTGTAACATCGATACTGATTATGACATGTAACTGTAACTTCGATACTAATTATGACAAGTAACTGTAACTTCGATACTTATTATGACAGGTAACTGTAACTTCATTACTAATTATGACAAGAAACTGTAACTTCGATACTAATTATGACAGGTAACTGTAACTTCGTTACTAATTATGACAAGATACTGTAACATCGATACTAATTACCACAAGTAACTGTAACTTTGATAATTATTATGACAGGTAACTGTAACTTCATTACTAATTATGACAAGAAACTGTAACTTCGATACTAATTATGACAGGTAACTGTAACTTCGATACTAATTATGACTAGTAACTGTAACTTCGTTACTAATTGTGACAAGTAACTGTAACTTCGATACTAATTATGGCAGGTAACTGTAACTTCGTTACTAATTATGACAAGTAACTGTAATTTCGATACAAATTATGGCAGGTAACTGTAACTTCGATACTAATTATGACAGGTAACAGTTACTTCGATACTAATTATGACAGGTAACAGTAACTTTGTTACTAATTATAACATGTAACTGTAATTTCGATACAAATTATGACAGGTAGCTGTAACGTCGTTACTAATTATGACAATTAACTGTAATATCGATACAAATTATGGCAGGTAACCATAACTTCGATACTAATTATGACAGGTAACTGAAACTTCGATACTTATTATGACAAGTAACTGTAATTTCGATACAAATTATGGCAGGTAACTGTAACTTCGATACTAATTATGACAGGTAAGAGTAACTTCGATACTAATTATGACAAGTAACTGTAACTTCGATACTAATTATGACAGGTAACTGTAACTTCGAAACTAATTACGACAAGTAACTCTAACTTCGTTCCAAATTATGACAAGTAACTGTAATTTTGATAAAAAATTATGACAGGTATCTGTAACTTCGTTACTTATTATGACTAGTATCTGTAACATCCATACTAATTATGACAAGAAACTGTAACTTCGCTACTATTTATGACAGGTAACTGTAACTTCGATACTAATTATGACAAGTAACTGTAACTTCGTTACTAATTATGACAAGTGACTGTAACTTCGGTACTAATTATGACAGGTAACAGTAACTTCGATACTAATTATGACAAGTAACAGTAACTTCGATACTAATTATGACAGGTAACTGTAACTTCGATACTAATTGTGAAAGGTAACTGTAACTTCGATACTAGTTATGACAGGTAAATGTAACTTCGTTACTAATTATGACAAGTAACTGTAACTTCGTTACTAATTATGACAATTAACTGTAATTTCGATACAAATTTGAGCAGGTAACTGTAACTTCGTTACTAATTATGACATGTAACAGTAACTTCTTACTAATTATGACAAGTTACTGAAATTTCGATACAAATTATGGCAGGTAACTGTAACTTCGATACTATTTATGACAGGTAACAGTAACTTCGTTACTAATTATGACAGAAAACAGTAACTTCGATACTAATTATGACAGGTAACAGTAACTTCGATACTAATTATGGCAGGTAACTGTAACTTCGATACTAATTGTGACAAATAACTGTAACTTAGATACAAATTATGGCAGGTAACAGTAACTTCGATACTTATTATGACAGGTAACTGTAATTTCGATACTAGTTATCACAAGTAACTGTAATTTCGATACAAATTATGACAGGTAACTGTAACTTCGTTACTAATTATGGCAAGTAACTGTAATTTCGATACAAATTATGGCATGTAACAGTAACTTCGATACTAATTATGACAGGTAACTGTAACTTCTATACAAATTATGACAGGTAACTGTAACTTCTATATTAATTATGACAGGTAACAATAACTTCGATAATAATTATGACAGAAAACAGTAACTTCGATACTAATTATGACAGGTAACAGTAACTTCGATACTAATTATGGCAGGTAACTGTAACTTCGATACTTATTAGGACAGTTAACTGTAACTTCGTTACTAATTATGACAAGTAACTG
This sequence comes from Meconema thalassinum, assembly GCA_946902985.2. Classification (NCBI taxonomy): domain Eukaryota; kingdom Metazoa; phylum Arthropoda; class Insecta; order Orthoptera; family Tettigoniidae; genus Meconema; species Meconema thalassinum. The sequence continues at coordinate 1,738,340,880 of OX336388.2, read as the reverse complement.
AAATTTCGATACAAATTGTGGCAGGTAACTGTAACTTCGATACTAATTATGACAGGTAACAGTAACTTCGATACTAATTATAACAAGTAACTGTAACTTCGATACTAATTATGACAGGTAAATGTAACTTCGTTACTAATTATGACAATAACTGTAATTTCGATACAAATGATGGCAGGTAACAGTAACATTGATACTAATTATGACAGGTAACAGTAACTTCGATACTAATTATGACAAGTAACAGTAACTTCGATACTAATTAAGACAAGTAACTGTAACTTCGAAACTAATTATGACAAGTGACTGTAATTTCGATACAAATTATGGCAGGTAACAGTAATTTCTATACTAATTATGACAGGTAACTGTAACTTCGATACTAATTATGACAGGTAACTGTATCTTCGATACTAATTATGATAGGTAACAGTAACTTCGATACTAATTATGACAGATAACTGTAACTTCGTTACTAATTATGACATGTAACTGTAATTTCGATACAAATTATGACAGGTATCTGTAATTTCGTTACTAATTTTGACAAGTGACTGTAATTTAGATACAAATTATGGCAAGTAACAGTACCTTCGATACTAATTATGACAGGTAACTGTAACTTCTATACAAATTATGACAGGTAACTGTAACTTCTATACTATTTATGACAGGTAACCATAACTTCGATAATAATTATGACAGAAAGCAGTAACTTCGATACTAATTATGACAGGTAACAGTAACTTCGATACTCATGATGGCAAGTATCTGTAACTTCGATACTAATTATGACAGTTAACTGTAACTTCGTTACTAATTATGGCAAGTAACTGAAATTTCGATATTAATTGTGGCAGGTAACTGTTACTTCGATACTAATTATGACAGGTGACAGTAACTTCGATACTAATTATAACAAGTAACTGTAACTTCGATACTAATTATGACAGGTAACTGTATCTTCGTTACTAATTATGACAATAACTGTAATTTCGATACAAATTATGGCAGGTAACTGTAACTTCGATACTAATTATGACAGGTAACAGTAACTTCGATACTAATTATGACAAGTAACAGTAACTTCGATACTAATTAAGACAAATAACTGTAACTTCGAAACTAATTATGACACGTGACTGTAATTTCGATACAAATTATGGCAGGTAACAGTAACTTCGATACTAATTATGACAGGTAACTGTAACTTCGATACTAATTATGACAGGTAACTGTAACTTCGATACTAATTATGACAGGTAACAGTAACTTCGATACTTATTATGACATATAAGTGTAACTTCGTTACTAATTATGACATGTAATTGTAATTTCGATACAAATTATGACAGGTAACTGTAAATTCGTTACTAATTATGACAAGTGACTGTAATTTCGATACAAATTATGGCAGGTAACAGTAACTTCGATACTAATTATGACAGGTAACTGTAACTTCGATACTAATTATGACAAGTAACTGTAATTTCGTTACAAATTATGGCAGGTAACGGTAACTTTGATTCTAATTCTGACAGGTAACAGTAACTTCGATACTAATTATGACAAGTAACTATAACATCGATACTGATTATGACAGGTAACTGTAACTTCGATAGTAATTATGACAAGTAACTGTTACTTCGATACTTATTATGACAGGTAACTGTAACTTCATTACTAATTATGACAAGAAACTGTAACTTCGATACTAATTATGACAGGTAACTGTAACTTCGATACTATTTATGACAAGATACTGTAACTTCGATACTAATTACGACAAGTAACTGTAACTTCGATAATTATTATGACAGGTAACTGTAACTTCATTACTAATTATGACAAGAAACTGTAACTTCGATACTAATTATGACAGGTAACTGTAACTTCGTTACTAATTGTGACAAGTAACTGTAATTTCGATACTAATTATGGCAGGTAACTGTAACTTCGTTACTAATTATGACAAGTAACTGTAATTTCGATACAAATTATGGCAGGTAACTGTAACTTCGATACTAAATATGACAGGTAACAGTAACTTCGATACTAATTATGACAGGTAACAGTAACTTAGTTACTAATTATGACATGTAACTGTAATTTCGATACAAATTATGACAGGTAGCTGTAACTTCGTTACTAATTATGACAAGTAACTGTAATATCGATACAAATTATGGCAGGTAACAGTAACTTCGATACTAATTATGATAGGTAACTGAAACTTCGATACTTATTATGACAAGTAACTGTAATTTCGATACAAATTATGGCAGGTAACTGTAACTTCGATACTAATTATGACAGGTAAGAGTAACTTCGATACTAATTATGACAAGTAACTGTAACTTCGATACTAATTATGACAGGTAACTGTAACTTCGAAACTAATTATGACAAGTAACTCTAACTTCGTTCCAAATTATGACAAGTAACTGTAATTTTGATAAAAAATTATGACAGGTAACTGTAACTTCGTTACTTATTATGACTAGTAACTGTAACTTCGATACTAATTATGACAAGAAACTGTAACTTCGGTACTAATTATGACAGGTAACAGTAACTTCGATACTAATTATGACAAGTAACAGTAACTTCGATACTAATTATGACAGGTAACTGTAACTTCGATACTAATTATGAAAGGTTACTGTAACTTCGATACTAATTATGACAGGTAAATGTAACTTCGATACTAATTATGACAAGTAACTGTAACTTCGTTACTAATTATGGCAATTAACTGTAATTTCGATACAAATTTTAGCAGGTAACTGTAACTTCGTTAATAATTATGACAAGTAAAAGTAACTTCGTTTCTAATTTTGACAGGAAATTGTAACTTCGATACTAATTATGACAAGTTACTCTAACTTCGTTACTAATTATGACAAGTAACTGTAATTTTGATAAAAAATTATGGCAGGTAACTGTAACTTCGATACTAATTATGACAGGTAAAGTAACTACGATACTAATTATGACAGGTAACTGTAACTTCGTTATTACTTATGACAAGTAAATGTAATTTCGATACTAATTATGGCAGGTAACTGAATCTTCGTTACAACTTATGACAAGTAACAGTAATTTCGATACAAATTATGGCAGGTAACTGTAACTTCGATTCTAATTATGACAGGTAACAGTAACTTCGATACTAATTATGACAGAAAACAGTAACTTCGATACTAATTATGACAGGTAACAGTAACTTCGATACTAATTATGACAGGTTACTGTAACTTCGCTACTAATTATTACAAGTAACTGTAATTTCGATACAAATTATGACAGGTAACTTTAACTTCGTTACTAATTACGACAAGTAACTGAAATTTCGATACAAATTATGGCAGGTAACAGTAACTTCGATACTAATTATGACAGGTAACTGTAACTTAGATACTAATTATGACAGGTAACTGAAACTTCGTTACTAATTATGACAAGTAAATTGAATTTCGATACAAATGATGGCAGGTAACTGTAACTTCGATACTAATTATGACAGGTAACAGTAACTTCGATACTAATTATGACAAGTAACAGTAACTTCGATACTTATTAAGACAAGTAACTGTAACTTCGAAACTAATTATGACAAGTGACTGTAATTTCGATACAAATTATGGCAGGTAACAGTAACTTCGATACTAATTATGACAGGTAACTGTAACTTCGATACTAATTATGAGAGGTAACAATAACTTCGATACTAATTATGACAGGTTACAGTAACTTCGATACTAATTATGACAGGTAACAGTAACTTCGTTACTAATTATGACAAGTAACTGTAATTTCGATATTAATTATGGCAGGTAACTGTAATTTCGTTACAAATTATGACAAGTGATTGTAATTTCGATACAAATTATGGCAGGTAACAGTAACTTCGATACTAATTATGACAGGTAACAGTAACTTCGATACTAATTATGACAAGTAACAGTAACTTCGATACTAATTATGACAAGTAACTGTAACTTCGAAACTAATTATGACAAGTGACTGTAATTTCGATACAAATTATGGCAGGTAACAGTAACGTCGATACTAATTATGACAGGTAACTGTAACTTCGATACTAATTATGAGAGGTAACAGTAACTTCGATACTATTTATGACAGGTTACAGTAACTTCGATACTAATTATGACAGGTAACAGTAACTTCGTTACTAATTATGACAAGTAACTGGAATTTCGATACAAATGATGGCAGGTAACTGTAACTTCGTTACAATTAATGACAGGTAACAGTAACTTCGATACTAATTATGACAAGTAACTGTAACTTCGATTCTAATTATGACAGGTAACTGTAACTTCGTTACAAATTATGACAGGTAACTGTAACTTCGATACTAATTATGACAGGTAACAGTAACTTCGATACTAATTAAGGCAGGTAACTGTAACTTCGAAATTAATTGTGACAAATAACTGTAATTTCGATACAAATTATGGCAGGTAACAGTAACTTCGATACTTATTATGACAGGTAAGTGAAACTTCGATACTAATTATGACAAGTAATTGTAATTTCGATACAAATTATGACAGGTAACTGTAACTTCGTTACTAATTATGGCAAGTAACTGTAATTTCGATACGAATTATGGCAGGTAAAAGTAACTTCGATACTCTTTATGACAGGTAACAGTAACTTCGTTACTAATTATGACAGAAAACAGTAACATCGATACTAATTATGACAGGTAACGGTAACTTCGATACTAATTATGGCAGGTAACTGTAACTTCGATATTAATTGTGACAAATAACTGTAATTTCGATACAAATTATGGCAGGTAACAGTAAATTCGATACTTATTATGACAGGTAAGTGAAACTTCGATACTAATTATGACAAGTACTGTAATTTCGATACAAATTATGACTGGTAACTGTAACTTCGTTACTAATTATGGCAAGTAACTGTAATTTCGATACGAATTATGGCAGGTAAAAGTAACTTCGATACTAATTATGACAGGTAACTGTAACTTCTATACAAATTATGACAGGTAACCTTAACTTCTATACTATTTATGACAGGTAACCATAACTTCGATAATAATTATGACAGAAAGCAGTAACTTCGATACTAATTATGACAGGTAACAGTAACTTCGATACTCATTATGGCAGGTAACTGTAACTTCGATACTAATTATGACAAGTAACTGTAACTTCGATACTTATTATGACAGGTAACTGTAACTTCGATACTAATTATGACAAGTAACTGTAACTTCGATACTTATTATGACAGGTAACTGTAACTTCATTACTAATTATGACAAGAAACTGTAACTTCGATACTAATTATGACAGGTAACTGTAACTTCGTTACTAATTATGACAAGATACTGTAACATCGATACTAATTACGACAAGTAACTGTAACTTCGATAATTATTATGACAGGTAACTGTAACTTCATTACTAATTATGACAAGAAACTGTAACTTCGATACTAATTATGACAGGTAACTGTAACTTCGATACTAATTATGACTAGTAACTGTAACTTCGTTACTAATTGTGACAAGTAACTGTAATTTCGATACTAATTATGGCAGGTAACTGTAACTTCGTTACTAATTATGACAAGTAACTGTAATTTCGATACAAATTATGGCAGGTAACTGTAACTTCGATACTAATTATGACAGTTAACAGTAACTTCGATACTAATTATGACAGGTAACAGTAACTTAGTTACTAATTATAACATGTAACTGTAATTTCGATACAAATTATGACAGGTAGCTGTAACGTCGTTACTAATTATGACAAGTAACTGTAATATCGATACAAATTATGGCAGGTAACCATAACTTCGATACTAATTATGACAGGTAACTGAAACTTCGATACTTATTATGACAAGTAACTGTAATTTCGATACAAATTATGGCAGGTAACTGTAACTTCGATACTAATTATGACAGGTAAGAGTAACTTCGATACTAATTATGACAAGTAACTGTAACTTCGATACTAATTATGACAGGTAACTGTAACTTCGAAACTAATTACGACAAGTAACTCTAACTTCGTTCCAAATTATGACAAGTAACTGTAATTTTGATAAAAAATTATGACAGGTATCTGTAACTTCGTTACTTATTATGACTAGTAACTGTAACTTCGATACTAATTATGACAAGAAACTGTAACTTCGCTACTATTTATGACAGGTAACTGTAACTTCGATACTAATTATGACAAGTAACTGTAACTTCGTTACTAATTATGACAAGTAACTGTAACTTCGGTACTAATTATGACAGGTAACAGTAACATCGATACTAATTATGACAAGTAACAGTAACTTCGATACTAATTATGACAGGTAACTGTAACTTCGATACTAATTATGAAAGGTAACTGTAACTTCGATACTAGTTATGACAGGTAAATGTAACTTCGTTACTAATTATGACAAGTAACTGTAACTTCGTTACTAATTATGACAATTAACTGTAATTTCGATACAAATTTGAGCAGGTAACTGTAACTTCGTTATTAATTATGACAAGTAACAGTAACTTCTTACTAATTATGACAAGTTACTGAAATTTCGATACAAATTATGGCAGGTAACTGTAACTTCGATACTATTTATGACAGGTAACGGTAACTTCGTTACTAATTATGACAGAAAACAGTAACTTCGATACTAATTATGACAGGTAACAGTAACTTCGATACTAATTATGGCAGGTAACTGTAACTTCGATACTAATTGTGACAAATAACTGTAACTTAGATACAAATTATGGCAGGTAACAGTAACTTCGATACTTATTATGACAGGTAACTGTAATTTCGATACTAGTTATGACAAGTAACTGTAATTTCGATACAAATTATGACAGGTAACTGTAACTTCGTTACTAATTATGGCAAGTAACTGTAATTTCGATACAAATTATGGCATGTAACAGTAACTTCGATACTAATTATGACAGGTTACTGTAACTTCTATACAAATTATGACAGGTAACTGTAACTTCTATATTAATTATGACAGGTAACAATAACTTCGATAATAATTATGACAGAAAACAGTAACTTCGATACTAATTATGACAGGTAACAGTAACTTCGATACTAATTATGGCAGGTAACTGTAACTTCGATACTTATTAGGACAGTTAACTGTAACTTCGTTACTAATTATGACAAGTAACTGAAATTTCGATACAAATTGTGGCAGGTAACTGTAACTTCGATACTAATTATGACAGGTAACAGTAACTTCGATACTAATTATAACAAGTAACTGTAACTTCGATACTAATTATGACAGGTAAATGTAACTTCGTTACTAATTATGACAATAACTGTAATTTCGATACAAATGATGGCAGGTAACAGTAACATTGATACTAATTATGACAGGTAACAGTAACTTCGATACTAATTATGACAAGTAACAGTAACTTCGATACTAATTAAGACAAGTAACTGTAACTTCGAAACTAATTATGACAAGTGACTGTAATTTCGATACAAATTATGGCAGGTAACAGTAATTTCTATACTAATTATGACAGGTAACTGTAACTTCGATACTAATTATGACAGGTAACTGTAACTTCGATACTAATTATGATAGGTAACAGTAACTTCGATACTAATTATGACAGATAACTGTAACTTCGTTACTAATTATGACATGAAACTGTAATTTCGATACAAATTATGACAGGTATCTGTAATTTCGTTACTAATTTTGACAAGTGACTGTAATTTAGATACAAATTATGGCAAGTAACAGTACCTTCGATACTAATTATGACAGGTAACTGTAACTTCTATACAAATTATGACAGGTAACTGTAACTTCTATACTATTTATGACAGGTAACCATAACTTCGATAATAATTATGACAGAAAGCAGTAACTTCGATACTAATTATGACAGGTAACAGTAACTTCGATACTCATGATGGCAAGTATCTGTAACTTCGATACTAATTATGACAGTTAACTGTAACTTCGTTACTAATTATGGCAAGTAACTGAAATTTCGATATTAATTGTGGCAGGTAACTGTTACTTCGATACTAATTATGACAGGTGACAGTAACTTCGATACTAATTATAACAAGTAACTGTAACTTCGATACTAATTATGACAGGTAACTGTATCTTCGTTACTAATTATGACAATAACTGTAATTTCGATACAAATTATGGCAGGTAACTGTAACTTCGATACTAATTATGACAGGTAACAGTAACTTCGATACTAATTATGACAAGTAACAGTAACTTCGATACTAATTAAGACAAATAACTGTAACTTCGAAACTAATTATGACAAGTGACTGTAATTTCGATACAAATTATGGCAGGTAACAGTAACTTCGATACTAATTATGACAGGTAACTGTAACTTCGATACTAATTATGACAGGTAACTGTAACTTCGATACTAATTATGACAGGTAACAGTAACTTCGATACTTATTATGACATATAAGTGTAACTTCGTTACTAATTATGACATGTAACTGTAATTTCGATACAAATTATGACAGGTAACTGTAAATTCGTTACTAATTATGACAAGTGACTGTAATTTCGATACAAATTATGGCAGGTAACAGTAACATCGATACTAATTATGACAGGTAACTGTAACTTCGATACTAATTATGACAAGTAACTGTAATTTCGTTACAAATTATGGCAGGTAACGGTAACTTTGATTCTAATTCTGACAGGTAACAGTAACTTCGATACTAATTATGACAAGTAACTATAACATCGATACTGATTATGACAGGTAACTGTAACTTCGATAGTAATCATGACAAGTAACTGTTACTTCGATACTTATTATGACAGGTAACTGTAACTTCATTACTAATTATGACAAGAAACTGTAACTTCGATACTAATTATGACAGGTAACTGTAACTTCGATACTATTTATGACAAGATACTGTAACTTCGATACTAATTACGACAAGTAACTGTAACTTCGATAATTATTATGACAGGTAACTGTAACTTCATTACTAATTATGACAAGAAACTGTATCTTCGATACTAATTATGACAGGTAACTGTAACATCGTTACTAATTGTGACAAGTAACTGTAATTTCGATACTAATTATGGCAGGTAACTGTATCTTCGTTACTAATTATGACAAGTAACTGTAATTTCGATACAAATTATGGCAGGTAACTGTAACTTCGATACTAAATATGACAGGTAACAGTAACTTCGATACTAATTATGACAGGTAACAGTAACTTAGTTACTAATTATGACATGTAACTGTAATTTCGATACAAATTATGACAGGTAGCTGTAACTTCGTTACTAATTAAGACAAGTAACTGTAATATCGATACAAATTATGGCAGGTAACAGTAACTTCGATACTAATTATGATAGGTAACTGAAACTTCGATACTTATTATGACAAGTAACTGTAATTTCGATACAAATTATGGCAGGTAACTGTAACTTCGATACTAATTATGACAGGTAAGAGTTACTTCGATACTAATTATGACAAGTAACTGTAACTTCGATACTAATTATGACAGGTAACTGTAACTTCGAAACTAATTATGACAAGTAACTCTAACTTCGTTCCAAATTATGACAAGTAACTGTAATTTTGATAAAAAATTATGACAGGTAACTGTAACTTCGTTACTTATTATGACTAGTAACTGTAACTTCGATACTAATTATGACAAGAAACTGTAACTTCGATACAATGTATGACAGGTAACTGTAACTTCGATACTAATTATGACAAGTAACTGTAACTTCGTTACTAATTATGACAAGTAACTGTAACTTCGGTACTAATTATGACAGGTAACAGTAAATTCGATACTAATTATGACAAGTAACAGTAACTTCGATACTAATTATGACAGGTAACTGTAACTTCGATACTAATTATGAAAGGTTACTGTAACTTCGATACTAATTATGACAGGTAAATGTAACTTCGATACTAATTATGACAAGTAACTGTAACTTCGTTACTAATTATGGCAATTAACTGTAATTTCGATACAAATTTTAGCAGGTAACTGTAAATTTGTTAATAATTATGACAAGTAAAAGTAACTTCGTTTCTAATTTTGACAGGAAACTGTAACTTCGATACTAATTATGACAAGTTACTCTAACTTCGTTACTAATTATGACAAGTAACTGTAATTTTGATAAAAAATTATGGCAGGTAACTGTAACTTCGATACTAATTATGACAGGTAAAGTAACTACGATACTAATTATGACAGGTAACTGTAACTTCGTTATTAATTATGACAAGTAAATGTAATTTCGATACTAATTATGGCAGGTAACTGAATCTTCGTTACTAATTATGACAAGTAACTGTAATTTCGATACAAATTATGGCAGGTAACTTTAACTTCGTTACTAATTACGACAAGTAACTGAAATTTCGATACAAATTATGGCAGGTAACAGTAACTTCGATACTAATTATGACAGGTAACTGTAACTTAGATACTAATTATGACAGGTAACTGAAACTTCGTTACTAATTATGACAAGTAACTGTAATTTCGATACAAATGATGGCAGGTAACTGTAACTTCGATACTAATTATGACAGGTAACAGTAACTTCGATACTAATTATGACAAGTAACAGTAACTTCGATACTTATTAAGACAAGTAACTGTAACTTCGAAACTAATTATGACAAGTGACTGTAATTTCGATACAAATTATGGCAGGTAACAGTAACTTCGATACTAATTATGACAGGTAACTGTAACTTCGATACTAATTATGAGAGGTAACAATAACTTCGATACTAATTATGACAGGTTACAGTAACTTCGATACTAATTATGACAGGTAACAGTAACTTCGTTACTAATTATGACAAGTAACTGTAATTTCGATATTAATTATGGCAGGTAACTGTAATTTCGTTACTAATTATGACAAGTGACTGTAATTTCGATACAAATTATGGCAGGTAACAGTAACTTCGATACTAATTATGACAGGTAACTGTAACTTCGATACTAATTATGACAATAACTGTAATTTCGATACAAATTATGGCAGGTAACTGTAACTTCGATACTAATTATGACAGGTAACAGTAACTTCGATACTAATTATGACAAGTAACAGTAACTTCGATACTAATTATGACAAGTAACTGTAACTTCGAAACTAATTATGACAAGTGACTGTAATTTCGATACAAATTATGGCAGGTAACAGTAACGTCGATACTAATTATGACAGGTAACTGTAACTTCGATACTAATTATGAGAGGTAACAGTAACTTCGATACTATTTATGACAGGTTACAGTAACTTCGATACTAATTATGACAGGTAACAGTAACTTCGTTACTAACTATGACAAGTAACTGGAATTTCGATACAAATGATGGCAGGTAACTGTAACTTCGTTACAAATTATGACAGGTAACTGTAACTTCGATACTAATTATGGCAGGGAACTGTAACTTCGATACTAATTATGACAGGTAACAGTAACTTCGATACTAATTACGACAGGTTACAGTAACTTCGATACTAATTATGACAGGTAACAGTAACTTCGTTACTAATTATGACAAGTAACTGTAATTTCGATATTAATTATGGCAGGTAACTGTAACTTCGTTAATAATTATGACAAGTAAATGTAATTTCGATACAAATTATGTCAGGTAACTGTATCTTGGATACTAATGATGACAGATAACAGTAACTTCGATACTAATTATGACAGGTAACAGTAGCTTCGTTACTAATTATGACAAGTAACTGTAATTTCGATACAAATTATGACAGGTTAATGTAACTTCGTTACTAATTAAGACAAGTAACTGTAATTTCGATACAAATTATGGCAGGTATCAGTAACTTCGATACTAATTATGACAGGTAACCGTATCATCGATACTATTTATGACAAATAACTGTAATTTCGATACAAATTATGGCAGGTAACTGTAACTTCGATACTACATATGACAGGTAACTGTAACTTCGATACTAATTATGACAAGTAACAGTAACTTCGATACTAATTAAGACAAGTAACTGTAACTTCGAAACTAATTATGACAAGTGACTGTAATTTCGATACAAATTATGGCAGGTAACAGTAACTTCGATACTAATTATGACAGGTAACTGTAACTTCGATACTAATTATGAGAGGTAACAGTAACTTCGATACTAATTATGACAGGTTACAGTAACTTCGATACTAATTCTGACAGGTAACAGTAACTTCGTTACTAATTATGACAAGTAACTGTAATTTCGATATTAATTATGGCAGGTAACTGTAATTTCGTTACTAATTATGACAAGTGACTGTAATTTCGATACAAATTATGGCAGGTAACAGTAACTTCGATACTAATTATGACAGGTAACTGTAACTTCGCTACTAATTATGACAATAACTGTAATTTCGATACAAATTATGGCAGGTAACTGTAACTTCGATACTAATTATGACAGGTAACAGTAACTTCGATACTAATTATGACAAGTAACAGTAACTTCGATACTAATTAAGACAAGTAACTGTAACTTCGAAACTAATTATGACAAGTGACTGTAATTTCGATACAAATTATGGCAGGTAACAGTAATTTCGATTTTAATTATGACAGGTAACTGTAACTTCGATACTAATTATGAGAGGTAACAGTAACTTCGAAACTAATTATGACAGGTTACAGTAACTTCGATACTAATTATGACAGGTAACAGTAACTTCGTTACTAATTATGACAAGTAACTGTAACTTCGATTCTAATTATGACAGGTAACTGTAACTTCGTTACAAATTTTGGCAGGCAACTGTAATTTTGATACAAATTATGGCAGGGAACTGTAACTTCGATACTAATTATGACAGGTAACAGTAACTTCGATACTAATTATGACAAGTAACAGTAACTTCGATACTTATTAAGACAAGTAACTGTAACTTCGAAACTAATTATGACAAGTGACTGTAATTTCGATACAAATTATGGCAGGTAACAGTAACTTCGATACTAATTATGACAGGTAACTGTAACTTCGATACTAATTATGAGAGGTAACAATAACTTCGATACTAATTATGACAGGTTACAGTAACTTCGATACTAATTATGACAGGTAACAGTAACTTCGTTACTAATTATGACAAGTAACTGTAATTTCGATATTAATTATGGCAGGTAACTGTAATTTCGTTACTAATTATGACAAGTGACTGTAATTTCGATACAAATTATGGCAGGTAACAGTAACTTCGATACTAATTATGACAGGTATTTGTAACTTCGATACTAATTATGAGAGGTAACAATAACTTCGATACTAATTATGACAGGTTACAGTAACTTCGATACTAATTATGACAGGTAACAGTAACTTCGTTACTAATTATGACAAGTAACTGTAATTTCGATATTAATTATGGCAGGTAACTGTAATTTCGTTACTAATTATGACAAGTGACTGTAATTTCGATACAAATTATGGCAGGTAACAGTAACTTCGATACTAATTATGACAGGTAACTGTAACTTCGATACTAATTATGACAATAACTGTAATTTCGATACAAATTATGGCAGGTAACTGTAACTTCGATACTAATTATGACAGGTAACAGTAACTTCGATACTAATTATGACAAGTAACAGTAACTTCGATACTAATTATGACAAGTAACTGTAACTTCGAAACTAATTATGACAAGTGACTGTAATTTCGATACAAATTATGGCAGGTAACAGTTACGTCGATACTAATTATGACAGGTAACTGTAACTTCGATACTAATTATGAGAGGTAACAGTAACTTCGATACTATTTATGACAGGTTACAGTAACTTCGATACTAATTATGACAGGTAACAGTAACTTCGTTACTAATTATGACAAGTAACTGGAATTTCGATACAAATGATGGCAGGTAACTGTAACTTCGTTACTATTAATGACAGGTAACAGTAACTTCGATACTAATTATGACAAGTAACTGTAACTTCGATTCTAATTATGACAGGTAACTGTAACTTCGTTACAAATTATGACAGGTAACTGTAACTTCGATACTAATTATGGCAGGGAACTGTAAATTCGATACTAATTATGACAGGTAACAGTAACTTCGATACTAATTACGACAGGTTACAGTAACTTCGATACTAATTATGACAGGTAACAGTAACTTCGTTACGAATTATGACAAGTAACTGTAATTTCGATATTAATTATGGCAGGTAACTGTAACTTCGATAATAATTATGACAAGTAAATGTAATTTCGATACAAATTATGTCAGGTAACTGTATCTTCGATACTAATGATGACAGATAACAGTAACTTCGATACTAATTATGACAGGTAACAGTAACTTCGTTACTAATTATGACAAGTAACTGTAATTTCGATACAAATTATGACAGGTTAATGTAACTTCGTTACTAATTAAGACTAGTAACTGTAATTTCGATACAAATTATGGCAGGTATCAGTAACTTCGATACTAATTATGACAGGTAACCGTATCATCGATACTATTTATGACAAATAACTGTAATTTCGATACAAATTATGGCAGGTAACTGTAACTTCGATACTACATATGACAGGTAACTGTAACTTCGATACTAATTATGACAAGTAACAGTAACTTCGATACTAATTAAGACAAGTAACTGTAACTTCGAAACTAATTATGACAAGTGACTGTAATTTCGATACAAATTATGGCAGGTAACAGTAACTTCGATACTAATTATGACAGGTAACTGTAACTTCGATACTAATTATGAGAGGTAACAGTAACTTCGATACTAATTATGACAGGTTACAGTAACTTCGATACTAATTCTGACAGGTAACAGTAACTTCGTTGCTAATTAAGACAAGTAACTGTAATTTCGATATTAATTATGGCAGGTAACTGTAATTTCGTTACTAATTATGACAAGTGACTGTAATTTCGATACAAACTATGGCAGGTAACAGTAACTTCGATACTAATTATGACAGGTAACTGTAACTTCGCTACTAATTATGACAATAACTGTAATTTCGATACAAATTATGGCAGGTAACTGTAACTTCGATACTAATTATGACAGGTAACAGTAACTTCGATACTAATTATGACAAGTAACAGTAACTTCGATACTAATTAAGACAAGTAACTGTAACTTCGAAACTAATTATGACAAGTGACTGTAATTTCGATACAAATTATGGCAGGTAACAGTAATTTCGATTTTAATTATGACAGGTAACTGTAATTTCGATACTAATTATGAGAGGTAAGAGTAACTTCGAAACCAATTATGACAGGTTACAGTAACTTCGATACTAATTATGACAGGTAACAGTAACTTCGTTACTAATTATGACAAGTAACTGTAACTTCGATTCTAATTATGACAGGTAACTGTAACTTCGTTACAAATTTTGGCAGGCAACTGTAATTTTGATACAAATTATGGCAGGGAACTGTAACTTCGATACTAATTATGACAGGTAACAGTAACTTCGATACTAATTATGACAGGTTACAGTAACTTCGATACTAATTATGACAGGTAACAGTAACTTCGTTACTAATTATGACAAGTAACTGTAATTTCGATATTAATTATGGCAGGTAACTGTAATTTTGATACAAATTATGGCATGGAACTGTAACTTCGATACTAATTATGACAGGTAACAGTAACTTCGATACTAATTATGACAGGTTACAGTAACTTCGATACTAATTATGACAGGTAACAGTAACTTCGTTAATAATTATGACAAGTAAATGTAATTTCGATACAAATTATGTCAGGTAACTGTATCTTCGATACTAATGATGACAGATAACAGTTACTTCGATACTAATTATGACAGGTAACAGTAGCTTCGTTACTAATTATGACAAGTAACTGTAATTTCGATACAAATTATGACAGGTAACTGTAACTTCGTTACTAATTATGACAAGTAACTGTAATTTCGATACAAATTATGGCAGGTAACTGTAACTTCGATACTACATATGACAGGTAACTGTAACTTCGATACTAATTATGACAAGTAACTATAATTCGATACTTATTATGACAGGTAACTGTAACTTCCTTACTAATTATGACAAGTAACTGCAATTTCGATGCAAATTATGGCAGGTTACAGTAACTCTGATACATATTAAGACAGGTAACTGTAACATCGTTACTAATTATGACAAGTAACTGTAATTTCGATACATATTATGGCAAGTAACTGTAACTTCGATACTAATTATGACAGGTAACTGTAACTTCGATACTAATTATGACAAGTAACTCTAACTACGTTCCAAATTATGACAAGTAACAGTAATTTTGATAAAAAATTATGACAGGTAACTGTACCTTCGTTACTTATTATGACAGGTAATGTAACTTCGATACTAATTATGACAAGTAACTGTAACTTCGTTACTTATTATGACAAGTAACTGCAATTTCGATACAAAATTTAGCAGGTAACTGTAACTTCGTTACTAATTATGACAAGTAACAGTAACTTCGTTTCTAATTTTGACAGGAAACTGTAACTTCGTTACTAATTATGACAGGTTACTGTAACTTCGATACAAATTATGACAGGTAACAGTAACTTCGATACTAATTATGACAAGTAACTCTAACTACGTTCCAAATTATGACAAGTAACAGTAATTTTGATAAAAAATTATGACAGGTAACTGTACCTTCGTTACTTATTATGACAGGTAATGTAACTTCGATACTAATTATGACAAGAAACTGTAACTTCGATACTATTTATGACAGGTAACTGTAACTTCGATACTAATTATGACAAGTAACTGTTACTTCGATACTAATTATGACAAGTAACTGTAACTTCGGTACTAATTATGACAGGTAACAGTAACTTCGATACTAATTATGACAAGTAACAGTAACTTCGATACTAATTATGACAGGTAACTGTAACTTCGATACTAATTATGACAGGTAACTGTAACTTCGATACTAATTATGACAGGTAATGTAACTTCGATACTAATTATGACAAGTAACTGTAACTTCGTTACTAATTATGACAAGTAACTGCAATTTCGATACAAAATTTAGCAGGTAACTGTAACTTCGTTACTAATTATGACAAGTAACAGTAACTTCGTTTCTAATTTTGACAGGAAACTGTAACTTCGTTACTAATTATGACAGGTTACTGTAACTTCGATACAAATTATGACAGGTAACAGTAACTTCGATACTAATTATGACAAGTAACTGTAACATCTTACTAATTATGACAAGTAACTGAAATTTCGATACAAATTATAGCAGGTAACTGTAACTTCGATACTATTTATGACAGGTAACAGTAACTTCGTTACTAATTATGACAGAAAACAGTAACATCGATACTAATTATGACAGGTAACAGTAACTTCGATACTAATTATGGCAGGTAACTGTAACTTCGATACTAATTGTGACAAATAACTGTAATTTCGATACAAATTATGGCAGGTAACAGTAACTTCGATACTTATTATGACAGGTAACTGTAACATCGACACTAATTATGACAAGTAACTGTAATTTCGATACAAATTATGACAGGTAACTGTAACTTCGTTACTAATTATGGCAAGTAACTGTAATTTCGATACAAATTTTGGCAGGTAAAAGTAACTTCGATACTAATTATGACAGGTAACTGTAACTTCTATACAAAATATGACAGGTAACTGTAACTTCTATACTATTTATGACAGGTAACCATAACTTCGATAATAATTATGACAGAAAGCAGTAACATCGATACTAATTATGACAGGTAACAGTAACTTCGATACTCATTATGGCAGGTAACTGTAACTTCGATACCAATTATGACAGTTAACTGTAACTTCGTTACTAATTATGACAAGTAACTGAAATTTCGATATTAATTGTGGCAGGTAACTGTAACATCGATACTAATTATGACAGGTAACAGTAACTTCGATAATAATTATAACAAGTAACTGTAACTTCGATACTAATTATGACAGGTAACTGTATCTTCGTTACTAATTATGACAATAACTGTAATTTCGATAAAAATTATGGCAGGTAACTGTAACTTCGATACTAATTATGACAGGTAACTGTAACTTCGATACTAATTATGAGAGGTAACAGTAACTTCGATACTAATTATGACAGGTTACAGTAACTTCGATACTAATTATGACAGGTAACAGTAACTTCGTTACTAATTATGACAAGTAACTGTAATTTCGATATTAATTATGGCAGGTAACTGTAATTTCGTTACTAATTATGACAAGTGACTGTAATTTCGATACAAATTATGGCAGGTAACAGTATCTTCGATACTAATTAAGACAGGTAACTGTAACTTCGATACTAATTATGACAATAACTGTAATTTCGATACAAATTATGACAGCTAACTGTAACTTCGATACTAATTATGAGAGGTAACAGTAACTTCGATACTAATTATGACAGGTTACAGTAACTTCGATACTAATTATGACAGGTAACGGTAACTTCGTTACTAATTATGACAAGTAACTGGAATTTCGATACAAATGATGGTAGGTAACTGTAACTTCGTTACTAATTACGACAAGTAACTGAAATTTCGATACAAATTATGGCAGGTAACAGTAACTTCGATACTAATTATGACAGGTAACTGTAACATAGATACTAATTATGACAGGTAACTGAAACGTCGTTACTAATTATGACAAGTAACTGTAATTTCGATACAAATGATGGCAGGTAACTGTAACTTCGATACTAATTATGACAGGTAACAGTAACTTCGATACTAATTATGACAAGTAACAGTAACTTCGATACTAATTAAGACAAGTAACTGTAACTTCGAAACTAATTATGACAAGTGACTGTAATTTCGATACAAATTATGGCAGGTAACAGTAACTTCGATACTAATTATGACAGGTAACTGTAACTTCGATACTAATTATGAGAGGTAACAATAACTTCGATACTAATTATGACAGGTTACAGTAACTTCGATACTAATTATGACAGGTAACAATAACTTCGTTACTAATTATGACAAGTAACTGTAATTTCGATATTAATTATGGCAGGTAACTGTATTTTCGTTACTAATTATGACAAGTGACTGTAATTTCGATACAAATTATGGCAGGTAACAGTAACTTCGATACTAATTATGACAGGTAACTGTAACTTCGATACTAATTATGACAATAACTGTAATTTCGATACAAATTATGGCAGGTAACTGTAACTTCGATACTAATTATGACAGGTAACAGAAACTTCGATACTAATTATGACAAGTAACAGTAACTTCGATACTAATTAAGACAAGGAACTGTAACTTCGAAACAAATTATGACAAGTGACTGTAATTTCGATACAAATTATGGCAGGTAACAGTAACGTCGATACTAATTATGACAGGTAACTGTAACTTCGATACTAATTATGAGAGGTAACAGTAACTTCGATACTATTTATGACAGGTTACAGTAACTTCGATACTAATTATGACAGGTAACAGTAACTTCGTTACTAATTATGACAAGTAACTGGAATTTCGATACAAATGATGGCAGGTAACTGTAACTTCGTTACTATTAACGACAGGTAACAGTAACTTCGATACTAATTATGACAAGTAACTGTAACTTCGATTCTAATTATGACAGGTAACTGTAACTTCGTTACAAATTTTGGCAGGTAACTGTAATTTTGATACAAATTATGGCAGGGAACTGTAACTTCGATACTAATTATGACAGGTAACAGTAACTTCGATACTAATTATGACAGGTTACAGTAACTTCGATACTAATTATGACAGGTAACAGTAACATCGTTACTAATTATGACAAGTAACTGTAATTTCGATATTAATTATGGCAGGTAACTGTAATTTTGATACAAATTATGGCAGGGAACTGTACCTTCGATACTAATTATGACAGGTAACAGTAACTTCGATACTAATTATGACAGGTTACAGTAACTTCTATACTAATTATGACAGGTAACAGTAACTTCGTTAATAATTATGACAAGTAAATGTAATTTCGATACAAATTATGTCAGGTAACTGTATCTTCCATACTAATGATGACAGATAACAGTAACTTCGATACTAATTATGACAGGTAACAGTAGCTTCGTTATTAATTATGACAAGTAACTGTAATTTCGATACAAATTATGACAGGTAACTGTAACTTCGTTACTAATTAAGACAAGTAACTGTAATTTCGATACAAATTATGGCAGGTATCAGTAACTTCGATACTAATTATGACAGGTAACCGTATCATCGATACTAATTATGACAAGTAACTGTAATTTCGATACAAATTATGGCAGGTAACTGTAACTTCGATACTACATATGACAGGTAACTGTAACTTCGATACTAATTATGACAAGTAACTATAATTCGATACTTATTATGACAGGTAACTGTAACTTCCTTACTAATTATGACAAGCAACTGCAATTTCGATGCAAATTATGGCAGGTTACAGTAACTCTGATACATATTAAGACAGGTAACTGTAACATCGTTACTAATTATGACAAGTAACTGTAATTTCGATACATATTATGGCAAGTAACTGTAACTTCGATACTAATTATGACAGGTAACTGTAACTTCGATACTAATTATGACAAGTAACTCTAACTTCGTTCCAAATTATGACAAGTAACTGTAATTTTGATAAAAAATTATGACAGGTAACTGTACCTTCGTTACTTATTATGACTAGTTACTGTAACTTCGATACTAATTATGACAAGAAACTGTAACTTCGATACTATTTATGACAGGTAACTGTAACTTCGATACTAATTATGACAAGTAACTGTAACTTCGATACTAATTATGACAAGTAACTGTAACTTCGATACTAATTATGACAGGTAACAGTAACTTCGATACTAATTATGACAAGTAACAGTAACTTCGATACTAATTATGACAGGTAACTGTAAATTCGATACTAATTATGACAGGTAACTGTAACTTCGATACTAATTATGACAGGTAATGTAACTTCGATACTAATTATGACAATTAACTGTAACTTCGTTACTAATTATGACAAGTAACTGCAATTTCGATACAAATTTTAGCAGGTAACTGTAACTTCGTTACTAATTATGACAAGTAACAGTAACTTCGTTTCTAATTTTGACAGGAAACTGTAACTTCGTTACTAATTATGACAGGTTACTGTAACTTCGATACAAATTATGACAGGTAACAGTAACTTCGATACTAATTATGACAAGTAACTGTAACATCTTACTAATTATGACATGTAACTGAAATTTCGATACAAATTATAGCAGGTAACTGTAACTTCGATACTATTTATGACAGGTAACAGTAACTTCGTTACTAATTATGACAGAAAACAGTAACATCGATACTAATTATGACAGGTAACAGTAACTTCGATACTAATTATGGCAGGTAACTGTAACTTCGATACTAATTGTGACAAATAACTGTAATTTCGATACAAATTATGGCAGGTAACAGTAACTTCGATACTTATTATGACAGGTAACTGTAACTTCGATACTAATTATGACAAGGAACTGTAATTTCGATACAAATTATGACAGGTAACTGTAACTTCGTTACTAATTATGGCAAGTAACTGTAATTTCGATACAAATTATGGCAGGTAAAAGTAACTTCGATACTAATTATGACAGGTAACTGTAACTTCTATACAAAATATGACAGGTAACTGTAACTTCTATACTATTTATGACAGGTAACCATAACTTCGATAATAATTATGACAGAAAGCAGTAACTTCGATACTAATTATGACAGGTAACAGTAACTTCGATACTAATTATGACAAGTAACAGTAACTTCGATACTAATTAAGACAAATAACTGTAACTTCGAAACTAATTATGACAAGTGACTGTAATTTCGATACAGATTATGGCAGGTAACAGTAACTTCGATACTAATTATGACAGGTAACTGTAACTTCGATACTAATTATGACAGGTAACTGTAACTTCGATATTAATTATGACAGGTAACAGTAACTTCGATACTTATTATGACATATAAGTGTTACTTCGTTACTAATTATGACATGTAACTGTAATTTCGATACAAATTATGACAGGTAACTGTAAATTCGTTACTAATTATGACAAGTGACTGTAATTTCGATACAAATTATGGCAGGTAACAGTAACTTCGATACTAATTATGACAGGTAACTGTAACTTCGATACTAATTATGACAAGTAACTGTAATTTCGTTACAAATTATGGCAGGTAACGGTAACTTTGATTCTAATTCTGACAGGTAACAGTAACTTCGATACTAATTATGACAAGTAACTATAACATCGATACTGATTATGACAGGTAACTGTAACTTCGATAGTAATTATGACAAGTAACTGTTACTTCGATACTTATTATGACAGGTAACTGTAACTTCATTACTAATTATGACAAGAAACTGTAACTTCGATACTAATTATGACAGGTAACTGTAACTTCGATACTATTTATGACAAGATACTGTAACTTCGATACTAATTACGACAAGTAACTGTAATTTCGATACAAATTATGGCAGGTAACTGTAACTTCGATACTAAATATGACAGGTAACAGTAACTTCGATACTAATTATGACAGGTAACAGTAACTTAGTTACTAATTATGACATGTAACTGTAATTTCGATACAAATTATGACAGGTAGCTGTAACTTCGTTACTAATTATGACAAGTAACTGTAATATCGATACAAATTATGGCAGGTAACAGTAACTTCGATACTAATTATGATAGGTAACTGAAACTTCGATACTTATTATGACAAGTAACTGTAATTTCGATACAAATTATGGCAGGTAACTGTAACTTCGATACTAATTATGACAGGTAAGAGTAACTTCGATACTAATTATGACAAGTAACTGTAACTTCGATACTAATTATGACAGGTAACTGTAACTTCGAAACTAATTATGACAAGTAACTCTAACTTCGTTCCAAATTATGACAAGTAACTGTAATTTTGATAAAAAATTATGACAGGTAACTGTAACTTCGTTACTTATTATGACTAGTAACTGTAACTTCGATACTAATTATGACAAGAAACTGTAACTTCGATACTATTTATGACAGGTAACTGTAACTTCGATACTAATTATGACAAGTAACTGTAACTTCGTTACTAATTATGACAAGTAACTGTAACTTCGGTACTAATTATGACAGGTAACAGTAACTTCGATACTAATTATGACAAGTAACAGTAACTTCGATACTAATTATGACAGGTAACTGTAACTTCGTTACTAATTATGAAAGGTTACTGTAACTTCGATACTAATTATGACAAGTAAATGTAACTTCGATACTAATTATGACAAGTAACTGTAACTTCGTTACTAATTATGGCAATTAACTGTAATTTCGATACAAATTTTAGCAGGTAACTGTAACTTCGTTACTAATTATGACAAGTAAAAGTAACTTCGTTTCTAATTTTGACAGGAAACTGTAACTTCGTTACTAATTATGACAGGTAACTGTAACTTCGATACTAATTATGACAAGTTACTCTAACTTCGTTACTAATTATGACAAGTAACTGTAATTTTGATAAAAAATTATGGCAGGTAACTGTAACTTCGATACTAATTATGACAGTTAAAGTAACTACGATACTAATTATGACAGGTAACTGTAACCTCGTTATTAATTATGACAAGTAAATGTAATTTCGATACTAATTATGGCAGGTAACTGAATCTTCGTTACTAATTATGACAAGTAACTGTAATTTCGATACAAATTATGGCAGGTAACTGTAACTTCGATTCTAATTATGACAGGTAACAGTAACTTCGATACTAATTATGACAGGTTACTGTAACTTCGCTACTAATTATTACAAGTAACTGTAATTTCGATACAAATTATGACAGGTAACTGTAACTTCGTTACTAATTACGACAAGTAACTGAAATTTCGATTCAAATTATGGCAGGTAACAGTAACTTCGATACTAATTATGACAGGTAACTGTAACTTAGATACTAATTATGACAGGTAACTGAAACTTCGTTACTAATTATGACAAGTAACTGTAATTTCGATACAAATGATGGCAGGTAACTGTAACTTCGATACTAATTATGACAGGTAACAGTAACTTCGATACTAACTATGACAAGTAACAGTAACTTCGATACTAATTAAGACAAGTAACTGTAACTTCGAAACTAATTATGACAAGTGACTGTAATTTCGATACAAATTATGGCAGGTAACAGTAACTTCGATACTAATTATGACAGGTAACTGTAACTTCGATACTAATTATGAGAGGTAACAATAACTTCGATACTAATTATGACAGGTTACAGTAACTTCGATACTAATTATGACAGGTAACAATAACTTCGTTACTAATTATGACAAGTAACTGTAATTTCGATATTAATTATGGCAGGTAACTGTAATTTCGTTACTAATTATGACAAGTGACTGTAATTTCGATACAAATTATGGCATGTAACAGTAACTTCGATACTAATTTTGACAGGTAACTGTAACTTCGATACTAATTATGACAATAACTGTAATTTCGATACAAATTATGGCAGGTAACTGTAACTTCGATACTAATTATGACAGGTAACAGTAACTTCGATACTAATTATGACAAGTAACAGTAACTTCGATACTAATTAAGACAAGTAACTGTAACTTCGAAACAAATTATGACAAGTGACTGTAATTTCGATACAAATTATGGCAGGTAACAGTAACGTCGATACTAATTATGACAGGTAACTTTAACTTCGATACTAATTATGAGAGGTAACAGTAACTTCGATACTATTTATGACAGGTTACAGTAACTTCGATACTAATTATGACAGGTAACAGTAACTTCGTTACTAATTATGACAAGTAACTGGAATTTCGATACAAATGATGGCAGGTAACTGTAACTTCGTTACTATTAATGACAGGTAACAGTAACTTCGATACTAATTATGACAAGTAACTGTAACTTCGATTCTAATTATGACAGGTGACTGTAACTTCGTTACAAATTTTGGCAGGTAACTGTAATTTTGATACAAATTATGGCAGGGAACTGTAACTTCGATACTAATTATGACAGGTAACAGTAACTTCGATACTAATTACGACAGGTTACAGTAACTTCGATACTAATTATGACAGGTAACAGTAACTTCGTTACTAATTATGACAAGTAACTGTAATTTCGATATTAATTATGGCAGGTAACTGTAACTTCGTTAATAATTATGACAAGTAAATGTAATTTCGATACAAATTATGTCAGGTAACTGTATCTTCGATACTAATGATGACAGATAACAGTAACTTCGATACTAATTATGACAGGTAACAGTAGCTTCGTTACTAATTATGACAAGTAACTGTAATTTCGATACAAATTATGACAGGTTAATGTAACTTCGTTACTAATTAAGACAAGTAACTGTAATTTCGATACAAATTATGGCAGGTATCAGTAACTTCGATACTAATTATGACAGGTAACCGTATCATCGATACTAATTATGACAAATAACTGTAATTTCGATACAAATTATGGCAGGTAACTGTAACTTCGATACTACATATGACAGGTAACTGTAACTTCGATACTAATTATGACAAGTAACAGTAACTTCGATACTAATTAAGACAAGTAACTGTAACTTCGAAACTAATTATGACAAGTGACTGTAATTTCGATACAAATTATGGCAGGTAACAGTAACTTCGATACTAATTATGACAGGTAACTGTAACTTCGATACTAATTATGAGAGGTAACAGTAACTTCGATACTAATTATGACAGGTTACAGTAACTTCGATACTAATTATGACAGGTAACAGTAACTTCGTTACTAATTATGACAAGTAACTGTAATTTCGATATTAATTATGGCAGGTAACTGTAATTTCGTTACTAATTATGACAAGTGACTGTAATTTCGATACAAATTATGGCAGGTAACAGTAACTTCGATACTAATTATGACAGGTAACTGTAACTTCGATACTAATTATGACAATAACTGTAATTTCGATACAAATTATGGCAGGTAACTGTAACTGCGATACTAATTATGACAGGTAACAGTAACATCGATACTAATTATGACAAGTAACAGTAACTTCGATACTAATTAAGACAAGTAACTGTAACTTCGAAACTAATTATGACAAGTGACTGTAATTTCGATACAAATTATGGCAGGTAACAGTAATTTCGATACTAATTATGACAGGTAACTGTAACTTCGATACTAATTATGAGAGGTAACAGTAACTTCGAAACTAATTATGACAGGTTACAGTAACTTCGATACTAATTATGACAGGTAACAGTAACTTCGTTACTAATTATGACAAGTAACTGGAATTTCGATACAAATGATGGCAGGTAACTGTAACTTCGTTACTATTAATGACAGGTAACAGTAACTTCGATACTAATTATGACAAGTAACTGTAACTTCGATTCTAATTATGACAGGTAACTGTAACTTCGTTACAAATTTTGGCAGGTAACTGTAATTTTGATACAAATTATGGCAGGGAACTGTAACTTCGATACTAATTATGACAGGTAACAGTAACTTCGATACTAATTATGACAGGTTACAGTAACTTCGATACTAATTATGACAGGTAACAGTAACTTCGTTACTAATTATGACAAGTAACTGTAATTTCGATATTAATTATGGCAGGTAACTGTAATTTTGATACAAATTATGGCAGGGAACTGTACCTTCGATACTAATTATGTCAGGTAACAGTAACTTCGATACTAATAATGACAGGTTACAGTAACTTCTATACTAATTATGACAGGTAACAGTAACTTCGTTAATAATGATGACAAGTAAATGTAATTTCGATACAAATTATGTCAGGTAACTGTATCTTCGATACTAATGATGACAGATAACAGTAACTTCGATACTAATTATGACAGGTAACAGTAGCTTCGTTACTAATTATGACAAGTAACTGTAATTTCGATACAAATTATGACAGGTAACTGTAACTTCGTTACTAATTAAGACAAGTAACTGTAATTTCGATACAAATTATGGCAGGTATCAGTAACTTCGATACTAATTATGACAGGTAACCGTATCATCGATACTAATTATGACAAGTTACTGTAATTTCGATACAAATTATGGCAGGTAACTGTAACTTCGATACTACATATGACAGGTAACTGTAACTTCGATACTAATTATGACAAGTAACTATAATTCGATACTTATTATGACAGGTAACTGTAACTTCCTTACTAATTATGACAAGTAACTGCAATTTCGATGCAAATTATGGCAGGTTACAGTAACTCTGATACATATTAAGACAGGTAACTGTAACATCGTTACTAATTATGACAAGTAACTGTAATTTCGATACATATTATGGCAAGTAACTGTAACTTCGATACTAATTATGACAGGTAACTGTAACTTCGATACTAATTATGACAAGTAACTCTAACTTCGTTCCAAATTATGACAAGTAACTGTAATTTTGATAAAAAATTATGACAGGTAACTGTACCTTCTTTACTTATTATGACTAGTTACTGTAACTTCGATACTAATTATGACAAGAAACTGTAACTTCGATACTATTAATGACAGGTAACTGTAACTTCGATACTAATTATGACAAGTAACTGTAACTTCGATACTAATTATGACAAGTAACTGTAACTTCGGTACTAATTATGACAGGTAACAGTAACTTCGATACTAATTATGACAAGTAACAGTAACTTCGATACTAATTATGACAGGTAACTGTAACTTCGATACTAATTATGACAGGTAACTGTAACTTCGATACTAATTATGACAGGTAATGTAACTTCGATACGAATTATGACAATTAACTGTAACTTCGTTACTAATTATGACAAGTAACTGCTATTTCGATACAAATTTTAGCAGGTAACTGTAACTTCGTTACTAATTATGACAAGTAACAGTAACTTCGTTTCTAATTTTGACAGGAAACTGTAACTTCGTTACTAATTATGACAGGTTACTGTAACTTCGATACAAATTATGACAGGTAACAGTAACTTCGATACCAATTATGACAAGTAACTGTAACATCTTACTAATTATGACAAGTAACAGAAATTTCGATACAAATTATAGCAGGTAACTGTAACTTCGATACTATTTATGACAGGTAACAGTAACTTCGTTACTAATTATGACAGAAAACAGTAACATCGATACTAATTATGACAGGTAACAGTAACTTCGATACTAATTATGGCAGGGAACTGTAACTTCGATACTAATTGTGACAAATAACAGTAATTTCGATACAAAATTATGGCAGGTAACAGTAACTTTGATACTTATTATGACAGGTAACTGTAACTTCGATACTAATTATGACAAGTAACTGTAATTTCGATACAAATTATGACAGGTAACTGTAACTTCGTTACTAATTATGGCAAGTAACTGTAATTTCGATACAAATTATGGCAGGTAAAAGTAACTTCGATACTAATTATGACAGGTAACTGTAACTTCTATACAAAATATGATAGGTAACTGTAACTTCTATACTATTTATGACAGGTAACCATAACTTCGATAATAATTATGACAGAAAGCAGTAACTTCGATACTAATTATGACAGGTAACAGTAACTTCGATACTCATTATGGCAGGTAACTGTAACTTCGATACCAATTATGACAGTTAACTGTAACTTCGTTACTAATTATGACAAGTAACTGAAATTTCGATATTAATTGTGGCAGGTAACTGTAACATCGATACTAATTATGACAGGTAACAGTAACTTCGATAATAATTATGGCAGGTAACTGTAACTTCGATACTAATTATGACAGGTAACTGTATCTTCGTTACTAATTATGACAATAACTGTAATTTCGATAAAAATTATGGCAGGTAACTGTAACTTCGATACTAATTATGACAGGTAACTGTAACTTCGATACTAATTATGAGATGTAACAGTAACTTGGATACTAATTATGACAGGTTACAGTAACTTCGATACTAATTATGACAGGTAACAGTAACTTCGTTACTAATTATGACAAGTAACTGTAATTTCGATATTAATTATGGCAGGTAACTGTAATTTCGTTACTAATTATGACAAGTGACTGTAATTTCGATACAAATTATGGCAGGTAACAGTATCTTCGATACTAATTATGACAGGTAACTGTAACTACGATACTAATTATGACAATAACTGTAATTTCGATACAAATTATGGCAGGTATCTGTAACTTCGATACTAATTATGACAGGTAACAGTAACTTCGATACTAATTATGACAAGTAACAGTAACTTCGATACTAATTAAGACAAGTAACTGTAACTTCGAAACTAATTATGACAAGTGACTGTAATTTCGATACAAATTATGGCAGGTAACAGTAACTTCGATACTAATTATGACAGCTAACTGTAACTTCGATACTAATTATGAGAGGTAACAGTAACTTCGATACTAATTATGACAGGTTACAGTAACTTCGATACTAATTATGACAGGTAACAGTAACATCGTTACTAATTATGACAAGTAACTGGAATTTCGATACAAATGATGGCAGGTAACTGTAACTTCGATACTATTAATGACAGGTAACAGTAACTTCGATACTAATTATGACAAGTAACTGTAACATCGATTCTAATTATGACAGGTAACTGTAACTTCGTTACAAATTTTGGCAGGTAACTGTAATTTTGATACAAATTATGGCAGGGAACTGTAACATCGATACTAATTATGACAGGTAACAGTAACTTCGATACTAATTATGACAGGTTACAGTAACTTCGATACTAATTATGACAGGTAACAGTAACTTCGTTACTAATTATGACAAGTAACTGTAATTTCGATATTAATTATGGCAGGTAACTGTAACTTCGTTAATAATTATGACAAGTAAATGTAATTTCGATACAAATTATGTCAGGTAACTGTACCTTCGATACAAATGAGACAGATAACAGTAACTTCGATACTAATTATGACAGGTAAAAGTAGCTTCGTTACTAATTATGACAAGTAACTGTAATTTCGATACAAATTATGACAGGTAACTATAACTTCGTTACTAATTAAGAAAAGTAACTGTAATTTCGATACAAATTATGGCAGGTATCAGTAACTTCGATACTAATTATGACAGGTAACCGTATCATCGATACTAATTATGACAAGTAACTGTAATTTCGATACAAATTATCGCAGGTAACTGTAACTTCGTTACTACATATGACAGGTAACTGTAACTTCGATACTAATTATGACAAGTAACTATAATTCGATACTTATTAAGACAGGTAACTGTAACTTCCTTACTAATTATGACAAGTAACTGCAATTTCGATGCAAATTATGGCAGGTAACAGTAACTCTGATACAAATTAAGACAGGTAACTGTAACATCGTTACTAATTATGACAAGTAACTGTAATTTCGATACATATTATGGCAGGTTACTGTAACTACGATACTTATTATGACAGGTAAGAATAACTTCGATACTAATTATGACAAGTTACTGTAACTTCGATACTAATTATGACAGGTAACTGTAACTTCGATACTAATTATGACAAGTAACTCTAACTTCGTTCCAAATTATGACAAGTATCTGTAAATTTGATAAAAAATTATGACTAGTTACTGTAACTTCGATACTAATTATGACAAGAAACTGTAACTTCGATACTATTTATGACAGGTAACTGTAACTTCGATACTAATTATGACAAGTAACTGTAACTTCGATACTAATTATGACAAGTAACTGTAACTTCGGTACTAATTATGACAGGTAACAGTAACTTCGATACTAATTATGACAAGTAACAGTAACTTCGATACTAATTATGACAGGTAACTGTAACTTCGATACTAATTATGACAGGTAACTGTAACTTCGTTACTAATTATGACAGGTAAATGTAACTTCGATACTAATTATGACAATTAACTGTAACTTCGTTACTAATTATGAAAAGTAACTGTAATTTCGATACAAATTTTAGCAGGTAACTGTAACTTCGTTACTAATTATGACAAGTAACAGTAACTTCGTTTCTAATTTTGACAGGAAACTGTAACTTCGTTACTAATTATGACAGGTTACTGTAACTTCGATACAAATTATGACAGGTAACAGTAACTTCGATACTAATTATGACAAGTAACTGTAACATCTTACTAATTATGACATGTAACTGAAATTTCGATACAAATTATAGCAGGTAACTGTAACTTCGATACTATTTATGACAGGTAACAGTAACTTCGTTACTAATTATGACAGAAAACAGTAACATCGATACTAATTATGACAGGTAACAGTAACTTCGATACTAATTATGGCAGGTAACTGTAACTTGGATACTAATTGTGACAAATAACTGTAATTTCGATACAAATTATGGCAGGTAACAGTAACTTCGATACTTATTATGACAGGTAACTGTAACTACGATACTAATTATGACAAGTAACTGTAATTTCGATACAAATTATGACAGGTAACTGTAACTTCGTTACTAATTATGGCAAGTAACTTTAATTTCGATACAAATTATGGCAGGTAAAAGAAACTTCGATACTAATTATGACAGGTAACTGTAACTTCTATACAAATTATGACAGGTAACCATAACTTCGATAATAATTATGACAGAAAGCAGTAACTTCGATACTAATTATGACAGGTAACAGTAACTTCGATACTCATTATGGCAGGTAACTGTAACTTCGATACTAATTATGACAGTTAACTGTAACTTCGTTACTAATTATGACAAGTAACTGAAACTTCGATATTAATTGTGGCAGGTAACTGTAACATCGATACTAATTATGAGAGGTAACTGTAACTTCGATACTAATTATGACAGGTAACAGTTACTTCGATACTTATTATGACATATAAGTGTAACTTCGTTACTAATTATGACATGTAACTGTAATTTCGATACAAATTATGACAGGTAACTGTAATTTCGTTACTAATTATGACAAGTGACTGTAATTTCGATACAAATTATGGCAAGTAACAGTAACTTGGATACTAATTATGACAGGTAACTGTAACTTCGATACTAATTATGACAAGTAACTGTAATTTCGTTACAAATTATGGCAGGTAACGGTAACTTTGATTCTAATTCTGACAGGTAACAGTAACTTCGATACTAATTATGACAAATAACTGTAACATCGATACTGATTATGACAGGTAACTGTAACTTCGATACTAATTATGACAAGTAACTGTAACTTCGATACTTATTATGACAGGTAACTGTAACTTCATTACTAATTATGACAAGAAACTGTAACTTCGATACTAATTATGACAGGTAACTGTAACTTCGTTACTAATTATGACAAGATACTGTAACTTCGATACTAATTTCGACAAGTAACTGTAACTTCGATAATTATTATGACAGGTAACTGTAACTTCATTACTAATTATGACAAGAAACTGTAACTTCGATACTAATTATGACAGGTAACTGTAACTTCGATACTAATTATGACTAGTAACTGTAACTTCGTTACTAATTGTGACAAGTAACTGTAATTTCGATATTAATTATGGCAGGTAACTGTAACTTCGTTACTAATTATGACAAGTAACTGTAATTTCGATACAAATTATGGCAGGTAACTGTAACTTCGATACTAATTATGACAGGTAACAGTAACTTCGATACTTATTATGACAGGTAACAGAAACTTAGTTACTAATTATGACATGTAACTGTAATTTCGATACAAATTATGACAGGTAGCTGTAACGTCGTTACTAATTATGACAAGTAACTGTAATATCGATACAAATTATGGCAGGTAACAGTAACTTCGATACTAATTATGACAGGTAACTGAAACTTCGATACTTATTATGACAAGTAACTGTAATTTCGATACAAATTATGGCAGGTAACTGTAACTTCGATACTAATTATGACAGGTAAGAGTAACTTCGATACTAATTATGACAAGTAACTGTAACTTCGATACTAATTAAGACAGGTAACTGTAACTTCGAAACTAATTATGACAAGTAACTCTAACTTCGTTCCAAATTATGACAAGTAACTGTAATTTTGATAAAAAATTATGACAGGTATCTGTAACTTCGTTACTTATTATGACTAGTAACTGTAACTTCGATACTAATTATGACAAGAAACTGTAACTTCGATACTATTTATGACAGGTAACTGTAACTTCGATACTAATTATGACAAGTAACTGTAACTTCGTTACTAATTATGACAAGTAACTGTAACTTCGGTACTAATTATGACAGGTAACAGTAACTTCGATACTAATTATGACAAGTAACAGTAACTTCGATACTAATTATGACAGGTAACTGTAACTTCGATACTAATTATGAAAGGTAACTGTAACTTCGATACTAATTATGACAGGTAAATGTAACTTCGATACTAATTATGACAAGTAACTGTAAATTCGTTACTAATTATGAAAATTAACTGTAATTTCGATACAAATTTGAGCAGGTAACTGTAACTTCGTTACTAATTATGACAAGTAACAGTAACTTCGTTTCTAATTTTGACAGGAAACTGTAACTTCGTTACTAATTATGACAGGTTACTGTAACTTCGATACTTATTATGACAGGTAACTTTAACTTCGATACTAATTAGGACAAGTAACTGTAACTTCTTACTAATTATGACAAGTTACTGAAATTTCGATACAAATTATGGCAGGTAACTGTAACTTCGATACTATTTATGACAGGTAACAGTAACTTCGTTACTAATTATGACAGAAAACAGTAACTTCGATACTAATTATGACAGGAAACAGTAACTTCGATACTAATTATGGCAGGTAACTGTAACTTCGATACTAATTGTGACAAATAACTGTAACTTCGATACAAATTATGGCAGGTAACAGTATCTTCGATACTTATTATGACAGGTAACTGTAATTTCGATACTAGTTATGACAAATAACTGTAATTTCGATACAAATTATGACAGGTAACTGTAACTTCGTTACTAATTATGGCAAGTAACTGTAATTTCGATACAAATTATGGCAGGTAACAGTAACTTCGATACTAATTATGACAGGTAACTGTAACTTCTATACAAATTATGACAGGTAACTGTAACTTCTATACTAATTATGACAGGTAACAATAACTTCGATAATAATTATGACAGAAAACAGTAACTTCGATACTAATTATGACAGGTAACAGTAACTTCGATACTAATTATGGCAGGTAACTGTAATTTCGATACAAATTATGGCAGGTAACTGTAACTTCGATACTAATTTTGACAGGTAACAGTAACATCGATACTAATTATGACAAGTAACAGTAACTTCGATACTAATTAAGACAAGTAACTGTAACTTCGAAACTAATTATGACAAGTGACTGTAATTTCGATACAAATTATGGCAGGTAACGGTAACTTCGATACTAATTATGACAGGTAACTGTAACTTCGATACTAATTATGAGAGGTAACAGTATCTTCGATACTAATTATGACAGGTTACAGTAACTTCGATACTAATTATGACAGGTAACAGTAACTTCGTTACTAATTATGACAAGTAACTGTAATTTCGATATTAATTATGGCAGGTAACTGTAATTTCGTTACTAATTATGACAAGTGACTGTAATTTCGATACAAATTATGGCAGGTAACAGTAACTTCGATACTAATTATGACAGGTATCTGTAACTTCGATACTAATTATGACAATAACTGTAATTTCGATACAAATTATGGCAGGTAACTGTAACTTCGATACTAATTATTGTGCCCAACTGGTCACGGCAGTCTGGCATCGAACTCAGGCCTCATCAAAGAAGACCAGGCAAATGGTTATGCCTAAGGTCGAACCAGTGGTCTCTAAGGGGGAGCCATTATATGGACCCCACAGAGCAATGAGAGGTCTACTGACACATAATAGTCTAGCGTGATTTCACGATTATTTAGGTGCAAATCATAGCAATTTAAAGGAGAAATTATAAGCAAAATGCAAAGGAATGTACGTTTTCAGTGCATACGAAGTCGAAGAAAGGCTAGTTTGAAGTCTGACAAATTACTTTAGCAAGTAGGCGGGGTAGGCTCGGCGCCAGTTGAACTACTTCCGTCTAGGGCGGTCAGACAGCTCAAAATTAATGACCCGGGAATTCACCAGTCGACAACGAGCAAAGCTTTGGCGGAACCAAGCCCACAAGAAATTAATTAATTACAGATAAATGGAGCATTGTAATGCAATGGAACATACACACAGATGAATGTATTCACGGAGGAGTAATTTAGGAGTGGTTTTTCACCTAAAATTACGCCTATTTCTCAAAATGACCGCATTACAACCTAACTCACGCTCGAGAGCACGAATACTTTAACCAACCAGCGGGAAATCCCCACCGTGGCGTCCCACGCGCTGAACTAAGGCAATTAATTGTAATTAATTGGCCGAAGCGATCGCCGGCACGCGAGTGTTTTTAAAACCTCCACGCCTAAATAAACAAGATGCAGATGTTATTTCGGCTGAAGACGGAGTATTTCAAGAAGGGAGTCGCTCTCACGTGTCCCGTGAACTATTTTGTGCAAGAAACAAATATAAGGGAGAGCAGCCTACGCCAAGGGTCAGTTCAGTTGCAGTTCAGTTGGAAGTCAGTCGAAGTCAGTGATGTAGAGTGAAGGCAGTTGAAGACGTCAGACGGTCGCTCGAGTTGGAAGTTAGTCCTTTGTCTACAAGCGCTCTGCAGTGAGCACGCCAATTATTAAAATATCAGCGTACCGCCGTTGAAGACAATGGAAGCAAATTGTAAGCTTCATCTGTAATAATGAAGTGCATCAAAGTAACTCAATGCAGATATTTCTTTATTATCTGACACAGATATAAATTCGCTACAGCGAATAGGAACTGATAATGTTTGGAACAGTTCGTATACCGGAAGGTATTGTCAATTATATGACATCAGCATCAGGAGCACTCCAGTGATGGGAGAGTGGAAGTTATTGCCACCTAACCAGGACAGTGAGGTGAACGGGAGTGCAGGGAACTAGGATCGAACATCTATAAAAACGCTACTAGATTTCACGGAGACCAGCGGTTATCATAAGTTCATCGCATCTCTGAGGTCAAGCGTAGGTGAAATCCAGATTAAGGATCAACATGTGAAATGATAGAGGAAGTGTGTATAAATTGTGAAATAATAATTTAAAGTGTTAATGTGTTTAATGATTAATATTCAGTGTTTATCAGTGGTAAAGGCCACTTGTGATAATATGTGTATCATGTGTAAAAAGTGTGAATCTCAGTGTTGTGTATTGGATATCATGATGGATTAAGTCAATCATCATGGTAGAGCTCAGGCGAAGATACTGGTACTTTCCAGCCAGAAGGAAACGTGAGTACACATGCAAATAATAGCATTATAATGGCATAGTTCACCATGTAACGATTAATCTCTTACTGAACGAGTTTTCACCACTCGTCTTGAATAAAGTATGACTTGGAAGGTGATTTGCTTAGGACCATTTAGGTCAAAAATAGTGATGGATCTAAACGTTAAAATAATAATAATAATAATAACTGGGGTCGGCAAAAATAAAGTAAGGGCAAATTTGGCCTAAGGAATGTTCAAATAGTGTCATGTCTAATTTAAGATACTGTCATTTGGTAAACAGTAAAGAATGTAGTGTGGAATATCGCGAATACGAGAGCTTTTCTCAGTGTCAGTGAAATTTTGAATGAATATTTGAAATTAAAGTAAGCCAGTATATTTGTACATTTGTGTTAGGAGCTATGTAAAGCTTTGGCTTAAATAGTATAACAGGAAGAACGCAGGTACCTTGATAATGGAGTCATATATGTGAAATATTGTTTAGCCGCATATAGCGTGCAGATTAACGTAGAATCCAGTGATTTACGTAAGATAAGCACGGGAAAGACTAGTATAGCTTGCGCGTGAGGTGAAAATTGGCTTAATCTTCGAGAAGTATCGCCTTTGTGCATACTGTATTTGTTACGCAGCGATTTGGGTAGATTCTGTCTATTGCCAACGCTTGCATTGAATTATAGCCACTATGGACGCCCAGCGAGGCGCGGTGTGCATTTATACTTATGGTCTGCCCGAGAGGTAGAATCATATTCGTCGACGAGGAACGTGGTTCCCAAAAATATATGTTAATGACAGCTGCTGATGATAACCATGGGGTTTCATTATGATGCGCGTCTTAAAAGCCACAAGTAATCACCTTAGAACGGCAATGCTATCATTGGAATTTCACCCCTGCCATGAATGTTTAATAGGAGCCATTTGAGCCCAAATACACTGTAAAGTTAGGTGTTAATTAATTAAATGACTCAATTACTTAGGACTATGCCTAGCGGATCTTTACTGTTATATAAATTGTAAACAAGTTTGGCCTTGACGGTAGAGAGAGACAGGGAATGTAGACCATTTCCGTGGCAGCCATCTTGGAGAGCCGTCTGGAACGAATTTTATGACCTGCTGAGGGAAGGGGAGGTTGCTCGACCGATCCCTTGTCAATTACAGTCACAATAGGACACTGAGAGATCTCGGTATTCAATATGCAATTAAAATATAAGTATTTTAGTGATACCAATGGAATTAAATGGTGTATGGCAACTCACATATGTGGTTGAACCATAGAAATCAGATGATATTTGGCGAAGTTATCCTCTGAGGGGGAAAGCTGAACCAAAATAATGTAGGCATCTTCTTTAAAGTGCATTTTGCCAGTTTATGCTAATTTAGGAAAAACGGGTATGTGTTTTTCCCAGAACATGACACAGTTGTATCTATGATAAGTCCGACAAGACCCAGATAATCGTTATATGGTGAAACTATAAATATTCTATCCATGTTTATGTTTATTTTATGATTAAGAAGCATGACTCATTTTCCTAGAGCGTTCATAGGGATGGAAAGAAGGAAGATGATTCGCACGACACAACAAATATTTGCTAATAAATGTAGGAAACATTGAAGTAATGCTAATTAAAGTAAATGTCGTAGGAGACGGAATAATGTCTTAGTAATATCATGTTTATGTGACATGTGGTTTTTGTGTTAAGATATTTCCATTAAATAAAATTGTGTCACATGACGAACACTATGAAAACCTTGTAATCTGAACTATTATTGACAGGATATTAGAAGTAGGTTTGAGTGCATTGTAGCGCTATTTTTAAGGAGAAAGCTCACAGAATAACCCTATTTATTTGTGGGAATTAATTGTAATTTGTCCTTTGTTTTGTATTTGTTGTACAGCCATGATTTTAGACCAGTAAATATTTTATTCATAGGAATGTTGTGTATTTCCTGTAGAGTAGTTACCTGGTAGACTCAAATCCTGAGCATGTGGTCGTATTGTGGGCAGGAACGTCCCATACCTCGAAAGACCGTGAGCTAGTTGGGATACGAACACATGGTCCACATGGTGACAATCGGGTACATGGGGGAGTTGTCTCTGTACTTGGATTGAGTCACAGGTAATTACTTAAGTCGGTCAAGGTATTAATGGTAGAAGCAAATATAGCATAGAAATTAGGACAGAATAGGAAGACCGCATCCCATTTGTTAATAAGCCACCACATTAAAAATAATTGTTATTCCTCCATAAGACATGCTTATATATAATTGTAACTTTCATAAACCATAGCCATAGATAACCCATTATTGTTAACATGACGCTGATATGTGGGGCCAGTTTAAAATACAGGTAACCTCCACTTAAGCATCATGAGCATGGCATAAATAAGCACGTTGACCCTAAATTAACATGGCATGGCCAAATGTGGGGCATTCGGCAGTAAAAACCACTCCTTGGACAGTTTTAAAAATAAATTAGAATATGGCCGATGTCTTACAATAGCCATACCACCACCCTATAAAATTAACATGGCGCCCGTACGTGGATGGCTTATGGGATTCAGAAAAACCCCATAATAATAGCATGGTTTTCATGGGGAAAACCATAGAAATATTTTTTTTTTCCTCAAACTTGGTTTGAGCGAGTGTGAGTCTTTCTAGATGATGTTCAGACGTCAGACAAATGTTGTCAGACGGGTACGAGGGTCTATACCCATTCCATAGTTAGTTTTGACATTTTATAATATGTTGTTGTTGTTGTCGCGGGATCGGAATCTTTTCTTTCCAATAGAACGCGCCAGTGTCTTCAGCTAGGGCCTACCTGAATCTCAAATTAAGTAGTACAGGATGGCCGGAACGGAAGAGGTACTCAGGTGTATCGCCGAGTTAAGGGAACATTTCGATGTTATAAACGCTAAGAGTAAGGAAGAATCCAAAGCATTTAAAGATGAAATAGCGGGTAGATTGGATTCAATCAAACCGAAATAAACAATAGACTAGAGGCTAATCAAGCCGAAATAAATACTAGACTAGAGGCTAGTCAAACTAATGTAAACACACAGTTAGAATTAAACCTAGTAGAGGTTAATAAGAAAATGGACGACGTTAAAGAGTCTGTCCAGAGACAGGTAACTAAGAATATTGTTAGCGTGATCTCAGAAATGCAAAATGATAACGATAAACGCTTTGAGTCTATTGAATTAAAATTAGAAAGCAATTTGCAAATGTGCAGAGAGTCACAGCGTGAAATTAACGATAATTTAAACAGTATGTCCCGGGAGCTTAAAGACATTCAAAGTCAGAATGAAGCTAACACAAAACGTCAGTTAGAACAATTTAACACGTTTACTCAGACCGTGGATCATAGGTTCGAGGATAATGAAGAAAAATGGAATACGCGAATGGCAGGTTATGCCAAGGCTGTAGACGACGCCTTAAGAAAGCAGGACCGGAATATCCTTGACCAATGCAAGGAAATGCAGGAAATAAAGACGTCTGATCGAGATAATAAGGAAATAATGTCTAATATGAAGATACAAGTTGGAAAAGTGCAGAAAGAGTTGGAACAATCTCAGAACGACTTAGCAGTTATCCATAAAAGACAGGACGAGGACCAAGGAGAAATCACGAAAATAAGGACTGAAATCTCTCATATACAAGGTCACATTCAACGGGAAGTTACAGGCTTACGCGAAGAGTTAGAGCTTCGAGAAGGCTTTAAGACTGAAGCCAGTGATAAGACTCTTGCCGAAGTAAGAGAAAGTCTAGCAGGGGAAATTATCCACCTGAAGGAAAACCTTAAGGATAATAAAGAAAAGGTATTTTCTATGGCAGAAAGAAACCGAGATCGCCTAGAGAAAATAGAACGAGAGGTATTAGCTCGTTTGGAAAGGACTGAAAACAGGCACAGCCAATTAGAAACTAGAATGATAGCGCAGGAAGAATCCATGTTGCGGAATCCTAGGTCTAGCGAAGGAAGTATAGACGAGAATAGGAGGAATAAATGGGCAGAGATAGAAATACAGCCCACTCCAAAGAATGCAGCAATGCCAAATGACAGCCCGTATGCCACACCTGGTATGCCAATGGCTATGTCAACACCGCAGGAAAATGCTGTACAGAACCAAATAGTCACAGTTATAAGGGCTAGTGATGAAAAACCAAAGAAATACTCTGGGAGTAATTCTAATATGACACCCAAGTACTGGCTTAAAGAAGTTTCCGAGTACTTGAATGATGCGAAAGTACCGCCAGAGCGCAGGTTGAGAGCGATTGAAAAACTAACCGAAGGGGAGTGTGCTCTATGGTTTAGAAGTTTTAGGTACACGTTCGACACCGTTGAGGAATTTTGCCAAGCATTTTTAAGCAGGTATTGGAACGCGAGCGTACAA
This sequence comes from Meconema thalassinum, assembly GCA_946902985.2. Taxonomy (NCBI): domain Eukaryota; kingdom Metazoa; phylum Arthropoda; class Insecta; order Orthoptera; family Tettigoniidae; genus Meconema; species Meconema thalassinum. The sequence goes on along the minus strand of OX336388.2, from coordinate 1,738,299,801 downwards.
CAAAACCTCAGACTGGACTTGTATTCCAGGCGTTACAGTACTAGTAACCCGACCAAGTACGGAGAGTTTTTTGTGAACCAATTATGCCGTTTTCGCGAGCTCGATGAAGGGCTTAGAGAGTCAGATTTATGCATAGCAATAGCTAAGCAGCTGCCGTATGAAGTGCAGCGCCTGCTAATCTCAGCAAACGCCAAAACTGCAATCGATATGGAGGAGGTGCTGAGACAACTTGATTTAACCACAGTGCAGCACGCAAGACAAAGTCGACATGTGGAACAAGTTAATATGACGAATACGCCGATCGAGCCAACGAAGGTGCAGACGAAATGCAAGTCTACAAGCACCGAAACAGAAAAATCCGACTGGCAGCGCGAAGGACGCAAAAACCAAAATTGGAGGCCAGCGTATCGAGGAGGTTCGAACCGTGGTAACCGAGGAAGGAAAAACTGGAATCAGCGTGGTACCAGAGACCAGCAGCTGGATAACAGAAGAAATTACGGCCGAAATGGGAATAACCAAGGATGGAGATCCCAAGAGCAGAGTCGTGGGTTCGATGAAGAGGCGGAAGAACGCTATCATGCATCTTTAAGATACATGGACGAGCGCGGAGATGATCCAAGACAATCGCGAGTTCACTGGGATGAAGCGATTCGAAATAGAAGGTCACCCGACATATATCAAAATGATGATGGTGCCAAAAGTCTGGAACTTCAACAGCATGAAGACAGGCAGAAGAACTCCACAAAGAATGGAGCAATTGAAAAAAACACACCAATTTTAAATGACCAGAGAGAGATAGGTTCAGGATGGAATACAGTAAATGTTATTAACTGGATTGCCAAACCGGAGGAGTTTATCGAAGACCTCGATGAAAGAACGGTCAATGTAAGAAGGGAACTACCTATTATTATTGTAAACATTGCGGGAACGAAAGTAAGAAGTCTCATCGATACAGGGTCAACAGTGAGTTTGATAACCCAGGCATTATACAATGAAATCCAGAGTAAAATCCACGTATTGAAAATACCCATTTCAAGCGTGAAAATAAAAGGTGTCATACCAGACAAAGTTATGATATGCAGATACCAAGTATTTTTAGATTTGCAGATAGGGAACTCTACATTCTCACAGAGCTTCCTACTTGTAAATAAGCTGCCATATAACCTTATTGTTGGGATGGATTTCATAAGAGAGTATAAAGTTATTATAGATCTCTCGCAAGACATTGTAATGTTTCGCGCAAGTGAGGGAAAGGAAGACTTAGAACTCTCATTAAGGCATAATGAAGCGAGACAAGAAGAATACGTATGGCATACATATGGAGATATGACTGGGGAGGCAGCGTCGACAATAGAAGATATTGAGGAAGAGTTGGCAACACTGGCCGCAGACATTGAAAAGGATCTCGAACCAAAATTTGAAGAATGCCTGGAAGAGAAGATTGAGGAAGCAAAATTTGGTCCAGAATATAAGAAAATGCTAAGGGAACTGCTATTCGAGTATAAAGGAGTCTTCGATTCGAGACCTGGCCGGATCAAGAATTTCCAGTATGCGTTTCAAGTCAGCGATTGGACGCCATTCAAACAGAAGCCGTATCCTGTAGCTGAGAAACATTATTTAAAGGTCAAAGAAGCGATACAGGAAATGCTAGAAGCAGGCGTCATTGTAAAGACAGCCACACCGTATGTCAGCCCACTGGTAGTTGTACCGAAACAGGATGGAAGTGTGAGGATATGCCTGGACCTACGAAATTTGAATTCCAAGGTCATACCGGAATTTGATACAGTTCCACCCATTAAGGAGGTACTCAGAAGGTTCAAAGGAAAGACTGTATTCTCAAATCTTGATCTAACGGCAAGTTTTCACCATCTTGCTCTGGAAGAGAAAACAAGTCTGTTAACCGGATTTTTATTTGACCAGCACACGTACTCATACGTCCGTCTTCCATTTGGATTAAAAACAGCAGGTTCAGCGTTGATACGAGCGCTAGATAGGAACCTATCCGAAGAAGTAAAAGCTACAACCATATGCTACGTAGATGATATACTACTGACCTCTGAAACAGTTGAAGAACATGTCAGAGATCTACGCAAGTTGTTATATGACCTAAGTCAGGCTAACTTCAAGGTCTATATAAAGAAGTCTAACTTTGCTCAGAGAGAAGTTAAATTTCTAGGTCATGTAATCGATGCACGAGGAGTCAGACCTAATCCGGGAAAACTGGAAGTCATAAAACGTTTCCCGAGACCAACGAAGGTAAAGAACGTCAGGCAATATCTAGGCGTTATTGGATTCTTTTCGAACCATTGTCCGAAGTACACCGAGACTGTAGCACCACTCCAAGACTTACTTAAGAAGGGAGGAAGATGGCAATGGACGGAGCAATGCGAGGAAGCCTTCGTGAAATCTAAACAGATGCTGTTAGATTATGTGAAATTGGGATATCCTGACTACACTCAGAAATTTATCATCCAGACTGACGCATCCTTCATAGGCATTGGAGCTATGTTGTATCAGGAAAATAAGGACAGGCCAGAGGAGAGAACTTATATCGCATTCATCAGTAGAAGGTTGAGGCCTAATGAAAAGAATTATACGGTCACGGAGATCGAATTACTTGCGATACTGTATGCATTACAGTATTGGCACAAGCTGATTTATGGTTTTAGAATTATTTTGAGAACAGACCATAAAGCCCTAACGTTCCTGCTGAAAACTGACTTGTCGAGTCAAAGACTGACAAGGTGGTCCCTGTACATACAACAATTTCAAGTGGAAATAGAATATTGCCCGGGGAAGGACAATATCATACCTGATTTGCTAAGCAGATACCCTACAGCAGAGGAAGAAGAAACTCTAGCTATTGAGATAGAAGATAGAGATCAGAAGACCTTAGATGATCTGAGGAACATCACCGTTTTTCAACGTGAAGATCCCTGGATACGGTTGATGATAAATTACTTCGAGGGAAAGCTGGATAGAGGAACCCCGATGTATATGGAAGCTGAAGCACTTTCAACGGAATATCTATGGTTTAACCAGATGCTACATAAATGGAGCGACTCTGACCACACAAAACCTAGGATTGTTGTACCACCAGCATTGCAGAGAAGGCTAGTTTGGCTAGCACACCGAGCTTTTGGACACTCAGGTGTAGATAAGACTGTTGCCCTGCTTAAAGAGGCATTTATTTGGCCTAAACTTAGGGAAACAGTCAGAAATACTATCAGGACATGTGATATGTGCCAACGAGTAAAGCCTAACTCGTACTTAATGAGGCAGAAACCTATACCACTCTTACCAGAGAAGCCATGTCAGCTCCTGGCGCTGGACAACTTTGGGCCCCTGCCTAGAGCTAGAAGAGGAAATAAACACATCCTAGTTGCACTAGACGTGTTTTCCAAAATGGTAGTCCTGTGTCCAATTCAGAAAACCAGTACAAAACAAGTACTTAAGAGGCTGAAGGAAAGAATCATTCCTATATTAGGACAGCCAGAAAACATCTTATCGGATCATGGAAGTTGTTTTACCAGCGTAGAATTTCGCAGGGAGTTGGAAAATCTGGGCATAAGACAGATTTTGTCCACGGTTAGACACCCGGAGTCGAACTCCGCTGAGAGAGTTATGAGGGAGGTGCAAAAATACATGAAGATATACTGCTCTACTGAGAATTGGAAATGGATTGACGTACTTGAGATTATTGAATATTGTATCAACAATACCGTGCACGAAGCTACAGGAGAGGTGCCAGTGAGCCTACATCTCGACAGAAGACCCGAGAGGCCATGGAATAATGTCATCCAGACACCCGTCGATGCACAACTTGGACGTGAGTTGAGAATCCAGAGGACGTTCGAGTATCTCAAGAAACAAGCAGATAAACGACAGCGGAGAAACAGGAGGAAACGCTATCATAGACCGCTACTCGTGGGAGAATACGTCTTATTGAAAAAACCCGCCAGTTCAGATCCAGAGAGCAGGAAATATAAGAAATTCCAGCATGCTTATCTCGGACCCTACCTGATTATAAGGGATCTGCAGAATAACGCATATCGGATTAAAGATGAGGCAACAGGTAGAGAAGTTGTGGTGAATGCAGCTAATCTGAAGTTATATAGTCCACCAGAAGACTATGAGGCGAGAGAAGAGCAAGCTACACACATCCAAGTGAACGGGGAATCATTACGTATGCACGGAAAGGTTCTTGAGAAAAGCTTGCAGACTCGAGAAGGGTCGAAGAAAAGCAAACAGCTCGCCAGCCCAGCGGACACGAGGGGAGAGTGCAGCTGTCGGCTGCAGGAGTTTTACGACCAGTTGAAGGAAGCCGCTGTGGAGTTAGGGGAGATGAATGAACAATTGAGACAGGAAAACGAAAGTCTACGAGACAGCAGACAAGAGTGGAGTGGGAAAACGTGAAAGCCCATTGCCGAGAGCAATGACCGCTTAAAGTAAACACTGCAAGGAGTTGATACCAGGTGATAGGCCCGAAAAATTCACTTATGAAATGAATTTTTCGAACTTAGCAGGAGAAAGATGTGCCCAACTGGTCACGGCAGTCTGGCATCGAACTCAGGCCTCATCAAAGAAGACCAGGCAAATGGTTATGCCTAAGGTCGAACCAGTGGTCTCTAAGGGGGAGCCATTATATGGAACCCACAGAGCAATGAGAGGTCTACTGACACATAATAGTCTAGCGTGATTTCACGATTATTTAGGTGCAAATCATAGCAATTTAAAGGAGAAATTATAAGCAAAATGCAAGGGAATGTACGTTTTCAGTGCATACGAAGTCGAAGGAAGGCTAGTTTGAAGTCTGACAAATTACTTTAGCAAGTAGGCGGGGTAGGCTCGGCGCCAGTAGAACTATTTCCGTCTAGGGCGGTCAGACAGCTCAAAATTAATGACTCGGGAATTCACCAGTCGACAACGAGCAAAGCTTTGGCGGAACCAAGCCCACAAGAAATTAATTAATTACAGATAAATGGAGCATTGTAATGCAATGGAACATACACACAGATGAATGTATTCACGGAGGAGTAATTTAGGAGTGGTTTTTCACCTAAAATTACGCCTATTTCTCAAAATGACCGCATTACAACCTAACTCACGCTCGAGAGCACGAATACTTTAACCAACCAGCGGGAAATCCCCACCGTGGCGTCCCACGCGCTGAACTAAGGCAATTAATTGTAATTAATTGGCCGAAGCGATCGCCGGCACGCGAGTGTTTTTAAAACCTCCACGCCTAAATAAACAAGATGCAGATGTTATTTCGGCTGAAGACGGAGTATTTCAAGAAGGGAGTCGCTCTCACGTGTCCCGTGAACTATTTTGTGCAAGAAACAAATATAAGGGAGAGCAGCCTACGCCAAGGGTCAGTTCAGTTGCAGTTCAGTTGGAAGTCAGTCGAAGTCAGTGATGTAGAGTGAAGGCAGTTGAAGACGTCAGACGGTCGCTCGAGTTGGAAGTTAGTCCTTTGTCTACAAGCGCTCTGCAGTAAGCACGCCAATTATTAAAATATCAGCGTACCGCCGTTGAAGACAATGGAAGCAAATTGTAAGCTTCATCTGTAATAATGAAGTGCATCAAAGTAACTCAATGCAGATATTTCTTTATTATCTGACACAGATATAAATTCGCTACAGCGAATAGGAACTGATAATGTTTGGAACAGTTCGTATACCGGAAGGTATTGTCAATTATATGACATCAGCATCAGGAGCACTCCAGTGATGGGAGAGTGGAAGTTATTGCCACCTAACCAGGACAGTGAGGTGAACGGGAGTGCAGGGAACTAGGATCGAACATCTATAAAAACGCTACTAGATTTCACGGAGACCAGCGGTTATCATAAGTTCATCTCATCTCTGAGGTCAAGCGTAGGTGAAATCCAGATTAAGGATCAACATGTGAAATGATAGAGGAAGTGTGTATAAATTGTGAAATAATAATTTAAAGTGTTAATGTGTTTAATGATTAATATTCAGTGTTTATCAGTGGTAAAGGCCACTTGTGATAATATGTGTATCATGTGTAAAAAGTGTGAATCTCAGTGTTGTGTATTGGATATCATGATGGATTAAGTCAATCATCATGGTAGAGCTCAGGCGAAGATACTGGTACTTTCCAGCCAGAAGGAAACGTGAGTACACATGCAAATAATAGCATTATAATGGCATAGTTCACCATGTAACGATTAATCACTTACTGAACGAGTTTTCACCACTCGTCTTGAATAAAGTATGACTTGGAAGGTGATTTGCTTAGGACCATTTAGGTCAAAAATAGTGATGGATCTAAACGTTAAAATAATAATAATAATAACTGGGGTCGGCAAAAATAAAGTAAGGGCAAATTTGGCCTAAGTAATGTTCAAATAGTGTCATGTCTAATTTAAGATACTGTCATTTGGTAAACAGTAAAGAATGTAGTGTGGAATATCGCGAATACGAGAGCTTTTCTCAGTGTCAGTGAAATTTTGAATGAATATTTGACATTAAAGTAAGCCAGTATATTTGTACATTTGTGTTAGGAGCTATGTAAAGCTTTGGCTTAAATAGTATAACAGGAAGAACGCAGGTACCTTGATAATGGAGTCATATATGTGAAATATTGTTTAGCCGCATATAGCGTGCAGATTAACGTAGAATCCAGTGATTTACGTAAGATAAGCACGGGAAAGACTAGTATAGCTTGCGCGTGAGGTGAAAATTGGCTTAATCTTCGAGAAGTATCGCCTTTGTGCATACTGTATTTGTTACGCAGCGATTTGGGTAGATTCTGTCTATTGCCAACGCTTGCATTGAATTATAGCCACTATGGACGCCCAGCGAGGCGCGGTGTGCATTTATACATATGGTCTGCCCGAGAGGTAGAATCATATTCGTCGACGAGGAACGTGGTTCCCAAAAATATATGTTAATGACAGCTGCTGATGATAACCATGGGGTTTCATTATGATGCGCGTCTTAATAGCCACAAGTAATCACCTTAGAACGGCAATGCTATCATTGGAATTTCACCCCTGCCATGAATGTTTAATAGGAGCCATTTGAGCCCAAATACACTGTAAAGTTAGGTGTTAATTAATTAAATGACTCAATTACTTAGGACTATGCCTAGCGGATCTTTACTGTTATATAAATTGTAAACAAGTTTGGCCTTGACGGTAGAGAGAGACAGGGAATGTAGACCATTTCCGTGGCAGCCATCTTGGAGAGCCGTCTGGAACGAATTTTATGACCTGCTGAGGGAAGGGGAGGTTGCTCGACCGATCCCTTGTCAATTACAGTCACAATAGGACACTGAGAGTTCTCGGTATTCAATATGCAATTAAAATATAAGTATTTTAGTGATACCAATGGAATTAAATGGTGTATGGCAACTCACATATGTGGTTGAACCATAGAAATCAGATGATATTTGGCGAAGTTATCCTCTGAGGGGGAAAGCTGAACCAAAATAATGTAGGCATCTTCTTTAAAGTGCATTTTGCCAGTTTATGCTAATTTAGGAAAAACGGGTATGTGTTTTTCCCAGAACATGACACAGTTGTATCTATGATAAGTCCGACAAGACCCAGATAATCGTTATATGGTGAAACTATAAATATTCTATCCATGTTTATGTTTATTTTATGATTAACAAGCATGACTCATTTTCCTAGAGCGTTCATAGGGATGGGAAGAAGGAAGATGATTCGCACGACACAACAAATATTTGCTAATAAATGTAGGAAACATTGAAGTAATGCTAATTAAAGTAAATGTCGTAGGAGACGGAATAATGTCTTAGTAATATCATGTTTATGTGACATGTGGTTTTTGTGTTAAGATATTTCCATTAAATAAAATTGTGTCACATGACGAACACTATGAAAACCTTGTAATCTGAACTATTATTGACAGGATATTAGAAGTAGGTTTGAGTGCATTGTAGCGCTATTTTTAAGGAGAAAGCTCACAGAATAACCCTATTTATTTGTGGGAATTAATTGTAATTTGTCCTTTGTTTTGTATTTGTTGTACAGCCATGATTTTAGACCAGTAAATATTTTATTCATAGGAATGTTGTGTATTTCCTGTAGAGTAGTTACCTGGTAGACTCAAATCCTGAGCATGTGGTCGTATTGTGGGCAGGAACGTCCCATACCTCGAAAGACCGTGAGCTAGTTGGGATACGAACACATGGTCCACATGGTGACAATCGGGTACATTATGACAGGTAACAGTAACTTCGATACTAATTATGACAAGTAACAGTAACTTCGATACTAATTAAGACAAGTAACTGTAACTTCGAAACTAATTATGACAAGTGACTGTAATTTCGATACAAATTATGGCAGGTAACAGTAACTTTGATACTAATTATGACAGGTAACTGTAACTTCGATACTAATTATGAGAGGTAACAGTAACTTCGATACTAATTATGACAGGTTACAGTAACTTCGATACTAATTATGACAGGTAACAGTAACTTCGTTACTAATTATGACAAGTAACTGGAATTTCGATACAAATGATGGCAGGTAACTGTAACTTCGATACTATTAATGACAGGTAACAGTAACTTCGATACTAATTATGACAAGTAACTGTAACATCGATTCTAATTATGACAGGTAACTGTAACTTCGTTACAAATTTTGGCAGGTAACTGTAATTTTGATATAAATTATGGCACGGAACTGTAACATCGATACTAATTATGACAGGTAACAGTAACTTCGATACTAATTATGACAGGTTACAGTAACTTCGATACTAATTATGACAGGTAACAGTAACTTCGTTACTAATTATGACAAGTAACTGTAATATCGATATTAATTATGGCAGGTAACTGTAACTTCGTTAATAATTATGACAAGTAAATGTAATTTCGATACAAATTATGTCAGGTAACTGTACCTTCGATACTAATGAGACAGATAACAGTAACTTCGATACTAATTATGACAGGTAACAGTAGCTTCGTTACTAATTATGACAAGTAACTGTAATTTCGATACAAATTATGACAGGTAACTGTAACTTCGTTACTAATTAAGACAAGTAACTGTAATTTCGATACAAATTATGGCAGGTAACAGTAACTTCGATACTAATTATGACAGGTAACCGTATCATCGATACTAATTATGACAAGTAACTGTAATTTCGATACAAATTATGGCAGGTAACTGTAACTTCGTTACTACATATGACAGGTAACTGTAACTTCGATACTAATTATGACAAGTAACTATAATTCGATACTTATTATGACAGGTAACTGTAACTTCCTTACTAATTATGACAAGTAACTGCAATTTCGATGCAAATTATGGCAGGTAACAGTAACTCTGATACAAATTAAGACAGGTAACTGTAACATCGTTACTAATTATGACAAGTAACTGTAATTTCGATACATATTATGGCAGGTAACTGTAACTACGATACTAATTATGACAGGTAAGAATAACTTCGATACTAATTATGACAAGTTACTGTAACTTCGATACTAATTATGACAGGTAACTGTAACTTCGATACTAATTATGACAAGTAACTCTAACTTCGTTCCAAATTATGACAAGTAACTGTAAATTTAATAAAAAATTATGACAGGTAACTGTACCTTCGTTACTTATTATGACTAGTTACTGTAACTTCGATACTAATTATGACAAGAAACTGTAACTTCGATACTATTTATGACAGGTAACTGTAACATCGATACTAATTATGACAAGTAACTGTAACTTCGATACTAATTATGACAAGTTACTGTAACTTCGGTACTAATTATGACAGGTAACAGTAACTTCGATACTAATTATGACAAGTAACAGTAACTTCGATACTTATTATGACAGGTAAGTGTAACTTCGATACTAATTATGACAGGTAACTGTAACTTCGATACTAATTATGACAGGTAAATGTAACTTCGATACTAATTATGACAATTAACTGTAACTTCGTTACTAATTATGAAAAGTAACTGTAATTTCGATACAAATTTTAGCAGGTAACTGTAACTTCGTTACTAATTATGACAAGTAACAGTAACTTCGTTTCTAATTTTGACAGGAAACTGTAACTTCGTTTCTAATTATGACAGGTTACTGTAACATCGATACAAATTATGACAGGTAACAGTAACTTCGATACTAATTATGACAAGTAACTGTAACATCTTACTAATTATGACAAGTAACTGAAATTTCGATACAAATTATAGCAGGTAACTGTAACTTCGATACTATTTATGACAGGTAACAGTAACTTCGTTACTAATTATGACAGAAAACAGTAACATCGATACTAATTATGACAGGTAACAGTAACTTCGATACTAATTTTGGCAGGTAACTGTAACTTCGATACTAATTGTGACAAATAACTGTAATTTCGATACAAATTATGGCAGGTAACAGTAACTTCGATACTTATTATGACAGGTAACTGTAACTACGATACTAATTATGACAAGTAACTGTAATTTCGATACAAATTATGGCAGGTGAAAGAAACTTCGATACTAATTATGACAGGTAACTGTAACTTCTATACAAATTATGACAGGTAACTGTAACTTCTATACTATTTATGACAGGTAACCATAACTTCGATAATAATTATGACAGAAAGCAGTAACTTCGATACTAATTATGACAGGTAACAGTAACTTCGATACTCATTATGGCAGGTAACTGTAACTTCGATACTAATTATGACAGTTAACTGTAACTTCGTTACTAATTATGACAAGTAACTGAAATTTCGATATTAATTGTGGCAGGTAACTGTAACATCGATACTAATTATGACAGGTAACAGTAACTTCGATACTAATTATAACAAGTAACTGTAACTTCGATACTAATTATGACAGATAACTGTATCTTCGTTACTAATTATGACAATAACTGTAATTTCGATACAAATTATGGCAGGTAACAGTAACTTCGATACTAATTATGACAGGTAACTGTAACTTCGATACTAATTATGAGAGGTAACTGTAACTTCGATACTAATTATGACAGGTAACTGTATCTTCGATACTAATTATGAGAGGTAACAGTAACTTCGATACTAATTATGACAGGTAACAGTTACTTCGATACTTATTATGACATATAAGTGTAACTTCGTTACTAATTATGACATGTAACTGTAATTTCGATACAAATTATGACAGGTAACTGTAATTTCGTTACTAATTATGACAAGTGACTGTAATTTCGATACAAATTATGGCAGGTAACAGTAACTTGGATACTAATTATGACAGGTAACTGTAACTTCGATACTAATTATGACAAGTAACTGTAATTTCGTTACAAATTATGGCAGGTAACGGTAACTTTGATTCTAATTCTGACAGGTAACAGTAACTTCGATACTAATTATGACAACTAACTGTAACATCGATACTGATTATGACAGGTAACTGTAACTTCGATACTAATTATGACAAGTAACTGTAACTTCGATACTTATAATGACAGGTAACTGTAACTTCATTACTAATTATGACAAGAAACTAACTTCGATACTAATTATGACAGGTAACTGTTACTTCGTTACTAATTATGACAAGATACTGTAACTTCGATACTAATTACGACAAGTAACTGTAACTTCGATAATTATTATGACAGGTAACTGTAAATTCATTACTAATTATGACAAGAAACTGTAACTTCGATACTAATTATGACAGGTAACTGTAACTTCGATACTAATTATGACTAGTAACTGTAACTTCGTTACTAATTGTGACAAGTAACTGTAATTTCGATATTAATTATGGCAGGTAACTGTAACTTCGTTACTAATTATGACAAGTAACTGTAATTTCGATACAAATTATGGCAGGTAACTGTAACTTCGATACTAATTATGACAGGCAACAGTAACTTCGATACTTATTATGACAGGTAACAGAAACTTAGTTACTAATTATGACAGGTAACTGTAATTTCGATACAAATTATGACAGGTCACTGTAACGTCGTTACTAATTATGACAAGTAACTGTAATATCGATACAAATTATTGCAGGTAACAGTAACTTCGATACTAATTATGACAGGTAACTGAAACTTCGATACTTATTATGACAAATAACTGTAATTTCGATACAAATTATGGCAGGTAACTGTAACTTCGATACTAATTATGACAGGTAAGAGTAACTTCGATACTAATTATGACAAGTAACTGTAACTTCGATACTAATTATGACAGGTAACTGTAACTTCGAAACTAATTATGACAAGTAACTCTAACTTCGTTCCAAATTATGACAAGTAACTGTAATTTTGATAAAAAATTATGACAGGTATCTGTAACTTCGTTACTTATTATGACTAGTAACTGTAACTTCGATACTAATTATGACAAGAAACTGTAACTTCGATACTATTTATGACAGGTAACTGTAACTTCGATACTAATTATGACAAGTAACTGTAACTTCGTTACTAATTATGACAAGTAACTGTAACTTCGGTACTAATTATGACAGGTAACAGTAACTTCGATACTAATTATGACAAGTAACAGTAACTTCGATTCTAATTATGACAGGTAACTGTAACTTCGATACTAATTATGAAAGGTAACTGTAACTTCGATACTAATTATGACAGGTAAATGTAACTTCGATACTAATTATGACAAGTAACTGTAAATTCGTTACTAATTATGAAAATTAACTGTAATTTAGATACAAATTTGAGCAGGTAACTGTAACTTCGTTACTAATTATGACAAGTAACAGTAACTTCGTTTCTAATTTTGACAGGAAACTGTAATTTCGTTACTAATTATGACAGGTTACTGTAACTTCGATACTTATTATGACAGGTAACTTTAACTTCGATACTAATTAGGACAAGTAACTGTAACTTCTTACTAATTATGACAAGTTACTGAAATTTCGATACAAATTATGGCAGGTAACTGTAACTTCGATACTATTTATGACAGGTAACAGTAACTTCGTTACTAATTATGACAGAAAACAGTAACTTCGATACTAATTATGACAGGAAACAGTAACTTCGATACTAATTATGGCAGGTAACTGTAACATCTATACTAATTGTGACAAATAACTGTAACTTCGATACAAATTATGGCAGGTAACAGTATCTTCGATACTTATTATGACAGGTAACTGTAATTTCGATACTAGTTATGACAAGTAACTGTAATTTCGATATAAATTATGACAGGTAACTGTAACTTCGTGAGAAGCCTCCATGGCTTAGGCGGCAGCACGCCGGCCTCTCACCGCTGGGTCCGTGGTTCAAATCCCGGTCACTCCATGTGAGATATGTGCTGGACAAAACGGAGGCAGACAGGTTTTTCTCCGGGTACTCCGGTTTTCCCTGTCAAAATTTCATTCCAGCAACACTCTCCACTACCATTTCATTTCATCTGTCATTCATTTAATCATTGCCCCAGAGGAGTGCGTCAGGCCTCGGCAGCCGGCACAGTTCATATCCTCGCCGCTAGATGGGGGCTTCATTCATTCCATTCCTGACCCGGTCGGAGACTGGAAGCAGGCTGTGGATTTTCAACTGTAACTTCGTTACTAATTATGGCAAGTAACTGTAATTTCGATACAAATTATGGCAGGTAACAGTAACTTCGATACTAATTATGATAGGTAACTGTAACTTCTATACAAATTATGACAGGTAACTGTAACGTCTATACTAATTATGACAGGTAACAATAACTTCGATAATAATTATGACAGAAAACAGTAACTTCGATACTAATTATGACAGGTAACAGTAACTTCGATACTAATTATGGCAGGTAACTGTAACTTCGATACTAATTATGACAGTTAACTGTAACTTCGTTACTTTATGAGAAGTAACTGAAATTTCGATACAAATTGTGGCAGGTAACTGTAACTTCGATACTAATTATGACAGGTAACAGTAACTTCGATACTAATTATAACACGTAACTGTTACTTCGATACTAATTATGACAGGTAAATGTAACTTCGTTACTAAATATGACAATAACTGTAATTTCGATACAAATGATGGCAAGTAACAGTAACTTTGATACTAATTATGACAGGTAACAGTAACTTCGATACTAATTATGACAAGTAACAGTAACTTCGATACTAATTAAGACAAGTAACTGTAACTTCGAAACTAATTATGACAAGTGACTGTAATTTCGATACAAATTCTGGCAGGTAACAGTAATTTCTATACTAATTATGACAGGTAACTGTAACTTCGATACTAATAACGACAGGTAACTGTAACTTCGATACTAATTATGATAGGTAACAGTAACTTCGATACTAATTATGACAGATAACTGTAACTTCGTTACTAATTATGACATGTAACTGGAATTTCGATACAAATTATGACAGGTATCTGTAATTTCGTTACTAATTTTGACAAGTGACTGTAATTTCGATACAAATTATGGCAGGTAACAGTACCTTCGATACTAATTATGACAGGTAACTGTAACTTCGATACTAATTATGACAAGTACCGGTAATTTCGTTACAAATTATGGCAGGTAACGGTAACTTTGATTCTAATTCTGACAGGTAACAGTAACTTCGATACTAATTATGACAAGTAACTGTAAATTCGATACTGATTATGACAGGTAACTGTAACTTCGATACTAATTATGGCAAGTAACTGTAACTTCGATACTTATTATGACAGGTAACTGTTACTTCATTACTAATTATGACAAGAAACTGTAACTTCGATACTAATTATGACAGGTTACTGTAACTTCGTTACTAATTATGACAAGATACTGTAACTTCGATACTAATTACGACAAGTAACTGTAACTTCGATAATTATTATGACAGGTAACTGTAACTTCATTACTAATTATGACAAGAAAGTGTAACTTCGATACTAATTATGACAGGTAACTGTAACTTCGATACTAATTATGACTAGTAACTGTAACTTCGTTACTAATTGTGACAAGTAACTGTAATTTCGATACTAATTATGGCAGGAAACTGTAACTTCGTTACTAATTATGATAAGTAACTGTAATTTCGATACAAATTATGGCAGGTAACTGTAACTTCGATACTAATTATGACAGGTAACAGTAACTTCGATACTAATTATGACAGGTAACAGTAACTTAGTTACTAATTATGACATGTAACTGTAATTTCGATACAAATTATGACAGGTAGCTGTAACTTCGTTACTAATTATAACAAGTAACTGTAATATCGATACAAATTATGGCAGGTAACAGTAACTTCGATACTAATTATGACAGGTAACTGTAACTTCGATACTGATTATGACAAGTAACTGTAATTTCGATACAAATTATGGCAGGTAACTGTAACTTCGATACTAATTATGACAGGTTAGAGTAACTTCGATACTAATTATGACAAGTAACTGTAACTTCGATACTAATTATGACAGGTAACTGTAACGTTGATACTAATTATGACAAGTAACTCTAACATCGTTCCAAATTATGACAAGTAACTGTAATTTTGATAAAAAATTATGACAGGTTAGTGTAACTTCGATACTAATTGTGACAAATAACTGTAATTTCGATACAAATTAAGGCAGGTAACAGTAACTTCGATACTTATTATGACAGGTAACTGTAACTTCGATACTAATTATGACAAGTAACTGTAATTTCGATACAAATTATGACAGGTAACTGTAACATCGTTATTATTATTATGGCAAGTAACTGTAATTTCGATACAAATTATGGCAGGTAACAGTAACTTCGATACTAATTATGACAGGTAACTGCAACTTCTATACAAATTATGACAGGTAACTGTAACTTCTATACTAATTATGACAGGTAACAATAACTTCGATAATAATTATGACAGAAAACAGTAACTTCGATACTTATTATGACAGGTAACAGTAACTTCGATACTAATTATGGCAGGTAACTTTAACTTCGATACTAATTATGACAGTTAACTGTAACTTCGTTACTAATTATGACAAGTAACTGAAATTTCGATACAAATTGTGGCAGGTAACTGTAACTTCGATACTAATTATTACAGGTAACAGTAACTTCGATACTAATTATAACAAGTAACTGTAACTTCGATACTAATTATGACAGGTAACTGTAACTTCGTTACTAATTATGACAATAACTGTAATTTCGATACTAATTATGGCAGGTAACGGTAACATCGATACTAATTATGACAGGTAACAGTAACTTCGACACTAATTATGACAAGTAACAGTAACTTCGATACTAATTAAGACAAGTAACTGTAACTTCGAAACTAATTATGACAGGTAACTGTAACTTCGATACTAATTATGACAGGTAACAGTAACTTCGATACTAATTAGACAGATAACTGTAACTTCGTTACTAATTATGACTTGTAACTGTAATTTCGATACAAATTATGACAGGTAACTGTAATTTCGTTACTAATTATGACAAGTGACTGTAATTTCGATACAAATTATGGCGGGTAACAGTAACTTCGATACTAGTTATGACAGGTAACTATAACTTCGATACTAATTATGACAAGTAACTGTTATTTCGTTACAAATTATGGCAGGTAACGGTAACTTTGGTTCTAATTATGACAGGTAACAGTAAGTTCGATACTAATTATGACAAGTAACTGTAACTTCGATACTGATTATGACAGGTAACTGTAACTTCGATACTAATTGTGACAAGTAAATGTTACTTCGATACTTATAATGACAGGTAACTGTAACTTCATTACTAATTATGACAAGAAACTGTAACTTCGATACTAATTATGACAGGTAACTGTAACTTCGTTACTAATTATGACAAGATACTGTAACTTCGATAATAATTACGACAAGTAACTGTAACTTCGATACTTATTATGACAGGTAACTGTAACTTCATTACTAATTATGACAAGAAACTGTAACTTCGATACTAATTATGACAGGTAACTGAAACTTCGATACTAATTATGACAAGTAACTGTAACTTCGTTACTAATTATGACAAGTAACTGTAATTTCGATACTAATTATGGCAGGTAACTGTAACTTCGTTACTAATTATGACAAGTAACTGTAATTTCGAGACAAATTATGGCAGGTAACTGTAACTTCGATACTAATTATGACAGGTTACAGTAACTTCGATACTAATTATGACAAGTAACAGTAACTTAGTTACTAATTATGACATGTAAATGTAATTTCGATACAAATTATGACAGGTAGCTGTAACTTCGTTACTAATTATGACAAGTAACTGTAATATCGATACAAATTATGGCAGGTAACCGTAACTTCGATAATAATTATGTTAGGTAACTGTAACTTCGATAACTATTATGACAAGTAACTGTAATCTCGATACAAATTATGGCAGGTAACTGTAACTTCGATTCTTATTATGACAAGTAAGAGTAACATCGATACTAATTATGACAAGTAACTGTAACTTCGATACTAATTATGACAGGTAACTGTAACTTCGATACTAATTATGACAAGTAACTCTAACTTCGTTCCAAATTATGACAAGTAACTGTAATTTTGATAAAAAATTATGACAGGTAACTGTAACTTCGTTACTAATTATGACTAGTAACTGTAACTTCGATACTAATTATGACAAGAAACTGTCATTTCGATACTATTTATGACAGGTAACTGTATCTTCGATACTATTTATGACAAGTAACTGTAACTTCGATACTAATTATGACAAGTAACTGTAAATTCGGTACTAATTATGACAGGTAACAGTAACTTCGATACTTATTATGACAAGTAACAGTAACTTCGGTACTAATTATGACAGGTAACTGTAACTTCGATACTAATTATGACAGGTAACTGTAACTTTGATACTAATTATGACAGGTAAATGTTACTTCGATACTAATTGTGACAAGAAACTGTAACTTCGATACAAATTATGGCAGGTAACAGTAACTTGGATACTAATTATGACAGGTAACTGTAACTTCTATACAAATTATGACAGGTAACTGTAACTTCGATACAAATTATGACAGGTAACAGTAACTTCGATACTAATTATGACAAGTAACAGTAACTTCGATACTAATTAAGACAAGTAACTGTAACTTCGAAACAAATTATGACAGGTAACTGTAACATCGTTATTAATTATGACAAGTAACTGTAATTTCGATACATATTATGGCAGCTAACTGTAACTTCGATACTAATTATGTCAGGTAACTGTAACTTCGATACTAATTACGACAGTTAACTGTAACTTCGTTACTAATTATGACAAGTAACTGAAATTTCGATACAAATTGTGGCAGGTAACTGTAACTTGGATACTAATTATGACAGGTAACAGTACCTTCGATACTAATTATAACAAGTAACTGTTACTTCGATACTAATTATGACAGGTAACTGTAACTTCGTTACTAATTATGACAAGTAACTGTAATTTCGATACAAATTTTGGCAGGTAACAGTAACTTCGATACAAATTATGACAGGTAACAGTAACTTCGATACTAATTATGACAAGTAACAGTAACTTCGATACTAATTAAGACAAGTAACTGTAACTTCGAAACAAATTATGACAGGTAACTGTAACATCGTTATTAATTATGACAAGTAACTGTAATTTCGATACATATTATGGCAGGTAACTGTAACTTCGATACTAATTATTACAGGTAACAGTAACTTCGATACTAATTATGACAAGTAACTGTAACTTCGATACTAGTTATGACAAGTAACAGTAACTTCGATACTAATTATGACAAGTAACTGTAACTTCGATACCAATTTTGACAGGTAACTGTAATTTCGATACTAATTATGACAAGTAACTCTAATTTTGTTACTAATTATGACAAGTAACTGTAATTTTGATAATAAATTATGGCAGGTAACTGTAACTTTGATACTAATTATGACAGGTAAAGTACATTCGATACTAATTATGACAGGTAACAGGTACTTCGATACTAATTATGACAAGTAACTGTAACTTCGATACTAATTATGACAAGTAACAGTAACTTCGATACTAATTATGACAAGTAACTGTAATTTCGATACTAATTATGGCAGGTAACTGAATCTTCGTTACTAATTATGACAAGTAACTGTAATTTCGATTCAAATGATGGCAGTTAACTGTGACTTCGATACTAATTATGACAGGTAACAGTAACTTCGATACTAACTATGACAAGTAACTGTAACTTCGATTCTAATTATGACAGGTAACTGTAACTTCGATACTAATAATGACAGGTAACTGTAACTTCGTTACTAATTATGACTAGTAACTGTAACTTCGATACTAATTATGACAAGAAACTGTAATTTCGATACTATTTATGACAGGTAACTGTATCTTCGATACTATTTATGACAAGTAACTGTAACTTCGATACTAATTATGACAAGTAACTGTAAATTCGGTACTAATTATGACAGGTAACAGTAACTTCGATACTTATTATGACAAGTTACAGTAACTTCGATACTAATTATGACAGGTAACTGTAACTTCGATACTAATTATGACAGGTAACTGTAACTTCGATACTAATTATGACAGGTAAATGTTACTTCGATACTAATTGTGAGAAGAAACTGTAACTTCGATACAAATTATGGCAGGTAACAGTAACTTGGATACTAATTATGACAGGTAACTGTAACTTCTATTCAAATTATGACAGGTAACTGTAACTTCTATATTAATTATGACAGGTAACAATAACTTCGATAATAATTATGACAGAAAACAGTAACTTCGATACTAATTATGACAGGTAACAGTAACTTCGATACTAATTATGTCAGGTAACTGTAACTTCGATACTAATTACGACAGTTAACTGTAACTTCGTTACTAATTATGACAAGTAACTGAAATTTCGATACAAATTGTGGCAGGTAACTGTAACTTGGATACTAATTATGACAGGTAACAGTAACATCGATACTAATTATAACAAGTAACTGTTACTTCGATACTAATTATGACAGGTAACTGTAACTTCGTTACTAATTATGACAAGTAACTGTAATTTCGATACAAATTTTGGCAGGTAACTGTAACTTCGATACAAATTATGGCAGGTAACAGTAACTTCGATACTAATTATGACAAGTAACAGTAACTTCGATACTAATTAAGACAAGTAACTGTAACTTCGAAACAAATTATGACAGGTAACTGTAACATCGTTATTAATTATCACAAGTAACTGTAATTTCGATACATATTACGGCAGGTAACTGTAACTTCGATACTAATTATGACAGGTAACAGTAACTTCGATACTAATTATGACAAGTAACTGTAACTTCGATACTAATTATGACAAGTAACAGTAACTTCGATACTAATTATGACAAGTAACTGTAACTTCGATACTAATTTTGACAGGTAACAGTAATTTCGATACTAATTATGACAAGTAACTCTAACTTTGTTACTAATTATGACAAGTAACTGTAATTTTGATAATAAATTATGGCAGGTAACTGTAACTTTGATACTAATTATGACAGGTAAAGTACATTCGATACTAATTATGACAGGTAACAGTAACTTCGATACTAATTATGACAGAAAACAGTAACTTCGATACTAATTATGACAGGTAACAGTAACATCGATACTAATTATGTCAGGTAACTGTAACTTCGATACTAATTATGACAGTTAACTGTTACTTCGTTACTAATTATGACAAGTATCTGAAATTTCGATACCAATTGTGGCAGGTAACTGTAACTTCGATACTAATTATGACAGGTAACAGTAACTTCGATACTAATTATAACAAGTAACTGTAACTTCGATACTAATAATGACAGGTAACTGTAACTTCGTTACTAATTATGACAAGTAACTGTAATTTCTATACAAATTTTTGCAGGTAACTATAACTTCGTTACTAATTATGACAAGTAACTGAAATTTCGATACAAATTGTGGCAGGTAACTGTAACTTCGATACTAATTATTACAGGTAACAGTAACTTCGATACTAATTATGACAGGTAACAGTAACTTAGTTACTAATTATGACATGTAACTGTAATTTCAATACAAATTATGACAGGTAGCTGTAACTTCGTTACTAATTATAACAAGTAACTGTAATATCGATACAAATTATGGCAGGTAACAGTAACTTCGATACTAATTATGACAGGTAACTGTAACTTCGATACTTATTATGACAAGTAACTGTAATTTCGATACAAATTATGGCAGGTAACTGTACCTTCGATAGTAATTATGACAGGTTAGAGTAACTTCGATACTAATTATGACAAGTAACTGTAACTTCGATACTAATTATGACAGGTAACTGTAACGTCGATACTAATTATGACAAGTAACTCTAACATCGTTCCAAGTTATGACAAGTAACTGTAATTTTGATTAAAAATTATGACAGGTAACTGTAACTTCGTTACTTATTATGACTAGTTACTGTAACTTCGATACTAATTATGACAAGAAACTGTAACTTTGATACTATTTATGACAGGTAACTGCAACTTCGATACTAATTATGACAAGTAACTGTAACTACGATACTAATTATGACAAATAACTGTAACTTCGGTACTAATTATGACAGGTAACAGTAACTTCGATACTAATTATGACAAGTAACAGTAACTTCGATACTAATTATGACAGGTAACTGTAACTTCGATACTAATTATGACAGGTAACTGTAACTTCGATACTAATTATGACAGGTAAATGCAACTTCGATACTAATTAAGACAAGTAACTGTAACTTCGTTACTAATTATGACAAGTAACTGTAATTTCGATACAAATTTTAGCAGGTAACTGTAACTTCGTTACTAATTATGACAAGTAACAGTAACTTCGTTTCTAATTTTGACAGGAAACTGTAACTTCGTTACTAATTATGACAGGTTACTGTAACTTCGGTACTAATTATGACAGGTAACTGTAACTTCGATACTAATTATGACAAGTAACTGTAACTTCTTACTAATTATGACAAGTAACTGAAATTTCGATACAAATTATGGCAGGTAACTGTAACTTCGATACTATTTATGACAGGTAACAGTAACTTCGTTACTAATTATGACAGAATACAGTAACTTCGATACTAATTATGACAGGTAACAGTATCTTCGATACTAATTATGGCAGGTAACTGTAACTTCGATACTAATTGTGACAAATAACTGTAATTTCGATACAAATTAAGGCAGGTAACAGTAACTTCGATACCTATTATGACAGGTAACTGTAACTTCGATACTAATTACGACAAGTAACTGTAATTTCGATACAAATTATGACAGGTAACTGTAACATTGTTATTATTATTATGGCAAGTAACTGTAATTTCGATACAAATTATGGCAGGTAACAGTAACTTCGATACTAATTATGACAGGTAACTGTAACTTCAATACAAATTATGACAGGTAACTGTAACTTCTATACTAAATATGACAGGTAACAATAACTTCGATAATATTTATGACAGAAAACAGTAACTTCGATACTTATTATGACAGGTAACAGTAACTTCGATACTAATTATGGCAGGTAACATTAACTTCGATACTAATTATGACAGTTAACTGTAACTTCGTTACTAATTATGACAAGAAACTGAAATTTCGATACAAATTGTGGCAGGTAACTGTAACTTCGATACTAATTATTACAGGTAACAGTAACTTCGATACTAATTATAACAAGTAACTGTAACTTCGATACTAATTATGACAGGTAACTGTAACTTCGTTACTAATTATGACAATAACTGTAATTTCGATACTAATTATGGCAGGTAACGGTAACATCGATACTAATTATGACAGGTAACAGTAACTTCGACACTAATTATGACAAGTAATAGTAACTTCGATACTAATTAAGACAAGTAACTGTAACTTCGAAACTAATTATGACAGGTAACTGTAACTTCGATACTAATTATGACAGGTAACAGTAACTTCGATACTAATTAGACAGATAACTGTAACTTCGTTACTAATTATGACATGTAACTGTAATTTCGATACAAATTATGACAGGTAACTGTAATTTCGTTACTAATTATGACAAGTGACTGTAATTTCGATACAAATTATGGCAGGTAACAGTAACTTCGATACTAATTATGACAGGTAACTATAACTTCGATACTAATTATGACAAGTAGCTGTAATTTCGTTACAAATTATGGCAGGTAACGGTAACTTTGATTCTAATTATGACAGGTAACAGTAAGTTCGATACTAATTATGACAAGTAACTGTAACTTCGATACTGATTATGACAGGTAACTGTAACTTCGATACTAATTGTGACAAGTAAATGTAACTTCGATACTTATTATGACAGGTAACTGTAACTTCATTACTAATTATGACAAGAAACTGTAACTTCGATACTAATTAGGACAGGTAACTGTAACTTCGTTACTAATTATGACAAGATACTGTAACTTCGATAATAATTACGACAAGTAACTGTAACTTCGATACTTATTATGACAGGTAACTGTAACTTCATTACTAATTATGACAAGAAACTGTAACTTCGATACTAATTATGACAGGTAACTGTAACTTCGATACTAATTATGACAAGAAACTGTAACTTCGTTACTAATTATGACAAGTAACTGTAATTTCGATACTAATTATGGCAGGTAACTGTAACTTCGTTACTAATTATGACAAGTAACTGTAATTTCGAGACAAATTATGGCAGGTAACTGTAACTTCGATACTAATTATGACAGGTTACAGTAACTTCGATACTAATTATGACAAGTAACAGTAACTTACTGTAGTTACTAATTATGACATGTAAATGTAATTTCGATACAAATTATGACAGGTAGCTGTATCTTCGTTACTAATTATGACAAGTAACTGTAATATCGATACAAATTATGGCAGGTAACAGTAACATCGATAATAATTATGTTAGGTAACTGTAACTTCGATACCTATTATGACAAGTAACTGTAATCTCGATACAAATTATGGCAGGTAACTGTAACTTCGATACTAATTATGACAAGTAAGAGTAACTTCGATACTAATTCTGACAAGTAACTGTAACTTCGATACTAATTATGACAGGTAACTGTAACTTCGATACAAATTATGACAAGTAACTCTAACTTCGTTCCAAATTATGACAAGTAACTGTAATTTTGATAAAAAATTATGACAGGTAACTGTAACTTCGTTACTAATTATGACTAGTAACTGTAACTTCGATACTAATTATGACAAGAAACTGTAATTTCGATACTATTTATGACAGGTAACTGTATCTTCGATACTATTTATGACAAGTAACTGTAACTTCGATACTAATTATGACAAGTAACTGTAAATTCGGTACTAATTATGACAGGTAACAGTAACTTCGATACTTATTATGACAAGTAACAGTAACATCGATACTAATTATGACAGGTAACTGTAACTTCGATACTAATTATGACAGGTAAATGTTACTTCGATACTAATTTGACAAGTAACTGTAACTTCGATACAAATTATGGCAGGTAACAGTAACTTGGATACTAATTATGACAGGTAACTGTAACTTCTATACAAATTATGACAGGTAACTGTAACTTCTATACTAATTATGAAAGGTAACAATAACTTCGATAATAATTATGACAGAAAACAGTAACTTCGATACTAATTATCACAGGTAACAGTAACTTTGATACTAATTATGTCAGGTAACTGTAACTTCGATACTAATTATGACAGGTAACAGTAACTTCGATACTAATTATAACACGTAACTGTTACTTCGATACTAATTATGACAGGTAAATGTAACTTCGTTACTAAATATGACAATAACTGTAATTTCGATACAAATGATGGCAAGTAACAGTAACTTTGATACTAATTATGACAGGTAACAGTAACTTCGATACTAATTATGACAAGTAACAGTAACTTCGATACTAATTAAGACAAGTAACTGTAACTTCGAAACTAATTATGACAAGTGACTGTAATTTCGATACAAATTCTGGCAGGTAACAGTAATTTCTATACTAATTATGACAGGTAACTGTAACTTCGATACTAATAACGACAGGTAACTGTAACTTCGATACTAATTATGATAGGTAACAGTAACTTCGATACTAATTATGACAGATAACTGTAACTTCGTTACTAATTATGACATGTAACTGTAATTTCGATACAAATTATGACAGGTATCTGTAATTTCGTTACTAATTTTGACAAGTGACTGTAATTTCGATACAAATTATGGCAGGTAACAGTACCTTCGATACTAATTATGACAGGTAACTGTAACTTCGATACTAATTATGACAAGTACCGGTAATTTCGTTACAAATTATGGCAGGTAACGGTAACTTTGATTCTAATTCTGACAGGTAACAGTAACTTCGATACTAATTATGACAAGTAACTGTAAATTCGATACTGATTATGACAGGTAACTGTAACTTCGATACTAATTATGGCAAGTAACTGTAACTTCGATACTTATTATGACAGGTAACTGTTACTTCATTACTAATTATGACAAGAAACTGTAACTTCGATACTAATTATGACAGGTTACTGTAACTTCGTTACTAATTATGACAAGATACTGTAACTTCGATACTAATTACGACAAGTAACTGTAACTTCGATAATTATTATGACAGGTAACTGTAACTTCATTACTAATTATGACAAGAAAGTGTAACTTCGATACTAATTATGACAGGTAACTGTAACTTCGATACTAATTATGACTAGTAACTGTAACTTCGTTACTAATTGTGACAAGTAACTGTAATTTCGATACTAATTATGGCAGGAAACTGTAACTTCGTTACTAATTATGATAAGTAACTGTAATTTCGATACAAATTATGGCAGGTAACTGTAACTTCGATACTAATTATGACAGGTAACAGTAACTTCGATACTAATTATGACAGGTAACAGTAACTTAGTTACTAATTATGACATGTAACTGTAATTTCGATACAAATTATGACAGGTAGCTGTAACTTCGTTACTAATTATAACAAGTAACTGTAATATCGATACAAATTATGGCAGGTAACAGTAACTTCGATACTAATTATGACAGGTAACTGTAACTTCGATACTGATTATGACAAGTAACTGTAATTTCGATACAAATTATGGCAGGTAACTGTAACTTCGATACTAATTATGACAGGTTAGAGTAACTTCGATACTAATTATGACAAGTAACTGTAACTTCGATACTAATTATGACAGGTAACTGTAACGTTGATACTAATTATGACAAGTAACTCTAACATCGTTCCAAATTATGACAAGTAACTGTAATTTTGATAAAAAATTATGACAGGTTAGTGTAACTTCGATACTAATTGTGACAAATAACTGTAATTTCGATACAAATTAAGGCAGGTAACAGTAACTTCGATACTTATTATGACAGGTAACTGTAACTTCGATACTAATTATGACAAGTAACTGTAATTTCGATACAAATTATGACAGGTAACTGTAACATCGTTATTATTATTATGGCAAGTAACTGTAATTTCGATACAAATTATGGCAGGTAACAGTAACTTCGATACTAATTATGACAGGTAACTGCAACTTCTATACAAATTATGACAGGTAACTGTAACTTCTATACTAATTATGACAGGTAACAATAACTTCGATAATAATTATGACAGAAAACAGTAACTTCGATACTTATTATGACAGGTAACAGTAACTTCGATACTAATTATGGCAGGTAACTTTAACTTCGATACTAATTATGACAGTTAACTGTAACTTCGTTACTAATTATGACAAGTAACTGAAATTTCGATACAAATTGTGGCAGGTAACTGTAACTTCGATACTAATTATTACAGGTAACAGTAACTTCGATACTAATTATAACAAGTAACTGTAACTTCGATACTAATTATGACAGGTAACTGTAACTTCGTTACTAATTATGACAATAACTGTAATTTCGATACTAATTATGGCAGGTAACGGTAACATCGATACTAATTATGACAGGTAACAGTAACTTCGACACTAATTATGACAAGTAACAGTAACTTCGATACTAATTAAGACAAGTAACTGTAACTTCGAAACTAATTATGACAGGTAACTGTAACTTCGATACTAATTATGACAGGTAACAGTAACTTCGATACTAATTAGACAGATAACTGTAACTTCGTTACTAATTATGACTTGTAACTGTAATTTCGATACAAATTATGACAGGTAA
Source organism: Meconema thalassinum (assembly GCA_946902985.2). Taxonomy (NCBI): domain Eukaryota; kingdom Metazoa; phylum Arthropoda; class Insecta; order Orthoptera; family Tettigoniidae; genus Meconema; species Meconema thalassinum. Next base: position 1,738,272,445 of record OX336388.2, on the reverse strand, counting down.
CTGTAATTTCGTTACTAATTATGACAAGTGACTGTAATTTCGATACAAATTATGGCGGGTAACAGTAACTTCGATACTAGTTATGACAGGTAACTATAACTTCGATACTAATTATGACAAGTAACTGTTATTTCGTTACAAATTATGGCAGGTAACGGTAACTTTGGTTCTAATTATGACAGGTAACAGTAAGTTCGATACTAATTATGACAAGTAACTGTAACTTCGATACTGATTATGACAGGTAACTGTAACTTCGATACTAATTGTGACAAGTAAATGTTACTTCGATACTTATTATGACAGGTAACTGTAACTTCATTACTAATTATGACAAGAAACTGTAACTTCGATACTAATTATGACAGGTAACTGTAACTTCGTTACTAATTATGACAAGATACTGTAACTTCGATAATAATTACGACAAGTAACTGTAACTTCGATACTTATTATGACAGGTAACTGTAACTTCATTACTAATTATGACAAGAAACTGTAACTTCGATACTAATTATGACAGGTAACTGAAACTTCGATACTAATTATGACAAGTAACTGTAACTTCGTTACTAATTATGACAAGTAACTGTAATTTCGATACTAATTATGGCAGGTAACTGTAACTTCGTTACTAATTATGACAAGTAACTGTAATTTCGAGACAAATTATGGCAGGTAACTGTAACTTCGATACTAATTATGACAGGTTACAGTAACTTCGATACTAATTATGACAAGTAACAGTAACTTAGTTACTAATTATGACATGTAAATGTAATTTCGATACAAATTATGACAGGTAGCTGTAACTTCGTTACTAATTATGACAAGTAACTGTAATATCGATACAAATTATGGCAGGTAACCGTAACTTCGATAATAATTATGTTAGGTAACTGTAACTTCGATAACTATTATGACAAGTAACTGTAATCTCGATACAAATTATGGCAGGTAACTGTAACTTCGATTCTTATTATGACAAGTAAGAGTAACATCGATACTAATTATGACAAGTAACTGTAACTTCGATACTAATTATGACAGGTAACTGTAACTTCGATACTAATTATGACAAGTAACTCTAACTTCGTTCCAAATTATGACAAGTAACTGTAATTTTGATAAAAAATTATGACAGGTAACTGTAACTTCGTTACTAATTATGACTAGTAACTGTAACTTCGATACTAATTATGACAAGAAACTGTCATTTCGATACTATTTATGACAGGTAACTGTATCTTCGATACTATTTATGACAAGTAACTGTAACTTCGATACTAATTATGACAAGTAACTGTAAATTCGGTACTAATTATGACAGGTAACAGTAACTTCGATACTTATTATGACAAGTAACAGTAACTTCGGTACTAATTATGACAGGTAACTGTAACTTCGATACTAATTATGACAGGTAACTGTAACTTCGATACTAATTATGACAGGTAAATGTTACTTCGATACTAATTGTGACAAGAAACTGTAACTTCGATACAAATTATGGCAGGTAACAGTAACTTGGATACTAATTATGACAGGTAACTGTAACTTCTATACAAATTATGACAGGTAACTGTAACTTCGATACAAATTATGACAGGTAACAGTAACTTCGATACTAATTATGACAAGTAACAGTAACTTCGATACTAATTAAGACAAGTAACTGTAACTTCGAAACAAATTATGACAGGTAACTGTAACATCGTTATTAATTATGACAAGTAACTGTAATTTCGATACATATTATGGCAGCTAACTGTAACTTCGATACTAATTATGTCAGGTAACTGTAACTTCGATACTAATTACGACAGTTAACTGTAACTTCGTTACTAATTATGACAAGTAACTGAAATTTCGATACAAATTGTGGCAGGTAACTGTAACTTGGATACTAATTATGACAGGTAACAGTACCTTCGATACTAATTATAACAACTAACTGTTACTTCGATACTAATTATGACAGGTAACTGTAACTTCGTTACTAATTATGACAAGTAACTGTAATTTCGATACAAATTTTGGCAGGTAACAGTAACTTCGATACAAATTATGACAGGTAACAGTAACTTCGATACTAATTATGACAAGTAACAGTAACTTCGATACTAATTAAGACAAGTAACTGTAACTTCGTAACAAATTATGACAGGTAACTGTAACATCGTTATTAATTATGACAAGTAACTGTAATTTCGATACATATTATGGCAGGTAACTGTAACTTCGATACTAATTATTACAGGTAACAGTAACTTCGATACTAATTATGACAAGTAACTGTAACTTCGATACTAGTTATGACAAGTAACAGTAACTTCGATACTAATTATGACAAGTAACTGTAACTTCGATACCAATTTTGACAGGTAACTGTAATTTCGATACTAATTATGACAAGTAACTCTAATTTTGTTACTAATTATGACAAGTAACTGTAATTTTGATAATAAATTATGGCAGGTAACTGTAACTTTGATACTAATTATGACAGGTAAAGTACATTCGATACTAATTATGACAGGTAACAGGTACTTCGATACTAATTATGACAAGTAACTGTAACTTCGATACTAATTATGACAAGTAACAGTAACTTCGATACTAATTATGACAAGTAACTGTAATTTCGATACTAATTATGGCAGGTAACTGAATCTTCGTTACTAATTATGACAAGTAACTGTAATTTCGATTCAAATGATGGCAGTTAACTGTGACTTCGATACTAATTATGACAGGTAACAGTAACTTCGATACTAACTATGACAAGTAACTGTAACTTCGATTCTAATTATGACAGGTAACTGTAACTTCGATACTAATAATGACAGGTAACTGTAACTTCGTTACTAATTATGACTAGTAACTGTAACTTCGATACTAATTATGACAAGAAACTGTAATTTCGATACTATTTATGACAGGTAACTGTATCTTCGATACTATTTATGACAAGTAACTGTAACTTCGATACTAATTATGACAAGTAACTGTAAATTCGGTACTAATTATGACAGGTAACAGTAACTTCGATACTTATTATGACAAGTTACAGTAACTTCGATACTAATTATGACAGGTAACTGTAACTTCGATACTAATTATGACAGGTAACTGTAACTTCGATACTAATTATGACAGGTAAATGTTACTTCGATACTAATTGTGAGAAGAAACTGTAACTTCGATACAAATTATGGCAGGTAACAGTAACTTGGATACTAATTATGACAGGTAACTGTAACTTCTATTCAAATTATGACAGGTAACTGTAACTTCTATATTAATTATGACAGGTAACAATAACTTCGATAATAATTATGACAGAAAACAGTAACTTCGATACTAATTATGACAGGTAACAGTAACTTCGATACTAATTATGTCAGGTAACTGTAACTTCGATACTAATTACGACAGTTAACTGTAACTTCGTTACTAATTATGACAAGTAACTGAAATTTCGATACAAATTGTGGCAGGTAACTGTAACTTGGATACTAATTATGACAGGTAACAGTAACATCGATACTAATTATAACAAGTAACTGTTACTTCGATACTAATTATGACAGGTAACTGTAACTTCGTTACTAATTATGACAAGTAACTGTAATTTCGATACAAATTTTGGCAGGTAACTGTAACTTCGATACAAATTATGGCAGGTAACAGTAACTTCGATACTAATTATGACAAGTAACAGTAACTTCGATACTAATTAAGACAAGTAACTGTAACTTCGAAACAAATTATGACAGGTAACTGTAACATCGTTATTAATTATCACAAGTAACTGTAATTTCGATACATATTACGGCAGGTAACTGTAACTTCGATACTAATTATGACAGGTAACAGTAACTTCGATACTAATTATGACAAGTAACTGTAACTTCGATACTAATTATGACAAGTAACAGTAACTTCGATACTAATTATGACAAGTAACTGTAACTTCGATACTAATTTTGACAGGTAACAGTAATTTCGATACTAATTATGACAAGTAACTCTAACTTTGTTACTAATTATGACAAGTAACTGTAATTTTGATAATAAATTATGGCAGGTAACTGTAACTTTGATACTAATTATGACAGGTAAAGTACATTCGATACTAATTATGACAGGTAACAGTAACTTCGATACTAATTATGACAGAAAACAGTAACTTCGATACTAATTATGACAGGTAACAGTAACATCGATACTAATTATGTCAGGTAACAGTAACTTCGATACTAATTATGACAGTTAACTGTTACTTCGTTACTAATTATGACAAGTATCTGAAATTTCGATACCAATTGTGGCAGGTAACTGTAACTTCGATACTAATTATGACAGGTAACAGTAACTTCGATACTAATTATAACAAGTAACTGTAACTTCGATACTAATAATGACAGGTAACTGTAACTTCGTTACTAATTATGACAAGTAACTGTAATTTCTATACAAATTTTTGCAGGTAACTATAACTTCGTTACTAATTATGACAAGTAACTGAAATTTCGATACAAATTGTGGCAGGTAACTGTAACTTCGATACTAATTATTACAGGTAACAGTAACTTCGATACTAATTATGACAGGTAACAGTAACTTAGTTACTAATTATGACATGTAACTGTAATTTCAATACAAATTATGACAGGTAGCTGTAACTTCGTTACTAATTATAACAAGTAACTGTAATATCGATACAAATTATGGCAGGTAACAGTAACTTCGATACTAATTATGACAGGTAACTGTAACTTCGATACTTATTATGACAAGTAACTGTAATTTCGATACAAATTATGGCAGGTAACTGTACCTTCGATAGTAATTATGACAGGTTAGAGTAACTTCGATACTAATTATGACAAGTAACTGTAACTTCGATACTAATTATGACAGGTAACTGTAACGTCGATACTAATTATGACAAGTAACTCTAACATCGTTCCAAGTTATGACAAGTAACTGTAATTTTGATTAAAAATTATGACAGGTAACTGTAACTTCGTTACTTATTATGACTAGTTACTGTAACTTCGATACTAATTATGACAAGAAACTGTAACTTTGATACTATTTATGACAGGTAACTGCAACTTCGATACTAATTATGACAAGTAACTGTAACTACGATACTAATTATGACAAATAACTGTAACTTCGGTACTAATTATGACAGGTAACAGTAACTTCGATACTAATTATGACAAGTAACAGTAACTTCGATACTAATTATGACAGGTAACTGTAACTTCGATACTAATTATGACAGGTAACTGTAACTTCGATACTAATTATGACAGGTAAATGCAACTTCGATACTAATTAAGACAAGTAACTGTAACTTCGTTACTAATTATGACAAGTAACTGTAATTTCGATACAAATTTTAGCAGGTAACTGTAACTTCGTTACTAATTATGACAAGTAACAGTAACTTCGTTTCTAATTTTGACAGGAAACTGTAACTTCGTTACTAATTATGACAGGTTACTGTAACTTCGGTACTAATTATGACAGGTAACTGTAACTTCGATACTAATTATGACAAGTAACTGTAACTTCTTACTAATTATGACAAGTAACTGAAATTTCGATACAAATTATGGCAGGTAACTGTAACTTCGATACTATTTATGACAGGTAACAGTAACTTCGTTACTAATTATGACAGAATACAGTAACTTCGATACTAATTATGACAGGTAACAGTATCTTCGATACTAATTATGGCAGGTAACTGTAACTTCGATACTAATTGTGACAAATAACTGTAATTTCGATACAAATTAAGGCAGGTAACAGTAACTTCGATACCTATTATGACAGGTAACTGTAACTTCGATACTAATTACGACAAGTAACTGTAATTTCGATACAAATTATGACAGGTAACTGTAACATTGTTATTATTATTATGGCAAGTAACTGTAATTTCGATACAAATTATGGCAGGTAACAGTAACTTCGATACTAATTATGACAGGTAACTGTAACTTCAATACAAATTATGACAGGTAACTGTAACTTCTATACTAAATATGACAGGTAACAATAACTTCGATAATATTTATGACAGAAAACAGTAACTTCGATACTTATTATGACAGGTAACAGTAACTTCGATACTAATTATGGCAGGTAACATTAACTTCGATACTAATTATGACAGTTAACTGTAACTTCGTTACTAATTATGACAAGAAACTGAAATTTCGATACAAATTGTGGCAGGTAACTGTAACTTCGATACTAATTATTACAGGTAACAGTAACTTCGATACTAATTATAACAAGTAACTGTAACTTCGATACTAATTATGACAGGTAACTGTAACTTCGTTACTAATTATGACAATAACTGTAATTTCGATACTAATTATGGCAGGTAACGGTAACATCGATACTAATTATGACAGGTAACAGTAACTTCGACACTAATTATGACAAGTAATAGTAACTTCGATACTAATTAAGACAAGTAACTGTAACTTCGAAACTAATTATGACAGGTAACTGTAACTTCGATACTAATTATGACAGGTAACAGTAACTTCGATACTAATTAGACAGATAACTGTAACTTCGTTACTAATTATGACATGTAACTGTAATTTCGATACAAATTATGACAGGTAACTGTAATTTCGTTACTAATTATGACAAGTGACTGTAATTTCGATACAAATTATGGCAGGTAACAGTAACTTCGATACTAATTATGACAGGTAACTATAACTTCGATACTAATTATGACAAGTAGCTGTAATTTCGTTACAAATTATGGCAGGTAACGGTAACTTTGATTCTAATTATGACAGGTAACAGTAAGTTCGATACTAATTATGACAAGTAACTGTAACTTCGATACTGATTATGACAGGTAACTGTAACTTCGATACTAATTGTGACAAGTAAATGTAACTTCGATACTTATTATGACAGGTAACTGTAACTTCATTACTAATTATGACAAGAAACTGTAACTTCGATACTAATTAGGACAGGTAACTGTAACTTCGTTACTAATTATGACAAGATACTGTAACTTCGATAATAATTACGACAAGTAACTGTAACTTCGATACTTATTATGACAGGTAACTGTAACTTCATTACTAATTATGACAAGAAACTGTAACTTCGATACTAATTATGACAGGTAACTGTAACTTCGATACTAATTATGACAAGAAACTGTAACTTCGTTACTAATTATGACAAGTAACTGTAATTTCGATACTAATTATGGCAGGTAACTGTAACTTCGTTACTAATTATGACAAGTAACTGTAATTTCGAGACAAATTATGGCAGGTAACTGTAACTTCGATACTAATTATGACAGGTTACAGTAACTTCGATACTAATTATGACAAGTAACAGTAACTTACTGTAGTTACTAATTATGACATGTAAATGTAATTTCGATACAAATTATGACAGGTAGCTGTATCTTCGTTACTAATTATGACAAGTAACTGTAATATCGATACAAATTATGGCAGGTAACAGTAACATCGATAATAATTATGTTAGGTAACTGTAACTTCGATACCTATTATGACAAGTAACTGTAATCTCGATACAAATTATGGCAGGTAACTGTAACTTCGATACTAATTATGACAAGTAAGAGTAACTTCGATACTAATTCTGACAAGTAACTGTAACTTCGATACTAATTATGACAGGTAACTGTAACTTCGATACAAATTATGACAAGTAACTCTAACTTCGTTCCAAATTATGACAAGTAACTGTAATTTTGATAAAAAATTATGACAGGTAACTGTAACTTCGTTACTAATTATGACTAGTAACTGTAACTTCGATACTAATTATGACAAGAAACTGTAATTTCGATACTATTTATGACAGGTAACTGTATCTTCGATACTATTTATGACAAGTAACTGTAACTTCGATACTAATTATGACAAGTAACTGTAAATTCGGTACTAATTATGACAGGTAACAGTAACTTCGATACTTATTATGACAAGTAACAGTAACATCGATACTAATTATGACAGGTAACTGTAACTTCGATACTAATTATGACAGGTAAATGTTACTTCGATACTAATTTGACAAGTAACTGTAACTTCGATACAAATTATGGCAGGTAACAGTAACTTGGATACTAATTATGACAGGTAACTGTAACTTCTATACAAATTATGACAGGTAACTGTAACTTCTATACTAATTATGAAAGGTAACAATAACTTCGATAATAATTATGACAGAAAACAGTAACTTCGATACTAATTATCACAGGTAACAGTAACTTTGATACTAATTATGTCAGGTAACTGTAACTTCGATACTAATTACGACAGTTAACTGTAACTTCGTTTCTAATTATGACAAGTAACTGAAATTTCGATACAAATTGTGGCAGGTAACTGTAACTAGGATACTAATTATGACAGGTAACAGTAACTTCGATACTAATTATAACAAGTAACTGTTACTTCGATACTAATTATGACAGGTAACTGTAACTTCGTTACTAATTATGACAAGTAACTGTAATTTCGATACAAATTTTGGCAGGTAACTGTAACATCGTTATTAATTATGACAAGTAACTGTAATTTCGATACATATTATGGCAGGTAACTGTAACTTCGATACTAATTATGACAGGTAACAGTATCTTCGATACTAATTATGACAAGTAACTGTAACTTCGATACTAATTATGACAAGTAACAGTAACTTCGATACTAATTATGACAAGTAACTGTAACTTCGATACTTATTTTGACAGGTAACTGTAATTTCGATACTAATTATGACAAGTAACTCTAACTTTGTTACTAATTATGACAAGTAACTGTAATTTTGATAATAAATTATGGCAGGTAACTGTAACTTTGATACTAATTATGACAGGTAAAGTACATTCGATACTAATTATGACAGGTAACAGTAACTTCGATACTAACTATGACAAGTAACTGTAACTTCAATTCTAATTATGACAGGTAACTGTAACTTCGATACTAATAATGACAGGTAACTGTATCTTCGTTACTAATTATGACAAGTAACTGTAATTTCTATACAAATTTTAGCAGGTAACTATATCTTCGTTACTAATTATGACAAGTAACTGAAATTTCGATACAAATTGTGGCAGGTAACTGTAACTTCGATACTAATTATGACAGGTAACAGTAACATCGATACTAATTATGTCAGGTAACTGTAACTTCGATACTAATTATGACAGTTAACTGTAATTTCGTTACTAATTATGACAAGTAACTGAAATTTCGATACAAATTGTGGCAGGTAACTGTAACTTCGATACTAATTATGACAGGTAACAGTAACTTCGATACTAATTATAACAAGTAACTGTAACTTCAATACTAATAATGACAGGTAACTGTAACTTCGTTACTAATTATGACAAGTAACTGTAATTTCTATACAAATTTTAGCAGGTAACTATAACTTCGTTACTAATTATGACAAGTAACTGAAATTTCGATACAAATTGTGGCAGGTAACTGTAACTTCGATACTAATTATGACAGGTAACAGTAACTTCGATACTAATTATAACAAGTAACTGTAACTTCAATACTAATAATGACAGGTAACTGTAACTTCGTTACTAATTATGACAAGTAACTGTAATTTCTATACAAATTTTAGCAGGTAACTATAACTTCGTTGCTAATTATAACAAGTAACTGTATCTTCGATACTAATTATGACAGGTAACTGTAACTTCGTTACTAATTATGACAATAACTGTAATTTCGATACTAATTATGGCAGGTAACGGTAACATCGATAGTAATTATGTCAGGTAACAGTAACTTCGACACTAATTATGACAAGTAACAGTAACTTCGATACTAATTAAGACAAGTAACTGCAACATCGAAACTAATTATGACAGGTAACTGTAACTTCGATACTAATTATGACAGGTAACAGTAACTTCGATACTAATTATGACAGATAACTGTAACTTCGTTACTAATTATGACATGTTACTGTAATTTCGATACAAATTATGACAGGTAACTGTAATATCGTTACTAATTATGACAAGTGACTGTAATTTCGATACAAATTATGGCAGGTAACAGTAACTTCGATACTAAATATGACAGGTAACTATAACTTCGATACTAATTATGACAAGTAACTGTAATTTCGTTACAAATTATGGCAGGTAACGGTAACTTTGATTCTAATTATGACAGGTAACAGTAAGTTCGATATTAATTATGACAAGTAACTGTAACGTCGATACTGATTATGACAGGTAACTGTAACTTCGATACTAATTATGAAAAGTAAATGTAACTTCGATACTTATTATGACAGGTAACTGTAACTTCATTACTAATTATGACAAGAAACTGTAACTTCGATACTAATTATGACAGATAACTGTAACTTCGTTACTAATTATGACAAGATACTGTAACTTCGATAATAATTACGACAAGTTACTGTAACTTCGATACTTATTATGACAGGTAACTGTAACTTCATTACTAATTATGACAAGAAACTGTAACTTCGATACTAATTATGACAGGTAACTGTAACTTCGATACTAATTATGACAAGTAACTGTAACATTGTTACTTATTATGACAAGTAACTGTAATTTCGATACTAATTATGGCAGGTAACTGTATCTTCGTTACTAATTATGACAAGTAACTGTAATTTCGAGACAAATTATGGCAGGTAACTGTTACTTCGATACTAATTATGACAGGTTACAGTAACTTCGATACTAATTATGACAAGTAACAGTAACTTAGTTACTAATTATGACATGTAAATGTAATTTCGATACTAATTATGACAGGTAACAGTAACGTCGATACTAACTATGACAAGTAACTGTAACTTCGATACTAATTATGGCAGGTAACTGTAACTTCGATACTAATTATGACAGGTATATGTTACTTCGATACTAATTGTGACAGGTAACTGTAACTTCGTTACTAATTATGACAAGTAACTGTAATTTCGATACAAATTTTGGCAGGTAACTGTAACTTCGTTACTAATTATGACAAGTAACAGTAACTTGGTTTCTAATTTTGACAGGAAACAAAAACTTCGATACTAATTGTGACAAGTAACTGTAACTTCGTTACTAATTATGGCAAGTAACTGTAATTTCGATACAAATTATGACAGGTAACTGTAACTTCGTTACTAATTAAGGCAAGTAACTGTAATTTCAATACAAATTATGGCAGGTAACAGTAACTTCGATACTAATTATGACAGGTAACTGTAACTTCTATACAAATTATGACAGGTAACTGTAACTTCTATACTAATTATGACAGGTAACAATAACTTTGATAATAATTATGACAGAAAACAGTAACTTCGATACTAATTATGACAGGTAACAGTAACATCTATACTAATTATGTCAGGTAACTGTAACTTCGATACTAATTATGACAGTTAACTGTAACTTCGTTACTAATTATGACAAGTAACTGAAATTTCGATACAAATTGTGGCAGGTAACTGTAACTTCGATACTAATTATGACAGGTAACAGTAACATCGATACTAATTATAACAAGTAACTGTAACTTCGATACTAATAATGACAGGTAACTGTAACTTCGTTACTAATTATGACATGTAACTGTAATTTCGCTACAAATTTTGGCAGGTAACTGTAACTTCGTTACTAATTATTACAAGTAACAGTAACTTCGTTTCTAATTTTGACAGGAAACTGAATCTTCGATACTAACTGTGACAAGTAACTGTAACTTCGTTACTCACTGTATCTTCGATACTAATTATGACAGGTAACAGTAACTTCGATACTAATTATGTCAGGTAACTGTAACTTCGATACTAATTATGACAGTTAACTGTAACTTCGTTACTAATTATGACAAGTAACTGTAATTTCGATACAAATTATGGAAGGTAACTGTAACTTCGATACTAATTATGACAGGTAACAGTAACTTCGATACTAACTATGACAAGTAACTGTAACTTCGTTCCAAATTATGACAAGTAACTGTAATTTTGATAAAAAATTATGACAGGTAACTGTAACTTCGTTACTTATTATGACTAGTAACTGTAACTTCGATACTAATTATGACAAGAAACTGTAACTTCGATACTATTTATGACAGGTAACTGTATCTTCGATACTAATTATGACAAGTAACTGTAACTTCGATACTAATTATGACAAGAAACTGTAACTTCGATACTATTTATGACAGGTAACTGTAACTTCGATACTATTTAAGACAAGTAACAGTAACTTCGATACTAATTATGACAGGTAACTGTAACTTCGATACTAATTGTGACAAGTAACTGTAACTTCGTTACTAATTATGACAAGTAACTGTAACTTCGATACTAATTATGACAGGTAACAGTAACTTCGATACTAATTATGACAAGTAACAGTAACTTCGATACTATTTAAGACAAGTAACTTTAACTTCGATACTAATCATGACAAGTTAATGTAACTTCGGTACTAATTATGACAGGTAACAGTAACTTCGATACTAATTATGACAAGTAACAGTAACTTCGATACTAATTATGACAGGTAACTGTATCTTCGATACTAATTGTGACAAGTAACTGTAACTTCGTTACTAATTATGACAAGTAACTGTAACTTCGATACTAATTATGACAGGTAACAGTAACTTCGATACTAATTATGACAAGTAACAGTAACTTCGATACTAATTAAGACAAGTAACTGTAAATTCGAAACAAATTATGACAGGTAAATGTAACATCGTTATTAATTATGACAAGTAACTGTAATTTCGATACATATTATGGCAGGTAACTGTAACTTCGATACTAATTATGATAGGTAACAGTAACTTCGATACTAATTATGATAAGTAACTGTAACTTCGATACTAATTATGACAAGTAACAGTAACTTCGATACTAATTATGACAAGTAACTGTAACTTCGATACTAATTTTGACAGGTAACTGTAATTTCGATACAAATTATGACAGGTAACTCTAACTTCGTTACTAATTATGACAAGTAACTGTAATTTGGTAATAAATTATGGCAGGTAACTGTAACTTTGATACTAATTATGACAGGTAAAGTACATTCGATACTAATTATGACAGGTAACTGTAACTTCGTTATTAATTATGACAAGTAACTGTAATTTCAATACTAATTATGGCAGGTAACTGAAACTTCGTTACTAATTATGACAAGTAACTGTAATTTCGATTCAAATGATGGCAGTTAACTGTAACTTCGATACTAATTATGACAGGTAACAGTAACGTCGATACTAACTAAGACAAGTAACTGTAACTTCGATTCTAATTATGACAGGTAACTGTAAATTCGTTGCAAATTTTGGCAGGTAACTGTAATTTTGATACAAATTATGGCAGGGAACTGTAACTTCGATACTAATTATGACAGGTAACAGTAACTTCGATACTAATTATGACTAGTAACTGTAACTTCGATACTAATTATGGCAGGTAACTGTAACTTCGATACTAATTATGACAGGTATATGTTACTTCGATACTAATTGTGACAGGTAACTGTAACTTCGTTACTAATTATGACAAGTAACTGTAATTTCGATACAAATTTTGGCAGGTAACTGTAACTTCGTTACTAATTATGACAAGTAACAGTAACTTGGTTTCTAATTTTGACAGGAAACTGAAACTTCGATACTAATTGTGACAAGTAACTGTAACTTCGATACTAATTATGACAGGTATATGTTACTTCGATACTAATTATGACAGTTAACTGTAACTTCGTTACTAATTATGGCAAGCAACTGTAATTTCGATACAAATTATGGCAGGTAACAGTAACTTCGATACTAATTATGACAGGTAACTGTAACTTCTATACAAATTATGACAGGTAACTGTAACTTCTATACTATTTATGACAGGTAACAATAACTTCGATAATAATTATGACAGAAAACAGTAACTTCGATACTAATTATGACAGGTAACAGTAACTTCGATACTAATTATGTCAGGTAACTGTAACTTCGATACTAATTATGACAGTTAACTGTAACTTCGTTACTAATTATGACAAGTAACTGAAATTTCGATACAAATTGTGGCAGGTAACTGTAACTTCGATACTAATTATGACAGGTAACAGAAACTTCGATACTAATTATAACAAGTAACTGTAACTTCGATACTAATAATGACAGGTAACTGTAACTTCGTTACTAATTATGACAAGTAACTGTAATTTCGATACAAATTTTGGCAGGTAACTGTAACTTCGTTACTAATTATGACAAGTAACAGTAACTTCGTTTCTAATTTTGCCAGGAAACTGAAACTTCGATACTAACTGTGACAAGTAACTGTAACTTCGTTACTAACTGTATCTTCGATACTAAATATGACAGGTAACAGAAACTTCGATACTAATTATGTCAGGTAACTGTAACTTCGATACTAATTATGACAGTTAACTGTAACTTCGTTACTAATTATGACATGTAACTGTAATTTCGTTCCAAATTATGACAAGTAACTGTAATTTTGATAAAAATTATGACAGGTAACTGTAACTTCGTTACTTATTATGACTAGTAACTGTAACTTCGATACTAATTATGACAAGAAACTGTAACTTCGATACTATTTATGGCAGGTAACTGTAACTTCGATACTAATTATGACAAGTAACTGTAACTTCGATACTAATTATGACAAGTAACTTTAACTTCGGTACTAATTATGACAGGTAACAGTAACTTCGATACTAATTATGACAAGTAACAGTAACTTCGATACTAATTATGACAGGTAACTGTAACTTCGATACTAATTATGACAGGTAACTGTAACTTCGTTACTAATTATGACAAGATACTGTAACTTCGATACTAATTACGACAAGTAACTGTAACTTCGATACTTATTATGACAGGTAACTGTAACTTCATTACTAATTATGACAAGAAATTGTAACTTC
Organism: Meconema thalassinum; assembly: GCA_946902985.2. NCBI lineage: Eukaryota > Metazoa > Arthropoda > Insecta > Orthoptera > Tettigoniidae > Meconema > Meconema thalassinum. Next base: position 1,738,257,390 of record OX336388.2, on the reverse strand, counting down.
GATACTAATTATGACAGGTAACTGTAGCTTCGATACTAATTATGACAAGTAACTGTAACTTCGTTACAAATTATGACAAGTTTTTGTAATTTCGATACTAATTATGGCAGGTAACTGTAACTTCGTTACTAATTATGACAAGTAACTGAAATTTCGATACAAATTGTGGCAGGTAACTGTAACTTCGTACTAATTATGACAGGTAACAGTAACATCGATACTAATTATAACAAGTAACTGTAACTTCGATACTAATAATGACAGGTAACTGTAACTTCGTTACTAATTATGACATGTAACTGTAATTTCGATACAAATTTTGGCAGGTAACTGTAACTTCGTTACTAATTATTACAAGTAACAGTAACTTCGTTTCTAATTTTGACAGGAAACTGATACTTCGATACTAACTGTGACAAGTAACTGTAACTTCGTTACTCACTGTATCTTCGATACTAATTATGACAGGTAACAGTAACTTCGATTCTAATTATGTCAGGTAACTGTAACTTCGATACTAATTATGACAGTTAACTGTAACTTCGTTACTAATTATGACAAGTAACTGTAATTTCGATACAAATTATGGAAGGTAACTGTAACTTCGATACTAATTATGACAGGTAACAGTAACTTCGATACTAACTATGACAAGTAACTGTAACTTCGTTCCAAATTATGACAAGTAACTGTAATTTTGATAAAAAATTATGACAGGTAACTGTAACTTCGTTACTTATTATGACTAGTAACTGTAACTTCGATACTAATTATGACAAGAAACTGTAACTTCGATACTATTTATGACAGGTAACTGTATCTTCGATACTAATTATGACAAGTAACTGTAACTTCGATACTAATTATGACAAGAAACTGTAACTTCGATACTATTTATGACAGGTAACTGTAACTTCGATACTATTTAAGACAAGTAACAGTAACTTCGATACTAATTATGACAGGTAACTGTAACTTCGATACTAATTGTGACAAGTAACTGTAACTTCGTTACTAATTATGACAAGTAACTGTAACTTCGATACTAATTATGACAGGTAACAGTAACTTCGATACTAATTATGACAAGTAACAGTAACTTCGATACTATTTAAGACAAGTAACTTTAACTTCGATACTAATCATGACAAGTTAATGTAACTTCGGTACTAATTATGACAGGTAACAGTAACTTCGATACTAATTATGACAAGTAACAGTAACTTCGATACTAATTATGACAGGTAACTGTAACTTCGATACTAATTGTGACAAGTAACTGTAACTTCGTTACTAATTATGACAAGTAACTGTAACTTCGATACTAATTATGACAGGTAACAGTAACTTCGATACTAATTATGACAAGTAACAGTAACTTCGATACTAATTAAGACAAGTAACTGTAAATTCGAAACAAATTATGACAGGTAAATGTAACATCGTTATTAATTATGACAAGTAACTGTAATTTCGATACATATTATGGCAGGTAACTGTAACTTCGATACTAATTATGATAGGTAACAGTAACTTCGATACTAATTATGACAAGTAACTGTAACTTCGATACTAATTATGACAAGTAACAGTAACTTCGATACTAATTATGACAAGTAACTGTAACTTCGATACTAATTTTGACAGGTAACTGTAATTTCGATACAAATTATGACAGGTAACTCTAACTTCGTTACTAATTATGACAAGTAACTGTAATTTGGTAATAAATTATGGCAGGTAACTGTAACTTTGATACTAATTATGACAGGTAAAGTACATTCGATACTAATTATGACAGGTAACTGTAACTTCGTTATTAATTATGACAAGTAACTGTAATTTCAATACTAATTATGGCAGGTAACTGAAACTTCGTTACTAATTATGACAAGTAACTGTAATTTCGATTCAAATGATGGCAGTTAACTGTAACTTCGATACTAATTATGACAGGTAACAGTAACGTCGATACTAACTAAGACAAGTAACTGTAACTTCGATACTAATTATGACAAGTAACAGTAACTTCGATACTAATTATGACAAGTAACTGTAACTTCGATACTAATTATGACAAGAAATTGTAACTTCGATACTAATTATGACAGGTAACTGTAGCTTCGATACTAATTATGACATGTAACTGTAACTTCGTTACAAATTATGACAAGTTTTTGTAATTTCGATACTAATTATGGCAGGTAACTGTAACTTCGTTACTAATTATGACAAGTAACTGTAATTTCGATACAAATTATGGCAGGTAACTGTAACTTCGATACTAATTATGACAGGTAACAGTAACTTCGATACTAATTATGACAGGTAACAGTAACTTAGTTACTAATTATGACATGTAACTGTAATTTCGATACTAATTATGACAGGTAACTGTAACTTCGTTACTAATTATGACAAGATACTGTAACTTCGATACTAATTACGACAAGTAACTGTAACTTCGATACTTATTATGACAAGTAACTGTAATTTCGATACAAATTATGGCAGGTAACTGTAACTTCGATACTAATTATGACAAGTAAGAGTAACTTCGATACTAATTATGACAAGTAACTGTAACTTCGATACTAATTATGACAGGTAACTGTTACTTCGATACTAATTATGACAAGTAACTCTAACTTCGTTCCAAATTACGACAAGTAACTGTAATTATGATAAAAAATTATGACAGGTAACTGTAACTTCGTTACTAATTATGACTAGTAACTGTAAATTCGATACTAATTATGACAAGAAACTGTAACTTCGATACTATTTATGACAGGTAACTGTAACTTCGATACTATTTAAGACAAGTAACTTTAACTTCGATACTAATCATGACAAGTAAATGTAACTTCGGTACTAATTATGACAGGTAACAGTAACTTCGATACTAATTACGACAAGTAACAGTAACTTCGATACTAATTATGACAGGTAACTGTAACTTCGATACTAATTGTGACAAGTAACTGTAACTTCGTTACTAATTATGACAAGTAACTGTAATTTCGATACAAAATTTGGCAGGTAACTGTAACTTCGTTACTAATTATGACAAGTAACAGTAACTTCGTTTCTAATTTTGACAGGAAACTGTAACTTCGATACTAATTGTGACAAGTAACTGTAACTTCGTTACTAATTATGACAAGTAACTGTAATTTCGATACAAATTATGACAGGTAACTGTAACTTCGTTACTAATTATGGCAAGTAACTGTAATTTCGATACAAATTATGGCAGGTAACAGTAACTTCGATACTAATTATGACAGGTAACTGTAACTTCTATACAAATTATGACAGGTAACTGTAACTTCTATACTAATTATGACAGGTAACAATAACTTCGATAATAATTATGACAGAAAACAGTAACTTCGATACTAATTATGACAGGTAACAGTAACATCGATACTAATTATGTCAGGTAACTGTAACTTCGATACTAATTATGACAGTTAACTGTAACTTCGTAACTAATTATGACAAGTAACTGAAATTTCGATACAAATTGTGGCAGGTAACTGTAACTTCGATACTAATTATGACAGGTAACAGTAACTTCGATACTAATTACAACAAGTAACTGTAACTTCCATACTAATAATGACAGGTAACTGTAACATCGTTACTAATTATGACAAGTATCTGTAATTTCGATACAAATTTTGGCAGGTAACTGTAACTTTGTTACTAATTATGACAAGTAACAGTAACTTCGTTTCTAATTTTGACAGGAAACTGAAACTTCGATACTAACTGTGACAAGTAACTGTAACTTCGTTACTAACTGTATCTTCGATACTTATTATGACAGGTAACAGTAACTTCGATACTAATTATGTCAGGTAACTGTAACTTCGATACTTATTATGACAGTTAACTCTAACATCGTTACTAATTATGACAAGTAACTGTATTTCGATACAAATTATGGCAGGTAACTGTAACTTCGATACTAATTATGACAGGTAACAGTAACTTCGATACTAATTATGACAAGTAACTCTAACTTCGTTCCAAATTATGACAAGTAACTGTAATTTTGATAAAAAATTATGACAGGTAACTGTAACTTCGTTACTTATTGTGACTAGTACCTGTAACTTCGATACTAATTATGACAAGCAACTGTAACTTCGATACTATTTATGACAGGTAACTGTAACTTCAATACTAATTATGACAAGTAACTGTAACTTCGATACTAATTATGACAAGTAACTTTAACTTCGGTACTAATTATGACAGGTAACAAGTAACTTCGATACTAATTATGACAAGTAACAGTAACTTCGATACTAATTATGACAGGTAACAGTAACTTCGATACTATTTATGACAAGTAACAGTAACTTCGATACTAATTATGACAGGTAACTGTAACTTCGATACTAATTGTGACAAGTAACTGTAACTTCGTTACTAATTATGACAAGTAACTGTAATTTCGATACAAAATTTGGCAGGTAACTGTAACTTCGTTACTAATTATGACAAGATACTGTAACTTCGATACTAATTACGACAAGTAACTGTAACTTCGATACTTATTATGACAGGTAACTGTAACTTCATTACTAATTATGACAAGAAATTGTAACTTCGATACTAATTATGACAGGTAACTGTAGCTTCGATACTAATTATGACAGTTAACTGTAACTTCGTTACTAATTATGACAAGTAACTGAAATTTCGATACAAATTGTGGCAGGTAACTGTAACTTCGATACTAATTATGACAGGTAACAGAAACTTCGATACTAATTATAACAAGTAACTGTAACTTCGATACTAATAATGACAGGTAACTGTAACTTCGTTACTAATTATGACAAGTAACTGTAATTTCGATACAAATTTTGGCAGGTAACTGTAACTTCGTTACTAATTATGACAAGTAACAGTAACTTCGTTTCTAATTTTGACAGGAAACTGAAACTTCGATACTAACTGTGACAAGTAACTGTAACTTCGTTACTAACTGTATCTTCGATACTAATTATGACAGGTAACAGAAACTTCGATACTAATTATGTCAGGTAACTGTAACTTCAATACTAATTATGACAGTTAACTGTAACTTCGTTACTAATTATGACATGTAACTGTAATTTCGTTCCAAATTATGACAAGTAACTGTAATTTTGATAAAAAATTATGACAGGTAACTGTAACTTCGTTACTTATTATGACTAGTAACTGTAACTTCGATACTAATTATGACAAGAAACTGTAACTTCGATACTATTTATGGCAGGTAACTGTAACTTCGATACTAATTATGACAAGTAACTGTAACTTCGATACTAATTATGACAAGTAACTTTAACTTCGGTGCTAATTATGACAGGTAACAGTAACTTCGATACTAATTATGACAAGTAACAGTAACTTCGATACTAATTATGACAGGTAACTGTAACTTCGATACTAATTATGACAGGTAACTGTAACTTCGTTACTAATTATGACAAGATACTGTAACTTCGATACTAATTACGACAAGTAACTGTAACTTCGATACTTATTATGACAGGTAACTGTAACTTCATTACTAATTATGACAAGAAATTGTAACTTCGATACTAATTATGACAGGTAACTGTAGCTTCGATACTAATTATGACATGTAACTGTAACTTCGTTACAAATTATGACAAGTTTATGTAATTTCGATACTAATTATGGCAGGTAACTGTAACTTCGTTACTAATTATGACAAGTAACTGTAATTTCGATACAAATTATGGCAGGTAACTGTAACTTCGATACTAATTATGACAGGTAACAGTAACTTCGATACTAATTATGACAGGTAACAGTAACTTAGTTACTAATTATGACATGTAACTGTAATTTCGATACTAATTATGACAGGTAACTGTAACTTCGTTACTAATTATGACAAGATACTGTAACTTCGATACTAATTACGACAAGTAACTGTAACTTCGATACTTATTATGACAAGTAACTGTAATTTCGATACAAATTATGGCAGGTAACTGTAACTTCGATACTAATTATGACAAGTAAGAGTAACTTCGATACTAATTATGACAAGTAACTGTAACTTCGATACTAATTATGACAGGTAACTGTTACTTCGATACTAATTATGACAAGTAACTCTAACTTCGTTCCAAATTACGACAAGTAACTGTAATTATGATAAAAAATTATGACAGGTAACTGTAACTTCGTTACTAATTATGACTAGTAACTGTAAATTCGATACTAATTATGACAAGAAACTGTAACTTCGATACTATTTATGACAGGTAACTGTAACTTCGATACTATTTAAGACAAGTAACTGTAACTTCGATACTAATCATGACAAGTAAATGTAACTTCGGTACTAATTATGACAGGTAACAGTAACTTCGATACTAATTACGACAAGTAACAGTAACTTCGATACTAATTATGACAGGTAACTGTAACTTCGATACTAATTGTGACAAGTAACTGTAACTTCGTTACTAATTATGACAAGTAACTGTAATTTCGATACAAAATTTGGCAGGTAACTGTAACTTCGTTACTAATTATGACAAGTAACAGTAACTTCGTTTCTAATTTTGACAGGAAACTGTAACTTCGATACTAATTGTGACAAGTAACTGTAACTTCGTTACTAATTATGACAAGTAACTGTAATTTCGATACAAATTATGACAGGTAACTGTAACTTCGTTACTAATTATGGCAAGTAACTGTAATTTCGATACAAATTATGGCAGGTAACAGTAACTTCGATACTAATTATGACAGGTAACTGTAACTTCTATACAAATTATGACAGGTAACTGTAACTTCTATACTAATTATGACAGGTAACAATAACTTCGATAATAATTATGACAGAAAACAGTAACTTCGATACTAATTATGACAGGTAACAGTAACATCGATACTAATTATGTCAGGTAACTGTAACTTCGATACTAATTATGACAGTTAACTGTAACTTCGTAACTAATTATGACAAGTAACTGAAATTTCGATACAAATTGTGGCAGGTAACTGTAACTTCGATACTAATTATGACAGGTAACAGTAACTTCGATACTAATTACAACAAGTAACTGTAACTTCCATACTAATAATGACAGGTAACTGTAACATCGTTACTAATTATGACAAGTATCTGTAATTTCGATACAAATTTTGGCAGGTAACTGTAACTTTGTTACTAATTATGACAAGTAACAGTAACTTCGTTTCTAATTTTGACAGGAAACTGAAACTTCGATACTAACTGTGACAAGTAACTGTAACTTCGTTACTAACTGTATCTTCGATACTTATTATGACAGGTAACAGTAACTTCGATACTAATTATGTCAGGTAACTGTAACTTCGATACTTATTATGACAGTTAACTCTAACTTCGTTACTAATTATGACAAGTAACTGTATTTCGATACAAATTATGGCAGGTAACTGTAACTTCGATACTAATTATGACAGGTAACAGTAACTTCGATACTAATTATGACAAGTAACTCTAACTTCGTTCCAAATTATGACAAGTAACTTTAATTTTGATAAAAAATTATGACAGGTAACTGTAACTTCGTTACTTATTATGACTAGTACCTGTAACTTCGATACTAATTATGACAAGAAACTGTAACTTCGATACTATTTATGACAGGTAACTGTAACTTCAATACTAATTATGACAAGTAACTGTAACTTCGATACTAATTATGACAAGTAACTTTAACTTCGGTACTAATTATGACAGGTAACAAGTAACTTCGATACTAATTATGACAAGTAACAGTAACTTCGATACTAATTATGACAGGTAACAGTAACTTCGATACTATTTATGACAAGTAACAGTAACTTCGATACTAATTATGACAGGTAACTGTAACTTCGATACTAATTGTGACAAGTAACTGTAACTTCGTTACTAATTATGACAAGTAACTGTAATTTCGATACAAAATTTGGCAGGTAACTGTAACTTCGTTACTAATTATGACAAGATACTGTAACTTCGATACTAATTACGACAAGTAACTGTAACTTCGATACTTATTATGACAGGTAACTGTAACTTCATTACTAATTATGACAAGAAATTGTAACTTCGATACTAATTATGACAGGTAACTGTAGCTTCGATACTAATTATGACATGTAACTGTAACTTCGTTACAAATTATGACAAGTTTTTGTAATTTCGATACTAATTATGGCAGGTAACTGTAACTTCGTTACTAATTATGACAAGTAACTGTAATTTCGATACAAATTATGGCAGGTAACTGTAACTTCGATACTAATTATGACAGGTAACAGTAACTTCGATACTAATTATGACAGGTAACAGTAACTTAGTTACTAATTATGACATGTAACTGTAATTTCGATACTAATTATGACAGGTAACTGTAACTTCGTTACTAATTATGACAAGATACTGTAACTTCGATACTAATTACGACAAGTAACTGTAACTTCGATACTTATTATGACAAGTAACTGTAATTTCGATACAAATTATGGCAGGTAACTGTAACTTCGATACTAATTATGACAAGTAAGAGTAACTTCGATACTAATTATGACAAGTAACTGTAACTTCGATACTAATTATGACAGGTAACTGTTACTTCGATACTAATTATGACAAGTAACTCTAACTTCGTTCCAAATTACGACAAGTAACTGTAATTATGATAAAAAATTATGACAGGTAACTGTAACTTCGTTACTAATTATGACTAGTAACTGTAAATTCGATACTAATTATGACAAGAAACTGTAACTTCGATACTATTTATGACAGGTAACTGTAACTTCGATACTATTTAAGACAAGTAACTTTAACTTCGATACTAATCATGACAAGTAAATGTAACTTCGGTACTAATTATGACAGGTAACAGTAACTTCGATACTAATTACGACAAGTAACAGTAACTTCGATACTAATTATGACAGGTAACTGTAACTTCGATACTAATTGTGACAAGTAACTGTAACTTCGTTACTAATTATGACAAGTAACTGTAATTTCGATACAAAATTTGGCAGGTAACTGTAACTTCGTTACTAATTATGACAAGTAACAGTAACTTCGTTTCTAATTTTGACAGGAAACTGTAACTTCGATACTAATTGTGACAAGTAACTGTAACTTCGTTACTAATTATGACAAGTAACTGTAATTTCGATACAAATTATGACAGGTAACTGTAACTTCGTTACTAATTAAGGCAAGTAACTGTAATTTCGATACAAATTATGGCAGGTAACAGTAACTTCGATACTAATTATGACAGGTAACTGTAACTTCTATACAAATTATGACAGGTAACTGTAACTTCTATACTAATTATGACAGGTAACAATAACTTCGATAATAATTATGACAGAAAACAGTAACTTCGATACTAATTATGACAGGTAACAGTAACATCGATACTAATTATGTCAGGTAACTGTAACTTCGATACTAATTATGACAGTTAACTGTAACTTCGTAACTAATTATGACAAGTAACTGAAATTTCGATACAAATTGTGGCAGGTAACTGTAACTTCGATACTAATTATGACAGGTAACAGTAACTTCGATACTAATTACAACAAGTAACTGTAACTTCCATACTAATAATGACAGGTAACTGTAACATCGTTACTAATTATGACAAGTATCTGTAATTTCGATACAAATTTTGGCAGGTAACTGTAACTTTGTTACTAATTATGACAAGTAACAGTAACTTCGTTTCTAATTTTGACAGGAAACTGAAACTTCGATACTAACTGTGACAAGTAACTGTAACTTCGTTACTAACTGTATCTTCGATACTTATTATGACAGGTAACAGTAACTTCGATACTAATTATGTCAGGTAACTGTAACTTCGATACTTATTATGACAGTTAACTCTAACTTCGTTACTAATTATGACAAGTAACTGTATTTCGATACAAATTATGGCAGGTAACTGTAACTTCGATACTAATTATGACAGGTAACAGTAACTTCGATACTAATAATGACAAGTAACTCTAACTTCGTTCCAAATTATGACAAGTAACTGTAATTTTGATAAAAAATTATGACAGGTAACTGTAACTTCGTTACTTATTATGACTAGTACCTGTAACTTCGATACTAATTATGACAAGAAACTGTAACTTCGATACTATTTATGACAGGTAACTGTAACTTCAATACTAATTATGACAAGTAACTGTAACTTCGATACTAATTATGACAAGTAACTTTAACTTCGGTACTAATTATGACAGGTAACAAGTAACTTCGATACTAATTATGACAAGTAACAGTAACTTCGATACTAATTATGACAGGTAACAGTAACTTCGATACTATTTATGACAAGTAACAGTAACTTCGATACTAATTATGACAGGTAACTGTAACTTCGATACTAATTGTGACAAGTAACTGTAACTTCGTTACTAATTATGACAAGTAACTGTAATTTCGATACAAAATTTGGCAGGTAACTGTAACTTCGTTACTAATTATGAAAAGTAACAGTAACTTCGTTTCTAATTTTGACAGGAAACTGTAACTTCGATACTAATTGTGACAAGTAACTGTAACTTCGTTACTAATTATGACAAGTAACTGTAATTTCGATACAAATTATGACAGGTAACTGTAACTTCGTTACTAATTATGGCAAGTAACTGTAACTTCTATACAAATTATGACAGGTAACTGTAATTTCTATACTAATTATGACAGGTAACAATAACTTCAATAATAATTATGACAGAAACAGTAACTTACATACTAATTATGACAGGTAACAGTAACTTCGATACTAATTATGGCAGGTAACAGTAACGTCGATACCAATTATGACAGGTAACTGTAACTTCTATACAAATTATGACAGGTAACTGTAACTTCGATACTAATTATGACAGGTAACAATAACTTCAATAATAATTATGACAGAAAACAGTAACTTCGATACTAATTATGACAGGTAACAGTAACTTCGATACTAATTATGACAGGTAACTGTAACTTCGATACTAATTATGACAAGTAACTGTAATTTCGATACATATTATGACAGGTAACTGTAACTTCGTTACTAATTATGGCAATTAACTGAAATTTCGATACAAATTATGGCAGGTAACAGTAACTTCGATACTAATTATGACAGGTAACTGTAACTTCTATACAATTTATGACAGGTAACTGTAACTTCTATACTAATTATGACAGGTAACAAGAACTTCGATAATAATTGTATCAGAAAACAGTAACTTCGATACTAATTATGACAGGTAACAGTACCTTCGATACTAATTATGGCAGGTAACTTTAACTTCGATACTAATTATGACAGTTAACTGTAACTTCGTTACTAATTATGACAAGGAAGTGAAATTTCGATACAAATTGTGGCAGGTAACTGTAACTTCGATACTAATTATGACAGGTAACAGTAACTTCGATACTAATTATAACAAGTAACTCTAACTTCGATACTAATTATGACAGGTAACTGTAACTTCGTTACTAATTATGACAATAAATGTAATTTCGGTACAAATTATGGCAGGTAACTGTAACTACGATACTAATTATGACAGGTAACAGTAACTTCGATACTATTTATGACAAGTAACAGTAACTTCGATACTAATTAATACAAGTAACTGTAACTTCGAAACAAATTATGACAGGTAACTGTAACTTCGATACTCATTATGACAGGTAACAGAAACTTCGATACTAATTATGACAGATAACTGTAACTTCGTTACTAATTATGACATGTAACTGTAATTTCGATACAAATTATGACAGGTAACTGTAATTTCGTTACTAATTATGACAAGTGACTGTAATTTCGATACAAATTTTGGCAGGTAACAGTAACTTCGATACTAATTATGACAGGTAACTGTAACTTCTATACAAATTATGACAGGTAACTGTAACTTCTATACTAATTATGACAGGTAACAATAACTTTGATAATAATTATGACAGAAAACAGTAACTTCGATACTAATTATGACAGGTAACAGTAACATCTATACTAATTATGTCAGGTAACTGTAACTTCGATACTAATTATGACAGTTAACTGTAACTTCGTTACTAATTATGACAAGTAACTGAAATTTCGATACAAATTGTGGCAGGTAACTGTAACTTCGATACTAATTATGACAGGTAACAGTAACATCGATACTAATTATAACAAGTAACTGTAACTTCGATACTAATAATGACAGGTAACTGTAACTTCGTTACTAATTATGACATGTAACTGTAATTTCGATACAAATTTTGGCAGGTAACTGTAACTTCGTTACTAATTATTACAAGTAACAGTAACTTCGTTTCTAATTTTGACAGGAAACTGAAACTTCGATACTAACTGTGACAAGTAACTGTAACTTCGTTACTCACTGTATCTTCGATACTAATTATGACAGGTAACAGTAACTTCGATACTAATTATGTCAGGTAACTGTAACTTCGATACTAATTATGACAGTTAACTGTAACTTCGTTACTAATTATGACAAGTAACTGTAATTTCGATACAAATTATGGAAGGTAACTGTAACTTCGATACTAATTATGACAGGTAACAGTAACTTCGATACTAACTATGACAAGTAACTGTAACTTCGTTCCAAATTATGACAAGTAACTGTAATTTTGATAAAAAATTATGACAGGTAACTGTAACTTCGTTACTTATTATGACTAGTAACTGTAACTTCGATACTAATTATGACAAGAAACTGTAACTTCGATACTATTTATGACAGGTAACTGTATCTTCGATACTAATTATGACAAGTAACTGTAACTTCGATACTAATTATGACAAGAAACTGTAACTTCGATACTATTTATGACAGGTAACTGTAACTTCGATACTATTTAAGACAAGTAACAGTAACTTCGATACTAATTATGACAGGTAACTGTAACTTCGATACTAATTGTGACAAGTAACTGTAACTTCGTTACTAATTATGACAAGTAACTGTAACTTCGATACTAATTATGACAGGTAACAGTAACTTCGATACTAATTATGACAAGTAACAGTAACTTCGATACTATTTAAGACAAGTAACTTTAACTTCGATACTAATCATGACAAGTTAATGTAACTTCGGTACTAATTATGACAGGTAACAGTAACTTCGATACTAATTATGACAAGTAACAGTAACTTCGATACTAATTATGACAGGTAACTGTAACTTCGATACTAATTGTGACAAGTAACTGTAACTTCGTTACTAATTATGACAAGTAACTGTAACTTCGATACTAATTATGACAGGTAACAGTAACTTCGATACTAATTAAGACAAGTAACTGTAAATTCGAAACAAATTATGACAGGTAAATGTAACATCGTTATTAATTATGACATGTAACTGTAATTTCGATACATATTATGGCAGGTAACTGTAACTTCGATACTAATTATGATAGGTAACAGTAACTTCGATACTAATTATGACAAGTAACTGTAACTTCTATACTAATTATGACAAGTAACAGTAACTTCGATACTAATTATGACAAGTAACTGTAACTTCGATACTAATTTTGACAGGTAACTATAATTTCGATACAAATTATGACAGGTAACTCTAACTTCGTTACTAATTATGACAAGTAACTGTAATTTGGTAATAAATTATGGCAGGTAACTGTAACTTTGATACTAATTATGACAGGTAAAGTACATTCGATACTAATTATGACAGGTAACTGTAACTTCGTTATTAATTATGACAAGTAACTGTAATTTCAATACTAATTATGGCAGGTAACTGAAACTTCGTTACTAATTATGACAAGTAACTGTAATTTCGATTCAAATGATGGCAGTTAACTGTAACTTCGATTCTAATTATGACAGGTAACTGTAAATGCGTTGCATATTTTGGCAGGTAACTGTAATTTTGATACAAATTATGGCAGGGAACTGTAGCTTCGATACTAATTATGACAGGTAACAGTAACTTCGATACTAATTATGACTAGTAACTGTAACTTCGATACTAATTATGGCAGGTAACTGTAACTTCGATACTAATTATGACAGGTATATGTTACTTCGATACTAATTGTGACAGGTAACTGTAACTTCGTTACTAATTATGACAAGTAACTGTAATTTCGATACAAATTTTGGCAGGTAACTGTAACTTCGTTACTAATTATGACAAGTAACAGTAACTTGGTTTCTAATTCTGACAGGAAACTGAAACTTCGATACTAATTGTGACAAGTAACTGTAACTTCGATACTAATTATGACAGGTGTATGTTACTTCGATACTAATTATGACAGTTAACTGTAACTTCGTTACTAATTATGGCAAGCAACTGTAATTTCGATACAAATTATGGCAGGTAACAGTAACTTCGATACTAATTATGACAGGTAACTGTAACTTCTATACAAATTATGACAGGTAACTTTAACTTCTATACTATTTATGACAGGTAACAATAACTTCGATAATAATTATGACAGAAAACAGTAACTTCGATACTAATTATGACAGGTAACAGTAACTTCGATACTAATTATGTCAGGTAACTGTAACTTCGATACTAATTATGACAGTTAACTGTAACTTCGTTACTAATTATGACAAGTAACTGAAATTTCGATACAAATTGTGGCAGGTAACTGTAACTTCGATACTAATTATGACAGGTAACAGAAACTTCGATACTAATTATAACAAGTAACTGTAACTTCGATACTAATAATGACAGGTAACTGTAACTTCGTTACTAATTATGACAAGTAACTGTAATTTCGATACAAATTTTGGCAGGTAACTGTAACTTCGTTACTAATTATGACAAGTAACAGTAACTTCGTTTCTAATTTTGACAGGAAACTGAAACTTCGATACTAACTGTGACAAGTAACTGTAACTTCGTTACTAACTGTATCTTCGATACTAATTATGACAGGTAACAGAAACTTCGATACTAATTATGTCAGGTAACTGTAACTTCGATACTAATTATGACAGTTAACTGTAACTTCGTTACTAATTATGACAATAACTGTAATTTCGTTCCAAATTATGACAAGTAACTGTAATTTTGATAAAAAATTATGACAGGTAACTGTAACTTCGTTACTTATTATGACTAGTAACTGTAACTTCGATACTAATTATGACAAGAAACTGTAACTTCGATACTATTTATGGCAGGTAACTGTAACTTCGATACTAATTATGACAAGTAACTGTAACTTCGATACTAATTATGACAAGTAACTTTAACTTCGGTACTAATTATGACAGGTAACAGTAACTTCGATACTAATTATGACAAGTAACAGTAACTTCGATACTAATTATGACAGGTAACTGTAACTTCGATACTAATTATGACAGGTAACTGTAACTTCGTTACTAATTATGACAAGATACTGTAACTTCGATACTAATTACGACAAGTAACTGTAACTTCGATACTTATTATGACAGGTAACTGTAACTTCATTACTAATTATGACAAGAAATTGTAACTTCGATACTAATTATGACAGGTAACTGTAGCTTCGATACTAATTATGACAAGTAACTGTAACTTCGTTACAAATTATGACAAGTTTTTGTAATTTCGATACTAATTATGGCAGGTAACTGTAACTTCGTTACTAATTATGACAAGTAACTGTAATTTCGATACAAATTATGGCAGGTAACTGTAACTTCGATACTAATTATGACAGGTAACAGTAACTTCGATACTAATTATGACAGGTAACAGTAACTTAGTTACTAATTATGACATGTAACTGTAATTTCGATACTAATTATGACAGGTAACTGTAACTTCGTTACTAATTATGACAAGATACTGTAACTTCGATACTAATTACGACAAGTAACTGTAACTTCGATACTTATTATGACAAGTAACTGTAATTTCGATACAAATTATGGCAGGTAACTGTAACTTCGATACTAATTATGACAAGTAAGAGTAACTTCGATACTAATTATAACAAGTAACTGTAACTTCAATACTAATTATGACAGGTAACTGTTACTTCGATACTAATTATGACAAGTAACTCTAACTTCGTTCCAAATTAAGACAAGTAACTGTAATTATGATAAAAAATTATGACAGGTAACTGTAACTTCGTTACTAATTATGACTAGTAACTGTAAATTCGATACTAATTATGACAAGAAACTGTAACTTCGATACTATTTATGACAGGTAACTGTAACTTCGATACTATTTAAGACAAGTAACTTTAACTTCGATACTAATCATGACAAGTAAATGTAACTTCGGTACTAATTATGACAGGTAACAGTAACTTCGATACTAATTACGACAAGTAACAGTAACTTCGATACTAATTATGACAGGTAACTGTAACTTCGATACTAATTGTGACAAGTAACTGTAACTTCGTTACTAATTATGACAAGTAACTGTAATTTCGATACAAAATTTGGCAGGTAACTGTAACTTCGTTACTAATTATGACAAGTAACAGTAACTTCGTTTCTAATTTTGACAGGAAACTGTAACTTCGATACTAATTGTGACAAGTAACTGTAACTTCGTTACTAATTATGACAAGTAACTGTAATTTCGATACAAATTATGACAGGTAACTGTAACTTCGTTACTAATTATGGCAAGTAACTGTAATTTCGATACAAATTATGGCAGGTAACAGTAACTTCGATACTAATTATGACAGGTAACTGTAACTTCTATACAAATTATGACAGGTAACTGTAACTTCTATACTAATTATGACAGGTAACAATAACTTCGATAATAATTATGACAGAAAACAGTAACTTCGATACTAATTATGACAGGTAACAGTAACATCGATACTAATTATGTCAGGTAACTGTAACTTCGATACTAATTATGACAGTTAACTGTAACTTCGTAACTAATTATGACAAGTAACTGAAATTTCGATACAAATTGTGGCAGGTAACTGTAACTTCGATACTAATTATGACAGGTAACAGTAACTTCGATACTAATTACAACAAGTAACTGTAACTTCCATACTAATAATGACAGGTAACTGTAACATCGTTACTAATTATGACAAGTATCTGTAATTTCGATACAAATTTTGGCAGGTAACTGTAACTTTGTTACTAATTATGACAAGTAACAGTAACTTCGTTTCTAATTTTGACAGGAAACTGAAACTTCGATACTAACTGTGACAAGTAACTGTAACTTCGTTACTAAGTGTATCTTCGATACTTATTATGACAGGTAACAGTAACTTCGATACTAATTATGTCAGGTAACTGTAACTTCGATACTAATTATGACAGTTAACTCTAACTTCGTTACTAATTATGACAAGTAACTGTATTTCGATACAAATTATGGCAGGTAACTGTAACTTCGATACTAATTATGACAGGTAACAGTAACTTCGATACTAATTATGACAAGTAACTCTAACTTCGTTCCAAATTATGACAAGTAACTGTAATTTTGATAAAAAATTATGACAGGTAACTGTAACTTCGTTACTTATTGTGACTAGTACCTGTAACTTCGATACTAATTATTACAAGCAACTGTAACTTCGATACTATTTATGACAGGTAACTGTAACTTCAATACTAATTATGACAAGTAACTGTAACTTCGATACTAATTATGACAAGTAACTTTAACTTCGGTACTAATTATGACAGGTAACAAGTAACTTCGATACTAATTATGACAAGTAACAGTAACTTCGATACTAATTATGACAGGTAACAGTAACTTCGATACTATTTATAACAAGTAACAGTAACTTCGATACTAATTATGACAGGTAACTGTAACTTCGATACTAATTGTGACAAGTAACTGTAACTTCGTTACTAATTATGACAAGTAACTGTAATTTCGATACAAAATTTGGCAGGTAACTGTAACTTCGTTACTAATTATGACAAGTAACAGTAACTTCGTTTCTAATTTTGACAGGAAACTGTAACTTCGATACTAATTGTGACAAGTAACTGTAACTTCGTTACTAATTATGACAAGTAACTGTAATTTCGATACAAATTATGACAGGTAACTGTAACTTCGTTACTAATTATGGCAAGTAACTGTAATTTCGATACAAATTATGGCAGGTAACAGTAACTTCGATACTAATTATGACAGGTAACTGTAACTTCTATACAAATTATGACAGGTAACTGTAATTTCTATACTAATTATGACAGGTAACAATAACTTCAATAATAATTATGACAGAAACAGTAACTTACATACTAATTATGACAGGTAACAGTAACTTCGATACTAATTATGGCAGGTAACAGTAACGTCGATACCAATTATGACAGGTAACTGTAACGTCTATACAAATTATGACAGGTAACTGTAACTTCGATACTAATTATGACAGGTAACAATAACTTCAATAATAATTATGACAGAAAACAGTAACTTCGATACTAATTATGACAGGTAACAGTAACTTCGATACTAATTATGACAGGTAACTGTAACTTCGATACTAATTATGACAAGTAACTGTAATTTCGATACAAATTATGACAGGTAACTGTAACTTCGTTACTAATTATGGCAATTAACTGTAATTTCGATACAAATTATGGCAGGTAACAGTAACTTCGATACTAATTATGACAGGTAACTGTAACTTCTATACAATTTATGACAGGTAACTGTAACTTCTATACTAATTATGACAGGTAACAATAACTTCGATAATAATTACGACAGAAAACAGTAACTTCGATACTAATTATGACAGGTAACAGTACCTTCGATACTAATTATGGCAGGTAACTTTAACTTCGATACTAATTATGACAGTTAACTGTAACTTCGTTACTAATTATGACAAGGAAGTGAAATTTCGATACAAATTGTGGCAGGTAACTGTAACTTCGATACTAATTATGACAGGTAACAGTAACTTCGATACTAATTATAACAAGTAACTCTAACTTCGATACTAATTATGACAGGTAACTGTAACTTCGTTACTAATTATGACAATAAATGTAATTTCGGTACAAATTATGGCAGGTAACTGTAACTACGATACTAATTATGACAGGTAACAGTAACTTCGATACTATTTATGACAAGTAACAGTAACTTCGATACTAATTAATACAAGTAACTGTAACTTCGAAACAAATTATGACAGGTAACTGTAACTTCGATACTCATTATGACAGGTAACAGAAACTTCGATACTAATTATGACAGATAACTGTAACTTCGTTACTAATTATGACATGTAACTGTAATTTCGATACAAATTATGACAGGTAACTGTAATTTCGTTACTAATTATGACAAGTGACTGTAATTTCGATACAAATTTTGGCAGGTAACAGTAACTTCGATACTAATTATGACAGGTAACTGTAACTTCGATACTACTTATGACAAGTAAATGTAACTTCGATACTTATTATGACAGGTAACTGTAACTTCATTACTAATTATGACAAGAAACTGTAACTTCGATACTAGTTATGACAGGTAACTGTAACTTCGATACTAAATATGACAAGTAACTGTAACTTCGTTACTAATTTTGACAAGTAACTGTAATTTCGATACTAATTATGGCAGGTAACTGTAACTTCGTTACTAATTATGACAAGTAACTGTAATTACGATACAAATTATGACAGGTAACTGTAACTTCGTTACTAATTATGGCAAGTAACTGTAATTTCGATACAAATTATGGCAGGTAACAGTAACTTCGATACTAATTATGACAGGTAACTGTAACTTCTATACAAATTACGACAGGTAACTGTAACTTCTATACTAATTATGACAGGTAACAATAACTTCGATAATAATTATGACAGAAAACAGTAACTTCGATACTAATTATGACAGGTAACAGTAACATCGATACTAATTATGTCAGGTAACTGTAACTTCGATACTAATTATGACAGTTAACTGTAACTTCGTTACTAATTATGACAAGTAACTGAAATTTCGATACAAATTGTGGCACGTAACTGTAACTTCGATACTAATTATGACAGGTAACAGTAACTTCGATACTAATCATAACAAATAACTGTAACTTCGATACTAATAATGACAGGTAACTGTAACATCGTTACTAATTATGACAAGTAACTGTAATTTCGATACAAATTTTGGCAGGTAACTGTAACTTCGTTACTAATTATGACAAGTAACAGTAACTTCGTTTCTAATTTTGACAGGAAACTGAAACTTCGATACTAACTGTGACAAGTAACTAAACTTCGTTACTAACTGTATCTTCGATACTTATTATGACAGGTAACAGTAACTTCGATACTAATTATGTCAGGTAACTGTAACTTCGATACTAATTATGACAGTTAACTGTAACTTCGTTACTAATTATGACAAGTAACTGTAATTTCGATACAAATTATGGCAGGTAACTGTAACTTCGATACTAATTATGACAGGTAACAGTAACTTCGATACTAATTATGACAAGTAACTCTAACTTCGTTCCAAATTATGACAAGTAACTGTAATTTTGATAAAAAATTATGACAGGTAACTGTAACTTCGTTACTTATTATGACTAGTTACTGTAACTTCGATACTAATTATGACAAGAAACTGTAACTTCGATACTATTTATGACAGGTAACTGTAACTTCGATACTAATTATGACAAGTAACTGTAACTTCGATACTAATTATGACAAGTAACTTTAACTTCGGTACTAATTATGACAGGTAACAGTAACTTCGATACTAATTATGACAAGTAACAGTAACTTCGATACTAATTATGACAGGTAACTGTAACTTCGATACTAATTATTACAGGTAACTGTAACTTCGTTACTAATTATGACAAGATACAGTAACTTCGATACTAATTACGACAAGTAACTGTAACTTCGATACTTATTATGACAGGTAACTGTAACTTCATTACTAATTATGACAAGAAACTGTAATTTCGATACTAATTATGACAGGTAACTGTAACTTCGATACTAATTATGACAAGTAACTGTAACTTCGTTACTAATTATGACAAGTTACTGTAATTTCGATACAAATTATGGCAGGTAACTGTAACTTCGATACTAATTATGACAGGTAACAGTAACTTCGATACTAATTATGACAGGTAACAGTAACTTAGTTACTAATTATGACATGTAACTGTAATTTCGATACAAATTATGACAGGTAGCTGTAACTTCGTTACTAATTATGACAAGTAACTGTAATATCGATACAAATTATGGCAGTTAACAGTAACATCGATACTAATTATGACAGGTTACTGTAACTTCGATACTTATTATGAAAAGTAACTGTAATTTCGAAACAAATTATGGCAGGTAACTGTAACTTCGATACTAATTATGACAAGTAAGAGTAACTTCGATACTAATTATGACAAGTAACTGTAACTTCGATACTAATTATGACAGGTAACTGTTACTTCGATACTAATTATGACAAGTAACTCTAACTTCGTTCCAAATTATGACAAGTAACTGTAATTATTATAAAAAATTATGACAGGTAACTTTAACTTCGTTACTAATTATGACTAGTAACTGTAAATTCGATACTAATTATGACAAGAAACTGTAATTTTGATGCTATTTATGACAGGTAACTGTAACTTCGATACTATTTAAGACAAGTAACTGTAACTTCGATACTAATCATGACAAGTAAATGTAACTTCGGTACTAATTATGACAGGTAACAGTAACTTCGATACTATTTATGACAAGTAACAGTAACTTCGATACTAATTATGACAGGTAACTGTAACTTCGATACTAATTGTTACAAGTAACTGTAACTTCGTTACTAATTATGACAAGTAACTGTAATTTCGATACAAAATTTGGCAGGTAACTGTAACTTCGTTACTAATTATGACAAGTAACAGTAACTTCGTTTCTAATTTTGACAGGAAACTGTAACTTCGATACTAATTGTGACAAGTAACTGTAACTTCGTTACTAATTATGACAAGTAACTGTAATTTCGATACAAATTATGACAGGTAACTGTAACTTCGTTACTAATTATGGCAAGTAACTGTAATTTCGATACAAATTATGGCAGGTAACAGTAACTTCGATACTAATTATGACAGGTAACTGTAATTTCTATACAAATTATGACAGGTAACTGTAACTTCTATACTAATTATGACAGGTAACAATAACTTCATAATAATTATGACAGAAACAGTAACTTACATACTAATTATGACAGGTAACAGTAACTTCGATACAAATTATGGCAGGTAACAGTAACTTCGATACTAATTAAGACAGGTAACTGTAACTTCGATACTAATTATGACAAGTAACTGTAATTTCGTTCCAAATTATGACAAGTAACTGTAATTTTGATAAAAAATTATGACAGGTAACTGTAACTTCGTTACTTATTATGACTAGTAACTGTAACTTCGATACTAATTATGACAAGAAACTGTAACTTCGATACTATTTATGGCAGGTAACTGTAACTTCGATACTAATTATGACAAGTAACTGTAACTTCGATACTAATTATGACAAGTAACTTTAACTTCGGTACTAATTATGACAGGTAACAGTAACTTCGATACTAATTATGACAAGTAACAGTAACTTCGATACTAATTATGACAGGTAACTGTAACTTCGATACTAATTATGACAGGTAACTGTAACTTCGTTACTAATTATGACAAGATACTGTAACTTCGATACTAATTACGACAAGTAACTGTAACTTCGATACTTATTATGACAGGTAACTGTAACTTCATTACTAATTATGACAAGAAATTGTAACTTCGATACTAATTATGACAGGTAACTGTAGCTTCGATACTAATTATGACAAGTAACTGTAACTTCGTTACAAATTATGACAAGTTTTTGTAATTTCGATACTAATTATGGCAGGTAACTGTAACTTCGTTACTAATTATGACAAGTAACTGTAATTTCGATACAAATTATGGCAGGTAACTGTAACTTCGATACTAATTATGACAGGTAACAGTAACTTCGATACTAATTATGACAGGTAACAGTAACTTAGTTACTAATTATGACATGTAACTGTAATTTCGATACTAATTATGACAGGTAACTGTAACTTCGTTACTAATTATGACAAGATACTGTAACTTCGATACTAATTACGACAAGTAACTGTAACTTCGATACTTATTATGACAAGTAACTGTAATTTCGATACAAATTATGGCAGGTAACTGTAACTTCGATACTAATTATGACAAGTAAGAGTAACTTCGATACTAATTATGACAAGTAACTGTAACTTCGATACTAATTATGACAGGTAACTGTTACTTCGATACTAATTATGACAAGTAACTCTAACTTCGTTCCAAATTACGACAAGTAACTGTAATTATGATAAAAAATTATGACAGGTAACTGTAACTTCGTTACTAATTATGACTAGTAACTGTAAATTCGATACTAATTATGACAAGAAACTGTAACTTCGATACTATTTATGACAGGTAACTGTAACTTCGATACTATTTAAGACAAGTAACTTTAACTTCGATACTAATCATGACAAGTAAATGTAACTTCGGTACTAATTATGACAGGTAACAGTAACTTCGATACTAATTACGACAAGTAACAGTAACTTCGATACTAATTATGACAGGTAACTGTAACTTCGATACTAATTGTGACAAGTAACTGTAACTTCGTTACTAATTATGACAAGTAACTGTAATTTCGATACAAAATTTGGCAGGTAACTGTTACTTCGTTACTAATTATGACAAGTAACAGTAACTTCGTTTCTAATTTTGACAGGAAACTGTAACTTCGATACTAATTGTGACAAGTAACTGTAACTTCGTTACTAATTATGACAAGTAACTGTAATTTCGATACAAATTATGACAGGTAACTGTAACTTCGTTACTAATTATGGCAAGTAACTGTAATTTCGATACAAATTATGGCAGGTAACAGTAACTTCGATACTAATTATGACAGGTAACTGTAACTTCTATACAAATTATGACAGGTAACTGTAACTTCTATACTTATTATGACAGGTAACAATAACTTCGATAATAATTATGACAGAAAACAGTAACTTCGATACTAATTATGACAGGTAACAGTAACATCGATACTAATTATGTCAGGTAACTGTAACTTCGATACTAATTATGACAGTTAACTGTAACTTCGTAACTAATTATGACAAGTAACTGAAATTTCGATACAAATTGTGGCAGGTAACTGTAACTTCGATACTTATTATGACAGGTAACAGTAACTTCGATACTAATTACAACAAGTAACTGTAACTTCCATACTAATAATGACAGGTAACTGTAACATCGTTACTAATTATGACAAGTATCTGTAATTTCGATACAAATTTTGGCAGGTAACTGTAACTTTGTTACTAATTATGACAAGTAACAGTAACTTCGTGTCTAATTTTGACAGGAAACTGAAACTTCGATACTAACTGTGACAAGTAACTGTAACTTCGTTACTAACTGTATCTTCGATACTTATTATGACAGGTAACAGTAACTTCGATACTAATTATGTCAGGTAACTGTAACTTCGATACTAATTATGACAGTTAACTCTAACTTCGTTACTAATTATGACAAGTAACTGTATTTCGATACAAATTATGGCAGGTAACTGTAACTTCGATACTAATTATGACAGGTAACAGTAACTTCGATACTAATTATGACAAGTAACTCTAACTTCGTTCCAAATTATGACAAGTAACTGTAATTTTGATAAAAAATTATGACAGGTAACTGTAACTTCGTTACTTATTATGACTAGTACCTGTAACTTCGATACTAATTATGACAAGAAACTGTAACTTCGATACTATTTATGACAGGTAACTGTAACTTCAATACTAATTATGACAAGTAACTGTAACTTCGATACTAATTATGACAAGTAACTTTAACTTCGGTACTAATTATGACAGGTAACAAGTAACTTCGATACTAATTATGACAAGTAACAGTAACTTCGATACTAATTATGACAGGTAACAGTAACTTCGATACTATTTATGACAAGTAACAGTAACTTCGATACTAATTATGACAGGTAACTGTAACTTCGATACTAATTGTGACAAGTAACTGTAACTTCGTTACTAATTATGACAAGTAACTGTAATTTCGATACAAAATTTGGCAGGTAACTGTAACTTCGTTACTAATTATGACAAGTAACAGTAACTTCGTTTCTAATTTTGACAGGAAACTGTAACTTCGATACTAATTGTGACAAGTAACTGTAACTTCGTTACTAATTATGACAAGTAACTGTAATTTCGATACAAATTATGACAGGTAACTGTAACTTCGTTACTATTTATGGCAAGTAACTGTAATTTCGATACAAATTATGGCAGGTAACAGTAACTTCGATACTAATTATGACAGGTAACTGTAACTTCTATACAAATTATGACAGGTAACTGTAATTTCTATACTAATTATGACAGGTAACAATAACTTCAATAATAATTATGACAGAAACAGTAACTTACATACTAATTATGACAGGTAACAGTAACTTCGATACTAATTATGGCAGGTAACAGTAACTTCGATACCAATTATGACAGGTAACTGTAACTTCTATACAAATTATGACAGGTAACTGTAACTTCGATACTAATTATGACAGGTAACAATAACTTCAATAATAATTATGACAGAAAACATTAACTTCGATACTAATTATGACAGGTAACAGTAACTTCGATACTAATTATGACAGGTAACTGTAACTTCGATACTAATTATGACAAGTAACTGTAATTTCGATACAAATTATGACAGGTAACTGTAACTTCGTTACTAATTATGGCAATTAACTGTAATTTCGATACAAATTATGGCAGGTAACAGTAACTTCGATACTAATTATGACAGGTAACTGTAACTTCTATACAATTTATGACAGGTAACTGTAACTTCTATACTAATTATGACAGGTAACAATAACTTCGATAATAATTATGACAGAAAACAGTAACTTCGATACTAATTATGACAGGTAACAGTACCTTCGATACTAATTATGGCAGGTAACTTTAACTTCGATACTAATTATGACAGTTAACTGTAACTTCGTTACTAATTATGACAAGGAAGTGACATTTCGATACAAATTGTGGCAGGTAACTGTAACTTCGATACTAATTATGACAGGTAACAGTAACTTCGATACTAATTATAACAAGTAACTCTAACTTCGATACTAATTATGACAGGTAACTGTAACTTCGTTACTAATTATGACAATAAATGTAATTTCGGTACAAATTATGGCAGGTAACTGTAACTACGATACTAATTATGACAGGTAACAGTAACTTCGATACTATTTATGACAAGTAACAGTAACTTCGATACTAATTAATACAAGTAACTGTAACTTCGAAACAAATTATGACAGGTAACTGTAACTTCGATACTCATTATGACAGGTAACAGTAACTTCGATACTAATTATGACAGATAACTGTAACTTCGTTACTAATTATGACATGTAACTGTAATTTCGATACAAATTATGACAGGTAACTGTAATTTCGTTACTAATTATGACAAGTGACTGTAATTTCGATACAAATTTTGGCAGGTACCAGTAACTTCGATACTAATTATGACAGGTAACTGTAACTTCGATACTACTTATGACAAGTAAATGTAACTTCGATACTTATTATGACAAGTAACTGTAACTTCATTACTAATTATGACAAGAAACTGTAACTTCGATACTAATTATGACAGGTAACTGTAACTTCGTTACTAATTATGACAAGATACTGTAACTTCGATACTAATTACAACAAGTAACTGTAACTTCGATACTTATTATGACAGGTAACTGTAACTTCATTACTAATTATGACAAGAAACTGTAACTTCGATACTAGTTATGACAGGTAACTGTAACTTCGATACTAAATATGACAAGTAACTGTAACTTCGTTACTAATTTTGACAAGTAACTGTAATTTCGATACTAATTATGGCAGGTAACTGTAACTTCGTTACTAATTATGACAAGTAACTGTAATTTCGATACAAATTATGACAGGTAACTGTAACTTCGTTACTAATTATGGCAAGTAACTGTAATTTCGATACAAATTATGGCAGGTAACAGTAACTTCGATACTAATTATGACAGGTAACTGTAACTTCTATACAAATTATGACAGGTAACTGTAACATCTATACTAATTATGACAGGTAACAATAACTTCGATAATAATTATGACAGAAAACAGTAACTTCGATACTAATTATGACAGGTAACAGTAACATCGATACTAATTATGTCAGGTAACTGTAACTTCGATACTAATTATGACAGTTAACTGTAACTTCGTTACTAATTATGACAAGTAACTGAAATTTCGATACAAATTGTGGCAGGTAACTGTAACTTCGATACTAATTATGACAGGTAACAGTAACTTCGATACTAATCATAACAAATAACTGTAACTTCGATACTAATAATGACAGGTAACTGTAACATCGTTACTAATTATGACAAGTAACTGTAATTTCGATACAAATTTTGGCAGGTAACTGTAACTTCGTTACTAATTATGACAAGTAACAGTAACTTCGTTTCTAATTTTGACAGGAAACTGAAACTTCGATACTAACTGTGACAAGTAACTGTAACTTCGTTACTAACTGTATCTTCGATACTTATTATGACAGGTAACAGTAACTTCGATACTAATTATGTCAGGTAACTGTAACTTCGATACTAATTATGACAGTTAACTGTAACTTCGTTACTAATTATGACAAGTAACTGTAATGTCGATACAAATTATGGCAGGTAACTGTAACTTCGATACTAATTATGACAGGTAACAGTAACTTCGATACTAATTATGACAAGTAACTCTAACTTCGTTCCAAATTATGACAAGTAACTGTAATTTTGATAAAAAATTATGACAGGTAACTGTAACTTCGTTACTTATTATGACTAGTTACTGTAACTTCGATACTAATTATGACAAGAAACTGTAACTTCGATACTATTTATGACAGGTAACTGTAACTTCGATACTAATTATGACAAGTAACTGTAACTTCGATACTAATTATGACAAGTAACTTTAACTTCGGTACTAATTATGACAGGTAACAGTAACTTCGATACTAATTATGACAAGTAACAGTAACTTCGATACTAATTATGACAGGTAACTGTAACTTCGATACTAATTATTACAGGTAACTGTAACTTCGTTACTAATTATGACAAGATACAGTAACTTCGATACTAATTACGACAAGTAACTGTAACTTCGATACTTATTATGACAGGTAACTGTAACTTCATTACTAATTATGACAAGAAACTGTAATTTCGATACTAATTATGACAGGTAACTGTAACTTCGATACTAATTATGACAAGTAACTGTAACTTCGTTACTAATTATGACAAGTTACTGTAATTTCGATACAAATTATGGCAGGTAACTGTAACTTCGATACTAATTATGACAGGTAACAGTAACTTCGATACTAATTATGACAGGTAACAGTAACTTAGTTACTAATTATGACATGTAACTGTAATTTCGATACAAATTATGACAGGTAGCTGTAACTTCGTTACTAATTATGACAAGTAACTGTAATATCGATACAAATTATGGCAGTTAACAGTAACATCGATACTAATTATGACAGGTTACTGTAACTTCGATACTTATTATGAAAAGTAACTGTAATTTCGATACAAATCATGGCAGGTAACTGTAACTTCGATACTAATTATGACAAGTAAGAGTAACTTCGATACTAATTATGACAAGTAACTGTAACTTCGATACTAATCATGACAGGTAACTGTTACTTCGATACTAATTATGACAAGTAACTCTAACTTCGTTCCAAATTATGACAAGTAACTGTAATTATGATAAAAAATTATGACAGGTAACTTTAACTTCGTTACTAATTATGACTAGTAACTGTAAATTCGATACTAATTATGACAAGAAACTGTAATTTTGATGCTATTTATGACAGGTAACTGTAACTTCGATACTATTTAAGACAAGTAACTGTAACTTCGATACTAATCATGACAAGTAAATGTAACTTCGGTACTAATTATGACAGGTAACAGTAACTTCGATACTATTTATGACAAGTAACAGTAACTTCGATACTAATTATGACAGGTAACTGTAACTTCGATACTAATTGTGACAAGTAACTGTAACTTCGTTACTAATTATGACAAGTAACTGTAATTTCGATACAAAATTTGGCAGGTAACTGTAACTACGTTACTAATTATGACAAGTAACAGTAACTTCGTTTCTAATTTTGACAGGAAACTGTAACTTCGGTACTAATTGTGACAAGTAACTGTAACTTCGTTACTAATTATGACAAGTAACTGTAATTTCGATACAAATTATGACAGGTAACTGTAACTTCGTTACTAATTATGGCAAGTAACTGTAATTTCGATACAAATTATGGCAGGTAACAGTAACTTCGATACTAATTATGACAGGTAACTGTAACTTCTATACAAATTATGACAGGTAACTGTAACTTCTATACTAATTATGACAGGTAACAATAACTTCAATAATAATTATGACAGAAACAGTAACTTACATACTAATTATGACAGGTAACAGTAACTTCGATACAAATTATGGCAGGTAACAGTAACTTCGATACTAATTATGACAGGTAACTGTAACTTCGATACTAATTATGACAAGTAACTGTAATTTCGATACAAATTATGACAGGTAACTGTAACTTCGTTACTAATTATGGCAAGTAACTGTAATTTCGTTACAAATTATGGCAGGTAACAGTAACTTCGATACTAATTATGACAGGTAACAGTACCTTCGATACTAATTATGGCAGGTAACTTTATCTTCGATACTAATTATGACAGTTAACTGTAACTTCGTTACTAATTATAACAAGTAACTCTAACTTCGATACTAATTATGACAGGTAACTGTAACTTCGTTACTAATTATGACAATAACTGTAATTTCGGTACAAATTATGGCAGGTAACTGTAACTTCGATACTAATTATGACAGGAAACAGTAACTTCGATACTAATTATGACAAGTAACAGTAACTTCGATACTAATTAATACAAGTAACTGTAACTTCGAAACTAATTATGACAGGTAACTGTAACTTCGATACTCATTATGACAGGTAACAATAACTTCGATACTAATTATGACAGATAACTGTAACTTCGTTACTAATAATGACATGTAACTGTAATTTGGATACAAATTATGACAGGTAACTGTAATTTCGTTACTAATTATGACAAGTGACTGTAATTTCGATACAAATTATGGCAGGTAACAGTAACTTCGATACTAATTATGACAGGTAACTGTAACTTCGATACTACTTATGACAAGTAAATGTAACTTCGATACTTATTATGACAGGTAACTGTAACTTCATTACTAATTATGACAAGAAACTGTAACTTCGATACTAATTATGACAGGTAACTGTAACTTCGTTACTAATTATGACAAGATACTGTAACTTCGATAATAATTACGACAAGTAACTGTAACTTCGATACTTATTATGACAGGTAACTGTAACTTCATTACTAATTATGACAAGAAACTGTAACTTCGATACTAGTTATGACAGGTAACTGTAACTTCGATACTAAATATGACAAGTAACTGTAACTTCGTTACTAATTATGACAAGTAACTGTAATTTCAATACTAATTATGGCAGGTAACTGTAACTTCGTTACTAATTATGACAAGTAACTGTAATTTCGATACAAATTATGGCAGGTAACTGTAACTTGGATACTAATTATGACAGGTAACAGTAACTTCGATACTAATTATGACAGGTAACAGTAACTAAGTTACTAATTATGACATGTAACTGTAATTTCGATACAAATTATGACAGGTAGCAGTAACTTCGTTAATAATTATGACAAGTAACTGTAATATCGATACAAATTATAGCAGGTAACAGTAACTTCGATACTAATTATGAAAGGTAACTGTAACTTCGTTACTAATTATGACTAGTAACTGTAACTTCGATACTAATTATGACAAGAAACTGTAACTTCGATACTATTTATGACAGGTAACTGTAACATCGATACTATTTATGACAAGTAACTGTAACTTCGATACTAATTATGACAAGTAACTGTAACTTCGGTACTAATTATGACAGGTAACAGTAACTTCGATACTAATTATGACAAGTAACAGTAACTTCGATACTAATTATGACTGGTAACTGTAACTTCGATACTAATTATGACAGGTAACTGTAACTTCGATACTAATTATGACATGTAAATGTAACTTCGATTCTAATTGTGACAAGTAACTGTAACTTCTATACTAATTATGACAGGTAACAATAACTTCAATAATAATTATGACAGAAAACAGTAATTTCGATACTAATTATGACAGGTAACAGTAACTTCGATACTAATTATGGCAGGTAACTGTAACTTCGATACTAATTATGACAGTTAACTGTAACTTCGTTACTAATTATGACAAGTAACGGAAATTTCGATACAAATTGTGGCAGGTAACTGTAACTTCGATACTAATTATGACAGGTAACAGTAACTTCAATACTTATTATAACAAGTAACTGTAACTTCGATACTAATTATGACAGGTAACTGTAACTTCGTTACTAATTGTGACAAGTAACTGTAATTTCGATACATATTATGGCAGGTAACTGTAACTTCGATACTAATTATGACAAGCAACTGTAAATTCGATACTAATTTTGACAGGTAACTGTAATTTCGATACTAATTATGACAAGTAACTCTAACTTCGTTACTAATTATGACAGGTAACTGTAACTTCGATACTCATTATGACAGGTAACAGTAACTTCGATACTAATTATGACAAGTAACTGTAATTTCGATTCTAATTATGACAGGTAATTGTAACATCGTTACAAATTTTGGCAGGTAACTGTAATTTTGATACAAATTATGGCAGGGAACTGTAACTTCGATATTAATTATGACAGGTAACAGTAACTTCGATACTAATTATGACAAGTGACTGTAACTTCGATACTAATTAGGACAAATGACTGTAATTTCGATACTTATTATGACAGGTAACTGTAACTTCATTACTAATTATGACAAGAAACAGTAACTTCGATACTAATTATACAAGTAACTGTAACTTCGATACTAATTATGACAAGTAACTATAATTCGATACTTATTATGAGAGGTAACTGTAACTTCCTTACTAATTATGACAAGTAACTGCAATTTCGATGCAAATTATGGTAGGTAACAGTAACTTTGATACTAATTAAGACAGGTAACTGTAACATCGTTACTAATTATGACAAGTAACTGTAATTTCGATACATATTATGGCAGGTAACTGTAACTTCGATACTAATTATGACAGGTAACAGTAACTTCCATACTAATTATGACATGTAACTGTAACTTCGATACTAATTATGACAAGTAACAGTAACTTCGATACTAATTATGATTAGTAACTGTAACTTTGATACTAATTTTGACAGGTAACTGTAACTTCGATACTAATTATGACAAGTAACTCTAACTTCGTTACTAATTATGACAAGTAACTGTAATTTTGATTAAAAATTATGGCAGGTAACTGTAACTTCGATACTAATTATGACAGCTAAAGTAATTTCGATACAAATTATGGCAGGTAACTGTAACTTCGATTCTAATTATGACAGGTAACAGTAACTTCGATACTAATTATGACAGAAAACAGTAACTTCGATACTAATTATGACAGGTAACAGTAACTTCGATACTAATTATGACAGGTTACTGTAACTTCGCTACTAATTATTACAAGTAACTGTAATTTCGATACAAATTATGACAGGTAACTGTAACTTCGTTACTAATTATGACAAGTAACTGTAATTTCGATACATATTATGGCAGGTAACAGTAACTTCGATACTAATTATGTCAGGTAACTGTAACTTAGATACTAATTATGACAGGTAACTGTAACTTCGTTACTAATTATGACAAGTAACTGTAATTTCGATACAAATGATGGCAGGTAACAGTAACTTCGATACTATTTATGACAGGTAACAGTTACTTCGATACTAATTATGACAAGTAACTGTAACTTCGATTCTAATTATGACAGGTAACTGTAACTTCGTTACAAATTTCGGCAGGTAACTGTAATTTTGATAGAAATTATGGCAGGGAACTGTAACTTCGATACTAATTATGACAGGTAACAGTAACTTCGATACTAATTATGACAAGTAACTGTAACTTCGATACTAATTATGACAGGTATCTGTAACTTCGATATTAATTATGGCAACTAACTCTTACTTCGTTACTAATTATGACAAGTAACTGTAATTTTGATAAAAAAATTATGGCAGGTAACAGTAACTTCGATAATAATTATGACAGGTTACAGTAACTTCGATACTAATTATGACAGGTAACAGTAACTTCGTTACTAATTATGACAAGTAACTGTAATTTCGATATTAATTATGGCAGGTAACTGTAACTTCGCTAATAAATATGACAAGTAAATGTAATTTCGATACAAATTATGGCAGGTAACTGTACCTTCGATACTAATGATGACAGATAACAGTACTTTCGATACTAATTATGACAGGTAACAGTAAATTCGATACTAATTATGACACGTAACTGTATCATCGATACTAATTGTGACAAGTAACTGTAATTTCGATACTAATTATGGCAGGTAACTGTAACTTCGATACTACATATGACAGGTAACTGTAACTTCGATACTAATTATGACAAGTAACTGTAACTTCGTTACTAATTATGACAACTGTAATTTTGATAAAAAATTATGGCAGGTAACTGTAACTTCGATACTAATAATGTCAGGTAACAGTTACTTCGATACTAATTATGACAGGTAACTGTAACTTCGTTACTAATTATGACAAGTAACTGTAACTTCGATACTAATTAAGACAAGTGACTGTAACTTAGATACTTATTATGACAGGTAACTGTAACTTCATTACTAATTATGACAAGAAACAGTAACTTCGATTCTAATTATGACAAGTAACTGTAACTTCGATACAAATTATGACAAGTAACTATAATTCGATACTTATTATGACAGGTAACTGTAACTTCCTTACTAGTTATGACAAGTAACTGCAATTTCGATGCAAATTATGGCAGGTAATAGTAACTTTGATACTAATTAAGACAGGTAACTGTAACATCGTTACTA
The DNA here is from genome assembly GCA_946902985.2 of Meconema thalassinum. Lineage (NCBI taxonomy): Eukaryota > Metazoa > Arthropoda > Insecta > Orthoptera > Tettigoniidae > Meconema > Meconema thalassinum. Next base: position 1,738,222,899 of record OX336388.2, on the reverse strand, counting down.
ATTATGACAAGTAACTGTAATTTCGATACATATTATGGCAGGTAACTGTAACTACGATACTAGTTATGACAGGTAAGGGTAACTTCGATACTAATTATGACAAGTAACTGTAACTTCGATACTAATTATGACAGGTAACTGTAACTTCGTTACTAATTATGACAAGTAACTGTAATTTCGATACAAATTATGACATGTAACTGTAACTTCGATACTAATTATGACAAGTAACAGTAACTTCGATACTAATTATGATTAGTAACTGTAACTTTGATACTAAATTTGACAGGTAACTGTAACTTCGATACTAATTATGACAAGTAACTCTAACTTCGTTACTAATTATGACAAGTAACTGTAATTTTGATAAAAAATTATGGCAGGTAACTGTAACTTCGATACTAATTATGACAGCTAAAGTAATTTCGATACAAATTATGGCAGGTAACTGTAACTTCGATACTAATTATGACAGGTAAAGTAACTTTGATACTAATTATGACAGTAAACTGTAACTTCTTTATTAATTATGGCAAGTAAATGTAATTTCGATACTAATTATGGCAGGTAACTGAATCTTCGTTACTAATTATGACAAGTAACTGTAATTTCGATAAAAATTATGGCAGGTAACTGTAACTTCGATTCTAATTATGACAGGTAACAGTAACTTCGTTACTAATTATGACAGAAAACAGTAACTTCGATACTAATTATGACAGGTAACAGTAACTTCGATACTAATTATGACAGGTTACTGTAACTTCGCTACTAATTATTACAAGTAACTGTAATTTCGATACAAATTATGACAGGTAACTGTAACTTCGTTACTAATTATGACAAGTAACTGAAATTTCGATACAAATTATGGCAGGTAACAGTGACTTCGATACTAATTATGACAGGTAACTGTAACTTAGATACTAATTATGACAGGTAACTGTAACTTCGTTACTAATTATGACAGGTAACTGTAATTTCGATACAAATGATGGCAGGTAACTGTAACTTCGATACTATTTATGACAGGTAACAGTTACTTCGATACTAATTATGACAAGTAACTGTAACTTCGATTCTAATTATGACAGGTAACTGTAACTTCGTTACAAATTTTGGCAGGTAACTCTAGTTTTGATACAAATTATGGCAGGGAACTATAACTTCGATACTAATTATGACAGGTAACAGTAACTTCGATACTAATTATGACAAGTAACTGTAACTTCGATACTAATTATGACAGGTATCTGTAACTTCGATATTAATTATGGCAAGTAACTCTTAATTCGTTAATAATTATGACAAGTAACTGTAATTTTGATAAAAAATTATGGCAGGTAACAGTAACTTCGATACTAATTATGACAGGTTACAGTAACTTCGATACTAATTATGACAGGTAACAGTAACTTCGTTACTAATTATGACAAGTAACTGTAATTTCGATATTAATTATGGCAGGTAACTGTAACTTCGTTAATAATTATGACAAGTAAATGTAATTTCGATACAAATTATGACAGGTAACTGTAACTTCGTTACTAATTAAGACTAGTAACTGTAATTTCGATATTAATTATGGCAGGTTACTGTAACTTCGTTAATAATTATGACAAGTAAACGTAATTTCGATACAAATTATGACAGGTAACTGTAACTTCGATACTAATTATGACAGGTAACAGTAACTTTGATACTAATTAAGACAGGTACCTGTAACATCGTTACTAATTATGACAAGTAACTGTAATTTCGATACATATTATGGCAGGTAACTGTAACTACGATACTAATTATGACAGGTAACAGTAACTTCGATACTAATTATAACAAGTAGCTGTAACTTCGATACTAATTATGACAGGTAACTGAAACTTCGTTAATAATTATGACAAGTAACTGTAATTTCGATACAAATTATGGCAGGTAAATGTAACTTCGATACTAATTATGACAGGTAACAGTAACTTCGATACTAATTATGACAAGTAACAGTAACTTCGATACTAATTAAGACAAGTAACTGTAACTTCGAAACTAATTAAGACAGGTAACTGTAACATCGTTACTAATTATGACAAGTAAAAGAAATTTCGATACATATTATGGCAGGTAACTGTAACTTCGATACCAATTATGACAGGTAACAGTAACTTCGATACTAATTATGACATGTAACTGTAACTTCGATACTAATTATGACAGGTAACAGTAACTTCGATACTAATTATGATTAGTAACTGTAACTTTGATACTAATTTTGACAGGTAACTGTAACTTCGATAGTAATTATGACAAGTAACTCTAACTTCGTTACTAATTATGACAAGTAACTGTAATTTTAATAAAAAATATGGCAGGTAACTGAAACTTCGATACTAATTATGACAGGTAAAGTAACTTCGATACTAATTATGACAGTAAACTGTAACTTCGTTATTAATTATGACAAGTAAATGTAATTTCGATACTAATTATGGCAGGTAACTGAATCTTCGTTACTAATTACGACAAGTAACTGTAATTTCGATACAAATTATGGCAGGTAACTGTAACTTCGATTCTAATTATGACAGGTAACAGTAACTTCGATACTAATTATGACAGAAAACAGTAACTTCGATACTAATTATGACAGGTTACTGTAACTTCGCTACTAATTATTACAAGTAACTGTAATTTCGATACAAATTATGACAGGTAACTGTAACTTCGTTACTAATTATGACAAGTAACTGAAATTTCGATACAAATTATGGCAGGTAACAGTAACTTCGATACTAATTATGACAGGTAACTGTAACTTAGATACTAATTACGACAGGTAACTATAACTTCGTTACTAATTATGACAAGTAACTGTAATTTCGATACAAATGATGGCAGGTAACTGTAACTTCGATACTATTTATGACAGGTAACAGTTACTTCGATACTAATTATGACAAGTAACTGTAACTTCGATTCTAATTATGACAGGTAACTGCAACTTCGTTACAAATTTTGGCAGGTAACTGTAATTTTGATACAAATTATGGCAGGGAACTGTAACTTCGATACTAATTATGACAGGTAACAGTAACTTCGATACTAATTATGACAAGTAACTGTAACTTCGATACTAATTATGACAGGTATCTGTAACTTCGGTATTAATTATGGCAAGTAACTCTTACTTCGTTACTAATTATGACAAGTAACTGTAATTTTGATAAAAAATTATGGCAGGTAACAGTAACTTCGATACTAATTATGACAGGTTACAGTAACTTCGAAACTAATAATGACAGGTAACAGTAACTTCGTTACTAATTATGACAAGTAACTGTAATTTCGATATTAATTATGGCAGTTAACTGTAACTTCGTTAATAATTATGACAAGTAAATGTAATTTCGATACAAATTATGGCAGGTAACAGTAACTTCGATACTAATTATGACACGTAACTGTATCATCGATACTAATTATGTCAAGTAACTGTAATTTCGATACAAATTATGGCAGGTAACTGTAACTTCGATACTACATATGACAGGTAACTGTAACTTCGATACTAATTATGACAAGTAACTGTAACTTCGTTACTAATTATGACAAGTAACTGTAATTTTGATAAAAAATTATGGCAGGTAACTGTAACTTCGATACTAATTATGTCAGGTAACAGTAACTTCGATACTAATTAAGACAGGTAACTGTAACTTCGTTACTAATTATGACAAGTAACTGTAACTTCGATACTAATTATGACAAGTGACTGTAACTTCGATACTTATTATGACAGGTAACTGTAACTTCATTACTAATTATGACAAGAAACAGTCACTTCGATACTAATTATGACAAGTAACTGTAACTTCGATACTAATTATGACAAGTAACTATAATTCGATACTTATTATGACAGGTAACTGTAACTTCCTTACTAATTATGACAAGTAACTGCAATTTCGATGCAAATTATGGCAGGTAACAGTAACTTTGATACTAATTAAGACAGGTAACTGTAACATCGTTACTAATTATGACAAGTAACTGTAATTTCGATACATATTATGGCATGTAACTGTAACTACGATACTAATTATGACAGGTAAGAGTAACTTCGATACTAATTATGACAAGTAACTGTAACTTCGATACTAATTATGACAGGTAACTGTAACTTCGTTACTAATTATGACAAGTAACTGTAATTTCGATACAAATTATGGCAGGTAACAGTAACTTTGATACTAATTAAGACAGGTAACTGTAACTTCGTAACTAATTAAGACAGGTAACTGTAACATCGTTACTAATTATGACAAGTAACTGTAATTTCGATACATATTATGGCAGGTAACTGTAACTTCGATACTAATTATGACAGGTAACAGTAACTTCGATACTAATTATGACAAGTAACTGTAACTTCGATACTAATTATGACAAGTAACAGTAACTTCGATACTAATTATGATTAGTAACTGTAACTTTGATACTAATTTTGACAGGTAACTGTAACTTCGATAGTAATTATGACAAGTAACTCTAACTTCGTTACTAATTATGACAAGTAACTGTAATTTTGATAAAAAATTATGGCAGGTAACTGTAACTTCGATACTAATTATGACAGGTAAAGTAACTTCGATACTAATTATGACAGTAAACTGTAACTTCGTTATTAATTATGGCAAGTAAATGAAATTTCGATACTAATTATGGCAGGTAACTGAATCTTTGTTACTAATTATGACAAGTAACTGTAATTTCGATACAAATTATGGCAGGTAACTGTAACTTCGATTCTAATTATGACAGGTAACAGTAACTTCGATACTAATTATGACAGAAAACAGTAACTTCGATACTAATTATGACAGGTAACAGTAACTTCGATACTAATTATGACAGGTTACTGTAACTTCGCTACTAATTATTACAAGTAACTGTAATTTCGATACAAATTATGACAGGTAACTGTAACTTCGTTACTAATTATGACAAGTAACTGTAATTTCGATAAAAATTATGGCAGGTAACAGTTACTTCGATACTAATTATGACAGGTAACTGTAACTTAGATACTAATTATGACAGGTAACTGTAACTTCGTTACTAATTATGACAAGTAACTGTAATTTCGATACAAATGAAGGCAGGTAACTGTAACTTCGATACTATTTATGACAGGTAACAGTTACTTCGATACTAATTATGACAAGTAACTGTAACTTCGATTCTAATTATGACAGGTAACTCTAACTTCGTTACAAATTATGGCAGGTAACTGTAATTTTGATACAAATTATGGCAGGGAACTGTAACTTCGATACAAATTATGACAGGTAACAGTAACTTCGATACTAATTATGACAAGTAACTGTCACTTCGATACTAATTATGACAGGTATCTGTAACTTCGGTATTAATTATGGCAAGTAACTCTTACTTCGTTACTAATTATGACAAGTAACTGTAATTTTGATAAAAAATTATGGCAGGTAACAGTAACTTCGATACTAATTATGACAGGTTACAGTAACTTCGATACTAATTATGACAGGTAACAGTAACTTCGTTACTAATTATGACAAGTAACTGTAATTTCGATATTAATTATGGCAGGTAACTGTAACTTCGTTAATAATTATGACAAGTAAATGTAATTTCGATACAAATTATGACAGGTAACTGTAACTTCGTTACTAATTAAGGCTAGTAACTGTAATTTCGATACAAATTATGACAGGTAACAGTAACTTCGTTAATAATTATGACAAGTAAATGTAACTTCGATACTAATTATGACAAGTGACTGTAACTTCGTAACTTATTATGACAGGTAACTGTAACTTCATTACTAATTATGACAAGAAACAGTAACTTCGATACTAATTATGACAAGTAACTGTAACTTCGATACTAATTATGACAAGTAACTATAATTCGATACTTATTATGACAGGTAACTGTAACTTCCTTACTAATTATGACAAGTAACTGCAATTTCGATTCAAATTATGGCAGGTAACAGTAACTTTGATACTAATTAAGACAGGTAACTGTAACATCGTTACTAATTATGACAAGTAACTGTAATTTCGATACATATTATGGCAGGTAACTGTAACTACGATACTAATTATGACAGGTAAGAGTAGCTTCGATACTAATTATGACAAGTAACTGTAACTTCGATACTAATTATGACAGGTAGCTGTAACTTCGATACTAATTATGACAAGTAACTCTAACTTCGTTCCAAATTATGACAAGTAACTGTAATTTTGATAAAAAATTATGACAGGTAACTCTACCTTCGTTACTTATTATGGCAAGTAACAGTAACTTCGTTTTTAATTTTGACAGGAAAATGTAACTTCGTTACTAATTATGACAGGTTACTGTAACTTCGATACTAATTATGACAGGAAACTGTATTTTCGATACTAATTAGGACAAGTAACTGTAACTTCTTACTAATTATGACAAGTAACTGAAATTTCGATACAAATTATGGCAGGTAACTGTAACTTCGATACTATTTATGACAGGTAACAGTAACTTCGTTACTAATTATGACAGAAAACAGTAACTTCGATACTAATTATGACAAGTAACTCTAACTTCGTTACTAATTATGACAAGTAACTGTAATTTTGATAAAAAATTATGGCAGGTAACTGTAACTTCGATACTAATTATGACAGGTAAAGTAACTTCGATACTAATTATGACAGTAAACTGTAACTTCGTTATTAATTATGGCAAGTAAATGTAATTTCGATACTAATTATGGCAGCTAACTGTAACTTCGATACTAATTATGTCAGGTAACTGTAACTTCGATACTAATTACGACAGTTAACTGTAACTTCGTTACTAATTATGACAAGTAACTGAAATTTCGATACAAATTGTGGCAGGTAACTGTAACTTCGATACTAATTATGACAGGTAAATGTTACTTCGATACTAATTGTGACAAGAAACTGTAACTTCGATACAAATTATGGCAGGTAACAGTAACTTGGATACTAATTATGACAGGTAACTGTAACTTCTATACAAATTATGACAGGTAACTGTAACTTCGATACAAATTATGACAGGTAACAGTAACTTCGATACTAATTATGACAAGTAACAGTAACTTCGATACTAATTAAGACAAGTAACTGTAACTTCGAAACAAATTATGACAGGTAACTGTAACATCGTTATTAATTATGACAAGTAACTGTAATTTCGATACATATTATGGCAGCTAACTGTAACTTCGATACTAATTATGTCAGGTAACTGTAACTTCGATACTAATTACGACAGTTAACTGTAACTTCGTTACTAATTATGACAAGTAACTGAAATTTCGATACAAATTGTGGCAGGTAACTGTAACTTGGATACTAATTATGACAGGTAACAGTACCTTCGATACTAATTATAACAAGTAACTGTTACTTCGATACTAATTATGACAGGTAACTGTAACTTCGTTACTAATTATGACAAGTAACTGTAATTTCGATACAAATTTTGGCAGGTAACAGTAACTTCGATACAAATTATGACAGGTAACAGTAACTTCGATACTAATTATGACAAGTAACAGTAACTTCGATACTAATTAAGACAAGTAACTGTAACTTCGAAACAAATTATGACAGGTAACTGTAACATCGTTATTAATTATGACAAGTAACTGTAATTTCGATACATATTATGGCAGGTAACTGTAACTTCGATACTAATTATGACAGGTAACAGTAACTTCGATACTAATTATGACAAGTAACTGTAACTTCGATACTAGTTATGACAAGTAACAGTAACTTCGATACTAATTATGACAAGTAACTGTAACTTCGATACCAATTTTGACAGGTAACTGTAATTTCGATACTAATTATGACAAGTAACTCTAATTTTGTTACTAATTATGACAAGTAACTGTAATTTTGATAATAAATTATGGCAGGTAACTGTAACTTTGATACTAATTATGACAGGTAAAGTACATTCGATACTAATTATGACAGGTAACAGGTACTTCGATACTAATTATGACAAGTAACTGTAACTTCGATACTAATTATGACAAGTAACAGTAACTTCGATACTAATTATGACAAGTAACTGTAATTTCGATACTAATTATGGCAGGTAACTGAATCCTCGTTACTAATTATGACAAGTAACTGTAATTTCGATTCAAATGATGGCAGTTAACTGTGACTTCGATACTAATTATGACAGGTAACAGTAACTTCGATACTAACTATGACAAGTAACTGTAACTTCGATTCTAATTATGACAGGTAACTGTAACTTCGATACTAATAATGACAGGTAACTGTAACTTCGTTACTAATTATGACTAGTAACTGTAACTTCGATACTAATTATGACAAGAAACTGTAATTTCGATACTATTTATGACAGGTAACTGTATCTTCGATACTATTTATGACAAGTAACTGTAACTTCGATACTAATTATGACAAGTAACTGTAAATTCGGTACTAATTATGACAGGTAACAGTAACTTCGATACTTATTATGACAAGTTACAGTAACTTCGATACTAATTATGACAGGTAACTGTAACTTCGATACTAATTATGACAGGTAACTGTAACTTCGATACTAATTATGACAGGTAAATGTTACTTCGATACTAATTGTGAGAAGAAACTGTAACTTCGATACAAATTATGGCAGGTAACAGTAACTTGGATACTAATTATGACAGGTAACTGTAACTTCTATTCAAATTATGACAGGTAACTGTAACTTCTATATTAATTATGACAGGTAACAATAACTTCGATAATAATTATGACAGAAAACAGTAACTTCGATACTAATTATGACAGGTAACAGTAACTTCGATACTAATTATGTCAGGTAACTGTAACTTCGATACTAATTACGACAGTTAACTGTAACTTCGTTACTAATTATGACAAGTAACTGAAATTTCGATACAAATTGTGGCAGGTAACTGTAACTTGGATACTAATTATGACAGGTAACAGTAACATCGATACTAATTATAACAAGTAACTGTTACTTCGATACTAATTATGACAGGTAACTGTAACTTCGTTACTAATTATGACAAGTAACTGTAATTTCGATACAAATTTTGGCAGGTAACTGTAACTTCGATACAAATTATGACAGGTAACAGTAACTTCGATACTAATTATGACAAGTAACAGTAACTTCGATACTAATTAAGACAAGTAACTGTAACTTCGAAACAAATTATGACAGGTAACTGTAACATCGTTATTAATTATCACAAGTAACTGTAATTTCGATACATATTACGGCAGGTAACTGTAACTTCGATACTAATTATGACAGGTAACAGTAACTTCGATACTAATTATGACAAGTAACTGTAACTTCGATACTAATTATGACAAGTAACAGTAACTTCGATACTAATTATGACAAGTAACTGTAACTTCGATACTAATTTTGACAGGTAACAGTAATTTCGATACTAATTATGACAAGTAACTCTAACTTTGTTACTAATTATGACAAGTAACTGTAATTTTGATAATAAATTATGGCAGGTAACTGTAACTTTGATACTAATTATGACAGGTAAAGTACATTCGATACTAATTATGACAGGTAACAGTAACTTCGATACTAATTATGACAGAAAACAGTAACTTCGATACTAATTATGACAGGTAACAGTAACATCGATACTAATTATGTCAGGTAACTGTAACTTCGATACTAATTATGACAGTTAACTGTTACTTCGTTACTAATTATGAGAAGTATCTGAAATTTCGATACCAATTGTGGCAGGTAACTGTAACTTCGATACTAATTATGACAGGTAACAGTAACTTCGATACTAATTATAACAAGTAACTGTAACTTCGATACTAATAATGACAGGTAACTGTAACTTCGTTACTAATTATGACAAGTAACTGTAATTTCTATACAAATTTTTGCAGGTAACTATAACTTCGTTACTAATTATGACAAGTAACTGAAATTTCGATACAAATTGTGGCAGGTAACTGTAACTTCGATACTAATTATTACAGGTAACAGTAACTTCGATACTAATTATGACAGGTAACAGTAACTTAGTTACTAATTATGACATGTAACTGTAATTTCAATACAAATTATGACAGGTAGCTGTAACTTCGTTACTAATTATAACAAGTAACTGTAATATCGATACAAATTATGGCAGGTAACAGTAACTTCGATACTAATTATGACAGGTAACTGTAACTTCGATACTTATTATGACAAGTAACTGTAATTTCGATACAAATTATGGCAGGTAACTGTACCTTCGATAGTAATTATGACAGGTTAGAGTAACTTCGATACTAATTATGACAAGTAACTGTAACTTCGATACTAATTATGACAGGTAACTGTAACGTCGATACTAATTATGACAAGTAACTCTAACATCGTTCCAAGTTATGACAAGAAACTGTAATTTTGATTAAAAATTATGACAGGTAACTGTAACTTCGTTACTTATTATGACTAGTTACTGTAACTTCGATACTAATTATGACAAGAAACTGTAACTTTGATACTATTTATGACAGGTAACTGGAACTTCGATACTAATTATGACAAGTAACTGTAACTACGATACTAATTATGACAAATAACTGTAACTTCGGTACTAATTATGACAGGTAACAGTAACTTCGATACTAATTATGACAAGTAACAGTAACTTCGATACTAATTATGACAGGTAACTGTAACTTCGATACTAATTATGACAGGTAACTGTAACTTCGATACTAATTATGACAGGTAAATGCAACTTCGATACTAATTAAGACAAGTAACTGTAACTTCGTTACTAATTATGACAAGTAACTGTAATTTCGATACAAATTTTAGCAGGTAACTGTAACTTCGTTACTAATTATGACAAGTAACAGTAACTTCGTTTCTAATTTTGACAGGAAACTGTAACTTCGTTACTAATTATGACAGGTTACTGTAACTTCGGTACTAATTATGACAGGTAACTGTAACTTCGATACTAATTATGACAAGTAACTGTAACTACGATACTAATTATGACAAATAACTGTAACTTCGGTACTAATTATGACAGGTAACAGTAACTTCGATACTAATTATGACAAGTAACAGTAACTTCGATACTAATTATGACAAGTAACAGTAACTTCGATACTAATTATGACAGGTAACTGTAACTTCGATACTAATTATGACAGGTAACTGTAACTTCGATACTAATTATGACAGGTAAATGCAACTTCGATACTAATTAAGACAAGTAACTGTAACTTCGTTACTAATTATGACAAGTAACTGAAATTTCGATACAAATTATGGCAGGTAACTGTAACTTCGATACTATTTATGACAGGTAACAGTAACTTCGTTACTAATTATGACAGAATACAGTAACTTCGATACTAATTATGACAGGTAACAGTATCTTCGATACTAATTATGGCAGGTAACTGTAACTTCGATACTAATTGTGACAAATAACTGTAATTTCGATACAAATTAAGGCAGGTAACAGTAACTTCGATACCTATTATGACAGGTAACTGTAACTTCGATACTAATTATGACAAGTAACTGTAATTTCGATACAAAGTATGACAGGTAACTGTAACATTGTTATTATTATGGCAAGTAACTGTAATTTCGATACAAATTATGGCAGGTAACAGTAACTTCGATACTAATTATGACAGGTAACTGTAACTTCAATACAAATTATGACAGGTAACTGTAACTTCTATACTAAATATGACAGGTAACAATAACTTCGATAATATTTATGACAGAAAACAGTAACTTCGATACTTATTATGACAGGTAACAGTAACTTCGATACTAATTATGGCAGGTAACATTAACTTCGATACTAATTATGACAGTTAACTGTAACTTCGTTACTAATTATGACAAGAAACTGAAATTTCGATACAAATTGTGGCAGGTAACTGTAATTTCGATACTAATTATGGCAGGTAACGGTAACATCGATACTAATTATGACAGGTAACAGTAACTTCGACACTAATTATGACAAGTAATAGTAACTTCGATACTAATTAAGACAAGTAACTGTAACTTCGAAACTAATTATGACAGGTAACTGTAACTTCGATACTAATTATGACAGGTAACAGTAACTTCGATACTAATTAGACAGATCACTGTAACTTCGTTACTAATTATGACATGTAACTGTAATTTCGATACAAATTATGACAGGTAACTGTAATTTCGTTACTAATTATGAAAAGTGACTGTAATTTCGATACAAATTATGGCAGGTAACAGTAACTTCGATACTAATTATGACAGGTAACTATAACTTCGATACTAATTATGACAAGTAGCTGTAATTTCGTTACAAATTATGGCAGGTAACGGTAACTTTGATTCTAATTATGACAGGTAACAGTAAGTTCGATACTAATTATGACAAGTAACTGTAACTTCGATACTGATTATGACAGGTAACTGTAACTTCGATACTAATTGTGACAAGTAAATGTAACTTCGATACTTATTATGACAGGTAACTGTAACTTCATTACTAATTATGACAAGAAACTGTAACTTCGATACTAATTATGACAGGTAACTGTAACTTCGTTACTAATTATGACAAGATACTGTAACTTCGATAATAATTACGACAAGTAACTGTAACTTCGATACTTATTATGACAGGTAACTGTAACTTCATTACTAATTATGACAAGAAACTGTAACTTCGATACTAATTATGACAGGTAACTGTAACTTCGATACTAATTATGACAAGAAACTGTAACTTCGTTACTAATTATGACAAGTAACTGTAATTTCGATACTAATTATGGCAGGTAACTGTAACTTCGTTACTAATTATGACAAGTAACTGTAACTTCGATACTAATTATGACAGGTTACAGTAACTTCGATACTAATTATGACAAGTAACAGTAACTTACTGTAGTTACTAATTATGACATGTAAATGTAATTTCGATACAAATTATGACAGGTAGCTGTAACTTCGTTACTAATTATGACAAGTAACTGTAATATCGATACAAATTATGGCAGGTAACAGTAACATCGATAATAATTATGTTAGGTAACTGTAACTTCGATACCTATTATGACAAGTAACTGTAATCTCGATACAAATTATGGCAGGTAACTGTAACTTCGATACTAATTATGACAAGTAAGAGTAACTTCGATACTAATTATGACAAGTAACTGTAACTTCGATACTAATTATGACAGGTAACTGTAACTTCGATACAAATTATGACAAGTAACTCTAACTTCGTTCCAAATTATGACAAGTAACTGTAATTTTGATAAAAAATTATGACAGGTAACTGTAACTTCGTTACTAATTATGACTAGTAACTGTAACTTCGATACTAATTATGACAAGAAACTGTAATTTCGATACTATTTATGACAGGTAACTGTATCTTCGATACTATTTATGACAAGTAACTGTAACTTCGATACTAATTATGACAAGTAACTGTAAATTCGGTACTAATTATGACAGGTAACAGTAACTTCGATACTTATTATGACAAGTAACAGTAACATCGATACTAATTATGACAGGTAACTGTAACTTCGATACTAATTATGACAGGTAAATGTTACTTCGATACTAATTTGACAAGTAACTGTAACTTCGATACAAATTATGGCAGGTAACAGTAACTTGGATACTAATTATGACAGGTAACTGTAACTTCTATACAAATTATGACAGGTAACTGTAACTTCTATACTAATTATGAAAGGTAACAATAACTTCGATAATAATTATGACAGAAAACAGTAACTTCGATACTAATTATCACAGGTAACAGTAACTTCGATACTAATTATGTCAGGTAACTGTAACTTCGGTACTAATTACGACAGTTAACTGTAACTTCGTTTCTAATTATGACAAGTAACTGAAATTTCGATACAAATTGTGGCAGGTAACTGTAACTAGGATACTAATTATGACAGGTAACAGTAACTTCGATACTAATTATAACAAGTAACTGTTACTTCGATACTAATTATGACAGGTAACTGTAACTTCGTTACTAATTATGACAAGTAACTGTAATTTCGATACAAATTTTGGCAGGTAACTGTAACATCGTTATTAATTATGACAAGTAACTGTAATTTCGATACATATTATGGCAGGTAACTGTAACTTCGATACTAATTATGACAGGTAACAGTAACTTCGATACTAATTATGACAAGTAACTGTAACTTCGATACTAATTATGACAAGTAACAGTAACTTCGATACTAATTATGACAAGTAACTGTAACTTCGATACTTATTTTGACAGGTAACTGTAATTTCGATACTAATTATGACAAGTAACTCTAACTTTGTTACTAATTATGACAAGTAACTGTAATTTTGATAATAAATTATGGCAGGTAACTGTAACTTTGATACTAATTATGACAGGTAAAGTACATTCGATACTAATTATGACAGGTAACAGTAACTTCGATACTAATTATGACAAGTAACTGTAACTTCGATACTAATTATGACAAGTAACAGTTACTTCGATACTAATTATGACAGGTAACTGTAATTTCGATACTAATTATGGCAGGTAACTGAATCTTCGTTACTAATTATGACAAGTAACTGTAATTTCGATTCAAATGATGGCAGTTAACTGTAACTTCGATACTAATTATGACAGGTAACAGTAACTTCGATACTAACTATGACAAGTAACTGTAACTTCAATTCTAATTATGACAGGTAACTGTAACTTCGATACTAATAATGACAGGTAACTGTATCTTCGTTACTAATTATGACAAGTAACTGTAATTTCTATACAAATTTTAGCAGGTAACTATATCTTCGTTACTAATTATGACAAGTAACTGAAATTTCGATACAAATTGTGGCAGGTAACTGTAACTTCGATACTAATTATGACAGGTAACAGTAACATCGATACTAATTATGTCAGGTAACTGTAACTTCGATACTAATTATGACAGTTAACTGTAATTTCGTTACTAATTATGACAAGTAACTGAAATTTCGATACAAATTGTGGCAGGTAACTGTAACTTCGATACTAATTATGACAGGTAACAGTAACTTCGATACTAATTATAACAAGTAACTGTAACTTCAATACTAATAATGACAGGTAACTGTAACTTCGTTACTAATTATGACAAGTAACTGTAATTTCTATACAAATTTTAGCAGGTAACTATAACTTCGTTACTAATTATGACAAGTAACTGAAATTTCGATACAAATTGTGGCAGGTAACTGTAACTTCGATACTAATTATGACAGGTAACAGTAACTTCGATACTAATTATAACAAGTAACTGTAACTTCAATACTAATAATGACAGGTAACTGTAACTTCGTTACTAATTATGACAAGTAACTGTAATTTCTATACAAATTTTAGCAGGTAACTATAACTTCGTTGCTAATTATAACAAGTAACTGTATCTTCGATACTAATTATGACAGGTAACTGTAACTTCGTTACTAATTATGACAATAACTGTAATTTCGATACTAATTATGGCAGGTAACGGTAACATCGATAGTAATTATGTCAGGTAACAGTAACTTCGACACTAATTATGACAAGTAACAGTAACTTCGATACTAATTAAGACAAGTAACTGCAACATCGAAACTAATTATGACAGGTAACTGTAACTTCGATACTAATTATGACAGGTAACAGTAACTTCGATACTAATTATGACAGATAACTGTAACTTCGTTACTAATTATGACATGTTACTGTAATTTCCATACAAATTATGACAGGTAACTGTAATTTCGTTACTAATTATGACAAGTGACTGTAATTTCGATACAAATTATGGCAGGTAACACTAACTTCGATACTAAATATGACAGGTAACTATAACTTCGATACTAATTATGACAAGTAACTGAAATTTCGTTACAAATTATGGCAGGTAACGGTAACTTTGATTCTAATTATGACAGGTAACAGTAAGTTCGATATTAATTATGACAAGTAACTGTAACGTCGATACTGATTATTACAGGTAACTGTAACTTCGATACTAATTATGAAAAGTAAATGTAACTTCGATACTTACTATGACAGGTAACTGTAACTTCATTACTAATTATGACAAGAAACTGTAACTTCGATACTAATTATGACAGATAACTGTAACTTCGTTACTAATTATGACAAGATACTGTAACATCGATAATAATTACGACAAGTTACTGTAACTTCGATACTTATTATGACAGGTAACTGTAACTTCATTACTAATTATGACAAGAAACTGTAACTTCGATACTAATTATGACAGGTAACTGTAACTTCGATACTAATTATGACAAGTAACTGTAACATTGTTACTTATTATGACAAGTAACTGTAATTTCGATACTAATTATGGCAGGTAACTGTATCTTCGTTACTAATTATGACAAGTAACTGTAATTTCGAGACAAATTATGGCAGGTAACTGTTACTTCGATACTAATTATGACAGGTTACAGTAACTTCGATACTAATTATGACAAGTAACAGTAACTTAGTTACTAATTATGACATGTAAATGTAATTTCGATACTAATTATGACAGGTAACAGTAACGTCGATACTAACTATGACAAGTAACTGTAACTTCGATACTAATTATGGCAGGTAACTGTAACTTCGATACTAATTATGACAGGTATATGTTACTTCGATACTAATTGTGACAGGTAACTGTAACTTCGTTACTAATTATGACAAGTAACTGTAATTTCGATACAAATTTTGGCAGGTAACTGTAACTTCGTTACTAATTATGACAAGTAACAGTAACTTGGTTTCTAATTTTGACAGGAAACAAAAACTTCGATACTAATTGTGACAAGTAACTGTAACTTCGTTACTAATTATGGCAAGTAACTGTAATTTCGATACAAATTATGACAGGTAACTGTAACTTCGTTACTAATTAAGGCAAGTAACTGTAATTTCAATACAAATTATGGCAGGTAACAGTAACTTCGATACTAATTATGACAGGTAACTGTAACTTCTATACAAATTATGACAGGTAACTGTAACTTCTATACTAATTATGACAGGTAACAATAACTTTGATAATAATTATGACAGAAAACAGTAACTTCGATACTAATTATGACAGGTAACAGTAACATCTATACTAATTATGTCAGGTAACTGTAACTTCGATACTAATTATGACAGTTAACTGTAACTACGTTACTAATTATGACAAGTAACTGAAATGTCGATACAAATTGTGGCAGGTAACTGTAACTTCGATACTAATTATGACAGGTAACAGTAACATCGATACTAATTATAACAAGTAACTGTAACTTCGATACTAATAATGACAGGTAACTGTAACTTCGTTACTAATTATGACATGTAACTGTAATTTCGATACAAATTTTGGCAGGTAACTGTAACTTCGTTACTAATTATTACAAGTAACAGTAACTTCGTTTCTAATTTTGACAGGAAACTGAAACTTCGATACTAACTGTGACAAGTAACTGTAACTTCGTTACTCACTGTATCTTCGATACTAATTATGACAGGTAACAGTAACTTCGATACTAATTATGTCAGGTAACTGTAACTTCGATACTAATTATGACAGTTAACTGTAACTTCGTTACTAATTATGACAAGTAACTGTAATTTCGATACAAATTATGGAAGGTAACTGTAACTTCGATACTAATTATGACAGGTAACAGTAACTTCGATACTAACTATGACAAGTAACTGTAACTTCGTTCCAAATTATGACAAGTAACTGTAATTTTGATAAAAAATTATGACAGGTAACTGTAACTTCGTTACTTATTATGACTAGTAACTGTAACTTCGATACTAATTATGACAAGAAACTGTAACTTCGATACTATTTATGACAGGTAACTGTATCTTCGATACTAATTATGACAAGTAACTGTAACTTCGATACTAATTATGACAAGAAACTGTAACTTCGATACTATTTATGACAGGTAACTGTAACTTCGATACTATTTAAGACAAGTAACAGTAACTTCGATACTAATTATGACAGGTAACAGTAACTTCGATACTAATTGTGACAAGTAACTGTAACTTCGTTACTAATTATGACAAGTAACTGTAACTTCGATACTAATTATGACAGGTAACTGAAATTTCGATACAAATTGTGGCAGGTAACTGTAACTAGGATATTAATTATGACAGGTAACAGTAACTTCGATACTAATTATAACAAGTAACTGTTACTTCGATACTAATTATGACAGGTAACTGTAACTTCGTTACTAATTATGACAAGTAACTGTAATTTCGATACAAATTTTGGCAGGTAACTGTAACATCGTTATTAATTATGACAAGTAACTGTAATTTCGATACATATTATGGCAGGTAACTGTAACTTCGATACTAATTATGACAGGTAACAGTAACTTCGATACTAATTATGACAAGTAACTGTAACTTCGATACTAATTATGACAAGTAACAGTAACTTCGATACTAATTATGACAAGTAACTGTAACTTCGATACTTATTTTGACAGGTAACTGTAATTTCGATACTAATTATGACAAGTAACTCTAACTTTGTTACTAATTATGACAAGTAACTGTAATTTTGATAATAAATTATGGCAGGTAACTGTAACTTTGATACTAATTATGACAGGTAAAGTACATTCGATACTAATTATGACAGGTAACAGTAACTTCGATACTAATTATGACAAGTAACTGTAACTTCGATACTAATTATGACAAGTAACAGTTACTTCGATACTAATTATGACAGGTAACTGTAATTTCGATACTAATTATGGCAGGTAACTGAATCTTCGTTACTAATTATGACAAGTAACTGTAATTTCGATTCAAATGATGGCAGTTAACTGTAACTTCGATACTAATTATGACAGGTAACAGTAACTTCGATACTAACTATGACAAGTAACTGTAACTTCAATTCTAATTATGACAGGTAACTGTAACTTCGATACTAATAATGACAGGTAACTGTATCTTCGTTACTAATTATGACAAGTAACTGTAATTTCTATACAAATTTTAGCAGGTAACTATATCTTCGTTACTAATTATGACAAGTAACTGAAATTTCGATACAAATTGTGGCAGGTAACTGTAACTTCGATACTAATTATGACAGGTAACAGTAACATCGATACTAATTATGTCAGGTAACTGTAACTTCGATACTAATTATGACAGTTAACTGTAATTTCGTTACTAATTATGACAAGTAACTGAAATTTCGATACAAATTGTGGCAGGTAACTGTAACTTCGATACTAATTATGACAGGTAACAGTAACTTCGATACTAATTATAACAAGTAACTGTAACTTCAACACTTATAATGACAGGTAACTGTAACTTCGTTACTAATTATGACAAGTAACTGTAATTTCTATACAAATTTTAGCAGGTAACTATAACTTCGTTACTAATTATGACAAGTAACTGAAATTTCGATACAAATTGTGGCAGGTAACTGTAACTTCGATACTAATTATGACAGGTAACAGTAACTTCGATACTAATTATAACAAGTAACTGTAACTTCAATACTAATAATGACAGGTAACTGTAACTTCGTTACTAATTATGACAAGTAACTGTAATTTCTATACAAATTTTAGCAGGTAACTATAACTTCGTTGCTAATTATAACAAGTAACTGTATCTTCGATACTAATTATGACAGGTAACTGTAACTTCGTTACTAATTATGACAATAACTGTAATTTCGATACTAATTATGGCAGGTAACGGTAACATCGATAGTAATTATGTCAGGTAACAGTAACTTCGACACTAATTATGACAAGTAACAGTAACTTCGATACTAATTAAGACAAGTAACTGCAACATCGAAACTAATTATGACAGGTAACTGTAACTTCGATACTAATTATGACAGGTAACAGTAACTTCGATACTAATTATGACAGATAACTGTAACTTCGTTACTAATTATGACATGTTACTGTAATTTCGATACAAATTATGACAGGTAACTGTAATTTCGTTACTAATTATGACAAGTGACTGTAATTTCGATACAAATTATGGCAGGTAACACTAACTTCGATACTAAATATGACAGGTAACTATAACTTCGATACTAATTATGACAAGTAACTGTAATTTCGTTACAAATTATGGCAGGTAACGGTAACTTTGATTCTAATTATGACAGGTAACAGTAAGTTCGATATTAATTATGACAAGTAACTGTAACGTCGATACTGATTATGACAGGTAACTGTAACTTCGATACTAATTACGAAAAGTAAATGTAACTTCGATACTTATTATGACAGGTAACTGTAACTTCATTACTAATTATGACAAGAAACTGTAACTTCGATACTAATTATGACAGATAACTGTAACTTCGTTACTAATTATGACAAGATACTGTAACTTCGATAATAATTACGACAAGTTACTGTAACTTCGATACTTATTATGACAGGTAACTGTAACTTCATTACTAATTATGACAAGAAACTGTAACTTCGATACTAATTATGACAGGTAACTGTAACTTCGATACTAATTATGACAAGTAACTGTAACATTGTTACTTATTATGACAAGTAACTGTAATTTCGATACTAATTATGGCAGGTAACTGTATCTTCGTTACTAATTATGACAAGTAACTGTAATTTCGAGACAAATTATGGCAGGTAACTGTTACTTCGATACTAATTATGACAGGTTACAGTAACTTCGATACTAATTATGACAAGTAACAGTAACTTAGTTACTAATTATGACATGTAAATGTAATTTCGATACTAATTATGACAGGTAACAGTAACGTCGATACTAACTATGACAAGTAACTGTAACTTCGATACTAATTATGGCAGGTAACTGTAACTTCGATACTAATTATGACAGGTATATGTTACTTCGATACTAATTGTGACAGGTAACTGTAACTTCGTTACTAATTATGACAAGTAACTGTAATTTCGATACAAATTTTGGCAGGTAACTGTAACTTCGTTACTAATTATGACAAGTAACAGTAACTTGGTTTCTAATTTTGACAGGAAACAAAAACTTCGATACTAATTGTGACAAGTAACTGTAACTTCGTTACTAATTATGGCAAGTAACTGTAATTTCGATACAAATTATGACAGGTAACTGTAACTTCGTTACTAATTAAGGCAAGTAACTGTAATTTCAATACAAATTATGGCAGGTAACAGTAACTTCGATACTAATTATGACAGGTAACTGTAACTTCTATACAAATTATGACAGGTAACTGTAACTTCTATACTAATTATGACAGGTAACAATAACTTTGATAATAATTATGACAGAAAACAGTAACTTCGATACTAATTATGACAGGTAACAGTAACATCTATACTAATTATGTCAGGTAACTGTAACTTCGATACTAATTATGACAGTTAACTGTAACTTCGTTACTAATTATGACAAGTAACTGAAATTTCGATACAAATTGTGGCAGGTAACTGTAACTTCGATACTAATTATGACAGGTAACAGTAACATCGATACTAATTATAACAAGTAACTGTAACTTCGATACTAATAATGACAGGTAACTGTAACTTCGTTACTAATTATGACATGTAACTGTAATTTCGATACAAATTTTGGCAGGTAACTGTAACTTCGTTACTAATTATTACAAGTAACAGTAACTTCGTTTCTAATTTTGACAGGAAACTGAAACTTCGATACTAACTGTTACAAGTAACTGTAACTTCGTTACTCACTGTATCTTCGATACTAATTATGACAGGTAACAGTAACTTCGATACTAATTATGTCAGGTAACTGTAACTTCGATACTAATTATGACAGTTAACTGTAACTTCGTTACTAATTATGACAAGTAACTGTAATTTCGATACAAATTATGGAAGGTAACTGTAACTTCGATACTAATTATGACAGGTAACAGTAACTTCGATACTAACTATGACAAGTAACTGTAACTTCGTTCCAAATTATGACAAGTAACTGTAATTTTGATAAAAAATTATGACAGGTAACTGTAACTTCGTTACTTATTATGACTAGTAACTGTAACTTCGATACTAATTATGACAAGAAACTGTAACTTCGATACTATTTATGACAGGTAACTGTATCTTCGATACTAATTATGACAAGTAACTGTAACTTCGATACTAATTATGACAGGTAACAGTAACTTCGATACTAATTATGACAAGTAACAGTAACTTCGATACTATTTAAGACAAGTAACTTTAACTTCGATACTAATCATGACAAGTTAATGTAACTTCGGTACTAATTATGACAGGTAACAGTAACTTCGATACTAATTATGACAAGTAACAGTAACTTCGATACTAATTATGACAGGTAACTGTAACTTCGATACTTATTGTGACAAGTAACTGTAACTTCGTTACTAATTATGACAAGTAACTGTAACTTCGATACTAATTATGACAGGTAACAGTAACTTCGATACTAATTATGACAAGTAACAGTAACTTCGATACTAATTAAGACAAGTAACTGTAAATTCGAAACAAATTATGACAGGTAAATGTAACATCGTTATTAATTATGACAAGTAACTGTAATTTCGATACATATTATGGCAGGTAACTGTAACTTCGATACTAATTATGATAGGTAACAGTAACTTCGATACTAATTATGACAAGTAACTGTAACTTCGATACTAATTATGACAAGTAACAGTAACTTCGATACTAATTATGACAAGTAACTGTAACTTCGATACTAATTTTGACAGGTAACTGTAATTTCGATACAAATTATGACAGGTAACTCTAACTTCGTTACTAATTATGACAAGTAACTGTAATTTGGTAATAAATTATGGCAGGTAACTGTAACTTTGATACTAATTATGACAGGTAAAGTACATTCGATACTAATTATGACAGGTAACTGTAACTTCGTTATTAATTATGACAAGTAACTGTAATTTCAATACTAATTATGGCAGGTAACTGAAACTTCGTTACTAATTATGACAAGTAACTGTAATTTCGATTCAAATGATGGCAGTTAACTGTAACTTCGATACTAATTATGACAGGTAACAGTAACGTCGATACTAACTAAGACAAGTAACTGTAACTTCGATTCTAATTATGACAGGTAACTGTAAATTCGTTGCAAATTTTGGCAGGTAACTGTAATTTTGATACAAATTATGGCAGGGAACTGTAACTTCGATACTAATTATGACAGGTAACAGTAACTTCGATACTAATTATGACAAGTAACAGTAACTTCGATACTAATTAAGACAAGTAACTGTAACTTCGAAACTAATTAAGACAGGTAACTGTAACATCGTTACTAATTATGACAAGTAAAAGAAATTTCGATACATATTATGGCAGGTAACTGTAACTTCGATACCAATTATGACAGGTAACAGTAACTTCGATACTAATTATGACATGTAACTGTAACTTCGATACTAATTATGACAGGTAACAGTAACTTCGATACTAATTATGATTAGTAACTGTAACTTTGATACTAATTTTGACAGGTAACTGTAACTTCGATAGTAATTATGACAAGTAACTCTAACTTCGTTACTAATTATGACAAGTAACTGTAATTTTAATAAAAATATGGCAGGTAACTGAAACTTCGATACTAATTATGACAGGTAAAGTAACTTCGATACTAATTATGACAGTAAACTGTAACTTCGTTATTAATTATGACAAGTAAATGTAATTTCGATACTAATTATGGCAGGTAACTGAATCTTCGTTACTAATTACGACAAGTAACTGTAATTTCGATACAAATTATGGCAGGTAACTGTAACTTCGATTCTAATTATGACAGGTAACAGTAACTTCGATACTAATTATGACAGAAAACAGTAACTTCGATACTAATTATGACAGGTTACTGTAACTTCGCTACTAATTATTACAAGTAACTGTAATTTCGATACAAATTATGACAGGTAACTGTAACTTCGTTACTAATTATGACAAGTAACTGAAATTTCGATACAAATTATGGCAGGTAACAGTAACTTCGATACTAATTATGACAGGTAACTGTAACTTAGATACTAATTATGACAGGTAACTATAACTTCGTTACTAATTATGACAAGTAACTGTAATTTCGATACAAATGATGGCAGGTAACTGTAACTTCGATACTATTTATGACAGGTAACAGTTACTTCGATACTAATTATGACAAGTAACTGTAACTTCGATTCTAATTATGACAGGTAACTGCAACTTCGTTACAAATTTTGGCAGGTAACTGTAATTTTGATACAAATTATGGCAGGGAACTGTAACTTCGATACTAATTATGACAGGTAACAGTAACTTCGATACTAATTATGACAAGTAACTGTAACTTCGATACTAATTATGACAGGTATCTGTAACTTCGGTATTAATTATGGCAAGTAACTCTTACTTCGTTACTAATTATGACAAGTAACTGTAATTTTGATAAAAAATTATGGCAGGTAACAGTAACTTCGATACTAATTATGACAGGTTACAGTAACTTCGAAACTAATAATGACAGGTAACAGTAACTTCGTTACTAATTATGACAAGTAACTGTAATTTCGATATTAATTATGGCAGGTAACTGTAACTTCGTTAATAATTATGACAAGTAAATGTAATTTCGATACAAATTATGGCAGGTAACAGTAACTTCGATACTAATTATGACACGTAACTGTATCATCGATACTAATTATGTCAAGTAACTGTAATTTCGATACAAATTATGGCAGGTAACTGTAACTTCGATACTACATATGACAGGTAACTGTAACTTCGATACTAATTATGACAAGTAACTGTAACTTCGTTACTAATTATGACAAGTAACTGTAATTTTGATAAAAAATTATGGCAGGTAACTGTAACTTCGATACTAATTATGTCAGGTAACAGTAACTTCGATACTAATTAAGACAGGTAACTGTAACTTCGTTACTAATTATGACAAGTAACTGTAACTTCGATACTAATTATGACAAGTGACTGTAACTTCGATACTTATTATGACAGGTAACTGTAACTTCATTACTAATTATGACAAGAAACAGTCACTTCGATACTAATTATGACAAGTAACTGTAACTTCGATACTAATTATGACAAGTAACTATAATTCGATACTTATTATGACAGGTAACTGTAACTTCCTTACTAATTATGACAAGTAACTGCAATTTCGATGCAAATTATGGCAGGTAACAGTAACTTTGATACTAATTAAGACAGGTAACTGTAACATCGTTACTAATTATGACAAGTAACTGTAATTTCGATACATATTATGGCATGTAACTGTAACTACGATACTATTATGACAGGTAAGAGTAACTTCGATACTAATTATGACAAGTAACTGTAACTTCGATACTAATTATGACAGGTAACTGTAACTTCGTTACTAATTATGACAAGTAACTGTAATTTCGATACAAATTATGGCAGGTAACAGTAACTTTGATACTAATTAAGACAGGTAACTGTAACTTCGTAACTAATTAAGACAGGTAACTGTAACATCGTTACTAATTATGACAAGTAACTGTAATTTCGATACATATTATGGCAGGTAACTGTAACTTCGATACTAATTATGACAGGTAACAGTAACTTCGATACTAATTATGACAAGTAACTGTAACTTCGATACTAATTATGACAAGTAACAGTAACTTCGATACTAATTATGATTAGTAACTGTAACTTTGATACTAATTTTGACAGGTAACTGTAACTTCGATAGTAATTATGACAAGTAACTCTAACTTCGTTACTAATTATGACAAGTAACTGTAATTTTGATAAAAAATTATGGCAGGTAACTGTAACTTCGATACTAATTATGACAGGTAAAGTAACTTCGATACTAATTATGACAGTAAACTGTAACTTCGTTATTAATTATGGCAAGTAAATGAAATTTCGATACTAATTATGGCAGGTAACTGAATCTTTGTTACTAATTATGACAAGTAACTGTAATTTCGATACAAATTATGGCAGGTAACTGTAACTTCGATTCTAATTATGACAGGTAACAGTAACTTCGATACTAATTATGACAGAAAACAGTAACTTCGATACTAATTATGACAGGTAACAGTAACTTCGATACTAATTATGACAGGTTACTGTAACTTCGCTACTAATTATTACAAGTAACTGTAATTTCGATACAAATTATGACAGGTAACTGTAACTTCGTTACTAATTATGACAAGTAACTGTAATTTCGATAAAAATTATGGCAGGTAACAGTAACTTCGATACTAATTATGACAGGTAACTGTAACTTAGATACTAATTATGACAGGTAACTGTAACTTCGTTACTAATTATGACAAGTAACTGTAATTTCGATACAAATGATGGCAGGTAACTGTAACTTCGATACTATTTATGACAGGTAACAGTTACTTCGATACTAATTATGACAAGTAACTGTAACTTCGATTCTAATTATGACAGGTAACTCTAACTTCGTTACAAATTTTGGCAGGTAACTGTAATTTTGATACAAATTATGGCAGGGAACTGTAACTTCGATACAAATTATGACAGGTAACAGTAACTTCGATACTAATTATGACAAGTAACTGTCACTTCGATACTAATTATGACAGGTATCTGTAACTTCGGTATTAATTATGGCAAGTAACTCTTACTTCGTTACTAATTATGACAAGTAACTGTAATTTTGATAAAAAATTATGGCAGGTAACAGTAACTTCGATACTAATTATGACAGGTTACAGTAACTTCGATACTAATTATGACAGGTAACAGTAACTTCGTTACTAATTATGACAAGTAACTGTAATTTCGATATTAATTATGGCAGGTAACTGTAACTTCGTTAATAATTATGACAAGTAAATGTAATTTCGATACAAATTATGACAGGTAACTGTAACTTCGTTACTAATTAAGGCTAGTAACTGTAATTTCGATACAAATTATGACAGGTAACAGTAACTTCGTTAATAATTATGACAAGTAAATGTAACTTCGATACCAATTATGACAAGTGACTGTAACTTCGATACTTATTATGACAGGTAACTGTAACTTCATTACTAATTATGACAAGAAACAGTAACTTCGATAATAATTATGACAAGTAACTGTAACTTCGATACTAATTATGACAAGTAACTATAATTCGATACTTATTATGACAGGTAACTGTAACTTCCTTACTAATTATGACAAGTAACTGCAATTTCGATTCAAATTATGGCAGGTAACAGTAACTTTGATACTAATTAAGACAGGTAACTGTAACATCGTTACTAATTATGAC
Source organism: Meconema thalassinum (assembly GCA_946902985.2). Lineage (NCBI taxonomy): Eukaryota > Metazoa > Arthropoda > Insecta > Orthoptera > Tettigoniidae > Meconema > Meconema thalassinum. Next base: position 1,738,195,388 of record OX336388.2, on the reverse strand, counting down.
AAGTAACTGTAATTTCGATACATATTATGGCAGGTAACTGTAACTACGATACTAATTATGACAGGTAAGAGTAGCTTCGATACTAATTATGACAAGTAACTGTAACTTCGATACTAATTATGACAGGTAGCTGTAACTTCGATACTAATTATGACAAGTAACTCTAACTTCGTTCCAAATTATGACAAGTAACTGTAATTTTGATAAAAAATTATGACAGGTAACTCTACCTTCGTTACTTATTATGGCAAGTAACAGTAACTTCGTTTTTAATTTTGACAGGAAAATGTAACTTCGTTACTAATTATGACAGGTTACTGTAACTTCGATACTAATTATGACAGGAAACTGTATTTTCGATACTAATTAGGACAAGTAACTGTAACTTCTTACTAATTATGACAAGTAACTGAAATTTCGATACAAATTATGGCAGGTAACTGTAACTTCGATACTATTTATGACAGGTAACAGTAACTTCGTTACTAATTATGACAGAAAACAGTAACTTCGTTACTAATTATGACAAGTAACTCTAACTTCGTTACTAATTATGACAAGTAACTGTAATTTTGATAAAAAATTATGGCAGGTGACTGTAACTTCGATACTAATTATGACAGGTAAAGTAACTTCGATACTAATTATGACAAGTAACTCTAACTTCGTTACTAATTATGACAAGTAACTGTAATTTCGATACTAATTATGGCAGCTAACTGTAACTTCGATACTAATTATGTCAGGTAACTGTAACTTCGATACTAATTACGACAGTTAACTGTAACTTCGATACTAATTATGACAGGTAAATGTTACTTCGATACTAATTGTGACAAGAAACTGTAACTTCGATACAAATTATGGCAGGTAACAGTAACTTGGATACTAATTATGACAGGTAACTGTAACTTCTATAAAAATTATGACAGGTAACTGTAACTTCGATACAAATTATGACAGGTAACAGTAACTTCGATACTAATTATGACAAGTAACAGTAACTTCGATACTAATTAAGACAAGTAACTGTAACTTCGAAACAAATTGTGACAGGTAACTGTAACATCGTTATTAATTATGACAAGTAACTGTAATTTCGATACATATTATGGCAGCTAACTGTAACTTCGATACTAATTATGTCAGGTAACTGTAACTTCGATACTAATTACGACAGTTAACTGTAACTTCGTTACTAATTATGACAAGTAACTGAAATTTCGATACAAATTGTGGCAGGTAACTGTAACTTGGATACTAATTATGACAGGTAACAGTACCTTCGATACTAATTATAACAAGTAACTGTTACTTCGATACTAATTATGACAGGTAACTGTAACTTCGTTACTAATTATGACAAGTAACTGTAATTTCGATACAAATTTTGGCAGGTAACAGTAACTTCGATACAAATTATGACAGGTAACAGTAACTTCGATACTAATTATGACAAGTAACAGTAACTTCGATACTAATTAAGACAAGTAACTGTAACTTCGAAACAAATTATGACAGGTAACTGTAACATCGTTATTAATTATGACAAGTAACTGTAATTTCGATACATATTATGGCAGGTAACTGTAACTTCGATACTAATTATGACAGGTAACAGTAACTTCGATACTAATTATGACAAGTAACTGTAACTTCGATACTAGTTATGACAAGTAACAGTAACTTCGATACTAATTATGACAAGTAACTGTAACTTCGATACCAATTTTGACAGGTAACTGTAATTTCGATACTAATTATGACAAGTAACTCTAATTTTGTTACTAATTATGACAAGTAACTGTAATTTTGATAATAAATTATGGCAGGTAACTGTAACTTTGATACTAATTATGACAGGTAAAGTACATTCGATACTAATTATGACAGGTAACAGGTACTTCGATACTAATTATGACAAGTAACTGTAACTTCGATACTAATTATGACAAGTAACAGTAACTTCGATACTAATTATGACAAGTAACTGTAATTTCGATACTAATTATGGCAGGTAACTGAATCTTCGTTACTAATTATGACAAGTAACTGTAATTTCGATTCAAATGATGGCAGTTAACTGTGACTTCGATACTAATTATGACAGGTAACAGTAACTTCGATACTAACTATGACAAGTAACTGTAACTTCGATTCTAATTATGACAGGTAACTGTAACTTCGATACTAATAATGACAGGTAACTGTAACTTCGTTACTAATTATGACTAGTAACTGTAACTTCGATACTAATTATGACAAGAAACTGTAATTTCGATACTATTTATGACAGGTAACTGTATCTTCGATACTATTTATGACAAGTAACTGTAACTTCGATACTAATTATGACAAGTAACTGTAAATTCGGTACTAATTATGACAGGTAACAGTAACTTCGATACTTATTATGACAAGTTACAGTAACTTCGATACTAATTATGACAGGTAACTGTAACTTCGATACTAATTATGACAGGTAACTGTAACTTCGATACTAATTATGACAGGTAAATGTTACTTCGATACTAATTGTGAGAAGAAACTGTAACTTCGATACAAATTATGGCAGGTAACAGTAACTTGGATACTAATTATGACAGGTAACTGTAACTTCTATTCAAATTATGACAGGTAACTGTAACTTCTATATTAATTATGACAGGTAACAATAACTTCGATAATAATTATGACAGAAAACAGTAACTTCGATACTAATTATGACAGGTAACAGTAACTTCGATACTAATTATGTCAGGTAACTGTAACTTCGATACTAATTACGACAGTTAACTGTAACTTCGTTACTAATTATGACAAGTAACTGAAATTTCGATACAAATTGTGGCAGGTAACTGTAACTTGGATACTAATTATGACAGGTAACAGTAACATCGATACTAATTATAACAAGTAACTGTTACTTCGATACTAATTATGACAGGTAACTGTAACTTCGTTACTAATTATGACAAGTAACTGTAATTTCGATACAAATTTTGGCAGGTAACTGTAACTTCGATACAAATTATGACAGGTAACAGTAACTTCGATACTAATTATGACAAGTAACAGTAACTTCGATACTAATTAAGACAAGTAACTGTAACTTCGAAACAAATTATGACAGGTAACTGTAACATCGTTATTAATTATCACAAGTAACTGTAATTTCGATACATATTACGGCAGGTAACTGTAACTTCGATACTAATTATGACAGGTAACAGTAACTTCGATACTAATTAAGACAAGTAACTGTAACTTCGATACTAATTATGACAAGTAACAGTAACTTCGATACTAATTATGACAAGTAACTGTAACTTCGATACTAATTTTGACAGGTAACAGTAATTTCGATACTAATTATGACAAGTAACTCTAACTTTGTTACTAATTATGACAAGTAACTGTAATTTTGATAATAAATTATGGCAGGTAACTGTAACTTTGATACTAATTATGACAGGTAAAGTACATTCGATACTAATTATGACAGGTAACAGTAACTTCGATACTAATTATGACAGAAAACAGTAACTTCGATACTAATTATGACAGGTAACAGTAACATCGATACTAATTATGTCAGGTAACTGAAACTTCGATACTAATTATGACAGTTAACTGTTACTTCGTTACTAATTATGACAAGTATCTGAAATTTCGATACCAATTGTGGCAGGTAACTGTAACTTCGATACTAATTATGACAGGTAACAGTAACTTCGATACTAATTATAACAAGTAACTGTAACTTCGATACTAATAATGACAGGTAACTGTAACTTCGTTACTAATTATGACAAGTAACTGTAATTTCTATACAAATTTTTGCAGGTAACTATAACTTCGTTACTAATTATGACAAGTAACTGAAATTTCGATACAAATTGTGGCAGGTAACTGTAACTTCGATACTAATTATTACAGGTAACAGTAACTTCGATACTAATTATGACAGGTAACAGTAACTTAGTTACTAATTATGACATGTAACTGTAATTTCAATACAAATTATGACAGGTAGCTGTAACTTCGTTACTAATTATAACAAGTAACTGTATTATCGATACAAATTATGGCAGTTAACTGTTACTTCGTTACTAATTATGACAAGTATCTGAAATTTCGATACCAATTGTGGCAGGTAACTGTAACTTCGATACTAATTATGACAGGTAACTGTAACTTCGATACTTATTATGACAAGTAACTGTAATTTCGATACAAATTATGGCAGGTAAATGTACCTTCGATAGTAATTATGACAGGTTAGAGTAACTTCGATACTAATTATGACAAGTAACTGTAACTTCGATACTAATTATGACAGGTAACTGTAACGTCGATACTAATTATGACAAGTAACTCTAACATCGTTCCAAGTTATGACAAGTAACTGTAATTTTGATTAAAAATTATGACAGGTAACTGTAACTTCGTTACTTATTATGACTAGTTACTGTAACTTCGATACTAATTATGACAAGAAACTGTAACTTTGATACTATTTATGACAGGTAACTGGAACTTCGATACTAATTATGACAAGTAACTGTAACTACGATACTAATTATGACAAATAACTGTAACTTCGGTACTAATTATGACAGGTAACAGTAACTTCGATACTAATTATGACAAGTAACAGTAACTTCGATACTAATTATGACAGGTAACTGTAACTTCGATACTAATTATGACAGGTAACTGTAACTTCGATACTAATTATGACAGGTAAATGCAACTTCGATACTAATTAAGACAAGTAACTGTAACTTCGTTACTAATTATGACAAGTAACTGTAATTTCGATACAAATTTTAGCAGGTAACTGTAACTTCGTTACTAATTATGACAAGTAACAGTAACTTCGTTTCTAATTTTGACAGGAAACTGTAACTTCGTTACTAATTATGACAGGTTACTGTAACTTCGGTGCTAATTATGACAGGTAACTGTAACTTCGATACTAATTATGACAAGTAACTGTAACTTCTTACTAATTATGACAAGTAACTGAAATTTCGATACAAATTATGGCAGGTAACTGTAACTTCGATACTATTTATGACAGGTAACAGTAACTTCGTTACTAATTATGACAGAATACAGTAACTTCGATACTAATTCTGACAGGTAACAGTATCTTCGATACTAATTATGGCAGGTAACTGTAACTTCGATACTAATTGTGACAAATAACTGTAATTTCGATACAAATTAAGGCAGGTAACAGTAACTTCGATACCTATTATGACAGGTAACTGTAACTTCGATACTAATTATGACAAGTAACTGTAATTTCGATACAAATTATGACAGGTAACTGTAACATTGTTATTATTATTATGGCAAGTAACTGTAATTTCGATACAAATTATGGCAGGTAACAGTAACTTCGATACTAATTATGACAGGTAACTGTAACTTCAATACAAATTATGACAGGTAACTGTAACTTCTATACTAAATATGACAGGTAACAATAACTTCGATAATATTTATGACAGAAAACAGTAACTTCGATACTTATTATGACAGGTAACAGTAACTTCGATACTAATTATGGCAGGTAACATTAACTTCGATACTAATTATGACAGTTAACTGTAACTTCGTTACTAATTATGACAAGAAACTGAAATTTCGATACAAATTGTGGCAGGTAACTGTAACTTCGATACTAATTATTACAGGTAACAGTAACTTCGATACTAATTATAACAAGTAACTGTAACTTCGATACTAATTATGACAGGTAACTGTAACTTCGTTACTAATTATGACAATAACTGTAATTTCGATACTAATTATGGCAGGTAACGGTAACATCGATACTAATTATGACAGGTAACAGTAACTTCGACACTAATTATGACAAGTAATAGTAACTTCGATACTAATTAAGACAAGTAACTGTAACTTCGAAACTAATTATGACAGGTAACTGTAACTTCGATACTAATTATGACAGGTAACAGTAACTTCGATACTAATTAGACAGATAACTGTAACTTCGTTACTAATTATGACATGTAACTGTAATTTCGATACAAATTATGACAGGTAACTGTAATTTCGTTACTAATTATGACAAGTGACTGTAATTTCGATACAAATTATGGCAGGTAACAGTAACTTCGATACTAATTATGACAGGTAACTATAACTTCGATACTAATTATGACAAGTAGCTGTAATTTCGTTACAAATTATGGCAGGTAACGGTAACTTTGATTCTAATTATGACAGGTAACAGTAAGTTCGATACTAATTATGACAAGTAACTGTAACTTCGATACTGATTATGACAGGTAACTGTAACTTCGATACTAATTGTGACAAGTAAATGTAACTTCGATACTTATTATGACAGGTAACTGTAACTTCATTACTAATTATGACAAGAAACTGTAACTTCGATACTAATTATGACAGGTAACTGTAACTTCGTTACTAATTATGACAAGATACTGTAACTTCGATACTAATTATGACAGGTAACTGTAACTTCGATACTAATTATGACAAGAAACTGTAACTTCGTTACTAATTATGACAAGTAACTGTAATTTCGATACTAATTATGGCAGGTAACTGTAACTTCGTTACTAATTATGACAAGTAACTGTAATTTCGAGACAAATTATGGCAGGTAACTGTAACTTCGATACTAATTATGACAGGTTACAGTAACTTCGATACTAATTATGACAAGTAACAGTAACTTACTGTAGTTACTAATTATGACATGTAAATGTAATTTCGATACAAATTATGACAGGTAGCTGTAACTTCGTTACTAATTATGACAAGTAACTGTAATATCGATACAAATTATGGCAGGTAACAGTAACATCGATAATAATTATGTTAGGTAACTGTAACTTCGATACCTATTATGACAAGTAACTGTAATCTCGATACAAATTATGGCAGGTAACTGTAACTTCGATACTAATTATGACAAGTAAGAGTAACTTCGATACTAATTATGACAAGTAACTGTAACTTCGATACTAATTATGACAGGTAACTGTAACTTCGATACAAATTATGACAAGTAACTCTAACTTCGTTCCAAATTATGACAAGTAACTGTAATTTTGATAAAAAATTATGACAGGTAACTGTAACTTCGTTACTAATTATGACTAGTAACTGTAACTTCGATACTAATTATGACAAGAAACTGTAATTTCGATACTATTTATGACAGGTAACTCTATCTTCGATACTATTTATGACATGTAACTGTAACTTCGATACTAATTATGACAAGTAACTGTAAATTCGGTACTAATTATGACAGGTAACAGTAACTTCGATACTTATTATGACAAGTAACAGTAACATCGATACTAATTATGACAGGTAACTGTAACTTCGATACTAATTATGACAGGTAAATGTTACTTCGATACTAATTTGACAAGTAACTGTAACTTCGATACAAATTATGGCAGGTAACAGTAACTTGGATACTAATTATGACAGGTAACTGTAACTTCTATACAAATTATGACAGGTAACTGTAACTTCTATACTAATTATGAAAGGTAACAATAACTTCGATAATAATTATGACAGAAAACAGTAACTTCGATACTAATTATCACAGGTAACAGTAACTTCGATACTAATTATGTCAGGTAACTGTAACTTCGATACTAATTACGACAGTTAACTGTAACTTCGTTTCTAATTATGACAAGTAACTGAAATTTCGATACAAATTGTGGCAGGTAACTGTAACTAGGATACTAATTATGACAGGTTACAGTAACTTCGATACTAATTATAACAAGTAACTGTTACTTCGATACTAATTATGACAGGTAACTGTAACTTCGTTACTAATTATGACAAGTAACTGTAATTTCGATACAAATTTTGGCAGGTAACTGTAACATCGTTATTAATTATGACAAGTAACTGTAATTTCGATACATATTATGGCAGGTAACTGTAACTTCGATACTAATTATGACAGGTAACAGTAACTTCGATACTAATTATGACAAGTAACTGTAACTTCGATACTAATTATGACAAGTAACAGTAACTTCGATACTAATTATGACAAGTAACTGTAACTTCGATACTTATTTTGACAGGTAACTGTAATTTCGATACTAATTATGACAAGTAACTCTAACTTTGTTACTAATTATGACAAGTAACTGTAATTTTGATAATAAATTATGGCAGGTAACTGTAACTTTGATACTAATTATGACAGGTAAAGTACATTCGATACTAATTATGACAGGTAACAGTAACTTCGATACTAATTATGACAAGTAACTGTAACTTCGATACTAATTATGACAAGTAACAGTTACTTCGATACTAATTATGACAGGTAACTGTAATTTCGATACTAATTATGGCAGGTAACTGAATCTTCGTTACTAATTATGACAAGTAACTGTAATTTCGATTCAAATGATGGCAGTTAACTGTAACTTCGATACTAATTATGACAGGTAACAGTAACTTCGATACTAACTATGACAAGTAACTGTAACTTCAATTCTAATTATGACAGGTAACTGTAACTTCGATACTAATAATGACAGGTAACTGTATCTTCGTTACTAATTATGACAAGTAACTGTAATTTCTATACAAATTTTAGCAGGTAACTATATCTTCGTTACTAATTATGACAAGTAACTGAAATTTCGATACAAATTGTGGCAGGTAACTGTAACTTCGATACTAATTATGACAGGTAACAGTAACATCGATACTAATTATGTCAGGTAACTGTAACTTCGATACTAATTATGACAGTTAACTGTAATTTCGTTACTAATTATGACAAGTAACTGAAATTTCGATACAAATTGTGGCAGGTAACTGTAACTTCGATACTAATTATGACAGGTAACAGTAACTTCGATACTAATTATAACAAGTAACTGTAACTTCAATACTAATAATGACAGGTAACTGTAACTTCGTTACTAATTATGACAAGTAACTGTAATTTCTATACAAATTTTAGCAGGTAACTATAACTTCGTTACTAATTATGACAAGTAACTGAAATTTCGATACAAATTGTGGCAGGTAACTGTAACTTCGATACTAATTATGACAGGTAACAGTAACTTCGATACTAATTATAACAAGTAACTGTAACTTCAATACTAATAATGACAGGTAACTGTAACTTCGTTACTAATTATGACAAGTAACTGTAATTTCTATACAAATTTTAGCAGGTAACTATAACTTCGTTGCTAATTATAACAAGTAACTGTATCTTCGATACTAATTATGACAGGTAACTGTAACTTCGTTACTAATTATGACAATAACTGTAATTTCGATACTAATTATGGCAGGTAACGGTAACATCGATAGTAATTATGTCAGGTAACAGTAACTTCGACACTAATTATGACAAGTAACAGTAACTTCGATACTAATTAAGACAAGTAACTGCAACATCGAAACTAATTATGACAGGTAACTGTAACTTCGATACTAATTATGACAGGTAACAGTAACTTCGATACTAATTATGACAGATAACTGTAACTTCGTTACTAATTATGACATGTTACTGTAATTTCGATACAAATTATGACAGGTAACTGTAATTTCGTTACTAATTATGACAAGTGACTGTAATTTCGATACAAATTATGGCAGGTAACAGTAACTTCGATACTAAATATGACAGGTAACTATAACTTCGATACTAATTATGACAAGTAACTGTAATTTCGTTACAAATTATGGCAGGTAACGGTAACTTTGATTCTAATTATGACAGGTAACAGTAAGTTCGATATTAATTATGACAAGTAACTGTAACGTCGATACTGATTATGACAGGTAACTGTAACTTCGATACTTATTATGAAAAGTAAATGTAACTTCGATACTTATTATGACAGGTAACTGTAACTTCATTACTAATTATGACAAGAAACTGTAACTTCGATACTAATTATGACAGATAACTGTAACTTCGTTACTAATTATGACAAGATACTGTAACTTCGATAATAATTACGACAAGTTACTGTAACTTCGATACTTATTATGACAGGTAACTGTAACTTCATTACTAATTATGACAAGAAACTGTAACTTCGATACTAATTATGACAGGTAACTGTAACTTCGATACTAATTATGACAAGTAACTGTAACATTGTTACTTATTATGACAAGTAACTGTAATTTCGATACTAATTATGGCAGGTAACTGTATCTTTGTTACTAATTATGACAAGTAACTGTAATTTCGAGACAAATTATGGCAGGTAACTGTTACTTCGATACTAATTATGACAGGTTACAGTAACTTCGATACTAATTATGACAAGTAACAGTAACTTAGTTACTAATTATGACATGTAAATGTAATTTCGATACTAATTATGACAGGTAACAGTAACGTCGATACTAACTATGACAAGTAACTGTAACTTCGATACTAATTATGGCAGGTAACTGTAACTTCGATACTAATTATGACAGGTATATGTTACTTCGATACTAATTGTGACAGGTAACTGTAACTTCGTTACTAATTATGACAAGTAACTGTAATTTCGATACAAATTTTGGCAGGTAACTGTAACTTCGTTACTAATTATGACAAGTAACAGTAACTTGGTTTCTAATTTTGACAGGAAACAAAAACTTCGATACTAATTGTGACAAGTAACTGTAACTTCGTTACTAATTATGGCAAGTAACTGTAATTTCGATACAAATTATGACAGGTAACTGTAACTTCGTTACTAATTAAGGCAAGTAACTGTAATTTCAATACAAATTATGGCAGGTAACAGTAACTTCGATACTAATTATGACAGGTAACTGTAACTTCTATACAAATTATGACAGGTAACTGTAACTTCTATACTAATTATGACAGGTAACAATAACTTTGATAATAATTATGACAGAAAACAGTAACTTCGATACTAATTATGACAGGTAACAGTAACATCTATACTAATTATGTCAGGTAACTGTAACTTCGATACTAATTATGACAGTTAACTGTAACTTCGTTACTAATTATGACAAGTAACTGAAATTTCGATACAAATTGTGGCAGGTAACTGTAACTTCGATACTAATTATGACAGGTAACAGTAACATCGATACTAATTATAACAAGTAACTGTAACTTCGATACTAATAATGACAGGTAACTGTAACTTCGTTACTAATTATGACATGTAACTGTAATTTCGATACAAATTTTGGCAGGTAACTGTAACTTCGTTACTAATTATTACAAGTAACAGTAACTTCGTTTCTAATTTTGACAGGAAACTGAAACTTCGATACTAACTGTGACAAGTAACTGTAACTTCGTTACTCACTGTATCTTCGATACTAATTATGACAGGTAACAGTAACTTCGATACTAATTATGTCAGGTAACTGTAACTTCGATACTAATTATGACAGTTAACTGCAACTTCGTTACTAATTATGACAAGTAACTGTAATTTCGATACAAATTATGGAAGGTAACTGTAACTTCGATACTAATTATGACAGGTAACAGTAACTTCGATACTAACTATGACAAGTAACTGTAACTTCGTTCCAAATTATGACAAGTAACTGTAATTTTGATAAAAAATTATGACAGGTAACTGTAACTTCGTTACTTATTATGACTAGTAACTGTAACTTCGATACTAATTATGACAAAAAACTGTAACTTCGATACTATTTATGACAGGTAACTGTATCTTCGATACTAATTATGACAAGTAACTGTAACTTCGATACTAATTATGACAAGAAACTGTAACTTCGATACTATTTATGACAGGTAACTGTAACTTCGATACTATTTAAGACAAGTAACAGTAACTTCGATACTAATTATGACAGGTAACTGTAACTTCGATACTAATTGTGACAAGTAACTGTAACTTCGTTACTAATTATGACAAGTAACTGTAACTTCGATACTAATTATGACAGGTAACTGTAACTTCGATACTAATTGTGACAAGTAACTGTAACTTCGTTACTAATTATGACAAGTAACTGTAACTTCGATACTAATTATGACAGGTAACAGTAACTTCGATACTAATTATGACAAGTAACAGTAACTTCGATACTAATTAAGACAAGTAACTGTAAATTCGAAACAAATTATGACAGGTAAATGTAACATCGTTATTAATTATGACAAGTAACTGTAATTTCGATACATATTATGGCAGGTAACTGTAACTTCGATACTAATTATGATAGGTAACAGTAACTTCGATACTAATTATGACAAGTAACTGTAACTTCGATACTAATTATGACAAGTAACAGTAACTTCGATACTAATTATGACAAGTAACTGTAACTTCGATACTAATTTTGACAGGTAACTGTAATTTCGATACAAATTATGACAGGTAACTCTAACTTCGTTACTAATTATGACAAGTAACTGTAATTTGGTAATAAATTATGGCAGGTAACTGTAACTTTGATACTAATTATGACAGGTAAAGTACATTCGATACTAATTATGACAGGTAACTGTAACTTCGTTATTAATTATGACAAGTAACTGTAATTTCAATACTAATTATGGCAGGTAACTGAAACTTCGTTACTAATTATGACAAGTAACTGTAATTTCGATTCAAATGATGGCAGTTAACTGTAACTTCGATACTAATTATGACAGGTAACAGTAACGTCGATACTAACTAAGACAAGTAACTGTAACTTCGATTCTAATTATGACAGGTAACTGTAAATTCGTTGCAAATTTTGGCAGGTAACTGTAATTTTGATACAAATTATGGCAGGGAACTGTAACTTCGATACTAATTATGACAGGTAACAGTAACTTCGATACTAATTATGACTAGTAACTGTAACTTCGATACTAATTATGGCAGGTAACTGTAACTTCGATACTAATTATGACAGGTATATGTTACTTCGATACTAATTGTGACAGGTAACTGTAACTTCGTTACTAATTATGACAAGTAACTGTAATTTCGATACAAATTTTGGCAGGTAACTGTAACTTCGTTACTAATTATGACAAGTAACAGTAACTTGGTTTCTAATTTTGACAGGAAACTGAAACTTCGATACTAATTGTGACAAGTAACTGTAACTTCGATACTAATTATGACAGGTATATGTTACTTCGATACTAATTATGACAGTTAACTGTAACTTCGTTACTAATTATGGCAAGCAACTGTAATTTCGATACAAATTATGGCAGGTAACAGTAACTTCGATACTAATTATGACAGGTAACTGTAACTTCTATACAAATTATGACAAGTAACTGTAACTTCTATACTATTTATGACAGGTAACAATAACTTCGATAATAATTATGACAGAAAACAGTAACTTCGATACTAATTATGACAGGTAACAGTAACTTCGATACTAATTACGTCAGGTAACTGTAACTTCGATACTAATTATGACAGTTAACTGTAACTTCGTTACTAATTATGACAAGTAACTGAAATTTCGATACAAATTGTGGCAGGTAACTGTAACTTCGATACTAATTATGACAGGTAACAGAAACTTCGATACTAATTATAACAAGTAACTGTAACTTCGATACTAATAATGACAGGTAACTGTAACTTCGTTATTAATTATGACAAGTAACAGTAATTTCGATACAAATTTTGGCAGGTAACTGTAACTTCGTTACTAATTATGACAAGTAACAGTAACTTCGTTTCTAATTTTGACAGGAAACTGAAACTTCGATACTAACTGTGACAAGTAACTGTAACTTCGTTACTAACTGTATCTTCGATACTAATTATGACAGGTAACAGAAACTTCGATACTAATTATGTCAGGTAACTGTAACTTCAATACTAATTATGACAGTTAACTGTAACTTCGTTACTAATTATGACATGTAACTGTAATTTCGTTCCAAATTATGACAAGTAACTGTAATTTTGATAAAAAATTATGACAGGTAACTGTAACTTCGTTACTTATTATGACTAGTAACTGTAACTTCGATACTAATTATGACAAGAAACTGTAACTTCGATACTATTTATGGCAGGTAACTGTAACTTCGATACTAATTAAGACAAGTAACTGTAACTTCGATACTAATTATGACAAGTAACTTTAACTTCGGTGCTAATTATGACAGGTAACAGTAACTTCGATACTAATTATGACAAGTAACAGTAACTTCGATACTAATTATGACAGGTAACTGTAACTTCGATACTAATTATGACAGGTAACTGTAACTTCGTTACTAATTATGACAAGATACTGTAACTTCGATACTAATTACGACAAGTAACTGTAACTTCGATACTTATTATGACAGGTAACTGTAACTTCATTACTAATTATGACAAGAAATTGTAACTTCGATACTAATTATGACAGGTAACTGTAGCTTCGATACTAATTATGACAAGTAACTGTAACTTCGTTACAAATTATGACAAGTTTTTGTAATTTCGATACTAATTATGGCAGGTAACTGTAACTTCGTTACTAATTATGACAAGTAACTGTAATTTCGATACAAATTATGGCAGGTAACTGTAACTTCGATACTAATTATGACAGGTAACAGTAACTTCGATACTAATTATGACAGGTAACTGTAACTTCATTACTAATTATGACAAGAAACTGTAACTTCGATACTAATTATGACAGATAACTGTAACTTCGTTACTAATTATGACAAGATACTGTAACTTCGATAATAATTACGACAAGTTACTGTAACTTCGATACTTATTATGACAGGTAACTGTAACTTCATTACTAATTATGACAAGAAACTGTAACTTCGATACTAATTATGACAGGTAACTGTAACTTCGATACTAATTATGACAAGTAACTGTAACATTGTTACTTATTATGACAAGTAACTGTAATTTCGATACTAATTATGGCAGGTAACTGTATCTTCGTTACTAATTATGACAAGTAACTGTAATTTCGAGACAAATTATGGCAGGTAACTGTTACTTCGATACTAATTATGACAGGTTACAGTAACTTCGATACTAATTATGACAAGTAACAGTAACTTAGTTACTAATTATGACATGTAAATGTAATTTCGATACTAATTATGACAGGTAACAGTAACGTCGATACTAACTATGACAAGTAACTGTAACTTCGATACTAATTATGGCAGGTAACTGTAACTTCGATACTAATTATGACAGGTATATGTTACTTCGATACTAATTGTGACAGGTAACTGTAACTTCGTTACTAATTATGACAAGTAACTGTAATTTCGATACAAATTTTGGCAGGTAACTGTAACTTCGTTACTAATTATGACAAGTAACAGTAACTTGGTTTCTAATTTTGACAGCAAACAAAAACTTCGATACTAATTGTGACAAGTAACTGTAACTTCGTTACTAATTATGGCAAGTAACTGTAATTTCGATACAAATTATGACAGGTAACTGTAACTTCGTTACTAATTAAGGCAAGTAACTGTAATTTCAATACAAATTATGGCAGGTAACAGTAACTTCGATACTAATTATGACAGGTAACTGTAACTTCTATACAAATTATGACAGGTAACTGTAACTTCTATACTAATTATGACAGGTAACAATAACTTTGATAATAATTATGACAGAAAACAGTAACTTCGATACTAATTATGACAGGTAACAGTAACATCTATACTAATTATGTCAGGTAACTGTAACTTCGATACTAATTATGACAGTTAACTGTAACTTCGTTACTAATTATGACAAGTAACTGAAATTTCGATACAAATTGTGGCAGGTAACTGTAACTTCGATACTAATTATGACAGGTAACAGTAACATCGATACTAATTATAACAAGTAACTGTAACTTCGATACTAATAATGACAGGTAACTGTAACTTCGTTACTAATTATGACATGTAACTGTAATTTCGATACAAATTTTGGCAGGTAACTGTAACTTCGTTACTAATTATTACAAGTAACAGTAACTTCGTTTCTAATTTTGACAGGAAACTGAAACTTCGATACTAACTGTGACAAGTAACTGTAACTTCGTTACTCACTGTATCTTCGATACTAATTATGACAGGTAACAGTAACTTCGATACTAATTATGTCAGGTAACTGTAACTTCGATACTAATTATGACAGTTAACTGTAACTTCGTTACTAATTATGACAAGTAACTGTAATTTCGATACAAATTATGGAAGGTAACTGTAACTTCGATACTAATTATGACAGGTAACAGTAACTTCGATACTAACTATGACAAGTAACTGTAACTTCGTTCCAAATTATGACAAGTAACTGTAATTTTGATAAAAAATTATGACAGGTAACTGTAACTTCGTTACTTATTATGACTAGTAACTGTAACTTCGATACTAATTATGACAAGAAACTGTAACTTCGATACTATTTATGACAGGTAACTGTATCTTCGATACTAATTATGACAAGTAACTGTAACTTCGATACTAATTATGACAAGAAACTGTAACTTCGATACTATTTATGACAGGTAACTGTAACTTCGATACTATTTAAGACAAGTAACAGTAACTTCGATACTAATTATGACAGGTAACTGTAACTTCGATACTAATTGTGACAAGTAACTGTAACTTCGTTACTAATTATGACAAGTAACTGTAACTTCGATACTAATTATGACAGGTAACAGTAACTTCGATACTAATTATGACAAGTAACAGTAACTTCGATACTATTTAAGACAAGTAACTTTAACTTCGATACTAATCATGACAAGTTAATGTAACTTCGGTACTAATTATGACAGGTAACAGTAACTTCGATACTAATTATGACAAGTAACAGTAACTTCGATACTAATTATGACAGGTAACTGTAACTTCGATACTAATTGTGACAAGTAACTGTAACTTCGTTACTAATTATGACAAGTAACTGTAACTTCGATACTAATTATGACAGGTAACAGTAACTTCGATACTAATTATGACAAGTAACAGTAACTTCGATACTAATTAAGACAAGTAACTGTAAATTCGAAACAAATTATGACAGGTAAATGTAACATCGTTATTAATTATGACAAGTAACTGTAATTTCGATACATATTATGGCAGGTAACTGTAACTTCGATACTAATTATGATAGGTAACAGTAACTTCGATACTAATTATGACAAGTAACTGTAACTTCGATACTAATTATGACAAGTAACAGTAACTTCGATACTAATTATGACAAGTAACTGTAACTTCGATACTAATTTTGACAGGTAACTGTAATTTCGATACAAATTATGACAGGTAACTCTAACTTCGTTACTAATTATGACAAGTAACTGTAATTTGGTAATAAATTATGGCAGGTAATTGTAACTTTGATACTAATTATGACAGGTAAAGTACATTCGATACTAATTATGACAGGTAACTGTAACTTCGTTATTAATTATGACAAGTAACTGTAATTTCAATACTAATTATGGCAGGTAACTGAAACTTCGTTACTAATGATGACAAGTAACTGTAATTTCGATTCAAATGATGGCAGTTAACTGTAACTTCGATACTAATTATGACAGGTTACAGTAACGTCGATACTAACTAAGACAAGTAACTGTAACTTCGATTCTAATTATGACAGGTAACTGTAAATTCGTTGCAAATTTTGGCAGGTAACTGTAATTTTGATACAAATTATGGCAGGGAACTGTAACTTCGATACTAATTATGACAGGTAACAGTAACTTCGATACTAATTATGACTAGTAACTGTAACTTCGATACTAATTATGGCAGGTAACTGTAACTTCGATACTAATTATGACAGGTATATGTTACTTCGATACTAATTGTGACAGGTAACTGTAACTTCGTTACTAATTATGACAAGTAACTGTAATTTCGAAACAAATTTTGGCAGGTAACTGTAACTTCGTTACTAATTATGACAAGTAACAGTAACTTGGTTTCTAATTTTGACAGGAAACTGAAACTTCGATACTAATTGTGACAAGTAACTGTAACTTCGATACTAATTATGACAGGTATATGTTACTTCGATACTAATTATGACAGTTAACTGTAACTTCGTTACTAATTATGGCAAGCAACTGTAATTTCGATACAAATTATGGCAGGTAACAGTAACTTCGATACTAATTATGACAGGTAACTGTAACTTCTATACAAATTATGACAGGTAACTGTAACTTCTATACTATTTATGACAGGTAACAATAACTTCGATAATAATTATGACAGAAAACAGTAACTTCGATACTAATTATGACAGGTAACAGTAACTTCGATACTAATTATGTCAGGTAACTGTAACTTCGATACTAATTATGACAGTTAACTGTAACTTCGTTACTAATTATGACAAGTAACTGAAATTTCGATACAAATTGTGGCAGGTAACTGTAACTTCGATACTAATTATGACAGGTAACAGAAACTTCGATACTAATTATAACAAGTAACTGTAACTTCGATACTAATAATGACAGGTAACTGTAACTTCGTTACTAATTATGACAAGTAACTGTAATTTCGATACAAATTTTGGCAGGTAACTGTAACTTCGTTACTAATTATGACAAGTAACAGTAACTTCGTTTCTAATTTTGACAGGAAACTGAAACTTCGATACTAACTGTGACAAGTAACTGTAACTTCGTTACTAACTGTATCTTCGATACTAAATATGACAGGTAACAGAAACTTCGATACTAATTATGTCAGGTAACTGTAACTTCGATACTAATTATGACAGTTAACTGTAACTTCGTTACTAATTATGACATGTAACTGTAATTTCGTTCCAAATTATGACAAGTAACTGTAATTTTGATAAAAATTATGACAGGTAACTGTAACTTCGTTACTTATTATGACTAGTAACTGTAACTTCGATACTAATTATGACAAGAAACTGTAACTTCGATACTATTTATGGCAGGTAACTGTAACTTCGATACTAATTATGACAAGTAACTGTAACTTCGATACTAATTATGACAAGTAACTTTAACTTCGGTGCTAATTATGACAGGTAACAGTAACTTCGATACTAATTATGACAAGTAACAGTAACTTCGATACTAATTATGACAGGTAACTGTAACTTCGATACTAATTATGACAGGTAACTGTAACTTCGTTACTAATTATGACAAGATACTGTAACTTCGATACTAATTACGACAAGTAACTGTAACTTCGATACTTATTATGACAGGTAACTGTAACTTCATTACTAATTATGACAAGAAATTGTAACTTCGATACTAATTATGACAGGTAACTGTAGCTTCGATACTAATTATGACAAGTAACTGTAACTTCGTTACAAATTATGACAAGTTTTTGTAATTTCGATACTAATTATGGCAGGTAACTGTAACTTCGTTACTAATTATGACAAGTAACTGTAATTTCGATACAAATTATGGCAGGTAACTGTAACTTCGATACTAATTATGACAGGTAACAGTAACTTCGATACTAATTATGACAGGTAACAGTAACTTAGTTACTAATTATGACATGTAACTGTAATTTCGATACTAATTATGACAGGTAACTGTAACTTCGTTACTAATTTTGACAAGATACTGTAACTTCGATACTAATTACGACAAGTAACTGTAACTTCGATACTTATTATGACAAGTAACTGTAATTTCGATACAAATTATGGCAGGTAACTGTAACTTCGATACTAATTATGACAAGTAAGAGTAACTTCGATACTAATTATGACAAGTAACTGTAACTTCGATACTAATTATGACAGGTAACTGTTACTTCGATACTAATTATGACAAGTAACTCTAACTTCGTTCCAAATTACGACAAGTAACTGTAATTATGATAAAAAATTATGACAGGTAACTGTAACTTCGTTACTAATTATGACTAGTAACTGTAAATTCGATACTAATTATGACAAGAAACTGTAACTTCGATACTATTTATGACAGGTAACTGTAACTTCGATACTATTTAAGACAAGTAACTTTAACTTCGATACTAATCATGACAAGTAAATGTAACTTCGGTACTAATTATGACAGGTAACAGTAACTTCGATACTAATTACGACAAGTAACAGTAACTTCGATACTAATTATGACAGGTAACTGTAACTTCGATACTAATTGTGACAAGTAACTGTAACTTCGTTACTAATTATGACAAGTAACTGTAATTTCGATACAAACTTTGGCAGGTAACTGTAACTTCGTTACTAATTATGACAAGTAACAGTAACTTCGTTTCTAATTTTGACAGGAAACTGTAACTTCGATACTAATTGTGACAAGTAACTGTAACTTCGTTACTAATTATGACAAGTAACTGTAATTTCGATACAAATTATGACAGGTAACTGTAACTTCGTTACTAATTATGGCAAGTAACTGTAATTTCGATACAAATTATGGCAGGTAACAGTAACTTCGATACTAATTATGACAGGTAACTGTAACTTCTATACAAATTATGACAGGTAACTGTAACTTCTATACTAATTATGACAGGTAACAATAACTTCGATAATAATTATGACAGAAAACAGTAACTTCGATACTAATTATGACAGGTAACAGTAACATCGATACTAATTATGTCAGGTAACTGTAACTTCGATACTAATTATGACAGTTAACTGTAACTTCGTAACTAATTATGACAAGTAACTGAAATTTCGATACAAATTGTGGCAGGTAACTGTAACTTCGATACTAATTATGACAGGTAACAGTAACTTCGATACTAATTACAACAAGTAACTGTAACTTCCATACTAATAATGACAGGTAACTGTAACATCGTTACTAATTATGACAAGTATCTGTAATTTCGATACAAATTTTGGCAGGTAACTGTAACTTTGTTACTAATTATGACAAGTAACAGTAACTTCGTTTCTAATTTTGACAGGAAACTGAAACTTCGATACTAACTGTGACAAGTAACTGTAACTTCGTTACTAACAGTATCTTCGATACTTATTATGACAGGTAACAGTAACTTCGATACTAATTATGTCAGGTAACTGTAACTTCGATACTTATTATGACAGTTAACTCTAACTTCGTTACTAATTATGACAAGTAACTGTATTTCGATACAAATTATGGCAGGTAACTGTAACTTCGATACTAATTATGACAGGTAACAGTAACTTCGATACTAATTATGACAAGTAACTCTAACTTCGTTCCAAATTATGACAAGTAACTGTAATTTTGATAAAAAATTATGACAGTTAACTGTAACTTCGTTACTTATTATGACTAGTACCTGTAACTTCGATACTAATTATGACAAGAAACTGTAACTTCGATACTATTTATGACAGGTAACTGTAACTTCAATACTAATTATGACAAGTAACTGTAACTTCGATACTAATTATGACAAGTAACTTTAACTTCGGTACTAATTATGACAGGTAACAAGTAACTTCGATACTAATTATGACAAGTAACAGTAACTTCGATACTAATTATGACAGGTAACAGTAACTTCGATACTATTTATGACAAGTAACAGTAACTTCGATACTAATTATGACAGGTAACTGTAACTTCGATACTAATTGTGACAAGTAACTGTAACTTCGTTACTAATTATGACAAGTAACTGTAATTTCGATACAAAATTTGGCAGGTAACTGTAACTTCGTTACTAATTATGACAAGTAACAGTAACTTCGTTTCTAATTTTGACAGGAAACTGTAACTTCGATACTAATTGTGACAAGTAACTGTAACTTCGTTACTAATTATGACAAGTAACTGTAATTTCGATACAAATTATGACAGGTAACTGTAACTTCGTTACTAATTATGGCAAGTAACTGTAATTTCGATACAAATTATGGCAGGTAACAGTAACTTCGATACTAATTATGACAGGTAACTGTAACTTCTATACAAATTATGACAGGTAACTGTAATTTCTATACTAATTATGACAGGTAACAATAACTTCAATAATAATTATGACAGAAACAGTAACTTACATACTAATTATGACAGGTAACAGTAACTTCGATACTAATTATGGCAGGTAACAGTAACGTCGATACCAATTATGACAGGTAACTGTAACTTCTATACAAATTATGACAGGTAACTGTAACTTCGATACTAATTATGACAGGTAACAATAACTTCAATAATAATTATGACAGAAAACAGTAACTTCGATACTAATTATGACAGGTAACAGTAACTTCGATACTAATTATGACAGGTAACTGTAACTTCGATACTAATTATGACAAGTAACTGTAATTTCGATACAAATTATGACAGGTAACTGTAACTTCGTTACTAATTATGGCAATTAACTGAAATTTCGATACAAATTATGGCAGGTAACAGTAACTTCGATACTAATTATGACAGGTAACTGTAACTTCTATACAATTTATGACAGGTAACTGTAACTTCTATACTAATTATGACAGGTAACAATAACTTCGATAATAATTATGACAGAAAACAGTAACTTCGATACTAATTATGACAGGTAACAGTACCTTCGATACTAATTATGGCAGGTAACTTTAACTTCGATACTAATTATGACAGTTAACTGTAACTTCGTTACTAATTATGACAAGGAAGTGAAATTTCGATACAAATTGTGGCAGGTAACTGTAACTTCGATACTAATTATGACAGGTAACAGTAACTTCGATACTAATTATAACAAGTAACTCTAACTTCGATACTAATTATGACAGGTAACTGTAACATCGTTACTAATTATGACAATAAATGTAATTTCGGTACAAATTATGGCAGGTAACTGTAACTACGATACTAATTATGACAGGTAACAGTAACTTCGATACTATTTATGACAAGTAACAGTAACTTCGATACTAATTAATACAAGTAACTGTAACTTCGAAACAAATTATGACAGGTAACTGTAACTTCGATACTCATTATGACAGGTAACAGAAACTTCGATACTAATTATGACAGATAACTGTAACTTCGTTACTAATTATGACATGTAACTGTAATTTCGATACAAATTATGACAGGTAACTGTAATTTCGTTACTAATTATGACAAGTGACTGTAATTTCGATACAAATTTTGGCAGGTAACAGTAACTTCGATACTAATTATGACAGGTAACTGTAACTTCTATACAAATTATGACAGGTAACTGTAACTTCTATACTAATTATGACAGGTAACAATAACTTTGATAATAATTATGACAGAAAACAGTAACTTCGATACTAATTATGACAGGTAACAGTAACATCTATACTAATTATGTCAGGTAACTGTAACTTCGATACTAATTATGACAGTTAACTGTAACTTCGTTACTAATTATGACAAGTAACTGAAATTTCGATACAAATTGTGGCAGGTAACTGTAACTTCGATACTAATTATGACAGGTAACAGTAACATCGATACTAATTATAACAAGTAACTGTAACTTCGATACTAATAATGACAGGTAACTGTAACTTCGTTACTAATTATGACATGTAACTGTAATTTCGATACAAATTTTGGCAGGTAACTGTAACTTCGTTACTAATTATTACAAGTAACAGTAACTTCGTTTCTAATTTTGACAGGAAACTGAAACTTCGATACTAACTGTGACAAGTAACTGTAACTTCGTTACTCACTGTATCTTCGATACTAATTATGACAGGTAACAGTAACTTCGATACTAATTATGTCAGGTAACTGTAACTTCGATACTAATTATGACAGTTAACTGTAACTTCGTTACTAATTATGACAAGTAACTGTAATTTCGATACAAATTATGGAAGGTAACTGTAACTTCGATACTAATTATGACAGGTAACAGTAACTTCGATACTAACTATGACAAGTAACTGTAACTTCGTTCCAAATTATGACAAGTAACTGTAATTTTGATAAAAAATTATGACAGGTAACTGTAACTTCGTTACTTATTATGACTAGTAACTGTAACTTCGATACTAATTATGACAAGAAACTGTAACTTCGATACTATTTATGACAGGTAACTGTATCTTCGATACTAATTATGACAAGTAACTGTAACTTCGATACTAATTATGACAAGAAACTGTAACTTCGATACTATTTATGACAGGTAACTGTAACTTCGATACTATTTAAGACAAGTAACAGTAACTTCGATACTAATTATGACAGGTAACTGTAACTTCGATACTAATTGTGACAAGTAACTGTAACTTCGTTACTAATTATGACAAGTAACTGTAACTTCGATACTAATTATGACAGGTAACAGTAACTTCGATACTAATTATGACAAGTAACAGTAACTTCGATACTATTTAAGACAAGTAACTTTAACTTCGATACTAATCATGACAAGTTAATGTAACTTCGGTACTAATTATGACAGGTAACAGTAACTTCGATACTAATTATGACAAGTAACAGTAACTTCGATACTAATTATGACAGGTAACTGTAACTTCGATACTAATTGTGACAAGTAACTGTAACTTCGTTACTAATTATGACAAGTAACTGTAACTTCGATACTAATTATGACAGGTAACAGTAACTTCGATACTAATTAAGACAAGTAACTGTAAATTCGAAACAAATTATGACAGGTAAATGTAACATCGTTATTAATTATGACATGTAACTGTAATTTCGATACATATTATGGCAGGTAACTGTAACTTCGATACTAATTATGATAGGTAACAGTAACTTCGATACTAATTATGACAAGTAACTGTAACTTCTATACTAATTATGACAAGTAACAGTAACTTCGATACTAATTATGACAAGTAACTGTAACTTCGATACTAATTTTGACAGGTAACTATAATTTCGATACAAATTATGACAGGTAACTCTAACTTCGTTACTAATTATGACAAGTAACTGTAATTTGGTAATAAATTATGGCAGGTAACTGTAACTTTGATACTAATTATGACAGGTAAAGTACATTCGATACTAATTATGACAGGTAACTGTAACTTCGTTATTAATTATGACAAGTAACTGTAATTTCAATACTAATTATGGCAGGTAACTGAAACTTCGTTACTAATTATGACAAGTAACTGTAATTTCGATTCAAATGATGGCAGTTAACTGTAACTTCGATACTAATTATGACAGGTAACAGTAACGTCGATACTAACTAAGACAAGTAACTGTAACTTCGATTCTAATTATGACAGGTAACTGTAAATGCGTTGCAAATTTTGGCAGGTAACTGTAATTTTGATACAAATTATGGCAGGGAACTGTAGCTTCGATACTAATTATGACAGGTAACAGTAACTTCGATACTAATTATGACTAGTAACTGTAACTTCGATACTAATTATGGCAGGTAACTGTAACTTCGGTACTAATTATGACAGGTATATGTTACTTCGATACTAATTGTGACAGGTAACTGTAACTTCGTTACTAATTATGACAAGTAACTGTAATTTCGATACAAATTTTGGCAGGTAACTGTAACTTCGTTACTAATTATGACAAGTAACAGTAACTTGGTTTCTAATTTTGACAGGAAACTGAAACTTCGATACTAATTGTGACAAGTAACTGTAACTTCGATACTAATTATGACAGGTGTATGTTACTTCGATACTAATTATGACAGTTAACTGTAACTTCGTTACTAATTATGGCAAGCAACTGTAATTTCGATACAAATTATGGCAGGTAACAGTAACTTCGATACTAATTATGACAGGTAACTGTAACTTCTATACAAATTATGACAGGTAACTGTAACTTCTATACTATTTATGACAGGTAACAATAACTTCGATAATAATTATGACAGAAAACAGTAACTTCGATACTAATTATGACAGGTAACAGTAACTTCGATACTAATTATGTCAGGTAACTGTAACTTCGATACTAATAATGACAGGTAACTGTAACTTCGTTACTAATTATGACAAGTAACTGTAATTTCGATATAAATTTTGGCAGGTAACTGTAACTTCGTTACTAATTATGACAAGTAACAGTAACTTCGTTTCTAATTTTGACAGGAAACTGAAACTTCGATACTAACTGTGACAAGTAACTGTAACTTCGTTACTAACTGTATCTTCGATACTAATTATGACAGGTAACAGAAACTTCGATACTAATTATGTCAGGTAACTGTAACATCGATACTAATTATGACAGTTAACTGTAACTTCGTTACTAATTATGACAATAACTGTAATTTCGTTCCAAATTATGACAAGTAACTGTAATTTTGATAAAAAATTATGACAGGTAACTGTAACTTCGTTACTTATTATGACTAGTAACTGTAACTTCGATACTAATTATGACAAGAAACTGTAACTTCGATACTATTTATGGCAGGTAACTGTAACTTCGATACTAATTATGACAAGTAACTGTAACTTCGATACTAATTATGACAAGTAACTTTAACTTCGGTACTAATTATGACAGGTAACAGTAACTTCGATACTAATTATGACAAGTAACAGTAACTTCGATACTAATTATGACAGGTAACTGTAACTTCGATACTAATTATGACAGGTAACTGTAACTTCGTTACTAATTATGACAAGATACTGTAACTTCGATACTAATTACGACAAGTAACTGTAACTTCGATACTTATTATGACAGGTAACTGTAACTTCATTACTAATTATGACAAGAAATTGTAACTTCGATACTAATTATGACAGGTAACTGTAGCTTCGATACTAATTATGACAAGTAACTGTAACTTCGTTACAAATTATGACAAGTTTTTGTAATTTCGATACTAATTATGGCAGGTAACTGTAACTTCGTTACTAATTATGACAAGTAACTGTAATTTCGATACAAATTATGGCAGGTAACTGTAACTTCGATACTAATTATGACAGGTAACAGTAACTTCGATACTAATTATGACAGGTAACAGTAACTTAGTTACTAATTATGACATGTAACTGTAATTTCGATACTAATTATGACAGGTAACTGTAACTTCGTTACTAATTATGACAAGATACTGTAACTTCGATACTAATTACGACAAGTAACTGTAACTTCGATACTTATTATGACAAGTAACTGTAATTTCGATACAAATTATGGCAGGTAACTGTAACTTCGATACTAATTATGACAAGTAAGAGTAACTTCGATACTAATTATAACAAGTAACTGTAACTTCAATACTAATTATGACAGGTAACTGTTACTTCGATACTAATTATGACAAGTAACTCTAACTTCGTTCCAAATTACGACAAGTAACTGTAATTATGATAAAAAATTATGACAGGTAACTGTAACTTCGTTACTAATTATGACTAGTAACTGTAAATTCGATACTAATTATGACAAGAAACTGTAACTTCGATACTATTTATGACAGGTAACTGTAACTTCGATACTATTTAAGACAAGTAACTTTAACTTCGATACTAATCATGACAAGTAAATGTAACTTCGGTACTAATTATGACAGGTAACAGTAACTTCGATACTAATTACGACAAGTAACAGTAACTTCGATACTAATTATGACAGGTAACTGTAACTTCGATACTAATTGTGACAAGTAACTGTAACTTCGTTACTAATTATGACAAGTAACTGTAATTTCGATACAAAATTTGGCAGGTAACTGTAACTTCGTTACTAATTATGACAAGTAACAGTAACTTCGTTTCTAATTTTGACAGGAAACTGTAACTTCGATACTAATTGTGACAAGTAACTGTAACTTCGTTACTAATTATGACAAGTAACTGTAATTTCGATACAAATTATGACAGGTAACTGTAACTTCGTTACTAATTATGGCAAGTAACTGTAATTTCGATACAAATTATGGCAGGTAACAGTAACTTCGATACTAATTATGACAGGTAACTGTAACTTCTATACAAATTATGACAGGTAACTGTAACTTCTATACTAATTATGACAGGTAACAATAACTTCGATAATAATTATGACAGAAAACAGTAACTTCGATACTAATTATGACAGGTAACAGTAACATCGATACTAATTATGTCAGGTAACTGTAACTTCGATACTAATTATGACAGTTAACTGTAACTTCGTAACTAATTATGACAAGTAACTGAAATTTCGATACAAATTGTGGCAGGTAACTGTAACTTCGATACTAATTATGACAGGTAACAGTAACTTCGATACTAATTACAACAAGTAACTGTAACTTCCATACTAATAATGACAGGTAACTGTAACATCGTTACTAATTATGACAAGTATCTGTAATTTCGATACAAATTTTGGCAGGTAACTGTAACTTTGTTACTAATTATGACAAGTAACAGTAACTTCGTTTCTAATTTTGACAGGAAACTGAAACTTCGATACTAACTGTGACAAGTAACTGTAACTTCGTTACTAAGTGTATCTTCGATACTTATTATGACAGGTAACAGTAACTTCGATACTAATTATGTCAGGTAACTGTAACTTCGATACTAATAATGACAGTTAACTCTAACTTCGTTACTAATTATGACAAGTAACTGTATTTCGATACAAATTATGGCAGGTAACTGTAACTTCGATACTAATTATGACAGGTAACAGTAACTTCGATACTAATTATGACAAGTAACTCTAACTTCGTTCCAAATTATGACAAGTAACTGTAATTTTGATAAAAAATTATGACAGGTAACTGTAACTTCGTTACTTATTGTGACTAGTACCTGTAACTTCGATACTAATTATGACAAGCAACTGTAACTTCGATACTATTTATGACAGGTAACTGTAACTTCAATACTAATTATGACAAGTAACTGTAACTTCGATACTAATTATGACAAGTAACTTTAACTTCGGTACTAATTATGACAGGTAACAAGTAACTTCGATACTAATTATGACAAGTAACAGTAACTTCGATACTAATTATGACAGGTAACAGTAACTTCGATACTATTTATAACAAGTAACAGTAACTTCGATACTAATTATGACAGGTAACTGTAACTTCGATACTAATTGTGACAAGTAACTGTAACTTCGTTACTAATTATGACAAGTAACTGTAATTTCGATACAAAATTTGGCAGGTAACTGTAACTTCGTTACTAATTATGACAAGTAACAGTAACTTCGTTTCTAATTTTGACAGGAAACTGTAACTTCGATACTAATTGTGACAAGTAACTGTAACTTCGTTACTAATTATGACAAGTAACTGTAATTTCGATACAAATTATGACAGGTAACTGTAACTTCGTTACTAATTATGGCAAGTAACTGTAATTTCGATACAAATTATGGCAGGTAACAGTAACTTCGATACTAATTATGACAGGTAACTGTAACTTCTATACAAATTATGACAGGTAACTGTAATTTCTATACTAATTATGACAGGTAACAATAACTTCAATAATAATTATGACAGAAACAGTAACTTACATACTAATTATGACAGGTAACAGTAACTTCGATACTAATTATGGCTGGTAACAGTAACGTCGATACCAATTATGACAGGTAACTGTAACGTCTATACAAATTATGACAGGTAACTGTAACTTCGATACTAATTATGACAGGTAACAATAACTTCAATAATAATTATGACAGAAAACAGTAACTTCGATACTAATTATGACAGGTAACAGTAACTTCGATACTAATTATGACAGGTAACTGTAACTTCGATACTAATTATGACAAGTAACTGTAATTTCGATACAAATTATGACAGGTAACTGTAACTTCGTTACTAATTATGGCAATTAACTGTAATTTCGATACAAATTATGGCAGGTAACAGTAACTTCGATACTAATTATGACAGGTAACTGTAACTTCTATACAATTTATGACAGGTAACTGTAACTTCTATACTAATTATGACAGGTAACAATAACTTCGATAATAATTATGACAGAAAACAGTAACTTCGATACTAATTATGACAGGTAACAGTACCTTCGATACTAATTATGGCAGGTAACTTTAACTTCGATACTAATTATGACAGTTAACTGTAACTTCGTTACTAATTATGACAAGGAAGTGAAATTTCGATACAAATTGTGGCAGGTAACTGTAACTTCGATACTAATTATGACAGGTAACAGTAACTTCGATACTAATTATAACAAGTAACTCTAACTTCGATACTAATTATGACAGGTAACTGTAACTTCGTTACTAATTATGACAATAAATGTAATTTCGGTACAAATTATGGCAGGTAACTGTAACTACGATACTAATTATGACAGGTAACAGTAACTTCGATACTATTTATGACAAGTAACAGTAACTTCGATACTAATTAATACAAGTAACTGTAACTTCGAAACAAATTATGACAGGTAACTGTAACTTCGATACTCATTATGACAGGTAACAGAAACTTCGATACTAATTATGACAGATAACTGTAACTTCGTTACTAATTATGACATGTAACTGTAATTTCGATACAAATTATGACAGGTAACTGTAATTTCGTTACTAATTATGACAAGTGACTGTAATTTCGATACAAATTTTGGCAGGTAACAGTAACTTCGATACTAATTATGACAGGTAACTGTAACTTCGATACTACTTATGACAAGTAAATGTAACTTCGATACTTATTATGACAGGTAACTGTAACTTCATTACTAATTATGACAAGAAACTGTAACTTCGATACTAGTTATGACAGGTAACTGTAACTTCGATACTAAATATGACAAGTAACTGTAACTTCGTTACTAATTTTGACAAGTAACTGTAATTTCGATACTAATTATGGCAGGTAACTGTAACTTCGTTACTAATTATGACAAGTAACTGTAATTTCGATACAAATTATGACAGGTAACTGTAACTTCGTTACTAATTATGGCAAGTAACTGTAATTTCGATACAAATTATGGCAGGTAACAGTAACTTCGATACTAATTATGACAGGTAACTGTAACTTCTATACAAATTACGACAGGTAACTGTAACTTCTATACTAATTATGACAGGTAACAATAACTTCGATAATAATTATGACAGAAAACAGTAACTTCGATACTAATTATGACAGGTAACAGTAACATCGATACTAATTATGTCAGGTAACTGTAACTTCGATACTAATTATGACAGTTAACTGTAACTTCGTTACTAATTATGACAAGTAACTGAAATTTCGATACAAATTGTGGCAGGTAACTGTAACTTCGATACTAATTATGACAGGTAACAGTAACTTCGATACTAATCATAACAAATAACTGTAACTTCGATACTAATAATGACAGGTAACTGTAACATCGTTACTAATTATGACAAGTAACTGTAATTTCGATACAAATTTTGGCAGGTAACTGTAACTTCGTTACTAATTATGACAAGTAACAGTAACTTCGTTTCTAATTTTGACAGGAAACTGAAACTTCGATACTAACTGTGACAAGTAACTAAACTTCGTTACTAACAGTATCTTCGATACTTATTATGACAGGTAACAGTAACTTCGATACTAATTATGTCAGGTAACTGTAACTTCGATACTAATTACGACAGTTAACTGTAACTTCGTTACTAATTATGACAAGTAACTGTAATTTCGATACAAATTATGGCAGGTAACTGTAACTTCGATACTAATTATGACAGGTAACAGTAACTTCGATACTAATTATGACAAGTAACTCTAACTTCGTTCCAAATTATGACAAGTAACTGTAATTTTGATAAAAAATTATGACAGGTAACTGTAACTTCGTTACTTATTATGACTAGTTACTGTAACTTCGATACTAATTATGACAAGAAACTGTAACTTCGATACTATTTATGACAGGTAACTGTAACTTCGATACTAATTATGACAAGTAACTGTAACTTCGATACTAATTATGACAAGTAACGTTAACTTCGGTACTAATTATGACAGGTAACAGTAACTTCGATACTAATTATGACAAGTAACAGTAACTTCGATACTAATTATGACAGGTAACTGTAACTTCGATACTAATTATTACAGGTAACTGTAACTTCGTTACTAATTATGACAAGATACAGTAACTTCGATACTAATTACGACAAGTAACTGTAACTTCGATACTTATTATGACAGGTAACTGTAACTTCATTACTAATTATGACAAGAAACTGTAATTTCGATACTAATTATGACAGGTAACTGTAACTTCGATACTAATTATGACAAGTAACTGTAACTTCGTTACTAATTATGACAAGTTACTGTAATTTCGATACAAATTATGGCAGGTAACTGTAACTTCGATACTAATTATGACAGGTAACAGTAACTTCGATACTAATTATGACAGGTAACAGTAACTTAGTTACTAATTATGACATGTAACTGTAATTTCGATACAAATTATGACAGGTAGCTGTAACTTCGTTACTAATTATGACAAGTAACTGTAATATCGATACAAATTATGGCAGTTAACAGTAACATCGATACTAATTATGACAGGTTACTGTAACTTCGATACTTATTATGAAAAGTAACTGTAATTTCGAAACAAATTATGGCAGGTAACTGTAACTTCGATACTAATTATGACAAGTAAGAGTAACTTCGATACTAATTATGACAAGTAACTGTAACTTCGATACTAATTATGACAGGTAACTGTTACTTCGATACTAATTATGACAAGTAACTCTAACTTCGTTCCAAATTATGACAAGTAACTGTAATTATGATAAAAAATTATGACAGGTAACTTTAACTTCGTTACTAATTATGACTAGTAACTGTAAATTCGATACTAATTATGACAAGAAACTGTAATTTTGATGCTATTTATGACAGGTAACTGTAACTTCGATACTATTTAAGACAAGTAACTGTAACTTCGATACTAATCATGACAAGTAAATGTAACTTCGGTACTAATTATGACAGGTAACAGTAACTTCGATACTATTTATGACAAGTAACAGTAACTTCGATACTAATTATGACAGGTAACTGTAACTTCGATACTAATTGTGACAAGTAACTGTAACTTCGTTACTAATTATGACAAGTAACTGTAATTTCGATACAAAATTTGGCAGGTAACTGTAACTTCGTTACTAATTATGACAAGTAACAGTAACTTCGTTTCTAATTTTGACAGGAAACTGTGACTTCGATACTAATTGTGACAAGTAACTGTAACTTCGTTACTAATTATGACAAGTAACTGTAATTTCGATACAAATTATGACAGGTAACTGTAACTTCGTTACTAATTATGGCAAGTAACTGTAATTTCGATACAAATTATGGCAGGTAACAGTAACTTCGATACTAATTATGACAGGTAACTGTAACTTCTATACAAATTATGACAGGTAACTGTAACTTCTATACTAATTATGACAGGTAACAATAACTTCATAATAATTATGACAGAAACAGTAACTTACATACTAATTATGACAGGTAACAGTAACTTCGATACAAATTATGGCAGGTAACAGTAACTTCGATACTAATTAAGACAGGTAACTGTAACTTCGATACTAATTATGACAAGTAACTGTAATTTCGTTCCAAATTATGACAAGTAACTGTAATTTTGATAAAAAATTATGACAGGTAACTGTAACTTCGTTACTTATTATGACTAGTAACTGTAACTTCGATACTAATTATGACAAGAAACTGTAACTTCGATACTATTTATGGCAGGTAACTGTAACTTCGATACTAATTATGACAAGTAACTGTAACTTCGATACTAATTATGACAAGTAACTTTAACTTCGGTACTAATTATGACAGGTAACAGTAACTTCGATACTAATTATGACAAGTAACAGTAACTTCGATACTAATTATGACAGGTAACTGTAACTTCGATACTAATTATGACAGGTAACTGTAACTTCGTTACTAATTATGACAAGATACTGTAACTTCGATACTAATTACGACAAGTAACTGTAACTTCGATACTTATTATGACAGGTAACTGTAACTTCATTACTAATTATGACAAGAAATTGTAACTTCGATACTAATTATGACAGGTAACTGTAGCTTCGATACTAATTATGACAAGTAACTGTAACTTCGTTACAAATTATGACAAGTTTTTGTAATTTCGATACTAATTATGGCAGGTAACTGTAACTTCGTTACTAATTATGACAAGTAACTGTAATTTCGATACAAATTATGGCAGGTAACTGTAACTTCGATACTAATTATGACAGGTAACAGTAACTTCGATACTAATTATGACAGGTAACAGTAACTTAGTTACTAATTATGACATGTAACTGTAATTTCGATACTAATTATGACAGGTAACTGTAACTTCGTTACTAATTATGACAAGATACTGTAACTTCGATACTAATTACGACAAGTAACTGTAACTTCGATACTTATTATGACAAGTAACTGTAATTTCGATACAAATTATGGCAGGTAAC
This sequence comes from Meconema thalassinum, assembly GCA_946902985.2. Taxonomy (NCBI): domain Eukaryota; kingdom Metazoa; phylum Arthropoda; class Insecta; order Orthoptera; family Tettigoniidae; genus Meconema; species Meconema thalassinum. Next base: position 1,738,160,897 of record OX336388.2, on the reverse strand, counting down.
TGTAACTTCGATACTAATTATGACAAGTAAGAGTAACTTCGATACTAATTATGACAAGTAACTGTAACTTCGATACTAATTATGACAGGTAACTGTTACTTCGATACTAATTATGACAAGTAACTCTAACTTCGTTCCAAATTACGACAAGTAACTGTAATTATGATAAAAAATTATGACAGGTAACTGTAACTTCGTTACTAATTATGACTAGTAACTGTAAATTCGATACTAATTATGACAAGAAACTGTAACTTCGATACTATTTATGACAGGTAACTGTAACTTCGATACTATTTAAGACAAGTAACTTTAACTTCGATACTAATCATGACAAGTAAATGTAACTTCGGTACTAATTATGACAGGTAACAGTAACTTCGATACTAATTACGACAAGTAACAGTAACTTCGATACTAATTATGACAGGTAACTGTAACTTCGATACTAATTGTGACAAGTAACTGTAACTTCGTTACTAATTATGACAAGTAACTGTAATTTCGATACAAAATTTGGCAGGTAACTGTTACTTCGTTACTAATTATGACAAGTAACAGTAACTTCGTTTCTAATTTTGACAGGAAACTGTAACTTCGATACTAATTGTGACAAGTAACTGTAACTTCGTTACTAATTATGACTAGTAACTGTAATTTCGATACAAATTATGACAGGTAACTGTAACTTCGTTACTAATTATGGCAAGTAACTGTAATTTCGATACAAATTATGGCAGGTAACAGTAACTTCGATACTAATTATGACAGGTAACTGTAACTTCTATACAAATTATGACAGGTAACTGTAACTTCTATACTAATTATGACAGGTAACAATAACTTCGATAATAATTATGACAGAAAACAGTAACTTCGATACTAATTATGACAGGTAACAGTAACATCGATACTAATTATGTCAGGTAACTGTAACTTCGATACTAATTATGACAGTTAACTGTAACTTCGTAACTAATATTGACAAGTAACTGAAATTTCGATACAAATTGTGGCAGGTAACTGTAACTTCGATACTAATTATGACAGGTAACAGTAACTTCGATACTAATTACAACAAGTAACTGTAACTTCCATACTAATAATGACAGGTAACTGTAACATCGTTACTAATTATGACAAGTATCTGTAATTTCGATACAAATTTTGGCAGGTAACTGTAACTTTGTTACTAATTATGACAAGTAACAGTAACTTCGTGTCTAATTTTGACAGGAAACTGAAACTTCGATACTAACTGTGACAAGTAACTGTAACTTCGTTACTAACTGTATCTTCGATACTTATTATGACAGGTAACAGTAACTTCGATACTAATTATGTCAGGTAACTGTAACTTCGATACTAATTATGACAGTTAACTCTAACTTCGTTACTAATTATGACAAGTAACTGTATTTCGATACAAATTATGGCAGGTAACTGTAACTTCGATACTAATTATGACAGGTAACAGTAACTTCGATACTAATTATGACAAGTAACTCTAACTTCGTTCCAAATTATGACAAGTAACTGTAATTTTGATAAAAAATTATGACAGGTAACTGTAACTTCGTTACTTATTATGACTAGTACCTGTAACTTCGATACTAATTATGACAAGAAACTGTAACTTCGATACTATTTATGACAGGTAACTGTAACTTCAATACTAATTATGACAAGTAACTGTAACTTCGATACTAATTATGACAAGTAACTTTAACTTCGGTACTAATTATGACAGGTAACAAGTAACTTCGATACTAATTATGACAAGTAACAGTAACTTCGATACTAATTATGACAGGTAACAGTAACTTCGATACTATTTATGACAAGTAACAGTAACTTCGATACTAATTATGACAGGTAACTGTAACTTCGATACTAATTGTGACAAGTAACTGTAACTTCGTTACTAATTATGACAAGTAACTGTAATTTCGATACAAAATTTGGCAGGTAACTGTAACTTCGTTACTAATTATGACAAGTAACAGTAACTTCGTTTCTAATTTTGACAGGAAACTGTAACTTCGATACTAATTGTGACAAGTAACTGTAACTTCGTTACTAATTATGACAAGTAACTGTAATTTCGATACAAATTATGACAGGTAACTGTAACTTCGTTACTAATTATGGCAAGTAACTGTAATTTCGATACAAATTATGGCAGGTAACAGTAACTTCGATACTAATTATGACAGGTAACTGTAACTTCTATACAAATTATGACAGGTAACTGTAATTTCTATACTAATTATGACAGGTAACAATAACTTCAATAATAATTATGACAGAAACAGTAACTTACATACTAATTATGACAGGTAACAGTAACTTCGATACTAATTATGGCAGGTAACAGTAACTTCGATACCAATTATGACAGGTAACTGTAACTTCTATACAAATTATGACAGGTAACTGTAACTTCGATACTAATTATGACAGGTAACAATAACTTCAATAATAATTATGACAGAAAACATTAACTTCGATACTAATTATGACAGGTAACAGTAACTTCGATACTAATTATGACAGGTAACTGTAACTTCGATACTAATTATGACAAGTAACTGTAATTTCGATACAAATTATGACAGGTAACTGTAACTTCGTTACTAATTATGGCAATTAACTGTAATTTCGATACAAATTATGGCAGGTAACAGTAACTTCGATACTAATTATGACAGGTAACTGTAACTTCTATACAATTTATGACAGGTAACTGTAACTTCTATACTAATTATGACAGGTAACAATAACTTCGATAATAATTATGACAGAAAACAGTAACTTCGATACTAATTATGACAGGTAACAGTACCTTCGATACTAATTATGGCAGGTAACTTTAACTTCGATACTAATTATGACAGTTAACTGTAACTTCGTTACTAATTATGACAAGGAAGTGACATTTCGATACAAATTGTGGCAGGTAACTGTAACTTCGATACTAATTATGACAGGTAACAGTAACTTCGATACTAATTATAACAAGTAACTCTAACTTCCATACTAATTATGACAGGTAACTGTAACTTCGATACTAATTAATACAAGTAACTGTAGCTTCGAAACAAATTATGACAGGTAACTGTAACTTCGATACTCATTATGACAGGTAACAGTAACTTCGATACTAATTATGACAGATAACTGTAACTTCGTTACTAATTATGACATGTAACTGTAATTTCGATACAAATTATGACAGGTAACTGTAATTTCGTTACTAATTATGACAAGTGACTGTAATTTCGATACAAATTTTGGCAGGTAACAGTAACTTCGATACTAATTATGACAGGTAACTGTAACTTCGATACTACTTATGACAAGTAAATGTAACTTCGATACTTATTATGACAAGTAACTGTAACTTCATTACTAATTATGACAAGAAACTGTAACTTCGATACTAATTATGACAGGTAACTGTAACTTCGTTACTAATTATGACAAGATACTGTAACTTCGATACTAATTACAACAAGTAACTGTAACTTCGATTCTTATTATGACAGGTAACTGTAACTTCATTACTAATTATGACAAGAAACTGTAACTTCGATACTAGTTATGACAGGTAACTGTAACTTCGATACTAAATATGACAAGTAACTGTAACTTCGTTACTAATTTTGACAAGTAACTGTAATTTCGATACTAATTATGGCAGGTAACTGTAACTTCGTTACTAATTATGACAAGTAACTGTAATTTCGATACAAATTATGACAGGTAACTGTAACTTCGTTACTAATTATGGCAAGTAACTGTAATTTCGATACAAATTATGGCAGGTAACAGTAACTTCGATACTAATTATGACAGGTAACTGTAACTTCTATACAAATTATGACAGGTAACTGTAACTTCTATACTAATTAAGACAGGTAACAATAACTTCGATAATAATTATGACAGAAAACAGTAACTTCGATACTAATTATGACAGGTAACAGTAACATCGATACTAATTATGTCAGGTAACTGTAACTTCGATACTAATTATGACAGTTAACTGTAACTTCGTTACTAATTATGACAAGTAACTGAAATTTCGATACAAATTGTGGCAGGTAACAGTAACTTCGATACTAATTATGACAGGTAACAGTAACTTCGATACTAATCATAACAAATAACTGTAACTTCGATACTAATAATGACAGGTAACTGTAACATCGTTACTAATTATGACAAGTAACTGTAATTTCGATACAAATTTTGGCAGGTAACTGTAACTTCGTTACTAATTATGACAAGTAACAGTAACTTCGTTTCTAATTTTGACAGGAAACTGAAACTTCGATACTAACTGTGACAAGTAACTGTAACTTCGTTACTAACTGTATCTTCGATACTTATTATGACAGGTAACAGTAACTTCGATACTAATTATGTCAGGTAACTGTAACTTCGATACTAATTATGACAGTTAACTGTAACTTCGTTACTAATTATGACAAGTAACTGTAATGTCGATACAAATTATGGCAGGTAACTGTAACTTCGATACTAATTATGACAGGTAACAGTAACTTCGATACTAATTATGACAAGTAACTCTAACTTCGTTCCAAATTATGACAAGTAACTGTAATTTTGATAAAAAATTATGACAGGTAACTGTAACTTCGTTACTTATTATGACTAGTTACTGTAACTTCGATACTAATTATGACAAGAAACTGTAACTTCGATACTATTTATGACAGGTAACTGTAACTTCGATACTAATTATGACAAGTAACTGTAACTTCGATACTAATTATGACAAGTAACTTTAACTTCGGTACTAATTATGACAGGTAACAGTAACTTCGATACTAATTATGACAAGTAACAGTAACTTCGATACTAATTATGACAGGTAACTGTAACTTCGATACTAATTATTACAGGTAACTGTAACTTCGTTACTAATTATGACAAGATACAGTAACTTCGATACTAATTACGACAAGTAACTGTAACTTCGATACTTATTATGACAGGTAACTGTAACTTCATTACTAATTATGACAAGAAACTGTAATTTCGATACTAATTATGACAGGTAACTGTAACTTCGATACTAATTATGACAAGTAACTGTAACTTCGTTACTAATTATGACAAGTTACTGTAATTTCGATACAAATTATGGCAGGTAACTGTAACTTCGATACTAATTATGACAGGTAACAGTAACTTCGATACTAATTATGACAGGTAACAGTAACTTAGTTACTAATTATGACATGTAACTGTAATTTCGATACAAATTATGACAGGTAGCTGTAACTTCGTTACTAATTATGACAAGTAACTGTAATATCGATACAAATTATGGCAGTTAACAGTAACATCGATACTAATTATGACAGGTTACTGTAACTTCGATACTTATTATGAAAAGTAACTGTAATTTCGATACAAATCATGGCAGGTAACTGTAACTTCGATACTAATTATGACAAGTAAGAGTAACTTCGATACTAATTATGACAAGTAACTGTAACTTCGATACTAATTATGACAGGTAACTGTTACTTCGATACTAATTATGACAAGTAACTCTAACTTCGTTCCAAATTATGACAAGTAACTGTAATTATGATAAAAAATTATGACAGGTAACTTTAACTTCGTTACTAATTATGACTAGTAACTGTAAATTCGATACTAATTATGACAAGAAACTGTAATTTTGATGCTATTTATGACAGGTAACTGTAACTTCGATACTATTTAAGACAAGTAACTGTAACTTCGATACTAATCATGACAAGTAAATGTAACTTCGGTACTAATTATGACAGGTAACAGTAACTTCGATACTATTTATGACAAGTAACAGTAACTTCGATACTAATTATGACAGGTAACTGTAACTTCGATACTAATTGTGACAAGTAACTGTAACTTCGTTACTAATTATGACAAGTAACTGTAATTTCGATACAAAATTTGGCAGGTAACTGTAACTACGTTACTAATTATGACAAGTAACAGTAACTTCGTTTCTAATTTTGACAGGAAACTGTAACTTCGATACTAATTGTGACAAGTAACTGTAACTTCGTTACTAATTATGACAAGTAACTGTAATTTCGATACAAATTATGACAGGTAACTGTAACTTCGTTACTAATTATGGCAAGTAACTGTAATTTCGATACAAATTATGGCAGGTAACAGTAACTTCGATACTAATTATGACAGGTAACTGTAACTTCTATACAAATTATGACAGGTAACTGTAACTTCTATACTAATTATGACAGGTAACAATAACTTCAATAATAATTATGACAGAAACAGTAACTTACATACTAATTATGACAGGTAACAGTAACTTCGATACAAATTATGGCAGGTAACAGTAACTTCGATACTAATTATGACAGGTAACTGTAACTTCGATACTAATTATGACAAGTAGCCGTAATTTCGATACAAATTATGACAGGTAACTGTAACTTCGTTACTAATTATGGCAAGTAACTGTAATTTCGTTACAAATTATGGCAGGTAACAGTAACTTCGATACTAATTATGACAGGTAACAGTACCTTCGATACTAATTATGGCAGGTAACTTTATCTTCGATACTAATTATGACAGTTAACTGTAACTTCGTTACTAATTATAACAAGTAACTCTAACTTCGATACTAATTATGACAGGTAACTGTAACTTCGTTACTAATTATGACAATAACTGTAATTTCGGTACAAATTATGGCAGGTAACTGTAACTTCGATACTAATTATGACAGGTAACAGTAACTTCGATACTAATTATGACAAGTAACAGTAACTTCGATACTAATTAATACAAGTAACTGTAACTTCGAAACTAATTATGACAGGTAACTGTAACTTCGATACTCATTATGACAGGTAACAATAACTTCGATACTAATTATGACAGATAACTGTAACTTCGTTACTAATTATGACATGTAACTGTAATTTGGATACAAATTATGACAGGTAACTGTAATTTCGTTACTAATTATGACAAGTGACTGTAATTTCGATACAAATTATGGCAGGTAACAGTAACTTCGATACTAATTATGACAGGTAACTGTAACTTCGATACTACTTATGACAAGTAAATGTAACTTCGATACTTATTATGACAGGTAACTGTAACTTCATTACTAATTATGACAAGAAACTGTAACTTCGATACTAATTATGACAGGTAACTGTAACTTCGTTACTAATTATGACAAGATACTGTAACTTCGATACTAATTACGACAAGTAACTGTAACTTCGATACTTATTATGACAGGTAACTGTAACTTCATTACTAATTATGACAAGAAACTGTAACTTCGATACTAGTTATGACAGGTAACTGTAACTTCGATACTAAATATGACAAGTAACTGTAACTTCGTTACTAATTATGACAAGTAACTGTAATTTCAATACTAATTATGGCAGGTAACTGTAACTTCGTTACTAATTATGACAAGTAACTGTAATTTCGATACAAATTATGGCAGGTAACTGTAACTTGGATACTAATTATGACAGGTAACAGTAACTTCGATACTAATTATGACAGGTAACAGTAACTTAGTTACTAATTATGACATGTAACTGTAATTTCGATACAAATTATGACAGGTAGCAGTAACTTCGTTAATAATTATGACAAGTAACTGTAATATCGATACAAATTATAGCAGGTAACAGTAACTTCGATACTAATTATGAAAGGTAACTGTAACTTCGTTACTAATTATGACTAGTAACTGTAACTTCGATACTAATTATGACAAGAAACTGTAACTTCGATACTATTTATGACAGGTAACTGTAACATCGATACTATTTATGACAAGTAACTGTAACTTCGATACTAATTATGACAAGTAACTGTAACTTCGGTACTAATTATGACAGGTAACAGTAACTTCGATACTAATTATGACAAGTAACAGTAACTTCGATACTAATTATGACTGGTAACTGTAACTTCGATACTAATTATGACAGGTAACTGTAACTTCGATACTAATTATGACATGTAAATGTAACTTCGATTCTAATTGTGACAAGTAACTGTAACTTCTATACTAATTATGACAGGTAACAATAACTTCAATAATAATTATGACAGAAAACAGTAATTTCGATACTAATTATGACAGGTAACAGTAACTTCGATACTAATTATGGCAGGTAACTGTAACTTCGATACTAATTATGACAGTTAACTGTAACTTCGTTACTAATTATGACAAGTAACGGAAATTTCGATACAAATTGTGGCAGGTAACTGTAACTTCGATACTAATTATGACAGGTAACAGTAACTTCAATACTTATTATAACAAGTAACTGTAACTTCGATACTAATTATGACAGGTAACTGTAACTTCGTTACTAATTGTGACAAGTAACTGTAATTTCGATACATATTATGGCAGGTAACTGTAACTTCGATACTAATTATGACAAGCAACTGTAAATTCGATACTAATTTTGACAGGTAACTGTAATTTCGATACTAATTATGACAAGTAACTCTAACTTCGTTACTAATTATGACAGGTAACTGTAACTTCGATACTCATTATGACAGGTAACAGTAACTTCGATACTAATTATGACAAGTAACTGTAATTTCGATTCTAATTATGACAGGTAATTGTAACATCGTTACAAATTTTGGCAGGTAACTGTAATTTTGATACAAATTATGGCAGGGAACTGTAACTTCGATATTAATTATGACAGGTAACAGTAACTTCGATACTAATTATGACAAGTAACTGTAACTTCGATACTAATTAGGACAAATGACTGTAATTTCGATACTTATTATGACAGGTAACTGTAACTTCATTACTAATTATGACAAGAAACAGTAACTTCGATACTAATTATACAAGTAACTGTAACTTCGATACTAATTATGACAAGTAACTATAATTCGATACTTATTATGAGAGGTAACTGTAACTTCCTTACTAATTATGACAAGTAACTGCAATTTCGATGCAAATTATGGTAGGTAACAGTAACTTTGATACTAATTAAGACAGGTAACTGTAACATCGTTACTAATTATGACAAGTAACTGTAATTTCGATACATATTATGGCAGGTAACTGTAACTTCGATACTAATTATGACAGGTAACAGTAACTTCCATACTAATTATGACATGTAACTGTAACTTCGATACTAATTATGACAAGTAACAGTAACTTCGGTACTAATTATGATTAGTAACTGTAACTTTGATACTAATTTTGACAGGTAACTGTAACTTCGATACTAATTATGACAAGTAACTCTAACTTCGTTACTAATTATGACAAGTAACTGTAATTTTGATAAAAAATTATGGCAGGTAACTGTAACTTCGATACTAATTATGACAGCTAAAGTAATTTCGATACAAATTATGGCAGGTAACTGTAACTTCGATTCTAATTATGACAGGTAACAGTAACTTCGATACTAATTATGACAGAAAACAGTAACTTCGATACTAATTATGACAGGTAACAGTAACTTCGATACTAATTATGACAGGTTACTGTAACTTCGCTACTAATTATTACAAGTAACTGTAATTTCGATACAAATTATGACAGGTAACTGTAACTTCGTTACTAATTATGACAAGTAACTGTAATTTCGATACATATTATGGCAGGTAACAGTAACTTCGATACTAATTATGTCAGGTAACTGTAACTTAGATACTAATTATGACAGGTAACTGTAACTTCGTTACTAATTATGACAAGTAACTGTAATTTCGATACAAATGATGGCAGGTAACAGTAACTTCGATACTATTTATGACAGGTAACAGTTACTTCGATACTAATTATGACAAGTAACTGTAACTTCGATTCTAATTATGACAGGTAACTGTAACTTCGTTACAAATTTTGGCAGGTAACTGTAATTTTGATAGAAATTATGGCAGGGAACTGTAACTTCGATACTAATTATGACAGGTAACAGTAACTTCGATACTAATTATGACAAGTAACTGTAACTTCGATACTAATTATGACAGGTATCTGTAACTTCGATATTAATTATGGCAACTAACTCTTACTTCGTTACTAATTATGACAAGTAACTGTAATTTTGATAAAAAAATTATGGCAGGTAACAGTAACTTCGATAATAATTATGACAGGTTACAGTAACTTCGATACTAATTATGACAGGTAACAGTAACTTCGTTACTAATTATGACAAGTAACTGTAATTTCGATATTAATTATGGCAGGTAACTGTAACTTCGCTAATAAATATGACAAGTAAATGTAATTTCGATACAAATTATGGCAGGTAACTGTACCTTCGATACTAATGATGAAAGATAACAGTACTTTCGATACTAATTATGACAGGTAACAGTAAATTCGATACTAATTATGACACGTAACTGTATCATCGATACTAATTGTGACAAGTAACTGTAATTTCGATACTAATTATGGCAGGTAACTGTAACTTCGATACTACATATGACAGGTAACTGTAACTTCGATACTAATTATGACAAGTAACTGTAACTTCGTTACTAATTATGACAACTGTAATTTTGATAAAAAATTATGGCAGGTAACTGTAACTTCGATACTAATAATGTCAGGTAACAGTTACTTCGATACTAATTATGACAGGTAACTGTAACTTCGTTACTAATTATGACAAGTAACTGTAACTTCGATACTAATTAAGACAAGTGACTGTAACTTAGATACTTATTAAGACAGTCAACTGTAACTTCATTACTAATTATGACAAGAAACAGTAACTTCGATTCTAATTATGACAAGTAACTGTAACTTCGATACAAATTATGACAAGTAACTATAATTCGATACTTATTATGACAGGTAACTGTAACTTCCTTACTAGTTATGACAAGTAACTGCAATTTCGATGCAAATTATGGCAGGTAATAGTAACTTTGATACTAATTAAGACAGGTAACTGTAACATCGTTACTAATTATGACAAGTAACTGTAATTTCGATACATATTATGGCAGGTAACTGTAACTACGATACTAGTTATGACAGGTAAGGGTAACTTCGATACTAATTATGACAAGTAACTGTAACTTCGATACTAATTATGACAGGTAACTGTAACTTCGTTACTAATTATGACAAGTAACTGTAATTTCGATACAAATTATGGCAGGTAACTGTAACTTCGATACTAATTATGATGGGTAACAGTAACTTCGATACTAATTAAGACAAGTAACTGTAACTTCGAAACTAATTAAGACAGGTAACTGTAACTTCGATACTAATTATGACATGTAACTGTAACTTCGATACTAATTATGACAAGTAACAGTAACTTTGATACTAATTATGATTAGTAACTGTAACTTTGATACTAAATTTGACAGGTAACTGTAACTTCGATACTAATTATGACAAGTAACTCTAACTTCGTTACTAATTATGACAAGTAACTGTAATTTTGATAAAAAATTATAGCAGGTAACTGTAACTTCGATACTAATTATGACAGCTAAAGTAATTTCGATACAAATTATGGCAGGTAACTGTAACTTCGATACTAATTATGACAGGTAAAGTAACTTTGATACTAATTATGACAGTAAACTGTAACTTCGTTATTAATTATGGCAAGTAAATGTAATTTCGATACTAATTATGGCAGGTAACTGAATCTTCGTTACTAATTATGACAAGTAACTGTAATTTCGATAAAAATTATGGCAGGTAACTGTAACTTCGATTCTAATTATGACAGGTAACAGTAACTTCGTTACTAATTATGACAGAAAACAGTAACTTCGATACTAATTATGACAGGTAACAGTAACTTCGATACTAATTATGACAGGTTACTGTAACTTCGCTACTAATTATTACAAGTAACTGTAATTTCGATACAAATTATGACAGGTAACTGTAACTTCGTTACTAATTATGACAAGTAACTGAAATTTCGATACAAATTATGGCAGGTAACAGTGACTTCGATACTAATTATGACAGGTAACTGTAACTTAGATACTAATTATGACAGGTAACTGTAACTTCGTTACTAATTATGACAGGTAACTGTAATTTCGATACAAATGATGGCAGGTAACTGTAACTTCGAAACTATTTATGACAGGTAACAGTTACTTCGATACTAATTATGACAAGTAACTGTAACTTCGATTCTAATTATGACAGGTAACTGTAACTTCGTTACAAATTTTGGCAGGTAACTCTAGTTTTGATACAAATTATGGCAGGGAACTATAACTTCGATACTAATTATGACAGGTAACAGTAACTTCGATACTAATTATGACAAGTAACTGTAACTTCGATACTAATTATGACAGGTATCTGTAACTTCGATACTAATTATGACAGGTAACTGTAACTTCGATACTAATTATGACATGTAAATGTAACTTCGATTCTAATTGTGACAAGTAACTGTAACTTCTATACTAATTATGACAGGTAACAATAACTTCAATAATAATTATGACAGAAAACAGTAATTTCGATACTAATTATGACAGGTAACAGTAACTTCGATACTAATTATGGCAGGTAACTGTAACTTCGATACTAATTATGACAGTTAACTGTAACTTCGTTACTAATTATGACAAGTAACGGAAATTTCGATACAAATTGTGGCAGGTAACTGTAACTTCGATACTAATTATGACAGGTAACAGTAACTTCAATACTTATTATAACAAGTAACTGTAACTTCGATACTAATTATGACAGGTAACTGTAACTTCGTTACTAATTGTGACAAGTAACTGTAATTTCGATACATATTATGGCAGGTAACTGTAACTTCGATACTAATTATGACAAGCAACTGTAAATTCGATACTAATTTTGACAGGTAACTGTAATTTCGATACTAATTATGACAAGTAACTCTAACTTCGTTACTAATTATGACAGGTAACTGTAACTTCGATACTCATTATGACAGGTAACAGTAACTTCGATACTAATTATGACAAGTAACTGTAATTTCGATTCTAATTATGACAGGTAATTGTAACATCGTTACAAATTTTGGCAGGTAACTGTAATTTTGATACAAATTATGGCAGGGAACTGTAACTTCGATATTAATTATGACAGGTAACAGTAACTTCGATACTAATTATGACAAGTAACTGTAACTTCGATACTAATTAGGACAAATGACTGTAATTTCGATACTTATTATGACAGGTAACTGTAACTTCATTACTAATTATGACAAGAAACAGTAACTTCGATACTAATTATACAAGTAACTGTAACTTCGATACTAATTATGACAAGTAACTATAATTCGATACTTATTATGAGAGGTAACTGTAACTTCCTTACTAATTATGACAAGTAACTGCAATTTCGATGCAAATTATGGTAGGTAACAGTAACTTTGATACTAATTAAGACAGGTAACTGTAACATCGTTACTAATTATGACAAGTAACTGTAATTTCGATACATATTATGGCAGGTAACTGTAACTTCGATACTAATTATGACAGGTAACAGTAACTTCCATACTAATTATGACATGTAACTGTAACTTCGATACTAATTATGACAAGTAACAGTAACTTCGATACTAATTATGATTAGTAACTGTAACTTTGATACTAATTTTGACAGGTAACTGTAACTTCGATACTAATTATGACAAGTAACTCTAACTTCGTTACTAATTATGACAAGTAACTGTAATTTTGATAAAAAATTATGGCAGGTAACTGTAACTTCGATACTAATTATGACAGCTAAAGTAATTTCGATACAAATTATGGCAGGTAACTGTAACTTCGATTCTAATTATGACAGGTAACAGTAACTTCGATACTAATTATGACAGAAAACAGTAACTTCGATACTAATTATGACAGGTAACAGTAACTTCGATACTAATTATGACAGGTTACTGTAACTTCGCTACTAATTATTACAAGTAACTGTAATTTCGATACAAATTATGACAGGTAACTGTAACTTCGTTACTAATTATGACAAGTAACTGTAATTTCGATACATATTATGGCAGGTAACAGTAACTTCGATACTAATTATGTCAGGTAACTGTAACTTAGATACTAATTATGACAGGTAACTGTAACTTCGTTACTAATTATGACAAGTAACTGTAATTTCGATACAAATGATGGCAGGTAACAGTAACTTCGATACTATTTATGACAGGTAACAGTTACTTCGATACTAATTATGACAAGTAACTGTAACTTCGATTCTAATTATGACAGGTAACTGTAACTTCGTTACAAATTTTGGCAGGTAACTGTAATTTTGATAGAAATTATGGCAGGGAACTGTAACTTCGATACTAATTATGACAGGTAACAGTAACTTCGATACTAATTATGACAAGTAACTGTAACTTCGATACTAATTATGACAGGTATCTGTAACTTCGATATTAATTATGGCAACTAACTCTTACTTCGTTACTAATTATGACAAGTAACTGTAATTTTGATAAAAAAATTATGGCAGGTAACAGTAACTTCGATAATAATTATGACAGGTTACAGTAACTTCGATACTAATTATGACAGGTAACAGTAACTTCGTTACTAATTATGACAAGTAACTGTAATTTCGATATTAATTATGGCAGGTAACTGTAACTTCGCTAATAAATATGACAAGTAAATGTAATTTCGATACAAATTATGGCAGGTAACTGTACCTTCGATACTAATGATGACAGATAACAGTACTTTCGATACTAATTATGACAGGTAACAGTAAATTCGATACTAATTATGACACGTAACTGTATCATCGATACTAATTGTGACAAGTAACTGTAATTTCGATACTAATTATGGCAGGTAACTGTAACTTCGATACTACATATGACAGGTAACTGTAACTTCGATACTAATTATGACAAGTAACTGTAACTTCGTTACTAATTATGACAACTGTAATTTTGATAAAAAATTATGGCAGGTAACTGTAACTTCGATACTAATAATGTCAGGTAACAGTTACTTCGATACTAATTATGACAGGTAACTGTAACTTCGTTACTAATTAAGACAAGTGACTGTAACTTAGATACTTATTATGACAGGTAACTGTAACTTCATTACTAATTATGACAAGAAACAGTAACTTCGATTCTAATTATGACAAGTAACTGTAACTTCGATACAAATTATGACAAGTAACTATAATTCGATACTTATTATGACAGGTAACTGTAACTTCCTTACTAGTTATGACAAGTAACTGCAATTTCGATGCAAATTATGGCAGGTAATAGTAACTTAGATACTAATTAAGACAGGTAACTGTAACATCGTTACTAATTATGACAAGTAACTGTAATTTCGATACATATTATGGCAGGTAACTGTAACTACGATACTAGTTATGACAGGTAAGGGTAACTTCGATACTAATTATGACAAGTAACTGTAACTTCGATACTAATTATGACAGGTAACTGTAACTTCGTTACTAATTATGACAAGTAACTGTAATTTCGATACAAATTATGGCAGGTAACTGTAACTTCGATACTAATTATGATGGGTAACAGTAACTTCGATACTAATTAAGACAAGTAACTGTAACTTCGAAACTAATTAAGACAGGTAACTGTAACTTCGATACTAATTATGACATGTAACTGTAACTTCGATACTAATTATGACAAGTAACAGTAACTTCGATACTAATTATGATTAGTAACTGTAACTTTGATACTAAATTTGACAGGTAACTGTAACTTCGATACTAATTATGACAAGTAACTCTAACTTCGTTACTAATTATGACAAGTAACTGTAATTTTGATAAAAAATTATGGCAGGTAACTGTAACTTCGATACTAATTATGACAGCTAAAGTAATTTCGATACAAATTATGGCAGGTAACTGTAACTTCGATACTAATTATGACAGGTAAAGTAACTTTGATACTAATTATGACAGTAAACTGTAACTTCGTTATTAATTATGGCAAGTAAATGTAAATTCGATACTAATTATGGCAGGTAACTGAATCTTCGTTACTAATTATGACAAGTAACTGTAATTTCGATAAAAATTATGGCAGGTAACTGTAACTTCGATTCTAATTATGACAGGTAACAGTAACTTCGTTACTAATTATGACAGAAAACAGTAACTTCGATACTAATTATGACAGGTAACAGTAACTTCGATACTAATTATGACAGGTTACTGTAACTTCGCTACTAATTATTACAAGTAACTGTAATTTCGATACAAATTATGACAGGTAACTGTAACTTCGTTACTAATTATGACAAGTAACTGAAATTTCGATACAAATTATGGCAGGTAACAGTGACTTCGATACTAATTATGACAGGTAACTGTAACTTAGATACTAATTATGACAGGTAACTGTAACTTCGTTACTAATTATGACAGGTAACTGTAATTTCGATACAAATGATGGCAGGTAACTGTAACTTCGATACTATTTATGACAGGTAACAGTTACTTCGATACTAATTATGACAAGTAACTGTAACTTCGATTCTAATTATGACAGGTAACTGTAACTTCGTTACAAATTTTGGCAGGTAACTCTAGTTTTGATACAAATTATGGCAGGGAACTATAACTTCGATACTAATTATGACAGGTAACAGTAACTTCGATACTAATTATGACAAGTAACTGTAACTTCGATACTAATTATGACAGGTATCTGTAACTTCGATATTAATTATGGCAAGTAACTCTTAATTCGTTAATAATTATGACAAGTAACTGTAATTTTGATAAAAAATTATGGCAGGTAACAGTAACTTCGATACTAATTATGACAGGTTACAGTAACTTCGATACTAATTATGACTGGTAACAGTAACTTCGTTACTAATTATGACAAGTAACTGTAATTTCGATATTAATTATGGCAGGTAACTGTAACTTCGTTAATAATTATGACAAGTAAATGTAATTTCGATACAAATTATGACAGGTAACTGTAACTTCGTTACTAATTAAGACTAGTAACTGTAATTTCGATATTAATTATGGCAGGTTACTGTAACTTCGTTAATAATTATGACAAGTAAACGTAATTTCGATACAAATTATGACAGGTAACTGTAACTTCGATACTAATTATGACAGGTAACAGTAACTTTGATACTAATTAAGACAGGTACCTGTAACATCGTTACTAATTATGACAAGTAACTGTAATTTCGATACATATTATGGCAGGTAACTGTAACTACGATACTAATTATGACAGGTAACAGTAACTTCGATACTAATTATAACAAGTAGCTGTAACTTCGATACTAATTATGACAGGTAACTGAAACTTCGTTAATAATTATGACAAGTAACTGTAATTTCGATACAAATTATGGCAGGTAAATGTAACTTCGATACTAATTATGACAGGTAACAGTAACTTCGATACTAATTATGACAAGTAACAGTAACTTCGATACTAATTAAGACAAGTAACTGTAACTTCGAAACTAATTAAGACAGGTAACTGTAACATCGTTACTAATTATGACAAGTAAAAGAAATTTCGATACATATTATGGCAGGTAACTGTAACTTCGATACCAATTATGACAGGTAACAGTAACTTCGATACTAATTATGACATGTAACTGTAACTTCGATACTAATTATGACAGGTAACAGTAACTTCGATACTAATTATGATTAGTAACTGTAACTTTGATACTAATTTTGACAGGTAACTGTAACTTCGATAGTAATTATGACAAGTAACTCTAACTTCGTTACTAATTATGACAAGTAACTGTAATTTTAATAAAAAATATGGCATGTAACTGAAACTTCGATACTAATTATGACAGGTAAAGTAACTTCGATACTAATTATGACAGTAAACTGTAACTTCGTTATTAATTATGACAAGTAAATGTAATTTCGATACTAATTATGGCAGGTAACTGAATCTTCGTTACTAATTACGACAAGTAACTGTAATTTCGATACAAATTATGGCAGGTAACTGTAACTTCGATTCTAATTATGACAGGTAACAGTAACTTCGATACTAATTATGACAGAAAACAGTAACTTCGATACTAATTATGACAGGTTACTGTAACTTCGCTACTAATTATTACAAGTAACTGTAATTTCGATACAAATTATGACAGGTAACTGTAACTTCGTTACTAATTATGACAAGTAACTGAAATTTCGATACAAATTATGGCAGGTAACAGTAACTTCGATACTAATTATGACAGGTAACTGTAACTTAGATACTAATTATGACAGGTAACTATAACTTCGTTACTAATTATGACAAGTAACTGTAATTTCGATACAAATGATGGCAGGTAACTGTAACTTCGATACTATTTATGACAGGTAACAGTTACTTCGATACTAATTATGACAAGTAACTGTAACTTCGATTCTAATTATGACAGGTAACTGCAACTTCGTTACAAATTTTGGCAGGTAACTGTAATTTTGATACAAATTATGGCAGGGAACTGTAACTTCGATACTAATTATGACAGGTAACAGTAACTTCGATACTAATTATGACAAGTAACTGTAACTTCGATACTAATTATGACAGGTATCTGTAACTTCGGTATTAATTATGGCAAGTAACTCTTACTTCGTTACTAATTATGACAAGTAACTGTAATTTTGATAAAAAATTATGGCAGGTAACAGTAACTTCGATACTAATTATGACAGGTTACAGTAACTTCGAAACTAATAATGACAGGTAACAGTAACTTCGTTACTAATTATGACAAGTAACTGTAATTTCGATATTAATTATGGCAGGTAACTGTAACTTCGTTAATAATTATGACAAGTAAATGTAATTTCGATACAAATTATGGCAGGTAACAGTAACTTCGATACTAATTATGACACGTAACTGTATCATCGATACTAATTATGTCAAGTAACTGTAATTTCGATACAAATTATGGCAGGTAACTGTAACTTCGATACTACATATGACAGGTAACTGTAACTTCGATACTAATTATGACAAGTAACTGTAACTTCGTTACTAATTATGACAAGTAACTGTAATTTTGATAAAAAATTATGGCAGGTAACTGTAACTTCGATACTAATTATGTCAGGTAACAGTAACTTCGATACTAATTAAGACAGGTAACTGTAACTTCGTTACTAATTATGACAAGTAACTGTAACTTCGATACTAATTATGACAAGTGACTGTAACTTCGATACTTATTATGACAGGTAACTGTAACTTCATTACTAATTATGACAAGAAACAGTCACTTCGATACTAATTATGACAAGTAACTGTAACTTCGATACTAATTATGACAAGTAACTATAATTCGATACTTATTATGACAGGTAACTGTAACTTCCTTACTAATTATGACAAGTAACTGCAATTTCGATGCAAATTATGGCAGGTAACAGTAACTTTGATACTAATTAAGACAGGTAACTGTAACATCGTTACTAATTATGACAAGTAACTGTAATTTCGATACATATTATGGCATGTAACTGTAACTACGATACTAATTATGACAGGTAAAAGTAACTTCGATACTAATTATGACAAGTAACTGTAACTTCGATACTAATTATGACAGGTAACTGTAACTTCGTTACTAATTATGACAAGTAACTGTAATTTCGATACAAATTATGGCAGGTAACAGTAACTTTGATACTAATTAAGACAGGTAACTGTAACTTCGTAACTAATTAAGACAGGTAACTGTAACATCGTTACTAATTATGACAAGTAACTGTAATTTCGATACATATTATGGCAGGTAACTGTAACTTCGATACTAATTATGACAGGTAACAGTAACTTCGATACTAATTATGACAAGTAACTGTAACTTCGATACTAATTATGACAAGTAACAGTAACTTCGATACTAATTATGATTAGTAACTGTAACTTTGATACTAATTTTGACAGGTAACTGTAACTTCGATAGTAATTATGACAAGTAACTCTAACTTCGTTACTAATTATGACAAGTAACTGTAATTTTGATAAAAAAATTATGGCAGGTAACTGTAACTTCGATACTAATTATGACAGGTAAAGTAACTTCGATACTAATTATGACAGTAAACTGTAACTTCGTTATTAATTATTGCAAGTAAATGAAATTTCGATACTAATTATGGCAGGTAACTGAATCTTTGTTACTAATTATGACAAGTAACTGTAATTTCGATACAAATTATGGCAGGTAACTGTAACTTCGATTCTAATTATGACAGGTAACAGTAACTTCGATACTAATTATGACAGAAAACAGTAACTTCGATACTAATTATGACAGGTAACAGTAACTTCGATACTAATTATGACAGGTTACTGTAACTTCGCTACTAATTATTACAAGTAACTGTAATTTCGATACAAATTATGACAGGTAACTGTAACTTCGTTACTAATTATGACAAGTAACTGTAATTTCGATAAAAATTATGGCAGGTAACAGTAACTTCGATACTAATTATGACAGGTAACTGTAACTTAGATACTAATTATGACAGGTAACTGTAACTTCGTTACTAATTATGACAAGTAACTGTAATTTCGATACAAATGATGGCAGGTAACTGTAACTTCGATACTATTTATGACAGGTAACAGTTACTTCGGTACTAATTATGACAAGTAACTGTAACTTCGATTCTAATTATGACAGGTAACTCTAACTTCGTTACAAATTTTGGCAGGTAACTGTAATTTTGATACAAATTATGGCAGGGAACTGTAACTTCGATACAAATTATGACAGGTAACAGTAACTTCGATACTAATTATGACAAGTAACTGTCACTTCGATACTAATTATGACAGGTATCTGTAACTTCGGTATTAATTATGGCAAGTAACTCTTACTTCGTTACTAATTATGACAAGTAACTGTAATTTTGATAAAAAATTATGGCAGGTAACAGTAACTTCGATACTAATTATGACAGGTTACAGTAACTTCGATACTAATTATGACAGGTAACAGTAACTTCGTTACTAATTATGACAAGTAACTGTAATTTCGATATTAATTATGGCAGGTAACTGTAACTTCGTTAATAATTATGACAAGTAAATGTAATTTCGATACAAATTATGACAGGTAACTGTAACTTCGTTACTAATTAAGGCTAGTAACTGTAATTTCGATACAAATTATGACAGGTAACAGTAACTTCGTTAATAATTATGACAAGTAAATGTAACTTCGATACTAATTATGACAAGTGACTGTAACTTCGATACTTATTATGACAGGTAACTGTAACTTCATTACTAATTATGACAAGAAACAGTAACTTCGATACTAATTATGACAAGTAACTGTAACTTCGATACTAATTATGACAAGTAACTATAATTCGATACTTATTATGACAGGTAACTGTAACTTCCTTACTAATTATGACAAGTAACTGCAATTTCGATTCAAATTATGGCAGGTAACAGTAACTTTGATACTAATTAAGACAGGTAACTGTAACATCGTTACTAATTATGACAAGTAACTGTAATTTCGATACATATTATGGCAGGTAACTGTAACTACGATACTAATTATGACAGGTAAGAGTAGCTTCGATACTAATTATGACAAGTAACTGTAACTTCGATACTAATTATGACAGGTAGCTGTAACTTCGATACTAATTATGACAAGTAACTCTAACTTCGTTCCAAATTATGACAAGTAACTGTAATTTTGATAAAAAATTATGACAGGTAACTCTACCTTCGTTACTTATTATGGCAAGTAACAGTAACTTCGTTTTTAATTTTGACAGGAAAATGTAACTTCGTTACTAATTATGACAGGTTACTGTAACTTCGATACTAATTATGACAGGAAACTGTATTTTCGATACTAATTAGGACAAGTAACTGTAACTTCTTACTAATTATGACAAGTAACTGAAATTTCGATACAAATTATGGCAGGTAACTGTAACTTCGATACTATTTATGACAGGTAACAGTAACTTCGTTACTAATTATGACAGAAAACAGTAACTTCGATACTAATTATGACAAGTAACTCTAACTTCGTTACTAATTATGACAAGTAACTGTAATTTTGATAAAAAATTATGGCAGGTAACTGTAACTTCGATACTAATTATGACAGGTAAAGTAACTTCGATACTAATTATGACAGTAAACTGTAACTTCGTTATTAATTATGGCAAGTAAATGTAATTTCGATACTAATTATGGCAGGTAACTGAATCTTCGTTACTAATTATGACAAGTAACTGTAATTTCGATACAAATTATGGCAGGTAACTGTAACTTCGATTCTAATTATGACAGGTAACAGTAACTTCGATACTAATTATGACAGAAAACAGTAACTTCGATACTAATTATGACAGGTAACAGTAACTTCGATACTAATTATGACAGGTTACTGTAACTTCGATACTAATTATGGCAAGTAACTGTAATTTCTATACAAATTATGGCAGGTAACAGTAACTTCGATACTAAATATGACAGGTAACTGTACCGTCTATACAAATTATGACAGGTAACTGTAACTTCTGTACTAATTATGACAGGTAACAATAACTTCGATAATAATTATGACTGAAAACATTAACTTCGATACTAATTATGACAGGTAACATTAACTTCGATACTAATTATGGCAGGTAACTGTAACTCCGATACTAATTATGACAGTTAACTGTAACTTCGTTACTAATTATGACAAGAAACTCAAATTTCGATACAAATTGTGGCAGGTAACTGTAACTTCGATACTAATTATGACAGGTAACAGTAACTTCGATACTAATTATAACAAGTAACTGTAACTTCGATACTAATTATGACAGGTAACTGTAACTTCGATACTAATTATGACAGGTAACAGTAACTTCGGTACTAATTATGACAGGTAAAATTAACTTCGATACGAATTATGGCAGGTAACTCTAACTCCGATACTAATTATGACAGTTAAGTGTAACTTCGTTACTAATTATGACAAGAAACTGAAATTTCGATACAAATTGTGGCAGGTAACTGTAACTTCGATACTAATTATGACAGGTAACAGTAACTTCGATACTAATTATGACAAGTAACTGTAACTTCGATACTAATAATGGGAAGTAACTGTAATTTCTATACAAATTATGGCAGGTAACAGTAACTTCGATACTAAATATGACAGGTAACTGTACCGTCTATACAAATTATGACAGGTAACTGTAACTTCTGTACTAATTATGACAGGTAACAATAACTTCGATAATAATTATGACTGAAAACAGTAACTTCGATACTAATTATGACAGGTAACATTAACTTCGATACTAATTATGGCAGGTAACTGTAACTTCTATACTAATTATGACAGGTAACAGTAACTTCGATACTAATTATGACAAGTAACAGTAACTTCGATACTAATTAAGACAATAACTGTAATTTCGAAACTAATTAAGACAGGTAACTGTAACATCGTTACTAATTATGACAAGTAACTGTAATTTCGATACATATTATGGCAGGTAACTGTAACTTCGATACTAATTATGACAGGTAACAGTAACTTCGATACTAATTATGACATGTAACTGTAACTTCGATACTAATTATGACAAGTAACAGTAACTTCGATACTAATTATGATTAGTAACTGTAACTTTGATACTAATTTTGACAGGTAACTGTAACTTCGATACTAATTATGACAAGTAACTCTAACTTCGTTACTAATTATGACAAGTAACTGTAATTTTGATAAAAAATTATGGCAGGTAACTGTAACTTCGATACTAATTATGACAGGTAAAGTAACTTCGATACTAATTATGACAGTAAACTGTAACTTCGTTATTAATTATGACAAGTAAATGTAATTTCGATACTAATTATGGCAGGTAACTGAATCTTCGTTACTAATTAAGACAAGTAACTGTAATTTCGATACAAATTATGGCAGGTAACTGTAACTTCGATTCTAATTATGACAGGTAACAGTAACTTCGATACTAATTATGACAGAAAACAGTAACTTCGATACTAATTATGACAGGTAACAGTAACTTCGATACTAATTATGACAGGTTACTGTAACTTCGCTACTAATTATTACAAGTAACTGTAATTTCGATACAAATTATGACAGGCAACTGTAACTTCGTTACTAATTATGACAAGTAACTGTAATTTCGATACAAATTATGGCAGGTAACAGTAACTTAGATACTAATTATGACAGGTAACTGTAACTTAGATACTAATTATGACAGGTAACTGTAACTTCGTTACTAATTATGACAAGTAACTGTAATTTCGATACAAAAGATGGCAGGTAACAGTAACTTCGATACTATTTATGACAGGTAACAGTTACTTCGATACTAATTATGACAAGTAATTGTAACTTCGATTCTAATTATGACAGGTAACTGTAACTTCGTTACAAATTATGGCAGGTAACTGTAATTTTGATAAAAATTATGGCAGGGAACTGTAACTTCGATACTAATTATGACAGGTAACAGTAACTTCGATACTAATTATGACAAGTAACTGTAACTTCGATACAAATTATGACAGGTATCTGTAACTTCGATATTAATTATGGCAACTAACTCTTACTTCGTTACTAATTATGACAAGTAACTGTAATTTTGATAAAAATTATGGCAGGTAACAGTAACTTCGATAATAATTTTGACAGGTTACAGTAACTTCGATACTAATTATGACAGGTAACAGTAACTTCGTTACTAATTATGACAAGTAACTGTAATTTCGATATTAATTATGGCAGGTAACTGTAACTTCGCTAATAATTATGACAAGTAAATGTAATTTCGATGCAAATTATGGCAGGTAATAGTAACTTTGATACTAATTAAGACAAGTAACTGTAACATCGTTACTATTTATGACAAGTAACTGTAATTTCGATACATATTATGGCAGGTAACTGTAACTTCGATACTAGTTATGACAGGTAAGAGTAACTTCGATACTAATTAAGACAAGTAACTGTATCTTCGAAACTAATTAAGACAGGTAACTGTAACTTCGATACTAATTATGACATGTAACTGTAACTTCGATACTAATTATGACAAGTAAAAGTAACTTCGATACTAATTATGATTAGTTACTGTAACTTTGATACTAATTTTGACAGGTAACTGTAACTTCGTTATTAATTATGGCAAGTAAATGTTATTTCGATACTAATTATGGCAGGTAACTGAATCTTCGATACTAATTATGACAAGTAACTGTAATTTCGATACTAATTATGGCAGTTAACTGTAACTTCGATTCTAATTATGACAGGTAACAGTAACTTCGTTACTAATTATGACAGAAAACAGTAACTTCGATACTAATTATGACAGGTAACAGTAACTTCGATACTAATTATGACAGGTTACTGTAACTTCGCTACTAATTATTACAAGTAACTGTAATTTCGATACAAATTATGACAGGTAACTGTAACTTCGTTACTAATTATGACAAGTAAATGAAATTTCGATACAAATTAGGGCAGGTAACAGTAACTTCGATACTAATTATGACAGGTAACTGTAACTTAGATACTAATTATGACAGGTAACTGTAACTTCGTTACTAATTATGACAAGTAACTGTAATTTCGATACAAATGATGGCAGGTAACTGTAACTTCGATACTATTTATGACAGGTAACAGTTACTTCGATACTAATTATGACAAGTAATTGTAACTTCGATTCTAAATATGACAGGTAACTGTAACTTCGTTACAAATTTTGGCAGGTAACTGTAATTTTGATACAAATTATGGCAGGGAACTATAACTTCGATACTAATTATGACAGGTAACAGTAACTTCGATACTAATTATGACAAGTAACTGTAACTTCGATACTAATTATGACAGGTATCTGTAACTTCGATATTAATTATGGCAAGTAACTCTTACTTCGTTACTAATTATGACAAGTAACTGTAATTTTGATAAAAATTATGGCAGGTAACAGTAACTTCGATACTAATTATGACAGGTTACAGTAACTTCGATACTAATTATGACAGGTAACAGTAACTTCGTTACTAATTATGACAAGTAACTGTAATTTCGATATTAATTATGGCAGGTAACTGTAACTTCGTTAATAATTATGACAGGTAAATGTAATTTCGATATTAATTATGACAGGTAACTGTAACTTCGTTACTAATTAAGACTAGTAACTGTAATTTCGATATAAATTATGGCAGGTAACTGTAACTTCGTTAATAATTATGACAAGTAAGTGTAATTTCGATACAAATTATGACAGGTAACTGTAACTTCGATACTAATTATGACAGGTAACAGTAACTTTGATACTAATTAAGACAGGTAACTGTAACATCGTTACTAATTATGACAAGTAACTGTAATTTCGATACATATTATGGCAGGTAACTGTAACTACGATACTAATTATGACAGGTAACAGTAACTTCGATACTAATTATAACAAGTAGCTGTAACTTCGATACTAATTATGACAGGTAACTGAAACTTCGTTACTAATTATGACAAGTAACTGTAATTTCGATACAAATTATGGCAGGTAAATGTAACTTCGATACTAATTATGACAGGTAACAGTAACTTCGATACTAATTATGACAAGTAACAGTAACTTCGATACTAATTAAGACAAGTAACTGTAACTTCGAAACTAATTAAGACAGGTAACTGTAACATCGTTACTAATTATGACAAGTAACTGTAATTTCGATACATATTATGGCAGGTACTGTAACTTCGATACTAATTATGACAGGTAACAGTAACTTCGATAATAATTATGACAGTAAACTGTAACTTCGTTATTAATTATGACAAGTAAATGTAATTTCGATACTTATTATGGCAGGTAACTGTATCTTCGTTTCTAATTATGACAAGTAACTGTAATTTCGATACAAATTATGGCAGGTAACTGTAACTTCGATTCTAATTATGACAGGTAACAGTAACTTCGATACTAATTATGACAGAAAACAGTAACTTCGATACTAATTATGACAGGTTACTGTAACTTCGCTACTAATTATTACAAGTAACTGTAATTTCGATACAAATTATGACAGGTAACTGTAACTTCGTTACTAATTATGACAAGTAACTGTAATTTCGATACAAATTATGGCAGGTAACAGTAACTTCGATACTAATTATGACAGGCAACTGTAACTTAGATACTAATTATGACAGGTAACTATAACTTCGTTACTAATTATGACAAGTAACTGTAATTTCGATACAAATGATGGCAGGTAACTGTAACTTCGATACTATTTATGACAGGTAACAGTTACTTCGATACTAATTATGACAAGTAACTGTAACTTCGATTCTAATTATGACAGGTAACTGTAACTTCGTTACAAATTTTGGCAGGTAACTGTAATTTTGATACAAATTATGGCAGGGATCTGTAACATCGATACTAATTATGACAGGTAACAGTAACTTCGATACTAATTATGACAAGTAACTGTAACTTCGATACTAATTATGACAGGTATCTGTAACTTCGATATTAATTATGGCAAGTAACTCTTACTTCGTTACTAATTATGACAAGTAACTGTAATTTTGATAAAAAATTATGGCAGGTAACAGTAACTTCGATACTAATCATGACAGGTTACAGTAACTTCGAAACTAATAATGACAGGTAAGAGTAACTTCGTTACTAATTATGACAAGTAACTGTAATTTCGATATTAATTATGGCAGGTAACTGTAACTTCGTTAATAATTATGACAAGTAAATGTAATTTCGATACAAATTATGGCAGGTAACAGTAACTTCGATACTAATTATGACACGTAACTGTATCATCGATACTAATTATGTCAAGTAACTGTAATTTCGATACAAATTATGGCAGGTAACTGTAACTTCGATACTACATATGACAGGTAACTGTAACTTCGATACTAATTATGACAAGTAACTGTAACTTCGTTACTAATTATGACAAGTAACTGTAATTTTGATAAAAAATTATGGCAGGTAACTGTAACTTCGATACTAATTATGCCAGGTAACAGTAACTTCGATACTAATTATGACAGGTAACTGTAACTTCGTTACTAATTATGACAAGTAACTGTAACTTCGATACTAATTATGACAAGTGACTTTAACTTCGATACTTATTATGACAGGTAACTGTAACTTCATTACTAATTATGACAAGAAACAGTAACTTCGATACTAATTATGACAAGTAACTGTAACTTCGATACTAATTATGACAAGTAACTATAATTCGATACTTATTATGACAGGTAACTGTAACTTCCTTACTAATTATGACAAGTAACTGCAATTTCGATGCAAATTATGGCAGGTAACAGTAACTTTGATACTAATTATGATTAGTAACTGTAACTTTGATACTAATTTTGACAGGTAACTGTAACTTCGATAGTAATTATGACAAGTAACTCTAACTTCGTTACTAATTATGACAAGTAACTGTAATTTTGATAAAAAAATTATGGCAGGTAACTGTAACTTCGATACTAATTATGACAGGTAAAGTAACTTCGATACTAATTATGACAGTAAACTGTAACTTCGTTATTAATTATGGCAAGTAAATGTAATTTCGATACTAATTATGGCAGGTAACTGAATCTTCGTTACTAATTATGACAAGTAACTGTAATTTCGATACAAATTATGGGAGGTAACTGTAACTTCGATTCTAATTATGACAGGTAACAGTAACTTCGATACTAATTATGACAGAAAACAGTAACTTCGATAATAATTATGACTGGTAACAGTAACTTCGATACTAATTATGACAGGTTACTGTATCTTCGCTACTAATTATTACAAGTAACTGTAATTTCGATACAAATTATGACAGGTAACTGTAACTTCGTTACTAATTATGACAAGTAACTGTAATTTCGATAAAAATTATGGCAGGTAACAGTAACTTCGATACTAATTATGACAGGTAACTGTAACTTAGATACTAATTATGACAGGTAACTGTAACTTCGTTACTAATTATGACAAGTAACTGTAATTTCGATACAAATGATGGCAGGTAACTGTAACTTCGATACTATTTATGACAGGTAACAGTTACTTCAATACTAATTATGACAAGTAACTGTAACTTCGATTCTAATTATGACAGGTAACTGTAACTTCGTTACAAATTTAGGCAGGTAACTGTAATTTTGATACAAATTAATGCAGGGAACTTTAACTTCGATACTAATTATGACGAGTAACAGTAACTTTGATACTAATTATGATTAGTAACTGTAACTTTGATACTAATTTTGACAGGTAACTGTAACCTCGATAGTAATTATGACAAGTAACTCTAACTTCGTTACTAATTATGACAAGTAACTGTAATTTTGATAAAAAATTATGGCAGGTAACAGTAACTTCGATACTAATTATGACAGGTTACAGTAACTTCGATACTAATTATGACAGGTAACAGTAACTTCGTTACTAATTATGACAAGTAACTGTAATTTCGATATTAATTATGGCAGGTAACTGTAACTTCGTTAATAATTATGACAAGTAAATGTAATTTCGATACAAATTATGACAGGTAACTGTAACTTCGTTACTAATTAAGACTAGTAACTGTAATTTCGATACAAATTATGGCAGGTAACAGTAACTTCGTTAATAATTATGACAAGTAAATGTAACTTCGATACTAATTATGACAAGTGACTGTAACTTCGATACTTATTATGACAGGTAACTGTAACGTCATTACTAATTATGACAAGAAACAGTAACTTCGATACTAATTATGAAAAGTAACTGTAACTTCGATACTAATTATGACAAGTAACTATAATTCGATACTTATTATGACAGGTAACTGTAACTTCCTTACTAATTATGACAAGTAACTGCAATTTCGATGCAAATTATGGCAGGTAACAGTAACTTTGATACTAATTAAGACAGGTAACTGTAACATCGTTACTAATTATGACAAGTAACTGTAATTTCGATACATATTATGGCAGGTAACTGTAACTACGATACTAATTATGACAGGTAAGAGTAACTTCGATACTAATTATGACAAGTAACTGTAACTTCGATACTAATTATGACAGGTAGCTGTAACTTCGATACTAATTATGACAAGTAACTCTAACTTCGTTCCAAATTATGACAAGTAACTGTAATTTTGATAAAAAATTATGACAGGTAACTCTACCTTCGTTACTTATTATGGCAAGTAACAGTAACTTCGTTTTTAATTTTGACAGGAAACTGTAACTTCGTTGCTAATTATGACAGGTTACTGTAACTTCGATACTAATTATGACAGGAAACTGTATCTTCGATACTAATTATGACAAGTGCGCCGATAAAGGTCTGTTAATAATAATAATAATGCGCGTCAGAGTAGCAGTGGAAGAATAAAATCAACAAGGTCGCAAAATGGACAGGGGAAAAGACGTCTTGCTCGACCCGGTGCTGGGCCCAAGGTTTTCGGAGCGAGCAAAAGATGATTTCCAAAAAACCAAATGCAAACAAATAATTGCTTAATGGAATAATCAAAAGTGCAAAAACGAGATTCCCATAAAATTAATTAAAGAAATCCCAGAGGCGTGTTAATCGTGCCTTTGTTACGTCACAAAGACAAGATTGACGAAATCGAGATAAGGATAAGGATAAGGAAGGGGAACTTAAATGTAAGAAATGAAAAGACAAGGGAGCTATATTACTTAAAATATAAAAATGTATTAAGGATAAAAGAAAGAGCGTGTACACGAAATAAACATATTATTTAAAACAAAGAAAAAGGCAAGCTATGACAAGATCAGTAATACAAAAGAAACCCAATACCAAGAATAAAGAATTCAAAAACTTAAAAAAAACTGAAAAGCACGACAGAACCTGAGTACCGCTCAACAACATGAATCTAACGAAAAGATACAAACTTGAAAGAAAATAAAACGAAACTTACAAAAGTTAGAGAGAAACGACAAACTTGCAAAAAGTCAAACTTCGAACTGCTAAGACGCGAAGCTTTTCATGATGTTATGTAAACATACCGGAGGGAAGGGGGAGGAGTGAGGGGAGTAAAACAAAGGGGAGAGAGATCTCACGGAGATAGGAGGAAGGAGAAGACAAGGGGAATTATAATTAAGTTATGTAATACGGCGAAAATCGAAAGAGAAAAACAAAACAAAAGGAAAATGAGATATACGGAGATACATTACATTACAATTGACTTGGGACGAAAGAGACCGGTAAAAATCGAAAGCACGCTATAAAAAAACAGGCTTATACTCCAACATAATGCCGCAACAACACGACATATAAAAAAAAGAATAATATGACATCGGAGCTGGAGAAAATCCCAGTTAACCACCGTCACATATATTCTATAAACAAAGGGGACACGTATTAGTGGGACGTTGGACATCAGTCCCGTTACCTCACACATACTGTCCACAAACAAAGGTCCAATTGCTACCAATCAAATGAAACATTTGTGGTACAAAAGAGACACCGACGCAAAAGACGAGCACTAAGGCCCGACAGGAAATATATTTAAGCCAAGACGCAGAAACGCAATACTTTCGAATCTTACAGGTATTAACCAAAATAATAAAACTGTGAGGAGGACACATAACAAAAGCAACAAAAAGAACTCCGCCGTATGACATTACGCAACGTCCCGGAGATCTGGTTCAAGGATTAAAATACTAACAGTAACATCTTGAAAAGGAAAGAGAATTAAGCAAAATAAGGAACATTGAACAAAAACAATTACATTGCGTTAGATAGAATATACATTGAGCCGTACTCACATTCCGCTGCGCCATGAGGGTGGGCCTCTGCCCGAATACACACGTTCGCCTTACATCTCGGCGCGTCTAAGACTGAACAAGTTTCTGTCCCCCAGAGGGGTGAGAAGCCTCTCAGAAAAATCAAATGCGTAGTTTGGGAGTGGCCCCAAACTCGCGTCAAATATTGTCAGAGCCAATGGCAGAACGAATTGCACAACAAAATGCAAGGTAGCAACAACACTAGCCAATACGAGAGAACAAGGCAGTATGTAGCCAGGGGTTGCACAACGTTAGACAGAGAGATACATACAGACAAACTGCGCACTTTTAAACTCTCGAGGCGTAATATAGAGATGTCACAACACATGACAATAATAATAATAATAATCATGATGATAATAATAATAATTACAATAAATTCTGAAAAGTGGTTCAAATTCCACCGCTTTCTCCAAAAAAAATTCTTTTACATAACAAAGGCATAAAAGAATTTTTTCTTTTTCATAACAAAATTATATAAAATAACATTCTTCGATTAGATACATTTGAACAGGGTGAAGGAAAGAAGATTACATCATGTACACCAGATACACACATGAAAAATTAAGACATAATAAAATGTTCTCACATTTCTCTTATTCATAAGACGCAGCTTAATTAAAAGTTCTTTGAACGTCATAACTTCCATAAAAGGCTTGACGAAACGCAAGTCTCTTTTCTCAAACACACATATATTTTCATACACACGTATTCACGAAGATGTTCACTGGTGAGGAAAATTTTTTCTTTTTTGGTACGAAAGAAAAAAAAACTTTAAGATGAAATTAAAACAACAAAAATTCAAATCATATAAAGGATCAGTACAGGCGTGAAATAAAGGCGGATCCTACCTCTACTGCACGTCAATACGTCACACATATAAAAAATGGATGTACCAAAAAGAAAATAATGATAATAAAACGGTCAATCTTGAGCTAGACTCTGCCAGATGACGTGGAGAAAGCGAAGTCTTCTTAATGGCGACCTTCTGGAAATCAGCCAATTTTCTAATAATAAAAGAAAGAAAAAGGTTAAATCATGATCACAAAAAAATATAAAGGGGAGCACCCTGTATACAAAATAAGGCTTGCGTCGGGGAAATATTTGGGGTTACATAAGCTCCGTAAGAGGGAAAGTGGATTCATTCTGCCAGCTGGAAAGTAAAAGTATGAATAGGCAGGGTCGTCAGACCAAATGAAAGAAGAGAAAACTAGCCGTGAACGGGGTCTAAAGGATACACCGGCCACTTCTCAGGTACTTGGAGACTAGCTATCGCTACCGGAAACACTCTCCAAATATATGACAGATACAGGAAAATAATACACATTATCTTAGAGAAAACATTAGATTGAAATGATTTATAAAAACATGATATCACAAAAACGTAAAACAGAAGTTACGATAAATAGTAAACAACTATATCAATAAACAAGTCACTGTCACTACAAGAAAAGAATGTAAGTCAACAGACCATCTCAGGCGCTGTCGAACAATAGCAAGTCGTGTCTGCAGCTCGGACAATGGGCCGGGCCGGCTCCCTACAACAAAAGCAGGCAGGTACCGGAAATTGCCTTAGGCAGAAGTATAGTTCAACACATCTTTCGAAATCCTCCGTGTAACTCAGGCGGCCACGGGTGTCTCCTGCCTAACTAGATACATAGTAGGAGTAAAGGGGAAAATGTACTAATAACCTTCATCAAAAGACATTAGATACTAACAAATGAAAAGGAATAATAACTCAAAGTAGCTGTCGAAACAAAAAATACCATTCCGGACAGAGAACGAAAATCCAAATAATTACGTTACAAAATACCTTCCAAATAAAAGGAACAGACTGGAACCTCGCATAAAACCAATCAAGACCAGACATACAATCAATCAAACTCGAAACCCAATAATAAATATTACCAACCCACAAAAATAAAATGGTTACAGCGTCAATATACGGGCCGTAGACCTCAGAGGTACCGCATTAAAAAAATTAAAGACAGAGAGGGTATGGCCTATCCCATACAAATATAAGAAAATTGGGTAATGCACGCCAGAGTAGTTCACACGAACATCAATGTCCCATACCAAGGATGCCGTAGACCTAAAATGGTTGGTATCTCTGAGTAATACTTATCGTATATTTGGTTTGCCAATAAAAACGAATAAATAGTTCGTACGTAATATATATATAGTTTAAATTGAATAGGGTATAAAATCAAAATTGAACTAAATTTGAAACCACCCACAAATAACTGTTGATAAAAATTCATTAAACTCATTGACTCACACATTCATCTCAAAATACAACCAACAACAACACTACATACATACTCCTTCCCATAAACAAATCGAAATTTCCCCATTACATCAGAATGCTAATATGAGTCGTTGGAACACCATGGAAACTCAAATAACGGACTACAGGTCATCGTGACAAACTTCATCCCATACTAAAGATTGACGAATCGTGTAGAATCTATGTACATCCTAAGTGGGCGTCGAAGCCGTGGGACAGGTCCCATACCCTAATCCCGACGGAGACCTCACCTAGCAGGTTTCCCAACGAAATACACACTACCATACTGAACATATAGTAACATCAAGCTTATATAAACAATTTTAAATGAAAACCAAAATTGAAAATCCCCTGACAAAAATAAAACAATCACCCTCCCTAATTATGAAACAAACTTAACTCCCAATCATAACACACATAATAGCTCAACAGACCATTCATTCATAACTGAAACAACAAACACTATACTAACATCAAACGTTAGTATAATTACGCGAGGCTCAAGGTGGGTCGGGGCGACCGTAGGATTTAAAGAGACGGTTCCCATAAGTGGGCCCACCTTCATTGGGGAAAACTTCGGAGAAAGAGGGGCGGGGGGTTTTAGGCTGTACGGTAATGACAAGGAACCTGTCAGCAGCTGTTCCAGACTGAGACGTATGAAGGGGTGAGGCGAGTTCTGAGAAATATCACAGTTAACAAAGCGACTATTTACAACAAAGGTAAGGACTCAAACCCTTGAGAGAAATGCATTTTCTACTTCACAGAAAGTAAAATAAAAACGTCCACAACACTGACGAAATGAAAAGGAAGAGAAAGCAAACAAAATTTCCTGTCGCCTTAAAATCACCGTTAACTAAACAAATGTCTACTAGAGGAAGCAAATACATAAAAGTAGGTTACAATACCGTGACGTGTCGTGTTCCAGCGATGCGATGTACTCACTGATATGTTGCCACTGTTCACCTCGAAGCTGGGTCTTTTGGATGTCTTGTTTACTTGAGGGACTAAACCACCTTTCCTTGGAGATGGGTTTCCTGGATGCCCGTAGTTCACACAGAAAGTAACTTCACCCTTTCTTCAGGGGTGGGGAAAAACAATTCACTGAATTCCTTAAACTCAAAGAAAAACAAATTTTAATACAATGTAAATGAAGAGAAAAATAATAAAAGGTTAATAACTTGAGAGAGGTGAGGAGGGAACGATTTCGCACGCAACCACGCGATCTGCTACCATTGCGCCGATAAATGTCTGTTAATAATAATAATAATGCGCGTCAGAGTAGCAGTGGAAGAATAAAATCAACAAGGTCGCAAAATGGACAGGGGAAAAGACGTCTTGCTCGACCCGGTGCTGGGCCCAAGGTTTTCGGAGCGAGCAAAAGATGATTTCCAAAAAACCAAATGCAAACAAATAATTGCTTAATGGAATAATCAAAAGTGCAAAAACGAGATTCCCATAAAATTAATTAAAGAAATCCCAGAGGCGTGTTAATCGTGCCTTTGTTACGTCACAAAGACAAGATTGACGAAATCGAGATAAGGATAAGGATAAGGAAGGGGAACTTAAATGTAAGAAATGAAAAGACAAGGGAGCTATATTACTTAAAATATAAAAATGTATTAAGGATAAAAGAAAGAGCGTGTACACGAAATAAACATATTATTTAAAACAAAGAAAAAGGCAAGCTATGACAAGATCAGTAATACAAAAGAAACCCAATACCAAGAATAAAGAATTCAAAAACTTAAAAAAAACTGAAAAGCACGACAGAACCTGAGTACCGCTCAACAACATGAATCTAACGAAAAGATACAAACTTGAAAGAAAATAAAACGAAACTTACAAAAGTTAGAGAGAAACGACAAACTTGCAAAAAGTCAAACTTCGAACTGCTAAGACGCGAAGCTTTTCATGATGTTATGTAAACATACCGGAGGGAAGGGGGAGGAGTGAGGGGAGTAAAACAAAGGGGAGAGAGATCTCACGGAGATAGGAGGAAGGAGAAGACAAGGGGAATTATAATTAAGTTATGTAATACGGCGAAAATCGAAAGAGAAAAACGAAACAAAAGGAAAATGAGATATACGGAGATACATTACATTACAATTGACTTGGGACGAAAGAGACCGGTAAAAATCGAAAGCACGCTATAAAAAAACAGGCTTATACTCCAACATAATGCCGCAACAACACGACATATAAAAAAAAGAATAATATGACATCGGAGCTGGAGAAAATCCCAGTTAACCACCGTCACATATATTCTATAAACAAAGGGGACACGTATTAGTGGGACGTTGGACATCAGTCCCGTTACCTCACACATACTGTCCACAAACAAAGGTCCAATTGCTACCAATCAAATGAAACATTTGTGGTACAAAAGAGACACCGACGCAAAAGACGAGCACTAAGGCCCGACAGGAAATATATTTAAGCCAAGACGCAGAAACGCAATACTTTCGAATCTTACAGGTATTAACCAAAATAATAAAACTGTGAGGAGGACACATAACAAAAGCAACAAAAAGAACTCCGCCGTATGACATTACGCAAGGTCCCGGAGATCTGGTTCAAGGATTAAAATACTAACAGTAACATCTTGAAAAGGAAAGAGAATTAAGCAAAATAAGGAACATTGAACAAAAACAATTACATTGCGTTAGATAGAATATACATTGAGCCGTACTCACATTCCGCTGCGCCATGAGGGTGGGCCTCTGCCCGAATACACACGTTCGCCTTACATCTCGGCGCGTCTAAGACTGAACAAGCTTCTGTCCCCCAGAGGGGTGAGAAGCCTCTCAGAAAAATCAAATGCGTAGTTTGGGAGTGGCCCCAAACTCGCGTCAAATATTGTCAGAGCCAATGGCAGAACGAATTGCACAACAAAATGCAAGGTAGCAACAACACTAGCCAATACGAGAGAACAAGGCAGTATGTAGCCAGGGGTTGCACAACGTTAGACAGAGAGATACATACAGACAAACTGCGCACTTTTAAACTCTCGAGGCGTAATATAGAGATGTCACAACACATGACAATAATAATAATAATAATCATCATGATAATAATAATAATTACAATAAATTCTGAAAAGTGGTTCACAAGTAACTGTAACTTCTTACTAATTATGACAAGTAACTGAAATTTCGATACAAATTATGGCATGTAACTGTAACTTCGATACTATTTATGACAGGTAACAGTAACTTCGTTATTAATTATGACAGAAAACAGTAACTTCGATACTAATTATGACATGTAACTCTAACTTCGTTACTAATTATGACAAGTAACTGTAATTTTGATAAAAAATTATGGCAGGTAACTGTAACTTCGATACTAATTATGACAGGTAAAGTAACTTCGATACTAATTATGACAGTAAACTGTAACTTCGTTATAAATTATGGCAAGTAAATGTAATTTCGATACTAATTATGGCAGGTAACTGAATCTTCGTTACTAATTATGACAAGTAACTGTAATTTCGATACAAATTATGGCATGTAACTGTAACTTCGATTCTAATTATGACAGGTAACAGTAACTTCGATACTAATTATGACAGAAAACAGTAACTTCGATACTAATTATGACAGGTAACAGTAACTTCGATACTTATTATGACAGGTTACTGTAACTTCGCTACTAATTATTACAAGTAACTGTAATTTCGATACAAATTATGACAGGTAACTGTAACTTCGTTACTAATTATGACAAGTAACTGTAATTTCGATACAAATGATGGCAGGTAACTGTAACTTCGATACTATTTATGACAGGTAACAGTTACTTCGATACTAATTATGACAAGTAACTGTAACTTCGATTCTAATTATGACAGGTAACTGTAACTTCGTTACAAATTTTGGCAGGTAACTGTAATTTTGATACAAATTATGGCAGGGAACTGTAACTTCGATACTAATTATGACAGGTAACAGTAACTTCGATACTAATTATGACAAGTAACTGTAACTTCGATACTAATTATGACAGGTATCTGTAACATCGGTATTAATTATGGCAAGTAACTCTTACTTCGTTACTAATTATGACAAGTAACTGTAATTTTGATAAAAAATTATGGCAGGTAACAGTAACTTCGATACTAATTATGACAGGTTACAGTAACTTCGATACTAATTATGACAGGTAACAGTAACTTCGTTACTAATAATGACAAGTAACTGTAATTTCGATATTAATTATGGCAGGTAACTGTAACTTCGTTAATAATTATGACAAGTAAATGTAATTTCGATACAAATTATGACAGGTAACTGTAACTTCGTTACTAATTAAGACTAGTAACTGTAATTTCGATACAAATTATGGCAGGTAACACTAACTTCGTTAATAATTATGACAAGTAAATGTAACTTCGATACTAATTACGACAAGTGACTGTAACTTCGATACTTATTATGACAGGTAACTGTAACTTCATTACTAATTATGACAAGAAACAGTAACTTCGATACTAATTATGACAAGTAACTGTAACTTCGATACTAATTATGAAAAGTAACTATAATTCGATACTTATTATGACAGGAAACTGTAACTTCCTTACTAATTATGACAAGTAACTGCAATTTCGATGCAAATTATGGCAGGTAACAGTAACTTTTATACTAATTAAGACAGGTAACTGTAACATCGTTACTAATTATGACAAGTAACTGTAATTTCGATACATATTATGGCAGGTAACTGTAACTACGATACTAATTATGACAGGTAAGAGTAACTTCGATACTAATTATGACAAGTAACTGTAACTTCGATACTAATTATGACAGGTAGCTGTAACTTCGTTACTAATTATGACAAGTTACTCTAACTTCGTTCCAAATTATGACAAGTAACTGTAATTTTGATAAAAAATTATGACAGGTAACTCTACCTTCGTTACTTATTATGGCAAGTAACAGTAACTTCGTTTTTAATTTTGACAGGAAACTGTAACTTCGTTACTAATTATGACAGGTTACTGTAACTTCGATACTAATTATGACAGGTAACTGTATCTTCGATACTAATTATGACAAGTAACTGTAACTTCTTACTAATTATGACAAGTAACTGAAATTTCGATACAAATTATGGCAGGTAACTGTAACTTCGATACTATTTATGACAGGTAACAGTAACTTCGTTACTAATTATGACAGAAAACAGTAACTTCGATACTAATTATGGCAGGTAACTGTAACTTCGATACTAATTGTGACAAATAACTGTAATTTCGATACAAATTATGGCAGGTAACAGTAACTTCGATACTTATTATGACAGGTAACTGTAACTTCGATACTAATTATGACAAGTAACTGTAATTTCGATACAAATTATGACAGGTAACTGTAACTTCGTTACTAATTATGGCAAGTAACTGTAATTTCGATACAAATTATGGCAGGTAACAGTAACTTCGATACTAATTATGACAGGTAACTGTAACTTCTATACAAATTATGACAGGTAACGGTAACTTCTATACTATTTACGACAGGTAACAATAACTTCGATAATAATTATGACAGAAAGCAGTAACTTCGATACTAATTATGACAGGTAACAGTAACTTCGATACTCATTATGGCAGGTAACTGTAACTTCGATACTAATTATGACAGTTAACTGTAACTTTGTTACTAATTATGACAAGTAACTGATATTTCGATACAAATTGTGGCAGGTAACTGTAACTTCGATACTAATTATGACAGGTAACAGTAACTTCGATACTAATTATAACAAGTAACTGTAACTTCGATACTAATTATGACAGGTAACTGTATCTTCGTTACTAATTATGTCAATAACTGTAATTTCGATACAAATTATGGCAGGTAACTGTAACTTCGATACTAATTATGACAGGTAACAGTAACTTCGATACTAATTATGACAAGTAACAGTAACTTCGATACTAATTAAGACAAGTAACTCTAACTTCGAAACTAATTATGACAAGTGACTGTAATTTCGATACAAATTATGGCAGGTAACAGTAACTTCGATACTAATTATGACAGGTAACTGTAACTTCGATACTAATTATGACAGGTAACTTTAACTTCGATACTAATTATGACAGGTAACAGTAACTTCGATACTTATTATGACAGATAAGTGTAACTTCGTTACTAATTATGACATGTAAGTGTTATTTCGGTACAAATTATGACAGGTAACTGTAATTTCGTTACTAATTATGACAAGTGAATGTAATTTCGATACAAATTATGGCAGGTGAGATTAACTTCGATACTAATTATGACAGGTAACTGTAACTTCGTTACTAATTGTGACAAGATACTGTTACTTCGATACTAATTACGACAAGTAACTGTAACTTCGATAATTATTATGACAGGTAACTGTAACTTCATTACTAATTATGACAAGAAACTTTAATTTCGATACTAATTATGACAGGTAACTGTAACTTCGATACTAATTATGACTAGTAACTGTAACTTCGTTACTAATTGTGACAAGTAATTGTAATTTCGATACTAATTATGGCAGGTAACTTTAACTTCGTTACTAATTATGACAAGTAACTGTAATTTCGATACAAATTATGGCAGGTAACTGTAACTTCGATACAAATTATGGCAGGTAACAGTAACTTCGATACTAATTATGACAGGTAACTGTAACTTCGATACTAATTATGACAGGTAACTGTAACTTCGATACTAATTATGACAGGTAACACTAACTTAGATACTAATTATGACATGTAACTGTAATTTTGATACAAATTATGACAGGTAGCTGTAACTTCGTTACTAATTATGACAAGTAACTGTAATATCGATACAAATTATGGCAGGTAACAGTAACTTCGATACTAATTATGACAGGTAAGGGTAACTTCGATACTAATTATAGCAAGTAACTCTAACTTCGTTCCAAATTATGACAAGTAACTAATTTCGATACAAATGATGGCAGGTAACTGTAACTTCGATACTATTTATGACAGGTAACAGTTACTTCGATACTAATTATGACAAGTAACTGTAACTTCGATTCTAAATATGACAGGTAACTGTAACTTCGTTACAAATTTTGGCAGGTAACTGTAATTTTGATACAAATTATGGCAGGGAACTATAACTTCGATACTAATTATGACAGGTAACAGTAACTTCGATACTAATTATGACAAGTAACTGTAACTTCGATACTAATTATGACAGGTATCTGTTACTTCGATATTAATTATGGCAAGTAACTCTTACTTCGTTACTAATTATGACAAGTAACTGTAATTTTGATAAAAATTATGGCAGGTAACAGTAACTTCGATACTAATTATGACAGGTTACAGTAACTTCGATACTAATTATGACAGGTAACAGTAACTTCGTTACTAATTATGACAAGTAACTGTAATTTCGATATTAATTATGGCAGGTAACTGTAACTTCGTTAATAATTATGACAGATAAATGTAATTTCGATACAAATTATGACAGGTAACTGTAATTTCGTTACTAATTAAGACTAGTAACTGTAATTTCGATATAAATTATGGCAGGTAACTGTAACTTCGTTAATAATTATGACAAGTAAATGTAATTTCGATACAAATTATGACAGGTAACTGTAACTTCGATACTAATTATGACAGGTAACAGTAACTTTGATAATAATTAAGACAGGTAACTGTAACATCGTTACTAATTATGACAAGTAACTGTAATTTCGATACATATTATGGCAGGTAACTGTAACTACGATACTAATTATGACAGGTAACAGTAACTTCGATACTAATTATAACAAGTAGCTGTAACTTCGATACTAATTATGACAGGTAACTGAAACTTCGTTACTAATTATGACAAGTAACTGTAATTTCGATACAAATTATGGCAGGTAAATGTAACTTCGATACTAATTATGACAGGTAACAGTAACTTCGATACTAATTATGACAAGTAACAGTAACTTCGATACTAATTAAGACAAGTAACTGTAACTTCGAAACTAATTAAGACAGGTAACTGTAACATCGTTACTAATTATGACAAGTAACTGTAATTTCGATACATATTATGGCAGGTAACTGTAACGTCGATACTAATTATGAGAGGTAACAGTAACTTCGATACTAATTATGACAGTAAACTGTAACTTCGTTATTAATTATGACAAGTAAATGTAATTTCGATACTTATTATGGCAGGTAACTGAATCTTCGTTTCTAATTATGACAAACAACTGTAATTTCGATACAAATTATGGCAGGTAACTGTAACTTCGATTCTAATTATGACAGGTAACAGTAACTTCGATACTAATTATGACAGAAAACAGTAACTTCGATACTAATTATGACAGGTTACTGTAACTTCGCTACTAATTATTACAAGTAACTGTAATTTCGATACAAATTATGACAGGTAACTGTAACTTCGTTACTAATTATGACAAGTAACTGTAATTTCGATACAAATTATGGCAGGTAACAGTAACTTCGATACTAATTATGACAGGCAACTGTAACTTAGATACTAATTATGACAGGTAACTATAACTTCGTTACTAATTATGACAAGTAACTGTAATTTCGATACAAATGATGGCAGGTAACTGTAACTTCGATACTATTTATGACAGGTAACAGTTACTTCGATACTAATTATGACAAGTAACTGTAACTTCGATTCTAATTATGACAGGTAACTGTAACTTCGTTACAAATTTTGGCAGGTAACTGTAATTTTGATACAAATTATGGCAGGGAACTGTAACATCGATACTAATTATGACAGGTAACAGTAACTTCGATACTAATTATGACAAGTAACTGTAACTTCGATACTAATTATGACAGGTATCTGTAACTTCGATATTAATTATGGCAAGTAACTCTTACTTCGTTACTAATTATGACAAGTAACTGTAATTTTGATAAAAAATTATGGCAGGTAACAGTAACTTCGATACTAATTATGACAGGTTACAGTAACTTCGATACTAATTATGACAGGTAACAGTAACTTCGTTACTAATTATGACAAGTAACTGTAATTTCGATATTAATTATGGCAGGTAACTGTAACTTCGTTAATAATTATGACAAGTAAATGTAATTTCGATACAAATTATGGCAGGTAACAGTAACTTCGATACTAATTATGACACGTAACTGTATCATCGATACTAATTATGTCAAGTAACTGTAATTTCGATACAAATTATGGCAGGTGACTGTAACTTCGATACTACATATGACAGGTAACTGTAACTTCGATACTAATTATGACAAGTAACTGTAACTTCGTTACTAATTATGACAAGTAACTGTAATTTTGATAAAAAATTATGGCAGGTAACTGTAACTTCGATACTAATTATGTCAGGTAACAGTAACTTCGATACTAATTATGACAGGTAACTGTAACTTCGTTACTAATTATGACAAGTAACTGTAACTTCGATACTAATTATGACAAGTGACTTTAACTTCGATACTTATTAAGACAGGTAACTGTAACTTCATTACTAATTATGACAAGAAACAGTAACTTCGATACTAATTATGACAAGTAACTGTAACTTCGATACTAATTATGCCAAGTAACTATAATTCGATACTTATTATGACAGTTAACTGTAACTTCCTTACTAATTATGACAAGTAACTGCAATTTCGGTGCAAATTATGGCAGGTAACAGTAACTTTGATACTAATTAAGACAGGTAACTGTAACATCGTTACTAATTATGACAAGTAACTGTAATTTCGATACATATTATGGCATGTAACTGTAACTACGATACTAATTATGACAGGTAAGAGTAACTTCGATACTAATTATGACAAGTAACTGTAACTTCGATACTAATTATGACAGATAACTGTAACTTCGTTACTAATTATGACAAGTAACTGTAATTTCGATACAAATTATGGCAGGTAACTGTAACTTCGATACTAATTATGACAGGTAACAGTAACCTCGATACTAATTATGACAAGTAACAGTAACTTCGATACTAATTAAAACAAGTAACTGTAACTTCGAAACTAATTAAGACAGGTAACTGTAACATCGTTACTAATTATGACAAGTAACTGTAATTTCGATACATATTATGGCAGGTAACTGTAACTCCGATACTAATTATGACAGGTAACAGTAACTTCGATACTAATTATGACAAGTAACTGTAACTTCGATACTAATTATGACAAGTAACAGTAACTTCGATACTAATTATGATTAGTAACTGTAACTTTGATACTAATTTTGACAGGTAACTGTAACTTCGATAGTAATTATGACAAGTAACTCTAACTTCGTTACTAATTATGACAAGTAACTGTAATTTTGATAAAAATTATGGCAGGTAACTGTAACTTCGATACTAATTATGACAGGTAAAGTAACTTCGATACTAATTATGACAGTAAACTGTAACTTCTTTATTAATTATG
Organism: Meconema thalassinum; assembly: GCA_946902985.2. Classification (NCBI taxonomy): domain Eukaryota; kingdom Metazoa; phylum Arthropoda; class Insecta; order Orthoptera; family Tettigoniidae; genus Meconema; species Meconema thalassinum. Next base: position 1,738,116,153 of record OX336388.2, on the reverse strand, counting down.
GCAAGTAAATGTAATTTCGATACTAATTATGGCAGGTAACTGAATCTTCGTTACTAATTATGACAAGTAACTGTAATTTCGATACAAATTATGGCAGGTAACTGTAACTTCGATTCTAATTATGACAGGTAACAGTAACTTCGATACTAATTATGACAGAAAACAGTAACTTCGATAATAATTATGACAGGTAACAGTAACTTCGATACTAATTATGACAGGTTACTGTAACTTCGCTACTAATTATTACAAGTAACTGTAATTTCGATACAAATTATGACAGGTAACTGTAACTTCGTTACTAATTATGACAAGTAACTGTAATTTCGATAAAAATTATGGCAGGTAACAGTAACTTCGATACTAATTATGACAGGTAACTGTAACTTAGATACTAATTATGACAGGTAACTGTAACTTCGTTACTAATTATGACAAGTAACTGTAATTTCGATACAAATGAAGGCAGGTAACTGTAACTTCGATACTATTTATGACAGGTAACAGTTACTTCGATACTAATTATGACAAGTAACTGTAACTTCGATTCTAATTATGACAGGTAACTGTAACTTCGTTACAAATTTTGGCAGGTAACTGTAATTTTGATACAAATTATGGCAGGGAACTGTAACTTCGATACTAATTATGACGAGTAACAATAACTTCGATACTAATTATGACAAGTAACTGTAACTTCGATACTAATTATGACAGGTATCTGTAACTTCGGTATTAATTATGGCAAGTAACTCTTACTTCGTTACTAATTATGACAAGTAACTGTAATTTTGATAAAAAATTATGGCAGGTAACAGTAACTTCGATACTAATTATGACAGGTTACAGTAACTTCGATACTAATTATGACAGGTAACAGTAACTTCGTTACTAATTATGACAAGTAACTGTAATTTCGATATTAATTATGGCAGGTAACTGTAACTTCGTTAATAATTATGACAAGTAAATGTAATTTCGATACAAATTATGACAGGTAACTGTAACTTCGTTACTAATTAAGACTAGTAACTGTAATTTCGATACAAATTATGGCAGGTAACAGTAACTTCGTTAATAATTATGACAAGTAAATGTAACTTCGATACTAATTATGACAAGTGACTGTAACTTCGATACTTATTATGACAGGTAACTGTAACGTCATTACTAATTATGACAAGAAACAGTAACTTCGATACTAATTATGACAAGTAACTGTAACTTCGATACTAATTATGACAAGTAACTATAATTCGATACTTATTATGACAGGTAACTGTAACTTCCTTACTAATTATGACAAGTAACTGCAATTTCGATGCAAATTATGGCAGGTAACAGTAACTTTGATACTAATTAAGACAGGTAACTGTAACATCGTTACTAATTACGACAAGTAACTGTAATTTCGATACATATTATGGCAGGTAACTGTAACTACGATACTAATTATGACAGGTAAGAGTAACTTCGATACTAATTATGACAAGTAACTGTAACTTCGATACTAATTATGACAGGTAGCTGTAACGTCGATACTAATTATGACAAGTAACTCTAACTTCGTTCCAAATTATGACAAGTAACTGTAATTTTGATGAAAAATTATGACAGGTAACTCTACCTTCGTTACTTATTATGGCAAGTAACAGTAACTTCGTTTTTAATTTTGACAGGAAACTGTAACTTCGTTGCTAATTATGACAGGTTACTGTAACTTCGATACTAATTATGACAGGAAACTGTATCATCGATACTAATTATGACAAGTAACTGTAACTTCTTACTAATTATGACAAGTAACTGAAATTTCGATACAAATTATGGCAGGTAACTGTAACTTCGATACTATTTATGACAGGTAACAGTAACTTCGTTACTAATTATGACAGAAAACAGTAACTTCGATACTAATTATGACAAGTAACTCTAACTTCGTTACTAATTATGACAAGTAACTGTAATTTTGATAAAAAAAATTATGGCAGGTAACTGTAACTTCGATACTAATTATGACAGGTAAAGTAACTTCGATACTAATTATGACAGTAAACTGTAACTTCGTTATTAATTATGGCAAGTAAATGTAATTTCGATACTAATTATGGCAGGTAACTGAATCTTCGTTACTAATTATGACAAGTAACTGTAATTTCGATACAAATTATGGCAGGTAACTGTAACTTCGATTCTAATTATGACAGGTAACAGTAACTTCGATACTAATTATGACAGAAAACAGTAACTTCGATACTAATTATGACAGGTAACAGTAACTTCGATACTAATTATGACAGGTTACTGTAACTTCGCTACTAATTATTACAAGTAACTGTAATTTCGATAAAAATTATGACAGGTAACTGTAACTTCGTTACTAATTATGACAAGTAACTGTAATTTCGATACAAATGATGGCAGGTAACTGTAACTTCGATACTATTTATGACAGGTAACAGTTACTTCGATACTAATTATGACAAGTAACTGTAACTTCGATTCTAATTATGACAGGTAACTGTAACTTCGTTACAAATTTTGGCAGGTAACTGTAATTTTGATACAAATTATGGCAGGGAACTGTAACTTCGATACTAATTATGACAGGTAACAGTAACTTCGATACTAATTATGACAAGTAACTGTAACTTCGATACTAATTATGACAGGTATCTGTAACATCGGTATTAATTATGGCAAGTAACTCTTACTTCGTTACTAATTATGACAAGTAACTGTAATTTTGATAAAAAATTATGGCAGGTAACAGTAACTTCGATACTAATTATGACAGGTTACAGTAACTTCGATACTAATTATGACAGGTAACAGTAACTTCGTTACTAATTATGACAAGTAAATGTAACTTCGATACTAATTACGACAAGTGACTGTAACTTCGATACTAATTATGACAGGTAGCTGTAACTTCGATACTAATTATGACAAGTAACTCTAACTTCGTTCCAAATAATGACAAGTAACTATAATTCGATACTTATTATGACAGGTAACTGTAACTTCCTTACTAATTATGACAAGTAACTGCAATTTCGATGCAAATTATGGCAGGTAACAGTAACTTTTATACTAATTAAGACAGGTAACTGTAACATCGTTACTAATTATGACAAGTAACTGTAATTTCGATACATATTATGGCAGGTAACTGTAACTACGATACTAATTATGACAGGTAAGAGTAACTTCGATACTAATTATGACAAGTAACTGTAACTTCGATACTAATTATGACAGGTAGCTGTAACTTCGATACTAATTATGACAAGTAACTCTAACTTCGTTCCAAATAATGACAAGTAACTGTAATTTTGATAAAAAATTATGACAGGTAACTCTACCTTCGTTACTTATTATGGCAAGTAACAGTAACTTCGTTTTTAATTTTGACAGGAAACTGTAACTTCGTTACTAATTACGACAGGTTACTGTAACTTCGATACTAATTATGACAGGTAACTGTATCTTCGATACTAATTATGACAAGTAACTGTAACTTCTTACTAATTATGACAAGTAACTGAAATTTCGATACAAATTATGGCAGGTAACTGTAACTTCGATACTATTTATGACAGGTAACAGTAACTTCGTTACTAATTATGACAGAAAACAGTAACTTCGATACTAATTATGGCAGGTAACTGTAACTTCGATACTAATTGTGACAAATAACTGTAATTTCGATACAAATTATGGCAGGTAACAGTAACTTCGATACTTATTATGACAGGTAACTGTAACTTCGATACTAATTATGACAAGTAACTGTAATTTCGATACAAATTATGACAGGTAACTGTAACTTCGTTACTAATTATGGCAAGTAACTGTAATTTCGATACAAATTATGGCAGGTAACAGTAACTTCGATACTAATTATGACAGGTAACTGTAACTTCTATACAAATTATGACAGGTAACGGTAACTTCTATACTATTTACGACATGTAATAATAACTTCGATAATAATTATGACAGAAAGCAGTAACTTCGATACTAATTATGACAGGTAACAGTAACTTCGATACTCATTATGGCAGGTAACTGTAACTTCGATACTAATTATGACAGTTAACTGTAACTTTGTTACTAATTATGACAAGTAACTGATATTTCGATACAAATTGTGGCAGGTAACTGTAACTTCGATACTAATTATGACAGGTAAC